>CM065432.1:45955500-47266000 GCA_033030585.1 Hippophae rhamnoides | reverse complement strand
TTGTTTTGTTGAAATTTGCAGTGTCGTAGTTATTTCAGAGTAAATCTGTAGAGAAATATAGATATAAACTCATGATCTCCAACAGCTTCGTGGCCATTGATGTCAAAAAGTCACCCAAAATGCAACAAATGAAGCATTATGAGTTCGTTCTCAATAGTGATTCACTTGAAAGTAAATTCAGATCCTAATCAAACAAATATGTATAAAATCAACAATTAAATAATAAATCAATTCAGAACACGAGAAAATTAATCAAATTAGGGTCACTGATGTGTGAATTTTCAAATTCCCTAGTGAACAGAGGGAAAGAGACAGAGAACAGCAATTTTAGGCATGCTTTGTAGTTAGAGAGCTTGGCTAGAAGCTTTATGAAGACAATTATGATGTGCATAACATATTCAGGCAAATAGCACATGTATTTAACACAGTATAACACCCTACCTAAAAAAATACTTACAGAAAAACAATTGTTAAATAGCATAATATCAAACTGGGAACCAGATGGGGAAAATGATAAATGTACCTTATCCTGTATTTCTGGGTGAATAGCCAGCCTCAACAAAGCATTATTGATCAAAGCTGCGGTGGTTATGCATCCATGAAACATAAGGCCCATAATGTTACTACATGGTTCTTCTGTTTCATTAAGACGACCTCTAAGCTCCTGAAAGATAAACTTATTTGCCATCATATCCACTTTTCCTGCATTGGTTTCTCTTTTGCAGTGACCGTGGTCCTTGCTAAAAAATAACAAGTAGTTTTCTCTACATTGTTGAACGATGTTTCGTGTCAAGCATTTCAGCTTTGTGCATAGATACCTATACTTCCAAAATCTGCGCTTCCAGAATGGAATAACATTGTACGAAGCCCATAAGCCTGCATCCTTGGCAATCATCATTAAAAGCTCCTCATAATTAGTTGCCTTGGATGAAGATAAGAATGCATCTCCAAAAAGTGTAGCTCCCAGAAAGGTAAAAGCTATATGTTGAGAGGCCAATTTACAATCAATACTACCTTTCTCCATAATGGTTTGTATTGTCTCCATGATGCAGTCAACAACTGATCTAGGAATTGCATTTGCTTCCTCTAGTAATATTTCATTCAATTCAGTCACTAATGTTTCCCTTTTTTCTTGCACCTGCACAAGAATAAAAGGAATTAAGCAAATTAATTGTTGGGAAAAAATAGAAGTAGCTTCAAAAAAAAAAGTTGAATAAGAACACATGTCGAGTTTTCAACAATCCTGAACACTATGATGACCCAAATTGACAGTTAAACCCAATCACCTGAGACAAGAGCATTGTTAGATCAAATTGCATGATCTCAAGCCAGCCAATTTTTTGAATAATTTACTCAATAGTATCACAAACTGCACCACAAACCGCTCACCCTTCTCGGTTGTCACCAAAGTGCCCAACTTTAGTGTCGATTTACAAGTCATACCTAACCTAAAGAGTAAAGCTGCTGGCATGTGAGCTACTGATTATGCTCAATTCTACCAAGAAATTCAAGAGCACATCAAAAAAATGAATACACAATACAAAACACAAGCATATTAGCATCGCAGGCTTCCACATTTTCAAGTTGGTGAGCTAGTCATAATGCACCTCAACAAACTCCGACTGTCACAAGACACATGTCTAAAGCTTTAGTTCAAGAACTATGACCCTTTCAAAATTCTTAAGAAAATCAACGACAACGCTTATGTCATTGATCTTCCTGAAAACTAGAACATTCCCAACTCGTTCAACGTAACAGATCTTTGCAAATACTACCCCACAGATGCAGCTGATGTGATCAATTTGAATTCGAGGATGAATTATGCTGAAGAGGAGGACTATGATACAGAGAATGAACAATTAAGCAACTGATTTTTTTTTTATTTTCTTTTTGTAACCGAATAACAAACTTTGGGAGCCAAGATGCACATGGTGGCCGTTAGGCTATTAGCAACGTTGGTGCATGTGCATATGGGGTGTGTTTGTTTGTGAATGGTGCGTACGCACATGGAAATGGTTAGGTTCGACACCTATAAAACCCGTGCATGACCACAGCTAGAGACACTTGTTTTTGCTGATTTTGTTTCCTTTTCACAAACCTTGTTACGTGAATTCTAGAGTCCAAGCCATAGAGTTGTTCTCTGTAAATCAATACTACTACAATTTCTGTTCTTGTTCTGATTTTTACTACATCAATACTTTCATGATTCCATGTCAATTCAATCTATGTACCCTAAAATCCGTATTGCACTCTTCTCCAGAAATCACAAACTTCCATGGGAGTGGAGTGAATTCAAAGGGGCCAAAGGAACTACCTACTGATTACTGGAGGTAACAGAATTATTTTAGAAAAAAATTACACACCAGTCCCCCGAAACTCTACGGGGGAGGGATATGGGCTGGCCTAAGGAGCTCCCCAGTTCTAAACAGATGCGCAACTTTCAGAATAATACTCGAAACAGATGGAGAGAATAAGCAAAAAAAATGAAGCTCGTATCACGTATGGCGTACCTTATCAAAAGAAGCAGCAAAGAGACTAGGTCGTCCAAAGGCCAAATGAAAAGCCTTCCCAGTCAAAGGCAATTTATCTTCGGCCTTCAAAAGCATCTCTCTAATAAGTTTTGGATCCTTTATTGATACCAATAGCCGAGTCGGACCCAACCACAGCTTCACCACCGGTCCATATTTCTCGTGGGAATCCCGTAGAACATCTACAATACCAAAAATATCAGGTTAAATACTATAAATAAAATTCATGTAACAATCTTTTCCTTTTTCCAAGTTAATTTCTACTCATCATTCATTTTCTCAGAAACCAAGGGCAGTAGCATAAACTCACCGCTGAGATTCTCGCGGGAAACAAGCTTGCAGTGGCCACGAAAAAAAGGACATGGAGGTCCAGGGATTCGATTAGCTTTGTACCATAGTCTACAGATCGTAACAAGTTTCCTTAACAGCAAAACGGTGATTGTGATGAGAGAAATCCAAAGAAATGCATTGAATTCTCTGGTAGCTATGTCCTTGAGGAAATTAATCCAAGTTCCTTCTTTAAAAATGTAGCCATTGGATCCTGATTGAAATATCAAATTAATCAAACTGTTTGGAATCGGAGCTACCCATGAAGGTCTCATTTTCTCATCGGGGAATTGCTTCCGATCTCACTTGAGTCCAGTCGTTGAGCTTTGAGCCTGAGAGTTGAGAATTCTCTTTTTTCCAAACCTGAGCACTTGTCCTTGACTTTTCTAAGTGATGTATTTGGGGGGAATCATCTAGCTAAAATATAAATAATTATAAATATAATATATATTTATTAAATATATATTATAAATATAATATATAATACAGTTTTATAATTTTATTTTATTTTTGAAGAATATATATTATATTTATAATCGTGGATATAATTTCCGGTTGTATGTGCTCAGACGGCTCCGTTTATGCACTGGCTGCCACGTACTTCTCTTCCCTTTGACCATCCCGATCTTCAATCCTCTTTCTTTATCTTTTCATCAATTATTTTACTAAAATTAAAAAATATAATAATAATAATAAAATAACATATTAAAATTTATAATATAAATTATATCTAATTAAATTAAATAATCATAATTTAATTTAAATAAAATTTAATATAAAATACTAGATTATATATTTTTTAATTAATAAAAACATATAAATTAAATATAAAATAATATTATATATAATTATAAATTATATATTTTATGAAATATTTGTTTTTTATTTTGATATTTTTTTGGTTTAGAGTTATACTAAACTAAAATATTTAAATCCATTTTCTTTAAGTTGAATATGTTTAGTATGATAATTTTTAAATATAATATTTATTTTAAAAAATTAAAATAAAATAATTTTTTCATTATATTTTTAAAAATAAGATTAAAAAAATTACCTTTCTCTTTTTTATTCCTAAATAAAAACAATTCATCTGTTAGTCTCTTTCCTAAAAGTTTTTTTTATTTATATTCATTAAAAAAAATTATTTTTATAATATGTAAATTCAAATACTATCACTTTTAAACTAAAAGTTATCATACATATAAATGAATTAAAAATACATAAATAACATGAAAAAATAAAAAGAAACTAAGAGGATAAAGAGAAAACAAGATAAAAGAGAATGTGTTCTATTAAAATGAGAAGAAAAAAAATTTGTTAGAAGTAAGATAGATTTTTTATTTTTTATTTTTAAGATAAATTAAATTTTATTACTAAAATTTTTATATTTAAAAAAATGAACGTAAGTGAATATATTTAAAAGTTAATACTTGAATTTAACAAAAATACCATAATTTAATTTAATGTAAATCACTTTTTATATTTTAATCAATTAATTTAATCCTAATTAAATTAATCTAAATTAAAAAAATATTACAGATTAATTAAATCTTCAAATTAAAAACTTTGTGGGTAAATCAGTCATAAGTAAAAAAGTGAAACCAAACTAAAAATTGTAAGATAAAAATCATTGAGTATGGGAGCAATTTTTTGAATGTTATCTTAAATTACAAGGAATATAAGTTAATTTAGATGAATTTTAATTTATTATTATAAATTTTAAAAGTATATGGATTTATGACTTTTTCGATTTTCAATACAACTTAATTACCCATTTCGTGAAAATGATCTCATGAAATGTAAAAACATATTATAGATATTTATGTATTATCTAAACTCTTAATGCTATGTTTTTTAAATACTTCACTGTGCAATTACGTCTATACGCCTGTTTTAAACATATATTTCAAATTGTTCATGAACTTTCAGTTTTCGACATTTTAGTTTGAACACATATTCATGTGATCTGAACCTTTTTTTTTCCTTTAAGAACATAAATCAATTGAACACTTTATTTTAAATATACGTTAATGTGATTTCAAGTTTCTAACGTCTTAAACACATTTATGAGCCCAACATGTTCAAAATTGTTCATATGTTCCTTATTAATTTTAAACAATGTGTTTTTAGCAGGTGCTATGTTTTTAATATTTATTTGTGCCACCCTTAAAATTGAACACCTATTTTAAACACTAGTCTCGGAGGATATCACGTGCTTGAAAATATTATTGTATTTTACCTTAATAATTTTTTATAGTTAATTAAAAAATGAAGATAAAATAATATAAACTATGCATAGAGTCATCAAATATATTATGTTGTGTGTTTGTATCTTTTTATTTATTCGTGTATGCATTTTTTTATTATCAAAATTTACATATTTTTAAATAAAAAATTATTTAATTAATTTTACATTTTAAATATCTATTTAGAAGAGTATACAAAAAGAAGACTACTGGTGAGTTTAAAAATCTATAATTTAAGAGAATTTTTTTGCATTAGGATGAAAGAATACAAGAGCAAACAATAAAATCACTATTATTAATGACAATAAATAAATAACTTAACTATTATTTGTTTTGTTAAAAATTTATTTATATTTTTTATATTAATATAATTTCTTTTCGTTATTTTAACGTTTCATACTATCGCACTTATTTATTATAATGATTCACAAATGTTAAATATATTACTATTTTTTTCAAATATCAAAAAATACATATTTATAAATAATAATAAAATCACGTAAATTTAAATTATTGTAAATGATTAATTTTATTTATATTAAAATAATTTATATATTATATAATAAATGAGTTAATTCTATTTGATACAACCAATAATGTTTAAACATACTTTATTTATTTGTATTTGTCTTTCACCATATAATGTATATTCTTTTGAATATTTTTAGTTGTTATCATGATTTCCAAAGAAAAAATAAGTTTTATAAAAATATTAGTTAATTATTTTTAATTATTATCGACATAAAACTAACAAGTTCAATATAAATATGATCAACTCATTAATAAATTAGTCGAATATGACTCATTCATTAAATGAATAAGAAATAAACGTATAAAGTGTAACTCAATTTAATATAAGTGTAATAACTTTCATGCGATTAACCCAATTATAAAAGAGTAATAATATAAAAATAATATACCATAAAACTATCAAATATAATTATCATAAAAGTACAATATATTTATATAAAAATATTGTAATATTTATTAGTGTATAAAAAAAACTAATAAAAAAAGCTAAAGTAAAAAAATAAAAGAAGGAAATAATTTAAAATGGTGAATTCGATGCATAAATATTAATGATTAATTTTTATTTGTTATTTTTAATACAAATATGATCTATTTATAATTGATTATATAATTATCACTCGATTATAAGTGTAATAACTTTTAAGTGATTAAAAAAATTACTCAAATATAATAATGTAAATAAAATATATAATACATTTATCAAATACATTATTCATAAGAGTATAATATATTTATTATATGAATATTTTGATTTTTTATATAAAAAAATAACAATTTTTAAAAAAGAAACAAGTAAAAAAAAGAAGAAGGGTATTTTGGTCCTCACAAACCCAAAATCAACTATCAAATTTTGAGATTCTTGTTATAGAAAAGTGACAAAATTTTTAAAAAGAAACAAGGAAGAAAAATAAAAAAACTAAGGGTATTTTTTTCCTCTCAAGCCCAAAAACAACTATTAATTTTTGAAATTTTGTAATATATAAAGATAAAAATAGCAAGTACATTTTAATCCTCAGATATCCAAAACAATTACCAAACTTAGAGATTTTTGGTATAAAAAAATAACATTTTTTTTAAAAAGAGAGTATACCATTTTTGTCGTCAGAGGCTCACAAACAAATAACAAACTTTGAGTTAAAAATAATAATAATGACATTTTGGTCTTTATACGTCCAAAAACAATTATCAAATTTTGAAAAATTTATATGTAAATAAATGGATACCCTTCTACAATTTTCAAGACATATTTGAATATCTCTCTCTACTGTGAAAATAAGTTAATGTACTCTAAATTTTAAATTTATCACTCTATTTTCAACTCATGTTAATATCCTTTCAATTTTGGATGACCTATTTTAAATACATGTTAATCTATATTTTAAATAATGATTTTCGTTCTATGTATTTTTTAGTTCAACTAACTGAAATTATTATAAATTCATAGTATACTATATTTACCTAAACATGAGAATATAATTATCTTTTGAAATGTTAGATGCCAAAATATTACATGCGATAAAAAACTTGTAATTAATAGAAGAAAATAGTTCGAACTAAGATTATACATCATAAAATATTATTTTCTATAAATATAAATGAATTAATAAAATTATTATTAGTCAAAATCTATGATAAATTATATAAAATAATATCATTAAATTTATTATGATAAAAATAATACTAATAATATTAAACAAAATTAAATTAAATATTAAATAATTTTTAAATATTAGAGTTTAATTTAAATGATTTTTAAATAATAGATGTTTAATATGTATTATATGAATTAAAATTTATTTATAATAAAATTATAAAAATAAAGATAAAAAATATTATTTTTGAGACTATAATTTTAATATTTTTAGCTTAAAATACAAGATTTTGTAAGATTTAAACCATGGTATGTAAAATCAAAATATAATGGCACCGGAAATAAATAAGTCAAAGTTGACACGAAAGGGAAATATTATCTGCAAATTTCTCGTCTCCCCAAAGAAAAAAAAAGGAGAGTGAAAGAAAATGAAAATCTACTGCTAAATGAGTGCAGTACGTGACTGTTTCAGTAAACCACTGAATGCCTCTAGAATTTAGATAATACAAAGTCTTACACCCTAAACCCCCTAAACCCTAAACCCCTTACTCATTACCTTTCGTTATCAGTCGCCTCTTCTTCCTTCCCGCCGGTAATTACCTCTCGGCGTCGATTTTTCTTCTTTCGTTTTTTTTTGCTCGGGATACTATTCTGTTCTCTTCACCGTCTGTAAATTTTTTAAGCCGACTCTGTTCAGCTTGTATAATCAACTTGAAGCGGAATCATACCCATTTCAAATATTTTGCGTTTCTTCATTTTAGAACTGATAATTGAGCTCATCTCTGATATGCTTGTTGAATTTTTATTCATTTTGAGTACTGCGATTATGAATTCCATGTAGGAGTCTGGTTGCTAAATTAGAGTAAGAGTTATGATGTTTCTAAGTTATGCTTTTACATTTAAGTTATCATGCTTTTATATTTAAGTTACACTTCAAACCTTCTTGATGATAGCCAGTTTAGTGTCCTTTTCCTTCTTATTTTTCGTGAATATTTTTAAGAGGAACTGAACATAGAGCAGCTACTGTAGATATCTGTGAGTTTGATATTTAAATTGTTTGTTGATTTTTTGAGATATGTGTTCTTTCATTAAAGGGATAATACATCTGAAATATGGTGTTAAGTGCTTGGCTTAATTAACCTGGTAGATTCCTAAACAGGATTATTTTTCGCGTTTTTATTATGGGAAGAATCAGGATAAGGTGGCATTCTTTGTTCAGAATATAAGACACTCACATCATAATGTAATCTTTTATCTAAAATTCATCATGTTGTACTGATTGTTTTCGAATTCCATCATGGTTTTATAATTTGCATTGGTTTCTTCTACTTGAGGTATGCTTCGTCTTTCTAATTCTATTGATTATATTTAGAAAGAGGAATGCAAATTTACAATTTCATGAGACAGGCGAGAAGATGAGGTTCCTCTTTGGGGATTTCAGATAGTTACAATTGTTATTGCGACTGCACAAAGAAGAGGAAAGGAGACATGGAGATTAAGAGGAAAATGCCTCTACAACTTGAAGTACTTGAGAAATTATACTTAGGTAGCCAGCATAATCTATCTCCCTTTCTCTGGTTTGGTCTTTAGCAAGATATGCAACTTTGCTCTGTTGTTGCTTATCTTGCTGTTGGCTTTAATTTTTGGAACAAACAAAGATACTCTTTATCTTGGCTTCAGAACCAAGTAAAATTAATAAATGCTCTTTCAAAATCAATTACCTTATACTATCTTGCATTTAGCTAACTAAAACCAAGACACTTTGTTTTCAAATGCAAGGAATAAAAAACGGGTATGCATCAAATATATGTCATCATCAATGGCTTAGTTTTGATTTTCGAAGTACCATCACTACAGTTGTATTTAAAAAATTAAATACTTATCAACCTTAGTTTACAATTTAATATAACATCATGTTTCGTATGACAGAGAACACGTATCCTACACGAACTGCCATGGAGGATCAAGCTGCTTCTCTGGGGTTGACTTATGAGCAGGTTCGGGGTTGGGTTATAGAAAGGAGGAGGAGGGATAAAAGAGAAGATAAAACAATTATATCACAGAATACATGTAAAGAATTATCAGCTCCTGGCGGAAGAAGCTTTTCAGGAGTCACCACTAGAAGTATTGTTAAAAATGCATTTTCATTCTCAAAATGTATAGAGACATCAATTGTTAGTAGCAAGATTTGCAAGAAAAAGAAAAAGCATAATCAGCTTCAAGAATTGTTTGCAACAGACTATATTCTCCAGAAGGTGTTACATAAGGATGGATCTTCCATTGGTGTGGATTTTGAATCTCCAGGTGCATTTTGTTTTCTTAAAGGTTTTCTGTGTAGAGTTTTATTTGTCAGAAACAAGTCAAGAATATTGTATGAAAATGACCGAATGATTTGGTCTTATGATTTCTTTCTATTTATAGACTTTACAAAATACAACAAACCTATAAAATACATCAAAGTCGCTTCATGACAACAGGACAACAGGGACAAAATTGCTTACGATGCTTCAGGACGGAATTACCATAGATCGTCAGCCTACGGACAATGCATGACAAATTGCTATGGACAATTATTTACAATAGATAGATACGAATACACTGTACAACTAAATGAATACGGCAACAAATTACATCAAAGTTGTTATGCGACAGTAAATAATGGAACACAAAGAAAGTCATATGACTAAGTCGTTCCCATCGACCCCCTCAAATTGACGCGTGTCGATCAATAAGCATCAATTGCGATTTAGGAAGCAATGTCGACCATTGTCGGTATCAGCGAAGACATCAAGACAATTTGTAATTCAAGAGAAATACGTGGAAGAGTGATAACACCTAGCTTCAAAGGCTTCACGGACAGAGCGACAATCGACTTCAATACGCTAGGCGCACGTTTATAGATCTGATTGGCCGTAATCAATAGACTTGTATTACTCCGTGATGTAAAGTGTGGTAGGATCTACCCGCAGGTCTAACCCGCCTAGCAAACCAAGCCAACACTTTAACAAGCAAAGAGACATCGCTCGATACTCGATTCCCAGATGACTTAGAAACTCGCTCTGTTTGCTTACTCTAGGAGATCAACGCATCACCTAAGAACACGCACCAACCAAAGATTGAATTGATTGTATCAAAGACAACCACCCAATCTCAAGATCGCTATAAGCAACAAGACGAAGAGAAATTGCCTGAAGGAAAGAATAAGCTACCGCGTAAGGCGAACATAACATCAGTATAATCCGACTCGACAATGAATGAAGATGACGACTTGCGAGCTGAAGAAATTGGCTAACTCTGTCAGACAAAGAAAAGAAATATCCGGTCTAAATACCAGTGACATAGACAAGGCTACCTACCACCTCCATATAAGTTGATCAACAAGTAAGTCACCTTCCTCATGTAAGTCGACATTTAATTCCATGGGAGTATCACAGGTTAGCTTCCTCGTAGTTCACCGTAGTCACCAAATCACTAGCATATTTCAGGTTGATCGAGTGGAAATACCAGGGGCTACGACGCACCTCAAGACCAAGAAAATATGTAAGAGACCCAAGATCCTTCATATGAAAAGATTGTGGAGAGACGGGTCTTCGAAATGGGACAAGTAAAGTAGAATCGTAACCGTGATCACAATATCATCAACATAAACCAAAAGGACAACAATACCCACGTCTCGATTTTCAAGAACAATGAAGTGTCATACTTGCTCGTATGAAAGAAAATTGTAATAAAGTTGGTTCGAAATTTTTCAAACCACGCCATGAGCTTGTTTAAGACATCAGAAAGAGAACGATTTAAGTTTACACACATGATGCTCAGTAGGAAAACAACCCGCGGAGTGGCTTCATAAATACATTCTTTAAGATCTCCACAAGGAAAGCATTCTTAACATCCATTTGACGCGTGGCCAATCATCGGAAAGCAAAGAGCCATTATCGCTTCGAACAAGTAGTCATTTTAGCCACGAGCAAAGGTCTCTCATAATTAACACCATATTCCCGTTTGTTCCCAAGGCGACAACAAGTCGAGCTTTATAACGATCCAAACTTCCATCGTAGCGAACTTTGACCGAGTAAAACCCATTTACAACCCGTAGAACTATATGGAAGGACAAGACTAGCTCCTGTGTGATTGCCTCAAGAGCATCAATTTCTTCCGCATAGCTTAATTAACAATCATGCTTCGACAAAGACGCGAAAAGATGCTGAATATCAAAATTGGACAATGCAAGAAAGAGTCCGAAATAAAGTCGCTGGAAGAAAACCATACCTATCGAGTGCATGCGTACACTCGAGAAGAGCGACGACCAAAGGCTGCAGAGGCCGTAACCGATCGACTTTCGTGGACGCAGGGCAAAGTGAGCCACCCAAGAGATCGCGGCGGGATTTTCTTCGTATATACCATTCCGTCACGGTTTGCCGAGAACTGCTGAGGAAGAAATTAAGAACCGGTGCTCAAAGCGAGGGAAGGACTACAAAGGTGAAGAAGATGGCAATGTAAGACATAGGAAAAAATGTTGATTTTCAAAGAAAATAACATTCCTAGAAATACGTGTACGATGTAACGTAGGATCATAGCAAACAAATCCCTTTTCGACACACATTATATCCTAAAAATGCACATCTAACAGATAAGTGTATAATTTATTTCGGCCATGGCGTGGTAAATGAACAAAACATACACAACCAAAGATACGAAGATTATCATAATTAGGTTGCTTAGTAAACAAGCGAAAATAGTGGAGATTCCAAGGCAAACTTGGGAAGGTAAACGATTAATCAAGCCGAGTAATGGGTCTTTAGCAGCCTCAACTCTGTAACAATGGACTTGAAATGTAAGATTCTAACAAGAGAAAGACGTACTACACGTTAAGATGGCTATTTTGCTCACTACTCCATTTGTTGAGGAGTAAAGCAGATACGAACGTTGATGTACGATACCTTTAAGCCAAAAATACGAAACTTGTTGACAAATATTCACCACCGAGACCGTGCGAAATGTCTTAATATTTGCGTAAAATTGATTTTCAACATATGCTAAAAACTCTGAAAGTACCAAAAACCTCAGATTTGTAGAAGAAAATAAACCCAAGTGAATCACATGATCATCAATGAAAGTTACATAGTATTTAAATTTGTCACGTGAAGTAATCTAGGAAGGTCCCCAAAACATCACCGTGAATAAGATCAAAGCAGGAGACGCTTCTACTAGTACGCAAAAGGAAATTGAAGAGTTTTGCTTTTACCAAGCTTACAAGAGTCACATTCAAAAGGTAAAGAAGAACGTTCTTATTACCAAGAAAGCCCGAGTTCATTATACGAGATAAAACTCAGTATTAGGACGGCCTAAACGACGATGCCACATTATACTTAGATTAGGAATATTATTACAAGCAAAAGACTCAATAGAAGGAATTGGATAAATTGTTGGAATAGGTAAAAGTAATGGAAACAAACGCCCCACTTTAGGTCCCTTCGCGACCCCTCGTTACCCTCGGTCCCGCACAACACAACCATCACCGTAAAAGTTAACAAAGACAATTGTTATCAACTAATCGACCAAATGTAATGAGATTTGTAGAAAGTCAAGTGAGCAAGAAACACATCGCAAATGATGTAAGCATTTCCAACTTTGACAAAGAACTACCATCGTCATTCAATAGTAGATTGGCCAACATAAGGTCGAATACGAGACAAAGTTGTGGGAGTATTTGTCATATGATTAGAAGCCCCGAGTCTACATACCAAAGTTTAGTAGAATTTTTACCTTGAAATCCCATCACAGATAACGTCGAAATTAGCATCCTCAGACCATTTCGAGTAAGCAGTAAGTTGTTGCAAGAGGTGGAAGATTGGGAGAAGACCCGAGGAAGACACACGTTGCTATCGAGGAACAACAGCAGAGGTCCGAAATGCTTCGACCGACGATTCTGGGACGAATACGACATTCTTTGATAATACGACCCTTTTTCTTGCAATAAGAACACCATTTTTTAGGACAATCGGCAAAGAATACGCCCATATTCTTTCGGCAGCTGGTAAACATTGCATATTTTTAGAAGGCATAGATGATCCACGCCCTATGCGTAAGCTATGCTTGTCGTCGTGGAATTGCCACAAGATTGTTCAAGAATAGCTTCTCGAGTACTTAGACGTTGTTCATGTACAAGTAACTCACCAAAACAAATATCTAGAGAAGGAACAGGAGATCCTGCTCAATAGAGAAGAGCCGAACCGATTCATATTCGGCGTAATTTTACGAGAAATTGATCACTACTGACTAGTCTCAGAAGATTTTGAATAGTTGATATAGCAAAGTGTGAGAACATTTGTAACTAAATCAAAGATATTCATGCCAAAGAGTCAAAAATGTCGAGTAATAATCCCGGATGGAAAGACTACTACGTTGAACACGGCGTGCATGTTCCAACTGAAAGCGACGCATCATCATTTCGATGATAAACTTTCTTCAAATAATTTCCACATGAGCCGGAAAGAGAGCCACGAGCCATCAAGTTGGCGACGATACGTGGTTCCACCGAAGAAGCTCAAGACATGATTCGAGCATCAAGCACCAAGAAGGAGAAGACACGACTTCCTGTAGTCGACAAGATCGACGTCGGGTGTAACATCCGCCATCAATATGGCTCCAAAGGTTTTTTTCCTCGAGGAAAAGTTCAAACTGAAAACCCAAGTAGAGTAATTTTTTTCCCGTAAACTTAACACACACCTGGCAGATCCATTGCAAGTAAGCATAATCCGAGATAAGGACCTTATCTAAATATAATGCCGAAATTAAAGAAATCGAGAAAATGACTTTAAACAGAGATTGTAAAGAACACTTGTTTAGCAACAAACGCTAAAAAATATCAATGAAGATTTCTCACAAATAGAAAACTCAATTTTTTTTTTTTCTCAAAGAAGTTCTCCGATACCGTGTCAAAACAAGTCAAGAATATTGTATGAAAATGACCGAATGATTCGTCTTATGATTTCTTTCCATTTATAGACTTTACAAAATACAACAAACCTATAAAATATATCAAAGGTTTGGCTGTTTATTGACGATTAATGGACAATTGTGGACAGGTACCGTTATATGGGGTTGTGGGACAACATAGATTGCTTATGATTACCATGTACACACCTGCCTATGGACAATATATGACAAATTGCCTACGGATACCATGGACAAATTGCTTATTACGGACAATTATTTACACTAGACAGTATAGACTACTCACAGACAACTAAATGAATATGGGCAACAAATTACATCAAAGTTGTTATGGACAGCTAAGCAGTCAATGGAACACAGCAAAGCTGTTATGGACAGCTAAGCTGTCCATTGACATTATTATGGAATTATATCACCTTACTAGAAATCTTGGGCACATTGATTTTCTCCAGCAGCCAGTTAAAAATCCCATTTTATTAGTTTGAAATTTAAAACTGCTAAAAAGGGATTCCTCGCATGGGTTTCTATTTTGAAAACTGAGCCCATTGCGATTTGTGATGCATGTTATGAATTACATAATGATCTAATTTTTATATTATTGTGTGTTGCAGTTTTTTTTTTATCTCATGTGTTTGCTTGTGATTGACATTTGACTACATTTAAAAGTTAGTACTTGGATGAAAATCCCTTTTGGGGGCCCAATTTTATAAAAAATGAAAAAAAGAGTAAATTAGATATGAAAATTTTCCATGATTCTAATGTGGTTAATCCATTGTAATCAGCATTTTATTTTATTTTTAATTTTGGCATACGTTAGATATCACCGGGACAGTAAATGATAAATCTAGAATTGCCTTTTCAAGTTGAGCTTGACTCCTTCAATGGGAAGTTGTTGACAGACCTTTAATTTTTTGTCAATCAGATGTGTTCTTTTATTTATTTTCTTTACCGCCCTCTCTGTTTCATCTTTAAAATGTATGTTTAAGAAAATGATAACTAATCGGTCATCATCTCACTAGTCACATCTTGTTTTTGAAAACCGTGTTGTATAATTGATGACTACATCCTTTTTTTGTCATTGTTTGTGCGAGTTGTGGATATAATGTATTCTATGGGAAATTGTTATAACCTATTGCCTTAGGTCCAGTTATTAAATATGCAACAGATATAATTTGATAAACTAGTGGTTTTTTTAGGATATTATATACTCATCAATGTGATAGACCAAGTATTAATTTGTGTTTCTTAAAGTATCTTGGACATGTTTAATTATGTTCTACTAGGGCTCAAAATTTTATTTATAAGGTATGGCTCATAATTTTATTTGCAAGATACGGCTCATAGTTTTATTTGTAAGATATAGCTCAAAATTTTAGACCAACCTCTCATTCTCTTATTGTTTTTATTTAGATCATGGGAATTCCTATCGTGCTTGTGACAAGAACCAAAGAACATCGAAGAGGAGGAAGGTACTGAAAGAACATTCAAGCTAGGAACTTCTTCCCAATTTCTTTCTCCATGGGTCTTCTTTTGGCCTCCTTTCTGTGGCTTCATATCTACTGCTTTTCACTTATACATATATATTTTTCCTTTTTAATTAGGTTTCTAAGCATGTCATAAATCAAACAATATCAAATGAGAAGACATCTCCAGCCAGAAGTCATGGTATTGGAAAAGGTTTGATGACAGTTTGGCGGACCACTAATCCTCATGGTGGAGACTTTCCGTCTGGCATTGGCTTTGCTAATAGAGAAGTCATTGATATATCACCACCATTGACATCTAAATCACAAAAACCACGCATTCTTGATAGGAGACCTAAACAACGAAAACTTCTCAATGTAAATTGCTTATTCTAGGATTAAAATGTTTTCCTTCCATACCGATATATATGCATGTAGTTGTAAATGGAGAATCTTTAAGTTTGATTTATTGGTGCATTATAAGTTGGCAATGATAGGTTGCTTATTTAAAAACAGGGAAGTTTACGAAGTAGAGTACTAGAAAAGAAGAAACCTTCTGTCAAAAGAAAAGAGGTAAATGAAGTTTTTATTTGATGTTTTCCGTGGAAGTTGTTGCAAGATTTTGTGTAGTTTAAGCCTGTAAATAACATCATGTGACACTTGCTCATATATGCCAGGTGCAATTGAAGAAAAGTGAGGACTTGAAGATTGAAAATAACACGAAGTGTGAACTTACATTGGGAGTCGGTGTTTCTCCAGAGATTTGTCGCCAAGTTGAAATGCTTGTAGATGATGAAGAGCTGGAGCTCAGTCAGATACAAGCAGTATCAGAACCATCAAGTTGTTGTCATCATTTTGCAGCTAATTGGATGCAAGGTTGCTCACTTTGTAAAGGTTTTTTTTGTAATTCTTTTATAGATTTATCATTTGTGAAATCACGTGCATGTGTTTATATATTATTTTGTATTGTGCTGAAGGAGCTTTGTCAATAATTTCAGATTTGTTGGACAAGTTTCCTCCAAATTCTGTTGAAATGAAGCAACCTTTATGTGTGCAACCTTGGGAGTCATCTCCTGAGATTGTTAGCAAATTATTTAAGGTGCGTAGACAATCTGACAATGGGACTTCTTGTTACCTATTTTTAAGTTTTCATGTGGGTTCATGGTGGATGAAGTTAAGGTTGTTAAATAATGGAACTTCCATTGTAAAATTTTACTGCAATGTTAGCATAGATACTACTACCAAGATTCCAAGAGGAAGAAATGGGTATCAAGGTGGTTGTCCCAAATGAGCCAAGACAAAAACCTCAAGGCGGTGTGAGACATAAGCCTCAATTAAAATTGAAAAAAAATATAAAATTATTAATATCCTATTATATAGAGAAAAAATACATTAAAAGTTAAGACACAAATCATAAAATGTAAGAATAACATAAATAGTTTAGATATAAAGTTACAAACCATATAAATAAACTTCTAGAGTACAAGTTAAGATCCAAATAAAGTCACAAAACAAGTTTCAAAATGAACCACAAATAACACACAAAATATATTTTAATATGTTGGTCATTGTTACTTTCTTCCTCTTCATCCCTTGAGTCTACTAATTCAAATCTTCACTCATCACTCATCACTCATCAACACCCTCGTCACTACTGGTTTTATCATTTATTGAATCATTATTATATCTAATTATAATGTCTTGTTCATCTTCATCAAAATCTTTACTTACCTTTACCCATAGTATTTATTGTGGATTTTTTCTTTTAGTTTTAAAAGATCCTTCACTTTTTTGGAGTGATGTTCCTTCTTTCCCTCCAACCAAAGGCTCATCATCAAATTCATTTGTACCATTCATCATTTGATTGCACATCAAATACTAAAAGATCCTCTTCTTCATTGAGTGCCTTAAGTTTCATGTGCCTATGTTTAAGTTTCTTGTTATAAATAATGCAAATAAAAAAATTCATCCTAAGTGTGCGCAATTGGCATTTTTTTCCATTAAATGGCTATTGGGTTTTATAAAAAACCTGGACCTAGCTTGAAAATAACACAATTTGATCCTTTATTTTTTCATGAAAGAAGCTTAAGTCTTATGGTGCCTCAAGGTGCATAACTTCAAGGCGTATGCCATATGGTAAAAGGCGTAAGCCTCAAATTACATAGATGAGGCTCTAGCTTCAAGGTCATCATTAGCAGCCTCGCCTCAAGGCGTCGCCTTAGTGCGTTTTTTGGAACTATGACTATTACATTAATTAAGTGAGGGGTGGTTGTGAGAGCTTATAGATATGGAATCTTTTTAAGAATACATAAACTCAAGTAATCATGGCATCCAATAAATGGATGAAATGCATGCAAGTGTAGTCGATTTGATGTTACGAGATTTTCTAGATCAGCCTCACTTTTTATGCATTCATCTCAATAACCTGGGAAAAGTATTGACTTTCAATTATTTGTTTCAGGATAGCTCATCCTTTTGACGTTATATTCATCTTCATTGTTTCTTTAGATACAATTATGCCACTAGCAGTATTTTCTGCTGCCTTTCAACTGGGTCATCTTGTAAATTCTACAGTGACAAATCAAATCACCATATTGAACTAGGGTGGCTTGTGTTCTTCATAGCTCATGTATATCTTTTCTTTTTCTAATTGGAAATAAAATCTTGATCAAATCAAATACTGAGGCATAATGACGGACTGCCCCCATAATTGGTTCATCATCCATCGAGGAAATTCGGAAAATCTATTTGCCAACCCCCTTAAATTGATCTGTTATTCGAAATGAGGACTAGGTTGCCTTAAGATATTGCTGCCTGAGGACACTAAGGAATCATCTTACTGGTTCTTTGTCATCCTATCGTGTGTATATAAAATTTTCAATATTTGGAAATAAGTGAGCTCTTGATGTTTATTAGTTAGTAGTGCTTTATATTTATATTTATGCTTCTTTAAAATCCTTTATGGACGTGTGCTATGATTCTTTAACTTTTGAGGAATGAATAGTAAACATGCTAAAAAAGAGTGCAAAGGATTCTCTTAGTACAATTCGTATATCAAACATTCCTTTGGAAATAAGTGTCTTGGATTTAAAAGAAATTTCATTTCATCCAATTTGTCAAATTTTTATGAGAATCCAAATTGTCAACTTATACACTTTCCTTTGACAGGTTTTCCATTTCATATATACGTATGCTTTAGATGTCAATATCTCTTCCTTCACTCTGGATGAGTTTGCACAAGCATTTCATGAAAAGGTCATATATCACATATCTCATCCTGGTTTATATATTATTGAAAGTTACTTCCACAGTTTAACAGCTTTAATTTTTCCTTCTTAATTTGAATGTCTACGAGTGCATTCAGTTGGCTTAATAATATACATGCTTATGCTTAATAGGACTCCTTGTTACTTGGGAAAATTCATGTGGCCCTCTTAAAGCTTCTTCTATGTGATGTGGAAGCAGAGGTTAATAGTGGACTTTTGCCTCAGTTGAGCAAATCTTGCAACTTCCTTGTGTTACTTCATTCGGTAAGTTATATGTATATGCATATCTTTACTCACAAGCATAATCATATGTATATGATTCATTAGTATGAATAAAAAGACGATTCATTTAATGATAATTGTTTTTTTCTCCATCTTGGCAACTTCATTTATCTGCATCTTATAGATGATATATGTCAAGAATCAACTCTGTTCAAATTAAATTAAACCAAGTGTTGTATGCTTAAGCATCTTGGTGAACCAATTTTCAGGTTGAAAATCAAGATTTTATTCTAGAGTTCTGGAAGAGGTCCTTAAACCCTCTGACATGGACAGAAATTCTGCGCCAAGTATTGGTTGCAGCTGGATTAGGCCCTAACCAGGGATCCATTTGCAGGGAATTGCTTAGCAAGGTATTTGAAATATAGTTTTAACTATATGATATTTATTGGAGCTTCATTTTGGGCCAAGAAATCTTGAGATGTATGTTATTAATATTATTAGCACTTTGCTAATCCCTTTTTAGGGGAAAAACTTTTCATATATGTTTCAGATGACATTTTAATGCAGGTTCATTATGGGGAATCTTAAGATTTTTCAAGTTTCTAGCGGCATTGCTCTTGCATTTGCTTATGATAACTGTGTTTTATGTAGTGGTGTACCTGTAGATAGCTCCAACTTTTAATTGCTTCAATAAAAATTACTAAAAATATAAAATAGGTTTATACGGAAACAAATATTAAAGAATTAAATTAGGTAGAGAGGAGAACTAGAAAATCAAAGGAAAACATTCTAATTTCAATTCATTATAATACTGAAAGATTGTGCATGTATTTATAGGAATAATAATATTAAAATCCTAAATAGGAATAATAATATTAAAATCCTAATCCTAGTGAGATGCTAAATAAAACTCTTAAACTAATAAAGAAGCATAACTATAATTATTTAATATCTACTATTATAATATTAATAATATTAAATATCTAATATTTGAATTCTCCTCTTCAAGCTGAACATAGATACGTTTAGCTAGGCTAATTAAAAAAGACATAAAATAGAAATAAACAAGAAACTAGAATAGATTTGTTACAGTTGAAATTGAATCTTAAAACTGCTTATAGTAATCTTGCCATGAGTATAAAAGTAGTCACCGAACTAACTAGTAATAAATGAAACTAATGGATTATTTCACTTTGTTGAGTACGTTAATCTTGATTAAAGTTGTAAGCAACGTATCGTAGAAATATCGTAGAAAGTCTCTAAGAGTGTAGGGTAACATAGAAAAATCTTTTAAGATATAGAAAGTGATAGAGGATGGTTTGATAGGCTAAACAACAGTGAAACCAAACAAAGAAGGTAAGTGGTGGAGTATTGCTAATAAAACAATGCAAAACCACATTGAAAATGACTTTTTGAAAATTGGGATAGTGAGTAGCACAAACAATTAAGGGATATTGATGCAAATAGTGATAACTCCAAACAAACAAAAGTTGGCGTAAATTGTTATCGACACATGTAGAAGGAAGATATATTCTATTTCTTCTTCAAGTTGGAACATAAATATCAAATGTACCCAACTTGAATGATGAGGTATGAAAATCTTCTAATAATAAAGAACCTTATTATAGAGAATTAGTAGTAGAACTCGAATTTTATTGAGCTTAAGATTATAACCTTAGAATTAGGTTTATATAAAACATACAACCAAATAATCTTAAATCAATTAAATAGTAACCTCAATTAGTGCTTATAATTCACATAATAGCAATAACATGAAAGCATTCCAATATAATAGATCTCATAGTAATAGAATAGAGAAAAACTTTAACTAAACTTCAGAAAAATTAGCACAATAAGCCAAATGTCAAGTGTTCAATAAAAGATTGTGACACAAACTTTCCCGTCATCTGCAATTGGAGTCAGCCAACCAACATTTATAATAGACAAACCCATGATGATAATAGAACAACACAAGTTTAACGTGAATGCTATATGTCGGAGACCAAAAATCCAATTAATAACGTACCAAATCATCTCATATTGTCCATATAACCAATCAATGCAAAACACTCGATCACTCCAAAATTAATCAAATATCAAATCACTCAAAATAAGACCAGTTTCACAACAATAGATAGTGGTGGCATAACTTGTCAAAAAATTAGTGACAATGACTTGAAAATTAAATGAGAAAAAGTTACCTAGATAGTTTTATTAACCCACTTGAGAATCATAGCATTGCCAAAAAGAAAGTCTTATGGAAAATCCAAATAACAATTAGGATATTTAATCAACCCATAAATATTCCAAATAACCAACATATTCAAATACCAAATAAATGAGCCCAAAATTCCCAATGATCCCAATTACCAAATTGCCTATCAATCCTCCGCCCACGTTACTAAATTTGCTCATGATGCCAATCAGCCCAAATGTCAAAATTGGCCAAAGATACTTAAGTAATCCAAATCCACCCTAACCAAAGAGCTGAATATGTTAACAAAGGATAGTCGACGACGTTAAGAAACCCAATAGTGGAAATACTATGGTTGGTGATTGGGAACGCGACCAATAGATTGGTAAATGTCATTGGTTGTTGGCATCGCAAGACAAAGCGACGGCGTAATCAAACGTTAGCAACAGAGGTAGCATAAACCAAACTACGAAATTGGCTATTGGGTTACAAGGATAGTTGACCTTTTTGAAGGTTGATTTGAGAAGATGATATATGTTGGGGTTGCAAAGGTTGGCAGTTGAAGTCGCGGATATTGGGTACGAGCAGCGGCGGCGCAGAGAGGGACACAACAACGTCTGGCTTAAGGGCACGAGTAAGACATGCTTACCTTCTTGATTTATTGCGACCTCGTTGAAATAATTTGTCAATGACGAGGTTCTCTGGATGTGAAACGAAACCAGACGTAGTCTCGTCAACAAGAGGAGGAGTGATTGGGTGCATGTCTCTGACGACGCCAACGAGTGCGTTCCAAGTGATGGTGATTGGGTTAGACATCGTTGGATATATGATAACTCTAGTGGCGTATGGTTGAGATTATGAAGATGGTAGCTAGGTTTTGGTTGGGTTTGGCAATGGCAGATACTCGTTCTCTTTCTTTTTTTCTTCATGAATTTTGATTTTTTTTAAATAAATGGATAGAATGGAAAACCAAATTTTTTTAGAGTTAAAAAATAGAAAAAAATAAGTATTGAAGATCGAATGGAGTTCTAATATCAAGTAGAAAAATAAAATAAGTTTATGTAAAAACGAATGTTAAAGAATCAAAATAAGTAAAGAAGAGAGCCAAAAAAATCAAAGAAATACATTCTATTCTCATTCATTATAATACTAAAAGATTATAAATGTATTTATAAGAGTAAGCAAGCTCGCCTTACTTTTTGATCATTTTGATAGAGGGGGATGGAGAAAGTGGACAAAACAAACTAGCATTTCCCAGTCGAAAAGATGGGTTCCTTTTTCGTCTCGCATTTCTCATCGCGGGAAAAGAATCATATTGAAAACGTTCCTAACCCACCCTTCGTAGAGCCGTGTATTGTAAGTGATCTGAACCCGCCCTGAGCGAGCCTCCCATAGAGGCAAGTGAAGTTGGTGAGCCGTATGATGGGCAATAAAATCATAATTCTATTTGGACTCTAAATAAAACTGTTAAACTAATAAGAAAACATAATGATAATTATCTAATATCTAATATTCTAATACTAATAATATTAACTATCTAACATTTCAACTTCGTTATAGCATCGTGGAATGTTGGATGATTCCTGAATTATATGGAATGTATTTCTTTCTTTTCTTTTGATAGAAAGAATAAAAGACTTTGATTTTGAGTTGTCAGTATCTATCTTGGGGCATGTGATGTAAGTTAACGTTACTTTGACAGAATTCAACAAAGCAAGTTATTTTCTTTTACAGAAATATATTAAAGGAATAGAGGATAATTGCTAAATCCTGAAATGCTGTTGGTAACAATTTTCTTCTTTCCTCCGAGATTTTCAAAGGAATCTAAAGTAATAGTTCGTGACTTTCTTATATGTGATAGAAGTGTTGGGTTATGTTTTTGGTTGAAAAGGGTTTTCTGCTTTATATTGCAGTAACCTTTGACATGTTTCGATATAAAGGGTGACACTGTGGTTCTCCCTACATGGTTTTCTACTTCTAATATAATCATTTCGTTTCCTATGCAATAAAAAAATATTGTAGACCAAAACTTACTTGTATCTTAATGGTGCCCTTAAGTTTTCAACTTATGCCCTCCAATCTATTACTGGTGATAATTGCCTTATAATCTTTTGATTTTGTTTGGAATTCTGCCATGTCTGTTCGTAGGAAATGAACCTTATGCTGAAGTATGGCCTCCGTTCTGGTACTTTGAAGGGTGAATTATTTAAAATTTTGTTAAAACAAGGAAATGATGGTTTGCAAGTCTCTGAGCTAGCAACATGTTTGCAGGTGAGCTACTTCGATATTTATTCAAAATTTTTTTTTGGTAAAGTTGTTTGTAAAGTGAAAGGATGCTGTTATGTCTTTTCCAGCACCATCACTTTTTTGTCAATCATTATTGATTATTTATTCATCCTTTTAATTTTGGTGGTATTACAGATTGTTGAGCTGAAACTTGCTAGTAAAACCGAAGACTTGGAATTGTTGATAGCTTCTGCATTATCAAGTGACATAACATTATTTGAAAAGATTTCTCCATCAAAATATCGTCTGCGTATTAATTCTGTCACAAACAAAGTAGAGGCATGTCCGTCTGACTCTGAGGACTCTGGAGCTGTTGATGACAATCCTGGTGAGAATGGTGCATATATATGCGATGAAGATTATGGGGATGATGCAGCCTCTTCTAGTCTCATTGATATTAAGTATATGACTAGTCGTAAACACGAGACTAATAAACTAAAAAAGTTTACTGAAATTGATGAGAGCCATCCTGGAGAAGTATGGTTACTAGGACTCATGGAAGGTGAATATTCAGATTTAAGCATTGAAGAAAAGTTGAATGTACTAGTTGCTCTAGTCGATCTTCTTAAAACTGTCAGAATGGAGGTAAATTATCAGTCATCTTATCTTTATCCTACACGTGAAGTTAAAATAATATGCTATCCATTTTAGTTTCAATTGATTCTATTTCATGTAGGACAATACAAAGGCTATTGCAGAATATATTCCTAATACCCACCATTCTAGTTCGGGTGGAAAAATAAAGAGGTCAACACCTAAGCAGCAAATCCTGGTCCCATATTATGGCCATGGACGATCAATGCACGGTGTTAAAGATGCATATACATGTTCAAAGTTTCACACAATAGATTCTTCAACATCTATATCTAAGTTCAATGGGAGGTCCTCTGGCAACGGAAAAGTTGGAAACGAATTTGAAGTTGGGTCTTGCTTACATCCAATGCAATCTGTCTTTTTAGGGTCTGATCGTAGGTACAATAGATATTGGCTTTTTTTGGGCCCTTGTAACGCAAGTGATCCAGGCCATAGGAGGGTTTACTTTGAATCTTCTGAAGATGGTAGCTGGGAGGTGATAGATACTAAAGAGGCAAGTATCTTGCTATTATGCATAGGCTTGCTTAAATTAAAAAAGTTTCTCATCCATTTCCTTGCATTTCCTAGAACTTTAAGCGTTCTATTGCATTTTATGATTTTTCTTCAACTGTTAGTGTTGCTTATAAATTCTGACGCATGCTTAATTTAAATGATTCAGGCTTTGTGTGCCTTGCTGTCTGTTTTGGACGACAGGGGTAAACGAGAGGCTCTTCTGATTGAATCTTTGGAGAAACGGAAAACATATTTATGCCAAGTTATGTCAAGTAGAACACTAGATGATATGGAAATCAGGCATTTGGCTGAATTTGATCAATATGAGCAGAATATGGTGAGGGAAGAAAGTTCTTCTCCTGTGTCTGATGTGGATAACAACCTTCTTGTTGCTAATATCAGAAACGAAGCATCTCTTTCATCTGGGGCTGTCATCCTTGAGCTTGGGAAGAAGGTTGGAGAGAAAAAACAATCATGGAGTTCTCTTCAGGAGTTTGATTCATGGATATGGAACTCTTTCTACTTAAATCTTAATGCAGTGAAATATGGTAAAACGTCATATTTTGATTCACTGACTAGGTGTCGAACTTGTCATGATCTGTATTGGAGGGATGAGAAGCACTGCAGGATATGCCATACCACATTTGAGATTGATTTTGATCTAGAAGAAAGATATGCTGTCCATATAGCCACATGTAGGGAGGAGGAAGCTGCAGACGTGTTTCCGAAGCACAAGGTCCTATCATCTCAGATTCAATCACTGAAAGCTGCAATTCATGCAATTGAGGTGAAGCCTTTCTTCTCTATGAGCATTTCATTCACTCATTATAATCAATTATGTGCCTCTCTCTCTTTATCCGTGTCAGATGGTAATTTTTAACTCATGGCTTCCTATATTTGTGCAGTCAACAATGCCTGAAGATTCCTTGGTGGGAGCTTGGAGAAAATCTGCTCACAAGCTATGGGTCAAACGGCTCAGGCGCACCTCAAGTTTATCCGAGCTTTTGCAGGTTATATTTTTTGTTGTGTTATTATTTTTAATCCCATCACCGGCATTTTTACTGGTGTAAGCATAGCTATAAGTCTTTTTATCTCATAAACTCCAAAACGTCAGGAGTTTTTTTTTTGCGAGAAGACTAAAACATCTAAAAACACCAAGGACCTTTTTCTAAGACACTCCAAAATCTTCTCTCTCTCTTGGTTTTAAATGAGATTTTTATCTCATCTCTTTGGCATAACAAGGTCTTTGTAAGGCACTTGTAAACATTTTCTTAGCTATCTTCGTTTCTGCTCTATGTAAAATCTTGCAGGTTATAGCCGATTTTGTGGGTGCCATAAACAAGGACTGGCTCTTTCAGTGTGATGTAATGCAAGGTCCTTGTGATGTTGGTGAAGATATCATTACATGCTTCACATCTATGCGCCATACCACATCTTCAGTGGCACTCTGGTTGGTAAAATTGGATGCTTATATTGCACCCTACTTGAGATAAACCGCAGGAAATTGTCACTGAAAGTAAAGGTACAACTGTTGTTTACTAATGTTTCATGCATAAGGTGATAAACCTATGTTTCATAGCTGGATCAATATCTTTGAAGAGATAAACTTATGGCTCTCTCATTCCAGAAAATAATTGTAACATCTGATCTTTTGGTTCAAACAAGTAAAGTCTGATATATATTGCTATGATTTCTGAGAAAAGAATCTAATATATTTATTTGTGCAAGGGCTAGAAAGAAGTTTTATATTTTTTATTATTTATTTTTGATGAAGCAATGCATGCATGTCATATGTTCCTAGCAATAGAAGAGAAGGGAAAGAAGGGTCCTCACTTGGATCACATCGTTCGGTTGTCAACTTAAGTGGTGTTTTGCATGTGTAATTGCTCTGAAAGCAGTATGTCTTCCTTATGCAGGTTAGAGAATGGAGCAGCATTTTCTAGAAATAAAATGCGTCCTAAAATGCCTATTTCAGATTTAGTGCAACATCTGCAAGCTTTATTGGTGATTATATTTTGAGGTCCAGAACAGGGTTATGAAAACACTGTGCAAGGCGAGTTTTTTGAATATATTTTTGGTTGGCAATTATTTCTCACAATGTTCAAGGTTTTGAGTTATTAGATGTACAGCGCTTGGAATAATTTAGACTGTTCAGGAAAATAAATGAATTTCTTCTCAAGAACCCTCTGATTTTGCAATTTCATCCTCTGTTGTATTTGTTAAAATAACCATTACCTACCTCAAGTTTTCAGGGGTGCAGATTCTTTCATTGTATACTCGTTCTAGCATCAGTGGCAAAGAGCAGTTCGTCAATGTATAGCTACTGAAATAAAATAAAAGTAAGATTTTTTTTAGCTTTATTTCGGATTTTTTTGATCTAAATTCTATACATAAAAACTTTATTAATAAATATTTACACACTTGCATTCGAACGCTTAAGTGCTAGAAAATTATTATGATCATTTTGGACGGATTTTTGAATATGAATAATGCCAGGGTTATAAATTTACATTATACTCATATCAATTATTGTATAATATATGTTGTCTAAGGAGAGAATCAATGCTAATGAGTTAAAGTGATATGCAATTCGTCCGTACCTCTTTTTTTTTTTTTGAAGAAAAAGTGTTCTTAAATGGGTGAAAGTATTTTAGTAATTTTTTAGAAATTTCTGTTTATTACTTTTCTATTTTTCTTTCCAGTAAATTTGTTACCTTTCTGAGACTTAAATAGTTTTTTACATCTTGAAATCACTTTTTATGAAACTCCTTTTTTTTAATTATATGGGATAACTCTATTTCACGTATAAATTTTCTAACTCCCTTTTTGAAAAAAAAATATTATGTTAAATTTTATTATATAATAAATGAACATATATTTTTTACCGTTATAAAAAAATAAATATATATCTTTTTTACTATATGATTAAAAGTCAAACAAGTTGAATAATTCGATAATTTATGTATTAGAGTTTCTTTTTTTTAACCTGCATGTATTAGTACAGTTGGCTCTGTTTGTTGGATTGATAGACATAAAGATCCAAATTCGAATATTTTTTTAGGCGTTGATCTATAATTTATTTCTAATATAGAGATATAAAGTTATTGAATAATAACACTTTTAACTTGTACAATTATAGAAGAAAAACCTTACATATTAAGATTTTATTTGTACGGAAAAAGAATAATACTCATTTTCAAACCTTTTCATCAACATAATTTTCGTTCTAAATTATATATTATTTTATTTTATTTTTTACTAATTTCGTCCTATACTATTATTTCAAATTTCTAACAAATAAAAAACTATATATCCGTTTTCAGATTCAACGATGGGCTCCCAAAGAGTTGTAAGATTCTTCTTTTATTTTCTCTTTCTCAAAAAATGTAATCAAAATCAATTAAAGAAAAAAGGCAAGAAAATAGCCAGACCACAACATTAATATTTATTCATTTCTCCCAAATATTTATTTTTTTTTAAAAAGAACTTCATTGAATAAAATCAAAACAGTACAATAAATAACTAAAGAAATAAAATCAAATTTCTCCCAAATATTGAGACAATTTTATTCTAAGGCCGGAGGGAGAAAACGATAGACAATAACTACTAATGGCACCACAAAAGCTCCCAAAGTTCTTACTATGTTAGGATAACAACTGACCAATAATATATATTTTTTAATTAATCTATCAGTTTTTACTGTCTTTATTTATATCTTTTGATGAGTTGATTCCTTTTGGTCTATAATAAATTTTTCCTAGTCAATAATTTGGTCTATGAGAAAAGGTTATTTTGAATGTGATGCATATATTACAAGTATTCCTAGTTTTGAGGTTAAATGTCTAAATGGCGTGCTCTGATATGAATCCATTTTGTGTTTATATTATCATATATATAATATATCCATGTTGATGTATGTGTTTTTATATATGAAGTTCTTGGAGAATTTCTTTTCTGTTAGGATTTGAAAGCCTTTCACTGGCATATGTAAATCTTGAATTCTCATAATTGCAAATTATCGTTTTAAAATCAGTATGTTTTCATTCTACGAGTGTTCGCCCAATAGCCATAGCAATATGACATCATAATGAATAGAGCTCGTATCTCTTTGATTTAGATAATATAACTCTCACCAAGATAGATTTTAAGTTAATCTCCGCATGTAATATATTTGTGTGAAGTGAGACCGAGTAACATATAATTTCTAATTCTGTTAGGGATAAAATAATTCTCGAACATTATGATTCATTCCGTATTAAATTATCAATATATTTATACAATCAATTTATGATAAATGTATAAAAATATTGTTAGTATCTTTTATAATAATTTAAGTCTTTTTAGATAATTGATTTTCAAAACTTAAAATATTGTTAACCTTTTTATTAAGCGTTGATTTTTTAATAATTTTTAACAATTTATCATTTGTATGTCACTAAAACGTACATATTTAATGTAATTAGTGTGCTGTTCTAACACCTTAGAAGCTGCTGGATTCCTGGGCAATAGGCAAATGAATGTGGCCATAACAAGGGCAAGTAAACATGTTGCTGTTGAGTGTGATAGCTCAACAATATGTCATAATACCTTCTTGGCAAGGTCTATTTTGGAAGGGAGAAGCATGCAGAACCTGGCACTTTCGGGGATCTGGACTTCGTTTTTTAGAACACTAAGAGTCATAAATTTTTTAATAGATATGGACGTCTAGGTGTCTTATATATCATTTTTTTAAAAAATTAATTTACATTAAAATAGAGTATTTGAATAATCATAACATGTTTATATTATATCGTTAATTTAACGAAATATGAAGAGTAAAAATAACATAGTATTACGTTGATTTTCCTAAGTTAAAAAGCTTACGACGATTCACTACAATATTTCATGAATTCCTCGTAGATAGGAAGTTTTGTTAAGGACACCCATTGTGCAGATGCTTGTTATCTTTTTCACCTTCATCTGCAATTAACCTCACCGATTACTGTACAGGTGCTTCATTTTGCCAGCAACTAAACATTATTACAGTAGTCACATAGGCTATTTTTTTTTCGGTTTAGATGTCTATAATTGTTGCAAATTGTTTATCCCTAACTAGTATATATATTGTCTCACCATGTGCTATAACGCCAAGGTTGTAACCTGTTGGTCATTTTCTTCACTTGCTTCTAATGATCTGCTTTGATTATCAAGTCAAACAGCGTAACCTGTTGTCTGAGATCTTACAGCAATGATGCGGTTTCTTTTGCCTTAAATATTAGTAGTGAAGGAGGGAGTTATTTCAAGTAATCAAAACCGATGTTTGAATGTAATTATTTTTCACTTCTCGAAACTTATTTATCAAATACATATTATAAATATTTTAAAATATATGTATTAAATATATAATTAATTTAAAATATAAATAAATAATTATTTTAATGATTTATAAATTTTTATTAAAAAATTCTATAATTTGACAGAGTTTTCATAAATGTTATGAAATTTTATAAATATTATATTAACAATGATAATACCTTTAGTAATTTCATAAAATTATATATAAATATTTTATGACATTTACATCTTAAACCTTAAACATAAAGGAGCCATGTTTCTTAACTTTTGGTCTTGCTTTAGCTCTTTGATACTATTAATATTTAATTGTAGGGATAAGGGGACAAAGTAAGATGAATTTAGGACGAGGTAGGTTGGGGCAAGGTAGGGCCAGAAAGGTTATCCATGTCTCTGATGAAGTGAAAATTCTCCATCCAATGTTCGGATTTTTATAATAAATACATTTAATAACTTAAATACCTATAAAACCTCCTAAATACATTTATTCATTGTATAATTAAATCTAATAAATAATAATTATAATAAAATTATTTATATTATTAATTTAATAATTATTATAATAATTTATGATTTAAGTATTATAATATTAAATTTTATAATTAAAGTATTTATTTATTGATAAAAAATACTAATTCTATTAACATTTATTTTATTTATTTATAAAACTTTACAAATATAAAATATATTTTAATTTTATTAAAAAAAAAAAATTGTGATAGGGGAATAGGCAGGGTCTCGCATGGGAGCGTTCCTTATTGATATATATATATATATATAAAGATATAATAAAAATCACAAATTTCAATTTTCACTAGCCCAATTAACACCTTTAAATAATTGTAATTAAGAATGTAATGATATTTATCCTTTTTAAGTCACATGTCACCTTATATTAAGATGGGACGGGAAAGAGGGAATCTGAATAAAATGGCATAGATTCGAATCTCCGAACTTGACCCGATCTTCTCTTTTTGACTTATACTTGTTTGGTTTGTCAAATTATTTAATGTATGTATTTAATGTTAATTTTTTTTTACTAATATAGGCATGGTTTTGAATTTACAATAATTGTCGGTGCATGCATTTAATATATTATGATTATTTATTGAATAAAATTATCTTATTTTTAAATATAATCACAATTTTAATTATTTATGGATAAAATAATAATCAAACTTGTATTATATTATAATAATTTTCATAATAATTTAATTTATAAAATTTTTTAAAATATTAATATTTTTTAATTTTTGATATATATATATATATATATATATATATATTATTGTGACTAATTTAATAAATAATGAGTTATTTAAGTTATTATAATGCTTTATAAGCTAACCCAATAATCACCAAGTAATTAAATAAGTATAATTATTAGATAATATCTATAAAGAAATAAATATGATTGATAATTAAATAATTACAAATAAATAATCATGATATTATATTAAGTCTATTAAATAATATATATATATATATATCAATTATTTATACTTCTTAAATATATTTATTCATATATCATCTTACATTTCATTAATAATATCTCTTTATTGACTTAAGAATATGATGGTCAAATGCCATTACTTATATTGATTTGAACATATATCCTAATTTCTTATCTAATATATTTATAGAAAATAATCTTATCCGACAAAAATTAATTATGTTACATATTTTTAATGTTATTTCATGAAGCATGGTAAAAAAATTATTATATTTGATTATTGTATTTATTTTTTTATAATGTTACTTTTATGTTATATAAAAATATGAAACTAATATTTTGACAATTAATAGTTATTTCTAAAAAAACTACATATTATTTATTTATAAAATTATTAATTATTTTCATTATTTATTTAAAATAATGTAATAAAAATGTATTATCATAGATAACAATAATTTATATTTAATTATTAAATATAAATTTTATCATATATATGCTTATAAAATAAACTACATATCATATATTTATAAAATTAATAATTATTTTTAGAATTTATTTAAAATATCATAATTAAAATAAATCCACGTGCACGACTTGTAAAATTATACAAACACAATTAGTATGAGTCCAATAGAATATAGCATGCTACCATCCATTGATTTATTAAACGTATCAACATAAACTCATAAACTTCCAATCTTGTTAGGGCTGAGAATATTATCTTCCAAAAAAGAAAAATTCAAAGATCTTCCAAGGAAAAAAAAAAAGAAGAAAGAATTTTAACATAAAAATGTACACATAAAAAGATAATTCATTAATCCGTCATAGAATATTTAATTATATACTTAGTTTTTATAGATATTTTATGAATGGTTGAATAATTAAAGCAAAATAAATATAAAAAATAATTATTGATTTTTATGAATTTTAGAATAAACATAAATTTCAAATTTTAAAATAAAATTATTTAGTTACTGAGAATTTAAGACTTGTTTTGCCGCATAACTTAAGAATAATAATTTTTAAAAGTTGTTTTGAAGTTATGATTCAAATAATAGCTTTTAATGATTTTAAAAAATAATAAGATATTTAACTAATGTTTTTAAGAACCATTTAAAAAAAAAATGCAAAAACAAGAATTGTCAAAGTTGTTTAGCCAAATCTTCTAAAAATTTATTTTCATAATTAATGTTTTTTAACTCAACTTTTATTACAATTAATCTGTTTTTTTTTATTATCAAAATCTATTTAAAAATAATGAGTTATCTTAGTAAGAAATATGATAACTACAAGAAAAATATAATTTTTTTTTGGTTCAATATAAATTAAGTGAAATAAGTAATTTAATATATTCTATAAAACAATTATACAACTCAAACTTCCATGCACCCATATAAATGTTGGATGATTTGGTGACCGTTTATATATTAGTGGTAACAAAATTCATTGAGGGATAATTTTTAATAGAAATTCACATGTGGTACTTTCAGGGATGATTTTCATCAATTTTTTCCTCTTTTAGAAAATACATTATACTTACAATCCTTAATTTAATTTCAACATATTCAAGTAAATTTTATATCGTTTAATTATACAATTATTTGAAAAAGTCTGTAATTCTAATACTAGACATTTTAAATATAAAAATCAATTAGATTGGTTAAAATAAGGGAAATAAAAAGTCTATTTTATATAAGTTATGTGTGATGTTTAGATATATATCATTTGAACTCGTGGCCCAAACCAAAGACCGAATCAATGTTAGTTTGTGACCCAATCTAGAGTCAAGGTCGATGATCTCGAGGGATATGCCTGTGTGATCAACCCTGTTTTGATATGACTAGCACTAGAGGGACTAAATCAACCTAATGGACGTACCTAAGGCTAAACACGCACCCTAAGTCATGTACATTGAGCAATTAGATTTGACCATATATAGACTTGATTTGTTGTATAAATAAGAGTTTCAATAATTTGGGAGCTTTTGAACACTCAGACATTGCAACCTTTTGTAGGACTTTCTTTCAAATAGGTGGTTATTTACAGAGTTGTGTTAAAATTATCTACAAGCATATGATAGTTATATTTAATTTATTGTGTTACCGTGTGTTTTTATCAGATTAATCATATTGATCGAGCTCAAAATATTAAAAATTAAAATGTATTATTTTAATAACGAATGTCTTATTTAATTTAATGCATATTTATTGTATTCGTACGTGTTAAATAATAATAATTAATTTAATGCGCTGATTTTGTCACTTTCTAGTGTTAGAATGACACATATTAAGAAAGACTACTAACAAAAAAAAATCAAGAAAAATTACAAGGAAAAAAATAAAGAAATAACAATAATTCACGTTACATATAATGCAATTATCTCTCTTTTTATTGAATTATAAATTTTTAATACATTGTTAGTCTATTAAAATAATAATAAAAAGTAAATGATTGCTTTTTTTAATAATGGTTTCCACTCGCATTAGTATTTTAGTGATATTTTTTTAACTAAATGGTAAACCTATAGATTTAAATTTTTAAGGTAGTATATACATCAATGATTTATTTTATTATTTTAAACATATATGATATAATAAAAAGGTGAAAGTGACATTTAGACATCAATAAAATAAAAAAGGGTTGGCTGAGTGTGAAATAATAATAAAAAAAATTGTTAATCCATAGAATTGAGAGAACTAGAGGGGTGAATCAGACAAAACATTATTGTTATGTTTGGTTAGATGAAATGGAATGAAATTAGAATTGATTCTTTTTATTTTTGTGTTTAATTGAGCTAAAAAATAGAAATGAAATGAAATCGATTCCTTTAGAAGACAAAATTAGAATCCATTATCCCCTTTAAGGAACCATGATTCCTTTTTCATCTAAATATTTTTTTCAATTTTATCACAATCCTAAATATAACCCTAAACACTATTTAGAAAAATAATAGTTTTAACCTTAAACCTTAACCTACAAATATAACCCAAAACTCAAAATCATATTTAAAAAATAATAATTTTAATCATAAACCTTAACTCACAAATATAACCTCAAATCCCAAATCTCAAAATCATAAACCCTAAACCCTATTTAGAAAAATAATAATTTTAACCCTAAATCCTCATTCAAAATCCCAAATCTTAAAACCCTAAAGCCTCATTTAAAATCCCAAATCTTAAAACCTTAAACCTTATTTAAAAAAAATTTAACCCTAAACCTTAAAACACAAATCCTAAATCCCTAATCTCAAATCTTAAAACTCTAAATCCTATTTAGAAAAATAATAATTTTAATAATATATTTTCTTTTTAAGTAATAATTATTTAAAAAAATAATGATTTCAATAATGTATTTTGTCTAACGAAAAAATAATAAATAAATGATATTATTTAAATTTTACTGAATATAGGGATATTAAGGTAATATACAATATTTTTTTTATTCCAATTCAATTGTAAATCAAACATTGTAATACTGATTAATTCTTCGATTCCAATTATCAAACCAAGAAAAATTATTTCATTTTTATTTCATTCTCATTCTTATTCCGATTTTATTTCGTGAAAGAAACGTAACTTATATTCTTCAATTTTCAAGTTAGTTACAATCTAACAAATTGGCAATTTGGTCGAAAGGGGTAAATCAAAAATAATATTGCAGAGCTTTAAGGCTTGTAACATCTCTTTTAACCAATAGTTTTTTATTGGGTGTATAATATTATCATTTTAGTTTCATAATTTTTAATTAAATTATTTTAATATCATAATTTAAATAAAAATTAGATTTTAATTTTAAAAGAGTATATTTAAGTTAAAAATGAGTTTGTAACTTTATATTTTTAAAATTATAGTATGTATTTTTAAAAAAAATTATAGCACTAAATTATTATAGTTAAAAACAAAGAAATTAAAATCTTTTTGTAAAAACTGGGGGCATTTTGTAAATGACATTCTTATCCTAAAACGTTTAATTTTAAACATAAAATTAAACGATCTATATCTTATAATATTACTTTACACGTTTTTATTTAAATAATTTCCGATCAAATGATGCTAAATTTAATTTTTTTTCATCCAATTTTCATTTCGTACATAAAGTTTTTTCCTTTTTTTGGTTAAATTCTAAAAAGCAATGAAAACACCTATTACTCGTTTTTAATTTTTTATTTACAAAATTTTTAAAAATTAAAACTTAAAAATTATAATCAAACAAGTTAATTATTTTTAAAAATTGTTTTCTATTCTTATGAACATAAAAAAATGTCTAAACACAAAATAAGTCCAAATCACATCATTGATGATGCCACCGTTAAATTTTTTGCTTTTTCGTCAATTGTTTGTAACATTAGAGTGGTGCAACGTAATGGTAAAAGGTAGTTACATTTAGGTTAAGTCGGAACCATATGTCAGTTACGAAACCGAACGAGATTCTTGATGGGAAAACTTTTATAAAGTATTGGATCCTTTCACTATTTATTACTTAATTTAGATACACCATCAAAACGCAGAGAATAAGTGTGAAAAACCAGTGAGAGCATCAAATAAAAAATTCATTAGAATTCCCGTGTAAATATTGAAATTTGATCAATGGTAGGAGATATGTTTTCAATCCATTTTTGTTTTCAATGTATTTAAATTTTGCGTTCATATGGTTTTCTGAATGTTTTTGGATTGAAATGTGATCTTACATTTGGTATCAAAATCATTTTTGAAAACATCTTTGTTTTGCTCTATTTCACGAGGAACTGAGATTTTGTGTTTTTTATTTTGATGCATATGGAAATTATAAATTATTTTAATATTGATTTTAGAGTGATTATGTGAATTTAAACTTGAAAAACAATGAAGAAAATAAATCCAATTTATCGTGGGTATTTATTTGAATCATTAATTAACTTTTTATTTAAAATGACGTTTTTGATTCAAAATGAGACCATGAATCACTCAAAAATCGAATTCTGAGAATTTTGATAAAAAAAACGTTGAATTTAGTCGACATAATAGAAAGATACGGTCGGATATCCATTATGATTAAAACTGAGTCAGGTTGACCCAGTTGGAGAACTTGAACCCAGGCCCCATATAAGGCAATAACAACCTTATCCAGTGGGCTGCTACGGTTATTAAATTTAATATTATATCAAACTTAAATTTATATATATTCCGAGTTTAATTTTTTAAACAAAAATGCTAGTTATCGAACCGAGACTTTACTAGTGGGCATAAAAAAAGCTGTCCATTGGGCTTCAATGATTATTGCATTTTATTAAGTATCTAACTTATTTTTATATAGGTATTCGAAATTTGATTTTATTAAAAAAATATAATTTCTAAATATAATTTTAATTTATGTTTTTCATATGTATAATATTTATTATACATGTGATATTATTTAAATAATTTTTGGACACATTAAAAAAATTATTTAAATAAATTATGCTTATATTATTTATTTTTTCTTGTATAATTTATTGTCATATATGCAATTTTAAGATATATAAAATTTCTACATTTGAAATTAAATTAATATTGCTTATGGTTTTATGCAATAGTTGAGTCTAAGAATTTAACTAATATTTAAGTGATTCATATAGTTTAATTAATTAGGGAGTAACCACGACATCTTTAATTAATTGAAACTATAATAAGGTTTATTTAGGATCACATTTATAAAATAAATAATAATTATAATTAATCATATGTAATATAATAAATCTTATCCCACATGAATTTTTATTATATTTTTGTGTGATTAATTAGGATATAATATCAAATTATATTTTCTAATTTATTTACAGGGATTAAGAAAAAGAACATAATTTGATAATTTTATCATAAAATTAGGATGAATCTAATTGAATTAAAGTTTTAGCCCACAAGCAAGTTTTATGTCACTAGATTCATATTTTCATGATTTACATTGGTAAAGAATGACTATAGTTTAGGTCTCAAATTTTAATAAGCATATAATTTTTAATTGCAGCTTCTCAACCTGTAAATTTCTTTGATATTCGTTGTGACATTTCCGATCTGAAAGGTGATAATTATAAAATATGGAAGGAAAGAATTCTCTTTCAACTAGGGTGGATGAATATTGATTATGCTATTAGAAAAAATGAACCACCTAAAATTACGCAAACCAACACTCTAGAGAATATCATACTTTATGAACAATTGGAGCGATCTAATCACCTTAGCATGATGTTCATTAAGACTAAAATCTATGTTGGTATTTGTGGTTCCGTTGATCAACATAACAATGTTCAAGACTTGCTAAAGGCCATTGATGATCAATTTGTCACTTCAAATAAGGCTTTAACAAGCACCCTTTATTATGAAGTTCTCTTCTTTAAGACTCACCAGTGTGAAAGGTGTGCGCGAGCACATTATGCAAATGAGGGATATTACGGCTCAACTTAAGCATCTCAAGGTTAGGATGTTAGAATCCTTCCTGGTGCACTATATCCTTAACACTCTCCCACATCAGTACGAGCCATTCAAAATCTTTTACAATACATATAAAGATAAATGGTCAATCAATGAACTAATGACTATGTGTGTTCAAGAGGAAGGGAGGCTTGTTATGAAATTTGGTGAAAGTACAATATTGGCTACAACGTACAGGAAATGAAAATCTCAATACAAGCATAAAGGAAAAGGGATAATTCTACCTCAAGTTGATATTAAGAAAGAATCCAAGTGTTTCTTCTGTAAAAAGAAGGGGCACGTGAAGAAGGAAAGTATCAGATTCCAGAAATGGCTTGAGAATAAAAGTAATCCAACCTTGTTTGTTTGTTATGAATATAATATGGTTAATGTTAATATTAACACCTAGTGGATTGATTCTGGATCTACAATCCATGTTGCAAACTCCTTACAGGGTATGCAAAATCTAAGGAAGCTAGTGGGAATTGAATAATACATCTTATTCGGTAACATGATGGGATCACATGTGGAGGCTGTAGGGACATGTAGTTTGATTTTAAGTAATGGTTTTATATTAGAATTAGAAAAGACCTTTTATGTTCCAAGTTTCTCTAGAAACTTGATTTCAATTTCAAGACTTGTACCTTTTGGTTATTCCTTTCACTTTTTAGAAACATAATTCAGTTTATTTAATAAATATGATTGTGTTGGGAATGGTATTTTTTCTGATGGTCTTTACTGCATTAATTTATGAAATAATGCCACTCATAACGCTATGCATGTTAAAGTTGGCACTAAAAGGTGTATTATTGACGATGACTCTTATACGTTATGGCATAAGAGAATAAGACATATCTCCATAAAAAAAATTAAAAGATTAGTGAAAGATGGGGTACTTAGTACTCTAGATTTTACCGATTTTGAGACATGTGTGGACTACATTAAGGGAAAGCAGACTAACAAGTCAAAGAAAGGTGCCAATAGAAGTTCAAACATATTAGAAATCATACATACAGATATATGTTGTTCAGACATGGACATTCAAGGTCAAAAATATTTTATCACCTTTATTGATAATTTTTCTCGATATATGTATCTCTACATGATTCATAATAAGAACGAAGCATTAGATGCTTTCAAGAGCTTTAAGGTTAAAGTAGAGAAACAATGTGGAAAGCAAATAAAAATCGTGAGATCAAATAGAGGTGGTGAATATTATGGTAGATACACTGAGAATGGGCAAGCATCTGGTCTGTTTGCTAAGTTTCTTCAAAAACACGGGATAGTTTCCCAATACACTATGCATGGTTCACCACACTAGAATGGTGTAGCAGAAAGGAGAAACCGAACACTATTGGACATGGTGCAGAGTATGCTTAGAAACTCCAATCTTCCTAAATCCTTGTGGATTGAAGCTTTAAAGATGGTTGTGTATATATTAAATCGAGTTCCAACCAAGGTTGTCTCAAAGATGCCATTTGAATTATGGAAAGGTTGGAAATCGAGTTTGCAACATATGCGTATTTAGGGATTCCCGTCTGAAGTGAGGATTTATAATCCACAAGAGAAGAAGCTGGACCCAAGGACCATTAGTGGGTATTTCATTGGATATGCTGAATGGTCTAAGGGTTATAGATTTTACTGTCCATCTCACAACACTAGGTTTGTGGAATCAAGAAATGCAAAATTGCTTGAGAATTACTTGATTAGTGGGAGCGATCGATCCCAGGGCATTGGTTCTGAGAAAGATCATTCAGATGCTCAATGTGCCACTTCAAGTAATGGACTGATTGTTATTGTTAACAAAACGCCTCGAGTACAAACGCGTGTTGAAGAACTAGTCCTGGAAGTACCACAAACTGTTGATCCTGATCTAGTAGATGTTGAAGTTCAACAGATGCCTACAGTTGTTGAACAACATGATCCTGCTCCTCAGGAGAATATTGATGTAGCATTAAGAAGATCTACTAGAGTAAGGAAATCAATGATTCCTAGTGATTATGTTGTGTATCTACAAGAATGTGACTATAATGTTGGAGTCGAAAATGATCCTGAGATGTTTTCACAGGCCATGAGTTTTGAGGTTTCAAACTTATGGTACAATGCCATGAAAGAAGAGATGGATTCTATGGTGTCTAATCAAGTTTGGGATCTCGTCAAGTTGCCTGATGGTGTGAAAGCCATTGGGTGTAAATGGGTCTTCAAAACAAAGAAAGACTCACAAGGCAGCATTGAGAGACATAAGACAAGACTCGTTGCCAAAAGATTCACTTCGTGTGGTCATGACATTGGTTGCCCATTTTGATTTGGATTTGCATCAAATGAATGTGAAAACGGATTTCCTTAATGGTAACCTAGAGGAAGAGGTTTATATGAAACAACCTGAAGGATTCTTCTCTAGTGATGGTGAGCAATTGGTTTGTAAGCTTAATAAATTCATATATGGATTAAAACAAGCTTCCTGTCAATGCTATTTGAAATTCCATAATGTCATCACTTCATTTTGTTTTGAAGAGAACGTCATGGATCAATGTATATACCAGAAGGTTAATGGGAATAAGAATTTTTTTTGTGCTATATATGGATGATATTTTTCTTGCAAGCAATGATAAGGGTTTGCTACACAAGGTAAAACAATTCCTCTCTAAAAATTTTGATATAAAGGATATGGGTGAGGCATCTTATGTCATTGGCATTAAGATCCATAGAGATAGACTTCGAGGCATCTTGGTTTTATCTAAGGAAACCTATATCAATAAAGTTTTAGAGATATTTCAGATGAAAGATTATTCACCAAGTGTTGCTCCCATTATGAAGGGTAATAAGTTCAATTTGGACATATGCCCAAAGAATGATTTTGAAAGAGAACATATGAAAACCATTCCATATGCTTCAGGTGTTAGAAGCCTGATGTATGCTCAAGTCTGCACCAGACCTAACATTACATTTGTTGTTGGGATGCTAAGGAGATATCAGAGTAACCCAAGTGTTGACCATTGAAAAGTTGAAAAGAAAGTGATGAGGTACCTATAAGGAACCAAGGATTATATGCTCATGTATAGATGAACCAATGAACTAAAAATAATTGCCTATTCCGATGCGGACTTCGTTGGTTGCGTTGATTCACAAAAATCAACATCTGGTTACATTTTCATGCTTATCGGTGGAGCCGTGTCTTGGAGGATTGTAAAATAGTCATTGATTGATACTTCCACTATGGAGGCCGAGTTCGTGTCATGTTTTAAGGCCATATCATATGGTTTATGGTTGAATAGTTTCATTTTCGAGCTTAGAGTAGTTGACTTTATTTCTAGGCCATTAAGATTGTACTGTAACAACTCAGCTGTTGTGTTTATGGCTAAGAAGAACAAAAGTGGTAGTGGTAGTAAGCACATTGACATTAAATACTTGGCCATAAGAGAACGTGTTAAGGAAATGAAAATGGTTATTGAACACGTAAGCACTCATGTAGAGAAAATGGGAATTGGTTCCACTTTATAAATGTATATATATACAATTTATTCATGAAATTCTTATATATTGTGATATTTTCTCATATTCATGTGCATCTTAATTTATTTGAGAAAATATATATTTAATTGGACCAAGAATAAATATAGTATTTATTCATTAAGTTTCGTTAGCACATAAAGTATAGTACTTGAAAAACTAAATACATTGTAACACATGGAAGATAATACTCGCTCTCAGAGGACCTAGCGCTATGATTCATATATTTTGTTACTCAAGAGAATTTCGCTTAACGTTTGCACCAAGTGGGAGAATATAACATCAGAGTGGTACAACACAATGGTGAACGATGGTGACAATTGGGTTTCGTCGGAACCGTACGTCGATTACAAAACCGAACGAGGTTCTTGATGGAAGAACATTTATAAAGCATCGGGTCCTCTCACTATTCACTGCTTAATTCAGATACACCATCAAAACGCGGAAAATAAGTGTGAGGAACCAATGAGAGCATCAAATCGAAAATCTATTGGAATTATCATGTAAGTGCTGAAATTTAATCAATGGTAACAAGTATATTTCCAATCTAGTTTTGTTTCTGTTGTATTTAAATTTTACATTCATATGGTTTCTTGAACGTTTCTGAATTGAATTGTGATATTAAATTGTTAACTTCGTACACGGAAATTTTCCTATTTTTGTTAAATTCTAAAAAGCAATGAAAACACCTATTACTCGTTTTTTTAATTTTCTATTTACAAAAAATTTAAAAATTATAGTCAAATAAGTAAATTATTTTTAACGTTGTCTTGTTTTTTTGTTCTTATAAACAGAAAATTGTTTCTGAAATATGTGGCCAAAAGAAGTACCAATTGCATTATTGATAAGGTAAGAGTTAATTTTTTGCATTTTGGTTCCGTGTTCACTTTGTACACGAAAGTTTCCCTTTTCTTTTGTTAAATTCTAAAAAGCAATCAAAATACCTCTTACTCGTTTTCTAATTTTTTTTTGTTTTTCATTTACAAAATCTTTAAAAATTATAATTAAACAAGTTAATTATTTTTAAAAATTGTTTTCTGTTCTCATGAATAGATTTTTTTTTTCCTGAACTATATGGCCAAAAATAAGTACTAATAGCATTACTAATGATGCCAGAGTTAAATTTTTGCTTTTGTTAAATTCTAAAAAGCAATGAAAACGTCTCTTACTTGTTTTCTAATTTTTTTTATTTTTTATTTACAAAATCTTTAAAGATCGATTAAAACTTAAAAATTGTTTTTTGTTCTTATGAAAAGAAAATTGTCTCTGGTTTTAAGAAAATATTTTATTATTTAAATAAATATGTGATAGAAAATGTTATGATTTTGCATGTAGAGATTTAATTAGTCAAAATAAACTTTTATAAGTCAATAATCAATAACATCACATTAACTCATTGAATGTATATGAGAGATATTTGATTGAAAATGTCTCGCCTTGCTTGGTTTTAGTGATTGAAAAGTTGTGTCAAGGTAAACGGTGAACGTGGAGGAAAAATAAATAAAGAAGAGATATAAGAAAGTGAATAATAAATTAATAAAAAGAATTTATATTTTTAAAATAAAATATATTAATATAAAATAAATAAATATTTTATTAATAAAACTTATTCTTATATAAAAAGACCAAAAATGTAATGTTAGTTGTAGGATGAATTTTTTCTTAATTGAAGTAACTAAATATTTTATTTCATAATTTTAACCGTTAAATTTTAAAAAATAAAAATATCATTCCATTATTAACAGAATTATAACTATCCTTTAGATAATTTCATAACATTTTTTATTCATTTAAAACGAAATGATAATAGAACATACAATTTAAGAGTGAGGATCTTCTCTTCACATTTTCTATCACATTTTGACCCTTAAATCAAAATTTTGATGAAGAATAGATCGAGAGATTAGATATGAATTCATAATATTAAATTAAAGACTTAATGAACACTTGTGATTTCTGTTGGCTCCTTTTAAAGATGGCATCCAATTCTTTGACAAATATCTCCATTGCAGGCTTTGGCAAACAAATGGGCACAACAATCCCATTCTCACCTTCCCAATTCTTGAAAGGAACGTAAAAGCTAGCAATATCAAGTATATCCCCAAGTCCACCTTTGGCTACTCCACCATAAATCGGTTTACCCCAACCAAAGTCCACTTCTCCAACCCCAATGCCAGTCAAATCTGACACAAGGTAAGACCTTGTTAACGTGAAATGTGTTCGACCCTTTATCACCGTCAAATCTGCCATAGATCTCACATACTCTCCTGTGACTTCCGCTTTGGCTTTCTTCACAAGCTCTAACGCATAACCTAGTGGATTTTGACACAAGTTTCTAGCTGTAGTTTGTGCTGCTGGGAATACAAATCCGTTTCCATAGTACCCAATTGGCAATGGAGGGTTGACCTTGTCACGTATGTTGACCACACAAATCACACGCACTTTTTCCTCCGGCTCAAGTTGTAGTGCAATTGTACGACAACGCCAAAGACATGCAGTCAGTAGCTCAAAAGTAGAACATTTTTGTACATGTGATGGCAAGAGTTTGCGAATGGTTGAAATATCTGTGGATTTAAAGAAGAAGGAACGATGGATCATGTCCTTGTCATCAAATGGGGTTATGGTGCCTTTAGAGTCTTCATCCATTGGTTCGAATTGAAGATGCCTGCATGTGACACGTGGTGGATCTCTAGCATTTAAGAGGTGTCTTTGCCATACGGGTGAGATGGAAGGAGCATGAGCACCTCGTGCTATTTCACCCACTGCTTTCAAGAATTGAACTATTCCAATTCCATCACACATGGTGTGGTTTAAACGAAGAGCAAATATAAAACCGCCACATTTGAGACGAGTCACCTACAAGTCACACCATTTTTAGATACATATAATATAAAATATTCTAAATTTATAACCTAACAAATAATTATACAAAAATACTACCTATATATACACTTACCTGAATAAGCAACAAAGGGCAATGAAGAACAGCTGAAGAACCAGGAACATCAAAAAGAAGCTCCTCGAAGCATGGAAATGGTGGTTGAAGAGAATCGCCAAATTGGTTCAATGTAACATCAGCTTCGGCCTCAATAAATATCACTCCTTCACCAGTACATTCCACAAATAGTTTCTTCCCAGGGCCTTCTCTTAGCCTCCCCGCTAAAGGATAGTACCACACAAGCGCTTTTGCAACTGCTACTTTTATCACTTTTACTGGGTCTCTTCCTTTCATAGAGGGATCATTTTTGTAAATTTGTATGATTGGGATTTGAAATCGTAAACTTTCTCCGTCATCTAAATCGGAAAGTTGTTTAAATACGTTAGGAGTTGGCTTCGCCGGTGCTACTAGCTCCGGTGGGCATCTTTGCACTCTGATTTTCAAAGAGCCTGGTGGTGCCATTAGAAAGGAGATTAAATGGAACGAGAGATAGCTACGCAAAAGTAAATTATGAAAGTGTTTTTGTGTGTTGTGTGTGTGGTATAGTTTCGAAGTACCCATGCCTATTTATACGGAGTTTTTTTGGTTTTTTTTTTTTAACTTTCTTTCTGGATGTCTTTTTTGAAAACAAAAAGAAAAATACCCTACTTAATTTTCAAAAAATACCCTACTTAATAAAAAGTATAAATATGTATCTAAATTTTTATAATAATACATTAATAATTTTTATATTTAATAATTTAAATTTAAAATTTAATCGAAGATTTAAATATATGTGATGCATGTGGATAAAAAATAAAAACCATACTCATTTTTAAAACTGTTTTCCGTCGTTAAATCATATTTCAATCTTCCATCCACTATTTCCAAGAGCACTAAAACTATAATAAATTTTACTAAAGTGCATATTCAATAAAAACTCTAAGTTTTCCTAGAAAAGATAAACATCTCACTATGATTTTAAGTTTTTAACCATCTTCTATAACCATATTCAATTCTTTTATAGTATTTTCAAGAGTTTCACTTAGTTTTTTTATTCTTTTATTTCCTTTTAAGGGGTTAAAATAAAAAAAAAATTGGGTTAATAACGATTAAATAAATCTTTTTTATTATTTAGTTATTGTAATTACAGTTTGTCCTTTGTTTTTTTGTCAATATATATGATTAATGTTAAAAAAATTAATTAAATTTTAGTTTTAAATCATTAATATATCTAAAATTAAATATAAAAATTATTAATATACTACTATAAATATATGAATCTACTTATATATTGAATACTACTATAGTACATATTAAACCTTCTTGATTACATGGGGCATTCTTATACTAGGACATTAGTCTTAAATGAATTTATGAGAGAAAAATGATATTTTTATAATTAAATATTATTAATATATATTTTTTAAATAAATAAATTATTATAAACTCTAAATTTAGATTTAAATTTTAAAACTTTTGTATGCACAAATTTTTCAACAGATGCTTTAGGATAGGGATGTATATATTGACAGTTGTTCAATACAGTTCTAAAGATCAATTAGGAGATATATTCACAAAAAAATGTTGGGTACAAATAGGTTTCAATCTTTAAAAGTCAAGCTTATAATCGTTTCCAAACTATAAGCTTGAGGGGTGACTGGTATTGAATGTATAATCTTCTATTCATATTCTAGCATGTAGAGTATCATTTATGCCTCACTGACATGTATTTTAAATAGCCTTATCATGTGTATCAATCATGCATTCTCACAGTTTCTGTAATTGCTATATAAGCAGTCATATTTACTCCAAATAACACATCAAAAATATTCAATTTATACCTTCTTGTCAGATGTTTTTGGTATTTTCATTCTCAATTATATTATAAATAGTATAAAAATTATTACAAATATTTACTATTTAATTTCGTATCAATTTAATTATAAATGACTTGCATATAAATAAGTGTTAAATATATACAATAAACATGTGATTAAATAAATAATATGAATTATATATTTTATATGAAATTAGAAATAAATGTTAAATAAGTTTAAAGATTAATTGAAAAATAATATTTTTTAAACTTATAAAACTATTGATTTTATTTTTTACTTAATATAAAATTATATTAAAAAATAAAAAATATATATAATATAATATAAATATCAATCGAATCAATTTTTTATAAAAAAAATCAATATTAATAAAAAATACATCTTGTCATGGATTGATTTTGTAATTTAGAAAGTAGAATAAACTCAATGACAATACAATAAGATTAAAGCTATCATTTTGGAATAAGTTGCTTTAACGGGCACAACAAGTAATAAAAAAATATTTAATTTGTTTTATATGTTTTTATTTACCTACCTATTTTTCAATTCTTTAAACTTTTTTTTTTCCTATTTCACTTTAGTTGCTTCTTTTATACTGGAATTACAAATCATTTATAAAAAATATAATATTTAATTTATGTGTTATTAATAATTGATAAATATATAAATAATTTTTTTTTTCATTTTAGGTAACAAATGCCTAATTTTATCAGTATTTGTGTCGCATTAACAACACATACCATCCAAAATTCTGAGGATAATAGGTTAATTATAACGTGTTAAAATATAAAACCGACTAAGATTCCATTAAAAAATGAAAAACGCATACCTCTTTGCAAAGGGAAGAAAATAAAAAATCTTTGCAAAAGAGGTGATATTACCGTAAGAAATATTCAAAGCACTTATGGTAATTTCTTGATTAATTATGGATGAAATGTAACTCACGTTAATTTATTTTTTAAATAGACTATTTCAATCATTTTGTTTTTAATGATTTATTATGTCATTTTATTTTTAAATAAATAATTTTAATTTAATTTATATCTTATATTTACATTAGAAAGAAAAATTTATATGAGAATGAGTATTATTGTAAATTAATTAATTTTTTTTATTTTTTAACAGTTTTTTAAAAAATATTATTTTTAATACAAAAATCTCATATTCACCTATATATTATATGTAATTAATTTTTAACAAAAATAAATAAATTTTTAAGAGATCATATACGTGTATGTAAAAAAATATTAAAAAAATTTGAGAAAAAAATGCAAAAACAAAATGTAATTTTTTTTTAACTTAAAGTGACCCATCCACTTGACTATCGTGTTTCACGTTTTGAAAATATACATATTTAAAAAAATAATTATTATTATAATAATTTTATATTTAATTAATTTAAAATATCTTATCAACAATTATTTTAAAAATAATAAATAATTCGAGTGTTATTATTGATTGGTGTAAAAGCATACGACACTTATAACCACAACTAACTAGATTTTTTTTTTTGTTCATTTGACATTTTCCTTAGGAAAAGATATGCACTAATTAACATTTCCATCGAGCATTACACATCAACAACGAAATCTTTTAATAACTTTTCCATATTATTATTGTTATTGTTGTTGTGGTCGTCGTAGTCGTCGTCGTCGTCGTCTCATATTAAATGTTTTTTGGGAACAAGTCTAGTTGCCCTACTTTATTGGTTTAATGTAATTTTATGATAGTTAAAGTATAATATTGATTTTAAATTTTAATTAAATTTACTTATAGATTTTAAAAATTTTAAAATATATAATTTAATCATTAAATTTTTAAAAATTAAGACATAGGTTCCTAAATTTAAATTATACGATTTATTCCTAAAATATTTAAAACTTTATACATAAATTTTAAATAAGTATTTTAGTAGTTAAACTATAACATATACGTAGAATTTTAAAAATTTATTAAGTGTAGGATTTAAAAGTCTAAAAATATATATGTAAAGTTTTATAAATATATATATAAATTTAATTAAAATTTAAATGATCAATAATATACTTTAGTCTATTATCACTCAAATAGTAAGATGTTGTTATTTTTATTCCATTATAACTAACAATCTGTATTTAGGTAAGAAAATGAACTACACATGTTATTTTTAAAAATGAGTAGTTTAATCACGTTATTTTTATTTTAAGTTTAATTGTTCTTATTTTTTTATAAAATAACCAAATAAATTTAAATTATAATTTTAAATAATATAGAAGAATACATGTGAAAAACACATAATCTTTTCCTTTATGAATATTAGATGGATTTTAACAATTTTAAGAGTAATTAAAGTTTTAATATCTTTAAATTATATCATTTTCATAGCAATCGAGCTCTTAAAGTCTTATAATTATAGACTTAGTATATTTTTATACTTTAATTATTGAAGGGAATTTATTTAATTATATAATTTAAAAATATGGTAAATTAAGTAAAAAAAATTCAAAAATTAACATTTTAAGAATAAATAAGTTTATATATTTTATTAATAAAAAAAATCAACCACTTTTCTATGTTTCTTTATTCCTATTTACATTGATCTTTCTTTTTCTCCCTTCTTGTTAATCTCACTCATTCTCTACTCTTTTTCTTCATCTCCCGCTCAATCTTAGTCTTTCTCGCAATTTTTTTTTATTTTTTATTAATAAAATATTAGAGAGAGAGAATGAAGAGATGTAAATTGTTTTTTTAATTAATTTTTTTAATATTTTTAATTAATAAATTATATAAATCTTATTTTACTCATAAAAAATAAAGAAATTAATTTTTTTTGACTTAATAGATCATACTTTTAAATTATATGAAGAAATAATATATCTCAAATAATTATAAGACCAAATAACTTCATATCTCTTTTTCAAATCAAATTGTTTTTAATAACATAGGAAAAAAAGATTCTAAATTTTTTATTACATATAATTTTTTTTTTCAAAAAGTTTAGTGTATTATAATTTAAAATTATTAATTAATCTTAATTAATTAAAAATGAGTTTAATAAATATATTTTTTATTATATATAATACTTTATTTGGATTACATTATGATAATTAAATTATTTTATTAAATTAATTAAATAATTATAAAATTAAAATATGTATTTTAATAACCTTATAATTTTTTATATTTTATTCATATATTCCTTTAAATAACTAATATGATACAATAGATATAAACTAGGATAAGATAGAGAAGTTTAGGGGTGAGAACCATTATGGATTTTGTAATTTATATTTTATTTTATTATTTTTTATTCATGTATTTTATGAATGTATTGATATGATATAATATAATTTTAATATACATATTGGTACATCGAGTAATAAAAGTGTAAATTAATATAAGATGTTAATAAAATTTTCAAAACTCATATCGTATTATCACATTTAATTTTTAGTGTGATAAGATAGTAATAAAAATGTACTAATTGAGTTATATCATTTGTTTTTTATAAACATTATTGAGATAAATAAGAATACAAAAATAATAAAAATATGATAAATAATTATTTATAATATAAGTTCTATAAAAAAAATAATACAATGTATGTCTAAAGTTAAGTACTAAGGGATCCAATTTAAATGAAATAAAATAAAATAAGATTATATTTAAATAAAATGAAATAATATTGTATCATAAATTTATTAAAAATATTAAATAAAAAATAAATAAAATAAAATATTCTATTTTATATCTCTATATATAGAATAAAAAATAACATGATGAGAATAGTAATGGACATTATACTTCTACTATTTAACGAAAACTCCACACATATCTCCTTTTTTATTGGATCCGGTGCAGTCACGTATAACTAAAAACACTTAAATTTAATAGGTTAGGTGAGGAGAGCATCTAATCAAATAGAAAATAAAAAAAAGACTAAATGTGTATAAAAATTTAATTTATATTAATTATGTTGTATTACGTGAAATAATTTAAAAAATAAATAATCTATATTTTTCCAAAATTATTTTATTATATGCAATATTAACTACTATAAATATAAATTTACTTGTAAATTTTTGGGTGTTAGCCTTCCTTATAGATAAATAGCACACGTGGAATGTTTCGCTAATTCATATCATGAGTCGAATTTGGACAGTTATGAAATTGACAGGTATGGAGGAGTTTATGTGGTTTGTATTTCATAACCAACACATATAATAATTATGATGATATCGACTGATTTGGATGATTTTTTGTGGTTTTTGTTTTGTTTTGATCTTAAACAACGCGTGAAAGAGTTATTATTATTATTATTATTATTATTATTATTATTATTATTATTATTATTATTATTATTATTATTATTATTATTTAAGCTGAGTGACGTAACAAGTATTTTAATTATTTAAGAATAATTAGGTATTTTTATTATTTTTTAAAAGTTCAAATTTTTTATTTTTTAAAAAGTGATTAAAATAAAGATAAATAATTATTTTTTTATTTTTTTTATTTAAATATTATTTTTATAGATTGTATTTTGCAATACATAATAATAATTAAATAAAATAAAAAAAATTTACGATCAATTTTTTATAAAAAAATATTAAATTATTACAGTAAATAACAAAAATATGAACTGATAGAAGTCACGTAACTAAAACTTTCATTTGTGTCTATTATTTATTTGATAACCGAGAGTTTTTCACGCATGAAGGGATGACGGGACAATGGAATTTCATTAGTGATTTGTTTCTTTGGGTTTATGTTTAATTGAAGCTATTTTTATTATTTATATAAATAATGATATATATTTTTCTATTTAAAAAATATTAATTACATAAAGTATTAATTTTTCATATATATGCCACGGATGAGGGATATCATAGTATTTTTCAATCATAATCGTACGTGCTTATGAAATACAAACCACATAAACTCCTCCATACCTGTCAATTTCATGATCGTTCAAATTCGGCTCATAATTAGCGAAACATTTAAAGGGTGCTGTTTGTCTACAAGGAATGCTAACACCCAAAAAATTGTAAGTAAAATTATATTTACATTAATTAATATTTTATACAATAAAATAATTTTGGAAAAATAAAGGTTATTTGTTTTTCAAAAAAAAATCATCACCTAATACACATAATTAATATTAATAATTTATATATATATATATATACATGCATTCTTTTTTATTTTCTATTTGATTACATGGTATCCACACCTAACTTCTGAAATTTGAGTGCTTTTAGTTATATGTGATTGCATCGGGTCCAATAAAAAATCAGATATAACACTTGCACACATTAAATTAGGAAGTATTAAATTTAATTTTTTTTTTTAGTAAAAATACAACAAAATTGTACGAGTAAAGGGACATGTAGAGTTTAATTCTCAGAAAAAAGTAGGTATATGTCTAGTTTTACATTAAATAGTAGAATTACAATATGTCTGACCATTCACGTCTAATATTTTATTTAGTATTGTTATTTAACTTGTAACGTAATATTATATCATTTTATTTAAATATAATTTTATTTTATTTTCTCTCGTTTATATTATAACGGTCTAATTTTAATTATATATTATATTTTTTTTATCTTTATTAAACTTATATTTTAAATAATTATGTATTATATTTTTGTATTCTTATTTGTCTCATTAATGTTCATTAGAGACAAATAAGAACCCTAAATTTACATATATCAATAATATTTTTATTAATTTTTATAAAATTAAAATGTTAATATTTTTTTTATCTAGATCCTTATATTTTATAGTTAAAACTCGATATTAAGTTTATCAAGTAAAATCGAAAAAATGTCAGAATTTTATATAGTCATATTTAAGGTATATCTTTTATAACTATAAAATATATAATTATACTCATATATTTAATAGCATATGTTCATAAATTTGAAATTATTTTTAATATTAAAATATTTATTTAAACTTTAACTAATTTATAAAATTAACAATTAGTTAGATGTGTTTTTATATATTTAAAATGTGTCTTAAAAATAATTTTTTGTAACATTAAAGCTTTTAATGGAGTTTAAAAAATTAAACCTAAAAAATATTTAATCTTAATACTACACTATTATTATTATTATTATATGTACATACACAACTGCTGTACAACGCTGGAATCTGTGGAAATAAAAAAAAAACACAATTAGAGTGGCAGTAATTCGTTGAAAGGTTTTATAGTTAATATATATTTGGGAACCGCGTGTATATATTTGAGAATGGAGGCAACTTTTAGTTAATATAGAGTGCTGCACTAAAATACTTAATATTAACAATAAAGTGATCAAACAGGGCAATCGAAGCATAAAGAATTAAATAAGGTAATTAATATTAAATTCATTCTATTTAAATATTAAATATTAAATTTTAAATAAATTATTTTTATTATAATTATAATTAATTTTATCTTATAAGATTTGTTAGTTAATTTGATTTAAGTAATATATATTTTTAATCATATAGTTAAGATTATTCATTCTTAAATCCGTTCTATAACACATATTAATACTTATGTTTTTCGTACTAACATCTTTATAGTTAATTCGTGAACGATTTTATTGTAACATTAGTCTGAATATCACTCACGTTAATATTAAAAATTATAAAAATAAAATAGAGACTCATAAGTAAAATATATATCGAGACAATATTCTAATAAAATTAGCATAAGAACGAATTTGTACTTAAATATTTGATTTTTATAATAAAAAGTTAATTAGTTAAGTAATTATTAGGTGAATTTATAATTATGATTAGGTGAATTTATTTAATAATATAATTTAAAAATATGATAAATTATGTAAAAAAACAAAAATTGATATTTTTTTTAAAAATAAATAGGTTTATATATTTTATTAATAAAAAAATCAACCACTTTTCTCACTTTCTTTATTCCTATTTCCATTGTTCTTTCTTTATCTCCTTCCTGTTAATCTCACTCATTCTCTCTCTTTTTTTCTTCCTCTCCAGCTTACTTTTAGTCTTTCTCACCATTTTTAAAATTTTTTATTAATAAAATATTAAAGAGAGAATGAAAAGATGTAAATTATTTTTTTAATTGTTATTTTTTAATATTTTTAATTAATAAATTATATAAACTTTATTTTACTCATAGAAAATAAAAAAATTAATTTTTTTGACTTAATAGATCATATTTTAAATTATATGAAAAAATGATATATCTAATAATTATAGTACGAAAATATATGAATATTGTAATTATAGGAACAAATGACTTCTTTCTTTTTTTCAAATCAATTTTTTTAATAACATAGGAAAAAAGATTTTAAATTTTTTATTATATATATATTTTTTTTCAAAAAATTTTGTTTATTATAATTTGAAATTATTAATTAATTTTAATTAATTAAAAATATGTTTAATACATATATTTTTTATTATATATAATACTAGATTTGGATTATATTATGTTTATTAAATTATTTTATTAAATTATAAAACTTAATCAATCTAATTATAAAATTATAAAATTAAAATATATATTTTATTAAACTTATAATTTTTTATATTTTATTCGTATATATTTTTAAATAATTAACATGATACCATATATATAAGATAAGAGAGGATAAGATAGAGAAGTTTAGAGGTGAGAATGATTATGTAAGCTGTAATTTATATTTTATTTTATTATTTTTTATTCATATATTGATATGATATAATATAATTTTATCATATATATATTATTACATCGAGTAATAAAGATGTAAATTAATATAAAATGTTAATGAGATTTTCAAAACTCATCTCATATTATCTTATTTAATTTTTAGTATGATAAGATATTAATAAAAATATATTAATTTAGATATATCGTTTGTCTTTAATAGACATTAATGAGACAATTAAAAATATAAAAATAATAAAAATATGATGCGTAATTATTTATAATTTAAGTTCAATAAAAAAATGATATAATGTATATTTAAAGTTAAAACTTAAAGACTATAATTTAAATAAAATTAAATAATATTGTATCGTAAAATTATTTAAAATATTAAACAAAAAATAAAATAAATTATTCTATTTTATATCTGTATAGAATAAAAAAGAATAAGTTGGACAATTATGAAATTGACAGGTACGTAGGAGTTAAGTGGTTTGTATTTCCTAAGCAACACGTAAAATTATGATATTGAATACTTTGGAGGAGTTTACGTGGTTTGTGTTTCACACACAATACGCACATTTTAATCGAATTTGAATAAAATTATGATATCGACTGATTTGGATGATTTTTTGTGGTTTTTATTTTGTTTTGATCTTAAGCAACACGTGAAAGAGTTATTATTATTATTATTATTATTATTATTATTATTATTATTATTATTATTATTATTATTATTATTATTATTATTATTATTATTATTTAAGCTGAGTGACGTAACAAGTATTTCAATTATTTAAGAATAATTAAGTATTTTTATTATTTTTTTAAAAATTCAATTTCTTTTTAAAAAAAGTGATTAAAATAAAGATAAATCATTTTTTTTATTTTTAACTGTTATTTAAATATTATTTTATAGATTGTATTTTATAATACATAATAATAATAATAATAACAAAATAAAATAAAAAATTTTAAGATCAATTTTTTATAAAAAATATTAAATTATGTGATTTGTTTCTTTAATTTTATGTTTAAACCAATTACAATTGGTAATTGGTATGTGTTATACGAAATAAATTTAAATATATTGTATTAAATTATATCATATTATATAATATAAAATTTATAAGATATTTTCGATTAAAATATAAGATTAACTTATTTGATATTTGGTGATATTAAATTAATAATATTATTTCTTCAAAGAAATAATTTTTTTTATATATAAATAATGACATATATTTTTCTATTTAAAAAATATTAATTACATAAAATATTTTTCATATATATGTCACGGATGAGGAGTAAATTAGATTTTTTTTATTTGTTAAACAAGTGGATTTAAGAATAATTAGGTATTTTTATTATTTTTTAAAAGTTCAAATTTTTTATTTTTTAAAAAGTGATTAAAATAAAGATAAATAATTATTTTTTATTTAAATATTATTTTTATAGATTGTATTTTGCAATACATAATAATAATTAAATAAAAAAAATTACGATCAATTTTTTATAAAAAAATATTAAATTATTACAGTAAATAACAAAAATATGAACTGATAGAAGTCACGTAACTAAAACTTTCATTTGTGTCTATTATTTATTTGATAACTGAGAGTTTTTCACGCATGAAGGGATGACGGGACAATGGAATTTCATTAGTGATTTGTTTCTTTGGGTTTATGTTTAATTGAAGCTATTTTTATTATTTATATAAATAATGATATATATTTCTCTATTTAAAAAATATTAATTACATAAAGTATTAATTTTTCATATATATGCCACGGATGAGGGATATCATAGTATTTTTCTATCATAGGTTTCATAATCGTACGTGCTTATGAAATACAAACCACATAAACTTCTCCATACCTGTCAATTTCATGATCGTTCAAATTCGGCTCATAATTAGCGAAACATTTAAAGTGTGCTGTTTGTCTACAAGGAATGCTAACACCCAAAAAATTGTAAGTAAAATTATATTTACATTAATTAATATTTTATACAATAAAATAATTTTGGAAAAATAAAGGTTATTTGTTTTTCAAAAAAAAATCATCACCTAATACACATAATTAATATTAATAATTTATATATATATATATATACATGCATTCTTTTTTATTTTCTATTTGATTACATGGTATCCACACCTAACTTCTGAAATTTGAGTGCTTTTAGTTATATGTGATTGCATCGGGTCCAATAAAAAATCAGATGTAACACTTGCACACATTAAATTAGGAAGTATTTAATTTAATTTTTTTTTGAGTAAAAATACAGCAAAATTGTACGAGTAAAGGGACATGTAGAGTTTAATTCTCGGAAAAAAGTAGGTATATGTCGAGTTTTACATTAAATAGTAGAATTACAATATGTCTGACCATTCACGTCTAATATTTTATTTAGTATTGTTATTTAACTTGTAACGTAATATTATATCATTTTATTTAAATATAATTTTATTTTATTTTCTCTCGTTTATATTATAACGGTCTAATTTTAATCATATATTGTATTTTTTTTATCTTTATTAAACTTATATTATAAATAATTATGTATTATATTTTTGTATTCTTATTTGTCTCATTAATGTTCATCAAAGACAAATAAAATCCCTAAATTTACATATATCAATAATATTTTTATTAATTTTTATAAAATTAAAGTGTTAATATTTTTTTTATCTAGATACTTATATTTTATAGTTAAAACTCGATATTAAGTCTATCAAGTAAAATCGAAAAAATGTCAGAATTTTATATAATCATATTTAAGGTATATCTTTTATAACTATAAAATATATAATTATACTCATATATTTAATAGCATATGTTTATAAATCTGAAATTATTTTTAATACTAAAATATTTATTTAAACTTTAACTAATTTATAAAATTAACAATTATTTAGATGTGTTTTTATATATTTAAAATGTGTCTTAAAAATAATTTTTTGTAACATTAAAGCTTTTAATGGATTTAAAAAAATTAAACCTAAAAAATATTTAATCTTAATACTACACTATTATTATTATTATTATTATTATTATTATTATTATTATTATTATTATTATTATTATTATTATTATTATTATTATTATTATATGTACATACACAACTGCTGTACAACGCTGGAATCTGTGGAAATAAAAAAATTAAAAAAAAACACAATTAGAGTGGCAGTAATTCGTTGAAAGGTTTTATAGTTAATATATATTTGGGAACCGCGTGTATATATTTGAGAATGGAGGCAACTTTTAGTTAATATAGAGTGCTGCACTAAAATACTTAATATTAACAATAAAGTGATCAAACAGGGCAATCGAAGCATAAAGAATTAAATAAGGTAATTAATATTAAATTCATTCTATTTAAATATTAAATATTAAATTTTAAATAAATTATTTTTATTATAATTATAATTAATTTTATCTTATAAGATTTGTTAGTTAATTTGATTTAAGTAATATATATTTTTAATCATATAGTTAAGATTATTTATTCTTAAATATATTCTATAATACATATAACACACATGAATACTTATATTTTTTGTACTAACATTTTTATAATTAATTCATGAACGATCTAATTAACGAAAGTTTTATTGGAACGTTGTTTTAAATATCACTCACGTTAATATTAGAAATTATAAAAATAGAGTAAAAGCTCATAAATAAAGTATATTGGGACAATATTCTAAGAAATGTAGTATAAGATCAAATTTGTACTTAAATATTTAATTTACATAATAAAAAATTAGGTAGTTACGTGAATTGGTGATTTTGATTATGTATTACTCTTTTAATTTTGTATTTTATGTTTATACGCGATTACATATATACGATGGTTTTGTTTAATTTATTAAATTATAAATTAATAAAAATTAAAAAATAACTTATTTATAATTAATTAGATTCGTATTTATAAATTTTTAAAAATATAAAAATAACTTATATAATATTTGATGATATTAAAGTAGTAATAATATTTCGTTCGACTAGCCAAAATTTTGAAACAATTGTTTTTTATATATAAATATTGATATATATTTTTCTATTTAAAAATATTAATTACATAAAGTATTCTTCGTATATATGTCATGGGTGAAGTGTATTAAAGGTATTTTTTATTAAATAAGTTAATATAATTTAGTTATTTTTTTATAAGATATTATAAGTTATGATATTATTAAAAATAAATATATTTAATCATATAATTATTTAAAATAAATATTTATTTTTATAAATAATTATATTAAATTGATATATCTATAAATAAAAATACTTAATTTATTTATTTCTTATAATAAAAGGATGATTAGAAAATTTATCTTAATATATTTCTCTTTTTGTTATCATTGAAGGACTTTGGCGTGTGCAGTGAAAGTAACATACAACAATGTTAATAGAGTAGGGAAATGACACATAACAATGTTTAGTGGAGCAGAAAGTATGAATGTGCAGCAGTCATTAGGATTAAGGTTTCATATTCGTTTTCTTAGAACAGAGAAATACAGAAATATAATCATAATTAACGGTAACCATAATAATTTGACATGGTATCAGAGCAGGTTACCTAAAGAAATAAAATAGTTACGCTGCTACCTGTTACGAGGTATTTTTTGTTCTCACGATATTATTTTTGGCCAATTTGGTTTGGCAGATAAGTTTCTGATTTGGGATCAGGGGTAATATTTTTTGTTTTTTTTGTCGATCTGGTTGACTTTACTCCGTTCATCTCCTCGACAAAGGTGTTTTTGTGTGCTTGTACCCATGTGTTTTGTCTCGGTAACGTGGAGTCGTCGCAGTCTCAGCCCAACTCCCAATTACCTGGTACTTTGGTAAACAAAAAGCAACGTGTCAAACCTCCAACAGCTTGTCGAACCTCCATTGTTTTACCCTTAAACATCGAGCATTGGGTGCAGTTATGACACCCGGAGCAGTTATGACTTTCAAAGGGATTAAGGGACACCATAATCCACTGCCACCAAAACCAGGAACTTTTTTTTTTGGTAGCAAGAAATCCACGGGAAATCCACCATCTATTGACATGAAATGTGGCCATTGTGGAAACTCCAAACACATCCATGAAAACTAATTCAAATTACATAGGTATCCAGAATGGTGGAATGATCTTTAAGCACGGAAGAATCAAGAAACCACTGGAAGAACCACTGTGGCTACCATAATGCATCACTATCCCTTATTCCTCAGGCCAAATCTTCCTAAGATCCAGGTATTTCAAGTAAAGTATTTCACATTTCTACTCATAGTGATAATGAGGATTGGATTCTAGACTCTGGAGCTACAGATCATATGACATTTGACCCAAAAGATCTCTCCAATACAACCCAGCCGAGATGGAGCCGTGTTGCCAATGCCAATGGGGTCACTTATCCAGTTACAGGGGCTGGAACAATGACTTTATCTCATTCATTATCATTATCTAATACATTACTTGTACCCTCTCTTTCAAATAGACTAATCTATGTAAGTCAAGTCACTTAAGATCTTAACTGTGTAGTATTGATGTATTTTTTACCTTTTTTCTTCTACAGGATATTCTCACCAAGGAGATCATTGGGCGTAGTACTAAGAGAGGAGGTTTATATTATGTGGTTGACCTCAGTTCAGGAAGAGTCAATCACATGAAATACACGGTTAGTAACCAGGAACGACAGATTTGGTTATGTCATCGTCGATTTGGGCATTCATCATTTTAGTATTTAAGACATTTACTACCTAGTTTATTTTCAAATGTTACACACTCAGATTTCAAATGTGATACCTGTATCTTAGCAAAAAGTCATAGGACATTTTATCCTATGAGCATGCATAGAAGTATGATTCTTTTTACTTTAGTACATTCTGATATTTGGGGACCTTTTCCGGTAACTACATCGTCGGGTAATTGTTGGTTTTGTAATTTTTGTTGATGATTGTACACGAATAACATGGCTTTACCTTCTCAAACATAAAGATGAAGTATTTTCTACATTTCACTTGTTTCATACCATGATTCAGACACAATTTTCTAAAAAAATTAAGATCATTCGGTCTGATAATGGGGGGAGTATGTTAATCAAAAATTTCGAACATACTTGAAAAACCATGGTATTCTCCACGAAACCTTGTGTTCACAAACCCCATAACAAAATGGGACTGCAGAGAGGAAGAATAGGCATATTTTAGAAACTGTCTGGGCCTTACTAATCAGTGCATATATGCCTAGTAGATACTGGAGTGATGCTATTACTACAGCTGTGTGTCTATTGAATTGCATGCCCACAAAGACCTTACAATTTCAAACTCCAATAATGGTATTATCCAATCATGTTCCCCTGCCTACTGTTTTGATGCTTTCGCCCTGAATTTTTGGATGTGTTGCTTTTGTCCACCTCCACAAAAATCAAAACACTAAGTTGGATCCATGTGTTGTCCGATGTGTATTCTTGTGGTATAGTGTACAAAAAAAGGATTACCAATGCTACGTTCCGATTACTAAAAGAACCTATATTACCATGGATGTCACTTTTCTAGAATCTGAATGATTTTTCCCATCACTGGTATCCAATTACCCTCTTCAGGGGGAGAGTTACGGTGACTAACAAAATTGGCTTGATGTTGAAATATTAGACACTAGTAACAATCGAGCATACTCGGATCATGCCAACAATATGGAGGAGCCATTACTTAGACCCAAACTTTAACTTCCAAGAAATAAAGCTGAAGTAGTAACTCAATCTCCAGAAGATGAAGTGGTTGATGCACCCATCCACTCTCTAGTACCCAATGATCCTCCTACTGAGAATACTCCTGAGGTAAGCTATCCTATCACACCTTTACAAACTAATGCAATAGATACATCTGTTAGTTATGTTCTACCTTTCAGACACAATCGAGTCAAACCTCCAAATCGATACTCCCGAGAAAGAGAAAAATAAAAATCTAAGTATCCAATAGCCAATTATGTATCTACTCAAGGGTTATTAGAACCTATCAGGGCATTTACACAAACACTCTCCTTATGTCAAATTACAAGTAGCGTTGAAGAAGCCTTATCTGATCCAAAATGGGCTCAAGCTATAAAAGAATAATTTCAGGCATTGTAGTAGAATAACACATGGGTGTTAACCATGTTGCCTTAAGGGAGGAATATGGTAGGATGCAAGTGGATTTTCTCCATTAAGTATAAAGCAGATGGGTTAGTTGATCGATACAAGGCAAGGCTAGTAACAAAAGGATATACTTATAAACATGGGATAAATTATCAAGAAACCTTCTCACCTGTGACTAAACTAAAAACTGTTAGAGTTTTATTATCTCTTGCAGCAAATATTGTGTGTTCCACAAGGACACGTGTCATTGGACCTGAGATTGTAGGCACCTTAAATGAAATAGTGAGAGATATAAAGAAAGAGAGATGAGGGGGAGGGGAATGAAAAGATGTAAACTATTTTTTTAATTGTTTTTTTTATTGTTTTTAATTAATAAATTATATAAATCTTATTTTATTCATAAAAAATCTAAAAAATTTAATTTTTTTTTACTTAATAGACCATAATTTTAATTGATATATCTTTAACGATTACAGGATGAAAGTATATAAATGTTATAATTGTAAGACCCAAATGACTCCGGACCTCATTTTTAAATCAAAGTTTTTCTTAATAGCATAGGCAAAAAAAGATTCTAATTTTTTTTATTGCATAGGAATATTTTTTTTCAAAAACAATTAGTTTGTTATAGTTTGAAATTATTAAATTAATCTTAATTAATCAAACATCTACTTAGTAGATATATTTTTTCATTAGGGTTAATATTTAATTTAGATTACATTATATTATTTGGATTAATTTAGTTATTTTATATAATTATGAAACCTAATCAACGTAATTAAGAAATTATAAGGTTAAAATAAATATTTTAATAAACAATTTTTTTAATATTTTATTCATATATTTCATTAAATAAACGTGATAATATATACAATGTAACATGCAGTAAGATCGATAACTTTTGGTGATTTTTATCTTTGTATTTTATTAATATATTTCTTTAAATAATTAATATATATATATATATATATATAAAATAATTGATATATACAATATGACATGGATTTAGGTAGAGAAGTTTGGTGATGAGAATGATTATGGATATAATATTTTATTTTGTTATTTTTTTTTCATATATTTTTTAAATTTATCACTTGATATAGTATAATTTTAATACATATATTGGGACATCGAATAATAAAAATATAAATTAATATGATATAATATATTAATTTTTAAAACTAATATTGTCATACTTAATTTTTAATATGATGAGATAATATTGAAACGATACTAATTGAACGATATTATTTATCTTTAATGAACATCAACGAGATAAGTAAGAATATAAAAAATATATATGATATATAATTATTTATAATATAAATTTAATAAAATAAACGATATAATATATGTTTAAAATTAGACCGTGAGTGGTATAATATAAATAAGATGAAATAAAATGATATAATAATATATAACAAGTTTAATTATGATATTAAATAAAATATAAAATAAAATAAAATAATCTATTTTATATCAATATTGAGTAAGAAATAATAAGCATGGTATTGATGAGAATGGTTAAGGATATTGTAATTCTACTATTATATCCCGTTTTTTTTCCTGAGAATTAAACTCTACATGTACATTACTCATACAATTTTGTTGTATTTTTTACTTTAAAAAAAAATTAAATTCTTCCTAATTTAACGTGTGCTAGTGTTACATCTTATTTTTTTTATGAAAATTATATTTTATTGGACCCGATGCAAATCACATATAACTAAAAGCACTCAAATTTCAGAGGTTATGCGTGGATACCATATAATCAAATAGAAAATAAACAAGACTGCATGTATATAAAAATTTTATTAATATTAATTATGTTGTATTAGGTGATATTTTTTTTTAAAAAACAAATAACCTTTATTTTTCCAAAACTATTTTATTGTATAAAATATTAATTAATGTAAATATAAATTTACTTACAAATTTTTGGGTGTTAGCATTCCTCGTAGACAAACAGCACCCTTGAAATGTTTCGCTAATTCATAGTATGAGTCGAATTTGAACATTCATGAAATTGACAGGTACGGAGGAGTTTATGTGGTTTGTATTTCATAAGCAACACATACAATTATGAAACTGAATGGTTTGGAGGAGTTTATGTGGCTTGTGTATTATTATTATTATTATTATTATTATTATTATTATTATTATTATTATTATTATTATTATTTAAGGTGGGTGACGTAACAAGTATTTTAATTATTTTTTAATAGTTTAATTTTTATTTAAAAAAAATTGATTAAATAAATATTTTTTTTTATTTTTTATTTTTCCATATTTTTTAACTGTTATTTAAATATTATTTTTATATATTTTTTATAATACAATAATAATTATAAAATTGATAATAAAATAAAATAAAAATAATTTTTTAAAATTTAATCATTTATCTTGACCAATTTTTTATAAAAAAAAATATTAAACTGTTACACTACATAATAAAAACAATAAACTGATGGAACTCACCAAACTAAACCTTTCATTTGTTTGTATTATTTATTTGATAACTGAACGTTTTCACGCATGAAGGGATGACGGGATAGTGGAATTTCATTAGTGATTTGTTTCTTTCGTTTTATGTTTAATTAAAACTGTTTTTATTATTCAGTAAACCAAGTACAATGGTTAAATTAAAACTGTAATTATTTTTGTACCTAAGCTATATATTTAAAATTGTTCGTTAAATTTATTAAGTAAAATTAAATAAATGTAAAAATTTCATACAATCATATATTTTTTATAATTATAAAACATAGAATTAAACTCGTACATTTAATAATAAATATTCATAAATTTAAAATTATTTTTATTGTAAATTTTTTTTTAAACTTTAATCAATTTATAAAATTATTAATTAATTATTTATCATATATGTTTTTATATGTTTAAAATGTATCTTAAAAATAACTTTTTGTAACATTAAAGCTTTTAATGGATTTTAAAAAACTAAACCTAAAAAATATTTAATCTTAATACTACTACTACTACTACATTACATTGTTGTATAGTAAAATATAGTAAAAAAAAAAAATTATACAACTCAAACTTCCATGCACCCATATAAATGTTGGATGATTTGGTGACCGTTTATATATTAGTGGTAACAAAATTTATTGAGGGATAATTTTTAATAGAAATTCACATCTGGTACCTTCAGCGATGATTTTCATCAATTTTTTCCTTTATTAAAAAATACTTTATATTTGAGTCTAGAATCCTTTAATTTCAACATATATATATTTAAATAAATTTTATACCCTTTACTTAATTATAAAATTATTTGACAAAGTCTACCATTCTATTACTTAATTAATGTAGGTATATTATGAACTAGACATTTTAATTATAAAAAACCAAATAGATTGGTTAAACATTTTAATTATAAAAACTAAATAGATTTTGTTAAAATAAGGGAAATAAAAAGTCTATTTTATCTAAATAAGTTATGAGCGGTGTTTGGACATTTATTATTATAGACTTCGCAACCAACCTAAGCTCGCAACCGACCGATGAGTCTGCAATCCAACTCGGAGACAAGATTGATAAGCCCATGACCTTACCCCAAGATTGAATTGATATTTCTAATAAGTTTGGAGACAAGATTAATGAACTTTATGATAAATAAATTTTGATGAAGAATAGATCGAGAGATTAGATATGAATTCATAATATTAAATTAAAGACTTGATGAACACTTGGGATTTCTGTTGGCTCCTTTTAAAGATGGCATCCAATTCTTTGACAAATATCTCCATTGCAGGCTTTGGCAAATAAATGGGCACAACAATCCCATTCTCACCTTCGCAATTCTTGAAAGGAACGTAAAAGCTAGCAATATCAAGTATATCCCCAAGTCCACCTTTGGCTACTCCATCATAAATAGGTTTACCCCAACCAAAGTCCACTTCTCCAACCCCAATGCGAGTCAAATCTGACACAAAGTAAGACCTTGTTAACGTGAAATGTGATCGACCATTTATCACCGTCAAATCTGCCATAGATCTCACATACTCTCCTGTGACTTCCGCTTTGGCTTTCTTCACAAGCTCTAACGCATAATCTAGTGGATTTTGACACAAGTTTCTAGCTGTAGTTTGTGCTGCTGGGAATACAAATCCGTTTCCATAGTACCCAATTGGCAATGGAGGGTTGACCTTCTCACGTATGTTGACCACACATATCACACGCACTTTTTCCTCCGGCTCAAGTTGTAGTGCAATTGTACGACAACGCCAAAGACATGCAGTCAGTAGCTCAAAAGTAGAACATTTTTGTACATGTGATGGCAAGAGTTTGCGAATGGTTGAAATATCTGTGGATTTAAAGAAGAAGGAACGATGGATCATGTCCTTGTCATCAAATGGGGTTATGGTGCCTTTAGAGTCTTCATCCATTGGTTCGAATTGAAGATGCCTGCATGTGACACGTGGTGGGTCTCTAGCATTTAAGAGGTGTCTTTGCCATACGGGTGAGATGGAAGGAGCATGAGCACCTCGTGCTATTTCACCCACTGCTTTCAAGAATTGAACTATTCCAATTCCATCACACATGGTGTGGTTTAAACGAAGAGCAAATATAAAACCGCCACATTTGAGACGAGTCACCTACAAGTCACACCATTTTTAGATACATATAATATAAAATATTCTAAATTTATAACCTAACAAATAATTATACAAAAATACTACCTATATATACACTTACCTGAATAAGCAACAAAGGGCAATGAAGAACAGCCGAAGAACCAGGAACATCAAAAAGAAGCTCCTCGAAGCATGGAAATGGTGGTTGAAGAGAATCGCCAAATTGGTTCAATGTAACATCAGCTTCGGCCTCAATAAATATCACTCCTTCACCAGTACATTCCACAAATAGTTTCTTCCCAGGGCCTTCTCTTAGCCTCCCCGCTAAAGGATAGTACCACACAAGCGCTTTTGCAACTGCTACTTTTATCACTTTTACTGGGTCTCTTCCTTTCATAGAGGGATCATTTTTGTAAATTTGTATGATTGGGATTTGAAATCGTAAACTTTCTCCGTCATCTAAATCGGAAAGTTGTTTAAATACGTTAGGAGTTGGCTTCGCCGGTGCTACTAGCTCCGGTGGGCATCTTTGCACTCTGATTTTCAAAGAGCCTGGTGGTGCCATTAGAAAGGAGATTAAATGGAACGAGAGATAGCTACGCAAAAGTGAATTATGAAAGTGTTTTTGGGTGTTGTGTGTGTGGTATAGTTTCGAAGTACCCATGCCTATTTATACGGAGTTTTTTTGGGTTTTTTTTCTTCTACGTGGATTTCTTTTTTGAAAACAAAAAGAAAAATACCCTATTTAATGAATTTAGGGAAGAAAATTGATATTTTTGTAACTAAATATTATTAATATATATTTTTTAAATAAATAAATTATTGCAAACTTATAATTGAGATTTAAATTTTAAAACTCTTATATGCAAAAATAATTACATGTTTTTCAACAAATGCTTTAGGACAGGGATGTCTATATTTTTTTTCCCCCAAAACCGCTCAAGGTTCAAGTCTAATAGTTCATAAAATTTAGAAAACAATTAGTTAGGTATTTTTATTTTATAAAATCGTATAAAATCAAATTGATGTATTTTTATTATGAATAAAATAAAATTTAATTATATTTAAAATATTATACATATTAATTAATATATATTTATTATTTTTTATAAATTTTATTATTAAATTTAATAATATACATGCAAAATAAACATTTTTTTCTTTTAGATAGGAAGATAAACATATTTTAACATTTTTTTCTTATTAGATATATTTTTTATTCTTTTTCAAATTACAATTAATTTGATAATTTTTATTGTTATTTTTTACTCAATTTATTGGTTGAAATTTGAAAAAAAATAAGAAAATATCATAGTAATTTCCTAATGTGGAAGGAACAAATGGTAAGCATGTTGTGTGCTTATGAAGCTATGGATTACATGGATGGAACGCAAGAAGAACCAATGAAAATGTTGCAAGATTCACTCAAGATCAACTCTAAATATCCAGTTTAGAGCAAGATCAACAGAGTCTTGTAAAGTTGGGTGTATAATTATGTATCAAAATCAATACATAATCACATTGTTGGCAAAGCCACTGCGCGAGAGAAATGGTAAGCCTTGGTAGTAGAATTTTCTTTACCTTTAAGATAAAAAATCATGGAGTTAAAAAGCTTATTGCAATCAATTTGTAAAGGTAATCTAATTATTTTTGATAATGTTTCAAAAATAAAAACTTTATGCATAGAATTGAGTGATATACGCGAAAATATTTTAAAGAAAGATATGACAATGTTCATTCTATAAACTCAATCGAATCGAATCAATTTTTATAAAATAAAAAAAATTAATATTAAGAAACGATCCATCTTATCATGTATTGATTTTGTAATTTAAAATGTACAATAAACTCAATGACAATACAATAAGATTAGAGCTATCATTTTGGAATACGTTGCTTTAACTGTCACAACAAGTAATCAAATATATATATATATATATATATATATATATATATATTTAATTTGTTTTATATGTTTTTATTTTTTATTTACCTACCTATTTTTCAATTCTTTAAACTTTTTTTTTCCTATTTCACTGTAGTTGCTTCTTTTATACTGGAATTACAAATCATTTATAAAAAATATAATATTTAATTTATATGTTATTAATAATTGATAAATATATAAATAAATTTTTTTTTCATTTTAGGTAACAAATGCCTAATTTTATCTGTATTTGTGTCGCATTAACAACACATACCATCCAAAATTTCAAGGATAATAGGTTAATTATAACGTGTTAAAATTTAAAACCGACTAAGATTCCATTAAAAAATGAAAAAACGCATACCTCTCCTCAAACACAAAGTGACCATGTATTGGGAGCTTATAAGAAGTCATATTACAGTATCTTAGAAAAGGGAAGAAAAAAAAATATTTGCAAAAAAGGTGATATTACCGTAAGAAATATTGAAAACACGTATGGTAATTTCATGATTAATTATGGATGAAATGTAACTCACGTTAATTTATTTTTTAAACAGACTACTTCAATTATTATTTTTGATGATTTACTATGTTATTTTATTTTTAAATATTTATATCTTATATTTACATTAGAAAGAAATATTTATTTGAGAATGAGTATTATTGTAAATTAATTAATCTTTTTTTATTTTTTAACAGTTTTTTAAAAAATATTATTTTTAATACAAAAATCTCATATTCACCTATATATTATATGTAATTAATTTTAAAAATAAATAAATAAATTTTAAAAGATCATATAGGTGTATGTAAAAAAATATTAAAAGAAATTCAGAAAAAAATGCAAATTTTTTTTTTAACTTAAAGTGACTCATCCACTTAACTATCGTGTTTCACGTTTTGAATATATACATATTTAAAAAAATATTAATAATTATAATAATTTTATATTTAATTAATTTAAAATATCTTATCAACAATTATTTTAAAAATAATAAATAATTTTTCTTCTTAAGGACCGAGTGTTATTATTGATCGGTGTAAAAAGCATACGAAATTTATAACCACAACTAACTATATTTTTTTGTTCATTTGATATTTTGCTTAGGAAAAAATACGAAGTAATTAACATTTTCATCGAGTATCACACATCAACAATGAAAGTTTTTAATAATAATATTATTATTATTATTGTTGTCTTATGTTAACTGCTTTTTGGGAACAAGTCTATTTGCCCTACTTTATTGGTTTAATGTAATTTTATGATAGTTAAAGTATAATATTGATTTTAAATTTTAATTAAATTTATTTATAGATTTTAAAATTTTTAAAGTATATAATTTAATCATTAAATTTTTAAAAATTAAGACATAGGTCCCTAAATTTAAACTATACCATTTATTCCTAAAATATTTAAAACTTTATACATAAATTTTAAATAAGTATTTTAGTAGTTAAACTATAACATATATGTAGAATTTTAAAAATTTAATACTAAAGTGTAGGATTTAAAAGTTTAAGAATATATATGTAATGTTTTATAAGTTTAAATATCAAATTATGCATTCTAAAAATTTATAGATATATGTGTAAATTTAATTAAAATTTAAAGTATCAATGATATAATTTAGTCTATTATCAATCAAATAGTATAATGCCGTTGTTTTTATTCTATTATAACTAAAAATCTGTATTTAGGTGAGAAATTGACTATTCATATTATTTAAAAAAATAAATAGTTTAATCAAGTTATTTTTAGGCTAAGTTTAATTGGTCCTATTTTTTTATAAAATAATTAAATAAATTTAAATTATAATTTTTATTTAAATAAAATAGAAGAATACACTTGAAAACACAATCTTTTTCTTTATGAATATTAGATGAATTTTAACAATTTTGAGAATAATTGAAGCTTTAATATCCTTAAATTATATCATTTTCAAAGAAATCGAGCTCTTAAGGTCCTATAATTATAGACTTCGTATATTTTTATACTGTATTTATTAGAACGAACTCATTTAATTATATAATTTAAAAATATGGTAAATTAATTAAAAAATATTCAAAAATTAACATTTTTTAAGGATAATTAGGTTTATATATATTTTATTCCTATCTCCCTCTCCCTTTCTTTCTCTACTCCTTATTAGTCTCACTCATTCTCTCTCTCTCTCTCACTCTTTCTCTTTCTCATAATTTTTTTATTTTTATTAATAAAATATCAAAGAGAGAGAAGAATGAGCGAGAATGGAGGAGATAATTTTAAGAGAGAGAACGAAAAGATGTAAATTGTTTTTTTAATTGTTATTTTTTAATGTTTTTAATTAATAAATTATATAAACCTCATTTTACTCTTAGAAAATAAAAAAAAATTTGACTTAATGAATCATAATTTTAAATTATATAACTAAATGATATATCTCAAATAATTATAAGATGAAAATATATGAATATTGTAATTATAGCACCCAAATGACTTCAAATTTCAAAGTTTTTTTTAATACTATAGGAAAAAAGATTCTAATTTTTTTATTACATTATATTAGTTAAATTATTTTATTAAATTATAAAACATAATCAATGTAATAAAAAGATTAAAATACATATTTTATTAAACTCATAATTTTTTTTATATTTTATTCTTATATTTCTTTCAATAACTAACATGATACAATATATAATTTATATATATATAGTAGGATAAGAGAGAGAAGTTGGGGTGAAAATGATTATGGATTATGTAATTTATATTTTATTTTATTATTTTTTATTCATATATTTTATAAATGTATTGATATGATATGATATGATATAATTTTAATATATATATTGGGATATCGAGTAATAGAGGTTTAAATTAATATGATATGTTAATCAGATTCATGATATAATCTATTAATTTTCAAAACTCATATCATATTATCTTATTTAATTTTTAGTGTGATGAGATGATAATGAAAATGTAATAACTGAAGGATATTATTTATCTTTAATGGACATTAATGAGATAACTAAAAATACAAAAATAATAAAAATATGATACATAATTATTTATAATGTAAGTTTAATAAAAAATGATATAATTTATGTTTAAAGTTAAGTTCTAAGGGCTACAATTTAAATGAAATAAAATAAAATAAAATTATATTTAAATAAAATGAAATAATATTGTACCATAGACTTATTGTGTGCAAAGTTATTAGTTGTGTTATTTATTATTTTTAATATAATTGTTTTTAATAATTATATTATTATTTTTATTATATATTGAATATATATTTTTTAAAAAATTAATAATTATAATAATTTTTTATTTAATTAATTTAAAATATCTTATCAACAATTATTTTTAAAAATAATAAATAATTTTTCTTCTTTTAGGACCTAGTGTTATAATTGACTGTGTAAAAACATACGACATTTATAACCACAACTAACTAGATTTTTTTGTTCATTTGACATTTTCCTTAGGAAAACATATGCACTAATTAACATTTGCATAGAGTATTACACATCAACGATGAAAGTTTTTAATAACTTTTCCATATATTTTTTTAATGATTATTATTATCGTCTCATATTAACTTCTTTTTGGAAACAAGTCCATTTGCCCTACTTTATTGGTTTAATGTGATTTTATGATAGTTAAAATATAATATTAATTTTAAATTTTAATTAAATTTACATATAGATGTTAAAAGTTTTAAAATATATAATTTAATCATTAAATTTTTAAAAATTAACACATAGGTCACTAAATTTAAATTATATGATTTAGTCTTAAAATATTTAAAACTTTATACATATATTTTAATTTTTTTAATTATAAATAAGTATTTTAGTAGTCAAATTATAACATATATATAAAATTTTAAAAAATTATTACTAAAATATAGGATTTAAAATTTTAAGAATATATATGTAAAATTTTATAAGTTTAAAGATCAAATGGTACGTTCTAAAAATTATATATATTTGATGAATTTTAACAATTTTAGAAGTAATTGAAGTTTTAATATTCTAAATTATGTCATTTTCATATAAATCGAGCTATTAGGTGACGTTTGGTTCGTGGAATGGAATCAGAATCAGAATGAAAAGGAAACAATGTTATTTGATTTGACCACTTGAATCAAGCTCGGAATCAGGATTACAATGTTTGGTTTGCCACTATAATAGAATGAAAAAAAGCTATAAATGACCTTAGTACCCCTACATGCTGTAAAATTCAAATAATGTCATTTAATTACTATTTTTTTGTTAGACAAAATACATTATTGAAATCATTATTTTTTTAAATAATTACTACTTAATTAAAAAGAAATATATTATTAAAATTATTATTTTTCTAAATAAGGTTTAAGGTTTTGAGGTTTGGGACGTGGGATTTAGGATTTGGGGTTATATTTGTGGGTTAAGATTTAGGGTTAAAATTATTATTTTTCTAAAAAGGGTTTAGGGTTTTAGAATTTTGAATTTAGGGTTTAGGGTTTTAAGATTTAGGTTTTAGGGTTTAGGGTTTAGTGTTTTATGTTTTAGGGTTTTAGGTTTTGGGATTTATGTTTTAGGGTTTTAGGGTTTAGGGATTTGGGGTTTAAGGTTTAGTGTTTAGGGATTTGGGGTTTAGGGTTTAGGGAATTAGGGTTTAAGTTTTAGGGTTTTAGAATTTGGATTTAGGGTTTAGGGTTTTAGGATTTAGAATTTAGGGTTTAGGGTTTAGGGTTTTTGGATTTGGGATTTGGGATTTATGTTTTAGTGTTTAGGGTTTTGGGATTTGGGGTTTAAGGTTTAGGGTTTAAGGATTTGGATTTAGGGTTTAGGGTTTTAAAATTTTGGGTTTTGGGTTTTGGAATTTTTTGTTTGAGAATTTGGGATTTGAATTTAAGGTTATATTTTAGGTGAAAGAAAATTGAAAAAAAAACTTTAGATGGGAATGAAATTATGATTACGAAAGAAGAGAAGGAATTGTGATTCCTTCTCTTTTAGTAATCAATTCTATTCTATCTGGCTATTTTGTCCAACCAAAAATACAAAATAGAAAGAATCAATTCTGATTTCATTCCATTCTCTCCAACTAAACATGGGGTTAAGATTTTATAATTATAGTCTTCGTATATTTTTATATTATAATTATTAGGTGAATTTATTTAATAATATAATTTAAAAATATGATAAATTATGTAAAAAAACAAAAATTGATATTTTTTTAAAAATAAATAGGTTTATATATTTTATTAATAAAAAAATCAACCACTTTTCTCAATTTCTTTATTCCTATTTCCATTGTTCTTTCTTTATCTCCTTCCTGTTAATCTCACTCATTCTCTCTCTTTTTTTCTTCCTCTCCAGCTTACTTTTAGTCTTTCTCACCATTTTTAAAATTTTTTATTAATAAAATATTAAAGAGAGAATGAAAAGATGTAAATTATTTTTTTAATTTTTATTTTTTAATATTTTTAATTAATAAATTATATAAACTTTATTTTACTCATAGAAAATAAAAAAATTAAATTTTTTGACTTAATAGATCATATTTTAAATTATATGAAAAAATGATATATCTAATAATTATAGTACGAAAATATATGAATATTGTAATTATAGGAACAAATGACTTCTTTCTTTTTTTCAAATCAATTTTTTTAATAACATAGGAAAAAAGATTTTAAATTTTTTATTATATATATTTTTTTTCTAAAAAATTTAGTTTATTATAATTTGAAATTATTAATTAATTTTAATTAATTAAAAATATGTTTAATACATATATTTTTTATTATATATAATACTAGATTTGGATTATATTATGTTTATTAAATTATAAAACTTAATCAATCTAATTATAAAATTATAAAATTAAAATATATATTTTATTAAACTTATAATTCTTTATATTTTATTCATATATATTTTTAAATAATTAACATGATACAATATATATAAGATAATAGAGGATAAGATAGAGAAGTTTAGAGGTGAGAATGATTATGTACGCAGTAATTTATATTTTATTTTATTATTTTTTATTCATATATTGATATGATATAATATAATTTTATCATATATATATATTAGAACATCGAGTAATAAAGATGTAAATTAATATAAAATGTTAATGAGATTTTCAAAACTATCTCATATCATCTTATTTAATTTTTAGTATGATAAGATATTAATAAAAATATATTAATTGAGATATATCGTTTGTCTTTAATAGACATTAATGAGACAATTAAAAATATAAAAATATGATGCATAATTATTTATAATTTAAGTTCAATAAAAAAATGATATAATGTATATTTAAAGTTAAAACTTAAAGACTATAATTTAAATAAAATTAAATAATATTGTATCGTAAAATTATTTAAAATATTAAACAAAAAATAAAATAAATTATTCTATTTTATATCTGTATAGAATAAAAAAGAATAAGTTGGACAATTATGAAATTGACAGGTACGTAGGAGTTAAGTGGTTTGTATTTCCTAAGCAACACGTAAAATTATGATATTGAATACTTTGGAGGAGTTTACGTGGTTTGTGTTTCACACGCAATACGCACATTTTAATCGAATTTGAATAAAATTATGATATCGACTGATTTGGATGATTTTTTGTGGTTTTTGTTTTGTTTTGATCTTAAGCAACACGTGAAAGAGTTATTATTATTATTATTATTATTATTATTATTATTATTATTATTATTATTATTATTATTATTATTATTTAAGCTGAGTGACGTAACAAGTATTTCAATTATTTAAGAATAATTAAGTATTTTTATTATTTTTTTAAAAATTCAATTTCTTTTTAAAAAAAGTGATTAAAATAAAGATAAATCATTTTTTTTATTTTTAACTGTTATTTAAATATTATTTTTATAGATTGTATTTTATAATACATAATAATAATAATAATAACAAAATAAAATAAAAAATTTTAAGATCAATTTTTTATAAAAAATATTAAATTATGTGATTTGTTTCTTTAATTTTATGTTTAAACCAAATACAATTGGTAATTGGTATGTGTTATACGAAATAAATTTAAATATATTGTATTAAATTATATCATATTATATAATATAAAATTTATAAGATATTTTTGATTAAAATATAAGATTAACTTATTTGATATTTAATTAATAATATTATTTCTTTGAAGAAACAATTTTTTTATATATAAATTATGACATATATTTTTCTATTTAAAAAATATTAATTACATAAAATATTTTTCATATATATGTCACGGATGAGGAGTAAATTAGATTTTTTTTATTTGTTAAACAAGTGGATTTAGTTTCATTATTTTTGTGCATGATAGTGTAAATGTTGTTATTATTAAAAATGATTATATTAAAAATGATACTGCATGTTCATTTCATTACCTTTACCTACAACGACCTGAGGGAGTTGTAGAACAAAACTCTCGTACAATTCCAACCCTTAACCTCATTCTAGGATTTTCACAGATGAGTCCATTGACTCACTAGCATAACAAATACTTCATTCGCGTCCAACACATTTGGGTTTAGGGAATGTTGTTGCTATGGAATTTCCAAAGGCAACATGTGACTTGAATAATACCTTTGATAGAAAATTGAAAGACATCAAGGATAAAATGTGAGCTAAAATGGACGATCGATATAAAGGACATAAAAAGTTAAGACCTTGAGATGACATTGAAATTGTGTGTGATCAACTGTCAATTTTACCTTTTTCAAACACCTTAGAGCTAACATTACCACCACCAAAATTCAATGTTTCCAAATGTCTCGTTTATAAGGGGATGAAGGATTATGTGGCTCATGTTCTCCAATTTGAGATGGCTACAGCACTTGTAAGCCTTCCTAAGAACAAAAGAGAAGCGATGTATTGCAAATTGTTTGTCGTTATCTTCCAAGAAATGGTGCAACAATGGTTTGTTGAATTGGCTCCCAAAAGTATAAAAAGCTTTGATACACTTGTAAAGGAATTTATTACCAATTACGCATATAACAAACCTATAAGGAAGGAGTCTCACCATTTGTTCTCGATCATCCAAGAAGATGAAGATACAATTTAAGCTTATATGAATAGGTTCAAGACGAAAAAAATAAAAATTTCACAATGTCTCTAATTCCATAGCCATCAAAGTTTTCCGCAAAGGCATTAAGCAAAATACTGGCCTCTTGATTGAGTTGACAAAAATCACTCCTCGATCTGTGAGAGTGGTTTATAAAGAAACCTATAAATTCATAAACGTGAAAAGGGAGATGAAATCCACTAAGGGAGTGATCGACAAAAACAAAACTAAGCCTACCTCAGTTAAAAAAGAAGAGAATATAAGGCTTTTTAGGGATAGATGCCTTAACCTTCCTCGTTTTAAACCTATGATCACTCCTAGGGGAAGTGTAAGGCCTTAAGGTATGACTTTATCCTCTTTTAGAGGTCTCCTACTATGTATCTCGTTGACTAAGACCGTGCAACAAATGGAGCATTTTAATAATGTATATTGGCTACCATCCATGAAGGTTCCACTAAGAAACCTCAATAAATATTGCGTGTTCTACAAGGATACATGTCATTGGACTTGATATGAAGAGAGAGGGGGATATGAAAAGATGTAAACTATTTTTTTAATTGTTATTTTTTAATGTTTTTAATTAATAAATTATATAAATTTTATTTTATTCATAAAAAATCTAATTTTTTTGACTTAATGGACCATACTTTTAATTTGCGTGACTAAATAATATATCTCTAATAATTACAGGATGAAAGTATATAAATGTTATAATTATAAGAACTAAATGACCGCGGACCCCATTTTTAAATCAAATTTTTTCTTAATACCATAGGAAAAAAGATTCCAATTTTTTTTATTACTTAGGAATATTTTCTTTCAAAAAAAAAATTAGTTTACTATAATTTGAAATTATTAAACTAGTCTTAGTTAATCAATCATGTTTAATAAATATATTTTTTCATTACGTTTAATGTTTAATTTAGATTACATTATGTTATTCGGATTAATTTAATTATTTTATTAAATTATAAAACCTAATCAATTTAATTAAACAATTATGAGATTAAAATAAATATTTTAATAAATTAAATTGTTATATATATTTTATTCATATATTTCATTAAATAAACGCGATACAATATATATAATGTAACATGTAGTAAGATATATAACTTTGGTGATTTTATCTTTGTATTTTATTCATATATTTCTTTAACTAAGTAACATAATCTAATATAATTATTGATATATACAACATGACATGATTAAGGTAGAGAAGTTTGGTGATGATAATGATTGTGGATATAACATTTTATATTTATTTTGTTATTTTTTATTCATATATTTTTTAAATTTATCGATTCTAATTTTTTTATTACATATAATTTAATGATTATGGATATGATTATAGATTCTAAATTTTTTATTACATATAATTTTTTTTCATAAAGTTTAGTTTATTATAGTTTAAAATTATTAATTAAACATGTGTTTAATAAATATATTTTTATATTTTATTCATATATTCCTTTAAATAACTAACGTGATACAATATATATAAGAGATGATAAGATAGAGAATTTTAGGGGTGACAACAATTATGGATGCTGTAATTTATATTTTATTTCGTTATTTTTTATTCATATATTGATATTATAATATAATTTTAATATATATATATATATTGTTACAAACAGTAATAGAGATGTAAATTAATATGAGAAGTTAATGAGATTTTTAAAACTCATATCATATTATCTTATTTAATTTTTAGTATGATGAGATGATAATGAAAATATACTAATTGAGTTATATTATTTGTCTTTAATGGACATTAATGAGATAACTAAAAATACAAAAATAATGAAAATATAATAAATAATTATTTATAATATAAGTTTAATAAAAAATGATATAATGTATGTTTAAAGTTAAGTATTAAGGGTTACAATTTAAATTAACTGAAATAAAATAAGATTATATTTAAATAAAATAAAATAATATTGTGTTATAAATTTATTTAAAATATTAAATAAAAAATATAATAAAATAAATTATTCTATTTTATATCTCTATAGAATAAAAAAGAATAATTTTGGTATGATGAGAATAGTAATGGACATTGTAGTTATTTATTAGATGTGTTTTTATATATTTAAAATGTGTCTTAAAAATAAAAATTTCTAACATTAAAGTTTTTAATGGATTTTAAAAAATTAAACTTAAAAAATATTTAATTTAAATAAAATTAAATAATATTGTATCGTAAAATTATTTAAAATATTAAATAAAAAATAAAATAAATTATTTTATTTTATATCTGTATAGAATAAAAAAGAATAAGTTGGACAATTATGAAATTGACAGGTACGTAGGAGTTAAGTGGTTTGTATTTCCTAAGCAACACGTAAAATTATGATATTGAATACTTTGGAGGAGTTTACGTCGTTTGTGTTTCACACGCAATACGCACATTTTAATCGAATTTGAATAAAATTATGATATCGACTGATTTGGATGATTTTTTGTGGTTTTTGTTTTGTTTTGATCTTAAGCAACACGTGAAAGAGTTATTATTATTATTATTATTATTATTATTATTATTATTATTATTATTATTTAAGCTGAGTGACGTAACAAGTATTTCAATTATTTAAGAATAATTAAGTATTTTTATTATTTTTTTAAAAATTCAATTTCTTTTTAAAAAAAGTGATTAAAATAAAGATAAATCATTTTTTTTTATTTTTAACTGTTATTTAAATATTATTTTTATAGATTGTATTTTATAATACATAATAATAATAATAATAACAAAATAAAATAAAAAATTTTAAGATCAATTTTTTATAAAAAATATTAAATTATGTGATTTGTTTCTTTAATTTTATGTTTAAACCAAATACAATTGGTAATTGGTATGTGTTATACGAAATAAATTTAAATATATTGTATTAAATTATATCATATTATATAATATAAAATTTATAAGATATTTTCGATTAAAATATAAGATTAACTTATTTGATATTTAATTAATAATATTATTTCTTTGAAGAAACAATTTTTTTATATATAAATTATGACATATATTTTTCTATTTAAAAAATATTAATTACATAAAATATTTTTCATATATATGTCACGGATGAGGAGTAAATTAGATTTTTTTTTAATTTGTTAAACAAGTGGATTTAGTTTCATTATTTTTGTGCATGATAGTGTAAATGTTGTTATTATTAAAAATGATTATATTTTGTTTTCTAATTATTAAAAATAAATATTTTAATTTTATAATTAATTAAAATTATTCACTTTAGTTTTAGAAATAAAATTTATTTTTTATACTAAAATTATTTATTTTTATAAATAATTAGAGTAAATTAATTAATTTATAAATAAAAATATTAAATTTATTTATTTCTTATAACAAAAGGATGATTATAAATTTTATCAGTCTCCTTTTCTCTTTCTGTTACTCCTGAAGCATATAACTCAAACACAAACGATGTATTGAGCTATATCATCCATCTTATAAAAAAAATTACAATAAAAGAAAAATTGTCACATCATATAATATATAAATTAAAATATAAAAAAATCAACAAATATATATTGTAAAATTGAAAGTATCAATCCTATTAAGAAAATATGAAGGAAAATAAAAATTTAAAATTGAGATAAATTCTTAATTTATATAAATAATCATTTACACTATCGTAGCTCTTAACTACCCATCTTTTGTATAATATAAATAATTTAAATAATTTAAAACATAATTTAAAAAAATTTAGTATTCACCAAATACATCTCTCACTTCTTTCCAATTGAGAAAACAACAATAAATATTAACATTTTATTATCTTTACTATTATCAACATAATTTTTAATATTAGTCTAAATCACATAATTATTTAAACAAATTCTATATTTATTTAAGAAAAAAAACTATACGTTAAAAGAAAGATTTCGAATAACAGGTTAAGATTTAAGGATTTTTAATTTTAGAAAGTAATTATCGTTATTAAAATGATAAAATGATTTTATTGGCCTCGTTAAAATTACATATTTTTTCTCACGTGAGATAAATACTATTTTTAAAAGTTTTTTATCTTTTCATTATATTTTTGATAGTTAATAAATTTTTATATATTTAATATTTTCTGTCACCCTTTTTATGATAAAACTTAACATAAATCGACACTGATTGTTTTTTTTTTGTTTTTGTTTTTAATAAATGACATTAAAAAACACAAGACGTTATCTGAATTAAAACTAGATACGATGAATCTATGTCAGATAGGACACCTAGGAGGATAAGGTAGTCTGTGCTAATATCGATCTCCAAAAAATTATTAACACTTTAATTTTATAAAAATTAATAAAAATATTATTGATATCTATAAAAATTATAAAAATTATATTTTTTTTGAAATATCTTATAAAATTTCAATAAATATTAAATAAATAATAATACACAATTTTAATAATATTTTATAAAATTTTAATAAATATTAAAACAATTAATAATACACAAATTTAATTAATTTTTTATTTAAATAATATAAATATGATATATATAACATATATAATAATAGTTAAATATAAATTATATAATACAACTCCAGATGTATTGAGATGCATGCAATATAAATATACATAAATATTTAATTAAAATAATTTTGTTATTATTACATAAATTTTAAAACTATAAAAACATCAACATAAATATAGATATATTAATCACATCATGATATCAAGTATTAATAATTTTGCTTGTAATTATTAATGTGTGATGTATATATTATCTAATCTCTACAACAATATCTATATATAAAAAAATATAAAAAAATTCTAGATTAATCTATTGTATCAAAAATATTCATTCTAAAATGAATATTTATGCTATCTATTTGGTATTAACTAAACATTAGGCACACGATCCTAGAGACCTGAGGTATCTCGCTTGTTGTAAAGGTAACTTATGCATAATCGCTCGTGCACATCGACCTACAAGACTTGAGTATCAAGACCTAAAGGCCAAGATTTGGTCTAAGTAAATGACCTGGTACATCACCCTTATATAAAACTACTTTGTTTGTACTTTTGTAGCTCGTATGAGAGAGCCAACCTATGTAACCTCGACACGTATCTAATAGGTGTTATATATACCTCATTAGTGAAAAAAATAAAGGATATGCTCATTATCAACATTTCCTAAATCTTTTTAAAATCACTAGAATTCTTAACACACTAAATTTTCTCCAAACAATTGGTGCCCATCGTGAAGTATTAAATCTTTCTAGTCCATAGTTAGCATTTAAGATATTGTATTTTATTCTCTGAAGAATCAACTCGTATTTTATTCCTTGACATCATATATTGAACAAGCTAATAATCTCAAGCGCCTAACTATTGAATTTGATCCCAACGACAAGATGCATCGCTCCTCGCCAACCAAGGCGTCACATGATCACGAATTGGGTAGTGCACAACCTTTAGTCAGTGAAAAAGTCCAAATCCCATCCTATCACAGTACGACCAGACTTGCCAGGACAACCCAATAGCCCACAAGTTCATTAAGCAATAGTTTGGAAAGTACTTCTCTTGAAAATGACACTATGATGAAGAGTCTTCAAAGACAAATAACTGAGCTACAACAAGATTTTACTAAATCTCAAAGAAAGAATAACAAACTTAGGTCTAGATTGATACAAGAGGAATATTTGGAGGCTGAGAGTTCATTTCATTACCCTTACCTACAACGACCTGAGGGAGTTGTAGAACAACACTCTCGTACAATTCCAACCCTTAACCTCATTCCAGGATTTTCACAGATGAGTCCATTGACTCACTAGCATAACAAATACTTCATTCGCGTCCAACACATTTGGGTTTAGGGAATGTTGTTGCTATGGAATTTCCAAAGGCAACATGTGACTTGAATAATGCCTTTGATAGAAACTTGAAAGACATCAAGGATAAAATGTGAGCTAAAATGGACGATCGATTTAAAGGACATAAAAAGTTAAGACCTTGAGACTACATTGAAATTGTGTGTGATCAACTGTCAATTTTACCTTTTTCAAACACCTTAGAGTTAACATTACCACCACCAAAATTCAATGTTTCCAAATGTCTCGTTTATAAGGGGATGAAGGATTATGTGGCTCATGTTCTCCAATTTGAGATGGCTATAGCACTTGTAAGCCTTCCTAAGAACAAAAGAGAAGCGATGTATTGAAAATTGTTTGTCATTATCTTCCAAGAAATGGTGCAACAATGGTTTGTTGAATTGGCTCACAAAAGTATAAAAAGCTTTGATACACTTGTAAAGGAATTTATTACTAATTACGCATATAACAAACCCATAAGGAAGGAGTCTCACCATTTGTTCTCGATCATCCAAGAAGATGAAGATACAATTTAAGCTTATATGAATAGGTTCAAGACGAAAAAAATAAAAATTTCACAATGTCCCTAATTCCATAGCCATCAAAGCTTTCCGCTAAGGCATTAAGCAAAATACTGGCCTCTTGATTGAGTTGACAAAATTCACTCGATCTGTGAGAGTGGTTTATAAAGAAACCTATAAATTCATAAACGTGAAAAGGGAGTGATCGACAAAAACAAGACTAAGCCTACCTCAGTTAAAAAAGAAGAGAATATAAGGCTTTTTAGGGATAGGTGCCCTAACCTTCCTCGTTTTAAACCTATGATCACTCCTAGGGGAAGTGTAAGGCCTTAAGGTATGGCTTTATCCTCTTTTAGAGGTCTCCTACTATGTATCTCGTTGACTAAGACCGTGCAACAAATGGAGCTTCTTAATAATGTCAATTGGCTACCATCCATGAAGGCTCTACTAAGAAACCTCAATAAATATTGCGTGTTCTACAAGGATACATGTCATTGGACTTGATATGAAGAGAGAGGGGGAATATGAAAAGATGTAAACTATTTTTTTAATTGTTATTTTTTAATGTTTTTAATTAATAAATTATATAAATCTTATTTTATTCATAAAAAATCTAATTTTTTTGACTTAATGGACCATACTTTTAATTTGCGTGAGTAAATGATATATCTCTAATAATTACAGGATGAAAGTATATAAATGTTATAATTATAAGAACTAAATGACCGCGGACCCCATTTTTAAATCAAATTTTTTCTTAATACCATAGGAAAAAAGATTCCAATTTTTTTTATTACTTAGGAATATTTTCTTTCAAAAAAAAAATTAGTTTACTATAATTTGAAATTATTAAACTAGTCTTAGTTAATCAATCATGTTTAATAAATATATTTTTTCATTACGTTTAATGTTTAATTTAGATTACATTATGTTATTCGGATTAATTTAATTATTTTATTAAATTATAAAACCTAATCAATTTAATTAAACAATTATGAGATTAAAATAAATATTTTAATAAATTAAATTTTTATATATATTTTATTCATATATTTCATTAAATAAACGCGATACAATATATATAATGTAACATGTAGTAAGATATATAACTTTGGTGATTTTATCTTTGTATTTTATTCATATATTTCTTTAACTAAGTAACATAATCTAATATAATTATTGATATATACAACATGACATGATTAAGGTAGAGAAGTTTGGTGATGATAATGATTGTGGATATAACATTTTATATTTATTTTGTTATTTTTTATTCATATATTTTTTAAATTTATCGATTCTAATTTTTTTATTACATATAATTTAATGATTATGGATATGATTATAGATTCTAAATTTTTTATTACATATAATTTTTTTCATAAAGTTTAGTTTATTATAGTTTAAAATTATTAATTAAACATGTGTTTAATAAATATATTTTTATATTTTATTCATATATTCCTTTAAATAACTAACGTGATACAATATATATAAGAGATGATAAGATAGAGAATTTTAGGGGTGACAACAATTATGGATGCTGTAATTTATATTTTATTTCGTTATTTTTTATTCATATATTGATATTATAATATAATTTTAATATATATATATATATATATATATATATATATATATATATATTGTTACAATCAATAATAGAGATGTAAATTAATATGAGAAGTTAATGAGATTTTTAAAACTTATATCATATTATCTTATTTAATTTTTAGTGTGATGAGATGATAATGAAAATATACTAATTGAGTTATATTATTTGTCTTTAATGGACATTAATGAGATAACTAAAAATACAAAAATAATGAAAATATGATAAATAATTATTTATAATGTAAGTTCAATAAAAAATGATATAATGTATGTTTAAAGTTAAGTACTAAGGGTTACAATTTAAATTAATTGAAATAAAATAAGATTATATTTAAATAAAATAAAATAATATTGTGTTATAAATTTATTTAAAATATTAAATAAAAAATATAATAAAATAAATTATTCTATTTTATATCTCTATAGAATAAAAAAGAATAAGTTTGGCAGTGATGAGAATAGTAATGGACATTGTAGTTATTTATTGGATGTGTTTTTATATATTTAAAATGTGTCTTAAAAATAAAATTTTCTAACATTAAAGTTTTTAATGGATTTTAAAAAATTAAACTTAAAAAATATTTAATCTTAATACTACATTATTATTATTATTATTATTATTATTATTATTATTATTATTATTATTATTATTATTATTATTATTATTATTATTATTACATACACAACTGCTGTACAACGCTGGAATCTGTGGAAAAAAAAAACACAATTAGAGTGGCAGTAATTCGTTGAAAGGTTTTATAGTTAATATATATTTGGGAACCGCGTGTATATATTTGAGAATGGAGGCAACTTTTAGTTAATATAGAGTGCTGCACTAAAATACTTAATATTAACAATAAAGTGATCAAACAGTGCAATCGAAGCATAAAGAATTAAATAAGGTAATTAATATTAAATTCATTTGATTTAAATATTAAATTTTAAATAAATTATTTTTATTATAATTATAATTAATTTTTGTTAGTTAATTTGATTTAAGTAATATATATTTTTAATCATATAGTTAAGATTATTTATTCTTAAATCCGTTCTATAACACATATTAATACTTATGTTTTTTGTACTAACATTTTTATAGTTAATTCGTGAACGATTTTATTATAACATTAGTCTGAATATCACTCACGTTAATATTAAAAATTATAAAAATAAAATAGAGGCTCATAAGTAAAATATATATTGAGACAATATTCTAATAAAACTAGCATAAGATCGAATTTGTACTTAAATATTTGATTTTTATAATAAAAAGTTAATTAGTTAAGTAAATTGATAGTTTTCTTCTTGGGTTATAATTTTGGTCTAAATTATTTTTACTTAAAAATATTATGTATTATTCTTTTATTTTTATATTTTATGTTTATGCACGATTACATATCTAATCGTTTTGTTTAACTTATTAAATTATAAATTAATAAAAGTTGATATATAACTTATTTATTTCTTCTAAGTTAATTAGATCTGTAATTTATAAATTTTTAAAAATATAAAAATAACTTATATAATATTTGATGATATTAAAATAATAATATTATTTCTATTAGCCAAAATTTTGAAACAATTGTTTTTTATATATAAATAATTATATATATTTTTCTATTTAAAAAATATTAATTAAATAAAGTATTCTTCATATATATGTCACGGTTGTGGTGTATTATAGGTCTTTTTTTATTAAATAAGTTAATTTAATTTAGTTATTTTCTTATAAGATATTATAAGTTATGATATTATTAAAAATAAATATATTTAAGCACATAATTATTTAAAATAAATATTTTATTTTTATAAATAATTATATTAAATTGATATATTTATAAATAAAAATACTTAATTAATTTATTTCTTATAATAAAAGGATGATTAGAAAATTTAACTTAATATGTCATTCTCGTTCTTCTCTTTCTGTTATTATCGAAGGACTTCCTTACATATAACTCAAACACAAACGACGTAGTGAGCTACATCGACCATCTTATAAACATTTTACAATAAAAGCAAAATTGTCACGTCATATAATATATAAATTAAAATATAAAAATTCAACAAATATATATTGTAAAATTGAAGGTATCAATCCTATTAAGAAAACATGAAGAAAATTAAAATTTAAAATTAAAATAAATTCTTAATTTATATAAATAATCATTTTTATTATTGTAGCTCTTAAGTACACATCTTTTGTATAATATAAATCGTTAAAATAATTAAAAATATAATTTCAAAAAAATTGTTATTCACGTAATACATCTCACTTTTTTCTGGTTGAGAAAACAATACTAGATATTGACATTTTAGTACCACCACTGTTATCAACGGCTTAAATGCATAATTATTTAAATATATTTAAATTGAATTATAATTATTTAAATATATTTAATATTAACATTATTTAAATAAATTCTATTGTAATTATTATATTTTTTTAAGAATAAAACGAGTAATGTAAATGCAACATTAGGAATACAAGTTATATGTATTTAGGAAAAAAGAAGAAGAAGAAGAAGAAGAAGAAGAAGAATACAAGCTACGTGTTAAAAGAGGGACGTCCAATAGTACAGTTGAAATTTAAGAATTTTTAATTTTAATGGGTAATTTTTATTATTGAAACAGTGAAATGACTTTATTTGTATTAAAAATGCACGTGATATAAATATAATTTTTAAATTTTTTTATCATTTTAATTATAATTTTTGATAGTTAATAAATTTATAATATCTCACACATTAATTAATACATTTTTATATTTAATACAATTAATTAATTTCGTACTTTTTCTTTAGAAGAAAATTGAACTTATACCATATTTGAAACTGATCGTTTTTCTTGGCTTTTAATAAATGACATTGAAAAACTAAACAATATTTAAAATCGATTGTTTTTCTTTTTTTCTATTAAGTGACATTGAAAAAGACAAGACGTCGATTAATCATGTCAGATAAGACACCTAGGATGATCAGGTAGTGTGTTAATATCTATCTCGAAAAAAATATTAACATTTTAATTTTATAAAATTATTGAAAATATTATTGATATAAGTAAAAGTAGTAAAAATCATAAATTTTTTTGAATTTTTTTTATAAAATTTTAATAAATATTAAAATAAATAATAATACACAAACTTAACTAATTTTTATTTAAATAATATATATATATACATATATAACATATATAATGTACATATAATAATAAAAAAATATAAATATAAATTATATCACACAATTTTAAATATATTGAATTACATGCAATATAAATATACATAAATATTTAATTAAAATTTTTTATCTAGTTTACTCGTACCATCAATTATTTTATTTGTACGAAGTTAGCATTGTAATTATTTTATTTTTATAAAAAATATTTAGATTATTATATTAATAAAAATAAAATATATTAATTATTTTAAAATAATATAGTATTATTTTATTAATAAAAATTTATGATGAAATAATAAAATATATTTAGTTGACAAAATTATCATTTTTAGTTTTTTTTTCATTTATACCCATATCTCTTTTTTTAGTTCAGTTTTTAAGTTATTTTTTTAACAATAAAGCTAAAAACTGTCAACATTTTTAACTACATTTTACCTATTTTTTATAGCTTTTTTTGGTCAATTCTCTCGATTTTCTACATTTTACCTATTATATTAGTTACCATATCAACCCTAAAATATTTAGAGTAATAGTTGATACGGTGATTAATACTGTACGTTATTTTATTTTTTAGTTATGAAAAAATTAAGGAGAATTGATAAAAAAATATATAAAAAGATTGAAAGAATATAATTAAAAAATGTTGATATTATTAACTTATATTTAAAAATGTTTTCAAAACTGAACAAAAAAATAGTTAAAATGATAATTTTGTTTCAATAAAATATATTTATTATTTTATTATTAAAATTAATATATCTTATTTTTATTAAAAATACATAAATATTAATGTAAATCAAAATATTTACTTAATACAATCCAATTTAATTGGGATGTGGCTCCTGGATGTTTTTCTTCTCTGGGTCGACTCTAGTGTGAGCTCCGATTTCGGTGGATACATTTATATTCTTTTCAGTACCTTGTACTTATCAAGCTTAATTTCAATATCCTCATTCTGATCGTCACTTCTACGGATACTAGTTTTTGTATCGTATGAGTATAATAATATTAATTATTATTTATTTTTTTTATTTTATAAAATAAAAATAAATCTATAAATTAAATTTTTAAGTTAATTTTTTTAATTAAAAAACTGATGTCAAAATATTTTGTAAAATAATTTATAAAAATAATTTTAAAATAAATAGTTAATTAATTTATTATTTTAATGATTAATAAAAATATAATAATAACACAAATATAATAATAACAGTATTAGTTTAGTAACCTAAATCCTATTTTAATTATTTTATACATTTATTTAATAAATACATCAAATATAAATAACAACATATAAACTTATTTATCATTTATTATTTAAGAATTTAATTTTAATAGATATAATTTAATTGAATTTAATAAGTTTTTTTATTTAAAAATAATTTATATTAATTAATTGTTATTGTTTTATTAATATATCATATGATTTATTGATAATCATTAAATATATAAATTTTTACTATTAATATAATAAAAATAATAATTACGTTATATAAAATAATTATTTTAAAAAAATATTTATTAACATAAAAAACTAATAAAAAATAAAAAAAAAATATTTATTATTTGAATAATTTTTTAATATTTACTAATGCAGTAAAACTAAATTATAGTAAGAAAAAAGAGAGTAGAAATTCAATCATCGACCAAGCATCGTCTTTTTTATACCATTAAATCTTGATCATTTTATTTTTTTTTAAGTTTAATCGGGTAACATAGTTAATTTGGTAAATATAATTTTATTTTTAGTTATCATTTACACAAAATACATATATTATTTTTGTGTAATATAAAAATATATTTTTATTTTAACAATGTGATATATATATTCTTTTTATAACGTAAAAGATTTGTTTTAGAAGAGAATTAAAAATAAAATAATATAAATAATTAAGTTATTTTTTATTAATAATATTTAATGTAATTTAAATACCTCTTAATATGAAAAACAAATATTATGGACTTATTGCAAATAAATTACTTACAAACAAAAATGCATATTTAGGGTAAGATAATTATTTTTATAAATATAATTTTATTTTTAATTACCTCTCGTACAATAAGCATATGGTCAATAGTCAATATCGACAGCAGTATAATATTATAACTGAAGAGTGGAGCTAGATTTTTTTCCCCCAGTGATGCTGAAATTACATATTCCCATGCGATAGCAATGAAAAAACCATATGAATAAACTATATGTACTAAGACAATATTTTATTTATTTAAAAAGGTTTTTAATACCACTTATTACATATCATTTATCACTAATTAAATATGAATATTTTAATTATTTTAAGGAATTAAATACTTTGATAAATAATAAAATAATATTCCTAAAATTTATAATTATAAAAATAATATTATTTATATTCATTTTATATATTTTTACTAATAAAAAAAATAACATATCTTAACATAAGATAAATTAATGCCATTTAGGAGGACTAAATGAAAGGATATCAAATATGTGGTATTATTTATAATAGCAATCTTTATATTTCTAACAGTAAATTTAGATTAACAATTTCATCAAATGGACATAAAAAATGTTTTCTTGAATTGATAGTTATAAGAACTCTTATTTTTAAATTATTTTCTTTTCGATGATTCACTAGTTGGCCGTTGACATTCAGTAATTGAAAAGAAATTAAGTAAATTGAATTGCAGATCATTTCTGCTTTCTGGTCTTTCTTTGCAGTTGTTTCATGCATGTCAATGCATATTTTTCCAAATTTCAATTTGATATAAAGGACACAGACAATTGCTTAAAGTGGTTTATATGGTTGCATACAGATGACCATTGGCTTTTTAAGATCTAATTAAAATATCCTCTTCCCCCCTCAAGGCTGACATTAGCTTTTTGGCTTAGCTACTTCATCAGTCCCCAACTTTGATTCATTTCATACATTTATCCTCAAACTTTTAAATCAATATAATTTAGTTCTTAAACATCCAAAACTTAATCACAATTTTGCAACTAACATACATATTTGTGACTTTTGCCACATCAGCTTATTTTTGGATAATTATTTACTGCATGGGTGAAATCGCAAAGTTGCATGTTATTTGTCATATCAAGAATCATAGGTGAAATTTTAAATATTTGAGTACCAAACATATCACTTAAAAGTTAAAATTTGAGTACTAAACATATCATTTAAAAAATTTAGTGATTTAAACGTGAATGAGTTTAAAGTTTGAGTACTAGTGAAATAGTTTATCGTAATTTTGTAGAGTGCTTTTTGTTATTTGGGTTTCTCGATCTAGAAGGGATTTGCGGATGCACTCAAAAGATTAGAGATGCACTTTTCAAGGTTGCTGTCACTAGTTTCTGATGCTTCATCCTTACAGTTGTCCTGTTCATACTTTTCTTCCAGATACTTCAGCTCTAGGCTTGATGTGGGCTTAATGTAAAATCTTTGGGTTCAAAAGCAGCTTAAGTTTCCAGCGAGGTTCCGAATCTATCAAAGCCGCATTTTTCAAGTAGTAGTCTGGTTCATGAAGTATTATGTTTCAATTTCTTTCCTGTCAAAATTAGATGTGATTTTGGTTTAGTGCGTAGACCTAATCTATACTGCTGGGGTCATTTCCCATTCATCTTAAAATGATTGGATAATAATAATTTTACTTATAAATTCTACATTTTGCATTTGCTTTTGTCGGTACTGTTTGTAGAGAACTGATATTGTAAAATATTGAATTTGTTCTGGCGTCTGGTATTGTATTTTATCATTCTTATATTCCATCCTTGCGATGTCAACATGATCATAAATTCTTAATATTTGTTGTTATAATTCTTTAGAGTCAAAAAACGTAGGAAATGAGTTTCACGTGTGAAAACAACAGCAAATAGGTCTATTTGCAAATCCCTGCTCAGCAGCAGCCTACTTGTGAATTGATTTGCAATTATGAAATTTGTATGATATACATAGTACATACATATATATTCGTTTTCTTTATACTTTGCAGATATATTGTCAAAGATGTTCTTGGTCATGGCACATTTGGGCAGGTGGCAAAATGCTGGGTTCCAGAAACTAGCAGCTATGTTGCACTGAAGATCATTAAAAACCAACCTGCTTACTATCAAGAGGCATTGATTGAAGTATCTATTTTGACAGCTGTACGTGTGTTTTTTGACCGTATACTTTCTCTGAATTGATACTAGTAGTGACTGCTCTCGTTACACTTCGCAGCTTAACAAGAAATGTGATCCTGAGGATAAGTATCACATTGTTCGAATTTATGATTACTTTGTATATCAACGTCATTTGTGCATTTGCTTCGAAATGCTCGACACAAATCTGTAAGTCAGAATAACTCGACTTATAGTCTAGGTAATATTCAGTTGATTTTGTACCAAGATATTTGATCTTTTTGGTTACTCAGGTAATAGCCTATTAAGATAAATCATTTTAAGGGTTTGTTGATGATTCTATGAAAGTAGAGTCATTAATGCATTTTTTTACTTAATATTTACTTGTTTTATTCAGTAAATAGTTTTTTTTGGACTAAAAATATTAAAATATAAACTTCTCAGTGAAAAGGAGTCAAATATAATTTTTGGGATTTTCTTGATTTTATTATGAATTTTTAACATATGGTCAATGAGGAGTTGCCACATGGCATGCCACGCATGTAGAGGAGCTGACTGGGCAAGCCACATAGAGGCCATGCAAGCATGAACAACGAATCATGTTATGCTGTATGTGAGGAGGACGATACGAGCACCACGTGTCAGCACGACATTCAATCCAAGTTTACAGATTAGTTAAACCCCTTACCATGTGTCGCAACCCGATTTCTCGTCGTGTTTCACCTGTGTGCCACGCAATCCATTTCCGCGAATCACGTCGCACCTCGTGGCGCTGACACTGACCAGTCTTTCCTGCCACTCGTCGCTCTCTGATTTGACAGTGAATTTCCGATGCCACGTGTAGCGTTGTGATTAGTTGGCACTGTCAGTTTTGCTTGTTTTGATCTCAGCCCTTGATCTGAAGCTGATATGACGGTTCAGATTGCACCTAAGTAATATTTAAGCCGCTAATCACCTTATAAACCCTAAGGGGCTACTTTTAGCATAATTTTGGTCAATTTTTGGAGCTAAAAAGAGAGAAAAATATAAAAAATTTAAGAGATGACACAATTTTGGTAGAGATTCAAGAGGAGATTAATACTACAATTCAAAAGGAGATTAATACTACAATTCAAAAGATTGATTGTATTTCTTCTTTTACTCTTTTCTTTATCAATTTTAATGTCTTTCTTATGAAAAATATGAGATTTATGAATATAATTATGTGTAGTTAATTTATTAATCTAGGGATCTTATGAACCCAATTTTCATCATGTGATGATTTAATATTTTTTCAAAATTATAATTATAATTTAATTATATTATTTAATCTAATTTGTATGCTATTAATTGTTTGGCCAACAATTTATCTATAAATGCAATTAAATAGATTTGAGAGAATTATTTAATTGTTTATCTTGATTAAATAACATGCATAATTTCTAGACATAATGTATGATTCTTTTATATGTGATTCATAATTGATGAACTTAATGAATAATATGTAATTTAATTAGCATGAGAGTGTGATTAAATTAATTATTATATGGTGTGTAGTTTACTTTAGAGAGAAATACATACTAGATTAGATTCAACTGATCATTTAATTAATTGATAATTATATTGAAGGACTAGATTAGATTCAACTAATCATTTAATTAATTTATAATTATATTGAGGGAATTTTAGTGATTTGTATGTTTAGAAAATTAAGGGATTAAGTATTCTTAGATATTTTCTCATATATCTTTTAGTTATTAAATCTGATTTAATTAATTATTTCTATTTACTTTTAGTTATTTTAATTTTAGTTCCTTAAAATATAAAAATACAAAAAAAATTAATTTTTATTTTTTTAGTTTTAAAAATTAGTGTATAATAAAATAATCTCTATGAAAACGATATTTTCTTATTATTATATTATTTATTGTGATACGTATATTTATGTATTCATTACATACATCTTATCTTGCAATCATTTGTCACTTAACATTGTTCATTTGTTTTCAAAACAGGTATGTATTAGTTTTACATTCAGATTTATAACAATTTTTCTTTTGATCCTGTGGTATTTCCCCCACCTCCCGATCATTCATTTTTTCTTATTTACTTTTTGCTTTTCCTGAAAATAGGTTTTACGTGGGTTATCTCTGTTGAAAGATGCTGGATAATCCATTGTGATCTGAAGCCAGAAAACATACTCTTATGCACAAGGTTGTCTTTTTTAAGTGGTGAATTCAGGCCATTATCTTTGTTCATCTGATGCATGTCTTCTATTGATGTGCTGTATGGTCATATGTGCATGTGCATATATAAGGTGTGTAGTGCTGGAAGGGATTCTCTGGGATTGCTTAATGTACATTGAAACTTCAAAACTCTTGGAAAGTTTTGGACTGATGTTCAATGAATTTGCTTCTTAAGCATTACTATGGAGGATACGGTTTCAATTAAGAAGTTAGTAGTGAAATGTTTGTTTAGGGATTGCGAAGAATACCAGAGAATCTGTAAAATATATCTTCCATTACTCTTTTGCTATTTTATTATGGTTTGGACTAGTGTTTTGAGAACTGAACCAAAGTCTGGAAACTGTAAGTGTGATGTTGTATCCTTCCGAGGAAAGGAAAATCAATAGATAAAGAATATCGAAATTAATGAGGACCTTGTTGAAGCGGTTTGGTACATCAAACACATGAGTTATTGGAGTTGCATTATTGGTATGGTAGTTTTACTTTTCTGTTGATGTTTCTCTTTACTATTCAATTTTATGTTGCTTTTTCAGAGGGAGACGAAGAAACCATCAATTGGAAAAGAGTACTTCAATCATATGAACCTTGAAGAAATTATTACCAATTATCCGTACAAGAAGAAATTTCCTAAAGAAAACATCGTGAAAGATTGGTTTTTATACTTTTAGTATGACAGAGTAGTACAGGCTATTAGAAATTTGCTTTGGCTGTCTTTTTTTTATGGAAAAGTTAATGAACCATGCTGTGTCAAATACAGCTAGCTTTGAATGATTTTTTACTGGAACTTGTTGAGTTTGATCCTGCAAAGAGGTGGTCACCTTTTCAGGTTATCAGAAAATATTCTTTTGAGGTTTTTCTCATTTATGGTAAATAAGTTAAAGGTCATGGATCGTTAGAGGTAAACTCATGTCTACAGGCTTTAAAACACCCCTTTTTGACCGGCGAACCTTTCACATGCCCGTACAAACCTCCCCCTGAGACACCTTGCTTGTTAAGTGAATCTATTTCAACTCTTCAGTCTGGGTTATGAAATATTGTTTGTTTGTTTAATTACATTACAACACTATGAATCTATCAAATGATTATTGTGGAGTTCCCAAGAGCATCAATCTTTGATTTTAAATATTATCATGCTTTTTGCTTCTTAGTTACTATGTTGAATGGATAAGTATTTATATTTCCAATTAATTTTTATATTATGTAGCTTGTCTATACTTGTGTGTCTCATATGCAAGCTATTTGTTTCTTTGGGTTATATGTGCTTCTTTTGTTGTTCACTACTCTATTAGGTTCTCTCACATCCGTACATGCGCTATTCAATTTTACCAACAATAGGTGGTTTAAATTGTAGTCTTTTAGGAGAACAATCACTGCAGGAGATAATACTAATCCACATTCTATATGATTTTCTCTTCTGCTTTAGCCTGTTGCTCCAAACATAAGGGTTGATCATCATCCTGGTGGAGGGCATTAGTTTGCTACCGGACTCTCTCCTAATGTGAGTTTTCTTCCCTTTTCGGTGCATCTTTGTTTGGAAAGAGGTTTCATGTGTTTCTAATCATTCCTTCTGCTGCGATCTAAAGTGCATAGTCCCTCTCTAAATTATGTTTGCTTGTTTGCAGGTTACATCCAGGAACAAGGTTCCTATGCATAACAGTCTGCATTTCCAGATGGTTACATATGGACATGCTAATAGTTATGGAAGTGTAGGAAGCTATGGTAGCTATAACGACACTATTGGGCTAGGTAGCAGCTGTGGAAGTTATGGAGATACAAACACTATGTTTGCTTATTATTCTAAGGCTGGACAATCTGGCATGAACATGCATGCACTAGGCAACATGTCAATGCTTGGAAGTAGCCCTAACGCAAGGAGGTTTATTCAGTATTCACATGGAAATGCAATTGGCCTATCTCCTTTGGCAGGAAATTTTGCTCCACTACCCCTTGGTACTAGCCCCTCACAATTTACTCCTCCAAGCTCCTACGGCCAAGTTTCTGCTGGTTCTCTTCAACATTATGGTCCTACTTCTCCAACAAAGGGTAGTTGCCATGCATCACCGTTGGGAAAAATGGCTGCAATTGGTCAGTCTAACATCTGTATTCAAGCTCTAATGCTGCAAGCTGGAAGAAGCAACGAGGAGGTACTGGTGCTTCCATTGGTTACTCAATTGTTCGAAGTATGTCAGGCTCTTTTATCTTTGGTGCAAGTATGCAATATTCAGAAACAAAAGTTTCTCATGATAAAGCAGAGAGAAGCCTTTAATTGCCTGATCCAGGAGATTGGAATCCTAATTATAGTTAAGTGTTGATTCACCTGAGCCTAACTCTACCTCTAAAAACGTGATTACAAGGGTGAGGATTGCCCAGACTTATAACCAGCTATTCTGCTGGTTCCCTGGTCGATGTGGGACTTATTTCCTCAAAACTCCCCCTCACATCGACTATGTAGACGGACGGTGGTGGTCTTATTGTTGCCACGGGTGGTAGTGCCAGGTAGCTCCTCCACTGCCAAGGGTCCCTTCTTTGATACCATGTTGATTCACCTGAGCCTAACTCTATCCCTGAAAATGCGCTTACAAGGGTGAGGACTGCCCAGACTTATAACCAACTCTTCTGCTGGTTCCCTGGTCGATGTGGGACTTATTTCCTCAACACTCCCTCTCACATCGATTGTGTCGACGGACGGTGGTGGTCTTATTGTTGCCACAAGTGGTAGTGTTGGGTAGCTCCTCCACCGCCAGGGGTCCTTTCTCTGATACCATCTTGATTCACCTAGGCCTAATTCTATCCCTGAAAATGCGCTTACAAGGGTGGGGACTGCCCAAGCTTATAACCATCTATTCTGCTGGTTCCTTCGTCGATGTGGGACTTATTTCCTCAACACTCCCTCTCACATTGACTGTGTCGACGGACGGTGGTGGTCTTATTGTTGCCACGGGTGGTAGTGCCGTGTAGCTCCTCCACCGCCAAGGGTCCCTGCTCTGATACCATGTTGATTCACCTGGGCCTAACTCTACCCCTGAAAACGCGCTTACAAGGGTAAGGATTGCCCAGTCTTATAACCAGCTCTTCTGTTGATTCCCTGGTCGATGTGGGACTTATTTCCTCAACACTCCTCTTCACATCGATTGTGTCGACAGACAGTGGTGGTCTTATTGTTGCTATAAGTATAGATGGGCAAAAAAACCGCGAGTTCGGTTATCCACTGATAACCGCACCGACGATTTGGTTTTTAACCGTGTAATTTTGGGGACAGGTTCAGTTTTGGGTAAAAACTAAACATAAATGAGCGAGTACGGTTTGTTTACGGTTTTACTAAAAATGGTACCTGTCTGTACCCGAAATTAATTATATTTATTTAAATAAATTATATATTAATTAAAATTTATTTATTTTTAACCTAATATATAAACCTAATTTATGCTTGCTCCTTGCCCATCGTATTCCCTAATCCTTACTCTCTCAAGTATCAGCACCTTCTTTTTTTCTTAATATCTCATTTTCTCTCATTTTCCTTCTATCTACAAATCAACATACATCTCTCATAGCTCCACGTCATCGCCAGTTACCACTCTTCTCCAATCGTTGCGTCTTCTCCAGTTGCTGCGTCTTTTCCACTCTCCAGTCGTTGCGTCTTCGCCAGTCATTAGTCGTCACCAGTCCATTCACAACGCCGTGTCGTGGAGAAGAAGAGAAAGGTAACGTAGATAATAAAAACCTTATGTATGGAGAATAAACTTGTATTATGAATTATGTAATTTTAAAAAATGAGTTATAAAAGATTTATAAAATTCTCAATTGATTTGGGTAGTCTACTACTTACCAAAAAATATGTGTGTAAAAGTGGAAGTGCGTGTACAGTGTGTGTTGTGGAATGTGTGTTGTGTGCTCACAGAAAGTGTGTAAAATTGTGTGTAGTTGTGACATATGTTGTGTAAATTGTGCCGGTAGTTGTGATTGTGCGTGTGCAATGTGTGTTGTGGAAGTGTATGTGTTGTGTGCTCACAGAAAGCGTGTAAAAGTGTAGTGACATGTGTTGTGTAAATTGTGAACCAATATGTAAAAGTGTGTGTTCTATTTAGTGTGCTATCTAGTGTGCTAAAACTGTGTGTGCTATTTAGTGTGCTAAAAGTGTGTGTGCTATTTAGTGTGCTAAAATTGTCTGTGCTGGTAGGTGTGACAATGCTTGTTTAATATGTGTGATGTGGAAGTGTGTGTACTTTGTGTAAATTATTGATATTGCTTTTCCATTGATAATCACTTTACTGATATATTCTTTTATATATTATGCACAATCATGTATTTTAGAATTTGAGCTTGTTTGGTAGCTTTACTTGATGCATGGTAACCTTCTCTTTCTAGTCTTGCTTCTTATGATTTGGTTTGGTAATGATTATGATCCAATCATGCAATCACGTACCGGGATAAGGATCACTGGCATTAGTGGTTATCATATCAAGACTATCCAGAGACTTTAAATATCATGACAAGTGAATATGTTGAAAAGGTAACGTGAGATAATAGAAAGTATAAGTATATATTTTTTATATATGAATTTAAATTTTGAAAGTTATTTTTTCAGAATTTTTCACCACAATCATCTCAAGGAGTAAATGACATTGAACTTAATGTGGAGGTAACAAGTGGTAGAACTTCAAGTGCCGATCAACATACAAATGTTCCTCTCCTTACATCAACCTCTTCACCTGAAAATACACAAAGTCAACCATCAAATGAATGTATTGAGAAAGAAGATGGGAAGGCTAAATTAAAGTCTGAAGCATGGGTTCATTTTGATAGGAAGAAAATTAATGGGATATGGAAGGCAATATGTAATTATTGTGGAAAACGGTTAAGAGGTGATACAAGGAATGAGACATCTCATTTGAAAGCACATACAAAAGGTTGTCCATTCAAACGTCAAGAAAGGGGTATTGGTCAATCATTGTTAAATCCTAACAAGAAAAGGGATAGAATTGAATTAGGACATTGGAATTTTGATTCTCAAATTTCTCGTGATAAATGTGAAAAGATGATAATTTTACACGAGTATCCTCTTAGTATTGTAGAACATCATGGATTTAGGGAGTATTCACATTCATTACAACCAATATGGAACCCTATTTCTTGGGTGACAGTTAAGAGAGACATTATAAAGATTTAAGATGTTGAAAAAAATGATGGATATGTTGGAGAACAACAAAAGTCATGTTGCAATCATGAGTTATATGTGAAAGTCTGGAAATCAGAACAAAGGATTCATGGCTGTAACTTATCATTTCATTGATGACAATTGGTATTTGCATAGTAAAATAATAAGGTAATTTTTAAGTTTATTGTTGAAATTTATACAATTCCTATTAAATATTTTTTTAGAAATTTGATATATTAAATGATTGTATATAACAATTTTATTGTTACTATATAATTTTTTGTAGGTTTATATATGTTTCTGCTCCACACAATGCTGCAGTTATTGGTCAAGAATTAATGAGTTACTTTTTGGATTGGAACATTGATCGTAAGATTTTAACCTTAACTTTAGATAATTGTTCTACTAATGATTCAATGCTACTTGATATGTTAGATTAATTGGATAGAACTTCAATATTATTGTATGGTGATATTTTTCACATGTGTTATGCTGCTCACATATTAAACTTGGTAGTGAAAGATGGGTTAAATCTAATTTCTCAATGCATTGTTAAAGTTAGAGATAGTGTTGCATATTGGACAGCAACACAAAAGAGGGAGGAAAAATTTAAAAAGATTGCATCTCAAGAGATAAAGTCTTCTTGTAAGAATTTATCTCTTGATTGTCAAACTCGTTGGAATTCTACTTTTATAATGCTTAAAAATGCATTGTTTTATGAGAAAGTGTTTCCTCGTTTAAAACAATTGGATAAGAATTATAATAGTCTTCCTGATGCATTGGATTGGAAAATGGCAAGTACAATTTGTGATAAGTTAGAAGTATTTTACAAGGTTACTGAATTGATTTCTGGTTCCAACTATCCCACCATAAACATGTTATTTCCTCATTTTTGTGACATAAAATTTTCATTATATAATTGGATTAGCGATGAGGATGATTTGGTTAAGAGAATGGCTTCAAACATGCTTGTAAAATTTGATAAGTATTGGCAAGAAGTTAATATTGTCATGGCTATAGGAGTTGTTTTGGATCCTAGATTTAAGATGAATTATCTCGAATTCTATTTTCCAAGAATATATCAAGAGAATTCCATTTTTGAAATTTAAAAGGTGAGAACAAAATGTTATGATTTGATAAATATGTACCGAAATAAACAAATTTTAGAAGAGAGTCGACAAATGGAATTTTCAACACGTTTCAATACATCTCAAAGTTCAAAAGGTACTAGTGTTCTTAATCCTAGTGGTATAAATGAGTATAAACAATGAAAATTAATGCAAAATAAAACTGGATCTTTGAAATCTGATTTAGAATCTTATTTAGAGGAGGCTGATGTAGAAATTTCGGATGAAGAGTTTGATATATTTCCTCAACACTCCCCCTCACATCAACTGTCTCAACGAATGGTGGTGGTCTTATTGTTGCCATGGGTGGTAGTGCCAGGTAGCTCCTCCAACGCCAGGGGTCCCTACTTTGATACCGTGTTGATTCAATTAGGCCTAACTCTACCCTTGAAAATGCGCTTACAAGGGTGAGGACTGCCAAAACTTATAACTAGTTCTTCTGCTGGTTCCCTGGTCGATGTGAGACTTATTTCCTCAACACTTCCTCTCATATCAATTGTGTTGCCAGACAGTGGTGGTCTTATTGTTGCCATGGGTGGTAGTGCCGGGTAGCTCCTCCACCGCCAGGGGTACCTGTTTTGATACCATGTTGATTCACCTAGGCCTAACTCTACCCCTGAAAATGCACTTACAAGGGTGTGGACTGCCCAGGCTTATAACCAGCTCTTCTAATGGTTCTCTGGTCGATGTGAGACTTATTTCCTCAACACTCCCCCTCACATCTACTGTGTCGACGGACGACGCTTACAAGGGTGAGGACTACCCGGACTTATAACCAGCTCTTCTGCTGGTTTCCTGGTTGATGTGGGACTTATTTCCTCAACAGTAAGCAATCATAAACTCTATTATTATGTAAAGATCAATTATTTCTGTGTATATGTAAGTACGCTTTAATTTCACTTTCCGACTGAAATTAAATTCTTGGGTACGCTTATAAACCAACTGTGGAGTGTTATGGCATTAGATGGGACTTTTTGTTTCTTCGAAGAAAAAATAAACTTCAACACAAAACCTAGGATTGGAATTTTTTTTAGAAGGTGTATGGAAGTAGGAATTCAAACTAACCACATATGAAAATTGTTAGTTTTGGATTTATATTTTAGAGATATTAATATTGTGTATATAGTTGTAAACAATGAACTTATATAACAATAACAAAAGAAATCAGATTTTCTTGATTCAACTACATCATAGCCTTAGCAAAAATGAATTAGTTCATAAATGAAATAAGAACAAACATTATCTCAATTGAATCCATGAATAAAAAATCTGAATAAAATGAAGAAAATAAAAGCTAAGGAGAAGAGATGAAAAACTCTTAAAGATGAAGACTTGGTAGCAACAATGGTGATGATCCTTCAAGTTTCTCCAAACTTTCTCTCCAAAATTGTCTTTTCTCCTCCAAAAATGTCTTAGACCTTCTCTCTATGTCGTGACCTCTTTCTCCATCTTATAGTATATATAGATCTAGGGTTTTGGGGGCAATTTTGGAACAAAACAACAAAAAAATTGTGTTTTCGGACGAAATTCATCGGCGGCGACATTATTCTCGCCGCGACGAGATTTCTGGAAAATAAAATTTTTGGTTCATATGATTATGGCCGGCGGTGAGATTTGCATTTGCCAAAATCTATGCTTTCTGGAAGATTTTCGCCGGTGGCGGGATTTCCAAATTTTGAAACTTTGTTTTTTTTTATTTTAACTCAATCACGATCATTGAACTTTGTCCCAAACTTATCCAAAATTATGATTTTACCTGAAATTGTACTTTAAACACGAAATACCCATAAAATGACATTTGTGGATTAAATAATCAAATAGACACAATTTTTACACAAATATCAACATTTAAATCGTAACAAAAATGAAATAATTTGACTCTTATCAAATATCAACACTAGTAGGGAATTTATCTATTTTACTCACACACGTCCGAATATAAGTTTTGTAGTGAAGGACCTTGGAAAGAGACTAATATTCAAAAAGATGCTTAATCGATCCTTAGAGGTTTACACAGATGTAGATTGGGCTAGATCCTCCATTGACTGAAAATCAACTTTAAGGTATTGCTCCTATGTATGGGGAAATTTAGTGACATGGAGGAATAAGAAGCAACAGGTGGTGGCACATAGTAGTACAGAGACATAATGTTGAGCCTTATCTCAGGGTATTTGTGAAGGAATCTAATTAAAATGAATATTGGATGAACTCAAAGTTTATATTTTTGGTCCTATAGATATGGTGTGTGACAACCAATTAGCTATAGCTATTTCCAAGAACCATGTCCATCATGATATGACAAAACATGTTAAGACCGACCGACACTTCATTAGCAAAAAGATAAAAAAACAATGCTATATCACTGAAACATGTTCCATCTTGACTTCAAGCAGCAGAAATCCTCACTATTGGATATTAGTTCTTAATTCAAGGAATAAAATAAGGACCTTAATTAAAGGAGAAAAACAAGGAATCCTTAATTCAAGGAGTAAATCAAGGGATGCTTAATTCAAAGAGTAATTGGAGTAAAATTTCCTTATAAATAGCTATACAATTGTAATGAAAACATGAAGAAAATAATAATAGTTCTTTTGTGTAGAGTTATTTCTTGTTTTTTCAACATGATATCAAAGCAGGAAAATTAACTTGCTTCTGCTTTATTAGTATCTTAGCATCTTCAATCTTTGAAATGACGGAAGACAAGCCGCTAGGATCAGAAGCTGAAAGTTCATCGGTACTTTCCTTCGTGAATATGCATGTGGTGGATGTAAAATCAAATCAAAGATTAAGCTCAGTCTTGTTGAATGAGTTTAATTACTTGCCTTGGTCAAGAACAGTGTCTCTGGCTCTAAGTGGAAGGTCCAAGTTGGGGTTCATAAATGGAAGCATCGAAGTACCAGATGTTTCCTCACCAACCTATGAATCCTGGCTTAGTAAGGATCAGTTGGTTATGTCATGGCTCCTAAATTTCATGGAACGTAAATTAGCTGAAATATTCAGTTACTCTAAATCTACATACCAACTATGAGAGACGATCAAGGAAATGTATGGCAGTCAAAACAATGCTGCACGAGTTTTTCAATTAAAGAAGGACATCTCAAATCTGCAACAAGATGGTAAGCCTTTTGTACAACTCTTAGGAAGCATGAAAAGCATATGGAATGAGTTAGAAATATATCGTCCTCATACAACCGATGTAGCTCTGCTACGAAAAAGAGCGGAAGAAGATAAGATAATTCAACTTCTGTCCAGTCTCGATTCAACATATGAAGATATACGATGCCACATACTCATGAATACTGAACTTCCTTCCTTCACCAATGTATGTGCGACAATTCAACATGAAGAAGTAAGGAGGAAAGTCATGAACAAGGATACAATGGCTAGTGCACCTGAGGCAAGAGCCTATCTAACCAACGAGAGAAATTACAAAGGGAAGCATCCAAACTTGAAGTGTCAACACTGCAACTATACGGGCCATATTAAGGACACATGTTGGATTCTACATCCAGAATTAAAACCTGATTTTATAAAGGATAAGGGTTTACAGAAAGTGAATCGTACTGCACGCCGTGCAAATCATGCTTCTACCTCTACCTCTAATGGGTCTGATCCATTCAAAAACTTCACAGTGAATCCAGCTGAAATTATGAATGAGTTTATGTTGTATCTTCAAAGCAAGACAAGAGGAGCTAGAATTGACTGTGTGGATAGTATAGAAGAAGGAAACTTGACAACATTGTTAGGCAAGTTTGCAGGTTTCTTGCCAAATACAAAACTCATACCACAAGAGGACATGTAAAGTATCATAAAAGCCTTTAAAACTGCTCTTAAAATAAATATGTTGCATGATTTTTGGGTTGTAGATTCAGGTGCCACAGATCATATGACAAACCATGTGTCAAAGTCTCATAAGTTTGAAGAATTAGCAAATCCTTCTCAAGTTTCAATTGCAAATGGTGAGAATGTAAAGGTTTTAGGAAAGGAAAAAATAAAATTAATGTAAGATGAAATCGAGTCAATGGTTTTATATGTACCTTCATTTCCCTTCCAACTTCTGTCTGTAGGAAAAATCACAAATACCTTGAATTGCTTAGCCATTTTTTCTCTTCACAATGTCATTTTTTAGGATTGTGCCACAAAAAAGATGATTGGTGAAGGGTTTTACTTAGATGGTCTCTATTACATATCCAAGAGCAATCCCAAAGGGTTTCAAGCCAAGTTTAACCTTATCCAAGATAATCAATTGTGGCATCAACGTTTAGCTCACCCTTCTCCACCAATTTTGTCAACTTTATTTCCAAACTTAGGAAATGATGCAATTGCATGTGAAACTTTCCACTTGTGTAAGGCCACTAGATTGCCTTTTAATTCTTCCTTGTCTAGGGCTAGTAAGTGTTTTGAACTAGTTCATTCAGATGTATGGGGACCAACTAATGAATCTTTTGATGGTTATAAGTATTTTGTGATTTTTGTTGATGATTTTTCTCGAGTCACATGGTTATATCTTTTAAAGTCTAAGAATGAAATTATGGAAGTATTTAAGGACTTTCATAACCTTGTTAAAAATCATTTCTCCTCTAAAATTCAAACCTTAAGGTCTGACAATGGCACCGAATACATGTCCCATATCATGAAACAATATTTGAGCATTCATGGCATTATGTATCAAACAAGTTGTATTGGAACACCTCAACAAAATGGTGTAGTTGAACGCAAAAACCGGGACTTACTTGAAAAAACTAGAGCATTAATGCTACAAATCAATGTACCAAGGGGTTATGACAGATGCTTACATCATCAATAAATTACCCAGCCGAGTCTTGGATTTCAAGTCTCCCCTAGAGGTCATGAAAGGAAGGAAAATTAACCTCTCATACCTTAGAGTCTTTGGTTGTATATGTTTTGTACATATTCAATCTCATCATCGAGATAAATTGGATCCTAGAGCTGTTAAATGTATTTTTCTTGGTTATTCATCTACACAAAAGGGATATAAGTGTTATGATCCCCAACTTAGGAGATTAATTGTGTCTAAAGATGTTCAATTTTATGAAACTAACCATTTTTTCATCAAGTCACATGAAATCACAAGTCAAGGGGATGACATCTTGGATGTGTTTCCATTACCAAGAATCGAACTTGAGGCTTTACAACAACAAGATCCCAGCCATGTCAACATTGATACATCTCTCACTAAAAGTAACAATGAAGGGTCTCTTATTAATGCTACATTGTACGAAAATGGTGATAATCAAGATGATCCTCACAATATGGTACAAGATGTGAACGAGTGTGAAATAACTCCTTCTGCTCCACGACGTAATCCAATGCATGTTAGGCAACCTCCCACAAGACTTTAAGACTTTGTCACCTACAAAACCACACATCTCATCTCAAATTATGTGTCATATAAGAGAGTGACACCAACCCATGTCGCATTCCTCAACACTATATCGAGTTACAGTGAGCCTCAAAACTTTCATGAGGCTAATAGCCAAGAGGTTTGGAAGGAAGCCATGCAAGAAGAACTTAAAGCCATAGATCAACACAACACATGGAGCATTACCAAACTTCCAAAAGGCAAGAAATTCGTGGGTTGGAAATGGATTTATAAGCTCAAATTCAAGTCAAATGGATCGATTGAGAGGTATAAAGCAAGATTCATGGCTCCGGGATTCACTCAAACATTCGAGGTGGATTACAAAGAAACATTTGCACCTGTTGTAAAAATGAACATAGTAAGAGTGCTATTGTTTGTGGCTATAAATAAGGGGTGGTCCATGTACCAAATGGATGTGACGAATGCATTCTTGCATGGTGATCTCAAAGCAGAAGTCTATATGAAATTGCCACCCGGGCATTCTTAAAGCAATGAACTGGATTTAGTGTGCAAATTGCACAAATCCATTTATGGTTTGAAACAGTCCCCACGAGCTTGGTATGCCAAGCTAAGCTCAGTTCTCACTAGTGTTGGTTTCAAAAGCAGCAATGCTGATTCTTCACTATTTGTTCGCACAGGAACTATGGGAAAATTGGTTGTGCTGATTTATGTAGATGATCTGATAATTACAGGTGATAATGCTGACGAGATTTTCAACCTCAAACAGTCCCTCAGACAAAGGTTTGCAATTAAAGACCTTGGGATATTGAAGTACTTTCTTGGTATAGAAATGGCAACCTCGCACAAGGGACTCTTTCTTAACCAAAGGAAATATGTCCTAGATTTGCTCAAGGAAGCTAACATGAGTGATGCTAAACCAGCCATTACCCCTCTTGACAACAGGTTCAAACCTAGCTTGAAGGGCACGCCACTCACGAATATAAGTTATTACCAGCGACTGGTTGGTAAGTTGATCTACCTAACAATCACCAGACCTGACATCACATATTCTCTAAGTATAGTGAGCCAATTCATGCACTCCCTGACACTTGAGCATTTGACCCTTGTTAAAAGGATCTTACGCTACTTAAAAGGATCAGTGGGTCGTGGTATCATCATGAAGAAGAATGACAACACACAAATCATGGAGTATTGTGATGCTGATTGGGCAAGGAATGCAATCGATCGCAATTCCACCACTGGCTACTCTACATTTATCGGTGGAAACTTGGTCACATGGAAGAGTAAGAAGCAAACTGTCATCGCCAGATCAAGTGCCAAAGCTGAGTATCGTGCAATGGCTTCAACTGCGTGTGAGTTGATATGGCTTAAAGGTCTTCTATGTGATTTAGGTGTTCCCACAACTCTTCCTATGTCCTTATTTTGTGACAATCATGCAGTCATGCATATAGCATCAAACCTAGTGTTTCACGAGAGGACGAAACACATTGAAGTTGATTTTCATTACATTCGTGAACAAGTTCAATCACAAGTGATTCAGACATATTATACAAGAAGTTTCGACCAATTGGCTGACATCTTCACCAAGCCCTTGGCTTCTCATCAGTTTCAACGACTTTTGTCCAAGCTTGGATCCATAAACCTTTTGGATCCAGCTTGAGGGGGAGTATTGGATATTAGTTCTTAATTCAAGGAATAAAACAAGGATCTTAGTTAAAGGAGCAAAACAAGGAACTTAATTCAAGGAGTAAAACAAGGAATCCTTAATTCAAGGAGTAAAACAAGGAATCTTTAATTCAATGAGTAAATCAAGGGATGCTTAATTCAAAGAGTAATTGAAGGAGTAAAATTTCCTTATAAATAGTTATACAATTGTAATGAAAACATGAAGAAAATAATAAGAGTTCTTTTGTGTAGAGTTATTTCTTGTTTTTTCAACACTCACAAAGGCACTCTTTCGGCCGAACTTCATTGAGTTAAGTTCTAAACTTGGTTTAATGAGTATATATTGCCTAGTTTGAGGAGAAGTGTAGGAATTCAAACTAGCCACATATGAAAATTGTTAATTTTCTATAATTGTAAATTTATATTTTAGGGATATCAATCTTGTGTATATAGTTGTAATTTACTTTCCTTAACTAGTATAAATTAGTTACTAGAAGTATCAAATCAAGATCAAATTAAGATATTTTTTTTTTACAAATCCTTGTGTATATATATATATATAAATAACAGAAAAATAATTCTCATTCTGTTATGATTAGGTGGATACTTGATACACATGGACTAAAAAGTCTATAGGATACGTTTAACGTCTTCCCCCCTCCCCATTTTTATGATTGTTAAGAGGCGGAACAACCTGGAATATTACTCTGGAGAAAGTTGATAAATTTATTAGGGTGATACTGTTCAGTTCATAGAGCATGATAAATTTTACTGTAACCTTAGGGCTCTTCACTCTCTACTTACTCAATAAGTCAACACCCTAGCTTGTTTGACTTCTACCCTATTTGCTTTTATTTTAATTATTTTGCTTCAGTGATGAACTTCTTCTAGAAGAGGATGGTTTGGATGTGAACTCAATTACTAGTGAGTTTGGCAGAGGTATGGATCTTGGAACTGCAAAGCCATTTGATGCAGCCGAAAGATTCAACCATTTGTTCAGCACAAGCTCAAATATATCCTTTCAAAGGTAGTTTTTTTTCCCTTCCTTTTCTAATACCTTTCAGAATCAGAGGTAGTTTGTCTCTATCTACTGGATTGCTTATTTTTTTGTCTCAGGTTTTTGTGTTTGCATACATTGTTTTCCTGGTTTGCAAATGAAACTATTGTGTTGAATTACTATGATTGTAGGTTCCTAGTTACTGCATAAAGCAAGTTGAATGACTGCTTGGAATGAGAAATTAGTAACTTGTGATTTTCCTTCGTTCATGAAGTGGGACTTTCCAGTGACCAACTTTCATAATAGTATATTTTGAGTTTTGAGTGGATTATTTGTACACATTTTGTTTGTATTTTTTTTGGCTCTCTTCGTACCTTTTCCTTTCTTGTGTAGGAAAGTACGAAAATTTGTTTGTTTCTTTTATTTTTTTTCTTAAATTTTTTTTTTGAATCTTTGTAATGTTCATTCATTTTCCTCACGGTTTCTCCTTTTATTTTTCTTTTAGGAAAAATGAATCTTTTCAGTCATTTCCGCATGTTATGAATGGCCCTATAACTGGTGAATCACATGCTGGATATATCGGTTCAATGTCAAAACCTTGTCATTTCATGCCTCATATTTCACATAGCTCTCCAACCCGTTTGGGACAGCCACTTCACCGGTCAAATCATGGTGGACCTAGTACATTTCAGAGTAATGACCGGAAGCATATGAAGTTCCAGCCACCTCCTTCCAGCTTTAACTAAGACGGTCCACTTTCTCCAGGAAGTGGCTCATTTAGCAACGCAATGCCATGGGGTATTTCCCGACTCAATTTTGTGTATTCCCATCATATCTTCTATTAGCTTGCCAGCTCTGTTTCTTGTTTGGATTACACTTGCATGCTATTTTTGCTAGGAATATCAAAGCTAGGCTCACTCAGATGCATGCTATTCTTGTGGGAGAAGGGGGATTAAGGGTATATTTGCTTGTGTTTCTGAAACCATGTAAAAGGATTTCTGACAGGAAGAAGGTTCTTTTGAACTAAATACAAAAAATTTGTTGAAAGTGGTTTTGGGGCCCATAGAGCATATGCTTTCTGACGGCCTTAAACTGCTTTCTAATGAAATTGTTAATGGAAGCACAACCAAACAGACCCCAAGTAGTGGGGGAACATGGCCTGATACCATATTAACTTGTTTTGCATTTTGTTGTAGGACATAGGTATAATCATTCTGTCTCGAGCATTCCAACCACGTCCCGTGGGAGAAAGGACCATGGAAGGATTGTCTGAAATTTAGAATCAGCTTATATTCTGTCTCTTAACATTAGAGATCAGCCGCAGCATGTTGGCATGAAAGTTATACACAAATAGTTCGCTTGCCAAGTGGGCTCGTGCTAAGAAAGTCCACATGAAGATCATGATTCTTCATTTTGCTTGCATCAATATCGTCTATGGTTAAAAATTGTTCTTCTTTTCTAAATTTCCATGCAATCAATATTCTTTTGGTCGTGGTCCTCCAAAGGCCTAAATTGCTCCCCCGAACAACACCCACACCCACATCCACACACACAAAAATAAATAAATAAATAGTTAAAAGGAGATTTTTTAAAAAAAAAATTATATATAATTGAAACTACTTTAACGTGGTTATTGAGGGAAAATACAGCTGTTGAAATGAAGTCGAAATCTGTGGAAAAATCTTGATTTTGCCACAATGCCACCTATAGGCGGTATTTAATGCCAATGTGGGGATGCGGTGGGATTGGTAATTGCCCTCCTTACCCTATTTATTTATAATTACTTTTAAAATATATTATATATTTGTAAAGGTTTAAAATTAAATTAAATTAATTTTAATCAAAAATAACCATTTCAGAAAGAAATAAATATTTTTATTATGAAAATTAAATATTATGGTATATTAGATAATAATTATTATGATTATTGTTAAGAATTTAATCATAATTATAATTAATTTTAAACTTATTAGATTTAATTGCATAAAAAACAAATATATTTAAGATTTTATGATTACTTAATCTTTTTTTAAGGGTATTTTTTTTATTAAATAGATAAAAATTATATATGTAAGATTCAAATTTGAATTTAAGATATAAGTATTGAGTCGTACCATAATTTGATTTTTAATTCATTTATTAATTGAGAAATTTTATCTTATTTTGTAATATTTAAATGAAAAATGAGGATAGTTACTTTATCCCGTTTCGTTCAGTTTTGTCGACATCACTAGTATTACTGGTCCTCTTTCACTTTATATATATACACGTGTGTGTATAACTTTTGTTATCGGTAAAAAAAAAAGAATTACGCACAAGGGGCAAAAATGTTAGGAAATATTTTATGTGTGATCCCTTTATATTGAGTTTATGAAAAAAATGTTATTATACATTATTTTTATATTAATTTTTTATAATAGTAGTAAATATGTTTTTACTATGTATTGAAACTTAACAATTTTTTTTAATGAAATATAAGTTTATTTATAATAGTCACTAGTTATGAAAAATAAAAAATCATAGAAAATAAAATACAAAGGAAAAGGGAAGTGAGAGAGATAGATATATCATAAACAAAAAAATTATTTAAAAAAATGAAAAGCAAAAGAGAATAAAATTTGTAAATACTTGGATAATATTGAATCTGATTCAATTAGACCATGTTTAATATTAAACGAATCTAAATTATTGTAGTTTAATTTAAACGACATCTAGTTAAAATACATTTAAAATTAAATAATTTGTAATATTTTTTTAATAATAAAAATATATAATAAACATATGAAAGATGTTATTTTTGTGTTTGCAAATTTTAATAATGCTATTTTTATTATTTTCTTAAATAAAATTAAGGTAGAAAAAATGATAAGCTTTAAGATAAAAAAATTCTTTTTGGAATAATAATTAATATTTTTATTAATGACAATCTATACCCTTTTATTTATAAGAAAAAAAGTATGTTAGAAATTAAGTCATTTATATAAAAATGTATTTTAATTCCGTAATTTTTAGATTAATCATTATTAATTAGTGTTATTATATATATTTGTGTATTAATTTTCACACATTTGTATTAATTTATAGTTTTTTATGTGTTTACTTGGTGTTGTATAGATGTTAGGAGACTATGTAATAAAAAAAGAAACAAAAATGTGTATTTAAAGTAAAAGGGAAAAAATAAAATAATTGAAGAATTACAACACGTGTCGTGACAAAGGAATATGTGCAATACACCACATTCCTCTCGACTTTGTTGGGAATTATGGAACAACAAAGCTTGACCAAGTATGATTTATCATGTACTGCGATCCAGTCCTATCGAGTTCTACTAAGTGTTCGTAAATTGATTGTACGTTATGACCCGTTATTCGTAATTTGCACAATAAAATCTAAATTTCTTAGAATTCTAATTCTAATTGTATCAGGTTGAAACCTAACACTGTATAAATATAAATAGGGTTAATAAGAGGCAAACATATACCGAAAAAGTTACTAAATGATTACATAATTAGAATAAAGATCAAAAAATATCATATATCATATCAAAGATAAACTTTTGAATATACATCGTTTAGAAATTATTAAAGATTGGATATTGACATTATTTTGGCTTCATTATACATCATTCTTAAATTTTTCATGTCATTTCTTATCTTCTTAATTTTCATTATTATAACAGTGATTCATTTTAAATCTATGTATATTCAAATTTTTAATGTGATAGTAAATAATTTTAAATTATAATTATAATTAATTTAATTTTATAGATTTTAATTTTAATTATTGATTTTTGATATATTTAATTTTATATTAAAATATTAAAATTATACATGAATGAACGAAGGGTTTATTTAAAGAAAAATGGTACCTACAATGTTTATTACCAACATTTATAATATTACATAATTTTCATATTTTTAAATATTAATAAAATATTGGAGTTAAATTTAGGTGCATTTTTATTTTATGGAATAAAATATACAAGCCTAGTGACCCAAAGGATTCGTGTCGCAGTGGCTCATCCAAATACCAAAGAGTAGAGTCGGTTTTAGATGATTTATGTGGTGATTTAGGTCAATTATTGACCAATTGATATGCAAACAAAAACAAATATTGAGTAAAATTGAGAGAATAAATTAGCAGTTTTATTTCTCTCCCCTCCCGTAAAAAGAAAATTCCTATTTTTTTATTTTTTATAAATGTGTGATTAATGAGTGATATAAATTAATATTATTTATAAATATAATTAGATTTACATAAATACATTTATAGAAAAAATTATAACTTTAATTATAAGCGTAATATAGTTATCCTAAAAAAAATCGGAGAGAGTAGCTTGGGTAGATATAAAAATTGCAGGTCGTTCACCACACAAAGCTAAACCCCAATCATATCTCTTCCAGCCAATAGCGTGCTTCTCTTCGTACTTGGATTCTCAGAAAATAATTTAAAACTTTTAAAAATATAAACCTCACACTCACACAGAACCGTCACAAGAGAAATTGAGAAGAGCTTGAGTTCGTTATCTCACTCATTCAAAATGAGTGAGATAATCACTTTGATTTCTCCGCCATTTCATTTCATTTCTTCTTCTGCTCATCTAGTAAATATCACATTTTATCTTCCCTCTTAAGAAAATTCAACTCCAGGTACGCCAAAAATGAATTAACTCTGAATTTCCTGTCATTTGTTCAGTAGCTTGTGGATATAGAGAAATTGAGATTCATGAATCATCGATTTCGATTTATGAATCTTCATACCGATTAATAAATATAAACTTCATTTGTCTAATGACATTTAAGAGTTAGTTATAATTTGAAGGTCACAACTCACAACTGTCATTTTTTCCCTTCCATTTGATATGTCCTTTCCTTTCTAGGGGCATAGTATGAATTCATCACTAGAAGACGATTCTCATTTGTATTCAATGCTTTTTCAAATACTAGTTTATACTTGAAAGATATATAGATTTGTTTTAATTCTTATGAGATCTATATAACACTTCTATATCTTGCTCATACTTCAAATTTGATTCATAGCTAGCTTGAAGGAATCTGTTTGAGAGAGATGCACTGTGGAAAATATAACTAAACTTATGAACAGTTTTTTCAATATTTTTTTTCCCTTCAGATTTTCCCTTTGATGTAGTTTCTAACAAATTTGTTCGGGAAAACTCGTTGAGGACAATTCAGACTCTCTTTTTGGCACTAGTGAACAAAGACGAAACAGTTTTGACATAAACTGAGTTGGATAGATTCGTAAGAACAGCTTACGGTGATTAGATTTAAAGAAGAAGCTTTATGATGGCTACAGCTGCAGCTGTTGGGCTTAGTTCATGGAAGAGGCTTTTCAGCTCCTCCTATTATTCAGATATTACTGAAAAGCTTTCCTATTTCAACGAGCCTGGGTTGATGATGCACTATCAATTTACTTCAACCAAGAATGTGATTATTTCTAGTAAGTCTTCCAATTATAGACAAAGTTGTGCATCCTCGAATTGGCATGAACAGTCAGTCAGGGCTCTGAAAGAACATGTAGATAATGCTCCTTCAACTGCTCAACCATGGATTCAGGAACCTATTGACTTGGAAGAAAAAAACTTTGATCTTGATTATTCAGTGGAACCACTTCTGCTTCAGAAGACTTTGTTGGAAAAACAATTTAATCTTTCTTTTGAGAGGAAAGTGTCACCCCATTCACAAAAAGGAAAAACTCATAAGAGGATACCAATTACATGCTCTGGGGTGTCTGCTAGACAAAGGAGGAAAAGTGTGAAGAAGAAAGCTTTAATCAAAAATGATTCTCTAACGCAGCCTAGTGCCACCAAGCATACGAGAGCAGTTGTGAGCCCAGAGCTACTTCAGAATCGTTTGAAGGGTTACGTCAAGGGTGTTATAAGTGAAGGTTTACTGACACATGCAGAGGTGATACGGCTCTCAAAGAAAATTAAAATTGGTCTTTCATTAGACAAGCAGAAACCCAGGTACCCCAAAACAAGAAAATATACTAATTTTGTAATTTGTTAGGGGTTGTAGGAGTGAAGAAAAGTATAGTTCTTCACGGTATCTTCCAAAATCACCTATCTATTGCCTTTCGTCTGTTTATTAACAATTGATTCATGTTAGTTTATGACTTCAACTAGTGCACAATAAGGTTTCTATATGGATCCTGGTCTTTAAGTTGAGAAGCACATAGAAAGTTATCCTGCCTTGAGTTGTTTCCCTGAGTTTCCATCACCTCACAAATTTGAAATTAAATTACAAGTAGCAGCAGCATGGTTCTTATTTGTTTTTTCATTTCCAATCTTATGCATGTGTTTTTTGTGGTTGTAGATATTAGTAAATGATGGGCTATTGTACGGTTAATCTAGTGGTCTAGTGATAAGACTGTTTGAAGTCATTGATTTGAACCACACCAAATACTATTTTGTCTTAAAAAAGGAAGGGTTATTGTTAGAGTTTGTTTTTACTTTTGAATTTGGCTTCTATTTTATACAAAAATCCACCAGTATCAAATTTATCAGGTTTTATTTTTATTCTTTATGGTTGGAATTCTAGACTGCAGCAGAGACTGGGATGGACACCATCTGATGAACAACTTGCAACATCATTGAGAATTTCCCGTACTGAATTGCAAGCGAGATTAATTGAATCTACTTTAGCAAGAGAAAAGTTAGCAATGAGCAATGTTCGCCTGGTGATGTCCATTGCTCAAAGATATGATAACATGGGTGCTGAAATGGCTGACCTTGTTCAGGTGTTTTTCCCCATCCTGAAAAGAGACAGTTGTGTATAGTTATAACTATTATAGACTTGTGAATTAAGCAAAAAAAGAATTCATTTTATTTATCATGTAGGGTGGTTTGATTGGACTGTTGCGTGGGATTGAGAAATTTGATTCTTCAAAGGGGTTCAAAATTTCTACATATGTTTATTGGTGGATACGTCAGGTAAACATACTTTCTTTAAATTCTTTGTGACTCAGCACATACTGTAGTACCTCATATTGTCTATGAAAACAGCTAACAGCTACCAAATTATGACATCTCAGAGATTCAGAAAAATCAACATTATTTTGAAACAGCTAACAGCTATTACCATTACTGCATAAGGAACTACACCAGAGGACCAATTTTTAAGTTTCAAAATAATGTTGATTTTTCTGAATCTCTGAGATGTCATAATTTGGTCTCTCATATCATTAAAAAAGTAAGGACCATAAGGGAAATCCATGAAAAAGAGAACACTTAAAGGCAGTTCCTTAACTTGGTGGTACATGAATCTTGTTGTCTTAGTTCTGCTGACCTTGAGGGATTTCCTTAAGTTCTTTCACTTTTAATTAAGTTTAGAAATGTGTGTGTATATTCATTAACTGTCCAGGTAACTCGAAATATGTAAGAGACTATTCATTTATTGTCATTGTGGTGAACCCAATTCTCCCAAAAGCCTAAACTTTGAGAAAATGGTCTTTCTTGAGGTTCATGCCTTTTCCCAAGACATCTCTCATAAAGTTTCTAAAAAATTATAATGATCAAGATACGTATTGTCATGTCAACACGGTTTTAGCAGAAGAGTGAAACTAATGCTAGTCAATTTTCCTATTTTGCAGGGTGTTTCGAAAGCTCTAGTTGATAATTCCAGAACCTTAAGATTGCCTACTCATTTGCATGAGAGGTTAAGTTTAATCCGGAATGCAAAAGTCAGATTGGAAGAAAAAGGAATAACTCCATCAATTGATGTGAGTCATTGCCTACGGAATACGTTTACTTGCACTATCATCTTTTTGCATACAAATTTTACTAAAGTGACATGAAAATTTCATTAATTCAGCTGCAAGTTGAAGTCGCTATACCAACTATGTTTGTCTGTATTAGTCTGCATTATTTATTTATGTTGTTCTATTTTGTTGCAGAGAATTGCAGAATGCTTGAACATGTCTAGAAAGAAAATTAGAAATGCTACAGAGGTACTAAAGATTTTTATATTCGCATACCTTTCTATTGAATTTTACCCCTCTTTTCTTAGTGTGTACTTACTCCGTCAATGTTTGTAGGCAATCAGTAAAGAATTCTCACTCGATAGGGATGCATTCTCCTCTTTGAATGGTCTCCCGGGAGAAACTCACCATAGTGTTAGTTATCTTATCTCAATGTCTGCAAATCTTCATTAAAGCATTTTTTATGATTTTTTCAACGTCCGTGATTGACATTTCTCTATAAATGTTTTAGTACATTGCAGATAATCGCCTTGAAAACATTCCTTGGCATGGAGTAGAGGAAGGGGCACTGAAGGTATGCATGGTGAATAGACTAGAAAAAGGCAAAAATTTGAGACATTGAAACGTTTTAACTCATAATTGTAGGGCTTGTGTCTGACACTTAAGCTCTAATGAAAATAAAATATTGGAGACTAATTTGAAGCTTCTCAATAAAATTCTTGGCAACCATCCTTTAAAGTTTGACCTCCTTAAAACAAAAGTCAATTTCTCAAGAATCAACAGCAAAGAATAGTTACAATCCTGTATAAAAATTTCTAATAATGAAATATTTTATTCTTATTTCCTAAGCTAAATATGAATTTGAAGCTGTTCCTATCTTATAATCATAAAGATATTAACAATGTATGTAACGTATATGCAGGATGAAGTAAACAAGCTCATAAATATGACACTTGGGGAACGGGAAATAGAGATTATACGCCTATACTATGGTCTGGACAATGAATCACGTACTTGGGAGGATATTAGCAAACGGTGAGTACATATGGACATGGATATACTACTTACAAGAACATCAAAGTTATACTTTGCATCAAGTTTAAGACATCAATCAATTTTTATGGTCAATTGTTTCTTCTTTGTATCCCTATCGCTCTAAGAGCAAGATATAAGCATTCAACATGTCGTGCTCAATCTCATATCCTAAAAGAGAACAAAAACAAAAGAAATGAAGCTTCCATGTTTACATTCACAGAGCAAATGGTTATTGTCACCCATGCATTCCTTAGCTCAAAACAATCGGATAACTTGTACCTTTCGGATGAACAAACTCTAGTTAAAGTCATGATTGTAGTGTCCATTTGGGTAAGAGTTGATAAAAATTAAAGATTAACTTGTTTTGGATTATGCCTTTGTTGGTTGGTCAAGATGTGCTCCTATATCATACTATATCTCAAGCACATTTTTTTCCTTTCTTGTCTACTGCGTATATGTCTCATATGAAAGTTCATTTTCTCTGATTGTTATTTTGTCTCTTGCAGAATAGGTTTGTCTAGAGAAAGAGTCAGGCAAGTTGGACTTGTTGCACTTGAGAAACTAAAACATGCTGCTAGAAGAAAAAGAATGGAGGCCATGCTTGTCAAACATTAATTTGGTTATGTCCCGTTGTAAACACCACAGAAATGTATCTTCCATGTAATTTCTGATATTAGTATAGAGGATCGGTCAAGGCTTGATGACCCTAAACTTTCTACAAAAAGAGTTGGGAAACACATGTTAAGAGCTTGTAAGCTCGAGCAATTTTTTTAAATGACATGAAGTTTGTAGAACTTTGTTGTACGGAACACTATATATCCTTCAAATAGATAAAATGAAATAGAATAAAAAATTCAATATGCCAAATATTGAAAGACCAATGTTGACAAGAAACACTGAATTTTCCTTTCATCAAATACAAATTGAATTTACAGCCATTTCTTTCAATGAATATCTTGGGCCACTTCTAGCAAAATCTTTGAATAAGTCAATCTCAAATTAAAGAGAGAAAGTGCGACTTATATAGCTCAGTGCCTTCTTGAAAGAGAACTCTCTATGGCGCATTTAGCTTCTGTTCAAGTGTCACCGGCGACCAAGTTTTCCGATTAGGCAATAACCTTTGGAGCTATAGAGTCCATAAAAATGCTTTATACGACCAAAAACCATATATGTGGTAACTATTGTGCATTATTCCAGTCTTAAGCTTTTAACAGCTAGCCACGTTGTTTGCATATGTATCTAAAGAGAGATTTAACGTACTTAGAATACAAGTTAATATTACTCTTTAAATATATATTTAAATGATATTTATTTTTTAACATATTTTTAAGTTTGATATAAATATTTTGAATAAAAAATTATATAAATTAACATTTACATAAAAGTGTGACACACGTTAATGTATTTTTTTCTTTATAATGATTTAATAAAAATGAGAATTTTTTTTTTTTCAAAACAAATCGATAAACAATATTAATTAAAATAAAGTTAAGAACGAAAATTAAAGAATGTACCGAGTAACGACGTGTCAAGTCCAGATGCGCGCATCTAACAGTTCATGGTCTATTTCTTGTTGATCATCTTCTACCTCTTTGACAGTAGACAGTTTTTCTCATTCATAACAATCTTCCTCTTCAATTTTAATGGCGAAATTTTTAATTCAATCGATGCCACCTGGTAATATTTACGGTACGATCACTCTCAGAAAAACATCAGCATCTCTTTTACTTTCACACCATCAACACTTACACTCCCACTCTTCTTCTGAGAAGCCTTCATTTCCCAAAGTTCTATCTCTCCATTACCCTCTTCCTTTCCCTCCAATTCATCTCCGTTCCACTTCTCCAGTATCTTCCTCACTTGACTCCGATGTCCCACATCCCATTCCTCAGGTAATCTCTCTCTCGCGAATTTCTTTTGGCTTTTGGTTCAGTTTCTGCATATTTATCGTGAGTTAGTTAGTGATTAATTTAGACAGAAAATGTGGAGATCTACTTGCTTTATAAGATATTAATTCGTATTAGTGTTGAACTGTGCAAGTTAATTCTCGTCACTAGTCTATTTTGATGAGTATACACAAAATTTGATTCTTTCAAAATACCTTCATGACTATCAGTTTCACAAATTGGCAGTCATATTTAATAGTTAAACTGAATACTCGATGTGGATTCTGATAATTTTGCTAAAATAATAAGGAAAAAAAATTAAAAGTTTCATAAAGTTACATCTTTTGGGACCCTGCTCTAGTTCCTGAGGTAACGAATAGGAAGGCTCAATTTTGTTCAGCTGAATATTTATATTAATTATATTTGTGTTTTCCGCATTTCTTGGATCTTGTTTAGAGAAATCGTACATGAAGTTGTTTGGATTTTCAACTAGTCAGTCACTATTATGCTTGTCTTTTAAGTTTTAATGTTACACAAGCCCTCTAGTTGACCTTAATGAACTGATGATTCACCTTTACTTTTTGAAAGGAATCAGTGAATTTCAAGAACAATAGGAGCTTTCAGCAATGGGATTCATTGACGTCAAAGTTCTCTGGAGCAGCAAATATCCCTTTTCTGTTACTACAACAGCCCCAGATCATCCTCAATGCTCGAAATCTTTCGGCAGGAAACAAAAGTGCCCTTTTGGCAGTGCCTTGGCTGGTAAAGCTTTGTAGAAGCTTCTTATTTTCTGTAGCATCGATATTTTTGAAAATTAGATATCTTCGTAGGCTTATAAAGCAATGTTACAAAGTAGAAAGGGAAGCATGCTTTATTTGAGTTTGGTTCCGAAGATAAGACTGTCATGTTTTGTGGATATTTTTTTTCCAACTACAATGACATCAGAAAGTTGTCTTAGTACACACATGGTTTTATATATCTTGGTTGAAGGCTTGTGTGAGTTCTTTTTTCGCTTGTTTTGCATCACATTTTGTATAATACAATTAAAAAGTTGATATAAATTTTGTTTTCCTTCCCTTTATTGTGTCTGCATAAAGGTGGAGTATCTTACATGAAGGATTGATATAAATGCAGGGAATGCTTACTGGTTTGCTTGGAAATCTGTCATTGCTTTCGTATTTTGCAAAGAAGAAAGAAAAAGAGGCTATAGTAGTACAAACACTAGGCGCGATTTCAACATATGTGGTTTTTGTGCAGCTTGCCATGGCAGAAGCTATGCCTCTATCTTACTTTCTCATCACCTCCATTGTTGTGGCAACTGGTCTTGTTTTGAATTTCTTGAATTACTTCGAAATGCTTAATGCTGGACTCTGGCGCTTTTGGGAAGATTTTATTACCGTTGGAGGGCTATCAGCTCTTTCCCAAGTCAGCTCTCTCTCACTCTCTCTCTCTCTTTCTCTCTATCCTTCTATTTTCTATTCAAAATTTAATGCATAGATATCTTGGTACCAACATGGAACTTTAGCTTGTAATTTTGAACCTGTCATTGGCAAATGTTGATACAGGTAATGTGGTCTACATTTGTTCCGTATGTACCAAACAGCATCTTTCCTGGGGCTGTATCATTTGTTGTAGCTATTGGAGCTGTTCTTTTGGTAAGATTTGTTATTTCTGTGGTTATGTTACACTACTCGCTTCCACCTCTCAGAAATTTATAAAATCTTAGATGCTTCCCCAGAAATAGTTCAACATTATCTCATGGCTCCCAATTTATTAACAATTTCATTTACCTTTCCAGTTATATTAAATATAGATGTGCAAGTTAGCATCCTCTTAAATATGCAGCTGATAAGATTTACAGGCACGATTAGGCAAGCTATCGGACAAAGGCGTCAAATTCATTGGAGCTATCTCTGGGTGGACAGCTACACTTCTCTTCATGTGGATGCCAGTGTCACAAATGGTAATATTATAATTTTGGCATGTCAAACAGGATGATTAATTTTAGCATGTCTATGGGTCTAACCTTGTCTTTTCAGTGGACAAATTTCTTGAATCCTGACAACATTAAAGGCTTATCGGCTTTCTCAATGTTGCTTGCAATGATTGGAAATGGACTCATGCTCCCGCGTGCACTTTTTATTCGTGATTTCATGTGGTAATTATCCATTCTGACTCAAATTTTATGAGTTTCTTTTACAATATTCATACGTCTTTAAATTTAAAGCCTAAAGCATGACTTTGATCACTTGAAAAAGCATCTAACATATCAATCCCACGTTGATCTTTGAATTGTCTTGTATCTAAATGCTCGTCTTGGTACTTTTTTGTGAATGTTGTGTAACCATGATACTGCTTTGACATTATCTACCTAGCAAAGGAAAGTCGGCTTGACTTTTCTGTCATTGTAATTCTCATTCTCTTACTGACGTCACAAAAATGCAAGTTTCTTATGGTGAATAGAAAGAGATTTGTTTCGAACTTGAATGTGGATTTATGTTCCTCAACCAGCCTAACCAATCAACACCCGTTCCCGTCTATTTGATCCATGTATGAATCGTTAGTATGGAGATCTGGTCAATTTTCATATTTATTGTGCATAGTTAACAATCCTAATGGTAGTTATAATACCATTAATGGATTTCAAAAAAACAGTATTATTTAATATGCTATTATTATTATTATTATTATTACTTTAAGGAAATTAATAAACTTTAGCAATTGAACTTGTGTGAACCACGTGGGTGAAAAAAACGAAGGTCGTTGGGATAAAAATGAAATAGTAGGGTTAAAACTTATTTGATTAGATTTTGATGAAGTCAACCTTGATTCTTGAGCTTATCTGGACATTGTAGGATGAATTAATATGAATGATGGTTGTATCTGAGTGACATTGGCTGAATTGTGCTACAGGTTCGTCGGCTCTTCTTGGGCTACTTTGTTTTATGGATATGGGAATCTTGTATGCCTATACCGGTAGGCTGCTCTTACATATGTTTTTAACTTTATCTGGATGGTGCTTTAATCACATCAGAGAATTTTACCGTGATTACAGTTTCAACAGTATCAACGGAGAATTCTTCTGGGCTGCAACAGCTAGCTTGATTTTATGGATTGGTTTGTCTCTTAACCCCTTAACAGTTAAAAGACATATCACTTTAAACACAGTTGAGAGTTTATGGAGAAAAATTTCTTTTTCTGATATGCTTTAAGTGTCAAAAACTACTATTAACATGTGCATTCCTATTAATAGGAATGGCTCTGTGGAGGGACACGGTTGTGTATGGATACAGTTCACCAATTAGATCTTTGAAGGAGTTAGTTTCTGGATCTTAACCAAAAAACCATATCTTGGTGCAAAGATTTAAGAGCTAGCTGGTTTGCTCTGGTAAGGATGGTCTGTAATGTAGCAAATGTTCTATGTGTGTCACTGATTTGCAGCTATTGCCTAGCAAGGCGTAAGAGTTGTTCATCACGGATCATATTATGCGATACGTCTTTAGTAATTATTAGTGTTTTTTTATTTATAGTTGATAACAAAATGTGATATTTGAGTAAAATAATCTGTATATGGAGACATCCGAAACGGATGTTCCTGTTAGTGAGAAAGTAGGGTTTAAAAACAATCAAATGAACATGGCTAATATTTTTGGCCTGAAAAATCGATGTGCTCCAGAGAAGAAAACACTGAACCAATAAATGCACATCACATCGTTTGAATTGAAGCAATATTTTTATAAATATTTTCGAAAGTCTATGGTCTCTTATTTATATTATACATAACCATTTACCTTTTTTAAAAAAAAATACTATGATCATTTATAGCAAAAATAACGGAGAATACACCAATCGCCTTCAAATTCAGATTTGCGAGCAAAAATGTCAAATGCCAGACTGAGGTACTAGATGAAAAGTGTTTAGTCTATGTAACATATTGTATTCAAATTTTAATTAAATTTATACGTAAATTTTTAAATTTTTAAAACCTTATATAGATTCTTAAACTTTTAAAACTTCACGTATCTTAATTTTTTTATTAACAAATATATATTTTAATAACTAAAATCTATATATAAAATTTAAAAAATTTAAAAATCTTTATAATAATTGTAAATCAAATTTAATAACCAATAATACACTTTAACATACTTTATAATGTCATAGTCCATCATAAATGATCTCTTTTAATTGTACGAGGATTGTATTCAATATAACCACGTAAAAATACACATCTTTAAGAAGATATAAAAATACATATTTTAAGAACATAACAAATATGCACAACCCAACGAAACCTGTGGGCAACGTTGAGCTCTCCTCCTTTTTTGCTTCACATATCTCCACTTCAAAGTTGGATATCGCAACTGATACAACTCATTCTATAGAGTATGATGTATTGATAACATTAGGCACGCCCGCCGTGAATTAAAGACAAACCTTGTGCTTGCTTGGTAGAAGTACAAGTATAGAAGGAATCAGTACCCTTAGACTACCCTTATTCTTGTTTTAAATTATCCTTATTTTCAAATTAAACACATCAAATATCTTTATTTAAGTTATTGGTACACATTTTGATTAATTTCAATAATAAATGTTATATCTAAACTGCCTTAATTCCTTAATATTACTATTGAATTTGATCAAAATGTGGATTAATAACTTAAATAGGAGTATTTAATGTTTCCTATTTGAAAATATAAATCAAAAAAGTACTAAATAAGAATAATTATAATTCAAAAGTACAACCCCCTCGTAAAAAGTCCAACAAGAATTCAATTACTGGTTCATTTATCATGTCATAATATTTCTAATTCATGGATCATAAATAGCTCCTCTCTTTTGTTTGGTGTGTGTGAATGAGTCTAAATATAAAACATGAATAACAAACTGAATATATAGTTTAGATAAGCTCTTCTTTTTAATAGGTTAGTTTTTGAGTAGAAACACCAAGTCTAATTGGTATCAAGGGCCCCATGTTGATCACAAGGGAACATTGTGGGTCTTTGGCATCTCCTTACCAAGTTGGTAAACTCAATGGAATAAAGTTGTGCCCCAATTAAAGAGAATGCAACTAAATGTGTGGCCAATGCTTGTTATACGGATCACGATTCAAGTTGACGGGAATTAAATGTGTTCTTCTTTAAGTGGCATTTTTGTATGTTCGAACAAACCACACATTGAAAAAATGATACTAAAGACACATAAATTTACACACTTTTGCACCCACACTACATATTGTGACACATGTCAATATTATCTAGAAAAATAAATTACTTTTCAAATTTCTAAAATAATTCTAACACATTATAACATAAAGGTTATGGATGCAACAATGCGTGCAACAGCAGGTGATATTAGCATTTCTAATGGAAAAAAGTGTAGAGCAAATTGGATATACTTAGGATAAGCTACTGTTAACCTTATGGTCGGAACCCATTTCAAATAACTCCACGTTCCAATCTTTGCCAAGTTTTGGCACCCTTCTTTTGAACTATAGTCTTTTTTCTTATTATCAGATTCTTCTACTTTTTGCGTAATCAGCGTCCAGACGGGGAAACACATCAAAAATATTATCGGACCATATAAGAGGACCACTTGATAAGGACTTTATCATTACTCCATAATCAATAAGTCTAATTCATAGCAACTAGCATTTCCTAAAAGGAGTTGTTAGAAGGCATCTAACATAGAGCATCAACAAAGACTGCTGAACACACTTGAATTAATTCGTGTACTTTCACATAACAGACAACTTCGACACCATATTATAATACTAACTTGAAATGAGAACACAACTTTTTGTTTATTGATATCTAACACATTTTTAAAAAAGATGCACGTTTGATCCCTTTATTTTGAAACACCTTTTAGAAAACAAATGGACCTAGGCTGCTCCCAACCCATATCAATGACTAGTCCTTTACCTAGAACTTCTAGCCATGCCCCAAAATAACGAAAAGGGATAAAATATCATATAAACAATTATGAGCATTTTATGAGAAAACATTAAAGACGAATTTACAGATCTGATCCAGCTGGGTCCGATATAACAGTCTTTCCAAATAATTGTTTTAAGAAAAACAATATTGTCAAGATCCCCCAATCGCCAGAGTTTATAATTGTCACAAATAAAACTAAGGCAGCATGATTGATACTTCTCTCTATAATAATTGTATCACGAGTTGTAACTATAGTAGTATCCTAAAACTGCAGACACGTAAATGAACCTAAAAGTGGCCCAAAAAGCAACGCATAACAGTTCAAGATCTTCACTGCTTGGTTACTAGAACATGCAAAATCACCAGTGAATGTATATCCCAGAAACTAATGTAGCAACAAGAAGAGCATTGTGGCATAACTACCAAGTCACAATCTAGAGTAGAAACACATGAGAAACCACAACCAAAACCTACACATGTTCCGCATGGGAAGGGGAAAAAACAACATGGTTATAATTTTTTTGATAAGAAAAAAATTATGACCTTGTCAAATGCATATATTTCTATATATTTAAATACATATATTCAAATGCATATTAAATTATGACATGGCCATAATTAAATGCATGAGTAGATATATATATAAAAGTTTAAGAACAAAACTTTCTAGAATGCTAACAGAATTATACCTCAGACTGCAACTGGTATCATCTTACATGGTCGGATGGTCCCACAAAAAAGCAAATGGCTTGTTTTTGCTTTGAAGCTCTGATGCATAGTAAAAGCCTCTCTAGCATATTTCAGTATTTCATTTCCCAGCCTTCAGATAAAACTGCCACAAGTTTTAGAAATATATGCCAGTGCCACCAAGAATAATTTTGCTACACATCACTTCACTGCCTTCAAGTGCAAATGTGCAAAACAACACAAAACCATCCTGACTGTTGCAGGCCTGGACAATTTGGGACGATTTAGTGCAGTGCACCTGAAACATAGATTTCAGAATCATAATATGCCTTTCCAGCTTAATAAACAAGAATTTTACATCTTGTCACTAATATAGTTATCTAGAACGGCATCATAGCATAAGCCACCAACATCTGAAAGAAATCCCAACAAGTACATGATTACTAGTCTAGACATACCTATAACAATAAACCAACACTCACCCAACTCTTTGTCCTAGCTCACAAAAGAATAGCTAACAACGTTCTCTTTGTTATTGTTTATGGTTGAGAACATGTTTTATGTATATGGAAACAAATAGTGTCAGCTTCAAGGTGACCAATTTCATTATTATATATAGAGTATTTAAGCATGGAACGATTAGAAATGTTTACCATGTATAAGGAATTTCAAAACTTCTGCAGCAACCACTGATCGAATTTGGATACCTTGACATCTCAATACGGGTATTCTAATTCTTCCGGTCTGTCATCTACCTTCTATATAAACCTTCAAAAACTTCTTAGCATCAGCCTCCTTTCCGGGTCTAGCCAAGGCAGAGCCAATACATAATAAGGTACTTTCAGAAGGAACATGCCCTCTGTTTCTCATCTCTATTAGAAGCCTTTTTGCCTCAGCCTGGTACGCCTTTTTTAGCCTCCTCTCTAGCTCTGGCTGCTTTGATAGATTATACCAGCCACAGGTTAGTATGTTGTAGGTTGAAGAGTTTGGAGACACCCCTCGTGACTGCATTTCATTCATAAGCTCTCTTGCTTTGCTCATCTTTCCTGCCTTCGCAAAATCACTGATAAGCACATTGTAAGTGCCAACTGTGGGAATAAAACCTTCGCTTATCATTTCACAGTAAAGTTTTAAGGATCCCTTTTTATCTCCAATCCTACCATGACCTGAAACCAAAGTATTATAAGTAGAAGCATTAGGGACAACGCCATTTTCCTTCAGTTCAACAAACAGTTTATCTGCTTCTTTCATCAAACCAGAACCTGAAAGACCAGCTAAAAGAATATTGTAAGTCTCAATATCCGGATAAACTTTCTCAGCCCGCATGAGAGAGAGTGTACCAAAAGCCCTAGCTAAATGACTGCTTTTGCAATACCCTTCTATAAGGGCATTATAAGTATAAATATCTGCAGCTATTCCTGCTCCTACCATTTGCTTCAACACTGAAGTTGCTTTTTTAGTCATCCCAAGTTTGCATAAAATAGTGATCAGATTATTGTAAACAGCTTGATCAAGCTTAAGCCCCATACCTACAAGTTTTTCATGCATTTGCAGAATAACATCAGCCCTTCTACTATTTGAAGATGCTTTAAGAAGAATTCTGTGAGTCAAAGAAGTAGGTAGAGATCCGAGAACCAACATTTCATTCATGACACCCATTGCTTGTTCAATCTCACCAGCTTCACAAAGCCCTTTAACCAGAATGTTCACAGTAAGAGAGTTTGGCTTAAACCCTAGGACTTTCATCTCACTCCAAAGTGTACAGGCATCTTTCAAATTCCCTTTTCTGCAGTATGCACTAACCATGATGTTATATGTAGCATGATCTGGAGCTAAACCAGATTCTCTCATACGAGTATACATTAATTGCGCGTTTTCATACTTTCCAAGCCTCAATAGGCCATTTATCCAGACATTATATGCGAAAACATCAAAACCTAAGTTTCTTTCTTCCATTTCTTCGGCCAACTTCAAAGCAATTGACTCCTTTTCCATTTTAAGAAAACCATCCATTAGAGATGTATAGTTAATATGATCAAGCAACAAGCCCCTAGAAGTCAACTCATTGACTAATCCTTCAATTTCACCCATCCTTCTACATCTTTTTAAGTTGTTCACACAAATATCAAGTATAACATTGTTTTCCTCCAACCCTTGAGCCTTCATTTCCCTATAAAGATCAAGAGCAAATTTCTCTTCACCTTCCTTAAAATACCCATCAATGAGTGTTGCATAGATAAAAACATTTGGCAAGACATTCAGTTGTCTCATCTTCCTCATGAAATTGGTTGCCTCATCAAGCATACCTTTCTTCACATAACCATTTAAAATTGAAGAATAAGTGACAATGTTTGGGCAAATATGTTTCTCCGTCATTTCTTGCAGTATAGACATTGCACGGTCCATGTTTCCTATTTTGCAATGCCCATTTATTAAAACAGAATATGTGACATGGCTTGGAACTAGGTTATGCTTCAAAAGTGTTTGAAGCATGTTCTCAGCCTCATTGGCGTTTCCAAGTTTAAACAGTCCATCAATAAGAGCAGTAAACATGATCACATCAAAAATAAGACCACGTACCACCATTTGGCTTTGAAGCGTAAGAGCTTCCAAGGTGCACCTTGCCTTGAACAAGTAATCGAAAAGGATAGTGTAAGATATGTGATTAGGATCAACACCCATATCCTCCATCTCCCTTAGAAGCTCTTTGGCTAGAGGTAACCTCCCATGCTTACAAAGTCCATATAAAAGTGAATTATAAGTAACTAGATCAGGAAAAAATCCATTAGTAACCATTTCCTGGTACGGAGACTGAGCTTCATTAACCCCTTGCTGCTTACAGTATGCACTGATGAGTGTAGTGTATGTAATAAGGTTCGGAGCTAAATATATTCCTTCATCCTGACTCTGAGAGTCTGCAATTTTGACAGATGCACAATTTTCAACCATCTGAGATTTCAAAATATCAATAAGCCTCTTCACATTCACAAAATCACCCCTCTCAGAAAACCCATGAATGAGAGTATTATAACTGACAATATCAGGAAAAAGAGACTGCTTCCCCATCATCTCCATCAACTCCAGTGCATGATTCATGTCTCCAGCTTCACAATACCCACCAATCAAGGTGTTGAAACCAACAACATCCTGAGGAAATCCTCCCTTAACCAAATCATCCATAACCCACTCTGCATAATCTAAAAACCCAATTTGGATAAACCCCTTAACTAATATATTACAAGTATAAGAATCAATACATATTCTCCTTTTCACCATTTCAGACAAGAACCCAATAGCCTGATGAGCCAATCCTTGTTTACAAAAGCCCCAAATAAGAGTATTATAGGTAACAGTATCAGTTTCAGCATTCCTAAGCAAATCCAAAGCCAAAACCAAATTTCCCACTTTACATAAAGAATGAACCACTATGTTATAAGTGAAAACATTGGGCACAGCCCCACAAGAAAGCATCTCAGAATAAAGAAGCCATACCTGAGACACCAAACCAGAGGCATTAAATTCGAAGAGAAGTCGATTCCACAAAGGCAATGTTGGAGTAAGCCCATGCTTTCGCATGGAATAAAAGGTGTTTGACGCATCAGAAAATTTTCCACAGGCTAAATAAAGCTGTATGAGGGTGCAAAAGAAAGATGTATAGAGACGAGTCTTTGATTGAGAAATAGCAGCAAAATCGATTTTTTGATGGAAAGGAGCTGAAAGAGGTGGGTTTGGATGTGGTTTTGAGATTGAGGGGTAATTGTGAGAGTTGAGCCGTTTGATTGAAGGAAAAGTGAAAAGGGACTTGGAGAGAAAACAGAAGACACGGAGTGTGTTTGCTCTTTTGTTTAGGCATTGCATCCTATCTTTGATCGTTCCCAGCAATCAACGTATGGGAAAACAGAAAAATAGCCTCAACAGTGACACCAAAATTCTTCACTTTTTGGACCTACAATTTGTTGGACCAAAAAGGATATACAAAAACTGGGGTAAAACAAGCTCATTAGTGATAGAAAACCAGAGATTTTGGCATGCTAATTGCCATACAACCAGCAAAAATTTCTCTTTTAGGTTTTCTAGTTGAACTTGAACTGTTGAAAACATTGGTACAGACACCAAATTCACATAGCAAGACTGATTGATGAGTAGGCAAAGAGTTCGGAGTCTATGGACGGGTTAAGTTTGGATTGGGTTGGTTTCCGATTCTGAGTTCGACTAATATATCCTGACAAAATTGTCTACAATACTTCGCGTAAGTGAACCTGGCCATGTGTTTATTTTTAAGTTCTATTTTTATTATAAAAAAAATTAACTATTATATATCAGTGTTTATATTTTAAAAAATTATAGCGTTGTGTATAAAAAAAAATCTTTAAATTTATATCTTTAAAAAAAATTAATATCTAAATTTTATTAAGATAATATGTTTTATTCCATAAAATTTAGACCAAAAAAGGAACGAAAAATCTCAAGGGCATCTCGATTGGGTTTATGATTTTTTTAAAATAAAATATTATAATTTTATCCTTATTTTAAAAAAATTAAACTCTTAATGAATTCAATCTTTCTCCGATCACTTCTCATTCTTAGCTATCTTTTCTCTTTCCCATCTTCTCCATCTTCACTATTATTTTTCACTTTGGTTCTCCTCACTTTTCCTTCATTCATTAAGACATCACTATAATATTAATATAAAATCACTATAATACTAATATAAAACCTTATAACGAAACATCAATATAAAAACGTAAAATTAATAAAATTTTAATTGTAAACGTAATTATAAATATAACATAATTTTTAAGTAAAACTTAATTAATTTTATTATATTATTATTATTACTACTAATTATTATTAATAAGTTATAATGATTACGGAGTTGTTTATAAATATAGCTAATTTTATGTATGTAAATATATTATGAAAAATGTATATTTTATCACCTTAAAAAAAATCTTAAAATCATCCTTAAATTAAAATATAAGTTTTTTTTTTAATATGAACTAAAGTGTATTGGTTAAAAATTTAAAAATTAAAATATTTTAAATATATAAATCTAATAAGGTTGGTATCAAATAGCATTTTAATCTGTATATAAAATGTATAACATTTATACATGTTGTATGTAAATAATATATTATTTTAAAACAAATTCAATTATATACATTAATTAAAATATATATAATACTATTAGCATCATTTTAAAATGCATCAAACCAAGATAACATAGATTCAAGTTTTGTATGACTAGTAATTTATTATTTATTGCATTTTTTTTAAAATAAGGTGATTTAAATAATAATTTGAGAAAATTATCCTATGAGTAGTAATTTATTATTTATTGCATTTTTTTTAAATAAGGTGATTTAAATAATAATTTGAGAAAATTATCCTAAAAGTATAGGAGATTAAATAAATTAAATATTTAAATATATTAACTTTTAGATAATATATTAAAAGTCTAATAAATTTAAAAACTTAAATTCTATAAATATTGTTAATGTCTTGATTTTTAAACTAAATGCACATCTAATATTTTATTTTTTAAATTTCACGGATCTTGAATATATTATTTAGTGATACATTAGAGATCTATTAATTTAAAAATAAAATACCATGGATATATTAGACATTCATTGGCACTTTTGGTGTCCAGTAATTCTTTCACCTTAGGATACAGTACATGTCAATTTTAAATTTTAAAACTATAATGTTTTCTAATATATTAGGATAGTCGTAATTGTGTCTTAATCTTTTAATTATTAACAATGTAATCCATCATATTATTTTTGAGTTGTATGTATGTGATTTTTTTCAATAAAGTTTAATTAAATTATTGTCTTATAACTTCTTTAACATAATTTTATTAAATACATATTTCATCATTTATGTTAACAAAAAATAACGTATAAACAATGTAAAAAAATACATTGAAACATATTTATAAACGTTAAGGACAAAAAAATACTATTCATTTTTAAAATTTTAAATTATATATTTAAAAATTTACAAATAAAATTTTAAATATTTAAATAGCATAATAAACCTATGATGCTTTTAAAAGTTTATACAAATATATCATAAGTAAAGATGTCAGACATACCCTAATCTGTTAATTAGCACGTTGTGTCAACTTTGGTACATTAGGTAGTAGAATGGGTTGACCCATGATTAGTACAAAAATCGTGCAATACTTATATTCTTAGCTCATAGACTTTGATGTCTCTCGTCCATTGGATCATTCTTAACAACATAGCTTATGGCACATTATATATCTATTAAGTTATGTTGTTATAGATCAATCGATTTAAATTGAAAATTTTGATCTAATTTGATAAATTAAGATCGAATTTAATTGATAAATTTTATAATTGAATTATATTTGAATTGAAAATTATACAATCTGTTTTTATTTGAATTGACATATTTTATAATCTATTGTATCTAATCATGACTAAATTACTATTAAATTATAAATAAATACATATTTTATTTTATAATATTTTATATTTAAATATTATTCATACCATAATTATATTAAATTATTATTTTAACTTTAAAATAAATATAAATATTTATAATAATTTAATAATTATAAATACATATTTCTTATTTTTTTGATTCATGACTCTTAATATATTAATTTAAAATTTAAATTTATATATATTATATTTTATATATGATAATAATTTATAAATAAATTTTAATATCAATATTATCTTATCAGATCCAAAAAAATTCAATATGCTAATATTCAAATTAGTTTAAATTGATTATATTATCGGATTGAATTCAAATTGAAAATCTTAAAATCTATTTAAGATCGTATTAGATTCAAATTGACAAAAATAACAATTTCGATCCATTGATCATCCATATTACGTAATATATTAATACATTTATATATTTAGTATTAATTTTAATATATTTTAATTTTAAAAATATAAGAGTAGCACGTAGACTTGTTATGGACCATGTCTCGAAATCATGTTGTTCTTTTAGACTCATATATTTTATTATATCATGTCCTGTTATGTTATGTTTACATATCAAGTTGGTTGAATTGAGATTTATTTATAAAATTCTAAAATTTAACCCTAAATATATAATTTAAAATTAGGTAAACATACTTAAAATGTTAACTTTTCCTCACCTCTTCGAAGTTGGAGCACAAGGAAGTCAGACTGGCGTAGAATTATGGGGATTGGGATGTGCTAAAGTTTACTCTAAATTTTAATATTTTTTTAATATTATGTATATGAGTTCATCATTATTTAGAATAATTAAAAATTAAAATATCACTCTAATTTATTTAAAAACAAAAACTATTAAAATAAATTTTAACAAAATATAAATAAGAAATCTTCTTTTAAATGGACAATAAAATCAAATAAAATTTAATCTAATATCTTTCCATCGTGTTTCTTTCTTACTTTCTTATTATTTTTATTTTTTAGTCTAAAATTCTCACTCATCTTCCTTCTTTTGTTACATTTTTTCTACTCTTATGACATTTTACTAATCGGTAGAATCTTTATAATTGATATATAATTTTATTATTACTGTTTTATGATTTAAAATATCGTATAATAATATTTTATTCTATTTATATTATCTTTATAATTTAAATATAACATATTTTATGATAATAATCATAATATTCATGAATTATTTTGTATATAAATATTAATTTTATTACTAATTGAAAAAATTGTTGTAAAACATTTTTACAAAATAAACACGTTATTCCACTCAATATGCAACAGCTTGTCGAGCATCTGTTTTTTTTTTTTGTTCAAACTCATCCCCTTAGATCTCCGAGCTAAATTTGATTTGTGTGATTATGATTATTTTGTGCATTAATTTTGTAATCCTACCTAAAACTCATCAAGATAGTTTGGGAGTAGAAATTATATTTATAATTATTTATTAATTTAAAAATCATTAAAATCATCATTATTATTATTTCATAAATCATAATGTTATATTTTGATATTTAAATTATTAATTTATTTATGAGAATATTATTTTTATTAAAATTTAGTTAATTTAATTATAAAATTTTATAAATAAATATATATATTATATTTTAATAAAAATTATAAGAAAATAGAAATGGAAGAATCCGTAGGATAGAGAGGATGATCCTCAATCCTACCCAAAATCTTGGGGGAGAACATTCTCAATTAATGTCAAAATTGATTTTTTTCACAAATCCAAGTCAAATTAACATCATATTTAAAAAAATTTGAGTTTAGTGCATTCTCAATGTTAAATGACATTTGTTTAGAAGGGGTTAATAATGGTAACGAAAAACATCACTGGAGTCTCTCAATGTGGTTTTTTATATAATGGATCATAAAAATATTGACATTTTACTGATTACAATTTTTTAACTAGTAATAAAATTAATAGAATTAATTAGTTAAAAGTACTTGATTTGTATATGAATTCTTGCACTTCTATTTTAAATTTTACATTGTTTGATTTTTAAAACATATTTAAAATTTATGTAAAATAAATAAAAAATTAACAACAAGTATTTGAGTTAATTAGAGATAAATTCTAAAAAACAACGAGTTTAATAGGTTTATTAAGGGAAAATTACTTTTTAACTAAAGTGTTTAACTTAATTTTGTTTTTCAAAATTTAAAATAAAATATAAATAACAAGATATGCTATTAATTTTGAAGTATAATATTTTTTTTGTTCAAGATTATTTTAAATATGATTTAAATTTACGTGATTTATATATAATTTATTAAAATATTAAAAACAAATTAGTACTATATTTTTTTCTAATTAAAACTATAATATCTAAGTATAATTTTGAATATAAGCATTGTGTTTAGCATGATTTATTAAAATAATAAATTGAATTTTTATTAAATTTTATTGCCACTATTATCCTGAAATTGAATAAATATTTATGCTTATATTTTAAATATCTTTTAAAGAGTTGTAAAAATACTAAAAAAAATAAATTATATAATAATTAAGAATAATATTAGTAATCATTATAAAATATATGATAAATTTTTTAGAAGAGATTATTTAGATTTTTATATATTACTGATCATGCTTACATAGTTTGTACATACTAATTTCCTACTTAATTTATAAAAAAAAATAAGATTTAAGATAGTTCAGGAAGAAAACTATTTATGTTATATAAGATAAATAATTTTTAATAAAATATTATCAAAAAATTTATTTATTAATAATTTATTATTTGATTTATATTATATAATTAGTAAAAATAAAATTTAAAATAATTAATCAAAAAGTATAATTTCTAATATTATTTTATATAAATAATATTATAAAATTTAAAATAATTCATCAAAAAATCATAATTTGTTATATTATTTAATATAAATAATACCGTAAAAGAAGATAAATAAATTTAATCTAGATAATTATTAATATTTTATTATTTAATTAATAAAAAAATAATTTTTTTATATAAATTATACAATAATTAAAAATAAAAATAATAATTATTTTAAAATATAAAAAAATTATTTAATAGTTTACGAGATTTAATTTCTACATTTTTCGTGTAGATTTGCATGAAAAAAAAAGGGGCAAAAAAAATTAAAAGTAATTTTTTTAGTCGGTCAAACCGTTAGAGCCCTTTAAAAAGTAATTTGTTTTATTTCTCTTCTTATTTTTTCAGCCCATTTACACAAATGCTTGATCTTAATCCATTACCTCACAATAATCGAGAATCCGCTGAAACGACGAATTTAAAATTTTGAATCAGATAGAGAGAGAAAGAGACTAAGAGAGATATGGTGACGAATGCGAAGATGAAGAGTTTCTACGGGCAAAGAAAGAAGAGACAGAGCGGTGGAATGGCGAAGCCCAAAGGCCGTTCTTCCAAAAAATCTCCGCCAACTAACCAGGCCTCAGGTACCGCTGGCTCCGATGTCCGTCAGCCTTCATCACTTCTCTCCCACGTCTTTCGTGATCTCTAGCTTTCATTCCCTCCTTTTTAATTTTGCTAAACTGCTTAGTTTTTTTTTTAAGAATTAGGGTCTATTATTATTTTTATTATTCCTTTGCAATATAACCAAATTATAAACGTAAATTATTTTAATGATTTTTAATTAAAATAATATTTTAATATAAAAATAAATAATTTTTTTAATTTAAATTTAAATCACACCATTTAGAATTAAATGATACAAATTAACTAATCGTACACACTTTTTTCTAATAAAACAATTTTGTAATTTGGCTAAACGATGTGATTTGGGAGCTTAAAACAGTAATTTAACTCTAATTCTGAATGATATATCTCAATTTTAACCTAATTTTATATTAGTACTAGATTTTTTAAATTTAAATTTTACTAAAAACTTTAAAGGAGCAAAACGTAGAATTCGTTAAATTTAGGGAACCTCGGGTGTTTAGCCTTGAATATTTTCATATGAGCAAATAATGCCTCAAAAATTTGAACAAAAAATAATAATAATGCCTTGAAAATAAACTCTCATGAAATTTATATTGTATTGGAAACCAGATAATGTAAAAGGTTACTAGTTAATCTAATGAAAAGTATGAAGAAAAAGATCGTTATAACTATTAAACACGGATGAAGTAGTTTGACATGCCAATTAATCATTAATTATTTACGATCTTTTGTTCTTCTTGTACTTCTGGAACTCCCGGCAAGCCATTAGAGTTCCCCATTATAATCAAATTCTTTCTAATTATTATTTTGCTTAATTCCATTAAGTTCTTTTGTAATCTTCCTTTTTTCTCTAATGACAACTTTTTTTTTTTTTTTGCTAATCTATGATGAAAACTTTGTTGATTGACAGAGGATTATGACGAGAAAGAGAAGGTGTTGAGGCAATTTGACATGAACATGGCATTCGGACCATGCGTTGGCATGACCAGAATGGCTCGTTGGGAACGTGCCAACCGTCTTGGCTTGAACCCTCCTCAGGAAATTGGGGTCCTCTTGAAAACTGGCAAGGTTCTCTCTGAGTGTTTGTGGGAGGATCGCATATAAAATTTAACCTAGAGTGCCATGTTAGTACATACAGACATTAGAACTTAGGTCCCAAACATACTCCAAAACCATGAGGGATCCTTGAGGAATCTACTACTTTAGGTGGTTAGTCTTTTGCTGGCGCTAACTTATTGTTTGACCCTAGATGTTCTTTATGAATGCATTCTTTTTTTTTTTGTCATAACATTTTGCTTCAATTTGAAAACTTTTATTCTATGACGTTCATGTATATATATATTTGAACCATTCCATTTGACAGTGGAGGATTTGAATTGGGACTTTGTTATATGTGATGATGATGTAAAATCTAAATTCAATTGTGTTTCATGTTTACTGCACGTATATTTGCTTAAATACAAAATTGTAGGATGTTTAAACGTGGAGTATGTTTAGCTTTGTAATAGTTGGACTTTCCTAAATTATCATTGGTAATTGATGTTGTGTGAACTGTAATGGCTATTATCAAAACATGTCTTCTTTAATGTTTGTTTGGGTTGAGGGATTTGATAAGTTATTGCAATCATGTTGAAAATCTTCGAGACCAATGTTTTAGTAAAATGGTTTACCAAAATGTATCAAAATTATATAATTTTCCCCAAAAATAACACATTTATTACTTCAAAAGTTTTATTTACTAAAAGTATCCCAAAATATCATATTAGATAAAGTTCATTCACGTGATCATTAGCTAACGTAAACTAGTTGTCACATTAGTTTATTTATCATTAACCACTGGATGGAGTATGTTTTATCTAATTGATGATAGTTTATGAAAAATTATTAATTATTTTTTAAGTATACGTAGTAATTTAGGTCAATAAAATTTAAGATTAATATAATTTTTTTAAAATAAATATCCAATAATAAATAGAAAAAAAATACTCTCGTTGGAAAATATATTCACTCTATAAGCAACATAATTCATAATTTATAGATGTAATTGACTTACTTTTAGTAAGTTGAGTCTAAATAAAATTATGTAAATTATATTTGGATTCAAGGAAGATAGATAATTGTGATATTTTGAGAAAATTTTAAATTAATTAAAATATTTTTCCAATTATGTATTCTTAAAAAACTATTGCTGTCTTGACTAGGCGAAAAATTAATAATAAAACATAAATTTTAATACGTTTCATTAATTTATTTAACTCATTCAAAGTTTTAATATTTGAGTAATACTAATTCTTTATACAAGAGTTTTAACTCTTTCTTTCTTTCTTTTTCTTTCTAAAAAGACTTTTTCTCTTTAAGTAGGATTTAAACATGCTATCTTCATCTCATGATAATATTGCTTATGTTATTTGTGGTAATAAATAACTGGTAATAAGAATCTTAATTCAATGTTCAATATATTATATATTTAAAAACATTCAAATCTAAAATCCAAATTCAATATATTATATATCAATGAATATTTTTTTTATAAATATTAAACTTACTATTTTGTAGTGTATTTTATTTCATATTTTTTAAATATACTTTTTAAAAAACTAATGACATCTCTTTATAAAATAAAATATTAATGATATATTTATGTATAATTTTGATACTAATTTATATTTTTATAAAAATTTAAAGTATCATATAAAACTTTTACCATCTATAATGTTAGTTTTTGAAACGAATGAATAGTTGACACCCTCAAATGATAAGACAAATTAGTAGTAATACTATCTATTGCTTTATAAACCAAATTGTGAAATATATTATTTTTTTAATAGAATGTTAGAGATTTTAATCTTTATTATTTGTGTCCTTTCTATCAAATTAAATCATAATTATATAGTTAGTATTTGATTAATAGCTTTATAATTATTAATAATTAAAAGATACGATGTTTTTGTCGAAGGAAACAAAAAAAATAAATAAAATAAATAAAAAAGTTAATTTACTCCCTTATAAATCCCCTCAACAAAAAATAGTCCAGATTCTTATTTGCAAATGAAGTTTCTAATATTTAATTTTAATTTCATGATGTAACTAAGATTTTTTTATTAAAGTACACTATGGGAATTGGTCAAAGTCAAATCTTTTGCAAATTCCAACAAACAAATCTAAATTTCGAGAATCTACCGAAAAACTCTCTAATATTTAAGTAAATTTTAAATAAAATAGTTTAAAAAATTAGAATAGTTATTAATGTTTGCTGGCCCATTCTAATCAAACTCTTTATTTTAATATTTTTTAAATTTATAATACGAATAACTATACAATAAAAATTAATTAACTACTTTGACTAGTTACATTTAACTTGGTCAAAAAGTTAAGTATTAAAATAATTAAAATATTTTTAGTATATTATAATGATAAAAGTTAAAAATATATATTTAAAAAAATTAAAAAATACATATTATTTTTTAGTTATTTTAATTAAAAGTGAAATATAGTTGATGAGTTGGAGTTGTTTTTATTTTCATCAAAATTATTGAAAATATTGTGAGATGTAGTTTTATTTTTATTTTATTAAATTATATAATAAATATATTTTGATATTTATAGTTATGAAGTTAAGATTTTTGAAATAAATTTTTATTAATTTAAAAAATAAAAACAATTCTATATTATATCAATATTATTAATCTTTTTGTAGGGGAGTATATGCTTATTAATCTTTATCAAATAATTTTTTTAAAAAATTTATAATAAAAAATTTATTTAATAATATTGATTGATATTAATTATTGATTCTTTAACACGTTACCTTTAACTATAATATCACGTTAAAATATTTTATATTAATTTTTTGAAAAACTTAAAATTATTATTATATTTTATATATGAGTAGTCTTTTAAAATTTCAAGTAATTTAAAAGTAAGATAATTAAATTTATTTATTTTAAAATTTTAAATGATCTAAAAATAAGATAATTAAACTAATTTATTTAAAAAATTAAATGATTATATTTCATTTAAAAACAAATAAACTCAACTATTTTTTTTTTAAATAATACTTAGAAAGCTCTTTTTCATATATGACTTGAGTTTTTCATTTCATCGAATAATCAAAACCGATAAAGCATTCTCACCTAAACATGCAGAAAGCATAATACACAAAGGAGATAATTTTAAATGATAGGAGATATTATTATTAATAAATATAATTAGATATAATAAATATATTTAATAAAAATTATCTTATAATTTATTCACGATATATAATATTATTATAAAATTTATATCAATTTTGTATATCTATATTTTTTTATAGCAAATAAAAGTAATCAAGCAACTCGTTCTGAGTCGGAATTTCTGGCTTATCCCCTGCACTGTCTAATTGTAATCATGAAACAGCCATAAATGTACTACTCTAAACGAACTTTTATCTCTCTTTAAGAAATTTTAGTCTTTTTGGACAATTAACTAAAAGATAATTTTTTTTTAATTTATAAATAAATTATTCTTAAAAATAAATAAAAATATTTATTCATGTTTTTTAAAAATTATTTTTGACAATTACTTTTTTTAAAACTTAAAATTTATAAAACAATCGATAGTTATTTTTAGTGTTTTTAGAACATCTTTTATTAAATATGTAATTTGATTAATAAGTAATATTAAATATATAAATATTCTTTTTATCCATTTATATAAGATTCATTTTAATATAAATGCTACGAATTCCAGTTACGTCGTAACCCATGGAACTACAGCATGAAGACCTTCAGGAGTACCTTTATTTTTATAAAGAAACACTTAGAATATATTTACTTTTAAGTAATTCGTTAGAAGCGACTTAATTTTTTTAGAAAAACACTTCTATTATATTGCTTTTAAGTATGCATTAAAAATTATTTAATTATTTTTATAAAGGAATACTGTAGTGATATTTTGTTTTTAATAGAAATTGAGAGTCACTCTAAACTTTTTAAAAGACTATAATAAAGTGATATTTTTTAGGATGTTAAGTGATTTATGGTATGAAATATTAACAAATTAATTCTTATAAAAATTTAATTTAAATTTAATATTATTTTTATATATTTATTATTATTTTATAAATATTAGTATTATGTATATGTATAATAAACACTTACAATAAATAATTAATATTATTTTTTATATACATAGTGATCTTTTAAAATTAAGATAATTAAACTAATTTATTTAAAAAATTAATTGATTACATTTCAATTAAAAACAAATAAATTTAACTATTTTTTTTCTTTTCCAAAATAATAATTAATGTTAAATTATATTTGATATTGTAATTCAATTCACTTGTATTACACTTGTATTATTTCACTTGTACTATACTTCCAGTATTTCACTTGTACTACACTTGTACTACACTTCAACTATTTTACTTGTACTACACTCTACACTTGTTACAATCCTATAAATAGGGTTCTTTATGTACATTCTAAACACACTAATACAACATTAAATCATTCTTTCTTCTTATCTCTCTATACTCTTCACATGGTATCAGAGCCTCTCATATACCTCTAAAATTTCTATCAAAATTATGCCTCTCTTCCTCGCTCCAAACCCGGCTCAACCCAGCTCACTCCAAACCCGGCTCACCTCAACTCGGCTCACTCTAAACCCAGCTCACCTCAAATCGACTCACTCCAACCCGGCGCACCTCCACTCGGCTCACTCCAACTCGGCTCTCCTCAACTCAGCTCACTCCAACCCGGCTCACCTCAACTCGGTTCCAGGCTTGTTTTCAACTCCTCTTTTCATTTTTAAGGATATCTCCTTTATACTGTTTCTATATATTTGCTTTATATTTTCTCCATTATTTCGTTAAAATGGACCGAAATGATATCCCAAAACCAATCTCTACCACCCTTAATGATACTAACTACCTAGCCTGAGCACAAGCAATGAAAAGTTTCTTGAAAGGACGCAAGCAATGGCGTTTCATAACTGGTGATATCTCTATACCCATCCAAGAAACCACTGAAAACAACTCTTTATTTGCTAATCGCCTTGAAGACTGGGAGAGTAAATATCATCAAATTATTACATGGTTCCGTAACACCACTTTACCCTCCATTCATGGTGAATTTGGGCGTTTTGACACTGCCAAAGAAGTTTGGGAATTTCTTGAGGCTCGCTTTACTACAACAAATTTGGCCAACCAATATCAACTTTTAACAATTCTTCATACCAAACGCCAAAGGGCTGATCAAACCATTAACCAATTTCTCTCGGAAATGCATACTATTTGGGATCAACTCGCTCTCTCTGAACCAACTTGGACGAACAAGATTGATGTTGAGATGTTTGCAACTTACCGTAATCACCAGCGTCTTGTTATTTTTCTCATGGCTCTCCATGATCGATTTGAACCTGTTCGGGCTTCCTTACTCCATCGGAGTCCTTTTCCATCCTTAGATACTGTTGTGACCGAGCTTCGCTCTGAAGAAACTCGGATGGGGGTTTTCAAAGTTCATCATACAGATTCTGTTCTTGCCACCCCCTTTTATCGCCCTAAAGGAGGTTCTAAAGAGGACTTCAAACATCAAGGCTGCACCTACTGTCACAACCCCAATCATGAGCTTCTTACATGTCCCATTCGGGTATGTATATATTGTCACAAGAAGGGTCCAGGACACTTTAATAGAGATTGCTTTCGGAATCCCTCTCAGCATTCCTCTCGGAATCCCTCTCAACATGCTTCAGGTAAAAATAGTAACTCATCTATCACCGCTGCTGCTTCTGAGGATAATCATGACAAATTTACTTTCTCTACTCAAGAACTTGAAGGTCTTCTTAAACATGTTCTCTCACAATCTAGTAATGCTTCTCCTACTGCCTTGTCTCTCACATCAGGTAAATCTTTATGGTATTTTGATTCTGCTTGTTGTAACCATATGACTCATGATACTCACATCTTCTCTCCCACACAATCTTCCATCTCCAAACCTTTAATTCAAACTGCCAATGGTTCACATATGCATGTTAATGCTGTAGGACAAGTTTCCACATCTTCTATATCACTTTCGGATACTTTTCATATTCCCAACCTTACTCTAAATCTTATCTCTGTTGGTCAATTATGTGAACTTGGTCTTACTATTACTTTTTCCTCTTATGGTTGTCATGTGCAGGATCCACAGACAGGACAGATCCTTGGGATAGGCTGTAAGATTGGACGATTATTTGAACTTATCAACCTTCATCTACCCAATTCTCCTCACACTTTCGTTACTGCTTCTACCACTCCTATCAACCTATGGCATGCTCGTCTAGGCCATACGTCTATAGGACGTCTTCGTCCCTTAGCATCTTTTGGTAAATTAGGATCTGTTTCTATTTCTGATAATGTAAATTGTTTGCCTTGTCAATTGGGAAAACAACCTGCTTTATGTTTTAATAAAAGTGATTCTACTTTTGTCTCCCCTTTTGACTTAATTCATTCTGATGTTTGGGGTCCATCCCCACATCCTATTATGGGGGGATGTGTTTATTTTGTCATTTTTATTGATGATTATTCAAGATTCACATGGATTTTTCTCATGAAACATAGATCTGAATTACCCAAAATTTATTATGATTTTGCCCAAATGGTTAAAACCCAATTTTCTCAAAATATCAAAGTGCTTAGAGTTGATAATGCTATGGAATATAAAGAAATTTTTTAAAAAAATTTCTTCGACAAAATAGGACTCTTTCTCAATATTCTTGTCCTGGCACATCTCAACAAAATGGAAGAGCTGAGCGAAAACACAAACATATTCTTAATACTGTTCATACTCTCCTCATTTCTAGTTCTTGTCTTGAACGCTTTTGGGGTGAAGCAGCTCTTACGGCTGTTTATACCATCAATCGTGTTCCCATGTCTATTATTCACAATCAATCCCCTTATGAGCGTCTCTATAGTACTTCTCCATCTTATGAACTACTCAAAGTGTTTGGTTGTGCCTGTTTTGTTCTTCTTCACCCTCATGAACCCAATAAATTAGAACCTCGTTCTCATCTTTGTTGTTTCTTAGGGTATGGAATAGAACACAAAGGCTATCGTTGTTGGGACCCTATCTCTAAATGATTGCAACGATAGCGCATCTCTCGTCATGTTATCTTTTGGGAACATAAAATGTTTTCCTCTATTTCTTCATTTCATGTCTCATCTCCTACCTCACTCTCATTTTTTAATGACCCAACCATTGATTTATTTCCTCTTGACATTGCTCCATTACCCTCACCATCGTCTACTACGGCTTCTCCTGATGTGTCTGCTTCTTCTGCTGATCCTACCATAACAACGTCTTCTGAAGACCAACTACCTGATTGTCCAGAGTCATCACTTCGTCGTTCTACTCATGTAAGTAGTCTTCCTTTTCATCTTCGTGATTACCAATGTTTCTCTACTATTTTGTCTCATCATGAACCCCAAAATTATAGAGAAGCTAGTTCTAACCCTCATTGGCAGCAAGCTATGACAGATGAATTACATGCATTAACAAAAGCACATACATGGGATCTTGTTGATCTTCCATCTAATAAATCTTTGATTGGTTGTAAGTGGATCTTCAAAATCAAAACTCATTCAGATGGGTCTGTGGAACGATATAAAGCTCGTCTGGTTGCAAAGGGTTTTACACAGGAATATGGAATCGACTAAGAAGAAACTTTTGCACTGTAGCTCGACTCACCTCTCGTTCGAAGTATCATTCTTTATTGGTCTTTGCCCGAAATTGGAACATGTTTCAAATGGATGTCAAAAATGCTTTTCTCAATGGAGACATAACTGAGGAAGTTTATATGAAACCTCCTCCTGGATACACTCATTCACCTCATCAAGTATGCAGACTTCGTCGTGCTCTATATGGCCTCAAACAAGCTCCTCGAGCTTGGTTTGCCAAATTCAGCTCTACACTTACTGACTTTGGTTTCACTTCCAGTTCTTATGACTCCGGTCTCTTTATTCGAAAGACTCCCACTGGTGTAACACTTCTACTCCTTTATATAAATGATATGATCATAACCGGGAATAACTCTAATGTAATTATTGATCTAAAGCAGTTTCTGAGTCATCAATTTGAAATGAAAGACCTTGGTTGTCTCCACTACTTCTTGGGCCTATAAATCTCATCTGATTCTCAAGGATATTATCTCTCTCAAGCAAAGTACTCTTCCGATATTCTTAATCGGGCTGGCCTTACTGATTGCAAAACTGCATCAATACCTCTAGAAACCAATGTCAAACTTACTCCATTAGATGGTACTATTCTATCAGATGCCACATTATACAGACAACTAGTAGGCAGCCTTGTTTATCTCACAGTCACTCGTCCTGACATTGCCTATGTTGTTCATCTAGTTAGTCAATTCATGTCTGCTCCACGGTCTACCCATTATACTGCGGTTCTTCGCATTTTTCGCTACATCAAAGGCACCATGTTTCACGGTCTCCACTTCTCCAACAAGTCTAATCTTCTTCTTTCCGCCTACTCTGATGCTGATTGGGTAGGTGACCCAACTGATCGTCGCTCTACCACTAGATATTGTTTCTTTCTTGGAAACTCTCTTATATCTTGGCGAAGCAAGAAACAATCTCTCACTTCTCGATCCAGCATTGAAGCTGAATATCGTGCTCTTGTTGACACCACTCAAGAACTTCTTTGGCTCCGTTGGTTACTCGCTGATATGGGTGTTCTCCAATCAACTGCAACTATCCTATATTGTAACAATCAGAGTGCTATTCAGATTGCTCACAATAATGTATTTCATGAACGAACAAAACATATCGAGATTGATTGTCATTTTGTTCGTCAACATGTTCTTCAAGACACTGTTTGTCTCAAATCAATATCCTCCACAGATCAAACAGCTGACATCTTCACCAAATCTCATCTACTAGGAAGATTTTAAGAATTAGTTTCCAAACTCAAGTTGATTATTTCTCTTCCTCCTTGAGTTTGAGGGGTGATGTTAAGTTATATTTGATATTGTAATTCACTTCACTTGTACTACACTATTATTTCACTTGTACTACAGTTCTACTATTTCACTTGTACTACACTTCTACTATTTCATTTGTACTAAACTTCTACTATTTCACTTGTACTACACTTGTACTAATTGTTACAATCATATAAATAGGATTTTTTATGTACATTCTAAACACACAAATACAACATCAAATCATTCTTTATTCTTATCTTTCTATGCTATTCACACTTAGAAAGCTATTTTTCACATATGAATTAGTTTTTACTTTCATTGAATTAATCAAAACCGATAAAGCATTATCACCTAAACATGCAGAAAGTAGAATACACAGTGAGAGAATTCTCGATCGATTAAAAATATTAATTCATGGGATAAAAAATTATAAATAAGAATTAAAATAGTTATAATGAAACAAAAAGACTGAATGAATTAATATTTTTCTAATTTTCCAAATTAATCTTTCAACAACAATGATATATTTTCTTATTAATAATTAAGAAATTTTTTAATAAAAGAAAAAGAATAATTAGTTTTCTTATGAAATGAAAAGAAAGAAAAAAAAACGAAATCCTTTCAATAAAAAATTATAAACGAACAAAAAAGTAAAGGTATATATCTATTCAATTCCTCCGAACATGCGTAGTGTCTTACCACTTTTTCACTCTCCTCTCCTTCATTTTTCCCACGACTAATAACTACTCTCTCTTACTCTAAAATCTCAAATTGACTTCGAAATATGGTGACCTGGTTCATCGTTCTCGTCTCCTTCTTCATTGCTCTTACCATCGTCAAACTAATTGTCAAACCCTCCAATTCCACCAAACACCTCCCTCCTGGACCTTTCACCGTACCCATAATAGGAAACTTTATATTGTTCCGCAAGCCATTAACCGAAATTGAGCTTGCTCTCCGAAACCTCCACTCCAAACTCGGCCCAGTCGTTACCCTCCGTATCTTCTCTCGACCCGCTATCTTCATCGCCTGTCATGATCTTGCACATCAATCGTTGATCCAAAACGGCGCCGTTTTCTCTAACCGACCTAAAGCCAGTCCGACCAGCAAAATCCTCAGCAGTAATCAACATACCATCAATTCAGCTCCCTACGGCCAGACTTGGCGTGTCCTCCGTCGTAATCTCACTTCTGAAATTCTCCATCCTTCTAGGGTCAAGTCTTATTCTCATGCTCGCAAATGGGTATTGGACATTCTCGTCAATTCCCTCAAGTCTAACACCAAACAAGGTAAACCCATCCAAGTGAAAGACCATTTTCAGTATGCCATGTTTTGCTTGTTGGTTTTGATGTGTTTTGGGGATAAATTGGAGGAGAAACAGATAAAAGACGTTGAAAATATTCAGTGTCGGATTCTAGTGGGTTCTGGAAGTTTCAATGTAATCAACTTCTTGCCCAAATTGTCGAAGATTTTGCTACGGAAAAAGTGGAACGAGTTTTTTCAGCTACGAAAAGAACAAGAAGCTGTTTTAACACCTCTGATAAACGCAAGGAAGAAAGCGAGAGAAGAAAGGCAGAGCAAAACCAAAGAGGACCCAAAAGAAGACTGTGAGTTTGTTCTATCGTATGTAGATACCCTTTTGGATTTGCAGCTTCCTGAGGAACATAGAAAGCTTAATGAAGGCGAAATGGTTAGTTTGTGCTCGGAATTTCTCAGTGCTGGTACGGACACAACATCCACAGCTTTGCAGTGGATAATGGCAAATATAGTAAAGTACCCACATGTTCAAGAAAAGCTTATTGCTGAAATTAAAGGGGTAGTTTCGAATGACGAAGAGAAAGAGGTAAAAGAGGATGATTTGCAGAAGATGCCATATCTTAAAGCTTTGATCTTGGAAGGTTTAAGGAGGCACCCACCAACTCATCTTGTGGTACCACACGCAGTGACAGAGGAGACAGTTTTGGGTGGATACGTGATTCCAAAGAATGCTTCCGTGAATTTCATGGTGGCAGAGATGGGATGGGACCCTAAGGTTTGGAAAAATCCAATGGAATTTAAGCCTGAGAGGTTTCTGAGTAGGAAAGGTGGAGAAGAGGAAGTGGTTGACTTAACTGGAAGCAGAGAGATAAGGATGATGCCTTTTGGGGTTGGAAGGAGGATTTGCCCTGGTTTGGGTTTGGCAATGCTTCATTTGGAGTACTTCGTGGCCAATTTGGTTTTGAAATTTGAGTGGAAAGCTGTTCCTGGAGATTGCGTTGATTTGTCTGAGAAGCAAGAGTTCACTACAGTGATGAAGAATCCTTTGCAGTCATGCCTATCTCCCAGGTTTAGCTTATAGAGAATAAAGACAATTAGCTTATTTTGCTTGTGTTTATATAGTTTTAAGCAGTAGCAATCTTTGGTATGATAAAGTTTTCTTTAATGTAAAGTGAATCTATTTAGTTATAAATAAAATAAATATTGGATTGAAAAACTTGCTCTCACTCACACGCTACAATTTTTTTTATACATTTCATGAACATAACACATATTGATTACTGATTGGTTCATGAATAATTTTGATTAAGAATAAAAAAATTCAAAGTGAAATAAGAACCTAAATTGAAGTGCTATTGCTATATTTGTTTTGCCTTGATTTAGGTAGAAGACGGAGGAAATCTTAGTACGCCAATGTTATAGGATTATGATCATGGTACTACTCACCATGATGTAATTAGTTTTCGTAATGAGATACAATTTTAATTTTTTAATTTTATACGATTAAGTTTTATAATTGTAATAAAATTATTATTAATATTTTTTTCGTTGTTTTTGCATTATTAAATTTTATAAAATGTTATAAAAATATTATTTATGTAAATCATTTAAATAGATTTAATGATAAATTATTTATAAATCAACATTATTTTTATTATATTTATAAAGTTTAATAATATAAAATTAAAAAAAATTAAATAATATTTTTATAATATTTACAAAGTTTAATAATATAAAAATAATAAATAATATTTTTAAAATTTAATGGTAAAAAAAACATATATTTGCTTTTACATTTATTATTGTGTTTTGGCTGTAATGTAAGTCGATGAAAGTGGCTAAAATTTAGCATTGATAATCAAACTTTCGTTAACTTTATATTTATGCTTTTAAAACTTATAATGTAAGATTTAATTTTAAAAATTTTAAATTGTTATATATAAATTCTTAAATTTTGAATTGAATGAAAATTTTAAAACTAGGTCTCAATATTTTGAATTACAAATATATATTTTAACAATCAGATTAATATCTATATATGATTTTTTAAAAAATTATGAATTAAATTGTATGATTTAAATGTTTAGGACGTATCTTAATAAATTTTAAAATTTTGAAAATTAAATTTTACATTTTAAAAGCTTAGAAACCTATTATTGAAATTGGTTAAAGTTTAAGATTAATGAAATGGTTAACCCATAAAAGTATTTTGTTGGCTGAATGATATTTTGGTTTTTTTTTATTTTTACTCAGATTAGAAACCTTAGTTAATTTTTTTAAATTTTGTGTATTTTAATCATCTTATAGTTTTATTTTTAGACACTTGTTATTGTCAATATTTAGGTAATTAGAATGTAACATTTTAAAACAAGATGATAAATGTATTTAATGTACTAAGTGATTTATCAAACTAATATAACATTTGGATTAGATTTTTTTTTTTACCAAAATCGTTTTGAGTTAAAGTATTATCTTATTATCTTATCCTGGTAAGTTTTACTATAATAATAGATGTTCTTATATTAAACAAATGGTTTTTTAAATTAGGCTAAATGTTTTATTATGAATTTCATGTTTTATGAAAATTATTCTAAAATAAGAATTATCGCTATTAAGATAATGTATTATTTTATCGTGATAAAACTTACCGTAAAATTGTATACCAATAATAAGTATTTTTCTAATATTCTAAACCTTATTACGAATTCATTTCTTATAATAAAATCGCTTCTAAATAAAAATCATCTTTATTATTATAAGTTAATAATAATTATAGACATTTTAATAAAAAATAAAAAAAAATTCATATTTTTTTTTACACATAGGAAACATAAGTGCATGTTCCTTTTTAATATACTTGCAAATTTACAAATGACATAATGAGCTGGCATGACAACCAAACATTTCCCTTATGATATATACGCATTAGTTTCCGGACGAAATATGAATTCTGGTGAATATATGTCTTTTTTTCTTTTCTTTTTTTAACTTAGATGGTTGTCTGGGTTGATTTGGCTTGTATTGCACTGGAATACTATTTTCTTTTTTTACCTTGGAATCGCATATTGCAGTTTTATTCTCGATATTCTTATGAACTTATGGTCTTCCTTCAGCTATGATCATCATAGATCTATTAAAGGATAATATGAAAGTATTAAGAAATTTATAAATATATTATATAAGTTGATTGGGTCAATCAAATATTATAAAAATATTTTTTTTTTCTTCATAATTTATGCTATTTTAATATTATTTATAATCCGATAATATTATATTTATAAATGCTTTTAATATCTAAGTGATACGTTTATTAATTTATAAGCTAATAATACGTTTGAGGCTTTGATCACCCAAATAGCGGTTAACAAGTGATCAACTCAACTCTTTGCTTAATTAGGAAGAAACTCTCGTATAACGATGACATAATACCTTCTCTTTCAACTTTTATTTATTTATTAGATTTTTAAAACTTGTCTCCTAATTAAATCAAAAATATTAATTTATACATCGATTCATATAATATATATATATATATATATATATATATATATATATATATATATCAACTTACATATACACTGAATAATAAATAAATAAAACATACAATCAACAAATGAAACGTAACCCGAAAACGTAAATCAAGAGGTATTATTTAACTTTATGTGATCTTCAAAGAAGGTGAGGAAATTTGACCCCCAAAAAAATAAAAATAAATAAATGGTGAGGAAATAAAACATATCGATGAAACATTTTCGGAAAAATAAAAGATCCAGTCAACATCAAAAAATCAAACCTAGAATGAAAGTTACTTAAAATAAATAAATAAAATCCCTCACATACTATGTCGTCTATTGTCTGCAAATAATCCAAGATCCCATAAGCCTCTTAGGTTCGTTCACAATCCCATAATCTCCAAAGTCCATTTTAGCCACGAACAGTTTCGGTTTCAGTTTCGGTCTGTACTCTCACTTCTCATTTTTGTTAAAAATAAAAATGGAAACTTGGCTCATCATCCTCATCGCTTTATGTGTCTCATTCCTAATCAAATCAATCTTTAATCTAACAAGCCCCTCCAAAAAAACTTCCTCCGGGACCATTCACTTTTCCGATCATTGGAAACATCCATTGGCTTCGTAAATCATTTTCTGAAATTGAGCCAATCCTCCGAAACCTCCACGCAAAACTAGGCCCAGTAGTCACTCTTCATATTGGACCTCGCCCAGCCGTCTTCATCTCCGATCGTTCTCTTGCCCATCAAGCCTTAATTCAAAATGGTGCCGTCTTTTCGGATCGTCCACGAGCTTTTGAAACAAATAAGATCATTAACAGCAATCAACACAATATTAGCTCAACCTTTTATGGTCCAATTTGGCGTCTTTTTCGCCGAAACTTGACCTCCGAGATCCTCCACCCTTCTCGAATCAAATCCTATTCTCATGCTCGCAAATGGGTTCTCGATATTCTCATCAATCGCCTCAAGTCACAATCTGGAGAAGGAAAACCAGTCAAAGTTGTCGACCATTTTCGGTATGCAATGTTTTGCTTGTTGGTTTTAATGTGTTTTGGTGATAAACTGGATGAGAAACAGATTGAAGACATCGAGCAAGCTCAGCGTAATTTGTTGTTGGGTTTTGGAAAATACAATATACTGAACTTCTGGCCTAAACTGACTAAGATTTTTCTACGCAAGAAATGGGAAGAATTCATGCAGATTAGGAAAGACCAAGAAGAAGTTTTGTTACCACATATAAATGCTCGAAAAAAAGCCAAAGATGAAAAACAGAGAAAAAACAGAGAGGAACAAAAAGACGATGGTGAATTCGTTTTATCGTATGTAGATACCCTTTTGGAATTACAGCTTCCAGAAGAAAATAGAAAGCTTGATGAAGGAGAAATTGTTACTTTGAGCTCTGAATTTCTCAACGCCGGCACAGATACTACCTCCACAGCGTTGCAGTGGATTATGGCGAACCTAGTGAAGTTCCCACAAGTTCAACAAAGGGTATTTTCGGAAATTAAAGAGGTAATTGGTAGTGATGAAGTGGAAGAGGTAACAGAAGAAGAGTTACATAAGATGAAGTACCTTAAAGGTGTGATCTTGGAAGGTTTAAGGCGACACCCGCCAGGGCACTTTGTGTTGCCTCATGCAGTGACTCATGACAGAGAATTGGGTGGGTATGTGGTGCCCAAGAAAGGTTCAGTGAATTTCATGGTGGCAGAGATGGGTTGGGACCCAAAAGTATGGGAAGAGCCAATGGAGTTTAAGCCAGAGAGGTTTATGAATGAAGAAGTGTTTGATATAGCGGGAAGTAGAGAGATAAAAATGATGCCTTTTGGAGCAGGAAGGAGAATATGTCCTGGATTGGGTTTGGCTATGCTTCATTTGGAGTATTTTGTGGCCAATTTGGTCTTGAAATTTGAATGGAAAGCTGTTGAAGGAGACCCTATTGATTTGTCTGAGAAGCAAGAATTTACTATGGTGATGAAGAATCCATTACAGTCTTGCTTATTTTCCAGGTTTTCCAAGTAATTCGTTTTTTTTTCTAGAGAAAATAATATGATAGAGTGGTCTGTAAATTTGAATCTTTTGCTCTTTTCTAAAATTTCAAAACTCATGTCTTGACTATCGAACCTTAGATGTCACATTGCTACGATTACGTTCACAAATATTTTCTTTGTAAGCATTTATCTTTCTGTTGTAGGGAATCCTTTAATTTAATTCTTGTTTTAGTCCATTAAATTCAATCATAAGAATGCTTTTACTGCTCTGATATCTTTATTTTCAATTATACTATTTTTTTTTATTTTTAATGATAAAGTATTGTTTTTAATTATTTAAAACAAATATAATCTTAAGTTTTTTTTTAAATACATTATGTAGAGAATATTTAAAAATAAATTTTATTTATAAAAAAATTATATTATATAATTAAACTTTTCGTGTATCCTTTCAAATAAATCAATAATTCAACCAAAATACCTAAAATTTATTTTCATCCTAATTAAATATATGATGCATTTATTAATATAACTGGATCACTCGTTATTTTTCATTTCTATCCTTAGTAAATTTATATGAAATAAAAATTTAAAAATAAAATTTATTTAAATACATATTTAAAAATAATAGCATGAAATGAGTTGTTAGTTTTTAAATTTTCGTCTATTACTCCAACTATTGGAGCTCATTGATATACTCTTAAAAAAAAAACTTATATAAAAATATTAAAACATGCCTTACTGGAATTATCTCGTGTTATATTTTCTTAAGATATTTCTTGTTTCCTTAAAATAGGAGCAAGATAAGTATTTATTTTGTCAAATTTACACCAACTTCAATGAATTTAAAAATTAAAAAAATCTAAATAGTAAAACTTGATTACTTATCATGGAGCGCGTTATTTAATTTTTTTTTAAATTCTTAATCTACTATTATCAGTTTTTTAAGATCCTATCTATCTAAATTCCCTTTTAATTCACCTCTATGCTATGTCATTATTGAATTTTAATGGGATTATTAAACGTTTATAATAAAAATAAATTTAAGAAAAATGCAAGTAAATAATAATAATAAATAAATGAAAATCGGTTATTTAGTGGTACCGTATACGTGACAGTTAACACTAGTCTCCGAACTCCGATTTTTGGGCAATTTCGAAAAAATAAATAAAATTATATTGGATTCGGATGGCGTTATGTCCAAACCCAAACCCAAACCCAAACCCAAACCCAAACCCGCAGGTAGCCGTAACATTCCTACTCAACAGTGCAAGTGTTGAACCTCACCCTCTCCTCAGACCTATCTCTTACAAAGAAACAGAGAACAAATAGAAAGAAGAAAACACTGCGATCAAATACCAAAACTCAGGAGTACCTAATTTCAATTCCGTAGAGAGCATAGGAGAAATGGAAGAGACAAAGGCATTGGCTCAACACCAACTGCTCTTACAACACCACCACCACCAACAACAACAACAACAACAACAACAGCAACAACTTCAACAAGTGGCTCATCAAACCCAGCAACAGCAATTCATGATATTGCAACACCTTCAGCAGCAACAACAACAAAAACAACTTGCTCAGGCCTCCACTATTTCTCGCTTTCCCTCAAATATCGATGCCCACTTGCGTGCCCTTCGTCCCCCAATTAATCTACAACATAATCCTAATACAAGCCCTAACCCTAACCCTAACCCTAACCCTACACCCGATCCCAATTCCAACCTTAAACCCAATTCGGTTCCTAATCTTCATCAGCAAAATGCCAGAGCTGGTCAGCAACTAGCGCAACAGTCACCAACCCAGCAACAACAACAGTCACAGCCGCAGCAAAAAGCTATGCGACCCGTTAACCATTTGGAGCTCCAGATGGCTTACCAGGATGCCTGGCGGGTTTGTAATCCTGATTTCAAACGACCCTTTTCCTCCCTTGAAGACGCCTGTGAGAGGTTCCATTCTTTTTCCCCAAATTGATTTTTCAATTTTTATTTTATTTTTCCAATTTGCTTCTGATTTATCTCCCAAGATTCGCTTATATATATTTACTCAACCATTGATGAATTGACCTATGAGCATTATTTCAATCTAGGTACTGTTAGTAAAATTATGTTTCTTGTGCATGCATAAGTAGACGAAACAAATTAGTGCAATAGTACGGAGGAGAGCTGACAATACACCCACAAACATGGTCATGTTCTACTGTTTTTCATTTGACACATGATGATTCGTTCATGTTGAACACTATCGGTATTTCACTTCTTTTTTAGGACTATCTGTCTAAATTTTCATGTGCTCCGGATGAAGGGGGGAGCTAAATTGGGGGTAACCGGTTGAATTTTTCATAAAAAGTTTGTTAAATGCATCCACTCTTTTATTTTATGTCTGTATGTGTTAGTAATAAAATTTTAATTTATTTGCAATCTAAATCAATTTTCTATCATTTTATTCATTTTTTCAAGTACCCAACTATTAGTTACACATAGAATGATAAAAAAAATGAAACAAAGAAATTTGATTCAAAATAAATTACTTACATATATGTAGGAAATAATCTTATATGGAACACTATAGATATTATCACCTAATAGAACCGTTTATTCTTACAATTCATTTTTATAATAAGAGAAAAGTTTAATAAGTGATATTAAATCAACATGCTTACTAATAGGAACATACAATATATGATATATAATATTTTTTATTTTTTTATTTTTAGTTTTAAATGCATATATTTCATTCACAAATATATATCATGTCATAATATTATTTTAACAATCGTTTTAATTTATTTGAAGTTTTCACTTATTATTTTTTAGAATTAAATTCCTAAAATATATTAATACTTAAGTCATTAATATGATTGTTTTATTTTTAGTTTTAAATTAGTATTAATTAGTTAGTTTAATATGTTTATGTATGAGTTTTATTGTATTTTTTTTATTTTAAATAATTTTCATGGAAGGTTTCAATAAAATGTTAACATGAAAGCTCTAGATTTTATATTATAATATGATAGAAAAAAAAATTAATCTTCAATCCCCTAAAATTTTTTTTAGCCTCCGCCTCTGTTTCAGATGGGTGCCAATATATGCATATTTTCTTTAGATTAATGCATTAGAAAAATCTGGGTTGCGTATTTACAGTATTTTTGCACCACAAATACTCATAAAATGCACAAACAGTGATTTTTGCTTCCAATAAGTGCAACTCTTTTTTAGTTTTCTTTTTATAGGCAAGAAAAGTATATCAGGATGATATATTTTTGTCACTTCTCATGTTATGATTCTTTGTAATAATCGTAGATGATCTGTATTTTTGTGGTGATAGTTATACTTTTTTGTCCTTGTAAATTGTAATGACTCCTCGCGCTGCGAATCATGAATCTTATATTTTGTACTTAAAAGAGGCAAATAGTAACTTTTGAGCAAAACTTTATTCAGAAAATTAGTGATGGATTATTGACCCCAAAAAAATAAAGGAAAATGGCAACTGTTTGGGTGCTGTGTAACTCTTTAACACTTGTAATTCTCTCCAAACGGTAAGAACAAGAAAAAGAAGCCAATGCTAGACATTAACATTTTATGGAGAAGTTTCTCTCCTCCCTTTCTTGGCTACTTCACGGTTTTAGTGATAACATTTTCCATTGGTGAATACCAGTAAGAACTTGAGATATTTTTCCATACCAGCTGATTATTTTGCACAGTCAACATGTAATTGCATCCTGGAAATGTATTTTATATTTAGGTATGGCACTTCATTTATTCTTGTACTCTGCTCTTTCTGAAACTTGTATTTTATAGAGGGTGCTGAAATCCGAAATGATATTTAGGTTACTCCCATATCATGTGGTAGCTGATTATGAGGCAGAGGAGGATGAAAGGATTCTCGACTCTGACACCACAGGCCAAATGCCATCTCGGTCTCAGCAGTGGGATCATAATATAGCAGCCAAAGTTGCTGAGTTTACATCCACATTTGAGAAGCAGGCTCTGGCATTCAATATCATCTACAGTAAGCGTGTTGAAGGGGAGTTTCGATCTGAAGAGAGAATGATGATAGAGCAGGCTCTATGCCAAGAGGCCAAACGGTCTTACTTGGAAGTGAAAACGGAGCTTGAATTAAGAGGAAGATCTAGCCTGGAAGCTAAAATACGAATGACAGGTAGGGCACAAGCAGAGCTAACTCATGCTGAATCACAGTCACATGCTGAAAGACTGGTTCGAGGCCCCATAAGGGCAAATGCATTGGGTTCTCAAGGCAATGATATTTCAACTGGGGAGCAAGAACATCGAGTTAACCCATATGGGATGATGAATGGATGTGGAAACAATATACCGAGAGACGGGAGAGAACTTTCTGAAGATTTTTTGAATGATGACGAGAATGAGAATGCAGATACAAGGGTCCAAGAAGGATGGCGTGGAGTTGGGGAATTTGATTTGAACACCAGATAAATAAAATTAAAAGAGGAATGATATATTTGGAGTTTTTACTGTGTAATTGCCATATATCAGCTAGCACCTATGCTTGTACTTGTGTACTTGTGGCTTGATGCCTTGAATCTTGATCCAACCCTTTGTCACAAGACTCAACGATGGCGACTAGGTACATATCGATGAATCAATAGAATTGTGCTTCTTTTTTTCCCCATATTTCCATTCCTTTTTACTATTTGTACCTTTGTCACTTATTAGGAAATTCAATGTAGGCCGGTGTTTCGACACAATCTTCCCATTGATACTTAAGCTAGGTTCGAGTTGAAATAATAACACAAAATTAAATAATAAAAAAAAATTCATTTGGTCCCCTCATAATTAAATGATTGGTGTTATTTAATCTCTCGTATTAGGCGGTAGGTAGGTCTTATTTATTATGGTTAAAGATTCATATTTTAGTAATATTTAATGATTTGAGTACTTAGTAAAAAAATAATAATATTTTAATAAAAAATTATTAAAATAATATATCTTATTTTTAATTGGTTTTTTATTTTATAATTAATAAATTAAGTGATATCTTTTATAATTTAAGCAATTAAACAATATAATTAACCAAATTTAAAAATACTTCGTTCTTTTCTTTCTTTTATTTATTTATCAAATAGATTTAAAATTGTGACTTTAAAATGAATGCTTCGTTCACGGAAAAAAAAGTGACAAAGGTATTCTTCTGTACGAAATTAGAAGGCCAAATCTACTAATTCAGAGTTGCCACAAATTTCCCTAGGTGTCTTCTTTTAACCAACCTAATTTTCAGGAGAATAGTATCTAGTTATGTGAGTTGAGTTACAGTTGATATCACGAACTAAATAGCTTACGAGTCACTACATTTGCACTTTTTTTAAAAATAAAATAATATATAATTTTAATTAATAACAAAAATATTAGTATATATGTTATTTTTTATTCACATTTTTTTAAACAAAAAAAAATTAAAAGAATCCCTTCCTTAATAATATGTAAGAAATAATACATAACAAACAATCTGCCTTTACCTTTTTAAACGCCTCTTGATTAGTTCTGTGATCTGACGAGTTACAGAATTAACAATATTTTTCGACAAATGTATAAATAAGAACCTTATCGTCCTGTTCCCTGAAGCCAACTAGGATTAATTTTATTCAACTATCTCTTTTTCGTTTTCGCATCTCCAATGAGTTCCATGTAGTTAATAATACATGAACTCGTTTCAACGAAACAGTATGTAGAAAAGCTTTAGCGATCTTGGGGCTCCTATCTAAACGCTACAATACAAATAGAATATGATGTTGAGTTCAGTAATTCACCTATCTCACTTTTAATGTATCAGTTGATAAACAAGTAAACAAAAAGATCATATTTTATACAATAAGAGTCTACACTTCTAGTCACTTTTACCACCGTATTTACCGTATATTCTATATATTGATGGTACATAAGAACGCAAAATAAAGTCCATCAACCACTGTCAAAACTGAAACTAGTACATATCGAGGAAATGGCCGCCTTTACCTCATTTGTCAACACATAGTACTCTGAACCCTGAGAAAAATTTAACTATTAAGCTAAACTGGGCAAGAAAAGGGAGGAAAAGAGGCGTTTATCTTCAATTTGGAACTCACACCGAAGGAAACAAGCAAAGAATACACAAGAATTTGATAATGCCTACAAAATATTAGGGAGCTGTGAGTCCAGTCTCTGCTGCAACTCCTTTATCTTTACTGAAAGCTCTTCCTTCTGCTCCTTGTAGCTCTGCAGTAAGTAGTTTTTCCCTTCTATTATCTCCTTCAATTCTCCAACTTCCCTCCTAATCATTTCAATCCTCTCCTCGGTTCTGGCTTTTTCGGGGGGCTCAAACTTCTCCCCATTAAGAAAACCATTTGCATGACCATTTCTGTTCTCAGATGCCCAAATTGCAACCGCAGAGGGGCTGTCATTGGAGGCAAGATGTCCCATACAGTGATCTGCAATAGCTTTTCTAAGCCTCTGAATTTCTCTCTGAGAATCAAACAAGTCCCTGTTCGCGGCATCAAGCTGTGACTTCAAATGCATCGTTCCTGCAAACTCTGCATTCAGTGAATTCTGCCGTTCTGTAATCTGATCCTGCATTTCCAATATCATATCATCCCTTCTCTTTAGTTGCTGCCTCAGTTTTTGTATTACTTCCCGTTTACTGAAAATGACCGAGCCAGATTCTGACACACAGGGTGAATCAGAACAGTTTGAATGATGTTGAAAGGATTTTGGAGGCAAGTCCAGGCGATCAAGAGAAGATGCCCAGATAACATCATTCTCTTTGCTAAACTCAAGAACTGGAACTGTAACCAAAGGTAGGGAACCATTTGGTTCTCCCAGCATCTGACCATCTGGCTGGCATTTAACCTCCATGGCACCTTCATTCTCTATTTGGAGCCCATCATTTTACATGGCAATAATAAATGTACTCATAAGCACCACAAAATAGTCCATGCAATTTTGCAAAAAATTAATTTAAAGAGATCTAAGCATGTTGAACACGTGATATGCCCAGAGCACCAAAGTTTCATTAAATTTTTCGTGGATATATTTACAATACATCTGCTACCAAAGGCATCAGGTTTTACAATAGATATCAAGTCAATTAGGTGTTACAATTTCAAGAAATAAGACAGTTACATTACCAACATCTAACGAACAAAAGAAAAGTGGAACAAGTTATACTATAACCGCAATAAACAAATTAATCATGGTGGCATTTTTATCAGGATCAGGCATCTCACTTGCTCCCTGAGGTTCCACATAAATCAACCAAAAAAGAATTCATAGCAAAAAATCAATTGAAAAAAAGAATCCTGATAACAAGGATAAAATGATAAGAATACGTCACTTTACTAGCATCGTATTCTGACATTATACATACAGATCCATGTTCTTCCCCCACATCCCATCAGACATAGAGATGCCATGTGATCATGTACATCCTATATAATATAAAACATTGCTTTACTCACTGGTACCTACCATCCCAAAAATAAAGTAAATCCTATTATTTCGATCAAATTTAGCACCACTCCTTTTATTTGCTCTTCCTACACATTTTTTTCTTACAATCTCAGATAACTTGCAAGACCCAAATTGCCATATCATCTAATAAGAAAAATAATAAATTTTTTTGGGATAAAACTACAAATATACCACCAAATTATTGTGTTTGTATCATTTGTACCACCGAACTAAATTTCTTTTCATTTCTACCATCGAACTATAAAAATATTTCATTCATACTACCCGTCATATTGGGCCATTAAAAATAAAATAAGAATAATTTTTTTTTAATAAAAGTCTTTGTTTTTGGTACTCCTCACCAATTCAACAACTTTAGCAATTTCTAACCTACCTCTTCTCCTTTCTTGCCACCAGTCGTTCCATAAGATCTATTTTCTCTGATATTAATAATCATTAAGAAGAAAGAAATCAACAAATACTGAAAATGAATTTCAGAAACTCAGCAAACATCAAAAACCACTTGTGGCCTTAACCTGAAATTTCTAAAAAGGATCAGACAGGCACCACTTGAATTTCTGAAACTCATTGTACCTCACAAAGCCTTAACCTGAAATTTCTGTATCCTATCGTCAAAACGTTCCCACCACTGTTTCTTCAATTCACCTCTTATCCTCTGTGAACCCATTTCCACGTCTTCCACAGCATGCAAAATATCACCATTAGAGCAATATCAAGATAAGAGGTAGGTTCTAAATTGCCATATTTAGGTTATTTGTTGAAAAAGGTGAGGAAGACAATGAACAATAACTTCTATAGATTTTTTTATTTTGATTTTATTTTTAACGGCCCAATGGACAGAAAACTGACAGAGTGATATAAATGAAATATTTTTATAATTCGACAGTAGAAATGGGACGAAATTTAGTTCGGTAGTACAAACAATATAAATACAATAATTCGGTGGTATATTTATATCATTTTTTTTAACAAAACTATTGGCACTAAGGAGAGATTACAAAGTGCACAGCTCCAATACAACATAAATCCAAATCTGAAACCAGATAAAAGAAATGTAAGTCTTTTTAATCTATTCAAAGAGCCACCTGAAAGTATTAGCATCACTCCAATCAGAGAATGTTCAATCTTTTTCAATAATTAAAGCTTTACCACTTTCACCAAAGCCTAAGAATAGAACATAACTTTCAAGCATAAGCAAGCAATAAACATAACTAAATATAATGATAGAACATAATACACAAAGACAAAAACTCACACCTGAAAAACAATTAAAGCAATTACCATCGTCTTCTGTGAGAGAATAAACATTAGGATGCAGCTGGCAACCAAGAGATTTCCTTCTTTCAGACGATTTTTGACTACCTGTTATATGAACAACTCTAAAAGTTAGGCATTCCAAACATAAATTTGCAATACATGAATTGCAGAAAATGACGAAACATTACTAGTATTCCCTTGCTGCCTAGTGTCAAGAACCTGCTTCAGCTTGTGACCAAGACGAATTGATAACGTACTTAATAAGGCACCACCAACAATTAGAATCCAATTTGTGCCTTCGGCCTGCAAAGATCTAGACCTCTGGGCTCGTGGTGGTCCAGTTGTTTTAGGTTTCATTTTAAAAGATGACCAGGTGCTGGTGGAAACAATCCCTACTCATCCAAAAATTCCATTGTTATCTCCATGGCAGGCGCATTTGCTGAAACTGCAACAAGAGAGAAAAATCCTATGGATTTACTATCTCATTAGAGAAATACCTATAAGTTGAAAAGCATCAAAGAAAGAAATGACACAAAACGATAGGATCAGAAATTAGTACATTCCAAGACATCAATGAATTACGGTTTAAAGTTCAAACATGCAAAATGGCTGACAAAGAGGAAAAAATACTCCGTCCACAATAGAAAGGGTCCAATCCCTTACAAAAATTGAATCACAGAAATCCCATAAGGTCTTCCAATTTCTTGGAACTAAGGTAGTAATCTCGTGGATAAACATCTGGTTCAAGTACTAACTGAAGGCGATGCAGGAAGTCATCTCATGCTTTACAAATTAAAATGGCTAGAATATGATACAGATTCTGTTAAGTCCACTAGTAATTCAAGTAGTGTCAATTGCCAAGAGCTAACTCAAGAGTTTTCCACTTTAACTCACTTTTGAAATTTGTAATGCTAACCGCTAAGCTAATAGCTTATATGGTATTTGCTACTAATGTGACTTTAAAGTTGCAAAATCGAGCCCTACCAAAAGCGTGTGTGTATACCATTCTCGAGTAAAAAAAAAATGAAAGAAATTTGTAATGCCACTATTCTAGGGTCAGTCTATTGTACATACTACATAAGACGTAACATACACATCACTTTTCTGACCATTAGATAGCCTACTACTTTTAAGTAACGTGCAAAACATTGTAGAAGTAACTTACATAAGTTAGAATTTTTCATAAAACTAGGTACTGAAAATTAGTACTAGAAAAAGGATTGTGGAAGAGGTAACATACATATCACATTTTTTACCATTACATGGCCGACAAAATTTAAGTACCCGATACATGGCTAGGTCCGCTAGGATTGTGTAAGTAACTTGCGTAAGTTGGAATTTTCAATAACAGTGAATGCTGAAAATCAGTACTAGAAAAAGGATTGAGCCCATATCAATCTAACGAGCAGACCAACATAACATTGCAAAAAGGCTGCTAACGGCTTCCATACATACGTTAATTTCCTTAAGAATTAACAAACCCATTTTGACATCCCTGCTAAAAATTACTAAGTGACTCTATACTTCAAATATGTAGGATAAAAGGATATGAATCGCTCACATGCATCAAAAATAAGATTCAGAGCTCAAAATTATTCATTAAAACACACTTGGCATCAATTCTAGACCCTCTAATTACAAATGCAACATCATTTATCAAGCCGCTCAGGAATCTAAAATGAGAGAAACTACACTGGTTCAAGAAAACCAACTCCTCTCAAAGTCCCCAATAATCATGCAGAGTAAAAGAAAAACCTGAGTGAAAAAGATGAAAAAGACAGATTCCAAATGGAGAGTTGGAGCTCGCACACAAACGAATGAGAGAAATGTAACAATGGTAACAAAGCAACGGAAATAGAAAGCTTAACCGATAAAGCAACAATCGAGGACGCAAAGAAACGAACCTGGTTCGACTGATTGACAATTGACACCTGACAACCTAGCCTAGGGTTTCCGATTTCGTCCGTATCTAACTTTCTTTCGTTAAAATCTACTCGTTCACTCCGCCCTAAGATTCACACTTTCTCTCTCTAGAAAACAAAAGGAAAATAATGGAAGAGAAACGAAAAATGACTTAGATATTAGTTTGGATTTGGCGGCAGTTAGGAATTAGGTATATGCTTCCCACTATTTTCTTGTTTCGTTTTCTTTTTGCTAATACAATACCGCCATTTGCTAATTTTATTGCTCCTTGTGCATTTCTGTTTAAGAATGGACAAATTATTTTTTTCTTTCTTTTTCTCCAAATCCAAAATATTTAACTTCAAATTTTTATCTAATTTTCTTTCTAGATATAAATAAATTATACTTATTTAAAAATCCATTAAATCTATAACTAAATTAAATTTTAATTAATTTATACATATGTAATGAAATTTTTAAAATTTCATATATATAAGTTTTTAAAATTTTAACTATACGAATTAGTTATAAAATTTTAAAAATTTTAAATTTTTAAAATTTTTAATTTACAAATATATATTTAAAAAAAAAGCTATAAAATAAGTGTAAATTTTTAAAAGTTTAAGAATCAAATTGTATATTTTAAAATCTTAAATAGATATGTGTAAATTTAGTTAAAATTTCAAAACTAATAATACAACACTAAACATAAAATAAATTTAGAAAAGAAAATATCAAACATGTACTATGTTTCAAAATCTTGGATAACTTTTAATATCATATTTTTTAAATTTAACAAACTTTTAATATATCATTTAAAAATTAATAAATTTTAATATCTAATTTATGTAAATTACCAACTTATCTTTCCCAAAATTTATTTATTAAAAAATGTCATTAACTACATAGATATTGCATATAAGAAATTTGTGGATTTTGTAATTATATGTAATAAGAAATATCACATATATAAGATCACTTACTAATATAAACTATATAAATTGTAATATACAAATTATTATATGCCTAAAATTATAATAAAAAGTATTTTTGATTTAATATATGAAAAATATTAATAGGAGAAAAAAACCGTCAGACACTGAGATTGTAAGTTAGTTCAAATCCATTACTAATATTCCAAAACCATATATATTAATTTAATAAATTTTATCTGTATTAAATTGATTTATATATTAATTTTACATATATATTTTAGCCACTAAACTAAACAATTACAATTACAATTACATATATGTAAAATTTTAAAATCAAATTATAAGATTTAAAAATGTAGTAATATACGTGTTAGATTTTAAAAATTTATGAATTAAATTGTATATTTTAAAAATTTAAGAATCTATGTATGAATTTAATTAAAATTTAAAGACTAATAATATACTTTAACATATTAAAAATAGTAAAAATAAGTGATAATTCTTTTAGATATTTTATTTTTGAGAACATATTATTTAAAAAATAAGGAAACTAAATACATCAAAAATATTAATTTATTTTTTTTAAAATAAAATTATATTTTTAAATAAAAATAAAAAATCATTTAACTCTAATAACCTCAAAAAACTTCAAATTTTATTAAAACCTACGTTTTAAACTTATATTATAAATTTATGACATGTCTCAAATATCTTGAAAAAATATAATTAACTTCATTATTTATGAGGTTAAATATCACTATAATGTATGAAATAAGACTCAAACTTAATGCATATGAGTTAACTTAAATATCATTCAAATATAGTTACAAATACATGTGCTTTGAACATAATTAAATTGATATCTATATCTATCGTGTATTAAAATATGATATAAATATAGGTATAAATACGAGCGAATTTGATATTTAACATTCCAAACTACTATTTTTAGTTCCATCTGAGAATGTAAGACATATGGTATGGACTGGTCACGAAGGTTATTAAAAATATATGGAAAATATTTCATGTCTCAAGATTAAAATCAATAAATTTGTCACATATCCATTTGACTCTTAATTTAAACGGTACCAATTTTTGGCAATTGAACCCATAATGCAAAATCTCTACCGATTATAAAATATCATATTGATTCAGATAAATGTTTAGCATTCCTTGTAAGCGTATAGTTTTTTTTCTATTTAGATGCGCGAAATTCGGTCAACTAAAAGTCGCAATACCGATGGTCATATTTCCTCTCAATAACAAAGCCAACGCAACCATATTAACGGTAAAACCAACCAAAATTTTCCCAACTCTGTCCCTTTGTATAGACCTCTCCCAATCCTATTCCATCCCTTCTCCATTCCAAAATTTTGCAGTGTTTCTCTGTTTAATCATACATCTTAGAGAAGCACTTGCAATCTTATATACATTTTTATTTATATCTAAGAACCCAAATATAAAGATGGCACCTAAGTTTCTAGTGCTTGCTCTAATCATTGTTGCTATATCTGTGGTGGTGGTGATTGCTGATGAATCATCACCCGAGACTGCTCCGTCATCCTCTCCTACCTCGTCTGCCCCGGCATCCTCTCCGACCCCATCTTCCAATTCAACAACCCCAACACCATCAGAGGCACCAACACCAAGCAGCTCAACCCCAACCCCAACACCATCAGAGGCAGCAACGCCAAGCAGTTCAACCCCAGCCACATCTCCCTCCTCTTCATCAGCTCCAGCTCCAGCTCCTGAATTCGACATTACAGCTCCACCAGCCCCTGCTAGCGAGTACAATGAAATAGTAGAGCCTCCTGCTGCTGATCCACCTGTGAATGGAATTCTTACTGATGATCCTTCATCAAAAGGGGGAGCAACCGTTCTTGATCTCTATGTTGCCGCTGCCGTTGTTGCAGTTCTCTTTTTCTTCTAAGTTTGCAGCTGCTATTCATATTCCTTGACATTAATTTGGTTATTCAATCATACATTATACCTCCTTTGGGTTGTACAATATTCATAATTTTTTGTTAGAAGCTTCAAGTATTGCATTTTATTGAATGGAAAGGAAATGAATTAAATTTATCCCTTGATATTTAAAATTCATGAATATATAAGTTAATGACAATAACTTGTGCGATTTTAGTTTTCCAAATAACTCTTTCCTCTACGTTTAGGAGTCGAAATATTTAGCTTATATGACTCAATTCATAATTCAATCTATAAGTTGAGATTATATTATAATTAGGTATTACGACATCACATTAATTTTAAGAAAATTGAAAATTTGAAAATGTAATAAATTAAAATATTAAGGAATAAAGTTTGATTTAGAGGGTTATTCTTAGAGCTGCCAATACATGTTAGCGTGCATCTATCAAAAATAAGCCATCAGTCCAACACTGATATTTATAGCCAATCCAATTCTCACGTAACAAAGACTTAACAAATTTCCCGATTGACTGCAAATTTGCATAAGATCTATACAATCAATCAAAAACGAATGCTAACTTAGATAGGAAGTTTCAAAACCAGCACTTCATCAAAAATCAGAGTTTGCAAAAGCCATTGAAACAGAGGATATAAATAAATCATAGATAAAAGACAGCCAGCAACTCAAAGAAAGTGTAATAAACCTTAAAAAAAAATTCCATCCAAGACCAAAATACCAAATACTTTTGCAAAACAATGACGGGTTGAACAAAACGTATTGTACAACAAAGATTACACCAATTGCAGCTGCAGAAGAAATCGGCAACAACGGTAAAATACACACACAGGCAGAGATATATGCTTGTAATGCCTAACATATAGCTAATGCATAGAGATAGGAGGTTCTCTTTGTTGTTTAGAACATTAACAAATCTAGGACTTATATTAAGCTTTAGAAAATAGTGGAAAAATGGTAGTTGAAAAATATGAATCTTTGACATGAACTCTTCCTAGTTTTCAATATTTTTCTTCTTTTCCTGCATATAATCCTCCGTTTCCTCCAACCACAGATCAGCAAAATCACACTGTTTCCAAGCATCAAACCAAGGTCCACCACGAGTATAATGAATGGCCTTAGGGAAAGTGGTGGGATCATTTTCAACAACCTTGTTATGCCCCTCAAGAAAATTCCAAACAAATGGGATGGACCCAATTTCATCATCCTCAAGCCACTGAAACCTGTGGAGGAAAGCACCTGTTTGGGTGTTCACCATCTCCGGCGTCAAGATTCGATTTTTGTGATGCCCACAATTGTATAACACCATAGAAGACCAGTTCTTCCTGGGATAAACAGTTTGAACAGCACCGTCCATTTTGGTGGTCTCTTTTGGGGTATAATCATGTTGAACACACATAATAGCATATTTATCATCAGTCAAGTCCTTCAGTTCCTTAATGTCAGCAAGATAAAGAAAGTCACAATCCACAAACAATGCCCAACCTTCATAGTTGGCCAAATATGGTGTAAGGAACCTAGAGAAGGAAAATTCAGTGCTTTCTAATTGACCTCTTTCTCTCCAATAAACACCACTCTGTCTCATATCTGATTGTTTGATGGGCTTAATTTCAACAGGGATTGTAGCTCGCTTCAAAATTGAATGGCAACATACCTCGTAAGCAATATCCTCACGCTGATCATAACCAACAAAGACCTTGAAGGACTTTTCTTTGTTGGCATTTTCATTCCCATTACTTAGAGGATGAATCATCCCATCACTCAAACTCATGATACTGATGATTCTTTGAGTGTTGCAATCTGTTCAACAACGAAAAATCATTATTATTAAAAAGAAAAGTAACAAAACATGATTTATGTGAAATTAACACTAGATCAAAACATGATTTATGTGAAATTAACACTAGATCTCACATTCTCCGCAGCAATAGTTCAAAATGAGAAGGAAAATTTAATTTCTTTTAAAAATCAACTAGCGTAATGTTCCTTTTTCTTTTATATCCTTTTCTTTTCTGTCATACTATATACAAACACAAGTAATACAATGCGAGATCTAAAATATAAAGAATGGTACGAGTCCATTAAGCAGACACGAAATCCCCTAGAATCAAAACAGGATTAGTACCGCCAATAATGTTAGAGAGAGAATACCTGCGAGAAAAGAATGGAATAAATGTGGCATCAGATATCCATGAAGAAAAACAAGTGCTTGTTAAGCGTCGTCATTAGTATTTTTATATTCGTTCGGAAGATTCATTTCAGAATCAATTCAATGAGTTTGAAGAAATTGGGGATAAGAAAAAAAAAACAATCACTTAAAATTTCAAACTATAAAATATTAATTTCTTATATTTTTATTATTAAAAAAATTAATTAATTCATTTCATAATAATGAATATTTAATTAAGTTAAATTATAATTTATTAAGTATTAAAATTCTTTCTATTTAACGTCATTTATATTATTATGATATTATTATTTTTTTGTTAGTAAAAGTTTCATTTTAGTCATATATTATTCATTTAATTTTTTAAAAAATATATATTATTTATGTTATTAAAAATAAAATATATTATAGATAAAATATTTTTTTTTATGATGTAAAAAAACGACGTACATTCTTCTAAATATTAAAAATAAAACTAAAAAATTATCTCATATAATTAAAGGGAAGTATAATTAGTATAATTATGGTATTGCTGAGTAAGGAAATTGAGTCGATCGAGAAATAAACTAAGTAACAGAAAAGGTATAATTATGCTACCGATAAAGCGAATTGATGTATGTATTATTTATTGATTTAATAATTGCTTTTATATAAAATTGAAGTTGTCACTATTAATATTAAACTAATATTTTTATTATTAGTGTTCTGAAGATATCAATTTTTAAAATAATTATAAAATTATTTATTAATAAAAAATTAAGTAAATTATATCATATATATTAATATATTAATTAATTAAGTTATGATAAATTTTTTTTTAATAATATAGTCTAATACTCAACAAAAAAATTATTTTTATAAGAGAATAAAAATTAAATTTTATTAATAAATATAAAAATATAGTTTATATAAAAATTTATTTATTTAAATACATTAATAAAGATATTTATCTATACTAAAAGTATCAAAGTAATATATTTTATAAATAAAAAAATTTAAAAAAAAAATTATTTTTATTTTCTTTTGAACATAAAAAATATTTAATTATTGTGAACAAGAATTTAAAAAAAATGGTAGGTCAACCTCATATTTATTATTTTGCAATTTATTGTCCTGGTAGCGGTGACCATAAAAACCTTTCACACTGTTAATAAATTAGGAGTAATTATGTTTGGGTATAAGACAATTCCGTAATTATTATCATTTTTTTTTAACTTGGCACTTAAATCCTATAAATATAAAAAAATTAAGAAAATTTTATATATATGTTAAGATTATATTTTTATTATATCTCACTCAACAAAAACAAATTACATTATTCATAAATATTTATAATTTTCATCTTATTTAATAATAAAATTTATATTTAAAAATTAATACAAAATTTATGTATGAATAGAGTTCATACGCCACTACATACAAATAAATTATTAATTAAAAAATAATATTTTAATATGATATTAAATATCGTGAATTTATAAAAAAAAATTAAAAAGATTGATTTTTACATAATTATATAACTATTAGTACCATTCTCTCCGATTTTTGTTTTCCTCGAGATTCCCACGTTTTTTTATAAATATAATAATAATAATAATAATAATAATAATAATAATAATAATAATAATAATAATAAGTGTCACGTTCTCTATTGATGTAGTCAGCTATAAGCCTATAACTATCGTCTCCTTTAATAATGATAAGAGTAATTATCAACAAGGACACATTCTAACTACAACGACAGAATTTGTTTTCCTAATTCGAGAGACATCTGGCATATTTTACAGCAATGCTCTATAACTAAAAGTTGTACGGCTAACTCAATTTATATGTTACTATGTTATTCGTTAATTATATTATGTTGTTTATTAATTATATATTCAATAAAATTAATTAAAATACGATATAAATTGATATATATATATATATATATATATCAATTTATTGTATAAAATATTTCCCAGATGAAAAACAAACTTTTTCTCCACTATTCATTTATCTTCGTGCCATCTCTCCCAAATGAACATGTAAGTGTGTAACGATGGATAAGGTTGATATTTTTAGAATATTTTTATTTAAATTATTAATACGATAAATATTAAGTATAATTTATACATCTAAGTTATCATAATTTTTTAATATTATTATCTAATTTAAATAAAAGATATATCAATAACTTAAATATATATAATTTATTTATTTTAATTAATAATATAAGATAAATAATACTAAAATAACAATAAAAATAATCAAAATGTAGCAACTTCTCTAATAGATAATGTCTTTTAACATGTAACAATAAAATTAATAGCAAAAGAAAAATGTTGGGTAATTAACATGATTTTTAGAATTATATTTTGGTATAATTAGTAGTTATAATATATTATTAATTTTTTTATTTTTATGTACTAAGATTTATAAGAGAGAAAAATAAAATAATTTAAATATTATCTATTAATATATTAAAATATAAAATATTATGTGATATATTGTAATCCCTTGATTTTATTATTTAAATTATTTTTAATAGAATGATAAAAATATATATATAACTACAAATTCATTCTCCCTGACCTTATTCATAATAACAAAACAATTTTTGAAAACAAATAAGAGAAAAAAAGGCCATATTGATAAGCTTAGGAACCAGTGGACCGTGGTACAATTAAAAATATAATTATTATTGTGGTGTCGTTGAAACCTACTTCTCAATCAGTGGGTACTTCATCATGCATTTCACATCACAATTCACATTAATTATAAATGTGATTCAGGATAATATCGACGTCATCGTCCATAATATGATCGTTGATAGGGGTGACAAATGTTAGTTAAATCCGAATCCTAATCCGATCTGATCCGAATCAAATTATGAATTATTCAATCCGAATTCGATCAGGTTATGCGTATTGTCCAGAAACAATCTGAAGCGTTAATTTTAAGTCAATCTAAATCAGATTCGATCCGTCAGAAAATTATTTAAGCAAAAAATTATTCAGAAACTAATCATTGTATATGTCTCAATCAAAACGAATCTTAATTTGCTAATTTTAAGTCAATCTGAATCGTCTAATTCAAAAATTATTAAATCAAAATTTTAATTTAAATCTATTAAAAAAATTACATATAATAAAAAAATCTAAAATAAAAATATTTTTAAATACAAATTAAAAAAGTAAGGTAATGACATGATTAAAAATAATTGAACAAAAATAATCAAAAATAAAAAATTAAACATTAATTACATAATTTAACTCCAAATATACATAGTAATAATTTAATTCCAAAAAATTAAATAGCAATTACATAAATTAACTTAACTACTGAATATTAATAGCAATATTCTTTTTGATAATCGTTGAGGTTTAAGTCGCGTAAATCTGTCAGAATATATGCCTGATGAAAAATTAAAAAAGTTAAAAATATACATAAATAATGAGCTAATAAACATAATAATATATATTTGATAACAAATAAATCTATATATATTTGAAATATATATATGAAAGTTTTATGAAATATCACGATTCTGAAACTGATTTAAGTAGTGATTTCTTGGATATTAATGATTGGAGATGAGCGAATCTAATTTTTGAGTGCAAATCAAAGATTGTCTGAGTTTTAGAAGATAAGGAACTCTGTATGGACTAATTGTACAACCTTGATGAGAATGCAGGTCGGAATCACTACGGTGAATGCAGATATGGCCCGATACATCTCGAGCTATCAAAGACAATCTTAAATTTTGAGGAATGAACATTACACCTGACTTAAAAGATCAAAATTTCTCATCATCAGTATCAGCAATGCTTCTTGTAAGTATTTTTCCACTTGATTTGTTTTCCATAGTATGAACTTAACTTTTAAATGCTTTCTCTTTACGAGAAGCGTAAAGTTAGAATGCATCCTTCTAAACCAAAACCTTATGTACCCGTTTTTCTAAAGGTTGAGAAGATTCTTCTATGTTTGAGGGAAAATACTTTATGATCATAAGTACATATCTTCAAAGTTTTTTACTTTTAGAACTCATTGAAGCCTCAATCTCATCCCGTTACACAATTCTAACAAACTTAGATGTAAAGAACACTCTTTATGCCTAGGATCAAGTAAAACAAACGCAAATAACATCATATTCATTTTAGATATTCGCTCGATATTTGTCGAAACTTTACCTTGAATCGCCATCTTCATCGTAATATAATCCTCGCATTTACTCCACGTATCAAGTTGATCATGAATAAGACAAATACGATCAAGAAGAAATTAGAAGTCACGTATAAAGATCAGGAAACATTAATGTAACCGTAAAAAACTTTCAAAAATTGGACAAAATGTCTAGCATTATCCCAATCCATTATAGTCGGAGCTTGTTTAATTTCACCTCGACAAAACTCTTGATAGTATCCCAATCGGTGATCTACAACCTTTCAAATGCTTTTTGAAAATAAGTTGCGAATCAACATCAAATAAGTTGAATTCACCTTGTCGTAACACATCTAAACAAGCGAGTTTTTGAGTAGAAAGTTTTTCATTTCGTGACACTCTTAAATTTTTTGTAGTCTAATTGGTGATCCTCTCACGTATCTTACAGCAGCCACGAATCCTATTTATTGATATGTTATACTCTTTCAAACCACTTCGACAATTAAATTCAGAATATGTGCACCATCGTCGCATGTGCAAATGTTTTGATTCTAAAATTGCATTACCCGAAACCATTAACGCATTTTTCAAATAAGTAAGTGCGGTATCATTAGAACTTGCATTATCTGTAATACATAATATCTTTATCAATGCCCCGATCTAACAAACATGCTTTGTCGCTACCAAGTGTATCACCTTTATGATTTGGAACTTGACAAAAGTTCAAGATTCTCTTTTGTAAATTCGATCATTATCAATGACAAAATGGCGGAGTTAAACCATCGTATAACATAAATTCGACAAGATGTCCATGTATCGGTGGTAAGACATATTCTTTTACTAGTTCTATTCAACAAATCTTTTAATTTTACTCTTTCGATAGCTTGTCTGAAATTCAAGAAATCTCTTGCAATAGTCCATAGAGAAGGGATTTTAAACAAAGGTTGTAACTTCTTCAATAAACTCCTTAAATCCTTCAGCCTGCGATAATAAATGGCAATTCATCTTTTATTATCATCCTTACCAATTTTTCTCTACATCTTTCAACATTAAAACTATGAGTTACAAGACTTCCTTCCTTATGGAAAGCTAAAGTTTTTTGTTTCTTAAGAACTCTCTGGGAAATTTATCACGTCCAATGAAATGTGTGCATGACAAATATGGCGTGCGGTTGCTTGGCCGTCTTATATTGTTTCTTACAATATTTGCATATAGCTTTGCGATGTTGTCCTACCCTTACTATAGTAAAATGAGCCCGTGCCGCTACTTAGATCTAGAGGAAACTTTTTACATTCTTTAGAAGCGTCATGAGGTCGAGAATTAGACTTACGAGAATCTTCTTGAGTTGGTTGTGTTGCACTTTCATCTTTATTTACTTCAATCACATAAAGTGTATCCTTATCTTTATCTAAAACCATATGTATAGTTGTAGAAAAAAATATTAGACATTTGTAATAAATAATTGTAAAAATGTGACGTAGGCGTGGGAGTGATGTTGGACGTATTTTTAATTGCATGTGATTTAAAATATGTATTGAACATTTATATATAATATAACTAAAACTTTAATAATACGAATTAAATGTTCAATTAACATGCACCATTTATAAAACAATGTTTTATGATATTGATTTTTATAATTATGAAAATAACATGATGTATTACAATCTTTGAAATTTGTTCCGCACAGCCATGATAGATCTCAATATTTTAAATGTAGTTTAAAAATTGTTATAGCTCAATTAAAGCATGAAAAACAGCGTTTTTGGAGAAAAACAACGTTTTGGGGAAAACTGCATTTTTGGGGAAAATTCTGGAAAAACTGCATTTTTAGGGAAAAATTCTGGAAAAACTGCCTTTAGCTATGATTTGGTGTGCCTAGATATCGAAAAAGTTATATGGAATCATAAAAAAAATTAGGTCCAAAATAGACCTCGACACAAAGTTATGACCGTTCGGTATCTTATAATGTCATCAAAAAATATAACCTTCTTGTTAAGGATGATGAAGAAAAACGAACGAGCAATGACGGCAATGATAACGGCCGAGTAGCGGTAGCGAAAGAAGTAGCGGCGAGCAGCGTGACGAAAGAAGTAGCTTGATGGCGGCAGCGGAGTGAGTAGAAGCCTGAGCGATAACAGCCAGCGGCGGCGGTGAAGCAACCGCGATGGCGAACGAGATGTAACAGTAGTAAAGCATAAGCACAGCGAAGCAAGCGAAGCGTACGAAACGGAAACGAAGCGGTGCGAAATAGAGAAGTAGAAGCGGCGGTTGCCAGTAGAACGAAAAAGCGAGAAGCGAAGCGAAGAGACCGCGATCAGCGAGAAGCGAAGCAGCTGCGAAGTAGAGTAAGTAGAACCGATTGTGAAGCGAGAAAAAATATAGAAGCGAGAAAAATATAGAAGCGAAGCAATGCGAAGCGAAAAGCGAAAGTAAAGCGGCAATGACGAAGAAATAACAACAATGGAGTGGTAAAGTGATGAGAGAGATGGAGGCTGCGAGAAAAAATATATTAGGTTTTTGGTTAAGATTTAGAATTTTAGATATACGGCAGCTCTTTAGGTTAGGTTAAATAATTATATATATATATATATATTTAAATAATATATTAAATATATCGGATCGAATCGGATTATACGGATTTGAATATTTCTAATCCAAATCCAAATCCGAGCGGATTGATAAAATCCAATCCGAATCCGATCCGACTTCGGATTGAAACCACTTAATTTTATTGGATTTGATCGAATTTTTCGGATTGATCGGATTGATCGGATATTTTGCTCACCCCTAATCGTTGATATTATCACACTAATATATTTTTCTTACATTTTAAGTTCAAAATATTATTTAAATATTTTTTATTATTAAAATATCATTCATCCAGTAGATATTATCACTAAGATGTTATTAAATTGTTAAAAAAATATCAAAAATATTAATTTTTAATTTTATTTTATTTTTGAGCTATTATTTCAATTTAATGTTTTTTTTAGGTTTTTAAAGAGAATATTTTTTTTTATTTGTGGTATTTTGTTATACATATGAAATTAATATATATATATATATATATATATATATATATATAATTATATTATATATTAGTTTATTTAGTGAATAATGAAACACTAATGTTTAATCCAATTCTTAAGTTCAAAATCAATATGTATATTTTATTTTATATTAAAATTTTAAAAATAAATAATTAATAAAATTTATTTTCATACTATTAAAAATTATATATTTATAATATTTAATATATTAGGTAATTTATTTAATTATTTCAAACATTTTAACTATATTTTATAATATTTAAAAGATATACATTTTATCATACAATATTTTAATTTATTTATTAAATTATTTATTGATATAAATATTTTATGTATTTAATATATATATATATATATATTAAGTAAAAAAAATTAGTTTAAAATATAAGTAATTGATTCTTTAATATTTTAAGATTTATTTATTAAATTATTTATTGATATAAATATTTTATGTATTTAATATATATATATATATTAAGTAAAAAAAAATTAGTTTAAAATATAAGTAATTGATTCTTTAATATTTTAAGATTGATATAATAAAGAAAAGAAATTTATAAGATTTTAAATACTTAAATATTATAAATAAGTGTAATTAAAATATAAAATATTTTATAAAAAAAACAATATGGTGTTAAGATTGGTGCGGTCTAGTGTACCCTATTATTAAGTAAATAATAACTTTACTTATTTTTCCTGCAATTTAAATCATGAATTTAAACACACTACTATATGATCTAAAAAATAAAAGTTTTTAACATGGAGGGAATAAAAATTCAATTGGTAACTACTTTTTATGGTTATATGCTCAAACTTGAAAATAAGTAAACAATTTTTTTTACTGTTATATGCTTAGATGATTCATTATTAATCAAAAACTATATTTGATCATTTTTATTTGTTTTTTTATATAAAATATATGATATTGATATTCTTATATTTTATTCATCAAGGTTGGTTGTGTGTAACCTTGATTATAAATAGCGATGCCTATTTTTTTTTTTTTAGGAACTAAAATTCGTGAAGAAATCGCGATTTAGACATCGATATTGAATGTTTCCGAAATGAAGGGATGCAATTGATAATTATCCTTCTTGTCTCACATATTCCCTGGTCTCTATTTTTTTATGATTTTTTAAAAGATATTATATAATTATAAAATTTTAGATTAAGTAGAATGTACAAATTTTTTATCAATAATAAATATTTTAATTAGAAAGATATAATATTATGATAGATGATAAAACAATTATTATAATAATTATAAAATTAAAAATTAAATATAATTGTAATTTGTATTTTAAATTTAATTTATTAAATTTAATTATATAGTAAATAAATATAGTTAAAATTTTATAGGTAATTAAATAATTGAAAATTTAATTCAGTTTTATCTATTTATATCAAAGAATACTCAATGCCAGTGAAAAAAAAAGCAGATTTTGTAACGAAATATTATAATAAAATAGAAATTTTTTGTTTAACATATTGCAAATGTAATTTTTTATTACAAAAATTTAAGTGTGGCATATTTTTTTAATTCGACCAATCAATATGAATCAGTGGTCAAATTATGTATGTTGAAACTGATTTGATAGATTCCATTATAAATTTCAAAAATGATAATATTAACATAATTAAATCAAACATATTTTTTAATTTTTATTTATTTATTGTATATTACAATTTTTATTATTATTAATTCAATGCTATAAAATTGGGTATTTAAGTTAACATGTAAAGTCGATTTTTGAAAAAACACAACTTATAATGAATTTAAATTTAATTCGGTATAGAATCAACGCTATCTACGTAGGATGTAACCTCGGTTGATATGTCGAATCGACGCTGTGTGTGGACGTAACGTCGGTTCCAAGTGTCAATCGACGCTACACGTGGACGTAGCGTTGGTTGACGTGGTGAACCGACGTTATCCACGTACCGTAGCGTCGGTTGACACCTAGAACCGACGCCATCCACGTAGCATAGCGTTAATTGACACGTGGAACCGACGATACACACGTGGATAAATTCTTTTCTCTTCTTTTTTCCCTAGACAGAAACTATTCCAAACGTTGCATAACTCTCAAAAATCCAAAACTTCATTCACTTCTCCTCTACCCTTTCTCATTTTACGGCCACCTACGACTACCATTTTCAACGTCGATTAGTGAGTTTTTTTCCTCTCTAACTAATCTCTTAGATCCCCTATTTTTTGAGCAAAATACTTAAAAAAAATTACACACATTTCTCACTTACAAAACATCATTTTTTCTTCATTTCATTCATTTTGTCACTTCATTTACTTTTGTAGTTATTTTTATTAATTTTACGCACTTATTGTTCATATTTTTTTCTATTATTATGTGTATAATTTTTTGTATTATATATGTAGATTTATATTATAACATTAGGAGAAGAATATGAATATCTTGAATAAAATAGAACAAAATCATGATAATTTTTTTGCTATTAGTTAATATTTTATTTTTTAAATATTTGTATTATTTGAACTATTTGTTAAACTGATTTTAGTTTGTTTTTCCTGCTCAAATACAGGTTTTTATTTAAATATAATAGAAAATAAGTAAATTTTTTTAATAAAAATAAAAATTTAAAATCGATTAAAATCGACTTTAATGCACATTTTTATAGTAGTAATTGTAATTATAATTATATTAATATTTCACTTAAATTATATATAAAAATAAAAATATAACTAAAACATACCTAGAGTGTTATTTAAGAAATATCTAACTTTATATTTTTTTATTGAGTGTTAAAAATATTTAAGTTATTTGATAGGGTACTAAAAAAATAACTCAGAGTGTTATTTAAGAAATATTTAACGTTATCATTTTTTACTGTGTTAGAAATATTTAAGTTATTTGATAGGGTATTTTTAAGTATTTTAATATTTTTATTATAAATAAATATATTTATTTATTTTATTTTATTTTTATTTCTTTAGATATTATAAGATATGTTTTTTTTTTGTTTTATTGAGAAAATATTTTTATATAATATTAAAAATACTGAGTCAATTAATTTCATATGGATTTTATAGGTATATTTGAAAGTTGATTTATAGAATAATAAATTGGTTAAAAATTTTAAATTCTTTAAAATAAAATCAACTTATAGAATAATTTAAATAAACAACCTAAACTACTTATAGTTACCCTCACAAGAATACATCAAAATATAGTTTTCCTTAAATTATATAATAAAAGTAAGATTAAATGGGTGATAATTTTTTTTAATAATATATAAGTTAAAATAATAAAAATTATATTTATAATATATAAATAATTAATTAATCTATAAATTTTAAATTTAAGAGCTTCACCAAAAAGGTGAATATCGCTACAAACAGAAGCAATCGTAACAATAATTTTGGAAACGAATTTGATCCAGGTTTCGGAATCTTCCTCATCCTCCTTAAAAAAAATCAAATCCTTTAATATTTTTACTTCTTTTAAAAGAAAGAATCTATTTTACTTCATTTACATTTAATGATAACTTTAAACATATTTTATGATATTTTAATTCCTTTTACTTTTAATTTTAAATTTTAAATTTTATATAATTATTTTTATAGTTTAAAACATAAACATCTAAAGATATAAACTATAAAATAAGTTTAAAGATTTGTATTAATGAAACGGGTAATGTAGAGTAAAGAGTAAAAAAAATCGAAATCATGACAAAAATAATTTTAATTACTCATATGATAATTAAATATATTTTTATTTTTTATTTTAATGATATATAATTTTAAAAAACAATATTATTATATATATTTTATTAATACAAGTATACTTACAGTTTATACGTTGTCATGTCAAAATTACTAATATTGAGTATAAAAGTCACCGTTTGCGTTCCCATCACACATGTATCTCTAATTTTTAAATTGTTACCATGATTTAAAAAATAATATATTTTTTTAAGATAGCTTTAAAATCTTATTAATTTTAAATAAATATAATATAATTTAAAAATAATTATAAAAAATAAAATGGATAAATTATAATCAAGCTGTTATACTCAATATTAGTAAAATTATTATTTTATCATTGTTAAATTTTACATGCATTTTATTTCATATATTTTTTTTAAAAATAATGATGTATTTTAATATTAATTTATAAGTTATCATATACAAATATCTTGTAGATGATTAAAAATAAGAATCGTTATTTATTAATTAAGTTTTTATTTTCATCTATCTAAAAAAATTATTTTAATTTAAAATACAACTTTCAATCTCAACGTCATCACATAAAAGTAGACATCATAATTGCAAACAACTATCACGAAAACGACTTGGGAGTCGAGATAACTTATCATCTTACTCGTCTTCAAATATAAAGACAAGCAAAAGAAATAATTGAAATAAGAAAGGAATCCTATAAATTTGGTGTCTTGAAACAGTGCCACACAGTTAGAGTAAAATTAGGAATTGAGATGTTAAATTTATATTTAAATTTATTTTTATATTAATTATAATATATATATATATATATTTAAATAATTTTATAAATAAAAAAATTATTTATTTTTTAAAAAAATTTAAACACATTTTATATTATGATTAATATAAATATATAAAAAAACTGAGAGCAATACTGCCCATAAACATGGATTGCCTTATCTCATTTTTGTTTCTTTTATAAAAAAAACGTAATGTGTCTTATCAAGTTACCTGTTCATTGCGTGGCTCTACTTATATTGTACTCACTCCACTGCATTTATTACGTGTTTTATTAAGGGCATAAATAAAATGTTGTCGTAAATGAATCCGTCTTTTTTTAGATTATTTCCCATCAAACAATTTAAATTATTGACATATTTACATATTTTAATTATAAATAAAAAGATAATATTGGTCTATAAATTATGACAAATTATTTAAAAATATCATTGTTTATTCACAAAAAGGGTAGTATATGTCCGTTTATTATAAAAAATGAATAAGAAATTTAAATGATTATTTGGTCAAATTGATATAAACAAAATTGTCATTTAAAAAATATTATATTCTTCCAAAAATAAATCAATAAATATTTAAAAAAAATTGAAATTTATTCACAAAACAAAACATTGTAGTTGAATGATCTCCAATAATTTTTTTTTAAATATTTAATTTTTATTTACTTAATATGAAAACAATATTATCGAAAATATTAAGTAAAAATAAATATTTATTTTTATAATATTAAATAAATAAAATTAAATATTTTGATAAATAAAATTTTACTAGTGATAATTTGAATTAAGAGAATAAATTTGAATTTTTAAAATTATTTATTGAGCTATTTATTGATAAAATAAATATAATTTTTAAATACAAATTTAACCAAGTATATTTAAACTTCTTATACACTTTTAATATGGTAAATGAATTTGTATTAACTCATTGAATAAATAAATAACGGACTTCACTACACTTTTTCTATAATTAACAACCAATGCTAGTGCTAAACCCATCCTTTTTTTATATATATATGTTATTTAAAAAAATAAATTAAATCATTTTTCAAAAGTTTCAGCCAATTTTCAGCCATCCTTAATCAAAACATTAAATGAAAAATTTGTTAAAAGACTGAAAATGAAGGAATATGGAGCGCTTCTTTTTTTTTTTCTTTTCCCATCAACATTCAACTGCTACCTGGGAACACACCCCTTATCGGTCAATATTGATCATGCATAAAACATAAACTTAGTTGAAAGGTTAAATAAAATAATCAACAATAAAAGAAAATTGGTTGTAATATTTTCTCAATAAATTGAAAGGAATTAATTACACTTCTGTCTCAACAAAATGGGTATGAAAAACAATCGAAAAGAATTACATATCTATCTCAATAAAAATAAGTATTATCGATTAGCTTACAATCCATTGTACTCGTACTCACACTATCTTGGTGTTCCCACAAGTTGTAGTAACTAACCATAAAACAGTAACTATCCATAAATTTCTACTTGCAAAAACCTTTTATATTTAACCATAATCTTTTATCCAAAAAAAAAAAAAAACTTTATGCTTACTTTATTTAGAAAGAACAAATATGTATTCTTTGTATGTATAGATTAACTTATAGTTAAATTCGAGTAAAAATAAACAGCTTGAACTGTAATATAAAATATTATGAATAACGTATCTAATTCTACACACTTGTAATGAAATAGCAAGAAGTAGTTCGATTCCAAGAAATCACCTTATAAGGTTGACCATCAATTCGAATTTAGTTCAAACTTAATCCATAATATATTGTATTTTCGATGAAGAAGAAAAATCTAAGTAATTATCTACACCTCTTAAACTAGGAATGAAAGCAACTTCCATCACAATTTTACTAAAAATTATAGTGTACATGATTTCTTTTATCGATCTATTTTTTTATTAAAAAAATAATAAACATGAAAATAAGTAGAAAAAATATATATATTTACCAAATCACAATAAAAGAAAATTAAATAGTTATTTATTAAATTATTAATTTATTTTATATTTATAACTTAATAAATATTGCTAAATGTTCATGTTGGAGCAGTCGAACATGCTATAAAAAATTATTTTTCACAACGTAAACATGAACATTACAATAGTTGAATTATAAATACCTTCTTTTAAATTTTTTGAAATTGTAAAAAGATTTTATAGATTTGAAAAATAACAAGTGTATTTCTTATTATTATAATTTTTAATTTTTTTAAAGAGATTATTTATAATAAAATTTAAGAAAAAAAATATAAAAATAAAATAATTTGTTATTTTTAATATAATTATGTAATTAAGTTAAATTTATTGTATACTAAAATTTTAGATATATTTATTTCTCTTCGTTAAAGCCACGTATATGATATGTGCAAAATTTTCTTTAAAATTCCATGTGACATTTAAAAAAAAATTCAAACTAAGAAATGCGATTTATTAAAAATTATGTATTCTTAGAATAACAAATAATTACCCAGAACAAAAAAAAGTTTACAAATAACTACTCAACCCACGTGTAACATCCAGAACATCTTGAAAAGAAAATAGAATCTATTTACAAAAAAAAAAAGATATTGTCCTATCAATTAAGAAAAAAGTAAATCTGTAATTGTCGGTCATAATTATTGTTTTCACATCTTAATGCAATCAAAATACATAAAAACACTACTAAAAGTACCCAATCTTTTTTTTTTAATTAGGAGCAAACATGCTCCACCTTTGTCTCCACTTTCTTTTTCACCTTTTTTTTGATTCCTATAATAATTATTTTGAATAATTACTTGATATAATAAGTTTGATATTCAATTATTATTAATAATGTATAGTAATATATATAGTACATTTAAATAAAAAAGTTTGTTATATTCCCCGAATATGCTAGATTATTATAATATTTATATATAACTTATCAATAAAATAATAATTTATTAGTTTTTTTAATATATATCATAAATAATTTTTTATTTTATTTTATTATATTATTATGAATTTAATTTAAATCACATTTATATAATTATTATTTTTTCGTATATCAATTGGCATTGTTATCGAGTGAACCTCTATTTTAATATTCGTAAAGTTAAATAATTTTATTTATTGTGTATATAAATATTTGAATGTTTTGTAACACTCTAACATATAACTTTCGGGTTTTCCTGTAAAGATTCTTCTTGTAATATCACATCTAGTTAAGGCTAACCACCTCACGCTGGATTTCTGACCCAAATTTTTGTTCTCTTTACCTTTTCTAGTCTCCTTCTACACACTATTTGATTTCAATGCTAGTTTCAAGTTTTGTTTTATTCTTTTAAATAAGGGATAAGAAATAATATATATGAAATTAGTTTATGGTTAAATAATATGACTTTTTTTTTTACTCCTATTATTTTTCCTTGGTAATTTTATTTATTTAATAAAGAAGAAAGAATTTTAATGCCTTATTAAAAAATTACCTGACTTCACAACATATAATTTATTTAAACATAGAGAAGGTCTAAAATCGAGTCTCAATCCTTCTATTAATAATAATTTTATTAATTAATAATAACATTAAAATCTAATTAATATTAAATATATATATATAAAAAATATTTTTATTCATAGAATTGTAAAAAATTGTAGTAATATCATTATATAAAAATAATTATTATATGGAAGTTTATAATGTAATACGTAAGAATTTTGAATTATAAAAAAAAAACATTTTTACATCTGAATGTCATGGAAGAAAAATAATATGTCTTTATATATATGTATATATATATATAAGCCCCGTAGGTTTGGCCGTTCTCAAAACTTCCTTTCTTTTCCCTTTTAAATATATTTTTTATTGATACATATAGATAAATATATTTTTTATTTATATATATATTAATAAATACAAAAATATCTTTAAACAGTTGATCGTTCTCCACCTTCCTTTTTTTCTTTTTTCTTTTCTTTTTTAAATAAATATTAAAATATATTTTAAATAAATACACTGTTATTTATACAAATAAATAAATATTAAAATATTTTTAAAATAAATAAACTTTTTATTTGTATAAAAAAATAAACATCAAAATATCTTTAAAATAAATACATTTTTTATAATTATAAATAAAATATCAAATAATTAATGAATAATACATTGTTTATTTTCTCACTCCATTGTTTCACTATTTTTTAACACATAAATAAATAACAAAAGTGTTTTAAAATAAATATGTATTTTATTTATAACAATATCAAAATATCTTTAAAATAAATAATTAACATGAAATGTTAGGATATCAAGCTTATTTATAGGTTGATGTTAATAAACATATGTCAAGAAATATTATCTCGTTATTAAATAATGTTTTATATTTGATAATATCACATAATATTAAATAAATATTTATTTATTGTATTAAGAGAATAATCATTTAATATAATGTATGATTTAATTTAAACAACATGATGAATATATTTGTATATTTATCATTGATTATTGATCAATTAAATTACAACGATAATTAATAATATTTATTCTATAAAATCTCTTCAATAGTAATCATCGACTCTAATTCTTTATAGAAGATATTTAAAAAATTAATAATTTAAATCTAAATTCTTGAAAGAAAAAAATGTAAATATTTTTTATAATATTTCAGTGCTAGTAATCCTATCGATGTTTAATTTTATATCTGTGATCGAAAATATAAATATCATCAAGGTAATGATCACTATGTAATGTTGTTTTCATACCTCTAATAGTGTTTAATTTATATATGTAGTCGAAAATATAAATGTCAGCAAGGTAATGATCACTACGTAATGTTGTTTTCATTCCTCTAATCTTCAGTTTTGTTAGATTTACAAGAAAATTTTAATTCTAATCAAACCAATCGAGTAAGACAATATTTATAATTGTCTTTAATATTGTAAATATAAAATAACACTTAATGTTTAAATATATATTTTTATTAAACAATTTAAACATTTTACAGTAAATGTTAACCAATTGAACATGTTTTTAATTAAACTTCAACAAATCAAAATCTCCGATCAATTACTTATTTTTTAATATTATTAAAATATATTTTTTATTTTTTTATTTGAGATAATCTCGCAAGTAATCTTTAAACGATTTATAGCTAGAGGTGGCTGCTGCATCCCGTACAAATCTTCTTGTTGTGCCTGAAAAAAAATTCTAAACTACGATCACCAAGGACGGACGGAGGTAGAGGCATGTGACCTAAAAAAATAAATAAATATATATATATATACTATCATCAAGGACGGATAGAGGTAGGAGGAGCATGTGAACTCATCATTTATACATATATTTGATTTGCCGTTAGATTAAAATAAAATTATATTAATAATCATAATAATATTTTATTAAATATATTTAATTAATAATCATCTATTATAAATTGATATCATTTTATTTAATTACTCTTATTTGTTTAAAAATATTAGTTATTGTATTATATTATTTAAAAAATAACTTTAATTTTTATTTTTTAACTATTTATCGTATATTTTTAAATAAAATAAAAATAAAAATAAATAAAATCAAGTATAACTATTATAAGTATAGTGTATTTTATTATTATAAATTTATTTTTATATAATTATATGTATATAAAAAATTATTATCGAAATAAATTCGGTTTGGATTAAATATTTTTTTATATTACAATAATTATTTTGATTTATGTTTTATCAATTAAGATTATTTTTGAAAAATTTATAAATTTTTTATAAATAATAATAGTTTTAATTATTTATAATTAAAATGTAAATCTATAAAAAGTAATCCCTAAAAGTATATTTTTGATAATATTAACAACGAAACTATTATAAAATCATTTCAAAGAGTCGTTGGAGGATCATTATAAAAGTATCCCGGTCCCACGCTTGGCTCTTTGACACTCTCGCTTGTGTGCGTTTTGGTGCCCTCCTGAATTGGCATAAGTGCGACCACAAAATTGGCATTTGAACGTTCTGTTTTCTGCTTCTTCACTACATATTATTATAGTTTCTGCTTTCTCCGGTACGACTTTGTCATGCTCTGTTAAAGGAAAACCGAAGAGCCTCAACGCTGATGGAGAATTTTGATGAGACATATTAATTTATCTTTGCTTTGTGTTAATTTATCTCTAAAATTTATAACAATATCAAAGTATCTTTAAAATAAATATATTTTTATAAATAATTATTTTGTTAGTTTTATCACGTATCATTTTAATTACTATCAATTTTTTTATAAATAAATAAATACCAAAATACAATTATATCATATTTTTTTATTAAAAAAATATATTTATATCTCATTTATTTTTTATTGTTAATTAATTATTCTCTGCATTTTTTTAAATCAATAAATATTAAAACATATTTATCAAATTTAAAAATTTTTGTTTAAAGATATTTTTAAATAAAAAATTAAAAAATAATATCAATACGATAACTAAAACTTCTATTATATATTTATCAAATTTAAATAATATAATATTATTTTTTAAAATAATTATTATTTTAAATCAAATATTAACTTAAAATATGAGATAAAAATAAATATATTATTTAATAAATTATATATTAATTTAAATAATTTTATTAACATAATTATATTTTATATACGGATAAAAAACTAATATATATATATAAAAAAAGATCTAAAGTTTTTTTCTTATTTTTTTAACCTTTAATTTTATCATTTTTTTCTTTATCTATCCATATTTATTATTCTCTGACTCTACTATTTCATTACTTTTTTTTCGCATAAATAAATATCAAAAAAATAAATAAATATTTTTATTTATACATACAAATAATTACCAAAAATCTCAAGATCTTCAGCAGTACCTTGGTTTTCGTAATAATTGCGTTTTCCCTCCTGTCAATCATAGGGGTGGCTTTTGTTGTTTCTGGAATAATAGTATTGATGCGCAGATTATTGCAATGGGAAAGTCCTTTGTGTTGTTAGAAATCCCTCGTCCTCGTACTTAGCTGAATGAAAAGTTAATTTTGGATTGTGTGTATATCCCTCCTTACTATAATGCTAAACATCAAACTTGGGCAGAAATCCGGCAACACCTCAGTAAATATTAATTACATCAATTATCCTTGGCACTAATCGGTGATTTCAATGATAGAACTGTTAAAGAATACGAGATCAAATTTCAAACCAACACACCAAAGCCCACCAACAATGGTGGAGAAGGATATGTCGTGAACACGTCTCCATAATTGTGTTTATTTTTAATTATTACAAATTTGCTTTTCTTTTGTATAAATAGGTTGTAAACATTCGTTTATTCATATCAATAAATTCATTTCTTACATTTATCGAAGATATGAAACAATCCCCATAAAATTCAAATTTCATAGAAATATTTTATTTTTCTTCAACTGCTTTTTTTTCAAAACCAATTTCGATCCACAAAATAATTTAAATTTCATCCCATCATATTATTCAGATTCATCCGAGCAACTGCAATTAAAATCAAGCCAAAATACCTATTCACGCTCCACACGCGCTCGCTTTAAACTCACCGGCTGCTCCACGCGCCACCGGAGACACACGCGCCAACACGCGCTACCGTCAAGAAGACGATCTAACGACACGTCGTCGCGCCGTCAAGCAAACGACGCTGTCGTTCACTTTCTCGGCCCTTCATCCTGGCCCCATTCCCGGCTTGCCTTTCATCCGGCTCGTTGTTCCACCGTCATAGCTCGTTTCGCCAAATATTCCAACCGCCTCGCTCACCCACTTTCCGACTCGCTTCTTCTACCGAAATTTCCGATTCTCGTAATCCTTAACTCTTTTTCTATAAGATAAAGCATATTTCAAATTCACCATTATTTATTTCACAAATAGTCATTATTGTCTAAAACACACTTAAACCTATCCCGTACTTTCGAATTTATTCAACAAATAACGTCTTTTTCTACCAATACCAACCCTACTTTTTACCAAAATGGTATTTAATTCCCTAGCCATTCATTATATTTACACCACTGCATCAACCGCATGATTCTCGTAGCCTCAATCCTTAAACCAAGAAAACTATCACATTCGAGTCAGCGCAACGCTACGGCCCTAATAACTAAAAACAAAGAAGGATTCACTGACGGCACAATCAAAAGGCCATCAACAAACCTTGAAACAGTAAATCAAACAATGGACTCACCGCAACATTCTTGTCAAAGGATGGATCCTCAACACTATATCACCCAAAATTGCGTAAAGTGTCATGTATAGGATACCGCATACGAAAGCATGGGAAGAATTAAAGGAACGCCGCACACCAACAACAGGCACCTATTCCACATCGAGCAAGAGATCCATGATTGCATACGTTAAGGTGTAAGCATCGAGAATACTATACAAAATTGAAAAGCTTAAGGGATAGTCGGATGCACTATGTCCTCTTCCACATCGCGAGGAATGCCTAAGGAACTACAAGAATATCAACAAAAGCAAATGGGAACCATAAAATTTCTATGTGGCTTAACAATGTTTACACATCAAAGACGCGGGACAAATCTTGCTCATGGAACCATTACCTACAAGAAATAAGGTCTATTCACTTATTGTTCAAGATGAAAAGCAAAGAGTTGTCTCCACGCAAAGTACGGAAGGATGCCGGAGTCAGCCGTGACTTCATACAGAGATAGTCGTCCACAATATACTCACAAAAATTACCCACCAAGGAATCCACATCTCAAGTGCAATCGATGCAATAATATAGGCCATAATTTCCGAGAATTGTCAAGTCACCTCAAATGTGATTTTTGTGGGTCTCAATGGACACAATTTTGAAAACTCCGAAAAGCTGCCTCAAATGTAATTTTCGGGTTTGAATGGATACATGACATCAAATACGTGTCTAAGAAAGCGAGCAATTCAAGATAAGAGAAATACAAGCATGGCTTCCCTTCCAAAGCTCATCATACCGACTTTCAAGAAAGTCATCCGACACAAAGACACCATTCCACAACCTTACATCTTCCCAATATCAAGAGCTCCTTACACTTCTCAATCAATCCAAATCGTGTAAGATACGGCAAGTCAAGTGACTACTTCTTCCAGGTAACACATTACGTGCAACTATTTTCCATTCAAACCCGTTGGATTTTTGATACAAGTGGCAACTCGATCACACGGTCCTGCTCCCAAAACCTTACGAGCTCCATCATTCCAATACTAATCGATACGTACATTTACCTCCGATCATTCTCTCGCCCGTGTCACACATATTGGCAATCAGACATTTCTCAAATAATTTCATACTCCATAATGTCTGTGTTCCCTCATTCAAATTAAACTTAGTTTCGTAGCTAAACTAACTCAAACCTCATTATTTCATGTCACCTTCACTAACAAAAGATGCTGCTTTGTTCAGACAAATGCCGTGGGAAGACGATTGGGACGTGGAACCGAGAAAGCAGACTCTACTACCTCGACTACTTTCTCGAAAAGGCCGGATGTTTCTCCGCTTTCAAACACTGCCTAAACAACTCTCATCTACGGCATCAACGACTGTCATTTATCTAATAAATTTTACGCATGGTAATTTCTCTTTCCATCAACACACCTTTTGTTCCATTAGTGATTTGCTCTATTTGTCCATTAGATAAACAAACACGTAATCCATTTCCTTTAAGTTCCATCAATACAAAAGCACCATTTGAAATGATTCATGTCGATATTTGGGGTGGTTATCATTCCAAAGACTTAATTGAGCACGTTATTTTCTCACTATCATTGACGACTACTCAAGATTTACATTACGGGTCTATCTCTTACATGCTAAATCGATACACGCACATCTCTTACCACCTTCATCAATCTTGTTGAAACACAATTTTCATCCAGTTAAAATCATTCAGAAAGTGACAATGGACCGTAATTTTCTATGACCCGTATGTTTTCTACCGCGGAATCCTTCATCAAACTAGTCAGGTCTCTACCCTCAACAAAATGGTGTCAGCCGAAACGCAAACATCGCTATCTTCTCAATGTCGCTGCTCATTGCTCTTCCAAGCCAATCTTCCTAAACAATTCGGGGAGATGCCATTCTTACACCACATACCTCATAAATCGTACTCCAACATCCGTTTCGGCGGTAAAACACCATTTAAGTCCTTTTTCACAAAACTCCTGTGTACGAACATCTTCGTGTTTTCGGTTCTCTTTGTTTTCAGGTTCCGCACATCACGATCGACTCACCAAGTTTGATGCTAGATCACATAAATGCATATTCATTGGGTATCCATCTGGGATCAAAGCGTTATCGTGGTTCTACAATCCGGGAAACAAGCAAGACTTTGTGTCTCGAGATGTTATCTTTCATGAACATGTATTTTTATTTCACTTCACGTCAACACTCCAACCCTATTTCCTCCATCGAAGATACTATCTATGATGACATACCCAACATTCGTCAATCAACCAATCCAAATATATCACTTCGATCATACATCACCGTCCTTCCAACAATCGCCCAGACACTCTTCATCTTCAAGATTCATCTTCGTAAACATCATCATCAACTTCTCCACCACACACAACTTCTCCAACACTACCACACATAGGCTTCGTCGATCCACCAATGTTCCTAGCTACCTTCAAAAATATCACGTAGCTTCCTTACCTTTCTCTGCCCTTCCCTTCGTCTTCACTCAAAGATCGTCCAAAGAAAAGGTACTTCTCATTCTTTATCTCATGATTACCTACGACCAATTATCACCTCGCACATCGTGCCTTTGCTACTTATTTCCATTCTCGTGTGAACCAACCACTTTTGGCTGAAGCTTTCAATGATCCAAATGGCGGCTATGCCATGAAACAAGAACTGGATGCCCTTGAAACTAATGGCACTTGGACGCTTCAACAAATTTTCCTCCAAACAAGAAACCAAATTGGTCAGAAATGGGTTCTACAAAATCAAGTATAATCTCGATGGCTCGTGGAACGATACAAGGCTCGATTAAGGGCCAAAGGATACAAATAGTATTGAAGCGTTTTGACTACCAAGAAACTTTGCACCCGAGTCAAACTTGTCACCGTTCGCTTTCTCCTCGCCGTCACGTTATTCAAAATTGGCATCTTCGACAACTTGATGTCAACAATGCTTTTCTACGGGTGATCTTCTGGGCGAAGATGTCACATGTCCCTTCCACCCGGATTTGGACGAAAGGGGAAACGCGAGTACGTAAGCTACATAAATCTTTGTACGGACTTAAACAAGCCTCACGACAACGGTTCATCAAGATATCAACAACACTTAAGCTTGGGCCGGTTTTAACCAATCCAAGTATGATCACTCACCGTGCTCGTTCGAACCCGTGGTAATTCCTTCTCACTCTTCTTGTCTACGTAGATGATATAATCATAACAGAAACAATATACAAGACATTGAAGAAACTAAGAATCATCTCACGAGACAATTCAAGCTTAAAGATCTCTTGAATTAAAGTATTTTTTGGGCATGAAGTTTTCTCACTGCTCCAATAAGGGAATTGTTCGCCACAACGCAAGTACGCACTTGAAATATCGGAGGATACGGTTATCTGGGTGCCAACCGCCAATTCACCTATGGAACAAAAATTTATCCCTCAAAGAAGGTCAAGGAGAATTCATCAAGCATCCCACATCCTATCGAAGACTTGTTTGGGAGATTAATATACTCGACCATCACAAGGCCGGGACTTAGGGTACGCCGTGCACATTCTCACCAATATATGGATAAACCACGCATAACCACATTTGGAAGAAACAACGAGTGCTACGTATATGTCAAGAACACACCAGGGCAAGGGGTCTCTTTTTCTCAAAGAACTAGTTCATTACAACTAAATGCTTTTTGCGCAGACCGCAAAAAAACGCAGATACACGACGATCAACCACAAGTGATATCAGATGTTTCTTGAAACTCGTTAATTTCTCGAAGACTAAGAAACAAAATACACCACGATCAAGTGCAGAAGGTAATACCGCTCTACGGCAATGCAAGATGTCATGGGCAAGTAACCTAGTTACGATTATATATTTGGATGATTCGGGTATCAAACACTCTCAACCAACCAAGTTATATTGGACAATCGCCAGCCTCTTCACATTGCATCAAATCCAAATTGTTTCATGAACGAACCAAACACATGTAGATCGATTGCACATCTAGTAAGAGAAAAAGATTCAAGTCGGAATGATCAAAACTTATCATATCTCTACATTAGAAAGCAACCAACAGATATATTTACCAAATCCTCGAAGTTTTCCACACAATTTAAAGTTTACTTAACAAGTTAGGAATAATTAACATATATTCTAACTCGAGGGGAATGTTAAAGAATACGAGATCCAAATTACGACAACCAACACACCAAATGGAAGCAGCCCACCAACAACATGGGAGCAGATGGTCATTCATTTAACACGCCTCTCCGTAATTGTGTTTATTTTTAATTATTACAAATTTGCTTTTCTTTTGTATAAATAGGTTGTAAACATTCGTTTATTCATATCAATAAATCCATTTCTTACAAGAACAACCCAATTTGGAAAGTAAGGAGGACTTCCTTACTACTTTTGAATGATATAATGCGTATAAAGTTAGACATGAAAAGGCGTATGACATGGTAGAGTCGAATTTTCTTCTTTAGATTTTGAATCGCATGAGATTTTCTAAGAAGGTATGCAAACTTATTCACTCCTGTATTTATATTGTTTCTTTCTCAATTCTTTTAAATAGTTCTCTTTTTGAAGATTTTAAACCTCGAAGGGGTTTGTTTGAAATTAGGAAATCCATTGTCTTCTTATTTGTTTCTTTTGGTGTCAGAGTGCATTTTTAGATTAATTCTTAAAGCTGAACGATCAAATAAAATTCATAGGGTAAAAATGACAAGAAATGCACCTGCAGTTTCCCATCTACTTTATACTGATGATCTGGTATTTTTCACAAGAGCTAATGTCAATGAAGCTACTCATATTAAGAATATCATGGATATTTACTGCTTTTTGTAATCAATGCCCATAAATCAGCCATTTTCTTTTCTAAGTGTAAGAACACTCAGAGTGCTATTAGAGAACAGATTAGCAACGTTCTCAACATAATTAGAACCGAGAATTCAATTTAAGTATTTTGGTCACACTTTACCAGTGGGTAAAGAGTAAAAAGTTGGAGTTCGATAAAGTAATTGAAAAATTAAAAGGTAAACTTGATAGTTGGAAATCCAAGCTCCTATCCCAAGTTGGTAAGAAAACTCTCATAAGTTCGGTGCTCTAAAACATCCATATTTATTCTATGAGCACCTTTAAGCTTCCATCTAGTGTGTGTCATACTGCTGATTCCCTCGTTAAAAAAATGGTGGAATTGAAAATCCAATTCTAAGCATTGTTTTACTCCTTTAGCTTGGGAATCTTTATGTGTATCAAAAGCTAATGGAGGGTTGGGATTTAGGAAAACTGAAGAGTAATCAGGCCATGCTTTCAAAATGAACGTGGGATATTTTTTTCGCAAGCAGATAAATTGTGGGTGAGAATATTCAAGTCTAAATATTTGAAAGATCATTCCTTTTTGAAACCCAAAAGAAGAATGGTGACTCTTGTATTTGGAAAGGCCTATAACATGCAAAAGAACTGCTTGTGAAAGGTATATTTTGGAAAGTGGGTAGTGGTTCTAAAATTGATCCTTGGCTAGATCCATGGATTCCTGGTTTACAACAACAAACAAACAATCCCTTCTTCAATTGGGAAAGATTAAATGAAGATGATAACATACACTATGTCCATACTCTTATTGATCTTTGTTATTGGCAAAATCATTGGCAGTGGGATGTCCATAAATAATATAATTTTTTTGGTAAAGACGTCTCTTCTTTTATCTTAGAAGTCAAGCCTCCAAGTCCAGATCAATTTGATCAAATTTGTTGTTTTAGATCAGGCAGGGGAAATTTTCAGTTAAAGATGCTTATTAGGTCATTTTGAATACAAAAGCTCAGTCGAAAAATTCTAGTTTTTGGAAGAAGCTCTAGAAAGCTGCACTTCATGAACGACACAATTTTTGTTTGAAAGATTCGGAATATCTGCTTAAGTACAAAAAAAGAAGGAAATTTAAAAGACCAGAGGATTATAGTTATCCTCTACGCAACCATGGAGTGGAGGATATCAGATGATAATTAAGTTCTAACATCTCTACTTATTTAACTTTACAATTCTGGATCAGCATAATCGAGATATCAAGTATATATATGCACTATCCACTCTATTTTCATATGTTACCTTTGTTGGTTATGATTCCTCTCAATTTAAGTTGTTAGCAGAAAAGAAGGCAAATATATCATTTATACGTTTTAATTCTCCCCTAAAGTATAGCACTATAATCATTAGTAGGTCTAATACTTGAAGTTCAACAATTAAGATTTATATGGGTTCGACGGACCACCCGCTTTGATAACACATTAGAAAGTATGGGTCACTAATAATCCAAAAAGTTTAAATTGTTCTGGTGATGATTCAGTAAGTCATTTATATTTTCTACAAGTTACAATGTAAATGGTGTATATATAATTTTATTGATCAACAAACTAAAGAAGTAGGACCTGTTTGTCATTACCCAAAGTATCAAGCTTTTTCCTCACAAGTTATTAGCTAACTGACATTTTTACAATGAAAATGTCAAGCTTAGGTCCTTCTGGAAGCTGCATTGTACTTTATCTTCGATATTTTGCAAAATAGCATATTTAGAAACTAGTAAAGTAGAATGCTTCAATAGTCTGTTCAGGCCATAAAGCTTCAACTAGATGAAACTAGATACTCATTCTTTTTAGTTAGTTTTGGAATCCCATATCCAAAGTAAAACCTTCAAATGCTTGTTAGATATTATTGTTATAAAGCTCCTTAATTTAAGGAGCAAATTAAGGAGCAAAACATCCTTAAATTAAGGAGCAAAACATGGAACAAAGCAAGGAGTAAAACATGGAGCAAAACATGGAACAAAAAAAGGAGTAAAACATGGAGCTTAATTCTAGGAGCAATTCAAGGAACCATTAATTTAAGGAGTAATTCAAGGAGTGAATTTTCCTATAAATAGATGTGTAATTGTAATGAATTAACCATCCAAAGTGTTCATTCCAATTGAGAGAAAAGCTTAGAGAGGAAAGCTTTTGTGAGAGAAAATTGAGAGTAATTTTCTTGGGTGTAATTGGGTTGTGAGTTGTGAGTGTTGTAAACACCTTGTGTAATTTCTCCCCTTTCAGTAAAAGATCCTGGTCCAGGAGACGTAAGCAAGATTAGTAGAACTCAGTTATCAAATTTAGTGTTATTTTTCTATTCTTGCTTTCCTTAAATCGGCTTATCGGGAATTTGCGTTATTTCAACAACTCGTATCGAGGCTATTGGTAGGGATTTACGTCAATTTTACGCAAGAAATAGATCGAAAACGATCCGGAGGAAGTCGGATTTTAGTGGGAAGCGGAGATGGCAGAGATGAAGGAAGGGTGAAACTCGAGAAATTTGATGGCACGATTTCGGGTTTTGGAAAATGCGGATAGAGGATTATCTGTATCAAAGAAATCTATATCAACCTCTCGGGGAAGAAGCGAGGAGGCATGAAGGAAGAAGATTGGAATCTTACAGGCAGAATGGCTCTGAGGTTATTCGATTGACGTTATCCCGTAATGTTGCTTTCCAACGTAGCAAAAGGAAAAGACCACGGCGAATTAACATGGCAACTCTCTCCAATATGTATGAGAAGCCATCACTCAAACAAAGTGCACTTGATGAGGCAACACTTGTTCCAGACTGCGGATGACGGAAGGCGCGTCGGTGGCAACATCTCAGTAAGACTCGGCACACGATTCTGACGATTGAGTTCGGTGGAAATTGAATTCGATGAAGAATACGAGCATTGATACTTTTGTCTTCTCTACCGTAGGAAAGGCACGGAATGCTACGCTACTACGGTGTGAGTAGCTCGTCGGGAAGCAATAAGTTGAAATTTGATGATGTTCGTGATTTGGTTCTCGGTGAAGAGATCCGACGTAGAGAGGCAATTGAATCGTCGACCTCTTGAGTTTTGCATACGAGTCGAAGAGGAAGAAATTCAACCAAAGGAAATGGACGTGGTAGAGCCCACTACCGAGGTAGATCAAAGGACGAGGAGGTCCAAATCTAGGAATCTAATAATAATTTCCATAGCTCGAAGACTATCGAGTGTTGGAATTGTGGAAGAACCTAGGGCCTACAAAAATCGGTGCGAGAGAATGCAGAAGGACAAACAAGTGAAGGCGAGAGGCAAATGTTACTTCCACCTCGGGAGGAGATGATGCATTGATATGCTCTTTGGAGAGCGAGGAAGAATCTTGGGTGCTAGACTACGGAGCATCGTTCCGTACTCTTTCTGAGAAAGAATTCTTCGAGAAATATGTCCCAGGAAACCTTGGAAAGGTATATCTTGGTGATGATCAACCATGTCTTATTATTGGCGAAAGGTGTAGTGAAGATTAAGTTAAACGGGTGTTTGGGAGGCGAAGGATGTCGAGGCGTATTCCCGGGCCTCGGAAGGAACTTAATCTCGGTGGGACGGCAGTTGGCTAGTGAAGGCTACACTACGATCTTCCGTGGTGATGATTGGAAGATTTCAAAGGGTGCGAATGACGGTTGCTCGAGGCGAAGAAAAGTGGCACTCTTTGCATGACGTGAAGCACGTTGTTCGATCACAATTGTAGGGGGCAATGAAACACCAACTGTGGCACGGAGATTAGGCCACGTGAGTGAGAAGGGGATAAGATTATGCAAAAGGAAAACTTCCGGGTCTACGGTCTGTAGAGATGGACATGTGCGAAGATTGTATACTGGAAAAAAGAAGTCGACCGTACAAGTGGTAGAACCCCGAAAGAAGGAAAAAGCTAGAGCTTATTCACTCGGATGTTTGGGGACCAACAACCGTCTCATCCATTGGTGGAAACAATACTTCGTGACTTTCATCGATGATCATTCTCGGAAGGTATGGGTTTACTTTCTAAAGCATAAGTTTGAAGTATTTGAGGCTTTCGAGAAGATGGAAAGCTATGGTGGAAAATGAGACGGGTTTAAAGATCAAAAAGCTCGGAAGCCCATAATGGTGGTGAATATGAAGACACCGATTCAAAAAATTTCGATATGAGCACGGGATCAAAAATGGAAAGAAGCTGTACCGGGCACACCTCAACACAATGGTGTAGGCGGCGTATGAACGAACGTTGACGAGAAAGAGCCGAAGTCCGTATACGATCGTCTACCGAAGCAATTTTGGGCGACGATCAACACGGCAGCTTACTTGATCAACCGAGGCCCGTACGTTCGTTCCATTGGAGCGTAGAATATCGAGAGGAGGTATGGAGGCGAAAAAGAGGTGAAACTATCACATCTAAAAGTTTTCGGTTGTGTTGCATTTGTGGCATATCGGTGATCACAAATAGAATAAGCTTGATCCCAATCCAAGAAATGCACATTCATTGGCTATGGTGAGGATGAGTTTGGCTACCGCGTTTGGGATGACGAGAAAGAAGAAAGTTATCCGTAGCAGGAGATGTGATTTTCAACGAAGGGTGATGTATAAGGACATGCGTAAAATGACGCCAATGCCTCGGAGCGAGAATGAGTCGGTATTTGCGGTGCTGAGATGATGTCCCGGATACTTCCGCAACGAACCAATTGTAATAAGTCCTCGACCCGGAGGAACTTGTTGGACAAAAGCGTTACACGACATTCGACACGCCATGACCTCTTACTCCGGCTCTGTATTGAGAAGGTCTTACCGACCTCGTGTGCCTAACGGGAGATACATGAACTATATGTTGGTGATGGAGGGGAGCACGAATGCTATGATGAAGCTTGTCGAGACTCGAGATTCCAATAAGTGGGAGCTTGCTATGAAAGAAGAAATGAAATCTCTCATCTCCAACTGCATGGGAACTAGGTGAGTTACCTATGGGAAAGAAGGCACTTCCTGACAAATGGGTGTCTGGGGTGAAAGAAGAGCGTAGATGGTTCCAAGAGATACAAAGCACGCCTAGTTGTTAAAGGGTTTCAACGAAGGAAGGAGTTGACTACACCGACATTTTCGCTCACTGTTGTGAAGCTCAATACTATCGATCGGTATTGAGTATTGTAGCTATTGAAGATCTTCATCTTGGAGTTGGATGTGAAGAGCGCATTCCTTCATGGAGATTTGGACGAAGAGAGATATACGTATCAACTCGAGAAGGTTTCTCGTAAAGAGGGAAGAAGAACATGGTGTGCGAGACTTAAGAAGAGTTTGTATGGCACGAAACAAGCCCCGAGACAATGAGTACGAGAAAGTTTGATAGCTTACGCACGAGGAAGGTTTCGAGTGCAATGCGACCATTGTTACTACTTGAAGAGATATAGGTCCAGTTATATCATTTTTACTACTTTATGTTGATGATATGTTAGTAGCGAGGTTCGAGATATGGATGATATCGGAAGATTGAAGCATCAATTGTCAAAGGAGTTTGACATGAAAGACTTGGGTCCGGCAAAAAGATTCTTGGAATGCAAATCACAAGAAATAAGAAGAAAGGATCCTTGCGGTTATCTCGAGCGAGTACATCAATCGTGTTTTGCATAGATTGAGGCGATGCAAGCACGGTTAGCACACCGCCGGGCTGGTCATTTTCGCCTATCCAAGGATCGGTCCCTCGAGGCAGAGGAAGAGAGAGAATTCATGGCTAAGGTTCCTTATGCCTCGGCCATTGGAAGTTTGATGTACGCAATGAGTACGTACATGACGGAGACATTGGCCGTACGGTGGGAGTTGTTAGCGGTTATGTCGAATCGGGGAAAACTCATTGGGAAGCGATCCAAGTGGATTTTGAGGTATGCCGAGGCACCACGGAAAAGTGTTTGTACTTTAGTAAAGGAGAGTTAAAAGTACAAGGATACGTAGATGCGGACTTTGGAGGTGAAGTTGATCGCAGAAGCACTGTAGGTTATATATTCTTGTTGGAACTACGGCCTATTAGTTGGATGTCACAAATACGAGAAAATTGTCACTCTATCCCTTCACAGGAGGCCGAGTATGTAAAGAATGGCGAAGCTAGTAAAGAGATGATATGGCTTGAGGTTTGTTAGCGAGTTGGGATTCAAACAAAGAGAAGAATGTTCTGCGTAGTGATAGTCAGAAGTGCAATACAACATCGAAGAATTCGGCATTTCATTCTAGAACCAAACATATTGGACTTCGTTATCACTTGATCTCACATTAGAAGATGATGTGTTATCTTGGAGAAGATTCAGAGGAGCAAAAATCCGGCGTAGATATGTTAACAAAGGTGGTGATTATTGACAAGCGAAGTTGTGCTTTCAAATTCGGTTAGTGCATGAAGTAACAAAGACTAGAAAGGCTGCTGCGTTGATCGAGGTGTGAAGGCAGTTGAAATCGGTCTTCAAGTGGGAGATTGTTAGATATTATTGTTATAAAGCTCCTTAATTTAAGGAGCAAATTAAGGAGCAAAACATCCTTAAATTAAGGAGCAAAACATGGAACAAAGCAAGGAGTAAAACATGGAACAAAACAAGGAGTAAAACATGGAGCTTAATTCTAGGAGCAATTCAAGGAACCATTAATTTAAGGAGTAATTCAAGGAGTGAATTTTCCTATAAATAGATGTGTAATTGTAATGAATTAACCATCCAAAGTGTTCATTACAATTGAGAGAAAAGCTTAGAGAGGAAAGCTTTTGTGAGAGAAAATTGAGAGTAATTTTCTTGGGTAGCAATTGGGTTGTGAGTTGTGAGTGTTGTAAACACGTTGTGTAATTTCTCCCACTTTCGGTAAAAAAGACTGGCAAGGTCAGGATCGTGTAAGCAAGTTTGGCCGAACTCCGTTATCAAATTTGGTGTTATTTTTCTATTCTTGCTTTCTCATAAATCTGGCTTATCGGGAATTTGCGTTATTTCCCAACAATGCTAACCCCAAGCTTCATTTCAATATCTTTATAGAAGACAAAGATATTAATGCAATCCAAAAACAGTAATCAGTCTTAAATACAAGATAATCAACTGTTGCTTAACATCTGCAGGATGTTATAACGATCCCAAAATTTGCAATATGATGGAAATTACTTACAAAGTAGAGGTATCAGGCATTGAAGGTAATGCATTATGGCCTCTCTTGCTGCAGTGATACTGCAAGATTTTAAGGAATTCCAAAAGATCTAGCTGAATCCTTCTTCTCACATCTCCTATCAAAGCCTGAAACAAGTAAAAAGTTGGAGAGGTTTTTTTTTTTTTTAAAAGAAAAAAAGCTTCTGCAATGATAAGCAAGTCTCTTTTCACACATATCTTTGAAGGGTTTACGCAAAAAAAAAAAAAAAATACCGACACCATCAATGCAGCCAATTTGATCTAGCCATGCTAATATCTGAGTGAATTTGTTTCATGGGAAGAGACAGAATATGAATTCATACATATGTATATCCTATTTAATGAAGCACATACATCATGACTATCCAAGAAAAAAAAATTCATACGAAACAAATCTATTTTCAAGGATACACTTTAAAAAAGTATCATCCCGAAGAAGATAATTTTACATGAAATTTTATTTTTAAAGAGACAATATGAGGTAGAAAATGCAATATCCGTTAAATATTTGACATAAAAACTTCAATATATTAAATCAAAACTGAACAAAAGAAATTATTTTGCATGTAAAAAAAAATCTAAATTTTTATACAAGGATTCTTTAATCTATTTTTTTTATTGTTTTAAATGATATATTAAACTTAACAATTTTTGAAAAAAACAAAATATTGATAACATATTATTAATCATTATGATTTTCTACGTAATAAATCTATATTAACAAGAATATACAAACATAAGAAGTATCAATACTATGAATATATGTTTCATTAAAAATAACTGATAGGACCAAAATAAATATGTTTTAGAGGGACTGTAATAAACGAAAATATCTTGAAGAAACACTAAAAATAGAATTAGTAAAACTTATATAAGTATAAAAATAGTTTATTTATATTTAATTTATACATTTTAATTATTACAAAAAGATTAACGTTATTTTAAAAAATGTTCAATTAGATATTATATAAATTAAAATATGATTATTTAAATTCATTTAATATTGATAATTCATTTGTATTATTTTTTTTTAATTCTCAAATATCTTCGCGCAAAAAAAAGGAGGCTACAGTTTCAAAGTCATTCTAACTTTTAAGGATGTAAAATTCTTAAGATTGAATTTTCCTGAAATAATATAAAACGTATAATCTCTAGTCTCATCTTATTTCTAACCTCTTCCCATTACAGCTTTATTTTATTTTGGAAATTTTTCCCTAATTTATTTTTGCCATTTTTTGACATATATATATATATATATATATATATATATATATATATATATATATGTATATTTTTTTTATCTGTACGAATCCTTTTTCTTATGCTTATTTTAAATCATCACTTTCTAAATTTTATATCAAATATGCATAGGATGATTTGAAGGTTATTAATAAAGAATAAATTAAAATATTATTTACTTTTTAAACCTTAAATTAATAATACATGTCATAAATTTAACAAATAAAAATTATGATTTCATCCTTTTTTTAATAACCCTTAGAAATATCATAGTGAATATATTAGTATATTTTATATCTCATGCAATTAAAAATTCAAATTAGATAACAATATTTAGAAAAATTTAAGAAAAAGAAAAATTCAATAACTAAAAAGAGTAAGATAATGACATAAAATATGGTGACAATAAATACATTAGTTAGAATATCAAATATCATAAGTCAATAACTATAATAATTTAAATTTATTATTTATTTTTTATATATTAAATACATTACAATTATTAATAATCATTTGATATTAAAAATTTAAATAAATGATATAAAAATTTAGAATAAAAAAATAAAATTACTTATTATAATTTTAAACCGAAGATATTATCATAATTTAAACCACAGATTCTGCAGTGAAGATAAATTATAAAACAAAATTGTAATTAATGATAAGGTTAGAAAATTCAATTCATACATTTTTATTACATTGATTAAAAATAAATATAATTTTATTCGTTAATTTTTTTATTTAATAAAAAATATATTCATAATTTGTTGTTGTCTTTTTTTTTGTAAACTATTTATAAATATATTTGTTTAATTTAAAATACGATAAATTTTGAAGAAAAAAAATACTAAACAATGGTTAAAAATATAAATATTTAAATTGAGTATTAAAAATAATTTTTTTAATTATATGAAATATAAAGAATAACATTACATGAATTACATTGCGGTACTAATCCCCAAAACCCACTTTCCCTTCCCCTTTCGATCTATGAATTAAAAAAATGCTCGTATTCTCTCTTCATCTATATCTCTCAATTGTTCTCTATCCCTCTAGATCTGGTACACTATTCCTAATCTCTCTTACTCGGTAACCTTCCAAATACTTGCTTGTATTTAAAGTATAAAAATAGTTATATTTATTTATTAAAAAATATTTTATTGTAATGTTTATATACTTTACTTAAACTGATATTATTATTATTATTATATAAATTTACATAACATGCTTCAGTCGATGTAAAAGAAATTAACAATTCTCTAAAAAGAATATAATAAAAATAAATTAAAAATATAAAATATTAACTATTCATACTTTAAAAGGATGTTTGTATATAAAATAGTATCTCATTTTGATTAAAAAAAATTAATATAATATTTTATAAATAATATGAGATTTAAATTTTAAAAAAAATTTTAATATTTTAAGATTAAATATATTATATTATTTATATATTATACAAAATATAATATTATATTATTATCTTAAAGATGTGTTTACTTGAATGAAAAATAAGTGAGATTTATTATTGATGTGTTTCCTAATTATATTAGGAAATGATAATGGAAATAAGGGAAATAAGAGAATGATTTAAATTATTTTTGATTTTGTTTTGAATATTTTAAAAATTGAGTTTATGTTTTTTTTTTAATTAAAAAAATTATTATCCAAAATGTTTGCTATTTATACCAGATGAATGTTTGCTATTTTTGTTTTTCAAAAGTAAAAAAATATATATATTTATTTTCAAATCACAAAAAAAAAAAAAACAGGCATTGATATATTCAAGATACGTGTGGTCCACACTCGAGACTCCAAAGATTTTATGAGTGGCCATAAGATACGGAGTCAAATTCATTTGTCGTGTATTTTAATATCTGATAAATAATATATAAGTAAAAATAATTAAAATATGTATTTTATTGTGTAAAAATGAGTATTTAATTTATATTTGTTAATTACTTAATAAGAAGTAATATCGAAATTGAAACGAGTGAATCGATTCCTTAGATCACACCCCTTATTAACGTGCAAACCAAGAACGGTGTAAAAGTCAATGGGCCAGGCTATAGGTGCCAGTTGTGGGCCCTTAATCGAATTTTCGAATGTCACCTGTATTCCGGCAAACAATGAATAAATTTTCAAGGATTACCGAGTATAGCAGGTATCCGGTAGGCGGTTTATTTTCGGGCGGGCCAGGATATTGGTCCAGCCCATCAAGTGTAGTTGCTGTCAGGTAAAGAGGAGTGAATTGGTGGTGAGGAGTGAGGAGACAAATGATCCAAGCGCTCGAGAGGTTCTGCCCAACAACTCATTATTGTAAGCTCTCAAGAATAAGGACACCACTTCCTCTTTGGAAGGTATTTTCATCTGGCCAAGCCAATAATTTTCTTTTATATTTAGATTTAACTAGTTGTGTGAAAAATAATTAATTTGGTTTAGCTACTTTTAAATTATTTGATTTATATATATAAGCTGTAATTTAATTCAATTTTATTTAAAATAAAATTAACTTAAATTACATTTAAATAAGTTAAGTTATCCACAAATTTATTTATTTATATTTTTAAAAAATAAAAAAATATATATAATTTTTTACTTAATAACAAAACATTAATATAAATATTATATTTTGTTCATGTTTTATAAATTTTCTTGTGTGTTTTCATAATAACCTTATGATAATATTTAATAAAAACATTTTATCCTATACCTGTTATTCAGTTGGTTGACTTTAGTGTGTTTGAATTGTTTTTTATTTTTAATTAATTAACTCATTGGATCCGACATAAATAAATTAACTTGAGTTGTGATAGGGGCACTGAATTTATCCTCTTGTTTCATCACTGCTTTTTAAACGTGACAAGGATGTATTATTTATTGTTATTATAATATATTTTTAAATCAAATTACTTTCTCGTTTTACTTTTTGTTATTTTTTAAAATTTTTTTATTATAATGTTAAATTTTATTAGTATAAAATATCAAGTTATTATAATAAATTATTATTATTACTCACGAGTTATGGGAGATACTTTTTTTTTTTTTTTTGGGATACGTAAGAGTGATAAGACAAATTGATGAGACATATATATATATTGGGAAAATAAATTGAATTTTTTTTTATGTGGTTGGATAAACGGTATACCATTGATTAGTTTTAAGAGGAGATCATAACAAGCTTCTTCAGGTCATTGTTAAATCTTTGAAGCTTCGTTTTCTTTCTTTTAATATGTTTCAAAACAACAAATTTGAATCGAACTTGATTTAGTTTCGTAACTTTTCTTGTGATGTCTATTATTATACCGCTTATGTGTAGGAAATATGCATAATGAAGAATGTTTTTTTTTAAATATAAGTTGAGCTAAATTAGTTTCAAACTTTTTAAAAAATAATAAAATAAATTTTCATTTTTATTTTTTGTTTCTTAGATCTTCCTTTGTTGTTGTGTCCATAAACCCGTTCGTACGGGATCAAATCATAAAATGAAACAGTTTTATAAATCAAACGGTTTTGTTTGATTTTTATTAATTTTTAAACCGATCGAATCGGACTGGAATGGTTTAATAATATATTAAAATTTTCATATTATTTTTCATTAAAGATGTCCAAAAATCGAACTAAACTAGAAATCAGATAAAACGATTTTATAAATCGTACTATCAATTCCGATTTATATTAATTAAAATCATTTTAAACTATTTTATCTAATTAATTTTTTTCCTAAAATCGGATAGGAATAGTGAACACCCCTAATTGGCTAGATAATAAATGAAGTTTCAGGCTTGTTACTTGACTATTACTTCTTATGTTTTACATCAAATACTAGATATAATATTCTTGTTCTTAGAATAAAGTTATAATATTTTAAAATCTTTTTGTTGTGTACCTTTTTAAGTTTTTTTGTTACATATAAATCTTTTTGTCTCATATATTTTTATTTGTTGTAATATAAAATTATTAAGTTAGTCTTAGTTAATTTAAAAATTTGTTAAATAAATACATTTTTAATTATATATAACGTCTAATTTCAATAATATTATATTAATTTAATCAATTTTATTATTTTTGTTAAATTACATGGACTAATTGAACCAAACAATAATTATAAGGTTAAAATACATATCCTATAATAATTATATAAATAAACTAATATTTTTCTCAATTTTATTGTGTTGATTATTATTTGCTTACAATTATTTTAATACACAATTTGTATTTTAATATTCTATAACAATTAATATCACTTGTATTTACTATTCAAATCCGATAAGTATATAGTAGTATTAACTATAAAATAATAATTGTTATTGGTCTAAATTTTCTATTTTATAAAATAAAATAAAAATAAGTATTTAGATAAAAAAATTAAGTTACTTTTATAATAATTAAAAAATTAATATTAACATATTTTACAAAGTGGTTCGTAAAAATACTCTTAAAATAAATATTTAATTAATTTATTATTTTATTGATAAATAAATATATAATATTAATTATTTTATGAGTAATAAAATTTAAATACAATATAAATATGAATGATTTATCGATATTGATAATAATCACGTAACTTTATTTAATAAATAAATCAAATATAATATAATAATATATGAACTTATTTAATTAATATTTTTAATATATAAGAATTTAATCATAGACATAACACTATGTAAATGCATTTTGATATTTGTTGATGTAAAAAACTAATAAAAAGTTAAGAAAAAAAAGAAAGTAAAAATTGTATTTATTATATGAACATTTTGATATTAGTGATATAAAAAATTAACAAAAAATATTTTAGTAAAAACTATTTATTACATAGACATTTTAATATTTATTAATATAAAAAACTAATAAAAAGTAAATAATGATAATAATTAATAGTTGAAAGAATATCTTTATATATATATTAGTTTTTATATTATTACATTTGCACATTGTTAGATTCAAATTTAATAAATATACAATAATATTAATAACTGAGTAATAATTATTATTATTTCAAATTTTTTATTTTATAAAATAAAATAAAAAACAAGTTTTAAAATATAATTTTTTAAGTTATTTTTATTATAATTAAAAAATTGATAATAAAATATTTTATAAGGTTGTTTACTAAAATACTTGTAAAATAAATAGTTAATTAATTTATTATTTTAATGATTAATAAATATATAAAATTAACTATTTTATGAAAACTATAATATAAATATAAGTGAGTAATAACGATATTAATAATAATTACATATTTTATTTAATAAGTAAGTTAAATATAACATAATAACATATAAACTTATTTAATTAAAAATTTGAATATCTAAAAAGTTAATTATATATGAATAATAATACTTTTTTATTTAAAAATAATTTATTTTAATCGAATTGTTTTTAGTTGATGTGAGATATATTATGATATAATATTTACGTGAAAATCATTAGTTAAACTAAAATATAATAATATACTAATTAAACGTGTAATATGACATGCATGAATTATCACATTTAATATATTAAAAAAACTATTATAAAAAATAAATATTAATAAAAAAAATTATTTATTATATGTAAATTTGGATGTTTATTGACGTTACAAATTTTCACATTTAATGTAATAAAAATACTCACATTATATAAAATAATTATTTATAAAAAATATATTTATTATATGAATATTTTAGTATTTATTGATGTAAAATAACTAAAAAAAGTTTAAAAAAGAGAGAGAAAGAAAGTAGAGAACGACTAACATTGAGGTTCTTAACTGAATTTATCGAGTATTAATTAAATATATAATAATAAAATGTATTAATTATCGCGCTTAAAATAATTTTATTGTACAAAATAATTATTTATAAAAAAATTATTATATATATATATTTTAATATTTATTAATTGTATGAATTATCAACTTTAATATAATAAAAAAATTATATTATATAAAATAATTATTCATAAAAAAATATATTTATTAATATTAAATAACTCACAAAAAGTTAAAAGAAAGAAAGAAATAAATAAAATAAATACCAACCAACACTCAGGCTTTTAACATGTAAGTGTAAGGTACATAAATATAACCAATTTCCAAAAAAATTATATCCATGAACTCAAGTTTGAACATGTTAAATAGAAAATATAATATATTAGGCTACTTTTGCAACAAACAATGCTCAAATTTTTAAATTTAGTATTACCTAATAATTTATTCATAGTTTCAGTTATTATTTTGATTCAAAATGAGTTATAAATTTTAGCCATACTTCTTGGTTTCAAATTTTAAAATGTTTACGGTTAAATTTCAAAATCTATTTTAACCCTTTCTTTTTATGAGTCCATGACCCCCGCATCACAACATGGCCGTAAAAAAAAATAGAAAATATTTAAAATACCAAAGCAAAAAATAAGTAATAAATAGAATATATAAATAAAAAAAACGAGGAGGAAACAAAATTTTAACTAATCAATTTTCTATTTTCTTTTTCATATTTTAGAAAATATATAATAAAAATGGTTACTAAACGATCTTTTTTAAAGAAATTAATTTGAATTCAATAAATACAATGAAAAAGGACTTGAAGGCCAAACTTATTACATAAACAACCCAAGTGAACCTACTAAGAAAGGTACCAACCCAACGTTGAAAGGAAAGAATTTGTTCGAACATTCACGTGGTCCTTGACACATATACTTCAGCCTTTTGAGTTTTGAACATGATGGACAAGACTGGTTGGTAATTTAATTTAGGGTGGCTTGTGACACAATTTTTGTCTGTTTTTAAGGAAAATAGGCTCATGTGATATTATATAGCTTTTTTATTCTATATTTAACTTTCTACGTATATTTTTATTATTATTTTTATAATATTCTCAGAAAACACGCGGTTAAACATCTAAATAACAAGATTTAACATATATCATACTAAAATTTAAAGATATTATCTCAAAAATATATGTAATAAATTATTCAAATATATATTAATCGATAAATGATATTTTTATCAAAAATGTAATAAAATGTAATAAAAAGAGATCATATTTAATTTTTGATTAATATGGGATCAACACATCATACAATCATTTATATTAAAAGAATAATAATTTAATCTTTTATTTTTTAAAAAGTGTTAATAATTTTTTTATTTTATTTTTCTCATATTATTTCAATTTTTATTGAAATATCAATTTTATTAATTATCTTTAATATTAAATAATAATTATTATAAAAATTTAAAAAAAAATTAATTTGATTAATTATGTAATTTTTTGGTAACAAAATGATTAAATTCTTATAAAAATAATAAATAAATTAAATTATTTTAATTAATATAATTAAGATATTTTATATGCATTTGTCTCTTTAAATTAAATAAAAATATTTGAACTTTTCTCAGATAGCTCATTTTTAGCATATGTATTTAAAATTTTGATACATTTTAAACATAACTCAGTTCATATTTTTTATAATTTTTTAAAAATATAAAAATAAATAAATATATTGTAATGTAAACGTTTACAATATGTACAATATACATCGAACAAATGTATATAAATGTTTTGTTTTATTTAAGTATGTTTTGTATATTATATTTGCTTCTTATTTAAAAAGTGAAGTTTTTAAATATAATTTTATTTAGTTTAAATATATTATTTAATATTTTTATTTAAAAAAATGTTTTTAAATTATTTTATTTGTGAAAAAGATATTAAGTAAAAATAAAGTTAATTTTTATCTCATTCTTTGTTAAATATATCATAATAATACATATTTAACATTTATATTTATATTTTTCGATAGATATATACATAAAAAATTAATACTTTAATCAAAAAAATTATTCAAACTTTTTATTAAAAAATTTCTTTCAAAATTAAACAAATTTTTCGATCTATGAATATTATTTAATTAATATATTATTATATACAAAGGTAAGTAAATAATCTCATCAATTATTTTAAATTGAAAAATCCAATCTGATCTGATCCATCATATTTGAATAAAATTTGATCTATAAATTTTATAATCAGATCATGTTCATATTTAAAAATATATAATCCGTTAAAATTTAAATTAGATTAAATCGATAGATGTTATAATCTACTATATTCGATCCAAATCGAACTAATATTAAATTATAAATATATACATATTTTGCTTTATAATATGTTATATACAAAATATTATACATATCATAATTATATTATACTATTATTGTATCTTAGAAAGTAAATATAAATATTTGTGATAATTTAATAATTGTAAATACATATTTTTTATTCTTTTAAATTTTTAATTGTGATTATAAATCATAAATTTTGATTCAATATATTAATTCACAATTTAAATTTTATATAGAAACAGTTTCATAATGTCCAAAAAGAGACCATTTTAATCCATTATTCACCACTAATTATACATATAAAAAATCAATAATTAAATTATAAATTATATTAAATTTATATATTTTTTAAATAAATATCACTGAGATGTTATATCAAAAATATAAATAAAAAAATACTAAAAATTAAAATAACTATACTATTAATACTCAATTTCATCAGAATTACTCATCTTTTGTATGACATGATAGGTAATGATTGGTGTCGTTCTTAAGGGAAAAAAAACATAGCTATACGTTTTCCAAAACGATGATTAAAGATAACAAACATAACATTTATCCAGGTCTAATTTGAAGAATGAGATTAATAATAATTATTATTTTTAAAATAATTTTTCTTATAATAATAATATTTAAATTGAATTAATTATAAAAATATAATAATAATTTATATATTTTTATTTAACAATAACAAAAGATTATTACGATAATATTCTTACTCTTAAAAAACTGATATGACATCTTCATAAAATTTGATATATTTTAATGATTATATTTTTATTATATTATATTAATAAATTTTTAATTTTTTAAATATACTAAAATATCGGATATTTCACGATAATTCAATAACTTAGTTACCTCTTCGCTTATTATATTTATATTATATTGATATTTATGGATTAATAAAAAATATTTTTATTTTTAAATAAATTTCAAACTACTAAAAATATTCTTATTTTTAAGTTAAAAATATGATATACCAATACTAAGTTTTTTATATCCCTAATTAAAAAAACTTTCTATTGTAATATTTATTATTATTATTATTATTATTACAATTAAATAACACATAAAAAATTATTATAATTTTTTTTTATAGTTTATTAAAATCGTAGGTTTTTATAATTTATTGAAATATAAAGATTTTTATTGTATGAAAAAAAATTCACAATAAATTAATTAATTATTTAATACTAAAATTTATTAATTAAAGATGCATGAACTTTAACATTAAAAGGATAATTTAAATTTTTGATTTTAAAATTGGTGATGAAAAGTCTTATATATCATATCATTAATCAAAACACATTATAAATAAATTAAGTTGAATATCAATATCTAATTTATTTTAAATTATCAATCATTTTTATTAAATATATCTATGAATATCTTATATTATTACTATAAAATCAAATATTATCTTCTTTTATAAAATATATACTTATTGTTACTATATTTTTTATAACATATTTTTTAAAATTAAACGAATATTATTCATATTTATATATTTTTACATTTTAAAGTGTTCTTATTTTATGATAAATTTTTGATGTGTTTTTAAATAAAATTAAAAAATATATTATATCAATATATACGTTTCTTCCGAAAATATGTTCCCAGCTGACTTTTTTTACAACGAAATTAAGTTTTATACATATGAATTTAATGAAACTTGATTTCAAATTTTAAGGACGACGCATTTTGGCGAACTATGTTAAATATGTCATGAAATTGCTGCTGCAACATTACATATAGATTTACTTTCCTACCCTTAGCTTATTTAATAAATATCCTTTACATGGAAATAGAGATAATATAGTAGTACAAAACTATTCTGAAATAACTTGGTGCGAGTATTATTTCCTCTCTGAGCACATGTTATATTATTCACGCGGTTCATCAACCCGATAAAACTTTAGTACGGTTTTACTGTAAAATCAAATATTATTCCTTAACGTTAAGAAAAGAAATTTTATTGTATACATATTTTAAATATTTTATATTATTTTAATATTTTTATTCTTTTAATAGTAATTAATTTTTTTTTCAAAATTTCTTTTGTTTTTTTTAATGGTTTTTTATTTTTAAAACTTAACTAGAATAAAAAATCAATTTTTTTTTACTAAATGTTAGTTTCAACACTTTTTATTAAAAATTACGGAACTTTTAAAAAATAAATAATATAAATAACTATTAAAAAATCATAATGTTTTAATAATTTTATTAAGATATAATAAAAATATTTTTATAACTAGAGATAATAATAAAAATATTTTTCATTAAGCTAAAAATATTTATATTAATAATGTTTTCAGATTTTTTTTCAATTCTATTTAATTTTAAAAAGAAAAAAATAAGAAAACAGTCTCACCAAGAAACAAAAGGATATATTGGATACAAATATTCATTATTATTAATAAAAAAAATAAAAAAATATTAATAGTTAAATAAAATATTTAAAATATTAAAATATTTAATGAATATTAATAGGATATGTGATCTGAAATTTTGGGTACAATTAAGAATGGGCAAAAAAATTATGGGTTTGGTTATTCGCAGTTATCTTAATCGACAATTCAGTTTTTATATGATAAATTTTGAAGATATGTATGATTTCGAGTATAAATTGAACATAAAATAACGGGTATGATTTGATTACGATTATATTGAAAAACGTATATGTTCGTACCCGAAATTATATTTATTTAATAAATTAAATTATAAACCGAACATTAATTATATATATTTAATAAATTAAATTATATTTTTTTCAAATATTTTTAATAATTATTCTAAATCGTTACTCTCAATTAAAAGATCATCCTTGACTTATAATAATTTTAAGATAATTTTGAGTACAAATTTTATAATTTAATTTAAAAATAATTATATCAAAAACTATCTAATTTCTTACGTGTGCACACCCAACCCCTAGGTACAATCTACTTTAGTACATTGTAAGTATGTTTTCTTCAATTCTCTACCGAAGTACCGATTATGAAGGGAAAAAAAGCACAATACTGACCACTTCAAAGAAAACTCTTGTCTATGGCTTTGCCAACTACTTAACTTGGTGACGGGTCCAAGCACATTCAAATACTCTCTGCCAAATCAAACAATACCTAGTGTATAAAATCATCCACAAACATGCACCAAAAATCATTTTATAGTTACATTTATATTTTATTTATTAGATTAAAAGGGTTATTAATTGTAAATAAATTACAATGATTGTACAATTTTTATAATTATATAAGAGATAAATGTTAAAGACATCTATTAATTATTATAGTTAAATTATCTAAATTTAATAATTTTTTTGTAAAATTTTAATCTACTAATTTTAAAAAGTTATAATTTAGTTCAAATGGTCAAATTTTAGGTTTTTTTAAAAAATATTTTTTTATTTTTTAAAAATAAAAATTTAATACGAATATTTGCTTAAGTAAATTAAAAAAAATAAAAATAGAAAAAAAATAAAAATATATAATTGATTATTTTTACATATACTGTTACTTTTTAAAGCTGTTTGATTCAAATGTTTTTTTTAAAAAATTATACAACCTAAGTGGTTAATTCCAAAAAGGTAGTGGACCTGTACGATCGGTTGTCTAAATATGATAGTTAAGTTATGCATTTATTTTTTTTGTGAAAATTTAGTATTATTATTATTAAAAAATGACTGAATAATAATATATTATTATTTTTTATATTTTTATTTAATATTTTCTTCAATTATTTCAATCAATCTTATATATTTTAAAACAGTTTCTATATAATATAGTTGAAAAATTAAGACTAAACTATCATAAAAATAAATATATAATTTAAGTGTCATTTTAATTACAAGATTCTTAAGATATTATTTTCTTGTAAAGATGATATACTTAATTATATAACATAATATTCTTTCAAGATAATATATGATATTTCCTTAAAAAAAGGTATGGACAATATAAAACAAACAAGACATAAATTTAGATATATATATATATATAGTAACATTAATAATCAAATAAATTTAAAATGATAAAATTACTTAAAGAAAATTATGCCTTGAGAAAATGACATAAAATTTATTGGTAACGTCTCTAAAGCTTAGTATATCTTCGCTTATTATGCTCATAAGGTTTATAAAAAGAGCTCTAATGTTCTTGAAGTTTATTGTTAATGTTAATAATGTTATCAAATAATTAATGACGTTAACTTTCTATCTAATAATGTATTTTTTCTTTATATGGTTATGATACCAAAATATGATTAGGTGTTTTACAATGCTAGTTGTTACTTATTTCGGATTATTATTTTAAAAAAATCTTTAAGTTTCTTATTAAGACATTATTTTAACTTTATAATTTTCTTATGTTTATTTTTAAATACAAGTGTAGCTAATTTCTTTGTCTTCATTTCCTTATTTATTAGCTTTATAAATATTATATACAAATGTTTAATCATTTGAGATATTCAAGTAACTTAAAATTATAATTATCATACTTGAATTTAATGGCCTCACGATCTTTCTTTCCATTGTTTATCTTATTATGTTACATCTGATATACCTTAAAATGTTCAAGTTTTAATATTTTGTAATATCAAAGTTCTTATATCTATAGATAACCCAGTGTCCAGTTTAGATTTATTATATAATAAGAAAATAGTAACAACACTCCACTTTATTCATAATATTAATAATTATTATAATTATAAAAGCAAACCAAGAACTTTAAGTAGGTAATTAATCGCTTATAATTTCTAGATATATAATTATTAGATGAATAATTTTTAGAGTGAAGAGTTTTCTGTTATCGAAGCTATGTACAACTAATGAAAATAATAGTTCATTTTATAAAATAAAAAATACTTATAATAATAATAAATCCTTATTTTACCCATATTTTAATAATTCGCATAAATTTTTATAAAATAAAAAATACTTATTTATAATAATAATAAATCCTTATTTTACCCATATTTTAATAATTCGCATAACTTTATGCTTTTGATTTTTGAATCGAAGTCTTTCATTTCCTTGGCATAATATACGGATTTAAGATGTAGGTTCTATGTCTTTATTACTCTTTATCATTTTCTACCGACGGTTCTTTTAATGATGTAGAAAATAATACATCTTTATCTTCTCAATCTCTAATGCAATAAATGCAATTCGGTTCCTTAAATGTTTTCTTAGCGTGAAAACAAAATATATTTCCTACTTGACAAATTTTCATATTAGTATTATTATTAAAATAAACTTACTAATTTTTTACCATCTTTTTCGATAAGAGTCATATTAATATGAAAAATGATTATAACCTTACTAGTCGATTTATTTACTTTGATCGAAGAAATTATTAATTTATCTAAATTCATGGTAAATTTGACTTAGCATCGATTATATTAGAATACAAGTTCTTCCGTATTGAATTCAATCTCTATGAATACCTTTGTTTTGTAACTTTCTTATTCTTCTTTGAAATTTTTAATTTAATAAAATGGTAGGAACTAATACAATCTCCTTCATTCCAGTATATAAGTAAACTGAAAATCTAAGATAGACAGGCTTGTCACTTATTTTGATCTTATTCCTGAAGTTCTTGATAACATTCTTGAAATTTTTTGTAAATCATTTAAATTAATTCAAGGATATAGGTTATCAATTAAACCTGGATGTGAAGCTTTATAAATAAAAATTGAATAAGCTTATTCAAGAATATTAAATTTACCATCCGTAGAAAATTCTTTTTTTTGTGGTATAAAATTTAATATCTTCAATATGTTCTAAGTAGATTTTATGGCTAAGTTATAAAAACCCAATTATTGTATTATTGTTTTTATTTTCAATAATCGACGTATTTTTTGGGGATGTTTACTTGAATAATATTAGTGGTCGTACTATCTCTGTAAGAGATGTTTCTTTAAATAATATTAGTAGTCGTACTATATTTCCCAAGGTCTTCAACCTACTTGGTGACAATGATTGTTATTGTAATGTAGTAGAATAACTATATATTATGGAGTTATTAGTTTTGATACTTTATAGTTGGCATAAATGTGTTCAATTTTTATTCTATTAGTGAAAGCACAGTGATTATTCCACTAAATCTGATAATATATTTGCTTGATTTAGGTCAATTGTTGTAAATTTTCTATTTTAGACCATTATAGACTACAAAAGTTTTTTCTTATGTTCTTTTTTTGCTTATTCAATACAACTAAACTTTTTATTTTTCTTTATTCAATACAACTAAACCTTTTCTTTTCGAAGATGTTACTATCTCTTTGAACTGTTAAGTTCTTCCTTATATTTTGATTTATTTTTTTTTAAATTTTATCGTCCTTAAATAGAATCTTTAACGTGTATTTCTCTTTAGATTTTTTTGAATCTAATAGTCGTTTTGAGTAGCTCCTAAAAGATTCTTATCTTATTTTCTTTTATCTTGATCTTCGTATCAAGATGTTCTAATAATGTGAGAACAAAAATGTTATATCAAGATGTTCGAATAATGCAAGAACAAAAATGTTAAAAGCGTTAATTCTCTTATAATGACATCTGCTAAATTATTAATGTTTTCTTGAAAATATTTGACATCAAAATTATAGTTGTTAAACAATTATTGTAATCTAATTAATATTTTTTATTTATAATCGATTATAATATTAATTTTTTAAAAATAACTTCTTAAATTTATATTTGAATTTTTTCTTAGTAATTAAGATTAATTAATTAATATATATATATATATATATATATATATATAAATTTGATTGTAACCGATGATAATAACTGATTTTTTTAAAATAAAAGATAAAATTAAATTAAATTAAATGTATACTAAAATATTTGAATAAATATAGAACTTCAAAGTAAATAATAAATTAAAAACACACACAATATAATTAAGGTCAAAGAGATGATCATTAACTTAGTTTTAAAATTTAAATTGTATTAATTTATAATAATTCATAATTAAATCTATATATATTTTATCAAAAATGTCACATTTTAAAATTTTGATTTTTTTGAAAGAAGTTATGCTTATTTGATTAAATATTATTCATATTATATTAAATATTTTTGAAATATAAATTGTACTAATTCATAAAATATTATGATTCATTTCATATATCATTATAAATTTATAGAAATATAATTTCTAAAAAATTATTCGTTTTTTAATTTCAAGTTTATAGTTTTTATTTTATTAATAATTAAAAAAATTATATATTAGAAAGTCTAAAAATTTATTTTCTAAGAAATCTTAATGTGTGTAATTTTGAATTTTTTATACAAGATTATCTTCATTTTAACTTAATTTGATTTAAAATATTAAAAATTAAAAATTAATTTTTATATAAGTAGTATTTAATTTTTAATTTATATTTTTAAAAATTGAAATTAGAAATTAATTATAAGGTAACTATTTTTTTATGAGATTTTAAAATTAAGAATTTAATTATAAAATTTAAAAATTAGAAATTAGAAATTAAAATAGTTATAAATACGAGATTGAATAATTTAGATGATTTTAATAAAAAAAATTAAATAACTTGTCAAATCAAAATGACGTTGGTTATTCTTCCTTCATACGTCCCATTTTTATTTAAGGTTACTAAAAGGTTATTTTAAATATTAAGCAAAAACCCACTTGGGATTTCAGATACCTCTTTCTATAACGAAGCTTTAGTATTAAAATGACTTTACCCAAACAATTAGCATAACTAAATCTGCTTCATCACTTAATAAAACGTGATCAGAGGTTGGTCCTTGGGTTTTGGGATTCTTGAATTCTTCCTCTACAAAGACACAGACCCAGAAACAGACACTCCCTTCTCTTTCCCAACAATAGCAAACACAGAGAAACACCGACAACTGTCCTAAAACTCTCAAACTTGAGAGTAATCCAAAAATGTTTGAGGCTTTATCTTATCTGGGTTAATTGATTTTTTGTGTTTTTTTGCCATGTATGAGCATCTGGGTATTGTGAGAAAGTCTTATAAGAGTGAATAGCTAGGTAGGGGAGGAGATGAACAGTGGTAATGGAGGTGGGGGTGGGAGTACTGGGATGATTGGGATGAGGTCACCTTTCACTGTATCACAGTGGCAGGAGCTAGAGCACCAAGCTTTGATCTTTAAATATATGATGGCAGGACTACCTGTGCCTCCTAATCTTGTGCTTCCTATCCAGAACAGCTTTCAGTCCATTTCTAATAGATTCTTCCACCATTCTACAAGTAACTCATTCATCTACCTCTCTTCTTTCCCTTTTATTCCTATTTCATTTATTTTATTTTGATTTCTTAACTTATTTTAGACATTTCAGGAACCCTTTCTGTGTTTTTTGAGGTTTTTTTTCCTCTCTTCATTTTAAAGGAAAAAAAGGGGCATTTTTTTTATTAAAAAAAAGTTATGCGATTAGCATTCAGCTTTGACAGGTACTTGATGGGTTTTTGTTGACTGTTGAGCTAAAAAATTAAAGGGGTTATAGTTATGTTTTTTAGTTTTTACCAGTTTAATGAATTTTGAAGGTTTCCAAAAGATCCTATTGTGGTTCCTTTTGGTCAGGTCATGAATGAACATAAATTTTTAGATTCCTCACTCATTTTCAGTCTCAGATAATGAAAGAGAATCACCCCTAGGCCCTAGGCCTAGAAATTTTGTTAGATTTCAGGTCCAACCACCTGATATTTATTGGATACTCCATCTGTTCTGCCCTCTTTGTTGTTGTTGTTGTTGTTGCTGCTGCTAAGTAACTATTTTTCCTTTTGTTTTACAATTGCTGTATATATTGTTATTTGTTATCAGAATCAGAAGGCTTAAAGGTTTATACTTTAATTTTACCATGTTCATTTGTTCTTGGTATTTTTTACCATCAAAGCATCATCAAATGTTTACATCATATTTTATTTTCATGTCATTCTACTGCACAACTACATAACTTGAAATCCTATGTGTTGTTTTTGGCAATGAACCACTGGCATACAAACTTTCATGACTTAAAGTGTATACTTTTGCAGTGGGTTATTGTTCATTATATGGGAAGAAGGTGGACCCTGAGCCAGGAAGATGCAGAAGAACTGATGGCAAGAAGTGGAGGTGTTCTAAAGATGCATACCCAGACTCTAAGTACTGTGAGCGGCACATGCACCGCGGCCGTAACCGTTCAAGAAAGCCTGTGGAATCACAAACACAGTCATCTCCCATTGTGACATCACTGACAGTCACTGGAAATAATGGAGGAACTGGAAGCTTCCAGAATCTTCCTTTGAATTCGTTTGGTGACACTCAGGGCACTGGTTCTGGAGTCACTCAATCTCATTATCAGATAGACTCTATTCCTTATGGAATTCCAAACAAAGATTATAGGTATTACCTATTTTTTGCAATTCACTACAGTACTATTTTGTCGATAATGAAAAGGAGAAAATTAAAAAAAGAAAGAAAAAACGTCAAGTAGCTAAATACTTTTCAGAGTAAAAAAAAGGGGTAAATACTTTGTAGGTGGTTAATGAAGTTGAAATTGGTGATGATTGATTGGTTTCCTATGTTGTTGAACATCTCTGTATTGTTTGAACTTTGGTTGGCATTTAGGCAAATTACTGTCATATGAATTATTGAATGTGTAGCTGTTATCTGTCACATGTTGTGGTGTGTTACTTGGGCCCAGATTGTTGACATTTGCTTCTGCCAGATCCAGCTTTCTGGGCCATCATGTCCACAGAAGTAGTTGTTCAATCTTTTTACACTGCCTCCGGGTTTTTTTTTTGTGCTGAACATTATTATATGCCTTTTTCTTTTCTTGCAAAATCATTAGAAATTGTCTTGGATGTGCTAATTTCAGGAAGAATATTTATTGTCTTAAGCTTCTGTATAAAGGCAAAAGGCTGGAAGACTGGTTGCCCATTGCAGAAATCTAACATTTGAAAACTCACTAACTGCTTAAGTAATCTTGTGACAGTTCTACATCTAGATTTTGTTTGATTTGAAAATAGATTGTAAGTGTTGAAAGTTGTTTGTTCTTAATATAGTATTTGTGTAATGCAGAGACTTGTCGATATATATATATATATTGCTGGGTAATTATTAGGATATTTTTTTATTGTGTTCAAAGTGGTTTAAGATAAATGTGCTTTCAAGAAGATACATATTATTTATGCTTCAGCCAGAAAGCACAACATGTGTTTTCCGAGTCTGAAATCAATTTTACAAAAAAAAAAAGGAAAAAAAAAAATCAGTTTGGTTAATAAGCATTTTTTGTTGTTGACTCAGATGTATAAGCAAACTACTGACCTAAGTTTTTATGTAACACAAATACCTTCAGCTGCATATACATATCTGTTTTATTGTTTTCTTGCCGTGTCAAGCCAGGTGGCAATGCAAGTAATAAGTGGTTCGCACTTGGTTCTTCTGTCCATTCCAAAATTGCTACTTTCTCAGATTTGTGTCATTTCTGCTACATATGTTGTATGCTGTCTTCAATAAAAATAAATAAATTGTAACCTATCTAATTTGTCTTATGTTGCTCGCCCTTCTTGTGAATAAATTTTCGGTTACTGATGCAATTTGAAGTGATTAAATTCATAGCCTTATGGAATACAAAGGAGAGCAAGCTTTTACTTGAACCGATTTCAGTACAACTAAACTAATGGAAGTGAATTGATCTTTTAACCTTGCATTTTGAAGTTTATGAGACCATGGACATCTACTCTTTTTCAGAAGTTTTTCCGACTACCAAGCTTGCATTTTGAGAGGAATATTCGATATCTTCTGACACATGTATCAGATTTTTGCTATTTATGATGTAGTTAAATGTAGAAGAAGTTGTTATTTTGTTGGGACTGGGACTGAATTGTTAGTCTGTAAAAAGAAAGTGTCTTACATCTCTTAAGAAATAATACTAGTGTAGTGTTTTATAACTAGAAAGAGTCTTACCTTACTTTAGGATAACCTTTTGGGATTGGGTTAACTCATGGTGCCAATATTAGCTGTCGATTGCTTTGTGATTATTACTAAACCTCTTAAAATAGCAATTATTGAGTAAATACAACTTTTTTACAGGTATGTTAATCAAGAACTTAAACAGCCTGAGGTTGGAGATCATAGTTTCTTCTCTAATACTTCAGGTAATAATAGAGGTCTCCATTTGGACTCACCTCTAGACAACACAACTCTGATACAATCCAGAGCTGTATCTTTTTCTACATCCAATTCAGATGACAATTCTATTTTGCTTAATGAGTATCCCCAACACTCAATTTTCAACCGTGAATTTGTCTTGGGAGAGCCTGTTAAACAGGAAGGTCAGTCCCTTAGGCCTTTCTTTGACGAGTGGCCAAAGAGCAGAGACTCATGGTCTGATCTTGAAGATGATAGGCCAAACCAGACTTCGTTCTCTGCAACTCAGCTTTCAATATCCATTCCAATGAATTCATCCGACTTCTCTGGAACAAGTACTTCACAATCTCCACAAGGTGAGTTTCTTTCAGTTTGGGAAGTGTCTTTAGCAAATTAGGTCCAAATTTAAATCTTTTTTATGGAATTTTATGCAGAGAATTGAGTAACATTTGTGGAATGTTGGTGCTAACTCATCAAAGGCAATCGCAAGTGCAAGTTCAAAGCATGTCAGTTTAAGTGTGTTTGAAGAATTCGACAGATCTAAATCTTTCTCAAAGCTCCATGGTGTTGGTGTTTTTCTGCATAGCTCTGTTTGTTTAAGCATTCATTGTTAAACTGTTTTAGGTTTCAATAATCAAAGACTCTTAACAAAGACAATTTGTATGTGTTAAATGGAAGATAAACATTTCCTAAGTTGGTTTTTCCAATTTATTTTTTTAGTTTCTTCCACCTTTTAGATTTGGGAAAAAACTTATTTAGTAAATTATGTTGTTGTGTTTGAATAAAGTGAGAGCTGAAAGCTATATCTTCTACGAGATTAGCCTAATAACTCGATGGTTGAACCGTTTTATACAAGAAAATTCCAATCTTGAAAGCAATCTCATCTTCTTTCGCCATGGACACATGGCTCAAGACAAGCAGTCATTTATGAAGTTATGATAAAAGAATATCATCAAGTTATTTATACATTATTTATAGCCATATTGCTTCTCTTGATCTAAATTAAATATTATCATCATTTTTTTATCTTAATTATCTACTAAACTTTATATAACAACAAAAATATATATTTTTTAATTTATAGTTATCCCTATTTAATATATAATTATCTCAAACATCAATTTTCATAAGAAATTTTAAAGTGGGAAGCTACGAAGGGTATGGAAAGTGACGTCACGCATGAGAGCAATAAGAGACAGCCTGCAAAAGCTAATTCGGAATGCTATCATTATTTTTGTGTCAGATCTACAAGGATGGGACATCACGTGACTGTTCACTCCTTATTCATTTATTATTATTATTATTATTATTTTATTTGATGAGTGCTAAGTTTTCACAACAAAAATAATGGTAGTTAAAACCTATATTTTTGTGATATTTTAAGGAAATTAAATTTTAAGAAAAATATTAATATTAAATTAATTTAATATATTATTTCATAATTTAATATTTTAAGATTTTAAAAAATATAAACACCAAATTTTACTTTAATAGTAATGCTTTAATTTAATCTTTAAATTTTTAATCATATATTTTAATTTATACATTTTAAAAATTTAAGATGTCATGTAAAAAAATATACTTTATATCTAACTTTTATTAAATTAAATATTTTTCAATATATAAAATATAAAAAATTAATTATCAATATATATATATATATATTTAAATATAACCTACATCTCTCAATTAAAAAAATTAAGAAATTAAATTATTCAAAATATATAAATTTAATAATTTCAACTTTATTTATAAATATATAATTTATTAAAATATTAAAAATAATAATTATTAAATTTTATTTTAATTAAAATTATAGTATTGTTAATCGAAGTAATCATATTAAATATAAAATAATTTGAAAAACCAATTAAATTTTATAATAATAAAATAATATTATAATAATATTGAATTAGTTTCGATTAAAAGTTATTAAATATTAAATAAATATATTTAAATTATCATAATAAATTATAATTTGATGACGTTTAATTTAAATAACGTGTTATACATTTTCTAATAAATAAAATGTATAAATTGGTTATAATAACTGTTATTTTATGATTATAAATTTTAATAGTATCATTTTTTAATAATTTAAATTAATAATACAAATACAAGCATAATTTAAAATTAATTCATAATTTTTTTTAAAATTCAAATAATACAAAATTACATATTAATCATTATATAAAAATAATTAAATTTATTTTAAATATTTTTTTTATAATTATCAATATTTGAAATACTAATATTTTATTACTTATAAAAAATATAAAAAATGATAATATTAATTATTATTTTAAATTAAGTGAATAATTTTTTCAAACAATTTATAAAAAATAATTTAAATTTTTATATAAATTATAAATTTACACACTTTATATATTATTATTTTAAAATTTAAGATGCAAGAAGTCACTATCTATAAAAATATATATTTTTTAAAATAAAATTATTTTTCTACATAATATATTATAAATGATTATAACATATTATAAGTGTTTATAAATGTGCGTTCTTGGAAAATAAATTTATTTTAATGGTAAACGTTCAATTTTTTTGGGATCATGGTAAATATCAATTTATTTTTTACAATCTCAATAACTTGTTTTTGAACTTAAGAAATGGGTGCATTGAAAAAAAATTTAAAAATGGGTAAATATATGTATCCTGACTACTATTTTTGTATAAATTGAAAGCTACTAATAATATTTTTATTTTTAAATCATTTAAGGCTTTTTGTACCTTTTGAATTAAAAAGCTATTGCAACAAAACCTTTCTATAGTAATTATTAACGCATATGATATTTTATAGAGAATTGTAAATAGAAGACAAAAATCTAAAGTCAGGTTTATAAGGTTTTTATTAAATGCTTCATATTTTTGAATTTCTTAAAAAAGTTTTGCAGTAAGTTGTTGTATTCTATATTTTTATCATATATAAAAATTTAATTCGCATATTATAAATATTTTGACAAATTATAAACATATTTTAAAATAAAGCAATAAACAAAAATAAAATAAAACTTAAATAAAATTATCATTTAAAATGATAAATAACCTATAATTTTTCTTATTTTTAAAATTTTAATTATTGATTTGTATGAATTAATATTTATGTATTTATTAACCCTTAAATTAATAACCAATATCATAGATATAACAATTAAAAATAAAATAACTTATTACTTGATTAATAAAAGATAATAGTGTCCTCTAAATTATAGGATAATTGATACTTGATAATATTTTTAAATATTAGTAATTTATTATTTTATTAAAGTAATAATTTTATATAAATTATACAAAAATTAAAAAATAATATCCACTATTTTAAGTTCATATTTAGTTGATATTAATATGAATAATAATAAAAATAATTCATGATATTTTTGTGTTTGATTTGATTATTAATTTATAATAAAATTTAAAATATTTAATTATTAATATAAATCTTTATTGTTCTTACATTTTATAGGAATATATTAAAATATTTTATTTTTCTTACACATATATAATTATTTTATCTCATTTAAAAATCAAAAGTTTATTTTTAATTTTATAAATTTTGTTTTAATATTTATAATTATTTTATATATACTGCTAATATTATTATTTATATTTAATTTAATTTATATTATTATTTATTGTTTGAACATATAGATCTATCTTAAGATTGAACCAATTAAAATTTCGAGCTATTAGAAGAGTCAATCTAAAAAGATTTTGTGCTCGATGTTTACGACAACGCTCGTAGGATGAACTTGACTGCATACAATAGCTTTTGTATTAGAAAAATGACCTTTAGGTCGAGTCATTAGTGATTCATCTCGAATTTAAAATGTGTTGTTTTTATTGATTATATACTTCACAAAAAAATTATACAATTTTGTGAAAAAATTTCATTTTTTTCTATTTTATTTCTCTACAAATAAAAGCACTATAATATTTATATTTTTAATATTTTTTTATTTTGTAAACTAAACAAAAACACTATGATTACGTAATAAATTTTAAGCTTAAGGTTAAAAAATAATTGAAAAATTAAAAAAATATTATTAAAATTTATAGTAAATTAATGTTAAAAATATATTTTAATTTAATATTGAATTTATTTAAATAAGTGATGTAAGAAGTAAAATAATATGTTAAATAAATGATATTAATAATAAAATAATATATTAATTTTTTAATAATAAAATATATTACGTAAATGATAATATTATTTTTATGGTTATTAAACATAATTATTTTAATTTTTAATTTTTATCTCTGAAAATGTTTTCCCGGAATAATTAGGGTGTAGTTCTGAAAAATCAGGAAGAACTCTCACATGTGGTGATGTGCAGCACAATTTACTGAAGTTGGTAGCAATTAGTGACCGAGGGTCAGAGGAAAAAAAGAGAGTAGGAACTAAAAGGAAAGTGAAAAGAACAGGATTTACATAAGGAGGAGGGGAGGAAGAAAGAAAGAAAGAAAGAAAGAAAGAAAGAAAGAAAGAGATTTCGAGAGAAAGAATGGGCTGGGGAATGGCAATTTATGAGGGAACGGTGGTCTTCGGGTCATTGGGGCTGTTGGGATGGGCGGGGCTTTGGTTTTTGAACCGAAGGCTTTACAAAGAGTATGAAGAAAAGCGCGCGTTAGTTCAGATTATCTTCAGCATCGTTTTCGCTTTCTCTTGCAATCTCCTCCAGCTTGTCCTCTTCGAGATCATTCCAATTCTTTCCAAAGAGTAACTTCTCTGTCCATTTCAATTATGGCTTTTAAGATTAGGCTCATATGGTATAATATGAAGAACCCTTTTCGTTTTTCTACATTTCTAAATCTGGGTTTTGAAGATCATGCTCTGATATCAATATCATTACCCTTTTCGTTTGCGACTTACCCATTAGTCAGATCAAATACATTTCCTCAGATATTTTTCTCAGAAATTGATATTGTGTTCACTTGTATTTAGTAATTGATAGTACATAAGGAATATGACATTGTTAAGGCTTTTCTTCTGGATGTGGCTGCAGAGCACGATGGTTGAACTGGAAGGTGGACTTATTTTGTTTGATACTGCTATTGGTTTTCATGCTGCCCTATTATCATTGTTACTTGATGCTCTGTAACAGCGGTATTTTCTCCTTCTTCGCATTACTTCTCCTTTACCTTTATTTTTCTCTGTGTTATTTTTTGTGGTTTTGTTTCCACTTCCCTTTAGGCCTCAGATTTGCTGTAACTACGTATTGCCACTAATTGTTTCTACCGAGTGTAATATTGATTTTCCACTAACGATTTGTAAGTTAGACTTGCTTGTGTCCTTGGTTAAGGTTATTGAACCATTGTCATCTGTTAAGTTGTATCTATTTATGTTATGAAACATCCCAGAAGCAGAAGGTGTTGTAGGCTTTAGTTAATAAAGCGGAATGCTATGCTGTAGAGCTCCTAGGCAATGTGTACGTATGTGGTAATTCTTCACTCTATTATTAGGAGGGATAAAATGTTGACTGCTAACCTTTATCACTAATCAATTGGCAATATGCCTGCATGAAGATCCTAATCAGCACCCCCTGTCATTTAAGTTCGTAAAAGTACTAGGTCTCTCTTTGTTGTGTTTTGGAGTCCAGTATTTGGAAATTTTGTTTATTAGAGCTGCCATGTTAAATTCTCCTCTTGGTGTGTCCTACTTCAAAACTTTCTCATTGTTATCATTCTCAGTAACGTATCATTGGAAATAATAAAAAGTTCAACAGACTTTGATGCCATAACTTTCCTAGATTATATTTATGCACATAATCCCAAGTCTGTCTTCAGGGTTATCCTTCTTACAAATTTTACATTGCTATATTTAAAAACAATTGCATTTTGTTGATTTGTTGTCTGACCCAAGATACAAGAATATTATGTTATTGCAATAGAATGAATTGTTTAGTTAAATTTGTTCTACTTCTATAGTCATGATCATTTAATTTCAAATAGTTTTCGTCTGAATGTCATTACCAAGTACAGAGTTCCTCAAACTTTGCATAGGTCACCTGCTTGTCCATGTTTTAAAATGTTGGTAACACCCTCAACATACTGCCATGATGTATCCATTTCTCTGGCATCTCTTTAACAATTAGTTTGTCTTTTATGCATATATGACTTTTAATTATTTACATAGTGATCCTTGAATTTTGATTTAAGGTGTAAGGAAGGAACGAGCTGCTCTTGGTGCTATCTTATTCTTGCTGGCATTTCTTTATGCTTTTTGGCGCATGGGCATTCACTTTCCTATGCCATCTCCTGACAAAGGTTTTTATCTGTATTTTCTCTGATCACGTTTTCCATTTCTATATTTTAGTAGTTTTTATCTTAAACAAATAACTCCCAGAATTTCCATTTTCATACTAGCTATGAACTTTTAAGACATCTATGTTCAACAACTGAGCTGGAGTAATCATTCTAGTTTGAAAAAAATATATTTCCTTTTCTTATTTTCTCAGGTTTCTTTACCATGCCTCAACTTGTCAGTAGAATTGGGGTTATTGGTGTTACTCTCATGGCTGTCCTGTCTGGTTTTGGAGCTGTTAATTTGCCTTACAGTTATTTGTCCCTTTTTATCAGGTAATTGTCTTATCTGGTTTCTTTATCATCCCTTTTTATCATATACACACGGCACATACATATTCTCAGATAGCATTCCAGGTGTGCAAAAAGAACCAGAGGTTGCTTTTATAGGGTTTACTCAACTGTTGGATTATGCTAAAAAGATAAGAAAATGAAAGTATGGTTTCATAAAGTGAAATATTTAGGTCTATCAAAAATTCACGTATAGGGGTGTACATCGCGGGTGGGTTGGGTTAAGAGAATTTTGGCCAACTCGACACATCGGGGTTGAAAAATGATCGGGCTGAAACCGGCCAATTACAAACCTCAAACCAATCCAAACCAACCCAGAATAATTCAGTTTGGTTTGGGTCGGTAATCGGTCTCTCAATAATGTTTAAGACCTGACATAAAATGCTAAAATTAACAAACCACAATCTTTAAATTATCCCCTGAATGACACACGGTCAGTTGGTCCCTGTGTACACTTACGAAGTCTCCCTCTCTTAACTGACAACTTTCTCTGGTATCCTCCAAATATTTTTGAAGAGCCTGCGCATGTTGGTTGCTTCTTAAGCTCATCATTTCTTTCTCTGTGTTTCACTCTGCTTTGGGTTTTGCTTTCAATTCTTCTCATCTTTTTTTATTTCTCTGCCTCCTTTGTTTCTCTAACTATTTCTTCTTCTCTATTCTCGTAAAACGATCATGACGTTTTCATTCTCACTGTAACCTGTACTTACTGTTACACAACACACTGTCTCTCAATTTTTATACTCTTTCCTTTTCTTTCTGTCTCCGTCTTTGAATTGAAGATGAACATTGGGATTGCTTTCATGATGGATCAGACGAAGAAGGTGCGTTTAATTAATTGGTGTTTTTTTAGCTTTCATGTTGGATCAAAATGGTAAAGGAAAAAACCACGAAAACATTTGCAAGAAAGATTAGAAGTAACATACATAGTAAGATAGAAAGATAATTTGGCTTGGGTTGAGGGCTGTGAAATGAAAAATGGAAATGAGAGTTTAGGGTTTGGCTTTACCTTAGAGATGAGATTTGACAGACGGTAGGGAGAGGGAAGTGGGAAATGGGTAGATAGGTTATAATATGTATTTATGGTTGGGTGTTAGGGTTTTTGAATTAGAGTGATTGAGTAAGGTGAGGTCCATTTTAAGCTTTATAAAACATATAAAGTGGTGACTTGTTTGTAAGTAAAAAAAAATATATATATATGTAAGTTGGTCGGCTGGGTAGGGTTCTATGGTTTAAAAATGTCAAAACCCGTTTCCAGCCGAATTAAATTGGTTATTCGGGTTAAAGGCCGAACTAACCCGTTATCTCATAAAACCCATCCCAACCCAAGTGGTTTGGGTTGGTTTTAATGGGTTAGTTCGGGTAGTGTCGACCCTACTATGTTTGCTTGATTTTAGATATGCATTTCCCAATTGTAATCATAGTGTGGTTGGCATGATTGCTTGTATAGTACTTGGCAAGTTACATGTGCATGTGCTTTGTGGTACTTGTAATATTAAAAAATTATTTGCTGAACAACGGCACTCGTATATTTGTTCTTCAAGCTATTATTTTTTTCCTTTATGTTTTATTTATTTTGGGATTTGGAGGTTACTAGAACATTGTTAGTTTGTCAATTTTCTTGAAAGCTCAAGCTTTTAAGAGGAGTGATAGTAGAACTTTGTATGTTGGCTTAAGCTTTTCATATTGATTTTAAAACTAGTTAGAAAGTGTTGGCTTCTCATCTTAAAATTATAAGTTTGTAGGAGGTGGATAGTAATACTTTTTATATTTGGCCCACCTGAGATTTCATGAAGGGACAACACAACACTCTTTTTGAGTTGAGTAACGATTCTGGATAAATCTACAAACCTGAGTTTACTTAATCTTTCCAAATTCGTATTTTATTCTTAGTATCATAAAATTTATTACATATCTTTGAATTCAATTCTTTCAGAGAGATTGAAGATTCTGATATTAAGGCCTTGGAAAGACAGCTAATGCAGTCAATGGATAGTTGTATTACAAAGAAAAAGAAAATCATTCTTTGTCATAAGGAGATGGAGCGTATCCAAGGATCAGAAGAGGTACACTTAACAATTATATATGATAACATTTCCATGTGATTCCTTCGCTTTTTTAAGTTGCCTTATTGAATGATGGGGCTGATACATAACTATGTATCACTGTACTCTTAAAGAGAGTGTTTTGCATAATTTTCTTTACCGCTTTGGTTTTATATTTTACTTCTGAGGCAGTCTACAGTGTTAGATATATGTGCATTTGTTAATAGGCGCATGCACATCAGTTACATCTGATACATGATGGTACCTACGAGCACTTTAGTTTCTGAAACAAGTAAAAGATGGACAGGAAATTGACAAATAATGGTCTATTTTAATATTTATACATGTTATCATAAATAATTTTTATAAGTCAAATAATTGTGCGCTTTGTGTTCATAAATTATAAAGTGTATTTATTAAAGCACACCTCTTAGGTTTTGCTTGCCTTTTCTGGGGCATGAAATATTGATAGTTCAATCACAAAACTACGGATGCTTGAGGATAATTCAATGCATGGTTGTTGATACGTTTGGTTTCTTGTAACTAACATTAAATTCAATCCTAAGTGCTTGCTAATTGAAAGTTGTATCTTGCAGCAGCTAAAGTCTCGATCTTTGTTTAAACGAATCGTTGGCACTGTTGTTCGATCTGTGCAAGATGATCAGAAGGAACAAGGTTAGTTGTTTGACAATTTCACATTAGTAATTTGCGTTCTTTTTCAACAAAATGTTCATTTAGCTTCTTTTCGTATTATTTTGAGAGATATCTTCTTATAAATAAATGCCTACAAAATATTGTGAGCATTTTAGAGGCTAAGGTGTAATTGGGTTAGATCTTCACATTTTTAGGTTATGCAGATTAACACATTGGTTTTCTGTTTCTTTAGATATTCTCAAGAGGTAGCCTTATAAGATTATCAGGGTGGCTGGCTGACTTTAAGGTCTACCAGTACTCGATGTCATCTTTCCTTTTTTCTTCTTGAAAATGCAGATATCTTATTCTTGTTTTCTACACCTTTCTAAGTTTTGTCTGTTGCTTTGTGCATCACCTTATTTTTTTTTGGGGTTTTGCTTTGAAGATATAAAAAGCTTGGAGGCAGAAGTACAATCATTAGAGGAGCTCTCAAAGCAACTGTTTTTGGAAATCTATGAGCTTCGCCAAGCAAAGGTTCACTACTAAAATATAATTCTCACAGATACCTGGAACTTCTCAATTCTACTACAAACATTACACATGAGCCTATTTCTTCTATATTGGTATTTTCATGGACCGATATGAATACTCACAAGCTTTGTGGAATTGGAAAGCACACACTAGTGTTTTGGCATATTAATGTAATTGTAGCTCAAAGCAATTTTGAGGTTTGAAGTTGATATTACATTCTGTGATAGAGAGATTATGTCACTATGTTTTGACTTATTGATGTCAGTTGCAATGAATTTTTTTAACTAATATGTAGCAGAAATAACCAGTGTGGTCAGACTAATACGTTTCAATTTTTAAAGATTGGGACTATTGACTAATATAATATTTGTATTGTGCGCTCCTTATGCATACTTTTCTTCAAAATCATATTATGCTATTGCTTTAGAGGTAAACTTGTAGTGTGTAATGACCTGGGCCTTCTTTTGCAGGAGGCTGCTGCATATTCTCGAACATGGAAGGGGCACATGCAGAATCTTCTTGGCTATGCTTGTTCAGTGTATTGTGTGTATAAAATGATTAAGGTACATTAAGTCATTAACATGCATGGTTTCCATGAAAGCTATTTTGGTGCAACCATCTTTCTTTTCTATTTTTTATAAGATTGTGGAACACTTAGATGGCTGATTGATGAAATTGTTCTGTGCAGTCTCTGCAAAGTGTTGTTTTCAAAGAGGTACTGTCTTCATCAACATCAATTCCATTTTCTGATTGGTTCATTTTACATTTCTGTTTCTGCTTCTGGAATTCCATCATATTGTTTGCATCCCATAGCTACTTCATTTTGCTAAGAACTTGGCATTTGGACAGGCTGGTTCAGTGGATCCTGTGACAATGACAATTAGCATATTTTTGCAGTACTTTGACATTGGAATTAATGTAGCGTTATTATCACAGGTTAGCTTTTAATGTCACTTTCAAATAAAATTAAATCAATTCTGTTATGACTTATGCATCAATGAACAATGATAAGAATACCGTGATTTTAATGTACTCTTTGAGTTCATTTAAATGTAAATTTTTTATGTACTATACATGCTTGCTGTTGAAATGAGGCTTCATCAACAATTCATCTCACTTAACTTTTTTACAACCTATGTTATCCGAATCCAGCCCTTCTGGAAATTCATAGGATATAAACCTAGAATGTTCTTGGTAAAATACTGCTTTGAGACTTGATTACCGTCATATTAAATGAGTTAGATGATGATTTTGTCTTCTTTTTCTGCAGTATATTTCACTGCTATTCATTGGAATGTTGATTGTTCTATCCATACGTGGATTTTTGACAAATCTAATGAAGGTAACCACTTTTGATGATTTTCTTTGGTTTGCTTGTGCCGATTCACCATTTGGATTTTCTTTTGTCTTGTTGGACTGGTAATTACTCTTTGGCTCAAATTTTTTTTTTTTGCTGCAAACAGTTCTTCTTTGCAGTTTCCAGAGTTGGAAGTGGATCTTCGAGCAATGTTGTGCTGTTTCTGTCTGAAATTATGGGCATGTATTTCTTGTCCTCTATTCTTCTGATCAGAAAGAGTCTGGCAACAGATTATCGGTAGGTTCATTATGTATATCAATTGAGAATTCTGATATATATATATGTGACTTGAAAAGGCTCCAGAACGACCAATACCTTATATGGGATCTCTCTCTTTGCGCTTAATATCAAACTGTTATGGTTTCAAGCTGTAGAATGTTTATGTCTAAGCAGTAATATCTTGGCAGGATTATCATAACAGATGTATTGGGTGGAGATATTCAATTTGACTTTTACCATCGTTGGTTTGATGCGATCTTTGTGGCCAGCGCTTTCCTTTCTCTTCTTTTGCTCTCCGCACATTATACATCTCGCCAGGCTGACAAACATCCTATTGATTGATCTGATTCATTGCCAAGTAAGGAACAACTCGATTCTTTCAATTTTGCTATGAACTGTGGTAGCTTTTATAACAAATGTTACTGTTACACAACAGTTTTTGTGTAAATAATTTGGGCTCATTGACCTATCAAGCTCGTATCACTGGTATTTAGTGGTGTCAATGAGGCTCAGGCCCTCAGCTCTACTGATGAGTGGAAAAAGTGTAACTCACTTAACTCATGAGCTCAAATAAGCTAGCCTTCATGTGACTTTATTTAAAAAAATAGTTTTTTATTGTATTTTTCATTATACCAATAACAAATTAGCCAAGCCTTTTGGATACTTTAGTTATAACGTGATTATAATCCTTTAGTCTAGGTAGGTAATCTTGCTTGATATTATAATTTTTTTCATACTCATTTTATTATCTTCTTCTTCTAAGAAAATAAACAATGACCATTCTTTCCAGGTTTAAAAGAAACATTTTCTTCTGAGCTGTAGGAAGGATTTATCAACTCCTGAAGAGTGAAGACTATACAAACGTAGATGCATCCCTATTCCCTACATCATACAAAATTTAAGATAAATCCTCAAGTTCAATACTAGGATATATATTCTTTATTTCTTTCTTTGGAACAAACAATATCCCCTAAACAGTAGTAGTCAATTTATGATGGCAGAGATAGCACACATATTTGTTTTATTTTATTTTTTGCGACGCCGATGCTGTATTTTATGTTTTTTTTTTGGCTACTACTAGGAACATATATTTTGTATCGTGCACTCTGCACATTGAGTTTGGTCAATAATATTTGTGCTTATCGTTGTGTTTTGTTCTTTGTTTTTTTTCTTTTTGAGCTCAAATTACTTAATGGTGTAATACAATGTCAAATAGAATTAATTTGGGTCAATTGTCTTTTGACGGTATGAGATCGAGCCCGATAATGCGTATAAATTATTCATTTTGATTTTTTTTGTTGGTAAAATACTCTTTTTATATGTATGGTTCGAAATAAAAGTTGGACAGATGGTTTAGTAAGTGTAATTAAATTAAATTAAACATATGGGGATAACCTTTCTTCTCAAATTAAATTAAACCCTTTCAACTAATACTCGGAATGGGTTTAGAGTTCTTTGATTATGTTAATAAAGTGATAGAATGTTTTTATGCAGGTACAATTTACAAAATTCAGAACCTACAAATTAAAATCAATCAGTGAAACAAGCAAACATTTGAATGATTTGACAAACCCATGAGCTTCAAAATTAAGGCTTAGCTTAACAGCATAACAACATCAAATGAAATAATGGCATAAAAATCACAAAAAATGAACCCAAACAAATCCATTCAAGCATCAAAGCAGAAGCTAGGAATGGAGAAAACGAGGCAAAGGAAATGCAGATTACCCACAAAAGAAAAGCTTATGAAAACACTATCTTGCACTCTCTCAGACCTCTAGACCTCAAAAGCACTAAACAATCTTCAACTTCACCGTTTGTGGGTTTGTATGTGTCACAATGGCTACAGCTATATATAAATCCCAATGCATGTGTGAATTGTCTTTATGCTATACAATAGCGCATACTGGGTGAAAAAGAGGATGATAAGATGTCAATCTTCTTTCACACTGTGTGAAGGACACAGAACATCGATTTTTCGTATTTAGTTAGAGCGTTTTGTTCTCATCTTCATTACCCATTGAATTCAATTTTGGATTTCTTCAATCTCTTCTCATTCAATGCTTCCCGCTTTTCCCTTATTACTTTCCTTGTTTTCTTTGTTGAGTATCTAATCGTTGTTTATGCATTTTATTTCTTGTACTCGCGACTTTGATCCTTGGCACGTGCTTCTTGCATTCTCTTTTGAGATTGAGTATGCTATATGGAATAATTTATTGTATGCATTGACCGTGCTAATTTTAGTTAAATATTAAATTATAAAAATATACATTATTTTTATAAATTTTATAATAATATTATTTTTAATTAATACAAATATTACTCTTAATATTTATTTTGAAATTATGTTTGTATATCTTATAAAACTTAATTATTTATAATTTTAACATATTTTAATATAAGTTGAAAGATCGGATCAATTATTTTATTTATATAAAATATATTATTTAGTCTCCTAATTTTAAGAATGTGTAAAATTATTAGAAATATTCGAGTTATAAGGTGTGATAAAAATTCATAATACCCTCACCAGTTATGTTTTCAATTTGTTTGGTTTGATAGGATGATGATACACGACGAAAATACCTTCATTAATATCTATTTAAAAATTTTTATCAATAAAAATCTTTTTTGTGATTTATTTTTTATAAGTAAAGGAATGAATAAACATATTTTTATAAATAAAATGATTAATAAGCATATTTTTATAAGTAAAATAGTTTATAAGTATATTTTAAAAATTAGAATATTAAATTATACTTTTAATCAAATAAAATTAATCATCGTAACATTTATTTCCTTTATTATATTTTTGTGCTATTTGACTTTTTCTTTTATCTATGTTCATCTTTTTCACAGGAGGTTTAATATTTTTTGTTTTATCGTATGACACAATACCAAAGTAGTTTAATTATAAAATATTAATCAAATTAAATTAGTGAAAATAATTATAATTTTTATAAACTCTACGATAATATCATTTTTAGAAGTATAAAAATATAAAATAGTTATGGTTTTTAAAAAATAATTGTTAATCTTGTTAAAACAAATAAATTTTAGTAAGTACGAAAAATGATGTTTTTAAATAAGGGTAAAAAAAATGTGAACAAAAATTACAAAAAAATTATTCTTGACTCGTGTACTATGTTACTCACATATGATTATTGAGTTTAATGATATAATTGGTAAATAAGAGTTTGAAAATTTATATGATGTTTGATAGTTGTTATTTATATATTATTATTATTTTATTTTTAACATAATATATTGTTCATATTGTTTCTATATAATTTATTTGGTTATTTATTTATATATTATATAATTAATTATTATATGTATGATTATGTTAATAAAGTGATAGAATGTTATAATTATTTTATAGAATAATATAATTAAGTCAATTGAATATAAATGATGGATTAAATTTAACATGTATAATTTTATAAGATGATAATAACATGTAACAAAATAATATTTTATTATACATAGAAGGTCCCATGAGCCCATATCTTCTAAACGGATTTAATTGGGCATTAAGTTAACCCACTATTATATTAACTCCAAATGACTTGCATATTGCAATATATATATATATATGATTGGTGTCAAAGTTAAAATATGTGGATTCTCTGAAAGTGAAGGTGTATGTGTGTTTGGGAGATGAAGGGTTTATTAAAACCTAGTACAAAAAAGCAAGGTAATCATGAAACAAGGTACACATCTGATTATTATTTATTATATCATATGTTATATTATAATAATTATTTTAACTTGTATGTTTTTCATGTATTTTGTTGAACGTGGTCAATTTTTCTAATATATTTGATCATTATGTTTAAATATAATTTTGTAAATTTTACACTGGATTTTATTTAACTAAGTCATCGAACCCCTTTATCATAAATTAAAAGTCAAGAGAGAGATGAATGCCTTTACTATATAAATTTAAAGTTTTATTTTAAATTAACTCCAAATAAAATTTATAACAGTTTGGGTGTTTGTAGAAATAACTAGCTTGAAGATTAAAATATTGTTCATTGACAATAAATAATTTTAAAGACTAATTTATCTTTTATTTTTTTACCGATTCATATTAAAATCTTAAATTTAAATTTAAATTTAAATCGATTACATATTTAAAATTAAATATATAAGTTATTAATATATTACTATGAATTTATATATATTAAATAATGATATTACTAAATTATTAAACCCAGTAAATAAATTAAATTCATGTTAAATGTTTAAATTTATATAAAAAAATTACTTGATATGAATTGATTTATTTTTCTTGATTAATATATAATAATAATAATAATAATAAACTTTATTTCAATTGTACATGCATCAAATGTTGTGTTTAATCTCAATAAAATGTCAAAATTAAGTAATTTATAACTATTAATAGAAAAAATATAGGAAAAATTATTTAAAATTTAAAATAATAAAAATATCACCCTTATTTTAAATTAAAAAAGATATGAATTAATATTAAAAAATATTATTTTTATTATTAGATATTTTATGGGTTTTAATTTTATAAATTTTAAAAAATATATGGGAAAAATGAGAGCCGTGGCACTCACTAAACGCCTTACTCTGCCTCTAATTTTGTTGGTGGCAAAATATAATTGTTAAATTAACTAGTTGATGGCATTGCAAAATATGTTAGAGAATAAATAGATTTTAGTATTCACATGGTGGACAATCTAACCGTTAGGATTAAGAATGTAATTGGTAGAGTTTATCTCAAAACTCAGGTTATAAGATGCAGTGTGGACGTGATCTTTAGTCGATGTAGGATTTTAATACTCTCATTCACATCGGCAATGGTCTATCCCCTTGAGATCGACGGGAATGTTGAGCTTATGTAACTTAAGTGACGGAATGCATCACTCACTAGTGACGAAACAACTGCATTGATCGGATAACCTGCTTTGATACCATGTTAAATTTGGGCCTAACTCCATCTCAAAACCCAGATTATGAGATGTAGAACTGCCTTTGTTTATATGCACAGCGTAGACGCAATACCTAATCGATGTGAGACTTTAACCTACTAAAAAAATATATAATTATTAAATTGTATTTTATAATCAAATGTCAAATTTTGTAAAGTTTTGATTTGAAGTAAATATTTGATCCATGAATTGAAATTCTATAAATTAGAAGGGCCGCTTCATCTTTTAATCTCTATTTTCTCTTATTCAATTTTATTTTTGTTGAGTTTTTTACCTGTAAAAAAGTTTATTTTATATTATTAACTCTATCTTTTATTTTATATTTATTTATTATTACTATTAAATAAATTATTAATTTTTTTCACCAAAATTTGGTTTAAGATGTTATTTTCTCCTTAAATCTTAATCTAAAATGACATTTTTTTAAATTATAATTTATTTAGCCATGTTTATTTTAATTTGGTATTTGTTTAGAATCGACAATAAATCTAACGTATTTTGAAGAAAATAAAAATCATCAAAGAATAAACGTCATGAAAGATTCATTGTTTCAGAACTATATTTTAAAGGAGATATAAAAGACCTAACCAAGAAGGTTAAACAAATACTTGTTAATTTTGCTAATGAAATTATGAAAAGAATAGATAATGGCATTTCTACTGCGATGAGTCAGAATTTATATTATTTTAATAATTTTTAATTTAAAATATATTATTTTTATTAAATTATTAAATGTAATTAAAATATAAATATTTAATAATAACAAAATAAAAATTAATATAAAAATACTCACAAAATATTTATTTGAATATTAATTATTATTATTATTATTATTATTATTTTAATAATTTAATAATTATTTAAAAATTTAAATATACCTTTGAATAACTTTATATTATTTTTTATCCAACAATTTTATATCCAACAATTTTATATCCAAGAAGGTTTGTATTTTAATAGTTTTTTAATTATTTAACATAAAATATAATATTATAATAAAAATTGTTAAATTAATATAATTTATTTTTAATTATTTTTTTAAAATAATAAAATTATATTATATTTTTTCAAAAAATAAATAAAAAAGATTTATATTATACCACACCATTTATTTATTATTTATAATTTATTACTGAAAAAGTAAATTAAATATTATATTAATTGATATGAGTCACATCAGTGTAAATGCGAGCCCTTATTTTAAGACTAGTTGAAGTGATTAACGTTATGTCAGTTTACCACCTCAGTGGTATCATATCAAATTGAGAAGTTATCATATGGTCTCAGACCAAGTTATTAGCTGGTCTGAGTTCCCATCTATACTATCAACACATAAGAGAGGCATGGGGTAATTAATTAATTTTTGTAAATTTTTTATAAGGATGTTTTATTCTCGTTTTAATTTCAATAAATTTTAAATAAAATTTAATATTTTTTAATAATAAAAATAAAATTTTCTTAAAATAAAAACTAAAAAACATTTTTATTTCTTAATTTTTTTCTCTCACTTAAATATTTCAATCTCTCTTCCCTCAATTTTTCTGATGACATTATATTCGTATACTTTTAGTTTATTTATACAAACATTATAAATTTATTTTTAATTATGAAATTATTTGAATTTATAAATTAGAGTAGAAAAAATAATATATTTTTATGGAAGAGAAATAAAGATATTCATAAAAAATAAAAATAAAAATTAAATGTGAGAGAAAAATTATTTTTATTTAAAGTTAAAAAGGTGTAAGAAAATATACTTTTATGTTTTTATTAAAAAATATTATTTTTAAAAAATCCTATTTTATTTTAAAAATATATTATTTTTATACGAGCTCGAAGAAAGGCTACAAAGTTATTTAAAAATTATTAAACTACACTTATTAAATTTAAAATAAATATGATCAAATACCTTATCAAATAAATCAATGATCATGACCACCCTTTTTATACGACATATAAAGATGGGATTAGATAAATAAAATTACTCATTTTAGGATGAGAGGTATAAATAGTTTCATTTAAAAAAAAATTAATCTGTAGTTTTTAAGTCCGTTATTATTAAATTTATTATTATAAAAAATGAATATATTTATTTTTATAATTATTAAAAATAAATATTTTAAATTATATAATTATTTAAAAAATGAATTTATAATTTCATGAGACAATAACTTTTACATTAAAATATCTAATTTTTATAAATAACGAATACTCAATATATAAATTATGAAATTAAAATATATTTTTATATAGAATTATTAGTACATTTTTACCCCCACGATTTATTTTATTTTATTTTTGCTAATGAAATTACGAAAACAATAGATAGTGGCATATCTATTATGATGAGTCAGAAAAATTCAAATAATTATCGATCCTAGCTGGCAAGGAATTATTATCAGTGATTCCAATTTTAGCATTTATACTGGCCTACTGAAAAAATCTAAGCTTCTGCTTCTTCTTCTTCAATTGAGCTAGTGAACTTGTATGTTACCCAATAATACATATTCTATTATAATGATCCGTGACTATGAATCCTAGTCCTACCATTTCTTGATGCCCTGTTTGCGTCAAAGTTGGGGAGGTTATAAAGCTAAAGGTATGCATGTATTTTAGATAAAATTAAGGAGTGTCAACTCTTTAATTTAAGGAATAAATCAAAAACTTCAATTCAAGGAGTAAATTAAGGAGCTATGAACCTTAATTTAAGGATTAATTCAAGGAGTAAAACAAAAAATCATTAATTCAAGGAGTAAAACAAAGAATCCTTAATATTCCTTAATTTACTCATTGAATTAAGGTTTTTGATTTACTCTTTAAATTAAAGAGTTAACACTCCTTAATTTACTCCTTAATTTTATCTCCATAGTATGTGATGTCATCGTTAACTGTTTCATATGTATCAACCTCATTTTCTAAGAATAATTTGGAGAAATCTTCAACCCGAGTGTGAAGTCTTTTCACCATAAAATCTTGGTTCAAAACCTTCATTTTAAAAATTACTTCGTTTCTCACTCATTATATTTGCTCTAACATGACTATTGCAACCAGTGTGAATTCTTTGGAGTTTATTACTGACGGGTTTCCATCTCTTGGGTGAGTCAATAATGAAGTTTATGTAAGACATGATATAGAATCTTGTGGAATTTTTTTGAGTTAGATTCCATTTTCAGTTCAGCCACCATGATTCAAGTACTTCACATCTATTGAAATGATGTTCTTCATCTACGATCTCTTTCTGACAGAGTGGAACAATCCTTCAAATTTTTAAAATTACTTGGTTCTTTTCTTGATGCTTAAACATTCATTCAATATTTTCAAAAGAGCAGTTTGTGTTTGGTATGGATTGTGACTTTCCGTATCTTTTTCCGCATGTAGGATAAGAGTTGGGATATGATCCGAATAATAATTAATATTAATTTAATATAATTACTTTAAAAAATAAATAAATGTAACTACTCTATTTTGGTCTAAGGCTCACATGTCATAATATTCTGCAACTGCTCTCGCTTCTTTGAATACACGCGCCACACCAGTACCCGCATTTCCCTTAATAGCATTTGCTCTGCCTCGTGCATCATAGTATATATATTATAATAAGAAAATATTTCATTCATAGCATAAATATTTTACAAAATAAAAATAGAATAAGTATTTTATTTTCAAAAATATAATCATTAATCAAATTGTTAAAAGTTACCAAACCGTCGAATGTTAAAGAACTTGAAATGCACCTGATGACAACCAACACACCAGTTGGAAGCAGCCACCAACAACTTGGTAGTGAATGATAGGTTGTCAAGAACATGCCTCTTATAATTATGTTTATTTGTAATTATTATAATTTTGTTTTTCTTTTGTATAAATAGATTGTAAACATTCGTTTATAAATCATCAATAAATCCATTTCTTACATGGTATCAAAACTTAGGAAATAATTCCACGAAAATTCAGCTCACAGAAATTTTTCATTTTATCCTCAATTTGTTTTTTTTTCCAAAATCAATTTCGATTCAAAAAAAAAAATTCAATTTCATCCCATCATATTATTCAGATTCATCCGAGCAATCTGAAATTAAAATCGAGCCAAAATACCAAACAACGCGCCCTTACACGCCTTCCCTGTGTTCACCGGCGTTCCATGCGCCTCGCCGGAGTAAAACGCGCCAACACGCGCCAACTGCTAAGGAAGACGACTCCAACGACACGTCGTTCGCGCACCGCTGAAGCAAACGACGCGTCGTTCACCCGGTTCGGTCCCCATCCGGTCCGGTCCGGTTCGGTCTTCATCCGATTCAGCGCTCACCGTTGCAGCCGCCGTTCCAGCCACTCCAGACACCGGTTCACCCATTTTTCGACCGGTTCTGCGGCTAAAATTTCCGGTTCTATAATACTTGACTCATTTTCTATAAGATAAAGCATATTTCAGTCCATTATTTATTTCATAAATGGTCATTATTGTCTAAAACACATTAAACCCTATCCCGTTTTTTCGAATTTTTCACTCAAAAATCATGTTGAAACTACCAATGAAATTCATACACAATATTCTTACAAAAATTACCCACAAATGAACTCACATCTCAAGTACAATCGATACAATAATATCGGTCACAATTCTAAAAATTATCGAAGTCACCTTAAATGTGATTTCTGTGGTCTCAATGGACACGATTATGAAAACTGACGAAAATGCCTCAAATGTGATTTCTGTGGTTTGAATGGATATTACATCAACATGTGTCGGAAGAAAAGATCAATTCAAGATAAGAAAGATGAAACTTATGGTTTCTACTCCAAAGCTCACCATACTAATCTTCAGGAAAGCAACTCCAACACAAGGACACCATCCCACAACCTTACATATGCTCAATATCATGAGCTTCTTACACTTCTCAATCAAGCCAAATCAGGTAGCATGGTAAGACAAATGACTACTTTTTCAGGTAATATATCATGTGCGAATGTTTTCCATTCAGAAACTCGTTGGATTCTTGATACAAGAGCAACTAATCACATGGTCTGTTCTCAAAACCTTATGAGCTCTAGCATTCCAGTCACTAATCGACATGTACATTTACCTGACCATTCACTTGCCCATGTCACACATATTGGCACTGTACATTTTGCCAATAATTTCATACTCCATAATGTCTTATGTGTTCCCTCCTTCAAATTAAACTTGGTTTCAATAGCCAAACTAACTCAAACTACACTTTGTCATGTCACCTTCACTAATAATATGTGCCTTGTTCAGGACAAATGCTCAGGGAAGACGATTGGGATGGGAACTGAGAAAGAAGAACTATACTACCTGACTATTTCGAAGAAGGTTGAATGTTTCTCTATTTCAAATACTACTCCAACCAACCCTCATCTATGGCATCAACGACTTGGTCATCTATCTAATAACAGTTTGCGTGAGCTTTCTCTTTCCATTAACATACCTTTTTGTTCTATTAGTGATCGTTCCATTTACCCACTAACTAAGCAAACTCGTAATCCATTTCCTTTAAGTTCCATCAAAACAAAAGCACATTTTGAACTAATTCATGTTGATATTTGGGGTGGTTATCCCATTCCAGCACTTAATGGAGCACGTTATTTCCTCACTATTGTTGATGATTACTCAAGATGCACATGGGTCTATCTCTTAAACACCAAATCTGATACACGTACATTTCTCACCACCTTCATTAATCTTGTTGAAACACAATTTGCATCTAGAGTTAAAATCATTCGTAGTGATAATGGACCAGAATTCTTTATGACCGAGTTGTTTTTTAGAAAATGAATCCTGCATCACACTAGTTGTGTCTCTACCCCTAAACAAAATGGTGTTGTTGAACGCAAACATCGTCACCTTCTCAATGTGGCTCGTGCATTACTTTTCCAAGCCAACCTCCCTAAACAATTCTGGGGAGATGCCATTCTTACAGCCACATACCTCATAAATCGTACTCCAACACATGTTCTCAAGGGAAAAATACCATTTGAAATCCTTTTTCACAAAACTCCTAGGTATGAACATCTTCGTATCTTTGGCTCCCTTTGTTTTGTGTCTGCACATCATGATCGACTCACCAAGTTTGATGCTAGGTCACATAAATGCATATTCATTGGGTATCCATCTGGGATCAAAGGTTATCGTGTCTACAATCTGGAAACAAGCAAGACTTTAGTGTCTCATGATGTTATCTTTCATGAACATGTATTTCCTTATTTCACTTCTGCTGTCAACATTCCAACTCTATTTCCTCCATCAGAAGATACTATTTATGATGACATACCCAACATTCGTCAATCAACCAATCCAAATATATCACTTGATCATACACCATCTGTCCTTCCAACAATCAACTCAGACACTCTTCATCTTCAAAATTCATCTCCAGAAACATCATCATCAACTTCTCCACCACACATAACTCCCCCAACACCAGTCACACATAGGCTTTGTCGATCCACTAATGTTCCTAGCTACCTTTAAAAATATCATGTAGAAACTTCCTTACCTTCTCGGTCCTTCCCTTCGTCTCACTCAGCATTGTCCAAAGACAAAGGTACTTCTCATTCTTTATCTCATGTACTTACCTATGACCAATTGTCACCTGCACATCGTGCCTTTGCTACTTCTATTTCCATTCTTAGGGAACTAACCACCTTTGTCGAAGCTTTCAATGATCCAAAATGGCGGCTTGCCATGAAACAAGAACTAGATGCTCTTGAAACTAATGGCACTTGGACTCTTCAACAGCTTCCTCCAAACAAGAAACCAGTTGGTTGTAAATGGGTCTACAAAATCAAGTATAATCCTAATGGCTCTGTGGAACGATACAAAGCTCGGTTAGTGGCGAAGGATACGATCAGATTGAAGGTTTTGACTACCAAGAAACTTTTGCACCAATAGCCAAACTTGTCACTGTTCGGCTTCTCCTTGCCGTTGCTGCTATTCAAAATTGGCATCTTCGACAACTTGATGTCAACAATGCTTTTCTCTATGGTGATCTTCATGAAGATGTCTACATGTCCCTTCCACCTGGATTCGGACGAAAGGGGGAAACACGAGTATGTAAGCTACATAAATCTTTGTATGGACTCAAACAAGCCTCACGACAGTGGTTCATCAAGCTATCAACAACACTTAAGCTAGCTGGTTTTAACCAATCCAAGTATGATCACTCACTGTTCGTCCGAACCCGTGGTAATTCCTTCTCTACTCTTCTTGTCTATGTAGATGATATAATCATAATGGGAAACAATATATAAGACATTGAAGAAACTAAGAATCATCTTATGAGACAATTCAAGCTTAAAGATCTCGGTGAATTAAAGTATTTTTTGGGCATAGAAGTTTCACGTTCCAGTAAGGGAATTGTTCTGTCACAACGCAAGTACGCACTTGAAATATTGGAGGACATGGGTTATCTTGGTGCCAACCGCCAATTCACCTATGGAACAAAATTTATCCCTCAAAGAAGGTCAAGGGAATTCATCAGTAATCCCACATCCTATCGAAGACTTGTTGGGAGATTAATATACTTAACCATCACAAGGCCCGACTTAGTGTATGCCGTGCATATTCTCAGTCAATATATGGATAAACCACGACAACCACATTTGGAAGCAGTTCAACGAGTGCTACGATATGTAAAGAACACACCAGGGCAGGGTCTCTTTTTCTCAGCAACTAGTTCATTACAACTAAATGCTTTCTGTGATGAAGATTGGACAAAATGCACAGATACACGACGATCAACCACATGATATTGTATGTTTCTTGGAAACTCGCTAATTTCTTGGAAGACTAAGAAACAAAATACAATCTCACGATCAAGTGCGAAGCGAGAATCTGCTCTACGGCAAAGAAGATTTGCGGTAACATGGTTACGATATATTTTGGATGATTTGGGTATCAAACACTCTCAACCAACCAAGTTATATTGTGACAATCAAGCAGCTCTTCACATTGCATCAAATCCAGTGTTTCATGAGCGAACCAAACACATAGAGATCGATTGCCATCTAGTAAGAGAAAAGATTCAAACTGGAATGATCAAAACTTATTATATTTCTACATTAGAGCAACCAACAGATATATTTACCAAATCCTTGAGTTTTCCACAGTTCTCAAGCTTACTTAACAAGTTAGGAATAATTAACATATATTCTAACTTGAGGGGGAATGTTAAAGAACTTGAGATGCAGTTGGTGACAACCAACACACCAACTGGAAGTAGCCACCAACAACTTGGTGGGGAAGGATATGTTGTCAAGAACATACCTCTTATAATTATGTTTATTTGTAATTATTACAATTTTGCTTTTCTTTTGTATAAATAGATTGTAAACATTCGTTTATAAATCATCAATAAATCCATTTCTTACATCGAATATGAAAATAAAACTCCATGTCATGAAAATATCATTCAAAAGCAAAATCACATTCCTCGAGGCATGTGTTTACTTATATTAGTTTTACTAATGTAAATCTCCATGTATACATTTATATGTATACGATTAAAAATGATCTTGTTCAGTTTATAAGTCTATAATATCTTTAATTCAATAAAATCTTATTAGATCATAAATTTTTAAGTTGATATTAGAGTTAGATTCTTGGTTTCTTCATTTTTATCGGTTATCAAGAATATGGCGATGTATTCATTCTTGGGTTTCGTCTATCCAGTATCGATCAAAATCACCGATCGATGTGAAGAGAGATTATGAAGTCTGTAATAAATATTTAATAATAATAAAAAAAATAATTAAAAAAAATAAAATAAAAATTTTATTTTGTATTTATAAAAAAATAAAATTAATAAATTTATTAAAAATAAATATTTAATAATAATATAAAAAAAATAAAATAGAAAGATAAAATATAATAATAATATAGATTTATTTGTAAAAAAATAATTAACAAAAAAATTTATTAAATTATCTTAGACAGTTACAAATGGCTGCACGATTCCGCCACTCGTGGATAAGTTCAACATCGCTTGGCCTCAGACACCGTGTGAGGGGAAGTGTTAAAGTCGCATCGACTAGGGATCGCGCCAGCGCTCATATAAACAAGGGCAATCCTCCATCTCATAACCTGGTTTTGAGATGAGTTAAAAGCCCAAATTTAACATGTTAAATGTCCCACATCGAGCGGGATCAAACACATATATAAAGAGCAATCCTCCATCTCATAACCCGGGTTTTGAGATGGAGTTAGATTAATTTAACATGGTATCGAGATTATGATCAAAGTAAAGATTTTAAATAGTTTATAAATTTATATAAAAGATTTATTTGAGTTAAATATAGATTTTGATGTTCATAGAGATTATGAATTCTATAGATCAAAGTAAAGATATTGAATAATTTATAAATCTATATAAAAAATTGATTTGAGTTAAATATAGATTTTTAAGTACTAATACGTAAAAAATTGAAGCTATATAAATCTTTAAACTTCGTATGTGCCACAAAGAGCCCTACTGGTTTTATAAATCCCTTGGTGGCTAAATCAAACAAGACTCGACGAGTTGGGAGACTCAATTTCATGGGCTCGATTACAGATTCAATATAAAAACTTTGAATCGGATTCGATGATGGTCGGTTTGATATAGGAACAGTACAGAAGCACAGCGACAATTACAACATCAATAAGAATGAACATAACGAGTAAATAAACCCAGAGAAGTCATAACAAGTACCTACAAGTCCCGCAAGTGAGACCAATACGAGAAAAATGCCCAGAATGATCATGGGTTTGTCAAGAAACTCTGAACAGAAACTGGAAGCAAAAACGAAGGCATAGTTATGGCTGGCTCACGCTGTGGTAGAGGTAAACTTGGCCATTGATGCAATCGGACCTATTAGCTCTGCTGGACGGAGTAATAACAAGAAGACTGGGTTCGGCAATGGAAGAGATGAATAACACATTGACAGATTCTCTTCCTCTGAAAACTATGCAACCACAAGATTTCCCAAGAGAAAAAATTTCTCCTTTGTAAGAAATGGCTATGGAGATGAGCTTGGCATGAAGGAAAGATACAATGACGCCAAGAAAGATCGATTAGAGTAGAAGATATCACTCTGCCACTGTCATATTGGTGACAACTGCAAAACCACGGGAAACTCGGGTACAAGGCTACACCACCAGAAAACATGAAGCAATCTTTCCCTCTTTCGAGAAGTGCTCTTCAAGATTTCTCTCTGCAACTCTTGTGGACAGACCGATCACATACAGAGTATTTCCAAGATTAGCAGCATCAACATGCCTGCCACGACTCCTCGATGTTAATCTACCTTGACTTCTGCAACGAGACCTTGGCATAGGTGATAAGGATCTAGACTTGAATCTTGACTGTCCCCTCCATAGGAAGGTGATTGGTAACACCGTTTTCGAGGAGAGTCGGCCAAAGCTTTGTAGATGCAAAGAAGAACCCTAAAAATCCGTAATCGAAAAATTAGGATTAGTTATTGATTGATGTCAAATCTCTCAAAAATTATCAAATCTCACAGTTGGAATATCTCGAATAAGAAGAGTTTGAAAAAAAAATGGTGAAGACATATCTGAGTGACCCCTATGGGTTCGAAAGAAACTGAGAGATTAATCTTCTAAGCTCAAAAAAATAATAACAATTTTAGAACTACATATCTACAAATATTTAAAGTTATGGTATATTTTAGAATAACTAAATCAACTATATTTATATTTTTTATTACATGAATTCTTGACCAAAGATAATCTTATATAGGAAATATGATGTATAAACTATATATTTCTATATTATAATTCTGCTATTTAGTTATATAATAATTATACGTTAAATTAAGATATATAATATTATTATATATTCTAATACTTGCGTGACAAACTTTAGCGTTCATATTTTTCACCATAATACTTCTTACTTGAATATTGGTTGTTTTAACATATTTTAAAATATATCTTCAGTTATAAGATGCACAAATATGATTAAAATCTTTAATATTCTAGACAAAGAAACCTCATTGCATAGGGATCCCTGGCTAATTATTGGGAAAACTGTTTTACATACAAATCCCTATAATATAAGATTATCACTTATATTAAAAACTATGAGTAATATTCAAAAAGATACTATTAGTTAAGATAACACTTGGTTAATATTTTCAACATCTTCTTCATCTTCGTACTGAGATGTTAGCTGACATTTTCATCATCTTCTTCATCTTCTTCATCTTCATCCTCAGATGTTGGTGAAGCTTTCATATCCAAACTAACCAAAATTTCTTAAGGATTTAAAGATTGTATTGAAAAAGGGGTTTTTAGATTTTGAGAAATTATAAGAAAACTAAGGCAGATGGTTGTAGAAAAAAAAAGAGAAGAACCAAACAGATTAAAAAAATTAACGATGATCGGTGGAAACGATGCCTAACATGCAAAGGTATTTAGAATGAAAACTCTCGCTCACTTTGACAGGGAAGGAAGTATAAAATAATAAATAAATAATAACATTCAACTTATTATTTTATTAAGGAAACAAAATTATATTTATTAAAAATACTGGACTAACTTAATTTAATAAGTTCTTATTGAGTTAAAGATTGTCCAAACTTATAAACAGTATTATTGTCTAACTCTTATCCGATGTGAGATTGGAGGAAACTTAACAATCCCTCTGCATAGATAGAGATAGTCTCACAAAATCACGGTAAGACTATTAAAAATAAAACCCAAATCATTGATGAAGTCAGGTTAACTCAACTTAATAGTAACTTATTAAGTTAAAGATTGACTAAGGATAAAGCATAAATCATTGATGAAGTCGGGTACATCTATGATATTATGTTAAAAACCTAAACCTAACTCAACTTAATAATAACTTATTAAATTAAGTGATTGACTAAGGATAAAGCCTAAATCATTGATGAAGTCAGGTCTATCTATGATATTATGTTAAAAACTTAAGCTTAACTTAACTTAATAATAACTTATTAAGTTAAGGGTTGACTAAGCTTATAAGTAGTATTACTGCCAAACTCATGGTCGATGTGAAACTGAAGAAAACTTAACAACTCCATTCACACGGACATAGGTGGTCTCACATCGACCAAGAGTTCAGCAGCAATAATGCTTATAAAATTGGGCAACTCTTAACTCAATATGATCTTATTGGATTGAGTTAGGCTTGAGTTTCTAACGTGGTATCAAAGTTGGACTTAGTTTAATCGATAACTTGAGTTTTATCCTCAATAGTCTCATCGTGGTTTTGTGAGATCACATCTGTCATTGTAAAGTGGGCTGTTAAGTTTCCTTCAATTCCAAGTCGGCTAGAAGTTCGTTAGCATTAATGCTTATAATTTTAGATAATTTTTAACTTAATAAGATCTTATTGAGTCGAATTAGATCTGAGTTTCTAACAATATTAATAAATAAAGCATGATATTAAAATTTTTAGATAAATTTTTTATTAATAAATTATTGTTATAAAATATCAAATTACTTGAGAGTGTAACAAGATATAAAAATATACTATTTTTTTCAATTATTTATATCTTAAATCACAATTATTAATTTTAATCAAAACATACTAGCAATTTAATTTGATTTAGAGTAGATGAATATTCTTTTCATTAAAAATAAGTGCGGATGACTTCACATATTCACGAGCTATTGTGACTTAAATATTTAGGTTTATTCACTACTTTTATGAGTAATTTATTTTATTTATTTGTAGAAATTAACGTCATAAGACATATTAATATCCTTAATTTTAATAGATATTTTTATTTTTTTCACGTTAAAATATAATATAAGTAATTATTAAATCAATATTTAAAATAAAATTTTGAAATAGAAAAGATAAACAAAGGTATAAAAATGATAATTTGTTTTCGTAGTAGCACTTTTTAAAATAAATAAATAGAATTCTTTATAAAAATATTTATAAAATTTAAATTATTCTAAGTATAATATTTAATTGAATATTTATCATTTATCTATGAATAAAAATTACAAGTATTTACTTTTAATTACTGGTACATGCATAGCAAAAACATCATAAAATATAATTTATTGTTTGCTAAGAATAAAATCAAAAATTTATTATTATAAAGAAAAACAGTTATAAATACACAAGGTAGCGTATAGAAGTAAGGATTTCGAAGCGCTTTGCAACATATTTTGATATTTCCTCAGATCATTGTGTGAGAGAGAAAGGAGAAAGTGAGAGAAAACTATTTACTTTAATTTAAGCTAATAACAAAATTTCGTAAAATAAATATGAATGTATTTTGATAATTTCTGGAGTATGAGAGTCCTGTTTGGTTCTTTTTTTGGATACTGTTTGCTAGGGATGTTATAGAAAGAAAAAAGAATTTAGGGTTTTGCGTAATCTGACTTTATTACGGGAGAGAGTGAGCGAGAAGGCAAATTGAGCTCTATTAAAATCTATGGCTTTGAGATTGTATTTTTATTCAATTGTGTAGCTTCGATCGTCCCGGCTATAATGCCCCAGCGAAAGGGACGAGAGGTCGAGGAACTCTACAACGCAACGAATATTATTCTGAAAACGAAGGCATGTGATCCTATCTCGAATTAGGGTTTTGTTTTCAACATTTTTAGTTTAGTTTAAGTTTATTTTTATATCTTTCTGTTTGGTTGACGTTTTTCTTTCTTTCTTTCTGAAAACGTTAACTTGGAGATTGGAATATCTAAAATCAATTCAGACTCTTAGTCATTATAGTTGTTAAATTGGCGGGTTTTGGATTTAGGATTTTATGGTGAATGTGATTAACACCTGCCTGCCCTCGTAATATATCATGCTGTTTTTGCTATGGATTTTTTAGGCAAATCTTCGCATTGCTATCATTGGATTTGATGCTAAATTTGATCTACATTTTACGGACGATGTGAATCATGAGTGTTTATACTTGAATAATGAGATTGTAAGTAATATAATCTAATGTGCTTTTTTTAGATCATATCAGTCGTAAGAGGGAGTTATCGGATGCAAGTTTCTGTTGACGAGATTGGTTATGATGATGCTCAGAGGAATATGGTGACATAGCAGGGTAAATCATTTGTTGCTCATATTCCTTCTTTTATTGACCTTTTTCTTTGTTGCATTGCTATTAGAAAGGATCTTCTAGATACCAGGTAATACACTAGATAGAGCTAACAAAGTGCTAATCCCTTGTAGTTCTTTGTAACGAAATTGAAGTTTTGACATGTACTTGTGTCATGACTCTTTCTGTATAGCTATTACTGCAAAGAAGAAGTTTGGAACAAGTTAGAGAACTATCTTTAGGTGGCTTGATATAGATATTGTGGGGTTTTCTTGATGAACTCTTGTCACGTGTGCTATATATTACTTGAAATTATTTGAACTAGTAGTTCCATGTGTGCAAGCAGCACATTTATGTACAAATATACCGTTGTTGTAAGGGTCTCAATTAATTATGATGTTTCTCCACACTTTCCTATTGCATTTAGCACAGTAGTTTTTGGTGAACTTCATGAACTGAGATTTATTTATTTCCTTGCTAAGTACATCTTTATTGTACATGTAGAACATTACATGACAAGGAAGACATACATAGTTAAAAGTCTATCATGTCACCCTTCATCATATATAGTTACATCTGAATTTCATTAATTTTGCTTGCCATTCTTTATGACTGCATTTGCTTTGGAAATTTATTAATTTTCATTGATTAAAAAATATATTATGTATTCAATTTTACATTTGGATTGTGATGGCTTTCTTACTTCTTAAACTGGTTTCCACCAATATGATCTCATTGGTTTATGTGCCCTTCTGTGTAAGTCAAGTCAGTTATAAGTGTTGCTTTCATTGTGATGTCTGGGCTTCTAATTTTCGTGGTTATCATTCTTAATTTAAGGATCTGTTTCTAATAGGTATCATCTCAATTTAAATACACATATGGTAAACATTCCATGAGTCGTGAAGTTATTTTGCAAGTGGAGTCTGCTGCCTGTAATGAGTGCGCTGCTCCCTGTTCATCCTGCGTGCATATTAATTGAGCTCTCATGGGGTCAAAGACCAATGAGTTTCTGATGAAATGTCACTTGTAAATATGGCTACTAGAAAGGCATGTGACAGTGTACAGATTACCACCAGTGAAACAAGTAATCTAATTAGTGTTATCTCCAATCATGATTCTTTATCCGAAAATGCTAACAAAGCAACCCCAAGGTCTGAGGATATAAGTGGCTCTTTAGAAGTTGATATGCATTCAAAATTGTTGTCAGGTGAAAATGTGGAACAAGTAAAACAATATCCTGAGGGAAGAGCTTGCTCAATTAGGTATGAGGATAGTCAAGGTGCCCATGGTGATAATATTTCGTGCGTTATTAGAGTCAATGATGTGTATGCCCCCGAAAGCAACCATAGCAGGAATGCAGACCGGAAAAGCTTGTCATGTAGTTCAGCTTCAATTAGTAGTTTATATCCAGAATGCCGTAAAAAAGCACAAGAGACAATAATGCCAGATATGCTTTCTTCAAAACATACAATTTCTCGAAGTAGCTCAGAAAAGGTGGGGTATCTTTTTATACTTGTGGTAAATGTCATCCCTTTTATGCAAGATTAATTGAGTTGGAGGAGAATCATTTTTTTCTGTTCAGGAAAAAGTACCTGCTGAATGCAATCTGGTTGGTAAGGAACAATTGCTGAAAGAAGCAGCTACTGATGATTCTTGTGGACAGATATCTGTATCTCTTAAAGATTCTGATATCTCTCCAGACATATATTTAAATTCAGAAGCTGAGACCAGTAATGATGGGGAAAAACCAACGGATAAAGCTTTTAAGTGTGAGCAAGATGGGAAGTCTTGTGAGTTTACCATGCACGAGCCTCCACTACAATCTGTCTCAGGGGATGAAAGCGATGAATCGGACATTCTGGAGCAAGATGTGAGTATTTTTGTTAACTTTGTTTTCTAGAGAAGAAATTACATAATTTCTGCCAATATGCTTCAGATCTTTCTGTTCCTTCTATTTATAGTGTTCTTATTGTATATCTTTATGCTCTCACCTGGAACTTTTGAATTTAACGCTCACGATGGACTTCAATGCATCCACTGTATGGATATTTGATAAATAAATGATATAGTTTGACTATTTGAGTGAGAAGAATCTGGGAATATGGTTTGTCATTGATTGTGGGGCATGATAATTTTATCATAGTTGTGGTTTCATCCTGTCATCTTTCTCTTGTTATTGGTCCTTACTGTTTCAATAAAGTATTTCAAGTTTATATTAGTTCAGAAAAACTAAGATTGTGGGAGAGACCCCTCTTTTTCTTCTCGTCCTCACTTGCTGTCTTCCTCTCTCTCTCTACTGCTCCCTCATTTCTATTTGCTTTTGTGAAATTTTTGGGATACCTGAGCTGATAAAGATGCCGTTCGATGGAGACCAAAGAATTGCAACTGTAAAATTAATTGATGTTGTGTAGCCAATACTGATCATCCATGCTGAATACTAGTTCTTATCATAATTTGTAATTAAAAATATATATAGTATCCTAACTATCTAATGGCCAAAGTTGAAGACACATTGTTAAGCATTTCTGTACAGTATACAAAAGGTGGAGAATGCCTCTTTCATTTGATCTTTATGGGTACTGAATTCCCCCCCACCCCCTTCCCTTCATTATTCTCACATTTTCTATATTATCATCATGCCTCTTCCTCACTGGTTTTTCCTCTCTTATATACAGCCTCATTTTTGTTCTGAAGGATTAAGTGATTAACGCATCTTCTGATTTGTTTTGATGGACAGGTAAAAGTATGTGATACTTGTGGAGAAGCAGGTCGTGAGGACCTGCTTGCTATATGTAGTAGGTGCAGTGATGGTGCAGAACACACGTAAGCAGTTGTAGTTTTTCATCCATGTTATTCTGTTGGAAAATTTTATTAATTTAGTCAAGTGTTTGCTCAAATCAAGATGAGTGCAAATATATATAATTTTTTTTTCTATATCAAGATGCTGTATTTGTAAGCTTATTAAGCTTTTCATCTATATTTTCTGTTTGCAATTCTAGTGTTCTTAGTGTCTATCTATCTATCTAAGATGGATTATAATCCGATTTATTTTTACAACCAGTTATTGCATGCGGAAAATGCTTAAGAAGGTTCCTCGAGGTAAGTGGCTGTGCGAAGAATGTAAGTTTGCTGAGGAAACCAATAATCAGAAGCAAGGTATAGTGAACCGCATATAGCAAAATTTTGTGGTCTGCAGACAGCTTAGATATGCTAATCTCTGCATGAAATATCTGCTTATTTTCTTTCTATTTGAACTTAAAGTTGCAGAAGTAGAGGGAAGAAGAACAAATAAAGCCTTCCCAAGTATTCAGTGCTCTGGTAACAGAATTGCAGGCATTACAGAAATGGCTCCTGTTGCACAAAGGCCGCCTCTTGAAACAAGTGTGGGATCACCTAAGTCTTCCAGCCCTGTCAAACTATCACGTGAGTCTTCATTCAAGAATCTAAATAGAGAGAGACTGAGGACAGTGCAACAAACATCTGTAGGAAATCACTTAAATGATTCAGTGGAGGCTTCACGTTCTTTAACCTCCATTCGACGACTTAAGACATCGAAGGGTAAAGTTAGCTTTAGCTCCTACAAAATGTTTATTCTCTGTACTTTTTCTCTTTTGATAAGAAACATTATTATGTTAAATTCTTTTGTCTGGTTTACTAAATATGATGCCCTTTGTGAAGTCTTTAATCAATTCCCCCTGTTTTGAAGCAATATTTTTTGTTTGTTTGTTTTTTTTCCAGGGACACTTTCAAAGTCAAATTCGTTTAATACCTTGAATTCTAAACCAAAAGTTAAACTTGTCAATGAGGTTGTTCCTTTAAAGCAAAAGGGAGATAAAGAACAATCTTTTCTTAACATGAAGGAAAGGCCTGCTAAATTAATTGGAAAATCCATGTCATTTAAATCTGTGATTTCGGGTTTATCAAATGCTTCTGATTCAAAAGTTAAAATGCTTTCACCTAAAGAACTGAACCATGTTTTTGATCCAAAAGGATTGAAACAACCAAAGGAGCGAGCTGTATTTGAGAGAAAAACCCTGACTAAAATAGATCGTCCTCCAGTTAGCACAACACCTGCTGATTCTTTTGTTTCAACACCCAAGGTTGACCAACCATCTCATGTTGTATCTAGTTTAACTTCACCTTTAAGCAACAACAGGGATTTGAAGTCTGTCCATTGTGAAGGAAAACCAAATAGTTTATCAAAATCAGCTAGTAACCGTGTTCGTAAACCTAATGTTTCAGGTATGGTGAGAACTTTTTAATGGGGAGCAAGAGCTTATTAATGAACTTTTTATTTTCTTATACATTTTTTTTTCACCTTTATTTTTCGCTTTGTATGTCTGATCAAATGAAGAGTTAATTACACTTGCACAATGCAGTTGAAGTCTCATCAACAAATAGAGTGCAGACTTCTGCCACTGATCATACTTTGAACCATCTCAGCTCTAAGGATGAATCATTGTCCACTTGTTTTTTGATTACCGAGAAATCAAGAAACAATGTTGATGGAACTTCTCATGATGGGCTACCTCACTCACAGGAGATGGTTAACCAGGCTGAACTTTCCAGGGAAAATAGTGTTTGGCAAAGATCTACTGTTACAGATTGTTCTGAAGCTGTTGTTAGTCATGCTGGCAAGGATGCCTTTGCTTCTAGATGTTCTAGAGATGAGAAGCACCATGGCAGTAAATTGAAAGATGCAATTCAGGCAGCCTTACTTAAAAAACCTGAATTGTCCAGAAAAAAAAAAGTGTTTGAGCAATCTGACGAGTTATCCTCATTGATTGCAGATGTAAGTTGTGAAACAGCTCCTCAAAACCAAATATTGGTTTCAAGTAAGTTGAAAAGTATTGCATCTGCTGGAAGATCAGATGAAGAGGAAGCAGTTCTTGGGAATTCTAACCCTGAATTTTACATAAATTCAGCTGGCAATAGTTTAATGAGGCATGCTGCCACTTCGACTGATACTACATTTTCTTCAAGGATGGGGGACTCTGATACTACATTTTCTTCAAGGATGGGGGACTCTGATACTTCTGTTTCTTCCCTTGGAAAACCTACGAGGAAAGACTTACTGGAACTTGTTTCAGCAACGTCATCTCTTCTGTTGAAGACATCTGCTATTCCAGAATATGGATATATCTGGCAGTATGATTCACTTTCTTGCTTCGTTCTATTATTATCTGTCCCTATAGAATTGTACTTCTTATGGATAACTTCTATCATTGCTCATGTTTGGTTCAGTTTTCTGAATACTTTTTATTTCTTTGTGTAGAGGTTGTTTTGAGGTCCATAGAAGTGGCAATTTTCTGGATTTGTGTGGTGGGATTCAGGCACATCTATCAACTTGTGCATCGCCTAAAGTTCTTGAAGTTGTGGAAAGGTTTCCCCAGAATCTTTCTCTACACGAGGTACCTCGTTTGAGCACGTGGCCAGCCCAGTTTCAGGAGACTGGACCTAAAGATGATAACATTGCTCTTTATTTCTTTGCCAAAGACATTGAGAGGTGAAAAATATGCACGTCTTTTGATCAAAACTTGATTTTCTGGCTGTATTTATGTTTTTCTTTAATATGAAATTATATGTTTCTGCTGCTGGTATTGTAGCTATGAAAGGAACTACAAGAGCCTTGTCGATGCTATGATCAAGAATGATTCGGTCCTCAAAGGGAAATTTGACGGTGTTGAATTTTTGATATTTCCATCCAACCAGCTTCCTGATAAGTCAAGGCGTAAGATTTATTTTGGAGCTTTGCATATAATCCTGTTTGTTCAACTACTAATATATTTGCCGTACAATACTATTAAGGGGAAGGAATTTAAAGAGTAGTGGTTTTTCCATGAATCATGGATTTACGTGAACACAACACTCTGAATTTATGCATACACAAGTTTGTGAAAATTGATTTATTCTTCCCTGAAAATCTGCCCGATATGTTCTGTACATTAGCTGGGTGTGAAGCAGAAATACTAAGGGTTGTCACAACTATATGTGAATGGCTTTTTATTTATTTGTTTACGATCACTGTCAGTATTAATCTTATTGGAAATTTCCAATTAAAAAATCCATTTACATTCGTAAATCTACACAGCCAGCCTTATCCTGTGCAGTCCTCTTGATTGTCTGTTGGTTTTTTTTTCCCCTAAACACCAGTTGGTCTTCACTTTAAAGTTTATAATGATGGTTTCTTATTTATTTAGAATTATTTGATAAGCTAATTTGTTATTTCTTATTCACAGGATGGAATATGTTATTTTACCTATGGGGTGTGTTCAGGGCAAGGAGAATTCTTCAATCAGATTCATCCAAGAAGTTGCACATTCCTAATTTGGATTCTTTGCCAGTAGAAAAGCACCTCCCATCTGCTGTCATGACTAATCTGTGTTATCTGGAGCGTCTACACGAGAAATCTCCTGCATCTGACACGGTCTCTGATCAGGCATCTGAAAAGATAATTTCAGATTGTGAGGACAGAAAGTCTCCTGGTGAAAAACTGCCTATGAGTTCAGAGGCGAACACCATGTTACAAGATGGTAGATTTCACTCTAACTTGATTTCTCATGCAAGCTCAGGTGAAGAAAGAAGGAGCACTAGTCCATCCTTGGTAATGAAAAATTCCTTCAAACTTCTATAGTATGATTAGCCAATGATATGAGAATCTACCAAATTAATCTAAAAATCATATTTCATGAAATGAAGCTTTTAGGAAGAGCTGTAAACCAATGCAATTTACCTTCATATAACATGGTTTGGTAGCAGAGAATGCAAATCATTGAATTGTTTGTTCATATTTTTAAATTTCCTCCTATTTGGCCATCCGGATTATGTAACCTACATCTGAGGGCATGTGCTTAGAATATGACCAAATTAATATAAAAAAGTAATGGTGGCCTTCTGCCTTCAAGCTTATTAAGCTTTCAAGAGTGATCAACCATATAATCTTGTCATTTAAGTTGCTCCAAAGTGTAAGTTGCTTCAAATTTGTGCTTGTCATTTTGCTTGATTTTAGTTCTATCTCCATATCTTTTAACACATGAAACCCTTTGAACCAATAGCCTCTCTCCTTTCAATACTTTCTTATAATCTTTTTCTTCTAATTAATTAGACTCCAGTGGTCTTTTTTCCCTCATGGTTGGGATTGATTTAGATATCTTTATTTTTTAAAGTTTGATCATGATCCTAACTTGTCTTTGAAACCTTGATCTTTCTTGTGGTAAATTCTAGAAGCAATTAGGCTAGAGTTCAAGCTAGGGATGTTAATGGGGTGGGGGTGAGAAGGCTATCCCCATCCCCATTTAAATATTGTGAGTGATGGGACGTGGTTTCCCTCTCGAAGGTTTGGGTTTTTTATGGGTATTAGAGATTCCTTAATAATAAATAAATTGTGATAAATTAAATCTTTAATAACTTTAGTATCCATAAAATCTCAATTATATTTATTTATTTATTTTGTAATTAAGTTTAATATGTTTAAAATTAAAGTACAATTTTTAAGTATAATTGAATTATTTATATTATTAGTTTAACAATTATTATAATTTATGTTAAATGTATTATAATATTGAATTTTCATATTAAAGTATTTATTTATTGATGAAAATATTAGTTTTGATTAATAGTCATTTTAATTAACTAAATTTTTTCAAATATGTAATATATATTTTTTAAATTAAAAAAAAAATAAGAAAACGAAGTTTGAGGGATTGGTAGGGTGGGGAGGGAAATTTCCAACCTTATCCAGTTCCCCACGGGGAATTTCTTACTAGTGTTTAATCGGAGTTTCTCCATGGAATTTGGTTCTTTCATGGAAAATTGACATCCCATTAAACGGGATAGGGAGTATTTTACCGGAATTCGAAACCGACGATATAAATTCGGGGAATCATCGGGTAATGGTTACCTGATTGAAGCTCCAAAAATCGAATTTGAACATTTTTTAATTTAAAATAGTTCAAAAATATTAAATTTAATCAAAAAAATATTTACAGATTAAAAATAATAATATGTTATGTATTTTTAATATATTTGGTTTTGTTTTTTTCAAAAATATTAAAAAATATTTACAAATTAAAAATAATAATATGTTATGTATTCTTAATATATTTTGGTTTTGTTTTTCTTTAAAAATATTAAACTGTTTTTATCTCCACATATATGCAAAATATAATATTCAATAAAATATAAGTTTATAATTTTGGGTATTGGGGTTAGATTACCCAACCAAACCCAAAAGTTTAAATAAAAGAATAACCGAACCCGGAAACCGATCCAAATTTTACCTTCCAAAATCGAACCTGTTTGGTTCTTACCCATGGTTGCAAATCGTGGGAGATTTTGATATCCCTATTTGGAAGTTGTTGGGTGGTCTTCTTCATTTCATTATTTCATTGAAAAGCAAAGTGTGTTGGAGACCTGCAATTCAATGTTTTTTTAAATATGTTGATTTTCTGTTTTGAAGTCGAGATGAGCATGTTCATTAAACCATTGGGTCAGTCACAGTTATGGTGCATCTGTGTTTTCTGTTTTGTAGGAAGAAGTTATCCTCCCAAATCAAAGATTAGATATGGATTTGAAACCACCTTTCCTAGCCATAGCATCAAATAGCTATAGCAAAGTTGAGAAGACGGAATTGCATTGCGATACTTGTGTTGATAGAAAAGATACTTCGTCCTTGAATATTCTTCCTGTTTTGAATCAGGAGGTAGGTGTAGCAGGGAGATTTTATGAGAAAATTTCTAAGGGAGGATTTGGTAATGAGAGTAATTCGGGTGGATTGAGTGAAGACAGGTGTCAATATAACGCTAAGAGTGAAATGAAGGAAGATGGCGAGTATGTGAGTACACCCGCATTGTTGGCCAGAAACCTGACCTCCCAAGGGAACATCTCTTGTCAGTTTAATCAGAATAAACGTTCACACATTGACCTTTCAGATACAGCCCCTTCAGCTTCTAGTGTTAAACATGAAAAAATGCCTTGGAGTGGGACTAATGTGCTAGTAGATGAAGTGATAATTAGTAAGAAGCCAAAGATGGGTTTGAGCAATATTTATGGATGCAGTACATCAGAGGAAGAGAAGAAATGTGTTGAAGCTTATGATGAAAAAGATATTCTGGAAGATTTGGGAACTGCAGAGAGGTACTTTTTTCCTGTAAATTCGTTTCATGGACCAGGTGATAATTCTGTGCCTTGGAAGAGTTTTCCAGCAGGAGAAGGAGAACGTTTCAATGATGGGTTCCCAAATCTAGAACTTGCTTTAGGGGCAGATATAAAGCCACAAAATAAGGGCATGCTGCCTTTCTTTGTTGGGTCTGTGAACAAGAGTGACAATGAGGATAAGCCTCCAGATAAAGTCGTTGATAGTAAGGAGGATGATGCATCTGCCTCCCTTTCACTGTCTCTGTCATTCCCGTACCCAGATAAGGAAGAATCGATAAAATCTGTTTCAAAACCAGAGCAGCACAGGCCAGAAGAACACCGTGCTAATATGCCGCTACTTCTCTTTGGGGGTTTGTCTAAGAAATAAAGCAGACACCCAGTTCTTGCTCCGTGTATATTATCATGCCCCACTTGCATGCCATAGCGGCACACAGTTGCTAAAAGCATGTTCGACGGCAGTGGTCGGGCGATATAGAAAAGATTCCATGTTTCCTGTGTTCATATCCCACAGAAGTCAGAAAATATACTAATAATTATCCATAAAATCTTCAACTTCGTTTTTTTTAGATTTTGTATTCCCCGAGTGCATTTTCACGGCTTTGTATATATAAAAGAGAATGTGAGCCCACATATAAATTTTCTTTAGTTTTGCTTACATTGGAAATTGGCAGAATTTAAAGTTTTCAATTATTCTTGGGGGACATCTTTTGGTATGTGACCGTTGATGCAGGCAAGGAATTGGGCAGGAGAACCATAATTCATCAGGTGAAGGTTTTCCTTCTGTTCATGGATCTGAATTTCCATTGGAAGATTATATCACTACTCCAAGTAGTGAACCTCTGACAATGAGCACATACTAACAGGTGAAGTGCTCTTTTTTTTTGGGAACAAAAGGGATTGAACAGCGGAAGTGCAGTTGCCAAATAGAAAATATAGATATAATTTCTGAATGAATCTCTTCTAGTAAACTTATCTCTGATTGAGTATGCCTGCATTTTTAACTTGAAAGTGAAACGACCTGAATAATGATCCGAGTTCTGACTTGTCTGATTGCAAAAAAAACGTGTATATTTAAGTCATGGATGAATGGTGATACTTCCAGGAAGTTCCAAGTTTTATTTTAATGAGCATATTCCATTAACAAACATTAACGGTTTCTTACATGTAGTTGGGAGAATTTTTTAGAGAGAGGAACAAAGTAAGGACATAGGTAGGAGTGAGACGGGGTTGGGGTTGATAATACATGGGTGGATGGATCTGAAGATTATGAAGTGTCTCTTCTCAAGAGTACTCATTTCTTAGTATTTTGAGAGTATTTTAAAAAAATTCCGTAGTTGGGAGCGAGGAATTGAAGAGGACATTAATGTGGAGATGATATCGGTCCATTTGAAGACTTTTGCCAAAATAAGATGGTACTGTATTAGAAGAATGGAAGTTACCCAATATATGTTTGAGTTTACAATTTTGCACTTGCTTGAGATACGCTTATTTTACAAGATAATATAATGCAATTTTGTACGAATGATAATAAAGTATTTTCCTTATTATGGAGTACGCTAATAAGATATCAGACAAGAAAGGACGACGTGTAACCAAAAATAAGTTCTTTATAAAATAGAAGAGGGGAGGAGCGGATGAATCGGAGGAATTATTTATTGTTCAGTGTCAATGATCCCAATCATCATTATTGTGAGGAGATTTCTACTTTTATTTATTTATTTACTATTGAAATTTACTATACTAGGACAAAAATTCATTTTTTGATGTAAATTAATATAGTTGAGCAATAAACATAAAACGTTGAGGGAGAAAGTGTCGGAAAATAACGCAAATTCTCGATAAGCCAGATTTATGAGAAAACAAGAATAGAAAAATAACACACAAAATTTGATAACGGAGTTCGGATAATCTTGTTTACGTCTCCGGACCTACTGCAGATCTTTTTACTAAAATGGGAGAAATTACACAAGGTGTTTACAACACTCACAACTCACAACCCAATTACAACCAAGAAAATTACTCTCAATTTTTTCTCACAAAAGCTTTTCTCTCTAAGTTTTTCTCTCAATTGGAATGAACACTTTGGATGATTAATTCATTACAATTACACATCTATTTATAGGAAAATTCACTCCTTGAATTACTCCTTAAATTGCTCCTTGAATTAAGCTCCTTGTTTTGCTCCATGTTTTACTCATTGTTTTGCTCCATGTTTTACTCCATGTTTTGCTCCTTAAATTAAGGAGCTTTATAACAATCTCCAACAGAAAGATGTGAATTTCAATCAGGGTTACCAACTTATATATTACATTGTCAGAAAATATTCCATTAAACACATATTTACATGAGTGCATGATGGAACCCATCAATATTGTCCCATTTCTATTGAACCAAAAATAAAATCACAATTGAAGGGTAAATGGAAAATCAAAACATGCGGTAACCATGTGTTGGCTAAAAGTCTAAAAACATATTGAATGTCAAAAAAGAATATATGAGCCATTTCTTCTTTTATTTAGTTATTTATTATTATCATTGTTGCAATTTCCAACTTTTCTCTTTTTAAGCGTTTCTCATCTTCCTCTACTTTGTTACATTAGTCTCTCACTCCCTCCATTGTAGTGATAAATTATGATGAAAGAAATCTATATCTTATTGAATCAACAATGATCTTTAAATAGACAATTTTTCTTGTAATGATAAATTATGATGAAGGAAATCTATATCTTATTGAATCAAAATGACCTTTAAATAGACAATTTACAGAACTAAAAACAATGGAAATCGACAACCCACTACTTGCATGTATAAGTGTTTGTGATAACAATACAAAGAAAAATTTAACTAACTTAACATACCTAAAATTTAGGGATTTTATTCGGACTCAATTAGATAGAGAGAAAGAGTCTCAACAAATCCTCCCTTAAACTAAATGCTATTTAGCAGTTTAGTGTAACATAGATATTTCACAGACACCAAGTTGTTCACGAAGACGTTGAAAAGCTTCCACTTTCAAAGGCTTGGTTAATACATCTACAATTTGATCATGTGTACCACATAACATCATTTTAATAGTACCTTCATTGGTCAGATCTCGTAAGAAATGAAACCTCACATCAATATGTTTACTACGACTATGCATTATTGGATTCTTGGCAAGTTTTATGGCTGAGTTATTATCACACATGATAGTTGTTCCCCCTTCTTGTGCGTACCCTATTTCTTTTAAAATTCTTTTCATCCAAATTACTTGACAATCACAACTAATTGCTGCAATAAATTCAGCTTCAGTAGTGGATAGAGTTACAATTGGTTGTTTCTTTGAGGACCAAGCAACAACAACGTTATTCATCTGAAAAACATATCCAGAAGTGCTTCTTCTTCCTTCTAATTCTCCAGCATAATCACTGTCTGTGAAGCCTACAAGTTTCTCAACTCCTCTCTTATACAAAATTTCATAGTTGATGGTTCCCTTCAAATACCTAAGAACCCTCTTTGTAGCTTGATAGTGTGATTTAGTTGGACTTGACACGAAACGAGCAATTCGGCTCACCCTGTACATTAAATCAGGGCGAGTAGCTGTAATATACATCAAACTACCAACTATTTGTTTGAATTGTGTTTCATTTACCTTGACTCCTCCTTCATCTTTATTTAACTTGTGGCTTGGTACAATAGGATTGCAAATTGAGTTATTATCTTCCATGCCAAACCATTTCAAAATTTCCATGGCATACTTCCTTTGACCAATAAAAATCTTGGTAGGGCTTTGCAACACTTCAATTCCTAAGAAAACATCATCTTCTCCAAATCTGTCATGTCAAACTCCTTTTGCATTAACCTCTCGAAGTTGCTCATCATTAAATCATCATTTCCAGTGTAAATAAGATCATCAACATATATACTGATGATGAGTGTTTTTCCTCCATCATTCCTTTTGAAGAAAAGTGTTTGTTCATTTTGGCTTTTCTCGAACCCTTCTTTCACAAAATAGGACTCAATACGGCTAAACCAAGCTCGTGGTGCCTGTTTTAAACCTTACATGACTTTGTGAAGTTTATAGACCATCTGCTCACATCCTTTTTTTTAACCCTTTGGTTGATCGACATACACATCTTCGTTCAAGATCCCGTGCAAGAATGTAGATTTAACATCTAGTTGGAATATTGTCCAACCTCGTTGAGCAGCAAGAGCTAGTATCATTCTTATTGTGTCCATTCTTGCCACTGGTGCAAATACTTCTATATAGTCTATCCCATGCTCCTGTGAATATCCCTTTGCCATTAGTCGTGCCTTGAATTTGTCAACTTCACCAGACTCATTCAACTTGGTCTTGTAAATCCATTTGACACCGATTCTCTTTGCATCTAGCAATTCAGTCAGTTCCTATGTTTGATTTTTTTCAATTGCAGTAATCTCGGCCTCCATTGCTTGCCTCCATTTGGCATTCTTTAATGCCTCTTCAAAAGTAGTAGGGACGTTGGAGTCCACACATGCCATATTCATAGCTTTTTCATCTTCAGAAAGACCTTCACCTAAAACATAATGCTTCATCCATACTAGTGGAGCTCTACTCTGCCTGCTTTTGCTTCTGTATTGATAGTATGAACTGTGCCAGTGTCATCTTCTTCTTGATCTGTGTCAATGTCAACTTCTTCTTTAGTAGCCTTTGTTTCTTCACTTTCTTCTTCTTCATCATTAGTACCAGTAGTACTAGTAGCTTTATTTTCTAAATCTAAGTTCATAATTACTTCTTCTTGGTGATTTCTATCCCAATTCCATAAACAATTATCTTCGAACATAACATCCTTGCTTATTATGATTTTTTGTGCATTCGGATCATACAATTTGTAACCCTTGGACTTCTCACTGAATCCAAGTAATGCACAGCTTACACTCTTATTTTCAAGCTTTGTTCTCCTTGCATCTGGAACATGAACATGACCCACACACCCAAACACTTTGAAGTGTTTGACAGAAGATTTCTCACCACTCCATGCTTCTTCTGGTGTCATTTCTTTGACGACTAATGTAGGAGATCTATTTAACATATGTATCGTCCATTTCACAGCCTTAGGCCAAAAGGTTTTAGGATCCCCTTTTTCAGATAATATTGATCTCACCAGATTCATCACAGTTCTATTCTTGCCCTCGGATACCCCATTTTGCTGTGGGGTATAAGCCGTGGTCAATTGTCTTTTTATTCCACTCATTCTACAGAATTCGTCAAATTCTATAAAATTAAACTCCTCTCCTTTGTCTGTGCGGAGACACATAATAGGTAGGCTATTCCCCTTCTCACCTAACATTTTAAAGCACTTGAAGTAATAAAATGCTTCTGATTTTTCTAATAGGAAATATACCTATGCTTTTCTCGAATAATCATCAATAAAACATAGGATGTACCTCTTTTGGCTATTTGATGTTGGACTAATTAGGCCACATATGTCTATGTGTATCAACTGCAAATTTTGAGAAGCCCTCCACTGACTTTTCTTGGGAATTGGATCACGTTGTTGCTTGCCTTTCATACAGTTCTCACATACAGTTGTTGTTATTGGTAATTGAGGTAGGTCTCGAACCATTCCCTTCGATTGAAGTATTCTGAGACCTTGTTAATTGAGATGAGCATATCTACAATGTCAAATATGTGCTAGATTGGATGCAGTGACCTGGAAACAAGTTTCCTTCTTTTCACGAGCTCGAGCAAGCAGAACAAACATTATGTTTGTTGTCATTTCTGTTTGAATGATCAGTCCCTTAAGTGGATGGTAGATTATGCACATTCTTGATTGAATTAGAACAACCAAACCCCTTTCTTGTTGTTGACCTATACTCAAGAGATTGTTCTTGAGTTCAGGCACATAAAACACATCTTGTATTAAATGATGTACTTCATTTATATTTAACCTTATACTGCCCTTTCCAAGCACATTCATTCTCATGTTATTGTCGAGTTTCACCATCTGTTGAAATGTTTCATCCAGTTCTTTGAATGCTGATTTGTCTCCAGTCATATGGTTGGAGCAACCAGAATCTAGAAACCAAGTTTCTTCGTTATGTGCAGTTGCCATTTCAACACAGGACATGAGCACTAAGTCTTCTTCTTCATCAAATTGTGCAAAGTTTACTTCTCTGCTCATTGATGGACATTCATATTGATAATGACCGAGCTTATGGCATTTGAAGCATTCAATTGTGGCATAGTGATAATTCTGTCTTCCTCTTCCTTTTCCTCTATCATTGCTCCTACCACGTCCTCTGTCTCCTCTATTGTTTCCAGTTTCAATTGTAGCTTTTAAAGCTTTTTCGTCACCTCCAGAATGCTTTCAAAAATTTTGTTCATGTACCAGTAGAGAACTCTGAAGCTCATCCACAGAAAGACAATTTATGTCTTTCGATTCTTCTATAGAACATACTATGTAGTTGAATTTTTCAGTGAGTGTGCACAAGATCTTCTCCACGATCTTGACATCTTTCATATCTTCTCCAAGGTTTCTCATGCCATTTGCAACTAACATGACTCTGGAGAGATAATCAGTGATTGACTCACCGATCTTCATTTCCAGTACCTCAAATTCTCTTCGAAGAGCTTGTAGTTGAGCATGGTGAATTCTTTCATTACCCTGATACTTTCTCTTCATCGAATCCCACAATTGTTTGGCAGTATCCTTTTGAAGAACAATCTTTAGAATTAATTTGTTGATTGTTTGGAAGAGGTGATTTTTAACCTTTAAATCTTTCAATTTCAGATCGGCTATGGCTGTCTTTTGCGCAATCATCAACACCTCCCCTTTGGAGGGTTTTGTGTAGCCGCTTTCAACAAGGTGACACCATTCCTTGGATCGGAGGAGATTCTCCATCAACATACTCCAATGACTATAATCGCTATCGAATTTGGGAATACTCAACATGTTCTATCTTTTATGTGCCATTTTTAGAGAACGAATATTGTTCCTCATTTTCTCGAAGCTTTTCCCTCACTTCGCCAACCGTTCTCTGCATATTTTCTCTCACTTTGCAAATCCTACGATTGAGCTGCGCAATATAAAAAAAACTCTAAATTAGATTTCTTTGTTGTGGTTCTGATACTACGTGTAGTGATAAACTATGATGAAGGAAATATATATCTTATTGAATCAACAATAGCCTTTAAATAGGCAATTTGCAGAACTGAAAACAATGGAAATCAATATCCTATTACTTGCACGCATAAGTGCTTGTGGTAACAATACAAAGAAAAATTCAACGACTAACTTAACATCCCTAAAAATTTTATTCTGACTCAACTAAAGAGACAGAGTCTCAACATCCCTCCTGTTTCGGTTTTGAGATCTGTCTTCTCTTCTTTTAAATGGCGTCTACCTGCTTTTCGCCAATTTCCATCTCTGGTATGCCTTTACTTCTCCCCATTTTCTTCTTAGGGTTCGTTCTTGCTTCATTTTTCCTTCTTCCATGTTTTTGTTGTATAGAAACGAGAACTCGTATTTCAAAAATGAAATTGCAATTAACAGAAAGTGAAATAAATATATACAGAACTGAAGTATGCTTTTGTTTATTCAATTTGAATGAACTTTTGGGTTAGAATCGAATTTGTTGTTTGCTAATTCAATGGATTGAATTATGTAGATTAAACAAGTGTAACATTCGTTTGCTGGAAATTTACTTCCACGTAATTATGTGTAATTATGTGTGGGGATGATCTGATTTACAAAAGGAAACTAGAGAGTTGTTATGAAATGAGAGTGAATAATACGATCTCCAGCCGGGACTGTGCTATTTGAAATATCTTATCTTTCTTTCAAAAAGTCTTTAGATATCCGGATTTGATACCAGGTTCATCCAAAATTTGAACTGGTGGTCAAACTTTGGATGTTTTAGACTTGTAAGGTTGCTTGGAACATCCAACCTGAAGGTGCGAGCATAACTGAAGTTTGGACACTGTGTCTTAAGACTCGGATACTATAAAGGTCGGACAGCAGGTCGTATTTTATGATCAAACATGTAATTAGTTTTTCTTTAAATTTTAATGGGTTCAGATGGATCTCGAGGGGCTTGAGCTTTTCTCCAGCAAGTCAAATTCATTTGCGGAAACCCCAATACTGATAGTCCAGAGGAAATCGGATCGACTTGGTACCAAACACAATCTCTCCGTTCGGGCTGAGTATCAGTACTATACTCATGTATAGTTTTACTGCCGGGTCTGTCACTTTTGTGAAATACATATAGGATCATGCATATTATATCTAAGCTTTTTTACAAATCGAATGCCATTGAATGAGAGTGAATCTAAGTGAATGTTGTAAATCATTCTTGGTGGCACGAAATTGGACGGTGTGATTTGAAAGAAAGAGTCTGAACAAATTGTACACGTGTGAGGTTTCTCTTTTTAGATGATGGTTACTTATTGCTTCTTTTTAAGGTTGAAGATGAATCAGTTGGAAATGGTTTTGTTTATAAATACATAGGTGGTTTCTTAATCTCATTGTTCTTTCTTTGTACTTTTTCGTTTTTTTTATTATTATTATAAGTATTTGGTACTTTTACTGTTTTGCTAATAGTTCTATTCTTTTGACCACTGAATGAATATTTATCAGGCAGATTCTTATCTTTTAGTGGCATGGATTTTTCTCATTGATTATTCATTCATTGGAAGCATTTGAGTATTTGACGTTACCTACCCATAATTTAATTCACACAATATGGAAGTTCTGACCATTATCTTCTTGGTTTGGTTGTTTGATGTGCACAGTGATGGTAATAGAGGAGGAAGAGGTGGTGGTGGTGATTTTTTTGCTGGTTTTCTTTTAGAAGCAGGGGTTTTTTGGGACTTTGGCTTATGTATTTGCTCCACCGGTGATTGACTATTCATTTTAAACTCGAAATAGAGTCTTCTTCACCTTTGGTATTAATTTTATAATACAAAGTAAGTTTTACATTCATGAAAAATATGTGTATAACGTCATACACAGATAATTGGATTTCTCATTCCTGCCTTGCTCTTGAAGAGCATCACTGTTTTTCACCATTCATATCAAATGGTGACATTTAAGACCACTTACACTGGAAGTTATCATTGATCCTACTTATCATGTTTTAAACATAGCATGGGTTTCATTTGTCACATTTTAAAGTGATCCTATCGTTATTTGACAATCGACATGTCAATGGTGATAAAGTGGTGGCAAATCATTGATAATATATATGTTTATGCTTTCCTAACCACTTGTAGGCTTGTAGCTATAGAAATATCTGCTTGGTTGGGCTTTGTACAAATGTATAATAATGGTTTAAGGATCAATGTTGTTAAAGGCTAATTTTAAGGCTTTTTCTCATGCAAGGTGAGGCTATAGCCTTAAGGTTGTTTGAGGCAAGCTCGATATATACTTTTACAACAATGTTTAGGATTGAATACGATTTTCTTTGTTATTCCATTTTGGTTATTATGATACAAGAGGGAAAAATAAACCCAAAAGAAATGGAATAGGACTTACTTTATGTGGTACAAGATTGTACACTTTGGTACATAACTATTGGTTTCGTTGGCTTTCGATCATGACTCAATAATTTAGTGGGATCATATGACTTTACTTCTAAAGAGTAACTGCAAAATGCATGATACTGTGTAAGAGATGATATTTCTTATAAACACACTTTTTAAATAATATGAGACATGTGTAAGCATACTACATCATACCTCTCCTCTCTTTAGGGAGTCCAAGCCCACATGGCCCAGTTGGATTATGGCTTTGATACTATTTGATGCAAGAGGGGCAGTGGTATAGGACCCATTTATGTGGTATGAAATTGTCCATTTTGATTCTTAAGTACGAGTTCAACGAGTTCTTGATCATAACTAGTTAGTTCAGTAGGGTCTTATGGGTAGTTTTTAAGAAGAAATCTCAAAACACGTCATATTATGTAAAAGAGGACACCCCTTATAAACACATCACTACTTAGCTTCTTAAACAATGTAGAACAATGTAGACATGTGCATACAAATTTTATCATATTAGCTACTAATTGTAAAAGCCTGGTTAGCTGTCTTGTCTTATTGCGTTTGCATAATCTTTTCAAGTAATGCTTTAATTTTTGGTCCTGTTTTACTCTTTTGTTATGTGCAGATTAGAAGATCCCTTCTTAATGAAGACGAATATGGGTCTCGAAAGGCCAGAAGACCATTGTATGACTATGATGAAGGTTTAGAGGTAAGCTAATATCTATGGGTATAATTTATTTAATTAATTTTCTCTCAGTCTTCCTCGTTTTCTATTGATTCTTGCACCTTTCTTATAAAGCTGAAGACCAGGCATACCTTAAATAAAAAAAACAAGTCAGCTAAATTCAGCCATTACAATGTTTCTTCTCGTCTAAGATGTGGAAAGTGCTGTGGGCAGAAGCAATAAATAGCGATATATGAATATATCAAAGCGATAAAATGAACAATAATAATTTACTTAGTTCTACACCTACTAAGTCCAATGAGGCAGCAGATATTATTTGAACTAAGTGTTAAAATATACGTAATACGTATACGCATTTCCTCACTAATAATATTTCTCATGTTTCCCAAACTCACAAGTATTTTCTCTCTTGAGTTTGCTTATACTCTCTCTCGATTTTTTCTCGATTTTTGCCTTTGCTTCTTCAATGCATGAACTCTTCCCTATTTATAGATGAAGAAAGGCTTCTTTCCCTAAATCAGTGCCATAATTTGCTCTTAAATTAGGCCACCAATTTCCTTAAATCATGCCACACAAATCGTGCCACTAATTTCCCTAAATTATGCCATTAATTTGTTACTTTTTAGAGCTAATATTCAACAATCTCCACCTTGGTGAAAAAGTTCATAACGCCGCCACGTTCATGTGTATCTCAGGCTTCTAATCTCCCTTCTCACGAGTAGGGCAATACAGATTCAAGCCATCGACACGGCCACAAGTAGAGAATCCTCCACCTCAACCGAGATCTCTTCGATCATCAATTTCATCTTCACCACGACTCCAGACCGTGCAATCTTTTCTCGGATCTTCCGAAGTCTCAAGCATCACCTTAGAAAGAGTATTTGGAATTTCATTCTCTTTCTCTCGAATTTGTTTGTCTCAAAGATAAAAGACTCATCGAATGTAACATCTCGCTTAAGACGATTTTCGATTCACCACACCAAAGTCGAAATCCTTTAACTCCTTCCTTAAAGCCCAAGAAAACAGCCTTTTTTTTTCCTCGATTCAGCTTGGATTCACTAACATGAAAATATACAGACATCCAAATATTCGCAATGAATCATAATCGCAGTTGTGTTGTCCGTACTATACCTCTTTAGGAGTTTTTCCATCTAATGCTAGCACATAGGAAGTCCGTCGACTATACGTAGTCGCATACGACAAAGCCTCACCAAAATGCCTTGCTTCAATTTGGAATGAGATAGCATACATCGAACTTTCTCAACCAAAGTACGATTCTATTCGTTTCGTAACACCATTCCATTCTCGCTAAGGTACGAGAACTCGAAAATGTACGATTATCCCTTCATCTTGACAAACTTTAAAGAAAGGATCTCGATTTATACTCGCCACCATTATCGTATCCGAGCCTTTAATCTTCCCGCATGTCCGAGTCTCGATCATTTTCTTCCATTTAAGAAAGATATCCAGAACTTCATCTTCAGTGACTCATGCCGTATATCCGTACATATCTAGAGAAATCATCAATAAAAGTCACAAACCAACGTTTACCTCCAAGAAGCATTCTTGAAGCGTCCCCAAACATCCGTGTGAATATAATCAAGAGATCCCTTAGTACGATGAATGGCGTTGTCGAACTCGACTCTTGTTTGTTTTCCCATTACACAATGCTCGCAGTAAATCAAACTTTCCGCCTTTCGCACCTTTCAAAAGACCTTGCTTCATTAAGCTCGCAAAGCCTTTTCACCGACATGCCCTAAGCCGTACGTGCCACAAAGCGGGAAGAATCATTTGCCTTTTTCTTCAAGACTACTTCGAGACAGTCTCTTCCTCAGAATCGTACACCCATCTAGGAAATACAAGTTCGCCTTCCGAGTACCCTTCATCGCTACAAACGCACCTCGTAAAACTTCAAGACTCCATTTTCCAATGTTACTCTCAGAATCCATCGGGGATCTATAATACCTAAAGAAATAAGGTTTTTCTTTAGTGTCGTGAATATACCTTACATTCAGAAGTCGTCTGATTGTACCATCGTGCATCTTTAGTCGTATTGTTCCGATCCCTTTGTCTGGACAGTATCAATGCCGCCGCTCATAAGCACAACTCCTCAATCGAGCTCTTCAAAACTCGAAAACCAATGTCCTGGGACACATACGTATAAGAACATCCAGTAACCGCGATCCACTTATCCGAGAGGTTTTGACGATGAACCGAAAGGCCGATTCTTCATCTTCATCGCCCTCTCCGTGCAATATTTGCATTCGACTTGTCCTCGTTGGACAATCTTTCTTCCAAAGGCCCCCTCTTCTCGTGACAATAGGCACACTCATCCTTCGTAGACGTCTTTCTCGGATGACTCTCCTCCGGACTTTGATCTAGATTTCCTCATTATTCGATCCGCGCATTTTTTGTTACCCCACCTACCGGCCGCCAACGCTTCGATATCGAGTCTCCGTGATCACGTTGATCCTTCTTCCCAGACTAAGTATTTACCAAAGCATTTGAAACATCTACGAACTTAACCTCATCCTTTCCATATAACAAGGTCAGGTTAAACGTCATACCTGTAATGAATTCAACAACAACAAAGCTTTTTTCTTCATCGATAATTTCAACATCTAAATTTTGTGATCTACCAAAATTTTATTGAAATTATCTAAGCTCAATCATACAGGGTACCTTTCTTTGTACCGGAAACTAAAAGTTTCTTCTTCGCAGAGTCTGTTTCTCAATACTTTTCGTCATGTATTTATCCTTCAGTTCCTTCCAGTAACCCATGGCGCTACATTCTCTTTCATGACAAAGTACTTGATCTTTTCCTAAGACACCGGCATCAGGCCACAAGCTTTTCTATGACATAATTCCAATCTTCATTTGAATAATCTCTGGCCCGCTTCCATGCTATATTAGATCCTTCGAACAATAGATCTAATACTTCACATTGCCACATGCAAAGTTATTTCAGGCCATCTAATTTCTCCACCTCAACCTTCATATTGACAACATAGTTCTTCTAGTAGAACTTTGTTTGCCATAAATTCTATTGTTAACTTGTTCACCTTCTTCTGATCTCTCCTTTATCACCCATAAGTACAAACCGATAACATAAATTTTGCACTTATAACTTAAAACAAGTTGTTTTTCCAAATTTTATACCTTATTTGAAAATTGGAAATTGAATCAATCTGAATGGTCCAATTAGCTAGAATAGATCCAACCTGGGCTTGAAAACGGATGAAAAATGCATCAACTCGGTCCAAATATCACTAGCGATCGAAGTTGACTCATTCAACTCTAATGTCGACTCAATTGCTGTATGTGATCTGGCAGCTTCGGCGTGATTCGACTTCCGATTTGAGCAATTCTTTCACCGCGTCAGTATTGCCGAGAGCTTCGATTTGATATATAATACCGCTATATTTGGCTCGATACCAATTTGTTACCAAGAATAAATAATGATAATGAATATATCAAAGTCGATAAAACGAACACATGTAATTTACGTTTTCAAGTAATTCGCCTAAGTCCACTAGAGGCAAGATATTATTTGAACCAAGTAAGTTAAATATACGTAATACGTATATGCATTTCTCACTCAATAATATTTCTCAAGTGTTTTCCCAAACTCACAAGTATACTATTTATTTTTTTTTTTTATTTTTGCCTTGTTCTTCAATGCATGAACTCTTCTCTATTTATAGATGAAGAAAGGCTCCATTTCCTTAAATTGTGCTATAATTTAAACCTTAAATTAGGCCACCAATTTCCTTAAATTATGCCACTAATTTCCTTAAATCATATCACAAATCATGTCATAAATTAGGGCACTAATTTTCCTAAATTATTCCCCTAATTTGTTACTTTTAGAGCTAATATTCAACGTAAATAACAATGTACCACCAATGATTCCAATTGAGAATGATCCAGAAGTAGAAGCTGCAATGTGTGGTTGATTTCTGTTTGCTATTGTCAGTTGTACATACTTGGAGGAGAGCAACCTCAGAATTGAGTTGGAAACACTGGCGTGACTCGAAAACATGAATTAGGCAATAATCAATATTGTATTCATGTTATTTAATTATATTTCTCTTTTTATTTTCTTCTTTCTTCTTTAGATCACTTTTATCGGAGGAGTCTTCTTCTTTCTATTTATTTCATTTACTTCACAATAGTTTAATAAACCAACTACAATTGTGGTGTTTAATTTACATTTAGTTTTTAAGATCTTAGTTAGTATATTCTCGCATAGATTTACTAATATGATTAAAGCATGTTTTTGTTTTTATTTTGGCACATTTTACCTTATATAGCTAATCTTAGATATAATTCGGTTACTTTATTGGTTCAAGATAATAGTATTGTTGGTTTACACAAGAAAAGGCCATTAATAATACTATTAAGGTTAAACACTAATAATTTAGAAAAGTATTTATATTGTAATATGTTTATTTGTTATATTTGATTTTGTATTTGTTTTTTTATTTTTTATTTATGTATCTCTAATTTCCATAAATTAATAAAAAAAATTGTTTTCTAATTGATTTTAAATGTTTTTTTAAGTCAATTTTCAATTCTTTATGCCCCAAATCAGACGATCAAATTTAAGGGTTGATAAAACGTGAATATTGTATGGCTCAAATTTGTAAACAAGTTGTATCATAACAACCCCTGAATATATAAATAATTAATGGAGGAGAATTGTTGAAATCCCATATCGACTAAACATTGGGTTTTTGCTGTACTTATAAGTCTATATCAATCTTTTCTCTTTAAGAACTCTTTTGGAGGGAGTTAGGTTATGAATTTCTTCGTGATATCAAAGCTAGGTGACTCGATCGATACCCGACCGATTGTAAGGAATAAAATCTGCGCCGGTGTGAGTGGAAGGTGCTATCCACCGTTAATTTTGTAGCTTTCAAGTAAAGAAGAGTATTAGTTTTATAACTTTTAATTATAATTTTTAGTTCTATAATTTTTTTAAAATATACATTTTAGTGTTAAAAGTTTGCATTTTAGTTTTAAAAAATGTACATAAAAGTTCTATACATTTAAACATTTATGATTAAAATACACAAATTTTTAAAATTATGGTATTAAAATATTCTAATAGAAAGTAATGTCAAAAAAAAGTCTTATGTATAAAAATTATAAAATTCCTCATGCCGTTCACCCTGATGTGATTCTCAAATCTTATTATGTGCCAACTAGATAATAGGTTAATCGTAAATTAAATACAATACTTTAACAAAAAAACATTAAATTGATCATATTTTTATGTAATATATAGTAAAAATGATTTTTTAATAATTATACTATTTATTTATCTTAATAAAAATTCAATTATATATCTTCTACATGTTCAGATGTGCGACAAATTTGATAGCATTTGATATTTAATTGTTTGACATTTTCTATTTTTTGCGATAATAAAAGAAGACTTTGCTCTATTGTTTTAATACTTTTAAGTTTTTCTTAATGAAACATAAATATTTATTATTTAATACTATTAAAATGATAAATTATTATTAGTAATGTAATAATATATGTTTTTGGAAGTATTAAAAGAATGTATGCTTAAACATTTCATGATATATATATATATATATATATATGTGTGTAACTGCTATATAAAATAAAAACTCCCATCATGAAATTAACAAGAAATTGATTTTAACAGCAATAAAAAAAAGCAGATTTTCTTTTACTTTCGTTTTATTATAGGGTTTTATTTTTAATATAACAAAAATATTTATTATGCAGTAGACTCCTACCATAATAAAAAATAAATAAAATAATAATGATTTTAGCACTAACAAAATATAATTTTTTTTAATATTTTTATTGTTTTAGAGTTTATTACCTTAAGTATAAAGCTTTTTCTTGAACACACAAATATAAAGCTTTTAAATAATAATTAGAAAAAATAAAAAATATTCTTTTACCATTTTGTTTTGAGTTTTATTTTCTATAAATATAAAAGCTTTTATACTTGCAACATGAATATATTATCTTAAACTTTTCGATTTTTCAATAGAACATAAACATTTATTATTTAAATTAATATAATCCTACCATAAAGAAAAATTAACAAAAAACATATTTTAGCAAAAAGGAAAAAAATAATTTTTTTTAACATCCATTTTATTTTATATTATATTTTCCCTAAATATAAAGCCTTTTTTGCTACATAAAATATAAAACTATTTAAATAAAATTACATAATTATATATTATTTTATTAATATAGTTACACAATAAATAGTTTTAGCTTAATAATAATACCAAACTAAACACGCGAAAATCACATATTCAAAACTAATAATATTTAAAATAATGATGATGTTCATTTAACATAAGATTTGATTTATTTGTGAGTTTGACTCACTTAACAAACAATTTAAACAAATAAGATTATTTGTTATTTATGTAATTCTCATTTTTGGTTTATATTGTATTATTTTTTCTCCTATAAAAGGTAGAGAAAGCTTAAATAAATTAAATATTGATTTTTTAAAAAATATATGATTGTATGTTTATATATATATATGACATTATTGTATATATGTTTATTTGTATGCAACAATATTATATATGTATTTAAAAAAATAATTAAGAATAACATATTTTTAGAAGAGAACTGAAATTTAATATTAGAGATGTGTAAAAAAAATTAAAATAAAATAAATAGAGGGAAATAAGTTTAATGGGTTAATTTTTTCTTATATATAGTTAACATTTATGAGATATTAAATTTTAAAATAACATCTTTATATAATTTAATTAAAAATTTAAATATTTATTTAATATTAATATATTTAACAGGAGATAATAGATATATCTAATATAATATTAAAAATATATAATTGAGTAGTATAATTATTTAAATAAATAAAAATAAAATAATACGTATAAAATAAACCTATTTATAAATACTATCTAAACGCATACATTACATATAATTTAATAAAATAGTAATAATTAAATTAAAATTTAATTAAAATTAAAGTATATAATTTTTAATATTTAAGTATTAAAATAAAAGTGATAAATAAATAATAAAATTAAAGATAATAAGAATAATTTTGTTTAAAATTTATATGCAATAATACAATTGATTTATTGTAGTACCAGAAACATACTGTCCCTTCCCTCCTCCGTAGATCTTCTTAAGGAAGCTTCTCTCGAAGCCACACAGACAAAGCCAGGGACAGAGATAGAGAAAGGTAAGGTATCGATCCCAAATCACTGAGAATTAGGTTTCAATTTCACGAATGAAGGCTGCGATTGGAATCGTGGTGTTTTAACCTGTACTGTATTTTGGAATGAATCTCAGTTATAGATTTTCGAGTTTGATCTGATTGCTTGATCTGCAGGCATACAGTTATATTCATTCCGATTGAAAGTTCAATTGATATACGTGTTTTGAAGAGTTTAGCGGAGCTATGGACCATGCTGAACTTACCACTGAGCAGGTCAGATACCCGATCGCTATCCTTGATTTTCTTTGTCAGCAATCGTTATCTATTCCCCGGGGTCATCGACATAATTGGATTAGTTTGGTTGATTTCGATGGCTCTAATGCACTACAAGATTTTTCGTTTAGACCTTTAGTTAATTTTCTAACCAAATGTTGTGCCTTTAGAAACGTAATTTTAACATAATTAGTGAGATTCTGACTTCGAACGGGATTTTTCAATAGATCAAATACTGGCACTCAGTTAGGATGAGAAGTGGTAGAAAGATTTCCCGTTTTAGTATGCTGCTTTTACCTACAAACAGATCTTCTCTCGTATTGTCATGGTTTTAACGTGCAAGTTAATAATTTTGATGCAAAATATTGAAGAAGAAAAAAGCGCATATAAGAGGCAAGGTTTGGATTGGATGGAATGCGTAGCCTGCAGAATTGTAAAGAAGAACATCTTCTAGTTCTAGCAATGTCACTTCCAGTTCTGTTAATAGAGTCTCACCATCAAATGGGTAACTAAGGGAATTTAATCATTTGAAAGTATGTATATTTTGCCTCATAATTCGTTCTTTGCGCAGAATACTAAGAATTCATCAGCAAATGCTTGCTATTTGAGAACTGTTGTAGAAAAGTCACCATAAAACTGTATATATAATGTTGTTGGTAATTTTGTTCTTATGTAAACTATAATATCTAAGTATTATTGACATGTCACTTAATTCTGTAACTTGTGGGCATTTTTATTATACAGTATTCAAGATTCTAACCGTATAATTTTTATACAATGATGTATTTGACTGTAAAGTGACACCGTATTGTATAAAATGAAAATTATATGGTTGTGTAGAAATTTAGTTCCAACTGTATGTGTAGAGTTTTAAGTTTCAATTCTAAAATTATATGTCTTGATTTTTTCTTTCATCTTAAATGAAAAATAATTATTTTTTTTAAAATGTAAGAAAAATATAAAAATAAAATAAATATTAATTTAAATAAATTTTTATAATGAAATTATCTTGGTAGGCAAAAAAATTATATAAAATAAATTAAATAATATTTTAATTATAAATTATTTTATTAAAATATTTATCATCAATTTTATCTGACTATATTATACACGTTGTTATCAAAAATAATTATAATAAATTCAATATAGTTCAATTCAATATAATTATACCTAACTTATTCAATACCGTTCGCCAAACATGCATGCACAAAGACTTTAGTCTTTCTCATGACCATCGTTAGTTTGAAACATTGCTCCCTTAATCGTATATGCAGTTGTATTGCTAAAATGATTAATCTGATTGGAAGTCTATACATGTTATTATTTATATGTTATTGTTGGTATGTCAGATTGGGATATTTTTTGTCTTTCAAATAATATTTATGCTTTTTTGTTATTGAACTCCCTGTACCGAGTAGCTGCACCAAATTTTCTTGTTTTTGGTCATGCACGTGAATAGTTGTTACAACTTTGTTATTTAGAAATCTTTGGGTGTGTTAAGATCCCTTAATTTCTTATTTTTTTTAAGGTTCTGAGGAGGGACATCCCATGGGAGACATACATGACAACTAAGCTGATAACAGGAACATGCCTTCAGCTTTTACGGCGTTATGACAAGAGACCAGAGAGTTATAAGGCACAATTGCTGGAAGATGTAATTTTTTTTCTCTCTTTTAGCCCATAATCCGAGTATCAATTGTGTCTGTATCTTGTCAAATTTGAGAAATTATAGCTTTCTTCTTTCATTACATGTTATAAATTTATATATATACTTTTGATGCACACTGCAACCTGTAAAAACTTTTGATATAAATTTGATGATTAATTTCCAGTTCGGCATGTTTTACAATGATTATGATAAGTGAAATTGACATGGCAGGATGGTCCGGCATATGTCCAAGTGTTTGTTAGCATTTTGCATGATATTTTTAAGGAGGAAACCGTAGAATATGTTTTGGCTCTACTCGATGAAATGCTTACAGGTGAGTGGAACTTTGGAAAAACTTGATCCTTTCAGATTTGATATGCACTAGATAAACATACACGTGGGTTATTTCTTTTGTAGCAAACCCTAAAAGAGCAAAACTATTTCATGATAAGTCGCTTGCCCATGAGGATACATACGAACCTTTTTTGAGGTAAGTATATGTTAAAACAAAGTTTTTATTTATGTCTCCTTTGTGTCAATAGTGTGCTTGTATTATTTCTTTTCTTCATTCTTGGATGACCTCTTTTAAATGAAATTAATTTTTAGTTAAATATTACACGAGTCCGTGATAGTTGCTTGAAAAGATGTTGACTATCTTCATTTTTTCTACTTTACAAACATTCTTCAGATGATATAAGGCATGCCTTTTTTTCCCTCCATGTAAAAAGGGTTCGCTTCATCTAGTCGTCCAGGTTACTGGTACTATCTATGTTCACATATGTACCGATCATAATGGATTCAATTGGGATGTAAGTTATACATAATTCTGCAAGCATGATAAGAAAGAAGGTTGTTTGCAGGTCATTTGAAAAAAAATAAATTGATTCTAATTTCACTTGTTTTCATAACTTTATTTTTGTTTAAAACTTTATTTACTTTAAAAATACATGAACCTGATATTAGGGTTCTGCATCTTCAATTAGATTATTGTACTTCGCTCATTTTTGTTCGAGATTAGATTTTGTAAACAAATGATCGCTAATTATCATTTATGCTTTTCTAATTGATTGAAGCCGGTGATTCAGTATTTTTTATGTTCCTTCAGATTACTGTGGAAAGGTAATTGGTTCATTCAAGAAAAGAGCTGTAAGATACTTGCTTTAATTGTGAGGTAGTTAATTCGTGTCACTGTGAAGGAAAAATCTATCTCCATTGTAACGTTTTTCATATAAGTTGTTTCTTATTTGTGTTAACTTAATTTTTTGCTTTTATGCTAATATAGTGCCAGGCCAAAATCAAATGGAAGCATTTTTGCAAATGGGGATGCCTCAAAGAAAAGTTTCACTGCCATTGATGATGTGTTGAAAGGATTGGTAGAATGGCTTTGTGCACAGGTAATGCTTTCAGGGCTGGTTACTGTAGCAAGCAGAACATCAATGGTGCCTAGGCTATATATAATGTTTTCAAAATTTAATGTTCCCATGGTTTTCATCTTTTTGATGCTTAGTTTTTGTACCCTTGTGTGCTTTCTGTAATGATTAGTGGGTTAAAGTAGGCGTAATATTATGGTGTATGATCAAGCATGAATTATGTTCAATGAATACACAAGTATACATATCGTAACAAATAATTTTAGTTCCTATAGAGATTATGTTATTAGAAACTAATTTTTAAAACTAAAAAAATAAAAATCAATTTTTTGTGTTTTTATTTTTAAGAAAGAAAAATTAAAAAAACTAAAAATAAATAATTATTAATTAAATCAAATTTGGTAGCTAAGAATATACATGATAAAATATTTAGGAATACTTAATTTCTCAATTTTTTAAACATGTGAATCACTAAAATCCTCGTAATATAATTATCAATCAATTACATAATCAATTGAATCTAACCTAGTATGTATTCCTTTCTTAAATAAACTACGCGCCATATAGTAATTAACCTAATCAAACTCTCATTTCAATTAAATTGCATACTACTCATTAAGTTCCTCAATTATGGATCACATACATAAGACCCCTAGATTATTTAATTATCTCTGCCTAAAAACTATGTATATTATTTAATTAAGACAAACAATTAAATAATTTTCTCAAATATATTTAATTGTCTCTATAGATCAATTGTTGGCCAAATAATTAATAGCATAAAAACTAAAATAATATAATTAAATTGAAATCATAATTGGGGTAAAATATTATATCTTCACATGTTGAAAATTGGGTTCATAAGACCCCTAGATTAATAAATTAGTTAGATATAATTTTGTTTATAAAGCTCATATTTTTCATAAAGAAAGACATAAAAATTGATAAAGAAAGGAGAAGAAAAAAAATATAATCATTTCTTGAATTGTAGCATTTATCTCTTCTTAAATCTCTACCAAAATTGTATCTTTTTTTTGAGTTTTTTTATATTTTTCTTTGTTCTTAGCTCCAAAATCTAAAAAAAATTATATAATTTCGACTCATTAAGGTTTATGGGGTAATTAGAGGGTTAAATTAGGTTCAAGTGAAATTTGGATTGTCATATCAGCTTAAGATCAAAGATTGAGATGAAAAAAATAAAAATTAATAGCGTTAGCCAATAGAAATGTGCCATATGGCATGGAGAAAAGGGGGAATCAATCTGTGTGCAATGCATGGTGCGAGTGACTAGTCTCTATCAACACACGCTGATTCAGCGACACATGGCTATTTGTGATTTGCGGTTATGGTTTGCGTGGTGCATGGGTTGAAAGAATGGATGAATCAGGTGATGTGTATATCAAGTGCGTTGACCAAGTGGCAAAAATCGGAATGAATGTTTTGCTGATACATGGCATGGCACTGCATCACACTGCACATGCAGCATTATGCAATTGGCCCACTCTGTTTGCGTGTCATCCACGTGGTATGCTTGGTCAGTTCTCCAGCTTGCGTGGCGTCTATATGTCAGCTTTTGATTGTTCCTGCATAAAGAAATTCATAAAAAATCCTACAAAATTTCAGAAAATTTTCAAAAATTATATTTTCATTCATTTTCACTAGAAAGTTTATATTTTAATATTTTCAACCCAAAAAATACTACTAATTGAATAAAATGAGCAAATATTAAGTAAAAAAGTGCACTGATGACTCTATTTTCAGTCATTGGTGTACGAACAATTCAATGTTATGTTCATTGTTTATAGCTTTGTTGTTGGGTTTATTGATGAAAAAAACTAAGGAAATTATAATTGTTGCCATGCCGTTATTCTGATTCTGCATTACTGGATGAAAGAGCAAGAAACATGCTAATATTTCTGACTATTTGCCAATTTTGTCCTCCCGAAAGAAGCTTACTTGTTCATTTGACAACGGGTTCATAATTTTTTTCCTTGAATGTGGTTTACCATGTCTCGTATGGATTTTTTTTATCAAAACGATAATTGGGGTGGGATTCAAACTAGGGTATTCCCTAAGGAGATACCAAGTATTTACCACACTGATAGAGGGATGCTGGTAGGCTGGTATGTCTTATGGATTGAAGGTATCCGGGGAGTTGAAAAGGTATGTAAGTAGATGGAAATAGCTTTTCTTCATATATTGGTGGTATGGCATTCATGCTTTACAATATAATAATAGACTTGATGCCATTTTTTCTTCCTTGTCTTTTGTCCATGTTGTAATAATTCATGTTTCATTTATGAGACATTTTTTTTTCGGTCGTCTTTTAGATATCTTGCATTTTTTGAACTGCCTTCTGGATATATAGCATAATGCAATTTGTATCTTTAGTTGAGCCTTGCTATTATGCTTGTGATTGTGGGAATTATGAGTTGTGTATGTCAAATATAATTCAAACATGTCTCGACCCCATGGTCCTAATATTAGATACAATCGTATGCAGCTGAAGAAGCCTACTCATCCGAGTCGTGGCATCCCAACTGCAGCCAATTGCCTTGCTACCTTACTTAAGGAACCTCTAGTTCGGTCTTCCTTTGTTCAAGCAGATGGAGTGAAGTTGCTTGTTCCTTTGATTTCTCCGGCATCCACACAGCAGTCCATTCAGGTAAACTTGATTGTATTCTATCTGGATTGTCAGTTTTAAGCTATCTGCTTGGTTCTGATCTGCATATTTTGCCCTACTAATTATGTATGTATTGGTATACTTGTACCTTCAATGCACTCATACAATTTTGGTACCAAAAACCAAACCTAAATTATTCATACTTGTTTTGTTAATTTTATTATTTGTAATCTTTGAAACAGCTTCTTTACGAAACATGCCTTTGTGTTTGGCTCTTGTCCTACTATGAACCTGCAATAGAGTTTTTGGCTACTTCTAGAACCCTTCCTCGACTCATTGAAGTTGTCAAAAGTTCCACAAAGGAAAAGGTCAGAATCTTGTTTCTTGGTATGCTCAATTTTGTTCTTACTGACACTAGTACCATAGCATAAACTAATCACATTTCTGTCATTTTTGAAGGAAAAATATCCACTGACCCATTGGGGTTTGCCTAAATGACCAACTGATTTGAAAAATAACAGATAGGCCCTTGCACCATTATATTTAACACTTTTTAAAAACTATTTTACCCTAAAAAAGTGACATCTTAATTTCCAAAAATTGTTAATTTGAATACCATAAGTGATCTAATTTTATTTTTAAAACCTGTAGGGGCAATTTGTTATTTAGGTAAATCTTAGGGGAGGTATTTGCAATTCACCCCATTTTAAATGGTTAAAGTAGACATTGACATCCATTGCCTGTATTTCGTACTACCTACATTTTTCTATTTTACTAATTGTGAAGGTTCACAATCTCAAGGAAGTTTTCACCCTTCTCTGCATTTTTTATTTCTTTAGTGTCAATATAACCTTTAGCTAACTGTGTCTTTCCTGCAGAAGAGTGGCCATGTTATTTTTTTATCTATAATATTTGTATGGCACTTTATGCTAGGTTGTCAGAGTGGTTGTCTTGACCCTTCGGAATTTGCTCCCGAAGGGAACATTTGGTGCTCAAATGGTAGACCTTGGATTACCACAAATTGTTCAGAGTTTGAAGGCACAGGCATGGAGTGATGAGGTGAGAAAATCTAAATGTTTTATGCTTTAACATTGCTGCTGATAGTTTATGTATTATGTAGCCTTAGATTAGATGGCTTTCAGTGAGGGTAGATCATTTGATTCCGCACTTCTCTCTTCTTTCCCCTGTCAAACTTCTACTACGAAATCTCACTTGAAATCCTTAAGGAAAATGATCTTGATACAAGAATCTTTGCTCTGATTACTTCTAACCAATGTCAAATATCCTAGGATCTCTTGGATGCTCTGAATCAACTAGAAGAGGGCATGAAGCATAATATTAAAATATTAAGCTCCTTTGACAAATATAAGCAAGAAGTCCTTCTTGGCCGTCTTGATTGGTCTCCTATGCACAAAGATCCCTTATTTTGGCGCGATAATATTACCAATTTTGAAGAGAATAATTTCCAGGTAATTTATTTACTAATCTCTGTACTCCCCCTGGTAATCCTCTATACTGTGTATAAGATTAGTGTAAACTAATACGCTAGTTCATGGTATACAGATTCTTAGGGTCCTAATCACTATTCTGGATACATCAAGTGATGCAAGGACCTTGGCAGTTGCTTGCTTTGATCTCTCACAGTTCATCCAGTATCATCCTGCGGGTCGAATCATAGTGACAGACCTCAAGGCCAAGGAGAGGGTGATGAAATTGATGAATCATGAGATTGCTGAGGTTACCAAAAATGCACTACTTTGTATCCAAAGGCTTTTCCTAGGTGCCAAATATGCTCGCTTTTTGCAGGTTTAGATTTTTTTATTAGCAGGGGTGCTTATGGTTAACCATGCAGTTGAGTAATGCCAGTGAATGAGTCCTGGACGTGCTTATAGTCTAGCTGGAGGGCTTGTTTTATATATTTGTTTGTGAAGCAGGTTGTGAAAATTTAATTTATTTTATTAACCTGTTGAATATATTATTGAATATATTTTGTAATTCCTTTCGTTTTTCAAATAATGTCTTTTGAACCGCTACCAATTAGTGAAAATTATGGTTGCCATTGGGTTTCATTTCTTTGAATGTCGTTCATCGACTTTCATTATTTTTATTAGGGAAAAATGTCATGGGTTTTAAAAGTTTCGTTTAGTTCTCTGACTTTAAAAAGAAGTTCATTAGTAATTCTTTTACTTAAAAAAAAGAACCACAAAAAGACTTTTATTGATAAACAAAAATTAAACAGTTATTAGTGAGTATATTTTCGTTATTTATCTTCATCCTATCAAACTAAAATAATTTCATTTAGAGTTGTTAAGTGTATTATTGTCTTTTACCCTCACTTTATGAAACAACTATAAACTGTGGGAGAAATAGATATCGTCTTCTCTATTTTCTCGTGAAGCAAGCACGAAATCAAGAAAAGGGAAAAATAAAACACGAAACACGAAAACTATGGCGTGATATAAGAACAAAAAACAAAGAAGTGCAAACACGTAGACGGGAGGTAGGGAAATCAAAAAAATCAAAATCCTAAAATATGATAGAGGGTATCAGAGATTGTAAGATTGTTTCTTATATTATTGTAAATACAACGTGGTAGTAATTATTGCTTTCATGACCGCATACTTTAACCATTATGACAAAGCTAGTGCATTGTGATAATGATAGTATCATTATTGTAATACAATAAAGGATATCATTTTTGTTAAAAAAACAAAAATAATCAATTTTTATGAAAATAATAGAACATGTTCCTGTTTCTGATGATACTAGTGCAAATTTCTCCTCTCTTTTTTACTAATTTTTCGTTAGTTTCTAATTTCTTTTTATTGTTTCTTATTTTGTGCACCTCAAAATGGTGTTGTGTACATGTTTTTTTAGTTTGTTATTCATTTTTTTTGTTCTTTTTTTGGTTTCTTGTTCTTATTTTATTGGATTGATGTTTGAGGGTGTTATTTTAATTATTTTTTAAAGTTAGGTGATACATGTTTTATAAAATTGTAAAAATACGCATGCATATTTTATAGTGGAATGAATAATTATTTTACTGTTAAATATTTGTTTCAAAGTAAGTTTATTTCTTACAAAGCATAATTTTATGTTATTGTTGTTCCTATTTGTTATTTTTATTTGAACTATAATTAGATACAATAATTATGGTTTTAGTTGAATAATATTTGTTTTAATATTTTTTTAGAACTAAAGAACATTAACTTAGAGGTTAATATAGATCAAAATATTGAAGTTAATGTTGTTAAAAACAATATGTTAAGAGGTATTGAAGATAGTAGATATGAGGTTCATATTTTTTAGAAGACTGAATTAAATAAGGATATAATTGAACTGAGTATTGAGATATTTTTTGAAGATGTTTTGACTATGAGATATGTTATAAAATTATATGCAATGATACATGATAGAAATATTAAATTTAAGTGGAATGATAAAGTTAGAATTGAGGTATTTTATAATAATGAGATTTGTAAGTGGGAGTTGTTTGCTAGGAAGCAATTTGAAACTTCAGTGTTTATTATTTACAAAAATCATAATGAAAAGTTTCACACATGTAGAATAAATCATGGTTTGAAAAATCATATTAGTAGCACATTTATAACTGATAAACATGTTAGAATTTTTTGTAAATTAACTTGAGGCAAAATGTCAAAGAGTTCAAAATTTAGTTAGAAAAAGTTTAATCTTAAAATAAGTAAAGATGTTGTGAAAAAAGCTAAGACTAAGGCTAAGGAATTAATACATAAAAAATAGAACGACCAATATCTTAAATTGTTTTCATATGGTAAACATGTTACGATAACAAACCCTGAAACTACAATTATGTTTACAAAACTGAAAGGATTAAAAAAAGCATTGTAAGGTTTCAGAGATTTTATGTCTATTTGGATTCTATTAAGGAACGATGAAAAAGAAGTTGTTGAAGATTTATAGGATTAGATGGATTTCACTTTAAATTACATAATATAAGCATACTTCTATGTGATGTGGATATTGATGCGAAAAATGAAATATATCCTTTAGTCTATGCTATGGTTGAAACTAAGTTAAGAAGACATGAAAATGATTTGTTAGAATTTTATTTAAAGACTTGAAAATTAGTAAAGAACATTTTTGTACTATCATAAGTGATGAAATGAACAAAATTATATCAATAGTGAAGTCAGTGGTAACCAATTTAAAGCATAGAATATGAATATGATACATACATAAAAACTATGCGAAGCAAGTCAAGGGAGATAGTTTGAATTCTTACTTTTGTGGGGCTACAGAAGCTATAATAGTACCCGAATTTGAAAATGGATGTTTGAATTAGAAGTGAAATAAGTGAAAGCTCACAAATGGTTGTCTCCAAAACCATTTGAGTCATGAACAAAGCTTCACTATAGGACTATATCAATTTGTGGCAATCAACTAAATAATTTGTATGTCTTTCAACTCAGAGTTAGACAACAAGAGAGCAATTAATTTTAACTATCTTGAAAACAATAAGATTATATTTAAGTAATAGATTCAATGCTAAGATAGATAAGTTGTCAAGATGAAAATACCTAGTTTCAAAGAAAATCATGGACATAATTATAGAGAACATTAACAAGTCTACTACTTGTGTTACTAGGCAAAATATGTATGAAGTTCAACTTGGCTTTAACAATAAATTGAATGTAGACTTGTTGAATATGAAGTGCACTTGTAAAGAATGGGACCTCGTTGGCATATCATGTATACATGTCATGAGAAGTATCCTTACTAACTAAGATGATCCAATGGATTACGTTGATTCGGTTTACAAGAGTCAATCATTTGAAGATTAATATATGTAATTTTAACTTTATAGATTTCAATTTAATTTAATTTTTATATGTATTATGATGAATAATAATCATTTATTGGTGTTGTTTTCAAAGGTCCATTATAAATTATGTACCAAGTTGACATTATTGGCATACATCAACTGAATCTAAAATATTGAATCAACCTTTGTACAAGAGATGAAGTGAGAGACCCAAAATATTAGAAATAAGTTATCTTTTAACAAATTAATTAAGAAAAAAACTACACCTTTAAATGTTCAAGTTGATACATTAGGAGAACCTTTGGGATTAAGGAAAGTATCCAAGATGACATTTGAGTATTGTAAAGAGAAAGTCAACATCAATATGGATTCAAATGTACAAGAAAAATCAACATCAATGTGGATTCAAATACTCAAACAACAATTTTGCTAATCATTTTGTCATTTTTTTGTTATTTTTATGCATTAGTTTGATATTGTGTAACATATTAACATGTCATAATTGGTGACATACCGTTATATACTCAAGGCTCTATGAATATCTAATTTGATCAGGTGTGTCACTTTTAATGCCTTGATGACATATCATTAGACACTCAAAATACTATGATATCTGATTTGATCAAGGGTGTCACTTGTAATTGATTGTTTGTAAGTTTGAATCAAATCATATTTTAAGTTGAATTTGACATACTATTATGTTTTTTAATTGAAGATTAAGTGTTGATTACATCATCAATTTGTAAAAAGAAAAAAATTAAAATAATAAAGATAATGCATGGTGTGGAGATTGTTGCAAGCCCCAAAAAGCAACAAAAGACATAATAATATGTCATATATAAAAGAAAATTGAAGTATGCGAGAGAATTTATGTTTATTTTGTAACTATAATAGAAATTGATCATTTTGTGTAAGTACATATAAGTTGGCACATGAGAAGGACATATAATTTTTCATGCGATAATGTGTTTTTATTGTTATAAATAAAAGGATTAAATAATATATTTTATATAAGTAAAAGGATTAATATGATCTTCCACCATTTTTATTATCTACAAACTCGTTGGGCTTTGATTCCTTCGACCAATCGATGAGAGAAATGATTGGATTCAAAGTGAATTTGTATCTTCTTTTTAGTTTTTTCTTATCAACTCCCCATAAATGATAGAAAGGGAAAATAATTTAGTTGGTGGAAAATATATTTTAAGATCAAGAATAATGAATAACAACTTCACCCATTATTCTTTAAATTTAAAAAATTAACTTATTTTAATAATAAAATTTATAAAAATCAATAAGTTGTAAGAAATTGTTAATGGCATTTTTTAATAACAATATAATTACTATACAACATAAATTGTAAGAAATTGTTAATGATATTTTTCGATAATAATATAATTACTGTGTAACATAAGTTATAAGAAATTGTTAATAAAATTTTTTTATGTAATATATACTGACAAATTATGTTTTTATCTTGCATAGAAATCATATAGTGTTATCACTTTAAACTATCGTGATTAATACGTGATTTATTGTGTTTATTGATACATAATATAAAGTTATCTATGAATTAATTATAATAAGTATGGTGGATAATGATTGAAAGTATTGTTTTGACAAATGGTATCTATGTAAGCTTTACTCAATGTGTTTGTTTGTATTGCGCCTAATTCTAGGAAGGGTATAAAATATTTTAAAATATTTATATAAAAAGTAAGAAGTTTTGAGGTTGATGTCTAAACTAATTCTTGATATATGTTTATTTTGTTTTCTCAAACTCTCCAACCTATTATCTAAACCTTAGGAATCAAACTGGTAAATTGAATTTAAATTTTGAATTTCTTAAATTATGATGTAAATTATTATTCCTCCTGCAGATATCCTACAACTATACAAAAAGATAATCCTAAAAGTGAAATTTGTTACGTGGCTGGTCTAACTGTAGTATAAGCGACATTTATCGTTCATCTTATGCTTAAACGGCAAGTCGTACATAGGTAATCTAGAGATTAAAAAAGAGAGACTACAAGATCATAATCGAAGACAGAGGAAGAAGCAGAGATCTGATAAAGGAAATGGCGAGAGAGAGAGAGGAGGTAAAACAAGCAGAGGATACGAAGAAGATGTGCAAGAGATGCAAGGAAATCTACACTCCTTCCACTAACACCTCTTCTTCATGCCGTTTTCACCCTTCTTTCTTCGTCTGTCGCCGTCACGACGACCAAAAAAGGTTCACTTCCCACCTATCTCTCTCTATCTCTCTAAATTCGATTTCCTGTTAGATTTGCGTAATCGTTCGTTCAATTTATGGAATTATTAATTAAGTGGAGCATTTGCGGCAATATATCTCATTCCTAACTGAAAGATGAATCAAAAAGAGGATGAAATGCTGAATTGATTCGTTTTTCTTTTTCTTACCAATCTTGACAACTTAAGTTCTGATACCTAACATACGCGGTTTGACAACCAACTTCAAAAATGTAGGGATTGCTGAGATTTTTTTTAATTTTTTTTTTGGTGTGTGGGTTTTATGTTAATTTGCATGTTAATTCTCATCGTGGTAGTGGAGTACTTGTTTAAGAATGATGAATGGTCTGATTAAATTAGTCTATAGTTGCTGAAATTAATTTCTTTGCATTTGTGTATACATCTGTAATTGTGTTTCCATCCATCCCCATTTTCTTATTTATATATATTCTATTGAATTGAAGTATCACATTTGGATAAGCTTAATTGCTAAGTAGCACACATACTGAATATTTTTAAACGGTTTTGTTGAATGGCTGAATGACATCCATAATAATTCGATCACACCTGGTTGGAGCTGGATTCATTATCCTTAAAGGACATAAGACTGTATTATATATTGTGGACTTCATGATTTTATTGAACGAAACAGGGCTAAGCTAGAACTTTTTTCTTAAACCGTATGCGAAAGGGAAAATAGAACTCCAACATAGACATTTCAAGTTTTGAGTCTTGATTACGAACCAGATGTTTATGGTGTTACAATCCTTAACAGGTGAATGAATGTTACTAATGCATCCTGACCGTCTTAATCTGGTAAAGCCAAAAGCTTAGTATGGCATTTTTGGTGAGACAATCAAAGTGAGAACTGCTGCGGAGAAATATAGTGGTTTTTGCTCCAAAGTATTTTCCAGCTTGTGCTTTGATCATTTCAACTCTTGATGCTGCATTGCATTGTTGTTGGTTTCACCTGTAGGATATGCTTTTTTATGAGCTCTATGTAGATAGCAGAAAGACAGCTATTACAATATTTGCCTAGTTTCTTTTAGAATCTCCTCGTGTTTAATGCCTGCAAGATAGATTATTCACTGGAAAAAACCAGACAAATATGGCTTATACTAGTTGACAAAAGAAATTCTTGGGAAAACAAAAAAAGCACCCCTTAAAAAGTCGTAGCCACAAAAATTTAACCCCTTATGACCAGCTCATAAATTTTCACTATTAAAAAAAAAATCAGCTCATCATTTCTCATTAAATGTCGTCCCTAATTGGATGTTGTTTAAGTTGAATTATCATTTAGATTCTTTTAATGTTAAACTTTGTCCAATTTAAACTCGTTCAATATTATTGGGATGTTATTTTTTTGTTATAAGTTTTAGGAGTATTATTTTATGTAATTTCCCAAAATTTCTTTTTGCAACAAAATCATCAAACCTGTTAGTTAAATACATTACCTGTCCATGTGTGGCTTATATGTTCCATCCACTCTTTTCAAGATAAATTTTAGTTCTTATCCACCTGAAATGAAGATGGGCTTCTAGGTTCAAATTGTTTCCCCTTATTCCTATAGTCTGGTTTCCGGTGCTATGTTAGGGTGATTTAACGAACTATATACCTTCCTGATTGGTGATTTCAGGTATTATGAATTGGGACCAGATGATCCACCATATGCTGCCAAGTTCTATGATTGTTGTGGGGCTGAGGATCCTGATACAACTGGCTGCACTACAGCTTATCATGTTTCTTATGATGATGATGATTGATATGGCATTCTTATGTCACTTAGAAATATGAAAGCTTGTGTTTGTGTAGATACATGTGTATCTTTTTAGTCCCTTCTTGGTATATACATGTCAATTTTCATTGCAGAAGTTTTGTTTTACCTAATTGTCTTCTGTCCCTAACCCTCAAAAGAGGAAAAAGAGTTCTCTCACCTTTTAGGTCATCAGTGAAAGAGTCAAGTAGATTGAGTAGAAGGAGAGGTACATAACTGAGGGATGAGAATTCACGGGGTTCAGGCTGAATTTAACCCTTATTATCCCTCCATATATGTCTGGAATGGGCAACCAACAGCTGTTTAAGTCTAGTATTTAGAAACGCAACTTATTAAGGATACAATGAGTATGCCAAAGAAGACTCCAATTGATTGTATGGGAGAGGCAGAAACTGACAGGAAGACAACTAAAGCTCGAGTGAGTTTATGAGGGAGACTGGGATAGGAAGACAGCTAAAATGACATTGTCCTTTGCTTGGCTTACCCCATTCACTGCTCCATTCTCTTTTTCGCTCTCCCTCTCCCCTGTACTGATAACCGTATATCAATCCTCGCGTATTTGGGATTAGATTAGTTGGTTCACTTATTGTCATAATTGTTGTCATAATAGGAATATTTTATCATAAAAATAAGATTTAGAAGGAGATTTATAAGAGAACGAAACTACTATTTGTTTCAGCTTATAATTTGCAATAATAATGTAAAGATTTGATATTTCGACAAATAAGTGCAGTGTGTTTCTAGCAAATCAAGTAGTCTAATTATAAATCACAACGTAATCCAAAAAAATAATCTTACCCCTTTTGATTGGTTTGATGATTGATTCACAAAGAACAATTTTAGTTCTCACTCACGTAACAACATAGCATCTTGTAAGTCTCACATATTATGTGAGAAGAGTACATGTAATAAGTATTGTAGAATTTTCCCAATTCCCATTGATTTTTTCTCGAAACATGACATGTGGAAGAACGGGTAATGCCAAACACAAATTTTTTTTATACATATTTGCAATCATATTAATAGTTAGTGTGATACCTACTAAATAGTTTTTAAAATAGATTTTTTTTCATTTTTTAATAAAATTTCTAAATATATGTATACATTTATTTCTAGTAAAATAACATGTGGATCGGGTATTTTGGGATCGTGGCTCACGCATGTTTTAGTCTCTCCTTTCTTACACTCTGTCATCTCAATTACCCATTTTTCTATTCATCTATCTTTTTTTAAAATACATTAATATTAACATTGCTGCAGTCATCTTCATAATCTGCAGGGGAGCTCATAATATGTTTAGGCTGGTACCAACGAGGTTTCATTTAATTGTTTCAATTTAACATCTTCCCATTTTCTTTTTCCTTTTCATTTGCTGAAAAGCATATAAGCATAGAATCTCTCTCTCTCTCTCTCTCTACATATAATAATAAAGAACGTCTGGTTGCAATCTTCCAGTTTGATACTTCGTTAACCGCTTCACAAGAAGATTGATACAATTGGGTACATTATAATTTTTATAAAAAAGATTTCATAATTAAAATCGTGGAACATTATTATTATTATTATTATTTTGGGTTAAAAGAGAAGAGTGGAACATTCAATTTTGAATAATTTATATTCTAATTAAAAATTACTCACATAAATGTCCATCACAAAAATATAATACATGTATCATTGTATTAATATAACGAAACATTAGATTGAAAGTGAAGTGTCAGATATCTGAGTCCCTTTCAAAACCCAACAAACTTAAAACCCTAAGTTAGGACATCTAATACCTAAGCAAAAGAGCATATACAAAACTTTTTATTTTTTTAATAGCCATTAGATTAGCACCAAAATTTGATGTAAACCATTGATGCCTCTTAAATAAAATATATTATCAATATCTACCTTACCACCAAAAAAATAACTACGTAACCTATAAACTATGGGATGTATGTACCATTGTTAAGTTCTGGCATAGGTCTGAATTTATACAAAATAGGCAACCTCTTGCCACAAATAAACAAAAGAAAATAAATCAAGCAAGCTATTTTAAGTATGTGCACGATTATGGCTGATGGGTATAGGATCCTCGTATCCTTTAGGCATTTATATGTATAAAAGGTCAGTTATGAAGATATTACTAAGAAGTGATATCTCTTTTACCTTTTTTTCTAGGAATTATTAGTATCAATTTTTCACTTGACCGCCATAGTTTTAAATGAACCACTTTTACTTTGATGGTTCATTATTGCATGTACGCCCCCAGTCCAAGCACATGATCCAACTCTTGCGTATATATTAAAAGCATCTCATCATTCTCATGCATCTATAAAGCTTGTTCTAAATAAATTGAGTGAAATGAGTGGTGAATAGTATATTGAAATTGCTGAATTTTTATTAACTCAAATATGATCCAATATTTTTAATTTAAATTTAACCAATGATGTAATCAATACAAATTAATTTAAATTCGAACTTATTGAGTATTTTTGAATCAGATAAAATTATATTGGTATTGAATTTTATTTATGAATTATTATTGTATGTGAAACAAGACATGCACAATATTTAAATTTTAAATAGTTATATTTGTTACAAAATTTACTATTTATAACTACAGTTAAAAAAAATAAGAAATATGTCTTTATGATTATTAGATTATTATAAATATTTATGTTTATTTTCTAAGTTAAAATAATAATATAATATAATTATAATGTGTATAATATTTAAATATTACATTATAAAATAAAATATGGATTTATTTATAATTTAATATTAATTCAGTCTAGATTGGATACAACAAATATGTTTTTCAATCCGAATTTGATTTTATTGTAAAAATTAAATTAATTTTTTTTATTTAAATAAATTAATAGAATTATTTATTATACTTTAATTGAAATAATACATGACATCCTACTTATACATGTCATGTAATATCCTTCTTTTAGAGATTTTTATCTGAAAAGAATAGTAGGGGTGTTCAAAAAATGGACCAGATTAGTTCGAACAGTTTTATAAATCAAACGGTCTGATTCAGTTTGTATTAATTAAAATCGTTTTTTAAAAAAGTCTGATTATACTAATTTTTAAACCAATAGGATCAAACTAGACCGGTTTTAATAATATATTAAAAACTTAATTTAATCGACGTATCATATATATAACAAAACCAGTCGTACCTATCTGTATCTTGCTCGCGAACCGATTTCATTCTTCGATGAATAAAATATTTGATTGTATCATATTTATGTATTATTAATTGTATTAAAATATTCCATTATAATATTTTTAATAATTATAATATTTTTAATAATTAAACGATTTAATATTATCGTTTGAATAATATAAACAGTTAAATCTAATGTGTTACTTTACGTGGGGAAGTAATTAACATAAGCAAATAATGAGAGAGATAAAGAAAATAGAAAACGTGCAATTCTTCTCACTCTCACCATTATCTCCCTTGTGTTAATTGGTCTAGACAATGACAAAGAATTTCCCAGGGACATTAATGTAAAAGATGTATATGTACTTTATTTTAAAATAATAATAATAATAATAGTGTCACCAGCTTAATAAGTTAAAGTAATTAATTCTTTTAACTTGAATGTTGACATATTATTCATGAAACTGAATCATACAGCTATTAAACTAAATAAATAAAGCATCAATGTACCTTATATCGGGGGTGAAGCTTGTATAGCTAATTGGTGGAATCATAATATATATATATATATATAATTTATTTTTTTAAATAATATTCACACGTGTAAAAATCTTAGTGGTATGCATTAACAAATCTCTACTATTTTCAATAAAATGTTAAGTGAAAAGTAATTAATAATAAATAAATTTATATTTATTTTTGTATACATATTATTTAAGTTTTATCTTTATCAATATTATTTTAAAAAAATTATATCACTTTTTTAATTTTTAAAATAATCTTAACACGTTACAAGATATAAATTAAAGTTATAATTATAAAAGTGTATAAAATTAAATAATATTAAGATTTCTCATCAAATATATATATATATATACTTTACTACAGAAGGAGAGCATCAAAAGGCTTAATTAGGCATGGCCAAGTAATAACCAATCAACCAAAGTGGGTTAATTAATTTGGCAGATCAACTAAACTCATCGCTTTTGCTTAAGCTTGTTGCATCTGCATAATGAGGTCCTTTTCACGTGGAATTAATTAATAGATTGTAATTTGCTCAAAATATTTTCATTTATGGGGAGTGCTTAAATTTTACTTTTTTAAAAATATATATATATATATATATATATTTAACGTCTATTGCTTTCACCTACGCGCAGTACTTTACTAAAAGGGGTAAAGTTTTGTTAATTTACAAGAAAACAATTGTTCAATTTTTTTTACAAAGAAAATAACGGTTATGTGTTTTTTTATCCGAATCCTGTAACATTGTGTTATTTATATTATTATTTTGATATTTTTATTTAATGTTAATAATATTATTAGTTTTATATACATTCACGTTTATATTATTAAATTATGTCAATTTAATATTTAATTTCTTTGGTCTTTGGTCTATTCTTTTCTTTAACTTTACTCAAATAATACATTACTTATGTAATTATTAAAGTAAGTTTATTTAGTTATATAGTTACCTAATTTCATGTTTAGGTTAAATTTATTAGATTTTTTTTAAAAAATATATTTGTAGGAGAAAAATTGATTTTTTTTAGATTATGCTTATATAATAATTGAAAGTTGAGTAGCTTAATGTTTCACTCAAAACGCGTTTATCAGGAAAGTGGTCACCCAGACTTATAATCAGCATTAGTTTGGTTTTTCTGGACGATGTTGGACTCCAACACTTCCCCTCACATCGGACGAAAACACCGTAAAGATCGATTCTACCAGTCGGCACAGCAACTAAATACCGGAAAACTGTGCGAGGGGACCGAGTAATCGGGATTCTAGCATCAGCTTTGATACCAAATTAAAAGCTGAACAGTCCAATGTTTCCCTCAAAACCCGTTTATCAGGAAAATGGGTCATCCAGATTTATAACCAGCATTAAGCTAGCTTCTCTAGGCGATGTGAGACTCCAACAATAATGTCACAGTTTTTATTAGGTTTAATTTATAAGATTTTTTATTGATTGATGTAGGATATATTAAATTACTCTTAATATTATGATTCAAATTTATATTAGGAAATGGAATAATGATGAATCATGGACTGATATTATGTTTTTGGAGGATAAATTACCAATATAAAACTTGAAATCCCACCTAAAATACAAATTTGATCAACCAATTTATTTCCTCAAATGAGATCAAAGAGTAATTATTTAGCAAAAAAAAAAAAGTAAAAAGGGCAAAGTTTATTTTGTTGGTTTATGTCAACTTCCCACCATACAAATTTTAAAAAAGCGTCTCTTTACCGTGTCATTTCATCAAGTCAACATTGTTAATTACTCCAAGAAACGTAACGGATCCTGGTTTCATATTATTTTATGAATGCTACAGCAGCTAATTAGTTACGAAGAGTTTAACATCTCATCTAACTTTGATTTAGATTTCTAGGGTGTTAAATTGTTTCTAACAAAATTACATCCAAAACAACAACTTATATATATATATATATATATATATATATACACGAATTAATTAATTTCAATTAATTACAATATATATATTAAATAATAAACTATCAAATAACTAATTAGACATGATGTGAAGTAATCGAATTAAGTATTATTTATCACGTTTAACATGTATCATGACAAGTGAGTTTTTTAATATATTTAATATGTATTAATAATTTTATGATTTAGTGATAATCTAAATTATATAAAATTTAAAAATAACAAAATTATGATGTTGGTTTACGAAGAACATAATTAAATATAATAATGTTCTGTAATTAAAAAAAAAAATACTCAAATATAAGTAAGTTTTGAATTTAAATCCGCTAGAATCTAATAAAAAAATAAACTATAGATCATCGATTGAAATTCAGATGCATTTTTTCCTCGCTTAGTGCCTATTTATCTTTTTCTCTTAATATAGTTAGACTTTCTCTTTCGGTGTTGATTGTGTCTCTCATGACTATGGAACAAAGTAATTAAAAATTCACTAAAGAATCATGATAAATCTAGGATTTATAAATTAAAATATAGTTACGCTCGAAATAAATCTTACAATATATTCACATCTAACACAACTACAAAAACGTCATAACTAAAAGTAGTTATATTCGTCTCTAACAATAAAAGATCAAATACTATTAAAATCAACGTATTTTTTCCTCAAGTCATAAACAACAAACTCACCGGAAAAGAGAGTAGAAGTGTATAGAACCTATGTTTATTTGTGTAGGCAAACCAATTTAGTCTCAGTCGAGTCCCACTCACACGTTACAGCTTATATGGTCACAAAAATAATCAAAGAGAATAAGATAGTTATCACAAGCTTCACTTTTCTTTTGTTCTTATAGATCTAATTTTGGTGGCTCTACCTAATTAAGAAGTTACACTGAGTATACAATCTAAGTACTTTATAGAAATAAAAAATACATTTATTTCAATCTCTATTTAGTAAAAATGTAATTATGTTTTATTTTTAAAAAAATAAAATAAAATGAGATTAGGTAAATAAATTTAACTCTAATTATACTTCAACTAAAAAAATCGGTAATAATTATGCATAATTTTAAGTTTTATACTACTTGACCTCCTTGTAAAAAAATTATCGTTATGCTATTCATTATGAATTATTATTTTTCCATTGTAAATTGTAAGTTTAAATGGTATAAAATGACCATTTAATCTTAAAATTAAAAAAATGACATAAGAGATTAGATTATAGAGGTTATTGATAGAACCACTTCACCTTAACTAACAGTAAATGAAAACTCACTATAAAATATGGACTTAATGATGAGTTTATTGCATTCAGATTAGTTTTAATTGGGACGTTGAGAGCCATAATATAACAAAGCCTCCTAGTTAATTTTTGTTGTTGTCATGGATGAAAATATTTTTGATATTTTTATCAAAAAATTTATGAAGTGAAGGTACCTATATGTATATGATGTTTTCAAAATATATTTTACAATATTTGTAAATTGTCTGACATTTTAGTGGAAATATCGAAAATAAATTGGAATTTCTTGATATTTTTGTAACTTCTTTTGTAATTTTATAAAAATTCAATGAAAATTTTTAAAATATCAATATGGATATTATAAAATTAAAATAATATTAATCACAATATTTTAATAATATATATATCACCTTATGTCATATTTGAGTCATATATATAATATTTAAATAAAAAATAATTAATCTATTATATGTTAGATATTATTGTTATAAAGCTCCTTAATTTAAGGAGCAAATTAAGGAGCAAAACATGGAACAAAACAAGGAGTAAAACATGGAGCAAAACATGAAACAAAACAAAGAGTAAAACATGGAGCTTAATTTTAGGAGCAATTCAAGGAACCATTAATTTAAGGAGTAATTCAAGGAGTGAATTTTCCTATAAATAGATGTGTAATTGTAATGAATTAACCATCCAAAGTGTTCATTCCAATTGAGAGAAAAGCTTAGAGAGAAAAGCTTTTGTGAGAGAAAATTGAGAGTAATTTTCTTAGGTGTAATTGGGTTGTGAGTTGTGAGTGTTGTAAACACCTTGTGTAATTTCTCCCACGTTTCGGTAAAAGATCTGCGGCAGTCTGGAGACGTAAACAAGATTAGTAGAACTAGTTATCAAATTTTGTGTTATTTTTCTATTCTTGCTTTCTCATCATCTGACATCGGGAATTTGCGTTATTTCCCGACAAGCTGGTATCGAGTTATTGGTAGTGATTTGTCAATTTTCAAAGAAAGAAATAGTCGAGAAACGATCCGGAGGAAGTCGGATTTTAGTGGGAAGCTTGATGACGCGGATGAAGAAAGGGTGAAACTCGAGAAATTTGATGGCACGGATTTCGGGTTTTGGAAAATGCGGATAGAGGATTATACGTATCAAAGAAATCTATATCAACCTCTGGGGAAGAAGCCGAGAGCTATGAAGGAAAAGAAAGATTGGAATCTTACAGGCAGAAGCCTCGGAGTTATTCGATTGACGTTATCCCGTAATGTTGCTTTCATAGCAAAGGAAAAGACCACGTAGTGCTTATGGCGGCCTACTCCAATATGTATGAGAGCGTCGGCCTCGAACAAAGTGCACTTGATGAGGCGCTTGTTCAATTGCGGATGACGGAAGGCGCGTCGGTAGCTGACATCTCGATAGACTCGACACGGTTACAACCCGAGTTGAGTTCGGTGGAAATGGTCGATGAAGAAGTACGAGCATTGATACTTTTGTCTTCTGCACGAAAGTTGGAATGCTACTCTTGTCAGGTGTGAGTAGCTCGTCGGGAGACGATAAGTTGGGGGTGACGATGTTCGTGATTTGGTTCTCGGTGAAGAGATCAGAGCGTAGAGACGAGATGAATCGTCGAAACCTCTTCGGTTTGCATCTGAGTCGAAGAGGAAGAAATTCAACCAAAGGAAATGGACGTGGTAGAGCCCGACTGAGGTAGATCAAGGGCCAGGGAGGTCCAATCTAGGAATCCTAATAATTCCCATGGCTCGAAGACTATTGAGTGTTGGAATTGTGGAAGAGCCCAGGGCCTTCTGAAATCGGTGCAGAATGCCTTAGAAGGACAAACAAGTGAAGGCGAGAGGCAAATGTTACTTCCACTCGGGAGGAGATGATGCATTGATATGCTCTTTGGAGAGCAAGGAAGAATCTTGGGTGCTAGACTACTGGAGCGTGGATTCCGTACTACTTCCACGAGAAAGAATTCTTCGAGAAATATGTCCCAGGAAACCTTGGAAAGGTATATCTTGGTGATGATCAACCATGTGCTATTGGCAAGGTGTAGTGAAGATTAAGTTAAGCAGTGCATTTGGGAGGCCGAAGGATGTCGGGCGTATTCCCGACCTCGAAGAACTTAATCTCGGTGGGGCGGTTGGCTAGTGAAGGCTACACTACGATCTTCCATGGTGATGATTGGAAGATTTCAAAGGGTGCGATGAGTTGCTCGAGGCAAGAAAAGTGGCCTCTTTACATGACGGAAACACGTTGTTCGATCACATGATTGTAGCGAGCGATGAAACATCAAACTGTGGCACCGGAGGAGATTAGGCCACGTGAGTGAGAAGGGGATGAAGATTATGCCAGCTTTCGAAAGGAAAACTCCCAGTGCGGTCTGTAGAGATGGACATGTGCGATTGTATACTTGGAAAGCAAAGAGAGTCGGCTTTCGGACAAGTGGTAGAGAACCCCCGAAGAAGGAAAAGCTAGAGCTTATTCACTCGGATGTTTGGGGACCCGAGCAATCTCATCCATTGGTGGGAAACAATACTTCGTGACTTGCATCGATGTTCATTCTCGGAAGGTATGGGTTTACTATCAAAAGCATAACTCAGAAGTATGTCAGGCTTTGAGAAGACGGAAAGCAATGGTGGAAAATGAGACGCGTTTGAAGATCAAAAGCTCGGATCAGATAATGGTGGTGAATATGAAGACACGGATTCAAAAATTTTTGCTATGAGCGTGGGATCAATGGAAAGAGCTGCCGGGCACGCCTCGACATAATGGTGTAGGCGGCGTATGAACCGAACGTTGACGAAAGAGCGAAGCATTCGTATACGATCGGGTCTGCCAAATGATTACAGGCGAAGCGATCCAACACGGCGGCTTACTTGATCAATGAGGCCCATCTGTTCCATTGGAGCGTAGAATACCGAGAGGAGGTATGGAGGCGAAAAAAGAGGTGAAACTATCACGTCTAAAGTTTTCGACGTGTAGCATTTGTGCGTATCGGTGATCGAGGTAGGAATAAGCTTGATCCCAAATCCAAGAAAATGCACGTTCATCGGTATGGTGAGGATGAGTTTGGCTACCGTATTTGGGATGACGAAAACAAAGAAAGTTATCAAGTAACGGAGATGTGATTTTCAACGAAAGGGTGATGTATAAGGCGTATGCGTAAAAATGAGACGCCGTGAATCGAGTAGAATGAGTCGGTATTTGCCGGTGCAGATGATGTCCCAGGAATAGTTTCGCAACGGAGAACCAATTGTAACAAGTCCTCGACGGAGGAACTTGTTGAATGATAGTACGCGGCGTTCAGGCACATCCTGACCTCTTTACTCACGACTCACTTGTATTGAGAAGGTCTTACCGACCTCATGCCCCATTGACGGAGATACATGAACTATATGTTGCTAGCGATGGAGGAGCACAGAATGCTATGATGAAGCTTGTCGGACTCGAGATTCCAATAAGTGGGAGGCTGTATGAAAGAAGAAATGAAATCTCTCATCTCTAACCGAGACATGGGCCCAGCTGAGTTACCTGTGGGAAAGAAGGCAGCTTCCATGACAAATGGGTGTCTTAGGGTGAAAGAAAGGCGCTGATGGTTCCAAGAGATACAAAAGCACGCCTAGTTGTTAAAGGGTTTCAACGGAAGGAAGGAGTTGACTACTGTGACATTTTCGCTCCGCATTTGTGAAGCTCGATACTATCGAGATCGGTATTGAGTATTGTGGCCATTGAAGATCTTCATCTTGAACGGTTGGATGTGAAAATTTGCATTCCTTCATGGAGATTTAGATGAAGAGATATACATGTACCGACGAGAAGGTTTCTCGAAAAGAGGGGAGAAGAAGAACATGGTATGCGAGACTTAAGAAGAGTTTGTATGGCACAAAAACAAGCCGAGACAATGAGTACGAAAGTTTGATAGTAACCCATTACCTGAGGAAGGTTTCGAAGTGCAATGTGACCATTGTTGCTACTTGAGATATAGGTCGAGTTATATCATTTTACTACTTTTATGTTGATGATATGTTAGTAGCCGAGGTTCGAGATATGGATGATATCGAAGATTGAAGCATCGGTGTCAAAAGGAGTTTGACATGAAATACTTGGGTCCAATAAAAAATTCTTGGAATGCAAATCACGAGAAATAAGAAGAAAGGATCCTTGCGGTTATCTCGGGCGAGTACATCAATCGTGTTTTGCATAGATTCAACGTGAGCGATGCAGCGGTTAACGCGCCTTGGCTAGTCATTTTTCGCCTATCCGAGGATCGGTCCCCTCGGACGAGGAGGAAGAGAGAGAATTCATGGCTAAGGTTCCTTATGCCTCGGCCCGTTGGAAGTTTGATGTCTGTGATAGTGCGTACAAGACCCGGACATTGGCCGTGCGGTGGGAGTTGTTAGCGGTTATGTCAAATCCGGGGAAAACTCGTTGGGAAGCGATCGAGTGGATTTTGAGGTATCTGAGGCACCACGCGAGAAAAGTGTTTGTACTTTAGTAAAGGAGAGTTAAAAGTACAAGGATACGTAGATCGAGACTTTGGAGGTGAAGTTGATCTTAGAAGAAGCACCTTCAGTTATATATTCTTGTTGGAACTAAATTTGTTAGTTGGATGAAATCTGAGAAAATTGTCATACATCCACTGGTGAGTATGTAGCGATGAAGCTAGTAAAGAGATGATATGGCTTGAGTTTGTTAAGCCGAGTTGGGATTCAAGCAAGAAGAATGTTTTGCGTAGTGATTGTCGAAGTGCATAGCTTGGCGAAGAATTGACATTTCGTTGAGCCAAACATATTGGACTTCGTTATCGCCCATCCAGTCTACATTAGAAGATGATGTGTTATCTTGGAGAAGATTCAAGGCAAAAATCAAATATGTTAACAAAGGTGGTGATTATTGACTGAAGTTGTGCTCGACTTCGGTTGGTCTGTAAAGTAACAAAGACTAGAAAAGTAGTGCATTGATCGAGTGTGAAGGCAGTTGAAATCGTCTTGAGTGGGAAATTGTTAGATATTATTGTTATAAAGCTCCTTAATTTAAGGAGCAATGGAACAAAACAAGGAGTAAAACATGGAGCTTAATTTTAGGAGCAATTCAAGGAACCATTAATTTAAGGAGTAATTCGAGTGAATTTTCCTATAAATAGATGTGTAATTGTAATGAATTAACCATCAAAGTGTTCATTCCAATTGAGAGAAAAGCTTAGAGAGAAAAGCTTTTGTGAGAGAAAATTGAGAGTAATTTCTTAGGTGTAATTGGGTTGTGAGTTGTGAGTTGTGAGTGTTGTAAACAGCTTGTGTAATTTCTCGAATTTCCGCAGATTAAAAAGATCTGCAGTGCGGAGGCGTAGCAGATTAGTAGCTCAGTTATCGAATTTTGTGTTATTTTTCTATTCTTGCACAGCACTACCGTAAATCAGAACATCGGGAATTTGCGTTATTTCCCAACATTATATTATTTTAATATTTATAAAAAAATTAAGTAAAATTTTAAAAATATTTATGATTTTCCTAATTTTCTTTAAATATCTACTATTATTAATATTTGAATATTATTATAAAATTAAATATCTATATTTACATCAATAATTATCACCAATTAAAAAAAGTATTATCCAAATAAAATTTTATATTATCAGTACTAATAAAATCAAGGATAAAGGGTAAATATATTTAGTCACTTTTTTTTAATTGATTCATTTCAAATTATTTTATTTTTAAAAATAAATAAATTTATTTTAATATATATTATTATATTTAAATAAAAGATATATATATAAGAAATTGTTTGAAATTAAAAAAATTATTTTATTTTCTATAATTTTTTTAAATATTCTTTTATGGAGATCCATACATCTTTATAAAGTTTATTTTTTTTTTGTTAAAAAAATATGTATAATATAAGATATTTGTAAATATAAAATTATTGTATTAAAAAAATATATTTTTTAAAAAAATGATAAAAATAAAAAATAGTTGATTTCTAATAATATTTTATTTTTATGTGAGTATTTTTTTTAAAATTTAAATATAATAATATATTATAATAAATTAGTTATTTTTAGAAAATAAAATAATTTAAAATAATTCGTTGAAAAATGATTAAAAATGATCGATCGGTAAAAGAGTAATTGGGTGCATCTTACCAACTCAAAATATTTTTTCTTCCCTCGAACAATTCAACTCAAAACTGAAGGAAAAGAGAAGATAAAAAGAGCGAGAATCTGACAATTCGTACGTCCTTTTCCTCAAAAGCGGGTTCGGCATAGTAAGAGACTCTCAAATGGGTGTGTAAATTTGTTTTTATAATTAAAAAATATTTTTAATAATTAAAATTAATTAATATAAAAATTATTACATAAAACAAAACAAAAAAATACACATTAATATAATATTATATAATCGTTATTACGTTAATATATAAAACAATCTATAATTCAATAATTTTAAATTATAATATTTTATCATCAACTATCTTATATAGATTTAACTGAATTTTATCCGGATTGATTTTTGATATGAATTTTTCGATTGAAATTCAATTCAACCAGCACAAATTAAAACCACTAACTCAAGGACTTTGTATCTGATAAATTCACTAATTACCTTTGACAGGTTAAAGAACTATTGAGGGGTATTTATGTACATTCTACTCTCAGCTTGTACTTGACAATATTCTCTTCACCGGAAGACACAGAGAGAGAGAGAGAGAGAGAGAGAGAGAGAGAGAGAGAGAGAGAGAGTACAACTGCAATAGTTTTCTGTTTGACTGTGACCTCTTGAGAGACAAGAAAACAAGCCCAATTTATTTGGTTGTTGCTTTCTGTAAATTCCTTGTTTCAGCTTTTGCCTTGTTTTTTTTTTATTGCGAAAGAAAAACCTAATGTCTCTTTCTCTGTTCCAAAATTTATTGCTTCCGATTTCAATTTGTGGTGTTATCTTAAAATGTCAACATTTTAGTACCTTTTTGTTCTTCTCTTCAGATAATTCAAATCATTCTTCAACCAACTCATTCTCTCAGTTCTCCACTATCCAATCTCACTTTCCACCACCACTATGGATACGATTCCTACGTAAGTTTTTTTTTTTTCCCTTCTTTCTGTTCTTGTTTGGCTACTACCCTATTTGAGTTTGTGCTAAAGACATCTTTTTTTGCCTTTCTTCTTCGATCTTTCACTATTTGAAGTTTTTTGTTTCTTTACTAGAATTGGTACTTGTAATTGGAGCTGATTCTAACTTTTTTTTCGTATATTGGTGGAATTGCTTTTTACTATGCTTGTTAGGGTTTTTTTTTTTGCTCCCTTCTTTTGTTGTTTCAAATGTGATTTCCTCTCTAATAATCTGAAATCTTTCATTTTTTTCCCGATCCTCCCGCATTTTAGAGTTGGTTATGTAAATGGGTTGTGCATTAATTTCCATTACTAAATTGGAATGTGAAAGTTAGTTCGGTTCAAACTTGAGCAGAGCGTGCTTCTATGGTTGTTTGTGCTTCTCTCTCACTAAATTCCTGTATAAATATATTAGACATAGATCCATTATATCTGCATTATGTATTATGTTTGAGGTTCTTGTTATGGAGCTTTAATTGTCAAAATTTGAAATTGAGCAGATCTTCTATCTCCGAAACTCCCAAAAAATCTACCACTCCCAGAGCAAGTAAGATTAAGATAACTCCTAGTAAGATAAGCAGGGGAAATGCTAAATCAGAGTCTGATGCGCAGTTCCCTTCACAAAGCTCTCGGCTTTCGATCGATCGGTCCCCAAGGTCGGTCGTGTCAAAACCAACTCTTGAGCGCAGATCACCAAAGATCCCCATCACCACCCCACCTGAAGTAAGTCTTAGCAAGGGCACTTTATTTACTTTTCTTCTTCAATAGTGTAGAGCATATATAGTTATTTCTTGTCCTCTCCAGATGTTTGGCACAAAGTAGAAACTATTTGGGTTGTGTTATGGTTATGACGTTGTTTATTTTTTTCTTCTTTCCCCGGAAAGAAACTTAAATTGGGTGGCATTGGAATTCGATATGATGTTTTCTGGTACTGTTTGTGGAGAACCTTTTAAAGCATGGGAAGGGCTTTGAAACACTACTTACCTGTAGTGGAAAATAGTGATTGGATTTAATTAAAGTGAAATGATGAGATTTGCGTTTATTTATTGTGTGAAATATATGTCCCAATATATTTTGTCCCATAACAATTTTTCACGTAAATGATGGTGCATGTCATTACTTTGTTGAGCGGTGCTACCTAGCACTATTCTCAAAGTATAGGTTTCTAGATATCGAGCACTATTCTCAAAGTATAGGTTTCTAGATATCGAAGTTTGGTTATAAATTATCAATTGTTTGCATTTACTTATGTGATGTTTATTTATTAAAATTTCTTTCAAACTTCAGAAACAACCAACACGGATTGCGAAGGGATCCGAATTGCAAGCTCAATTGAATGTTGTTCAGGAAGATCTAAAGAAGGCTAAGGAACAAATAGTTCTGCTAGAGAAGGTAAAGGCAAAAGCAGTTGAAGAATTGAAAGAGGTGGAAAGAATAGCCAATGAAGCAGATGAAAAACGCAGAGAAGCTTTGGTGGCTCAAAAGCGTGCCGAGGAGAATTCTGAGATTGAAAAGTTTCGAGCTGTTGAATTGGAGCAGGCAGGAATTGAGGAGGTCCAGAAGAAAGAAGTGGAATGGAAGAAAGAGCTCGAAAATGTGAGGAACCAACATGCTATAGATGTGGATGCTCTTCTGTCTACTACTCAGGAACTTCAAAGGGTGAAGCATGAATTGGTCATGTCATGTGATGCCAAAAACCAGGCACTGAGTCATGCTGATGATGCCACCAAGATTGCCGAGGTTCATGTTGAAAAAGCTGAGATTCTATCAGCTGAGTTGACCGGTCTGAGGTCTTTGCTTGATTCAAAGCTTGAAAAGGAGGCTACTGAAAGCCACACAGTGATAAAATTGAAGGAAGAAAGAGAATCACTTAAACAGGAACTTGAGAAATTGAAGTTTTTTGAGGAGAAATTGATGGAGAAGGAGGCTTTCATTGAACAAATTAATGTGGATCTAGAAGCTGCAAAGACGGCTGAATCCTATGCACAAAGTTTGGTAGAAAAGTGGAGGACCAAATTTGACGAATTAGAGATGCAGATCGAACAAGAAAATCGCATGGAGAGATCTGCATCAGAATCACTGGATTCAGTCATGAAACAACTTAAGGGGAATAATGATTTGTTGCGTGAGGCAGAATCTGAAATTGCTTCTCTTAAAGGAAAGGTAGACTCGTTGGATATGACAATAGGACGACAGAGAGGAGATCTTGAGGAATCAGAACTTCGTCTTGATATGGCCCAGGAAGAAACTTCTAAAATGGAAAAATTGGTTGAGGCACTCAAGTATGAGCTGGAAACCATCAAAGAGGAGAAAAACCAGGCTTTGAGCAATGAGAAGCTTGTTGCTTCCAGTGTTCAAACCCTATTGGAAGAGAAACATAAACTTATAAGTGAGTTGGAAAGTTCCAGGGAAGAAGAAGACAAGAGCAAAAAGGCAATGGAAAGCTTAGCTTCTGCCTTACATGAAGTCTCTGCAGAAGCAAGAGAAACCAAAGAGAAGCTGCTAACCAGTCAAGAAGTGTATGTTGATTATGAGTCCCAGGTCGAAAATCTGAACGTGGTCTTAAAAGCAACAAATGAAAAGTATGAGACCGCGCTTAATGATGCAAGACGTGAAATATATCATCTTAGAAGTAGCATCGAAAAATCTAATATTGAATTTTATAATTCCAAGGCTGAATGGGAGCAAAAAGAACAACATCTAGTGAATTGCGTAAAAAAATCAGAGGAAGAAAGTGTTTCTATGGAGAAAGATATAAATAGGCTGGTTAATTCGCTCAAACAAGCTGAGGAAGAAGCTCAGACCATGAAGGAGGAAGAGGCTCAGTTGAAGGATAATCTAAAGGAAGTTGAATCTGAGGTGATCTATATGCAGGAAGCTCTTGCAGAAACAAAGGTTGAGAATATGAAAATCAAGGAGACTTTATTGAACAAAGAGAATCAATTGAAAAGTATTATTCAAGAAAATGAGGAGCTCAGAACTATTGAATCTGATTCTCAGAAGAAGGTTGAAGAATTGTCCAAGTTGCTTGAAGAAGCTACAACCAAGAAGAAAACCGAAGAAAATGGCAAGCCGATTGACAACGAAAAGGATTATGATTTACTTCCAACGGTAGTTGAGTTCTCTGAAGAGAATGGACATGGAAGTGAAGAGAAACCTATAAAACAGCTTCATTTTGATCAACACGAGGAACCCAAGTTAGTAAATGTACAGGAAGAGAATCATATCTTCAATGACCATTTAGGTTGTTCCAAAACAGAGTCTCTAAATGGAAAACTAAAGGAAGAAGAAAGCAAACCTAAAGAAGATGATTTAATAGGAGAATATAAGATGTGGGATAGCTGCAGAATTGAAAAGAAAGAGTTCTTCCCGGTGAGAGAGACAGAACCGGAATCTTTTGAAGAGGAAGTGGACTCTAAGGTGGAGAGCAGTGAGGGCCTTGATCAAGTAAATGGAGTAAATTCAACAGAAAACAATGAAGATGGTGAAAGATCACCGTCAAAACAGCAACAACAGAAAAAGAAAAAGCCTTTGCTGCGCAAATTTGGAAGCCTGCTCAAGAAAAAAGGTACCAGCAACCAGAAATAAACAAATAGATCAGTGTGTCTGCCTAGCATGCAGATCTCTTGAATATTGTTTTGCGCCTAAATGTGCTTGCTCTTCTTTTCTTTTCTTTTCTTTTTTTCCTCCTTTCTTCTTCTTTCACAAAATAGCTTTAAAAATGAAGAGGATTGTATCATCTCTAGGTTATTCGTTTTGTTTCTCTTTCTCCTTGTGATGATTGCCCTTGTTGGTCATTGTCTTGTACTTGTATGTGATGAGAGTTTTTTTTTTACCCCTTTACGTTTCTATTTTTGTTCCTCTCCATTCTTGTCTAGATCATTTGAAAAGGAGTGGTAACTTGAAATTGTTTGGGTTTTCATATTTCTTAAATGGATAAATTATTGTTATTTGCTGTCGTGTATTTAGGAAAAGTGATGGAAATTCTCTCCTCTCTTTCCCTGATATTTTGTGCTACTTGTGTACTGCCCTTTGTATGGTTCATCGAGTATTTCATATGTTACATCAATTGTATTCTCTTTCATGCTAGCTAGTTATCTCAACAGTTTCTATTATGTTTGCAACCTTGTGGACTGTGGAGTGGGGAAAAGATGAAGAGGTGCTATTATCAACACTTCCTCTCTCTCTCCCTCTTTTTCTTTTTTCTTTTGGTATAAATAATTTACTAAAGAATTTATTTATTTTTTACTTTACAACCCCTAGTTATGTTATAATTTGTTTGACTATGATTTTTAAACTATTTTGTAGAAATCATCTTTGACGATATCCTCACCGTTAAGTTTCTTTTTGATCGAAATCACTATATTATTCACACACACATAACTGGGACTCGAATCCAGACCTTTTACATGCCCAAATAGACTACATACCATTGAGCTACAAGCTCGTTGGCTATCCTTGCCCTTAAGTTACTCGTAAATTTCATTGACATACAAAAAGACTATTTCTAGGTAGATTTGCAGAATCTTCGACCATGCATCAAAAAGACATTATTTCTAGATTTTACTGAGGAACATGCCAGTTACAACGTATTAGTAGTTACTATACGCTATAACATTTCGAGTCTGCTGAATTCAAAGCAATGGAAGTTTTAGAGTAAAACTATCAAAAACGTCCAGTTATCATGCTGTGTGGTTGGACTTATAAAAGTAACAGATGCTGATCAAGATGTTCTGGAAACTATGGACGTCTTGGTTGAAATGGGTCTAGATCCAAAGTCAGAGTGCAGTCTTAAAAAGTACAACCTCCTTGACGACTGCATTAGGGTAATATTTGAGTTGAGATTATTTGGCAGTTTTTTTATATTGTATTTTCTGAATATTGTTTAGATTACTGATTCGAAAATGTACTATTTTTAGATGTGGAGAATGGTACAGGTTACCTGTGATACACCATGTAGGCATCTTTTGTGCCTTGGCCCTTGGTTGTGTCCCTTTGGACAGGGAAAAGGGTACATATCCTAGTCGTGGCTACTTATATGAAATGCAAACTCCTGATACATTGACTAGGCAAGAAAGTCCTAACCCAAACTGGCCTGTTCCAAAGGATCTCATTGTGTTACAACCATCATATAAGCAGGCAGGAATAGCTAACCATTTATCTTTCAAAAAAAATTTGCTGTGAATAATTTTACTGATGACCATTTTGTGTATGCAGGATAACTGGGATCCTGATTTGGCAATCAAAATCTAACTTTGGATAGGATAGTTTAATATGATTTGTTATGTTATTATAAGCAGGCAAGTGTGGCCAACTTAGCATCGAGCCTGTCCATCACATTGGCACTTCTACTTCATCTCCTTTTTTTTTTCCTTCGAAAATTCAAAGAAACAATGGCTCTCGCTGCATGCAACTCCAGGGAATACCTTCGTGATTCATCTCATCTAGGTTCTGATTCTATTCGTGGTCCATCACTGGCACTGTAGACTTTACAAAAAGGGAGATAGCACAATTTTTTGCGATTTTTTGATTTCTCATATTATCAGCTTCTTATTTGCAACTGTGAGCAATATTTGATCATTGATTTGGATTGTTATGCTTTTGTCTCATTGTGATTTCTACTTGAAGCTTGGAGGTGTTATTACTTTGGTTTTTCTTGGATCGTGACTGGAATTTTCAACATTCACCATTGTAAGTGATCTCCTTCTCAATGCTTGCTATTGCAACCTCCCATCATCCTCAATGTGTGGTTTAAACTTTCGAGAGCTTCTCTCTAGACTTGTTCTACAACTTCTGTGTTGCGTTGTTTCCTTGCCTGAGGTGCTCTAGTGCATATCATTTGTTTCTCAAGTTTTTCACAAGCTTTGTCGATTTGTTTTGGACCAGACGTAATTATGGAAGATATGCTCAATTTAATATGGGCTCTATATCTTAGGTTTAGGATTGAAAGTCTTGTTAAGGAGCATGAGTCTCTTGAGCTACAAATTTCTAATCATATGAAAGGGGTGCTTCGAAGTGTGCAAAAGCCTTGGAGTAGTGCTGGTCATGTTTCATCTGCATCTAGTTCACCTTGAAATCATGGTGTATCAATGTGAATGGTTGTGATGGTGAGAATAGCTCTGTGCCGCAGAGGTTGGTTTCATCTGATGAAGTTTCAAATATAGCTAGTTTAAAGGACTTTAAATGACACCATCGATGAGTTTGTTCAAGCTAGAAGAACTGATACTATGATTTCCAAGTAGCAACCTACTTATGGTGGTAAAAGAGCGTGCAAGAGAATTGAGGACGTTTCTTCTTGAGCTTTGTCACTAATGTCATGGCTATTCACAAGAGATTGGGTCATGGTGATAATGTGTTGCCTTTGCATGTGGATTCATATGTTTTTGTTTAGTTTTAGATTTTTTGTTTGTCGGTTTTTTCTGCGTTTCTTTGAGTATAGACTTTGTGTTGCTTCTAGTTTGTGTGGTTCTGTTAGGGACTATGGCCTGAGTTTGAACGTATGCTTGCATAATCTTACGTTGTCTTGCTAAAGCGAATGTTGTTGGGTATAGCAATAACGGTTGTTGGGTAAAACTTACCCTTCAAGAACAGTGTTTCTCAAGGTAGGGTGCAATGCTTTGATTGCCTGAGAGAGAGAGCGGTGGCGAGGGCTGGGGGCTGGGCTATTTTTTTAATATTTTTTTATTATTAAGGTTATGCTCGTTAAACCATAATTATTTGAATATAAATTAAATTTATTGTTTTAATTTTTTTAAATAAAATTTCCTATAATCGTAGTAAATGTTGAATGATAATCAATTAATTAATTTATTTTAATCGACGTTGAAATTAATTAATTGGTTTGTTAAAGAAATGAATATATATATCAAAAAATTTAATTAATTATTAACTTTTTTTATTAGATTTAAAATTAAAAATAGTTAAATTTATTAGGGATATATTTTTTAATTATAAATCAAAATTTGATTTATTTTTAATTTATTATTAAAGCTGTTTTTTAACCGTATAAATTAATAAAAATCAATGAAATTAAAATATATTCTTATTGATTGTAATAACTAAGTATAAATGATGTATCTAATTTTTAATTCTAAAATATTTTTTTAATTATAAATTAAAATTTTACTCATCATAAATTTATGATTAAAGATTTAAAGATTATAAACCAGAAAAAATTTAAAACAATTATTTATTTAAATTATAAAATTATTCTTCAAATAGTCGAAATCATAAGTTAAAATGCCATGTATAGATTTAATCAACATAATTATTAATAAAAATTAATTTAATTATAAAAGATATTGAATTACAAAAAAAAATATAACAATAAAATTAATCTTTCTTAATTCCAATTTTTTAAATAAATTGTCATTGTCTTCTTCGAATGCTTAGATTATTTTTACAATTGAAGGTTTTTTTTTATATATTTATATACGATGAGTTAACCTAAAAATTAATATAAACTTAATTTTATAGATAACTACTCTAATATTATAATATGAAGACACTTGAAAACCTAAATATAATGTTATATTTATAGGCAAAGGTTGGTGTAAAAAGGATTCAAGTTGAATAAATGAAAGCAGATCATGATCAAAATTTCCTTGTATACTTTACAAATTAATTTGTTTTTCATATAAGGTTTATACGTTTTATTCTTTAAAGCTTCTATGACGTAAAATAAGTTATTTAAGTGTTACTTTTAATGTGTTAACGAATTTATTTATTTTAAAGTTAAAAATATTTGAAATATAATAAAACATATCTACAATTTTTAACATATAGATTTATAAAAATTATCACATAAATAATTTATAATTAAATCTATTTATCACATTTAAACACACTAAAATTATGAAATATTAGTATTTTTTAAACACATATCAACCTCTCTATACAAGAAGAGATATTAATCTCTACTTTCTTCATACTACTCAAACTTATTTAAACATTAAAAAACTAAATATAATCACATTTTGTGTTGGTTCAAAGTCCTAACAATGTGTTCTCTATTCTGAAGTCTATAAGAATAAGAGTTGCATCTAATAATTGATATTTAAAAGATTTACATTAACATCTAACATTATTATACGTGTAAAGAAAGGTGTTTTACTAATTTACAATTAGAGAATTGTGAAAATAGTTATTGTGTTTGAAGAAATAGATGTTCTTTCTGAACATCCTAACAAAGACCGCACTTTCAACAAAAGTCTTCGAAAAAGAAACTTTCATTCAACCAATTTTTTAATCATATATAGAAAAATCAAAAGAATAAAATATGTATCTATTAACATATATCATAAGTCTAGAACAATATTACAACTCTTCACATATTACATAAATTCACATTATTTCCAAGTGTCACGTAACTAAAAAGTGATTACGGGCCAAAAAACACCTTACAATAGAATTTCAAGAAGTTCGTTCATACATAAGGCCATGAGTTACTTTCATCGCATATCATCTCCACTAAAATATAGAGATAATAATATTGAAAAAGCATAAAGTGGTATATGATACCATTCTTTAAAAACCAACATGGGACAGAGATAACATCACACCATGACACTAATATGTATTTATCTTTTGCATGTATTTGCATCACGTTTATCTACACTCTAAAACTTTTGATAAATCAGAGGTTTATACCTTTGATAAATCAGATATTGCAACAAACATCTATAAAAGCTATCACCTATGATTAAAGATAGGATGCATCACAAGTACAGGATCTATAATCCACTCTAAAACCTATAAATGGATAATAATAATAATATCCCAAATTTAAGAGTTATTACAAACTTTGAACCCTATTCATACAAAACTCATATTTAATTACATTGGAGACTTGTTTTCTAACTTATTCTATTAATGAAAAATGTGATTAGTATCTTTTTATTCATACTATTTGAATTTATTTAAACATTGAGGGATTAAAAGTCACCACACTATGTGTTACCAAATTCTAATGATATTTATTTTATTTTCTAAGTTTACAAGAAAAAAAAGTCCATCTAATTATTGATATTAATAAAAATAAATTTTAATATCTATATTTTAAAGTTAATATAGATAAATTAAATTATCAATATTAATTTATATTAGAATAATATTATTATATTTATTTAAAATTTTAAGCTTTTAAGCCGATCTACTCTTCGGTCAACTTAAAAGAAACTAAAAAAAAAGGAATTATCAAATAATCCTAATTTATTTTGACAGATGGTATTATTCAATCGCCAGACAACGAATTGAAAGGGTGAGGACAGTGTTTAGATTTGTGGGCTCCCAAAATATTTGATTCCCCTCGTAGAGTCAGTATAAGACTTTATTTCTTTTCCGCGTTCAACGGTCAACTTCGTCCCAATTTTTACTTTTGTATTTTTTATAAAATTATAACCTTTTCAGTTTTCACTGGAACACTGAACGGGAAAAAGTAATACAAGTTCTATAAAATATATATAGGTTTTATGATTTATTTACTGAATTTTAAATCTTAATCTTTATATCTCAATCTATAATTATAAGAGTAATTATATTATTTATATATATTAAATTTTATTATTAATTATCTTTATTATACGATGATTAATAATAAATTAATAATTCTGTTTATAAGTTTTAATAATTTTTAAATTAATTAGATTTTATTAAATTAAGTTATTAATTCTAAGCTATAGTATCAGAATTATACTCTTAGTTTCTAACTGATTTGATATCATGTTAAAAACATAGAATTAACTTAACTCAATGAAATCTTATCGAGTTAAGTTAGTTTTATGTTTTTAACATGATATCAAATCAGCTAGAAACCAATAAAATTTCATTGAGTTAAGTTAGATTTGAATTTTTAATATGATATCAAAACTGAATCAGATTTGATCGTTGATTTGGATTTTTTCCTTAACAATTTTCACGTTGTTTCATGAGAACACCTCTATCCGTATGGAATGGGATGTTAAGTTTTTTTCAGTCTTACATCGACGAAGAGTTCGACAACAGTGTTGTTCATAAATTTGAACAATTCTTAACTCAATGAGATCTTATTAAATTAAAATTCTAACACATATAATTTAAAAAATTAATTAAATAAATTTATTTAGTAATAAAATTAATATACGTAGTTGAAGCCGGACCTGATTTGATTGTTGATTTGGATTTTTTCATTAACATTTTTATCGTTGTTTTGTGAGAACATCTTTATACGTGTATGAAAGGTTTTTAAGTTTTTTTCATTCTTACGTCGACGAAGAGTTTTACATCAATATTGTTTATAAATTTGAATAATTATTAACTCAATAAAATCTTATTAAGTTAAAGTAAATTTTAATTTCTAATACATATAATTTCAAAAATTAATTAATTAAATTTATTTAGTAATAAAATTAATACACGTCGTTGTTGTAGGTAATTGAAACAAATAAATATCTTCATAAATTTATTGTAAAGAATAGATGATACATACGAGGATAATTTTTTTAAAATTTTAATAATTAAATTAATTAATTAATTTTTATAAATTATAAAACTTATATATATGATTTAAAAAATTTAAAGTTAAAGTATTAATTTTTAAAAATAATAAAATTATCACCATCACGAAAATACAAATGGTCAAAATTTGGCAATTGTTTCCGATGGATGCCATATCTCCTCACTATATTAATTTTATTACAAACACTGAAACACATTTATAATATTTATATAAAATATTTTAAAATTTTAAATATATTATAAACATATTTATACTTATTTTTATTCATTCCATCTTGTTTTCTCCAATATCCTATATATATAAAAAATGTAATCCTATTGTTAAAATAATTTTAACGTTATTGTCGTATTAAAGTTTTTAATTTTAAAATACTATAACATTGATTTTTTCATTCCAAAAATATTAATATCCATAAAAAATTATGTAACATTTTATTAACAATGATATCAAAATTAAGGATTTTTTTTCCATAGTTAAAAATGATATCATAATAAAATTCATTATATATAAATTAATAGATAGAGGATGAATGTGTATAAATACATGAACTAAGTTTTATTTTCATGAACTTATAAACATATAAACATCACTTAACTAGTTTCCTTGATCGCGGAAAACTCAACACGCATTCACATTGAACGGAACACTGTAAAGATGGATTGTTCACACCGAAAGAAAACACCACAAAGATCGATTGAACCGCGAAGAAACCATCAATTGAACTCAAGAACACACCTTGATATCACGTAGAAAATCATGTTCTAAGTCACTCCAAAAAAACTCTCAAAATAGAAAGATTTTCACGACCTTATAACCAGATATTCTTCCGATCGACCATATGATTCACATAAATTAATAAAATTATTTTACCGAGAAAGCAAAATTGGATTTGGGGTAAAATGAATTTTACAGCAATGTATCTCAACTCTCAACTGTGGTTATGAACATCGATCCTTGTAACTCAGATATATCCTTGAAGAAAAAAAGAAAAAAAAAGAAGAAGAAAAATGAAGTATTGTTACAGAACTTCCAGTGCATCATTGTATTTGGTTCTTGTTCTCTCAGGCAAATCAGTTTGTTGTATATCCTTCCTTTTGTTGAAGGTATTGAGTGGATCAATTTCTTTAGATTTAGTCCTCAATAAATGGGGTTTAAGCCTTTTCACATCTGACATCTGAACTGGTTTCAAAAAGAACTCTTCTGCTCCTCCTTCCAAACATCTGTTCATTATTTTTACATTTACACAAGCATTAATTAGTTAATTAAACCATATTAAAACAAAACAATTGTACCCTTTTTTTCTTTCTTATTTTTCTTAAATAATTTTTTGAATACAAACTAGAATTGTCTTAATTGATTACCTGTTGATTCTAGAAGGGATATTGTCTGAGGACATAATAACAACTGGTATGTCTTTAAGAGATTTAGATTCCTGCAGATCATATCAATATGATATTTTCGTAAATTAATTAATTATCATAATTGAATCAAAATTTGAAAATGAAATTAATTAGTTAATTAAGCTAACCTTGATTTTTTTTAGGAGATCATAACCAGTCATTCCAGGCATACAATAATCTGTGATGATCAAATTAATATCAAGGTGATGCAGCTGATTCTTATTATTTGGAGAAACAGAGCTTAAGTTTTCTTCATGCTTATCATTTAAACCCAGAAATTCTAAAGCTTTAGTTCCAGAATCAACAGCAGTAACTGCAAAGAAAACAAAAATTAAAGAAAGCCAAAACATTTATGAATAAAATTAATAAATTAACTAATTAATCCCCTGAAATAATTGAATTCCATAAAGGATAATTTAAGAAAATACCTTGATAAGAAGAAGTCTTGAGGAGACTCTCAATTAATTTTCTGTCAATTATACTATCATCAACAGCAAGAACATGAAATTGATGGGACTCTCCAACAGCCATACCCATGAATTTAATATAAATATAAGGGGTAAGAAAATAATGTAGAAAGAGTGAAGAAGATGAATATGAAAAATATAGAAAGCAAGAATTGAGTTATAAATAAATATAGGATAATGAGAGGGGATATAAAATCGTCTAGAAAATCTGACATTTTCAAAAGCAAGATCCGACATATTTCCTTCAGAATCTGGTAATATCTTTTTATTTGATTTTTTGTATATTGCTCTGTTGGCAAAGAAGGTGCCCTTGTCTTTTTATTTTATTTTATTTTTTAAAAAATATATTTATTATACTATATATATATATATAATAAGTGTTAAAATCTCAAACATTCACTTTATTATATTAATTTTCTTATGAAAATAATTCCACTAATATTATATAATACTATTCATATATATATATATATATATATATATATATATATAAGTAGCGATGCTTTTTACTTAATTCGTTTATTGTTTATATTTTTAATAATATGAAATTGGACTTTTTTTTTTCCTCATTATTTAATTATTGCATTTGACCCTTTTTATTTTATTACAAATTTACAATTAGAACTTGGACTAAAGGAAGCCGTTTCTTTGGCCATTTGACCTTTTTATTAAGGCTAAAGGCTAGAACGGAGAATTGGATATGCTTCTCAAATTCTCATGCACGTGATTGACTAACTTCTTACTTCTCCCCCTTACGTCCGTAGCCAATTTTTAAACCAAATCCCAAATCAAGGAATCATATTAAACTCATAATAGTGGATTTCTCTTTCAACCATATCCGATTCAAAGTTTTTATGATTTAAATATTTATTTATCACTTTTCATTACAATTTCAATATCATGCTCGCAAATTCATGTAAAAAATAAATAAAATTAAGCATGTTTTATTTAGTGATATATTTAGAGTGTGACACAATAAATAACACATAAATTATTCAAAGCCTTTTATCATTGAAATCTACTATTTAAATTACATATCAATTTGAGTATTCAAGTTGTTTATAATTTATCGATTGCTTGAATTAATTATTTTTAAAAATTATCTATTTTTATTTTATAAGTTATTTTCATTGTTAGATTTTTCTGATTTTATTATATTTTTTTTATAATAAATTTATATAATTAATAAAATATTTTATGATAAATTTGTATCATTAATAAAAAATTTGATATTACGTAAAATTGTATTAATAATAAAAACATAATGATAGATTTATATTAGTAATAATATTTAATAGTTATTTTTATCACTCGATAAATTTATATAATAATTGAATAATATATTTGTTGTTTTAAGAATTAAATGCCTTAATTTTTATATTTATATACCTTTAAGTTCGGATACTTCGTAGTATCAAAAACTATAAACTATGTATTAAAAAACTAACACACCTAAGTCTCCGATAATCATATAATAAGTTTTATGCAAAAAATTAGGTAGGATAGACACAATACACCCCTTGTTTTTGAGCCGTTGATCCCACATTTTTTTATTTAAAAAAACAATTTTTTAAAGAACAAATGGCTCAGATTTGGCAGTGTAAGTTGCAACTGCCAAATCGAGTGATTCCTGATCCTCATTGTCCAGGCCTTCAATTTCAAGCATAAGAACAAGGCAGTTCATGTTGTTAATTAACCAGGAGCACAACAAACTCCACTCGAAAACTAGAGAAAATACGGGAAGGAAGGAAAAAAAAAACAAATTTAGTAAATATTGTTATTAGTTTGTTTTAGTTACAGAATAAAGATAAAAAATAAATTTAATTATTAATTTATAGTGCCCAAATAAAAGTATTACATTATGTTAGAAAATAGTAAAAAAGTCAAATCAAATTTTCATAATTGGATTTAATATCAACAAATCACAAAATTGAATGAAAATAGAGAATATTAAAAGAGTGGGAAAAAAACAAAATAAGAAGAATTAATATTTTTTATCAAATGAGGCAAAGATTCTTTGGCGATTGCCTTATGAGTAACTAAATATGTTAGCACTTTAATTAAGAGATCGATGTTGCTTCAATATTGGAAAATTTTAAAATATAAGCATCTAAAAATATAATTTTTCTTTAAAAAAAAATTTGTCACTATTTTATTGCCTTTTATGTGTAAATTATAATACATAAAATATAAATTTTGAAATAGATGTACATCATAATTTATCAAAAGTTTAAATCTTTCACAAGTTTGAAATAAATAATAATTTAATGTAACGAGTATTATATTAATTCTTTTAATTATATTTAAATTAAACTTATTTTTAAATCAATATTGAAAAATAAAAAATTATGATTAAACTGTTAAAAAAAACTTCTACTTAATCAGGAGCTCCAAACCGAAAAGCATAGGAAAGGGATGAAATGAAGAAAAATTATTCATTAATTACTAATTAAGTTATCATAAGTTAAAATGTCTGTGGAGACTAATAATAATGTAAACTAAAGATAAGCAGAAAACAAAAAAAAAATGTGTATTTTCTTTATGCTTGATTATTTAATTAATTTTATTTATTAAGAAAATATTTGTTTATAATATTAAAAAAATATTTATTTACATTATAAAAAAATATATAGATATTTTCTATTAAAATTTGATTATTACATACAATTAAATTTGTTTTTTTTTCTGAATCATATATACCTCCCAATCTGGAATTTATATCCTTTCTCGTAGTTTGTTGTCGTCCGTCCCCCACCAAATCCCTTACAGCGGATTTTGCTTAGTGAGTGTCCATTGTTTCCTAAATCTGTGGGAGTGTGGGATACCACGTTCTAACTACTAAAAAGAAAATATGATAAGAATAAATCTGGGATCTAATCTCAATCCTGATAAGCATTCTTAATTTCTTTTCTTTTTTTTTTTGTTTCAAGACATGCATTTTATTAAACTTTCTTATTATTAAATTTTTAAATGCTATTCTTTAAAATTAAAATAACAAACTTTGAATTAAGAAAATTACGAGCTAAGATCGAGTATTATAATTTTTTTTTACAATATTTTGAATATATTTGTAATAATAAATCAATTCTAGAAAGAAAGAAAAAAAAAACTGAGCTTGAAGAGAGAGAAGTAATGTTACATTTTCTGATAAATATGTGAATTTATAATTAAAAAAAAACAAATGATTTATTCACTGAAAGTGAAACTCTTCAAGAGAGAACAATGATTCATTACCTAAGGTAAATGTGTAAAATGATCCAAGTTAAATTTATAACGCTTACCTTTTAGTTTACTTGACTTTGAAACTTTACTTACTATATCTAAAGTCATATTATTTTTAAATTAACTGAAATAAATAACTTATAAACATATACATTTATATTTTTGTTTTTATTATCAAAAAATGAAGAAAAATTTTTATTATTATATGACAAAATATAAATTAGGATTAAAAAACCATACATATGATTGTAGTTTGATTTATGGCAAGTAATTGAAAGGATTATAATTCTATTAAGTTTTTACGGATTAATATAAATTAAATTAAATTGTTAATTTTTATAAATTAAAAGTATTTAATATATTTTACTTAATTTTTTTGGTTTTAAAATATTAATTTTCAAATAATTACCATTCAATAAAAAAACAATACCATGAAACCATATTTCGCATGAGCTGTTATACTTTACCATTTTAGTATTATTCAACTCCTAAAAATGCTTTGTATCTAAAGTTTAAGATTCAACTCAACTTTTCACGTTTTTATTGACTATCACTGAGTGTTCCATTATGTACCGGCTAATCTCACAATCGAATATTTTTATTATTCATAAAATGACACGTGTAATATATAAAATTACTGGAAAGTTATATCACAATGCAAAGTACAGATTTCACGTCATCCCAAATTCGATCGTATGAATGCCATTAATACCCCCAAAATGAGAAAAATGAAAAAAAAAAACATAACACAACTGTCGGAAAACGAACGATAGAATCAAAACATAAAAAGATTGTGCAACGGCATGCATCTCCCATTCTTCCCTGTTATGTTGTGTTTTCCTTCATTAAAAATAAAAACCGTAAAAAATCTCGGATCTTATCCATAAATAAGCCTAACGATGGGCGACGGGACATGGGGGACAATTATGCTAATAAGAGTCAAATTTTCAAATATTATTAATATATCATCAATATTTAATAAATACATATATAAAAATAATTAAAAATATAAATATTTTTGTATAAAATATTTTTTTAAAACATGTTTAACAAGTGATATACAAAATAACATCAAAAATAAAATAAATAAATTACTTCATATTAATAATTATAATCATTACGCATTAAATTTAAACAGCTCCGAATTATTAACTATCAATTATAAATCATTACTATTTTTACCATCTATCACTATTCTTATTTTAAAATAATTACTTAAAAATATATGTATTTTAAAGAAATTAAAAATTATAACAAAGATCTAATTGTGAATAAAAATTTTAAATTATTATTATTAAAAAATTATAAAATAATTTTTTTTAAAATTACTAGATTTTAAGTATATTGTTTAAATAATTTTATTACAAAAAGTTACTTTTAGAATAATAAGAAATATAGAATTAATAATGTATTTATAATATATCATTGTTGTGACAAATCTACTATCGAACATTCTACTATTAATTCAAATATATTACTAAATTTTATATTAATATTATAAATTTATAATCAAATTCTTTATTAATTATACAAATATTTTAACAAAATATAACATGATTATAAAAAAAGTAACATAATAATACATTTATATTACTAATTATAATTAAATATTATTCTTACAATTCTATAAAATCAGATAATATATTTATAAATTTTATGATATTTTAACGATATCTTTGTTAGTTAAGACTCTTTTTTATTATAATAAAGGTATATAAAGTTTTAGGGAGCACGGCAGCTATGCAACGCCTGTTCTTTCTTTTCCTTATTTTCTTGAAACGGTAATACAATCCATATTCTTATTTCTTATATCATGGTTCTCATCATTTCATTCAACTAAATATTAAAATATAAAAATTAAAAAAATGAAATGATTAAATTATAAAAATAAAAGTAAATTAATAAAGTTACATGAATTGAATCAATATTTATAAACATATCAAATCATAAAAAATCTAAATATTGACTAAAAAATATCATGTTATAAAATATTATTCTTGAATCATAAAAAATCTAAGTATTGAATCAATATTATTTTTCTATTTACTAATCAAGCTCACACAATTAAGAATAAATTAATTAAAATGTTATAAAATATGAATCATTAATGAAGATAAAATTAAAATTTATCATGACATTATTTAATATCAACAATAATATTATTCTAATAAAAATTATTTTAATTTATATTTTTTAATTAAAAAAATAAATATCAATAAAATAATAATAAAAATAATGATAATGGCACAATATTAAAACTAATTTTTGTAGAGTTTTACTTATTTTATAATCATTTGATATGAAATAATAATATTTAATAAAAAATTATTGAAATAATATTTTATTTTAAATCGATTATTTTTTTAAAATTAATAGATTAAAAATAATTTTTAAAATATGAAACTAAAGACATACTAAGATTTAATACGAAATACTTGTGCAAATTTTTTCTCTTAAAAATAAAGATAGAACTATATATCTATATATTTGACATTTTGGTTTTCTTATTACTATTTCTCATGACTTGATCTCTTTAGTTTTAAATATTTATATTTTGTTCTCCTTACTTCTTTTTTTAGACATTTTAAGTTTAATTTAAATTTTGTCTATATTTTGGACTAATAATTGTGTGAAAATCAAAAGATAAATGGAAAAATTATAAAAAATAAAAGTAAATAAAATAAAGGATAAAAATAAAAAAAGGGGTATAAAATCAAAAGAAAAATAATAAAGGACGAACTTATAAAATATTTAAAAAGATGGAAAATTTTTATGGCTCAGCTAAAAATAAAAGTAAAAAATAAATCTCTTACGGTATTGAGATCATAATTTGGGCTGAGCTTTCTTGATGATGGGCCAAAAAGTTTTTGTAGGCCCTTGAGTTTTACTTCTTAATTTGAATATTTTTATTTATAATCTTTATTGTATTATTATTTCTTTTAATTTTTACGTTACTCAATTTTCATATGATTTTATTTTTAGTCTTTAAATAAATAAATATATATATATATATATATATATATATATATATATTTTCATATGATTTTATTTTTAATCTTTAAAGAAATATATATATCTTTATGTTATGAGAAAAATATGTATGCATTTTACTTTTAAACATAAAAAAGTATATATTTTCTAAATTATATTAAAAATAATATTTACATTGATCGGAGGATTACGAATGAATAGATAATACTATATGATTAAACAGTTATCATTTAAATAACTAATAATCTTTGTACCGACTTACGAACCCAAACTAATGGAGACAATTGTGAGTTGGATTGGCCGGGTTTGAATGCTATTATTGGCTTATGAATATATCAAACCAAACACTAAAAGAAACTCTTCAATACCGAGTCAACTCAACCCATGTCCACCTCTAATGAATTTAAACTCTTTGGTTGGATTTATTCAAGAATTTAAACAGTCTTGTTCACATGTTTATAACGATAAGTAGGAGACATTATGTTATGGATAAAGCTTGCAGGATCTCCTTTTCTAGTTAGATGGTGAGAGACCCGAAAATTGATCATCCCAAGACACCTACTTAATTGATCAACCCAAACAAAATGATTTAAATTAGTTTGTAATAATATTCACGTTCTTATCATTACTACCTAATTAGAAAGCATAAGTAATTTATTAAAGCTTTTTGATATAACTTAAAAAAGTAAATTAACTAATATAACACTTAATTTTAGAAAAAAAAAATAATTATATCATATAATTTTAAAGCCTTTTGACTTAAAGAAAAAAATAAATAAAATTTAATAGCTCTTTGGTTCTCCATCATTCCCTTTCTCCCAATCCAAACACAAAAGCTTTGATTTGCTACTATTGCCAAACATCTATGACACGAGCTAAATTGGTAAGGGTAATTACTAAAATTGATGTGGTTGTCTTTTTTGCTTACAGATCCAAAACTACACGTGTCTGTCACTATTTGCAGCTAAATTATGGAGGAACAGGGTTGTTTCAAGCGAACCGGTGATGACTCACTAGACTGACATGTGGCGATAATTAATCAACACAGAGTACCATGTGTTACTTTGTTACCTTGCCAAGACATGTTCTGTTTCTGTAGTTGGATAAAATCAAATAAAATATGGGAACCATCATACAAATTTAGTATCTCTGTTTGAGATTTTTAGATAATATATTAGAAGATGGACATTGCTTTGCTAGTTTCTACTCTTTTGATTGCTATATTAGCTTTCAAAGGTTGTACATATTCCCATTTTACAGTATACTTTGTTTTTTTTATTACAAAATGGAAATTGCATTTATTACAAAATTGAATGCAAACCAAACCAGGTCTATCTCAAAAGCATCTAATAAAGGGTCGATATAGCATTAACATGTATGACTTTAGGATCTTATCTATATATACGACTTTAAGGAGAAATTATGATTTTTTTTTTTTTAAGAATATGTGATATTATGTTATTTTAAGTAAATAGAATAAAATGCAATAACGTTTTTGAAAAATACAAACACTTAAATAATTAGTTATAAAAAAATTAATTTGATTGATCTATGACATACTATAAGAATAATGCAAAAAGTGTAGAATTTGCTACACAGAACCTACCACCAATACAAAAATATACAAACAACCATGTCTAACAATATAATTACTTGTACGGATTCCTCTGCAGGTGTATCAACAATGGTACTTGCAAACAACAACAATGGTACAGAAGATGATAAGACTAACACAAACCAAGAGATAACACCTTCTAAGACAGGAGGTTGGGGAGCTGCCATTTTCATTCTCTGTAAGCAGCTTATTAATTAGCAAATCAATTACTTATCATAAGCATTTTTTTTTCTCAAAAATAATTGATGAGTAATATTTGAAATTACAGTTGTTGAGGTGGCAGAAAGATTTGCCTTTTATGGGTTATCAGGTAATTTGATAACTTATTTGAGAAATGAACTGAAGGAGGCAACACCAAATGCAGCAAAAAGTGTTAACACATGGGCAGGTGTATCTTCATTCTTCCCAGTAGTTGGTGCTTATGTTGCCGATTCTCTCTTAGGTCGTTTCAACACAATCCTCTTAGCCTCCATCATATATTGCTTGGTAACTCTTTTTTCAAATTTGTGTCACTTCGTTTTTCTTGGATTTGATTAAGTGGGAAATTTTTGTTTTAAAGATGGGTCTGATTAAAACATAAAACAGGGGATGATATTGTTAGCACTATCAGTGTCGGTGGTACCTTTGGATCATAGAAAAGCTATATTCTTTTTAGCACTGTACATAGCATCACTTGGTGGAGGAGGTCACAAACCAAATGTGCAAACTTTTGCAGCGGACCAATTTGGAGAAGAATCGTTGAAGGAGAAAAAGGCAAAGAGTTCTTTCTTTAATTGGTGGTTTTTAGGCATTGAAGCTGGTGCCTCTGTTTCCATTTTCACCATTACTTATATTCAGGTATTCTTAGTGTTTTTATTTCTTTAATTGGTAATTTAGCTTTTTTAAATTTTGTTTAAAATATTTGAAGTTGTATGTAAAAATGTAGGATAATGTGGGATGGGCAGTAGGATTTGGAATGTTAGCAGGGGCAATAGCGGTGGCATTGGTGTTGTTTTTAATGGGAATGAAGAGATATCGCAAACAGGGTCCCTTGGGGAGTCCATACTCTGGTGTTGCACAAGTGTTTATTGCTGCTGCTCGCAAATGGAAGTTGAATGAGATTCGTGATGGTTGGGGTGTTTATTATGGAGATGCCATTCCTCATAGAAACATTGTTCTTGTTGGTGGTCATCCTAAGTTCAAAACTCTTGCTCGTACCAATCAACTCAGGTAACACAATTAATACTACTATATATCACAAACGTATTGCACATACTCCATCACATCATTTGAAATTCATCTTAAATTTGAAATATATAGATATTTCTTAATACTTAATTATAATAACATATGTGTTTTTGGAATTAAAAGTGAAACGATTTTAGCAATTGATTATTATTATGTTTCTAAAAAAACTATGCATTGATTTCTTCTTATAATTTGCCATGTCAAATGAACAAACTTGTATTCTTTTCTTTCCTCTTTTATATTTATGCGTGTGTGTATATAGATATTTGGACAAGGCAATGGTGATGGACAATCTTGATGTTTCAAGCCAAACAAAAGATCCTTGGAGATTATGTTCACAAAACCAAGTAGAAGAAGTGAAGCTTGTCATCCGCCTCATTCCTATTTGGTTTTGCTGCATTATGTTCCCTGCAGTTAGATCCCTACTTAACACCTACTTCACCACTCAAGGCAGTACAATGATCCGATCTATAGGATCAAACTTCAATCTCCCTCCGGCATCACTTCAGAGCGTTGTTGGTCTCACAGTTCTAGTAGCCATTCCTATCTACGATCGAGTTTTCGTTCCAAAGATTAGGAAATTCACGGGACACCATTCGGGAATCACCGTGCTACAAAGGATCGGAATTGGCCTATTCCTCTCTATAATCCTCATGGTTGTGTCAGCTCTTGTGGAGATGAAAAGGCTTAATGTTGCAAAACAGTATAAATTTGTGGACAATCCCAAAGCTATAGTACCAATGAGAATTTGGTGGTTACTTCCTCAATATGTACTGTGTGGTTTATGTGATGCTTTTGCAATAGTTGGACTTCAAGAATTGTTTTATGATCAAATGCCTGAGATAATGAGAAGTTTAGGAGCAGCAGCATATGTGACAGTTGCTGGAATTGGAAATTTTGTGACAAGTGGGATTATATCTGCAGTTCAAGAAATTAGCACAAAGCATGGTGGTAATTGGCTTCATGATAATCTTAATCAATCTCATCTTGATTACTTATATTGGGTAATGGCTGGTTTAAGTGCTTTAAATTTGTTTGTTTATCTATTTGTTGCCAAAAATTATGTATATAAAAAAGTTGAAGCAGAGGAAATAACAGGGGAAGAGAGCTATATCTATTTTGATGGAGAAAAAGAAGTATAAGATATTAGAGTCATGTTTAATAATTTAGGTTTTTATGTTTTGACCAATGTTGGAGAAAATAACTTTAGCAGAAGGGATCATCAAAAAGATTTTAAATAACTATATTATTCACGTAATCATCATAACTCTTAATTTAGAAAAGCTCATATAATTCAGATATAAGTGTGTGAAAGAAATATTAGTAAGAAAATGTTATATCATGAACATCAGAAGATATCGTCAATATGAGCTTGAAAAACTCATCTTAATATATTGAAGTTCACTTGGTCTTTACATTAGTCATATGTCATCCATATTCATTGAGGAATTGGTACTTGGATTCTTTTTTTTCTTGCTGATCATATCTTGACCTTCAACCTTTTTGTACACAAACCCTTTAGCAATCCATATATAAATAAAAAAATTCAAAGCACTCAAAGCAGCCAATACCCAATAAAAATAATCAAGATGAGCTCGATTAAGATTATTACCAAGCCATTTCTCACCATGTTTAGAGCTAATTAATTGCACTAAACTTATAATCCAACCACTCAAGAAATTCCCGACTCCCACAATGCTTATATAAGCTGCAGCTCCAAGACTTCTCATTCCCTCAGGCATTTGATCATAAAACAATTCTTGTAAACCCACCACATTAAATGTATCTGATAATCCACATAACAAGTATTGTGGGAACAACCACCAAATTTCCAAGGGCACCGTTGCTTTTGGATTGTCAATAAGATTGTACTTTGCTGATGTTTGGACCCTTTTGGCTTCTACTAAAGCTGAAACAACCATGTTGAGAATTGAAAAAAACATACCAATCCCCATTCTTTGGAGGACTGTTATGCCTGAAGGGTTTTTGGTGAACTTTCTTGCTATTGGGACAAAGACTCTGTCGTAAATAGGAACTGTAATGAGAATAATAATGCCAACAAGACCTTGAAGTGATGCTGGAGAAAACTGAAACTGAGGCCCAATGGACCGTACCATTGTGCTACCTTGTTTGGTGAAAAAGGTGTGAAGTTGTGCTTGGACTACATTGAACATTAAATTGCTTAACCATATGGGAATTAGACGAACTACTAGCTTCACTTCTTCGACTTGAGTTTGAGTGCATAGTCTCCATGGATTTATGGTTTCACTTGACACATCTATGTTGTCTATTATCATTGCTTTGTCTAAGAATCTGCAAACAAGCGATTAATTTTTGAAATAATTACCATAATTGATGTTTCTTTGGAGTATGATATTTCTACTTGATTAGTTAGAAGAATAAAAAGAAAGGAAACATATGGTTGGTAGATATTTATGTGACACACTATTGAATATATAATATTTTTATAGAGAAAGAAAAGTGGAAAAAAATAAATAAATAAAACTATAAAAATATATATGGCGTAAAAAGATAGAGTTAAAATAAAATAGCTTGAATATACTTAACAGAAAAATTGAAGATAATTGGGATTGAAGGGAAATATATATTACTATAACAACTGCACTATAAAATAAACAATATTCTATGCAGAATTTTAGTGAAGATAGTGCATGAGATACTATCTCAAGCTGTCTCTCTTTTTTCTTGTTATCTTCTGGTGAAATTTCATGTTATATATATTTGAATAATATTCTATCAAAAACAAAAAAATAATAGAGAGTTAAGTAACTTAAAAGAGAATTATATATATATATTATCTCAAGCTGTATTTTTTTGTATACAAATTTTTTAATTATATTAAATATTTAATAGTAAAAAATATATTATGAATAAATCAAGTAAGTGGTTAAGAATTACAATATATTATTCTCAATTAAATACAAAACTTTTATTTAATTTTAAAAGAGAGGTAGAATTAACATAAATTATAATAATTTAATAAGTATCACTATTATGTATAAGTTTTAAAAATTAAAACTAAAAAAATATTAAAATATAAAAAATAAGATAAGATTTAAGATTTTAAGTTTAAAGAGCATATTTAAAATATATATATCAATATAAAAAGACTAATAAAAACAAATATTTTTTTTTGTTTGCTTTTATTTACCAATTTTTCTAAAACACAGAAATGATCAATTTTATAATAATGATAAAAATAAATGAAAACTAAGGACAGAATATATTAAAACTTAAAAACTATTAAAATAAAATGTGAAATAAAAATATTAGATAAAATTAAAATACAAAATTAAAAAAAATATTACTATATAAATGACAAAACTTTAATAGCTTTAGTTTAAAGTTTGATAATTACGTTCTATCATCATCGTTAATTAAATTTAAATATATGAAATATTTTTAAATTATATCATACAAATTTTAAAAATATATTTATTTAATATATAATATTATAATTTTATGTAAGTATATAATTAATATTTTTTATATATAAATAAAAATGTCTCTATTTAATTACTTTAATAATAATTTATTTATGTGACTTTTGTTTAAGTATTTGTTAAATATTATTGTTATATATAACAGTATACAAAATATGTACAAAAAATTATACACAATATTATATATTATTATAAATAAAATATTTATTAATATTAAAATATATGTATATATTATTAAGTTACAAGTAATTCTTAAAAAATAACTAATAAATAATGAAAAAGGAAGAAAAACAATAATAATAAGAGATACCTTAACATGGCCACGAAAGGACGTCAGATTGAACCCACTGTATATTATATTATTATAAATGCTGACTTTTTATTTTCTCTGATAAATTAAAACTTGTCTAGTGGTTTGGACTTTGGAGTCAAATCTTCATTCTAATTAATTTATTTACAAAATTAATGCCACAGTTGACTATGAGTTGTAAACGTGAGCAATTAGTGACAACTTTTAATCATCGTTGTGAAAACGGAACAGTATGTAAAACGAGTGTTTCTTAATCTACTTTTTTGTTTCCCCTGGCTCCAAATTTGAATGATATATTATTTTTTATTTAAAATATTTATGTAATATTAAATAATACATAAATATTTTAAATAATATTTTTTATAATATTCTCCAATTCAACCATATAAATAAGATGTAAAAATAAATAAATGGGTGAGGTGGACTAAAAACAATCAAATCAAATCAAAATCTTGATAAAACTTATATATATGTTTTCTTATATATATGTCAGTGCATATTGTGTTTATTATTTAAAAAAAAAAAATGCTGAGAGGTACCTGAATTGGTTGGTACGAGCCAAACACCGAGCCTCCAAGAAAGATTCAGGAGCCGCCCCAACCTTGTTCTTCTCTTCATCACCACGAAACAACCCCCAACGACTACGAGTCTCATCTACGCGCCACTTCCTAGCGGCCGCCACAAACACTTGAAGAAACTTAGTAAAGGGGCTCCCCACAGGAATCTCCTTCCTATACCTCTTGATTCCAGCCAAAAACAACACTAGTGATGCTGCCAATACTCCTGCTATTACTCCACAACCTACTACCCAACTCACATTGTCCTACAAAATTGCAATTAAGAGTCTGTATTTAATTTTAGAGATCATTTAAAACAGTTTAATTAATTCTTTTGTTAGTAAAAAAAATAACCGGCCCTATAAATAAAAATGACTATTTTTTGTTTCCTTCATAATTATCTTAAAAATATCAATTTTATAGGATATATGTTAAAAAAAAAGTACAAAAGGTTGTGGTAGGTGATAACTAGATAAAGAAAATACTTATATACATATTTCTCAAATAAAATAAATATTATTTGGTAAATTAATTACCTGAAGGTAAATGATAAATATTACAGCAGAAGTGGCAGCAAAGACAATGCCCAAATACCACCAATTAAAGAAAGAACTCTTTGCCTTTTTCTCTTCAGTTGTGTACTCATCAAATTGATCTGCTGCAAATGTTTGCACACATGGCTTGTGTCCACCTTCTCCAATTGCTAATATATAAAGTGATGTGTAAAACATTACCTTCCTGTGATTCATAGGTATTATCGACACTGAAAAACATAACATTATCATTCCCTGTATTTATAAATTACAATTATTAGAACAAATAAATTAAAATAATTATAAATTAATTAATAAAAATAGTTTGAAAATATATAAATAATTAATCAAACCAAGAGATAGATGGTGGTGGAGATGAGGATGGTTCTGAATCGGCCTAGAAATGAATCGGCGATAATAGCCCCTAGCAAAGGGAAGATTGAAGAGACACCAACCCAAAAATTGACATTCTTAGCAGAAGTGGCTATGGATTCATTGAGAAAGTTGGTGAGGTACATAATCAGATTGCCTGATATTCCATAATATGCAAATCTCTCTGCTACTTCAACAACTGTATATATTATTTGTAAAATATGTAATTAATTGAAGATCAGTCTTTAAAATTAATGACCCAAATGAATAAATTAAGTTATATAGTAGAGAAAAAGATAGAAAGCTTACAGATAATGAAAATGGCGGCATTCCAACCTCCTTTTGAGGACTTATGGCTGCTTGGGAATATGTTATGGTTATGGCCGTTTTCAATCATCATAGGATTCCCAGAAGTGTCCATTTTGGGTATGACTAATGAGGAGTGAGGTTATAAAACAAAAGTTTGAGTGAGCGATTTAGACTCTTTTGAGCACTCTAATTGACTCCTTTTTATAGATGTGCACTAACTTCAGATATTGCATGCTAATCAAGTTTAGAAAGTGATTTATTATTTTTTTTTAAATACATCTTTTGTTACTAAATTGTTATATAGTTTATAAAATGATTTAGTATTCAAGTTTTTAAAACTTTATATATAATTCTATAAATTTCTAAATTATACAATTTAATATGAAAACTTTTAAAACTTCGAAAATAGGTCCTAAAATTTTGTTTCATAAATATATATTTTGATTAGTTAGTGTTCAATTTTGGTTTAAAATACTAATTGAATAGATATATATATATCAAAAATCGAAATTGATCTATAAAATTTCGATTATAAAGCAATTGATTAATCTATTTATATCAATTTGATAGGTTCGGTTTGTGATTTGAACATATTTATTTTTGGAATAAAGTTAAATCATTTTACTTTATTTGAATATTAAGTTGATAAATAAGATTTATTATTTAATTAAAAATTATATATTAATATTTAAATTATAATTTTGCATCAATTTTTAAGTAAATAAATACTTTTGAAGATGAGTAAATTGTTGAGAAAAAATTAATTTAAATGTTTTATTAGTCATAGTAAATTTTTTAAAAGAAAAAAATAATATAATTTGCTTTGATTTTTCAGATTACATAAAAGTTTAATTAAAATTAAATGATTATAAACATATATGATATATATATTATAAATGTAAAAAAAATAAAAAAAAATATATTAATAATATTAAAAATGAGCAATAGATCAAAATTGTTTGCCTTTTAACTATCCGAATTCGATATAATCTAAATCATATTTGAAGATTTTTATTTTGAATATGATCTAATTAATTCGAACTTGACTAGATTGATTTTTTCAAATCAGACAAGGTTAAACTAATATTAAAATAAAATATTAATTTAATATAATTATAATATTATAATCTTTAAATATAATATATTATAAAAATATAAATATTTATTTATAATTTTAATATTAATTCAGTTTGGATCGAAATATAATAAATTATAAAATCTATTAATCTGAATCTAACAAATTGTATATTTTTAAAACCGGATCCAATCGACTGTAAAATATTTTAACTCAATCCGATTCGAATTCGATAAATCAGATCAAATTTTTTAATTAAAATAGATTAATTTAATTATTTATTCTTCTTTAATTAATATGTAAATCAATTCAGTTAATTATGATTTTGTAAATTTTAAAATTTTAATAGTAGTCACAGACACCAATTATTATATTTTTAAAATCAAAATTAACTTATTTAAATTTATAAAACATAAAAATTTGATTTGATTTAACTTAATTTCAAAAGATAAAATTGATTTATTAATTATTATTACTATCCCTAATTTTACTGATCAATCTATAACTCTATGCGATTTTTTACTTATGAGGTGGAAGATGAGAGAGAATTTTAGATAATGAAACTAGAAAAGATACGCATTAATTAGAATAAATGGAGTGCTTGAGTTGGTAATATTTGAAATTAATCGAAGCCATTTCATATTAGGAAAACAAATTGAATGAAAATATTAAAAAATGAGTACTCTTAATAGATATATTCATATTTACTTCTCATTCTTATCTATTTTTTTCTTCTTATATCTTTTTAAATAATTTTAGAATATAGACAAAATTATCCCACGCTAGAGTAATATGAGGGTTAAAAGTGAGGGAGAGTAAAATTCATGTAATTAATATATCTTTTACAAATTAAATTTCATTTTTAACTTATTATATTTTTTTATATGTTTAAAAATATAATGAATATATATTTTTTTAAAAAAATAATAATTACTAAATATAAAAAATAAAATTGATTGAAAGGGACCGCTGAAACCTAATATATAATTAGACCATGATCGATCATCTATCATCTTTACGAATTCAAAAATGATAGATTTTATACATTACATTACCCTTATTAGTGGTTAAAGATGCTAAACGAGTTCTTTAGTATAACTTAGTTTTTTTGAAATTTATTCAATGAACTCATAAGTCAAAATAATCTAATTCATTAAAATTACTGATTTATTTGATAATATTTTATATGAACATATCTTTTTATAATTGAACATTTTATGAAATAATATTTTTATATAGTATTTTAAGTTTAATTTATATTTTTCATACGTTATTTGCATTAATTTTTATAAAAATAAACCGGCTATAGCTAATTACATTTTTTAAATAATAAAAATAATTTATTATATATATATATATATATATATTAAAAATACTGTACATGTCCCTTAACTTAAGTTAAAGATATCATTTAATCTCTTAAAAAATGTATTATTTAATCCTTTACTTATATAATTATATGAGCTTCACAACAATGAATTTTGGGATATATATATATGAGTTTTGAATTAAAAATATTATTAGATAATAACATTTTCATGTTATATAATTATTTTAAAAATTATACATAATTTGATATATATGATAGAAATGTTAAGATATTTTGTAAGTTATATAAAATCAGGGAAAGAATAAATTTTATTAAATATTATATTTAGAGTTATTTTTGTATTTTCAATATATAATATATGTTTTTGTTTTATTAAATTATTATTTTTAATTATTAAAATTTTTATTTTATTTTTTTATCAGTGGATATAAACATCCACTATATTAATCATAAACTTGTATAATCCTTAAAAATTATGGTTGTTTAATACCAAAAAAAAATTAAACTTATGGATAACGACTCAAAATTCTTATAAATTCCATTAGACCACCAAAATATTTTCATTTATAACGTGGAATTTACATTTTATCACTAAATTTTTACCATGTAAAACACTTTGTAGGGATTGTAAAAAAAATTGATATTGCTTAAATATATATTCATTATTAAAAACTTTAAAATTAATTATAGCTCCCCAGTTGAATTTGTTTTTTCAAAAAAAAAAAAAACTTTTGGGATGGTTATTAAGTGTCAAAAATAAGTTCAATATATATATATATGAAAAATACTACATGAGTTGGAACGGTTGATAACCGTTAAAAAAAACTCTAACCGTCACAAAAGTATTTTAGAATTTATTATTCGCCATAGTTCATGATAAGGTAAAAAGAAAAACCATCGAAAAATTAATTTTTGTTGTAATGATATCATTAGCAATATCGAGTGCACAAAGTTTAATTTAAACTTTCATATTATATTATTAATCATAATAACCATATTATTTAATATAAATTTTATATAATGTGAAAATAATATGAAATATTTAATTTTTATAAAAGTTAATTTTAAAATAACATAAATTTTATACTATTTATAAATATTACTTAAGAATGTTTCTTAACTAATGTAAGACATATTTTTTATATATTAATACTCTTTTTTAAAATATAAATTATTTTATCAAATAATTTATATTTTAATTTTAATTATATTTGATTTATTTATCTTCTTTACGTAAACACGTATAATTTTTTTTAAAATATTTATTTATTGATTGAAGTTTTAATATCATATAAATTTTGTATTGGGTATAAGAAATATAAGTCAATCAATCATAAAATATTAATTTCAAATAAAAATAAATCTTATAATATTTATAAATATTAAATTAATATATTTATTAATTAATGTAGGATATTTTTTTATACTATAAAAACATGTTGCAACGTGACATTAAAATTGTGAAATTGTGAAATTGTGACATAGATTTTTTACAATTGTAAAATTTGACATAGATTTCTTGTTTTGCTCAAATTTTAATTAACGTGGGTGGGTTTACTGGACTAACGTCCTAGTATCATTCTTAGTATAAAACCAAAAAGAATTCTTATTTTGGTTTCACGAAAATATATATATATATATATATATATATATAACTTTACATAATGGATCATTGCATTTTGAGAAAAGATTTAGTTTAGGTATTTGATGCTTTCGCTCATCAAAATTGTAACATTGGCAAAACTAATAAATAAATTATTGACGTCTATTATATATTTAAAATTTATTACTATAATTTTTATTCAAATAATTTTTATGTGATATCATTTTAAAAATTCTTATTTATCATATATATTATATCACTTTATTGATATCTATCTCTAATTTGCGATAAAGAATTTTCCAAATTGTTGCATACACATATATTTAATTTTGAAAATGTCAGTTATCATATATATTCTGAAACATATAAAGTATATGACAACACTTTGACGGTTAAATTAGTAATATTAGGATACTTTTAATTAAAAATTAAGATTCAATTTTCAATTTAAATTAGAATCGATTTATCCCAAATCAATTGAAAGCTGGACAATCTAATGTTTCTCTCAAAACGCGCTTATCAGGAAAGGGGCTACCCAGACTTATAATCAGCACATTGTTGGCTTCTCTGGACGATGTGGGACTCCAACACTTCTCCTCACATCGGACGGAAACACCGTAACCGACTGTCAAACCCGCAAGGAACAAAGCGGAAAGCGGGCACATCGGGACCACAGGATAAACTCTGATACCAAATTGAAAGCTTGACAGCCCAATGTTTATCTCAAAACACGCTTATCAGGAAAGGGGCTACCCAGACTTATAACCAGCACATTGTTGGTTTCTCTGGGCGATGTGTAACTCTAACACTCCCCCTCACATCTGAAGGGGACACTGCAAAGATCGAGCCACCGACCGGCACAACAACCAGACATCGGGATCTATGCTAGGGGAGCGGACACATCGGGACCACCATGATCAACTCTGATACCAAAAATTTTTTTTTGGTAGAAATTTTACATAAACATTTAATTAAATTTATTTAATGTATTTACAAACTTGAGATTACAATGAAGATTAATACATGTATAAATATAGAAAATGAGAATATAATTTTCCTAAAAGTATTTTTAGGAAAAGTATATTAGTTGTATGCAACTAATATACCATTTAATGATTTATTAACACTCTCTCTCAAGTTGTCGCGTATATATCAATCATTCCAACAAAATCGACTTAAAATCAAATTTAAATATGTAACGTTAAATCTCGATTTAAATATTTAATTTCTTAGTAAGTAGATTTAAAATAATGACTTATTATTTTAAACATATAAACATATCAAAATCAATGTGTTACTCATTTCCATGTAAATAAACTATAATATAATATCTATTTTGTGCGTTTGGTAATAATTACTCATCCCACTGCTAATTTATATTGTGATATTTTTAATTCCTGCTTTCAAAAAGCTCCCCCATGAAATTTGTTTCCTTAATTATATTTAAAAAATAATAATATATTTATTTCACTCTATATATTTTTATAATAAATAAAAAATACAATCCAAACATTTTACATTAAATATAAATTTATTAGATATAATTTAAGTTAAATTGTAATTTATTAAACTTGTTCAGAATTAAATTTTAATTAATTAAATATATTATTTTTAATACTATAAAATTTAAAAATATTATTTAAAGGTAATGTTTTATTATAATTTTATATTTCTGTCGGTGTACCCTCGAACTTTTGTGGATGTCTATCAAAGTTATTTTATATTTTTGACTTTGTTGGAAATTATTAGCGAAGATTTTGTTGTTCCAGACTTCTAGTTGAATTAATGATGTAGTGGAGGAACATAGATCTTGTCGAAAAATAGTGTGGTCACTCCTGTAGGACATAGTGGTAAACTATTCAAATATTTTACAGAATTATTTCAATTAACATTAAATATAAATTATAAAAATAATAATAAATGAGATTTAATCGATTGAAATATATCTGATGGGTTGTATTTATACTTAAAATTACATCAAATTATTTATCTTTTAATTATAAAATGTTTGAACTAAAATATCTTTTTATATTAAAATATATTATGAGCTGGAGGTTGTGTTCAGAAATTTTTTAAGATAGTTATAATTGTTGTTTTAATTTTTAATATTTTTCTTAAAAAAAATTATCATGGTTATTATCGAATATATACAATTTAATATTTAACAAAAACTATTTGACATTACACTAATAATAAAAGTTGCCGACCAAATAGTAAAAGTAAAAAAAGCATGAATAAAATTTAAGAAGAAATATATTTAACGAAATCAGAATTCATAATAATCAATTGAATCTAGAAACCTTATCTGCAAATGCCACTTCAATCTTTATGAGAAGTGACATAAACCATTAACAATTCTCACTACATTTTATACATTCATTTTTTTACGTACGTACGATTTCATTTTTTTTTACGTACAATTAATATTTGCAGCAGTATCGTTGACAAATTTTGTAGAGATATAATTCAATAAACCTACTTTCATTTTAAAAAAAATTATTGTAATATTTATAAGTTATAAATAATATAAAACATACATTCAATTGATTTAATTTTTTAAAATTAGATAATTACTATGTATTATACAAAAATTATATAATATCCTAATTTAAATCAATCCATAGGTTAAAAAAATTAATTAAACTTACATACATATGAAAAATTACATGGTTGTATGCAAAAAAGAAATAAATATAATATAAAATTAAAAATTAAAAATATAAATTATTTATCAAACAACACATTAATAAAGATATTAGGGTATAAAAAGAATGTTTAACCGTTAAAAAACTACTAATATATAATATCAATCTCAATTTAAAGTGTAGAGGCTCATTTAATTTTTTTTGTAGTAATTAGTTTATAAATCAGCAAGTTGTAATAAATTCATACACTAAATTGTATTATTAATTATATTCATAATATATATATATATATAACTCAATTTTTATTTAAAATTCTAATATTAAAAAATATGGAGGTGCAAGACATTACAACCATTATCTATCATTAACTTTTAAAATATTTTATTCTCACAAAAGATATGTATTACTATTTTTGGCACGAATATTTCATCCTTGATAAACTTAGACCTTTGCTTACGTAAAAAAGGCTTCTATTTTTTTTTTTAACAAACTCTAAAAATACGAAGTATTAATGTCTTTTGGGCACTCAAATTGCCAAAAACTTAATTAAAAGAGTCTTTTTTATGCAAGAAGTATAAATGAAAAGAGACTTTGCTTCTTCTAAATATCTTATCTTTTTGTATATATATATATATATATATATATATTTTTTTTCTTTTTTGCTTCCTACAGTCACAAAAAGAGGAATCGTAAAGTAGCATTTTCCTGCACGTACGTTGTTGGTTATAATGTCAAGCCAGCACTCGTATCATTATGGTATTTTATTTTAAATCAAAAGGCATGTTATTAATATATTATTTAAAAAATTATTACGCATAATATTCTTAAAAATTATAACAATAAAAACAACTTCATAATAACATTAATCATAATTTAATTATTTATAATTCAATATTAATTAAAATTCAATTTAAACCTTATCAAATTACAAACACTTATAAAAAATAGCTTTTTCTTTATTGTAAAAAATATATGAGATAATTAAATCTTTAATTACAACAAATACCGCAAAAATGAATTCCTGAGACCTCAAAATATCTGGTTAATTATACTTTTATCTATTTTAATCATATATATAGTTTCTTATCTTTCTGATGTTTTCTCTCCGTATAATTTTGAAAAAAATGTAAAACTCAAAGAGAATAAATTATAAGTTGAAAAGTAATTAAGATGATTAAAGTATAAAAATTATAAATATAAATGTCAAAATCATATGAAAAAGATAATAATACGAAATGTTATAACAAAAGTAGCTGAAATGTTAATTATATATTTATTATTAATTATATTTTAATATTATTATTAATTATTAATAAAATTAATTAGGCTTGAGATTACATCTTAAAAAGTTTAACCTATTAAAATATATATTTATTTTAATTATATATTTAATTTATTCTTCGTATTCTTTTTTAATATAAGACTTTACATGTATAATAATCCACCTCGATAGAGTAACCATCTTTTCTTTAAACTCGAATCATGTTATTATATTAAGAATCATTCATTTAATTATCTCTTTTTTAATTAAAAACTCATAAAATTTTAAAAATTCACGACGCAAACTAAATGAAAGTTTAAAAATGTAATGGGTTTAAAATAATATTATAATATTATCATCATTATTATTTTCATTATTTCTTATTTTAACGTTATACAAATAAATAGTAAATTAAAATTTTGCTTTTATTATAAGTTAATTTTACGATAATATTATTATTTATGTAACAAGTTGGTGAATGATCTATGGCTTTCATTTTTGCATTTTTTTTTTAATTTTATTTTGGAAGTTGATGGGATGATGTCATGGTCTACTAGTAGTAGTGTAGGTGTTGTTGCTGAAGGGACCTGCCAAAGTAATATTCCTCTTGCTCCCCAGTTGTATTCTATCTGAATTGATCTATTTATACCGAAGCCCTCAACTCACCAAACCTATTTCCAGTAGTGAATGTACGTGGAATAGTATATGAATGTACGTGGAATAGTATGTATCATTATATTAATAATTATAATTATTTTATATTAATTTTAGTTACTTATAGTTAATAATTATTAGTTATAAGTTAGTAATAATTTTTTTAATGTTTAATTAATTTTTTAATATTTTTTAAAAATATATTTAATTTTTACTTATTATATTATTTAAAATATTATTATTAATTTTTATTTTTTTAACTATCAAATTCAACAAAATTCTTTCAAATGGTTATTATGAATGACCGTGATAATAATCATAATCATTTCGTATTAATTTTGGATACATTTGTTCAATAACCATCCGTTATGAATTCGTAACAATTTTCATTTGATCATTTATTATATTTTTAACCTTATTTAAAAATATATTTAATTTAAAAAATTAGATATTAATTTAATTTTTATTTATTATGTTATTTAAAATATTAAAATTAATTTTTATTTTTTAACTTTTAGTAGGTAACATTAATTAAAATATAAAATATAAAATAAGAATAAATAGAATTCAATTTAATCGTATAAAATATTGTATGTTTTATTAATAAAATTGTATTTTTTAATTATTTAATTAATTATATATACATATATATATAATAATATTAATATATGTTTTGTATTTAGTTAATAACAATTTTGATATTATAATAACCATTTTTACTTCATGTCTTATCTGTTACGATTATTTAAAAAAAAATAGTTAATTTTTTACAGAAAATTACAGTTGCAGTTATCTACAATTAAAATACACATTTATAATAATTATATAGCATTATTAAAAATATTTTTATATTTAAATATATGATTAAAATAAGGAGTAAAATTAATATAAAAAATATATAAAATTTTAATATTAAATAATAAAATTAATAAAATAGATCATTTTTAACCTCTTTTCCATCGGTGCCGCTCACTTTCCATACATATATAGGACCTTGGCCCAATGGCTCTATTTATTCATTTGAAAAAATTCAAGAATTAGTATTTTTTATTAAATAAATAAATTAATCTTATAATTATTACATTAAATATCATATCTTTAAAAAAGATTAAAATATTTTAATTTTATAATTTATAATTTCAAAATTATAAATTTTATTATTATAAAAAATAAATAAATACTTTTAATTTTATAATTTATTAACGTGAATACCTTTAATCTATTAAAAATATTATAAATTTATATTTATAATGAATAATTTTAATGAATAATATATTATATGTATTTAATTTAAAATTTATAAGATTAAAATATTTTTATATATATAATAGCAAAAGTATTTTGATATTTTTAAAAATTATAGAAATTTTAATATTTAATTTAATAATTATGAAAGATAAATTATTTAATTTAATAATTATGAAAGTGAAATTATTGAATTGAGTAATTAGGAGACTTATTACCTAGCTTTCTCTATTTATTACTGTCTTTTTCTATTGAATTATAAAATAATTTCCCATTATTCCGATCCTTTTCCAAAATATTACGAGAAAAGGATGGCTCAGGTAAATTCTATCCAATTAGTTATTTAAATTTAAAATATATTTTTTTAATCTTATATTTTTAATAAAATTTATTATTTAAATATAAATAATATTATTTTAATAATTTTTTATAAAAAAATATTTTTGTTTTAAACGATTAAAAAATTATTAAATATAAATATTTAACAATGATAAAATAACATTTAATATGAAAGAAAAATTATAAAATATTTATTTTAATAGTTATTGATTCTCATAATTTTTATTTTAATATTTTTTTTAAAAAAAATATATTTAAATAATTTTATGTTATAATTTATTATTATTGATTTTTTTTAAATAATTTTATATTAAATTTTACTCTTATCCATATTAATGTTTCATATTTTATGACTTTTAATCATTGATAAAAAATTAATATTTTAATAAAGAATTATTAAAATAATATAATTTTTTAATCTATTTTTTAAATATAAAACTAAAAACACACCTTCTATAATATGAGAATTAAAAGGCTAACGACTTTTAAATTGGTGAACTTCTGCTTTACCTATGACTATATTAAGAGGAATACCAACTATATACAAATTTACTTACACTTAAATTTACACCTATATTAATTATTAATTATGATATGATATGAAAAGATGCACACTCAATTGAGAGGCGACATGTGTCTCTTAATTTTTCATGCATATATTTTTTGTTACATTTATAAATATATATTTTTAATTTAAAAAAATACATAACAACGTTACTTCTTAAGTTTTTTATTTAAATATTATTTTTTTTCTTTCATTTGCTATACTACGTATTTATTTACATTTTCTATATATTTTTCATTTTTACTTTAATGTTATAACTTTTACGAATTGAACTCTAGTATAATAATAAATGTTTCATATTTTTTTAAAAAAAATATATTAAATAAAACTTAAAAATTATATATAATAATAAAAATGACACCCCTAATAATATTAAAGAAGTTTAATCGGATATAATTCAATATTAAATGATTTTAAATGATTGTATTTTAATTTAAATGATATCTAATTAGATGACGTTTAACGTAAAATGATGGATCAAAATTCTTTTAATAATAAAAATATATAAACTAGATATAAGAGACATTATTTTTATAATTACAAGTTTTACAAGTTTTATAAGTTTAATATTGTTGTTTTCTTTAAGCTTTTTTTGTATAATTTTCTTAACATTTTCATAAAAAATAATGCATTTATTTATATTTCGTAACATATAATTATGTGAATATTTATTGTTATATATACCATGTAATATTGATCTTATTTGTTTTTATTCACGTACTTGAATATTTTTTACATGTCTATTAAAATTTTGTTATTTAATTTCTTTTATTTTTTTCAATCTATATAGATATTATGTTATGTTATTTAACCGTGTTACAATTTAATTTACATAACTTTTAATTTTTATTTTAATTAGATAAAAATATATATTTGTGATGTAATTTTTAAAAATATTAAAATTTGTAAATTTTTAGAATAGTAACTATAATCTTTTTCTATATTATTTTCCAATAACTTAATTTAAAAATTCATAAATTTTAACATAATTATTCAAGTTTTGCTAAAATGATTCATCTTCCATATTGAGTTTACCTTTTATACCTGTTCTATATATTAATCATGACTATGTGTTTATGATGTGTCATGTCATAAAATAACTTCATAAATAATAAAATTATTTATTTTTAAGAAAATTATGACATATATTACACTATAATTTTTATGTGCGCAAATCTTTTTTGCTTTTAACATGTATCCTCTTCCAAAGCAGTTTGGATCCATTGATTAAAGGAATTAGTTACATTCATTTTTAGTATTTAAAGACTAAACTCATTTTCAAAATTTTTTTTTCTACCATTGATATCATATTAGTTATGGAACTCTGGCTGGTCTTGCTCTTATATTTTTTAGTTTAATGTTAAGTTGATATTTGTTGGAAAAGAATAAGTAATATATATTATATACATCAATTTATTTTATACATGTAAATTTAAAAGATGAGATATTTAAATAGTTTTAAACAATTTATTAATATTAATAAATTATATATTTATACGTACATAGACTAATGTATACATAAATTATAACAAAATTTTAGTTTTTATAAGAAAAAAATCTTAAAGAAAAGACCATTACGTCTCAGAAATACATGCATTTAGTGATCGATGAAATATGAAATTTTGAGAGAAAATTTTGTGACTGGAAAATTGAATTTACTTAATGTATTTACAAGCTATGCAATACTGAAGAGCAATACATGTATAAATATAGAAGAAAAGGAATCTGCTTTTTCTAAAAGTGCTTTTAAGAAACAATATATTAGTTGCATACAACTAATATACCATTTAGTGATTTATTAACACTCCCCCTCAAGTTGGCGCATAGATATCAATCATGCGCCTAACTTGTTGACAGCCATATAATGACTTCGAGACTCATTTGGTAAGTATATCCGCAAGTTACTCTTCTCATGGGAACAAAAGGAAAACTAATAAGTTTGCAGATCTAACTTCTCTTTATAAAGTGACGATCAACCTCTACACGCTTAACAAGGATCACAGACTCGATTTTGTGATATATATTACCCGCTCGATTGTCACAATACATCTCAGATAGTATTTTGAGTTCGAAACCCAAATCTAATAACAAAGTTCTTATCCACAAAGAATTCACAAACCCCACGAGCCATACCTCTATATTCTCGCTCAAGACTAGATCGTGCCACCACTTTCTCGCTTCTTACTTTTCCATGTAACCAAATTTCCCTCCCACAAAGGTGAAATAACCCGATGTTGACTTTCTATCCGTAATACTTCCTACCCAATCTGCATCCGTGAATCCACGTACTTCAAGAGGATTGTCGTGTTTAGAGAACATTACTCCCCTTCCTGAGCCCGATTTCAAATACCTTAAAATTCTCAAAACATCATTCATATGGTTCTCACTTGATCAGGCATAAACCGACTCACCACACTTACATCGCATATGTAACATCCGGGTCTAGTATGATCTAAGTAAATCAAATGTCCAACCAATCTCCGATACTGGCTCGATCATTGGTATTGATCTCGATACTCTACTAAACCACGGCTTTGTTCAACAGAGTATCAATAGGTTTTGCAATCCAACATACCTATCTCTATTAGCAGATCAATAATGTACTTCCTTTGACAAAGATATATCCCTTCTTTCGCTACCTCAATTCCTAAGAAGTACTTTAGTTCACCTAAGTCCTTCATTTCGACCCGTAGGCTAGTCAGTTTGTAATTTATCCATCTCAATAGTATCATCACCATTGATTACCATATCATCAACATAAATGATTAGAGTCATACCCTTCCTCGTTAATGCTCGACAAACAGAGTGTGGTCCGAATTACTCATTTGTAACCAACCTTTGCATGAATTGTGAAAACCTTCCAAACCAGGCTCGAGGGATTGCTTGAGGCCATACAAAGACTTCCTCAATTTTCATACAAAATTACCAGAGAATCAACTACATACCCAAGTGGAAGACTCACGTACACCTCCCGGCTAATTTCTCCATGAAGAAACGTATTCTTGACATCAAACCGCCGAAGGGCCGCTTTAGGTTAGCAAAGAGCAGCAGTAACCCGAATCGTGTTCATTTCGGGGCAACATACGAGCAAAAGTCTCATCGTAATCTACACCATACGTTCGAGTAAACCCTTTGCTACAAGACGAGCTTTATACCGATTTACTGATCCATCACCATTATGTTTTATAGTAAACACCCATCGACAACCAACGCTTTTTTCCTCGTGGCGGTGACACAAGTTGCCAAGTATCGTTTCTTCTTTAATGCATCCATCTCTTCATCCATCGCTTTCCTCCATATTGGATCTCCCAACGCATCCCGCACTTTGTTAGTAATCGATACACCGTATATTTGATTCACAAATGATTTGTACGGATTTAGACAATCTTTTAAGGGACATGAAATTGGCTACTAGGTATTTTGATTTTGCATGAATATTTGGTTCATACCTTTGGTGGTTGACCTCGAGTGCACTCATTTGGTAACACAAACCGTTCCAACATTAGACTCAATGTTATTAGGTATCAGGTGTACATACCTCGATGACGAGTGACCTTCGCACTGTGGGAGTTGTTGATTGGCGTAGGGAGTAATGCCCGAGGTACACCGTCTTCAATGTCATTTGTCAGTAAGTGAGTTTCCGTGCTTGAATACTGCATCTGGGCCGTAACGACCGGATTCAATGAAATAGGTCTCATCCGGGTCTCATTGAAACATCGGGCCGCGACTCACCCAACGCTCCTTCACCACATGATACGCCGAAATATGTATTCTCCCCCCTCGACAAGCAAAGATCGTGAGAAAAAATAACTCATGTCCTCAAAGGTAACATCCATAGTAACATAATACTTTCTAGTTGCCAGGATGAAAGCACTTGTACATCTTTGATAACTTCCATAACCAACAAACACACATTTAATTGCCCGAGTATCTAATTTAGAACGTTGATTTTTAGGAACATGTACAAAAACAACACAACCAAATACTCGAGTAGGAAGATTATGAAAGGATGATAAGGATACGTAAGATGCGAGAATCTGAAATGGGATTTTTCCGTTAAGGACACTAGACGGGAGACGATTACTTAGACGGCGTAAGTCACAGACAAAGATCACCCCAAAGATATTTTGGCATATAAGCACTAAATAAGAGTGCACGAGCCATATCAAGTAAATGATGATTTTTTCTTTCAGACACTCCATTTTGTTCCGGTGTTTGTGGACAAGTAGTTTGGTGAATAATCCCATTTGTTTTGAAAAATTGTTGAAAAACATGATTAACATATTCCCCTCCATTGTCAGAACGGAGGATCCAAATGATGATATTATATTGTCTCTGAATAAAGGTATGAAAATTTTGAAAAACAAAAAAAACTTCATCTTTTGTTCTAAGAAGAGAAATCCATGATAACCTTGTACAGTCATCGATAAATGAAACAAAATATCTCATACCCGGAGTATAATGGTGCTTTAGATGGTCCCCAAACATCATAATGAATTAATTCAAAAGGAATAGTACTTTTATTAGAAATACTATGAGAATAAGTAACACGATGGCTTCGCCAAAACACAAGTCTCACAATGCAACACAAATTTCACTAACACCAATAAATAAAGTAGGCATGGTTTTTTTCATAAGACTAAAAGACGGATGACGCCTGCAGCGCATGCCACAACCAAATTTCACTTAGCTTATCGAATCAGAAATCAATGCAATGGCTTGCCCGTGCTCTGGTTTCTCCTCCTAGCTTGATCCAAGGAACAATCCGCCCTCGATACTCCTCGACCAATTATTTCTGGGTGCTAAGATCCCGAAAGATCACATACATAGATAAAAGGTTACAAAGCATTTAGACTCAATATTCAACTGTGGACGATATTAAGTGATGATAAGTCAGTACATATAAAACATTATGGAGTCAGAAGATGGGAGTGATATCAATCGACTTCGTCCTAAGACAGAAAGGCCTCACCATTAGCATTTGTAACATAAGACATCGGGGAAATAACTTATTATTAAAAAAAAGATTTATCATAAGTCATACGATCGTATGCACAATCAATAATCCAAGTATTAGACCCAACAGAGTGAGAAATATCAAGGTCATACCAATCTTACCACGACCAGCCTATTGAAGTCAGGATACCTCCACATTCCAAAGGATGATTCTGTCCATAGTAGTCCTGGTTCTTGGACAATTTGCCGAAATGCTTTTGCTTTAGTAACGAGGCACACGTTGTCGTTTTGGTTTCAAGTAGTATGGATATGGGGCTTTCCAACACGTTTCACGGAGATGCCCCCCGTTCATTGCAATAAGAGTGCAGAGAACGGCGGCGATTGGGAAAGCCTCAAGCGGCGGCCCCGATGAGATGAAATTGAGTTTGGTCACGGAGGAAAAAGCGTGCCTTTGATTTAGCTTGAATGGCCAGGTTCGATACTTCAACACGTGTCTCGACGAAGACTCTCAAAGTAGATTCGTCTTTACGACGTATGTAAAGCGCGTAGTCAAGCTCTCGAGATCTCGACATTCGGCCACCCGCCTTTAGCACTATTATGTTTTATATCAAGGCCTCTTAAGAAAGCACGCACTGCGTCGAAGCTCCTTCTCTTTCTCGGTACCACGAAGATCTTCTCGATTTTTAATTTTGCATGCGCGTTTCTCGGTCAATTTCAGCCGCATACATTTTTCAAATTGTAAAAAAAGAGATACCGATTGCCCATTTTGCCGGCCAGGTGTCACATACACGAGTTCGCCGAACTTGAATAAAGTCGACTCATTTGTATAAAGATCGCTAAGGTATTCCATATACCCTCAGCTTCACATTCCTCCACCATTTGTAATATATCATCGCTGATCGCTCAAAATAGGACTCACACGACAAAGCCATCATCATCTTCCTACCGAGTATAGGCTTTCATATCATCTTGACTAGAGCCCTAATTGATCCAGATACATGTCCCATCTTATGCATTCCACGAAGATAAACAGACATAACTTTTTTCCATGTTCGAAAATTTGTACCATTAAGTTTAGTACCCCCGAAAGAACCAATTTCTGAACTCTTAACGGAAACTTCAAAATTTGGAACTTCATGAATTCTAGAAACTTGATGTTGTCCTGGAATCTTCCATTGAAATAATAATAACAAGTATATCAGGCAAATGAATAAATTTTTTTCGAAATGTAATGATAAACGGTCGTCAATGTTCGCTACGGGTTTTGTTGCACGGAAACTGTTGCCTGACGGGCTGATCGGGACGGACCAAGAGCACGGTTTTGGAGCTTGATGCTGGCGAGAGTCACCGAATCGGCTGGTGGGCAATGGCCAGGTACGAAGGCGAAAAAAAGTAAATATTCGCGGAACGGCTCGAAGGTCGAAGCTTCAATTAAGAGCCAGCACTTAACGTAGTTTAAGAACGAAGAAAAAAACTCAAAAATGTAAGAAACTCGCGACACCGGGGTGGAACGGCGCGATTGCGATCGACCCGCATGATCGAACGTAGGCGCAAGGGCGCTGGTCAACGAAGGCAGTGGCGCGTGGTCAACCATCTGGTGGTCGCTGAGGACGGCGTAGTTTAAGAAACCGCACACCAGGTTTACGACGCCGCAGTGGTTGAAACAAGGCGCAGGGCGCTGGTCAATCGCGCAGTGGTCGCAAGGTGACGGGCGCTGGTCAACGGCGCTGGCTCAGCAGGTTAAATTCGCCTTGTAGTCATACGGCGTGAATGACACCATTGAACAAGACGACCGGACTCGCCATGGTGGATAATGACCGGCAACTAACCGCTGAAGCTAACAAGGCGCAGAATACGGGCGTCAGGCGGCTGGCGCTTAGCGGTGTTTATTCAAACCGTAAATTTTTTTTGTTTTTTCTTTTTATACCAAATTGAATTTACTTAATGCGGTTTACAAGCTACGCAATATCAAGAGCAATACATGTATAAATAAAGGACCGCTTAAAAGTGCTTTTAAGAAACAATATATTAGTTGCATACAACTAATATACAGCTTATAAAGTATATTAGTTGCATACAACTAATATACCATTTAGTGATTTATTAACATGAAAGTCATAATTCTTGTTGTGAAAACTTTGTTTTTAATATAGTTAAAGAGATATATATTTCCATTATTCTTTTAACCTCTAGAAACACAATTACCTCTTTATTAACTCATGATAATAATGGTTTTTATGAAAAAAAATTAATTAATTAATACTTTTTAAAACTCAAATCTTCAAAGTAAGAATCATAACACTAATTGGTATAGTAAAATATATATAAAAAAATATAATATATCTTGCAATGGGTTTGCCGTAATACCTCTACTACAGTTAACGTTCTCATCGTACAATGAATCTTACTTTAATTTAAATTCTCTCCCAAGTTCCAAATTAATTTCCAACATGGTGCTGTTACTATTTTGGTGGGTATATATATCATTCATAATAATGCTAAGAAAACAAATATGATAGGACCCTCCCTACAAAATTTAATCATTATTATGAAAAATATATTATTTCTTAATTATATTATTCAATAATATTTAAGTTTCAAAATCTAAAAAAAAAATTCTCTTCATTTTATTAAACTTATACCATATCTTAACGTAAATATGAAAAACATTTATACTAAGGTAAACAAAAATCTTCTCAACTTCAGTGAAATCAAACTATTATATATATATATATACCTAGATCACAAAGGTTCCATATGGCTTTCACATTATGAGGTGCAGGACACAAAAATGGTTCATATTAACTCTATTATGCTCCACTTTGATACAATTGAAATCTAAGATCAATTAATTAAGCACAAAATTCTAAACATGTGCCCTACATGACACCCCCCCCTCCACAAAAGTAACAAAGCTTAATTAATAGGATTACAAAAGCCGTATAGTAATGATGGAACTTTGTGCTTTTAGGGTTTTTGAATTTTAGGCTTCTGTACCAGCAATCGGCATCAATATTGTAGCAATTATAAGTTATTAAATGTCCCACAAATTTGTTAATTAATAGATACTATTTGCCCCTAATAATAAGAACCACACTTTTAGATGTAACAGTTCAATTGAACCCGAGTGGAAACACACCCCTGGTGGATAACACGACTTTCGTACTTTTTTTTTTTTACATTTCTCAATATATATATATATATAAATGTAAAGAAAATTAAAAAATAAAATGTATTGGATCCTGTTCTTTACCCATGCTCACAAATTTTTCACTGTTGACATTGCAATTTAACTAAATTTGCACTTTGTAAAGCCTTACAAGTTACAACCATCTATTTTTTTTTATCATGTCCACGTTATAAAACAGAGATAAAAGAATAATCTTTAGCTCTCTTCTTTTATATGGCCAACCACCTCCACGGTCTAGAAACATTGTTGACAATTTTCCAGGAGGATATATTTGGTGCACTCTATCATGGTGAGGTGACAATCATGTCCGATAAATTGTGTTTATATCATATCATCATGTCACATTTTAACAATAATTATTTCGAGTTCACACGATACTAGAGACATAAAAGTAAACTTATTAACAAAAAATAATACCCAAATAACATTGAACGATATTCAATTAGATGACGTTTAATATTAAATAAATTTAAATGATCGTAATTTAAATTAAACATTTTTCAATTATACATCATTTAATATAAAATAATGTATCATACTTTTTTTTAATAATAAAAATGTACGAAGTTAACCTCAAAACCTATTATATTTGTGATTATAAGTTTTAAAAGTATTGTTTTTTATAATAATAACAAATAACAAGACTCTTAAAGAGAGATTGATAACTTTGACTCAAATTTATTTTTGTTTTGATATTTTTTACCCCTATTTTCAACTAAGACATATCAAATATCTATATTTAGATTACCGATACGTATTTTGGTTAATTTCAATCGTAACTAATACTTCTGAAGTAATCTAATTTATTGAAATTATTATTGAATTTGATCAAAATGTATATCATTAACTTAAATAGAAGCATTTGATGTGTCTCATTAAAAAAAACTTTAAAAAATAAGAACATTTTAAAGGTAATAACAACCTTTAAAGAAATGTAAAAATTATTAATAAATTATAACAATTTCTTATCCCTCTCGTGTCAGACGTTATCCCCCAAAGCTAAATTCATGTATTGCATGTGTACCTGCCACGCCCACCTTTGATTAAACGATTGTATACGTTAATCAGCAAGTTGCTGATCATTATAAAGAAAATGCTACCACAGAAAAAGTTATCGACACCCAGCAATTCGTCAAAACTAAGAGTTAAGAGATAACACTTTACACAGTGAGTTCCTTGGTTCAAATCCCCAATTCCATGTATTATTTTATCTCTAAAAAAATTAATAACACCAAGTTTTTCCTCAAACCTAGATTATAATTTTTTTTTATTAAGTTACCTTTTCATCTACAAACTACAAACAGGACTTAAACCTATGTCATTTAGGTTACTAGGTCACTGGCGACTTAGATTAGAATATTAATCAACAAGCAAATAGGATTTTTTTTTAGGGTCAAAAAGCAAGCAACTAGTTTCTCATGGACTGGACTTGGACTTGGACTTGGGCTTGGCTGAGAGAAAACACAAAGCCTAGACTTGAAGTCTTAACCAAAACTACTACTATAACAAAAGCACCTAGCTACTCTTAACAGGTTACTAAAGTCACCAGTGTCCGTTCGTTGGAAACAAATGAAATTTTTCCTTGCATGAAATCCAACATGAAAGGTAGTCATTTACTCACCTAAAGCTCCACCTAATGTATTATTTTCACTCCTCCAAAGAGGATAATATCAAATGTAAGAAGCAAATAGTTATAAAAGGTCAAGAAGATAATTCCCTACGCACATATTTGTAGTGTAGAGCAATTATATTCCCATAAACCTCCCTAACAGAACAAGCTCCATAGTTTAAAGTTTCCAATTACCACGCAACTGAAAATTAGAAATACAATTATGAAGCATTGCACATTCCTCCATTACCTAAGAAACCGCCCTCAAAACAGCCCTCTGACCCTCCTGCACAAACCTTTGATATTGCATCCCTTTAGCTAGCCATCTTAAACAAACAATCCATGTCTCATTTGTCCTATTAAACTAAATTAAAATCCAGAGAAACATTAAGATAGAATGGTTATGAAATGTATTTTTCTTGCTGCTCTTGTAGAAGTCTTGCTGACGACTTAGCATCCAGGTACAGTGTACACACTTCCTCAAGATCCGCCTACAAAGATCAACAAATATAAATATCATCCAAATTGTTTAACAATATCAAGTTTGGCACATCAGCCCTTTTTTCTTCTAATTTTTAATACCTTGCAGATAATGTCTCGACCATTCATTTTTGCCACAATACTAGCAGGAGATAACAATTGCACAGCATGCCTGAAGGCAGAAGGAAACAAAGACCATTCAGTAAAAAAAAACACTTTTTTACCAAAGAACTACAGTTCCAGCCATACCTTAAAGATGTTCTTTGTCCAATCTCCCCAAGGTAAGCCAAACTTTCCTCATCTACAAGTAGTTCCTCCACCTGTGCACGGATTGCTAAAATCTGACCCAAGCAAGAATCGATAGCAATTTCAGTTTTTTGTTCCCCATATGCTAAGAGATTTATTTTTACAAATAAACATATATAGGAAACAAATGCATGTAAAATTTGACTTAGACCTTTATCGTGTCATCAGGACCATAGGTCTGTGTGCGGATAATCACTAGCCGGTCCAATAAGTCAACAGGTATGCCATGGGGACTTGTCATATCTGTTCCTCTGTATGAAGCATTTTAATATTCAGAACTTATAGATGACTCTATTAGCATTGTTAAGTTCTATCAGCATCTATATAAACATACAATCTCCAGATTAGAATAGCCTCGATTACAACTGACAAGTCTTAGAAAACAATTCGATAAGCTATTATGTCAAAAGTTTTATATTATAGGGCAAAAATTTCATCATACCTTACAGTGCAAATTCCTCGATTGGTTGCAAATATAACAATTGGAGACAGCGAGCTCTCTAAAGCACGATTCAAGTATGAAAAGCACTCCATATCCAGCATATGTACCTTTCAGTCATTATTTACGTAAAGTGTAAGAATTTTGACTTTATTAGGTAAGGAATAAAGAGAACGCGGTAGGGAAAAGAACCTCATCTATAAAAAGAACTCCAGGAACAAGCTCTGCTATTCCTTCATCAATATACCTGTTAACCACCTGCAATAAAGAAAACCTTTGGAATATACTCTCTTTTTTTCTTTACCAGGTAGAGCAAGAAAGAGGAATGTGCGCTATGCAAGATGCAACCCCTGCACACTTTTTTAAAATAAATTTTTGGCCAGTACAGAACAAAATATCCCATAGGGGAACTAAGAAATTTAAAAAAAGAATGAAAAATTTAAAAAAGTTCAAACAAAATCAAACCCCAAAGGTTTAAGGCACCAAGCCTTCCCTTGAAAGAGTATTTAGTTGTCAAAATGAGAATTAGAAAGTGGTGATATCAATGAAATCTAACAACTTATTTTTAGCTCCAAGGTAAAATTCCATTTCCTTGTATTGTACCAAAAATAAGTTCCAGCACTTTATATAGCTAAACTCTCCATTCTAACAGCTCTTTCCTCCAAACTAACAACATTCTTGCCTTGGGTAGAGGTGTTACCATAAATTTGAAATAGGAGAAAAGCCACTGACTACAAATTCCAAGGAATACAGAGGTAAGTAGTAAATAATTCAATACTTCAGCAGGAACAAGAACTTTGATAAACAAGATATTAAGCACAAAAAACAGAGGATGAAAAGTACATATAATAACCTAGTCCATTTTTTAGGTGTGAATATACTTTTTGGTTCGATTTGGAATGTGAGAACTGAAAAGGGATTGACAACCAAAGCCATAATAATCTGCATGAGTATACATCCTGATCCCTCATAATTTTAATACCTTATTTATTTCTTGTCGTAATTTATCGGTGATTTCTGTTTTTCTAGATTTCATCATTTGACCCATTAGAGATAGTATATCTTGCCCTCCTTGGGGTCTCGCATTTGCTGCATCTAAATCATGTAGTGTAACATCCTGTTTGCAGAGAAACATGCAAGAAAACAGAAAATGAGCATCAACAAAGAAGTACACGAAAACTAATACAGTCGAAAAAATAAAAGTGAAACTCTAGTAGCAACAAATAAACACAAGTGAAAGTTAACAACAACATGACTGAAACAGCCATAGCACATAGAACTTTGAAAAAGGCTTGTCTGAGAAACATGATACTTTCCACATCTATTATAACCTGCCAACAATAAATTTAGATAAATAAATAAAAGTCTTTTAACTTGTTGAATTAATTTAGAACCACAAAGGAGAAATAGTGTTAAGCTAGTATGATTAATAGATGAACACTTACGACCACTTTATAAGATATAATCCCAACTAAATCATTTTCATGGGTGGCATCAAGCAACCAATTCTGACTACCAAACAGCAGAATCTGACCATGTTTCCATAAAAGTTTCAGAACAGAATTTTCCTTGTAAATAAAGGCTTATAAATAATGAAAGCTCTTTTGAAGAGATTTAGACACAGGGTTTGAATATCTATGAACTCTCACTTAATCAACTTAAATAGAGGTACTTCAGAGATGCAATACCTAATAGCCAAACTTTCACATGCACTCATAAAAACAAAAGGCAAGAATCATAAAATAGGTGTCATTGAAAAAAGCTAGAAAGTCAGATTTTAAAAAAATGCTGTTTCCAACGAACCTGGACTATCTCCTTCTTTTTGTGAACATCTCCTTTAGGCAGTGGGACATATTCTTCTGCTTCAAGGTCAAATTCTGTAGCAAAAGCATCACTTCTGCCCACCCTTTTCACTGCTCCACTATTCGCTTCAATATATATAACATCACCTGCAGCTACCTACAAGTTATATGAGGAAAATCGTAGTGGATCAAACTTCACTCAAATTCTATATGAATTTGGAATTTTAGCATGCTGGATAACCCAATGCCCAAACCTACTAAGAGAAAGTGACAGAAAACAGATATACGATGCACAAAGTAGCTTATGAAAGAAATTATACTAGAATAGCTGGATTAAATTATTAAGTGAAACCATTTGAGAATAAAGGGGGAAGTAATAGGAGTAGAGGCGAATTGCTGGCATAGAAGACCAGATAAAGTATTACCTTCTCCTTAATCAATGCATCATAAATAGTAGGGTCCAATTTCAGTTGTTTAGTTCCCTTGACAGTTTTGAGTCCAATGATAACATGGCTAATACTTTTACCATAGCCACCTGTCATGCTCTCAGATTCCTCAGGAGAGAGTTCAGTAACCTAGAAATACACAAGGGTTAAGCCTATCCACAAATAAATAATTCAAATTTGAAGCCCACTTAAAGTCGAAACATATAGCAAAAACAATATCCATATTCCAATATGACTTGCCTCTCCTTCGTAGACCTCTTTAGTTTCCTTGATGCGCAAACCAATAGCTCGCCTGAAATTTTCCATTAATACCTCAGTTTTCTTTACTTCTGATGAGTAGACTTCTGATCCAACCATCGGGCAGAATGGAACCTAATAATAAGCAACCATGTTATAATATAATCAGTAGAATATGCCAAAGAACAATAAAATGCTGAGAAGCAACCTAATTTCTTTAACCGCATAAACTATTAAGCCAATATCTCAAATTATATTACCGAGAAAAATTGCGAAAAGTACCTTGCTTCCCAGCTCCTGGGATATTCCAAGTGCCAGCGCTGTCTTTCCAGTACCCGGAGGTCCAGCCAGTAGAAGTGCCCGTCCTGCCATCTTCTTCTGCCTTATCATATCAACAACAAGACCAGATGCTTCTCTTGCCTCCCCCTGCCCCACAAAACCAGCAGCCCAAGGCATTGCTCTTCCATTAACCTAAAGGAGAATGGTAAACAAAATCAACAGTTAGCAGCCATCCAAGAGGATTTTGAAGAAAAATGGTCCCCTTCTGGCGTCTGAAATTTAGCATTTGCAAAACATGTACCACATCTTTCACCATATGTTAAGTATTTCCAAAAGTCGTTAACGCAATCAGATGTTAGATTTACTAATGCCAAAAGCAGCAATTTTGTTTGTTCATTACTCCCAATCAGATATAACTAAAATCAACCTCATTAACTGCTAACAACTCAATTGAAATCACCCTATGAAATAAAAGTTTACAGCAAATTGTTTTCCCCAAAAAATTGATACACTATTGAATTACTAGAGCTAGCATGTCAAGACCAGATAGATGGATATACATTTATATAAAATAAAAACAACAAGAACAACAACAAGGAGGGATAACTGAAAGAGGAAAGTAGAAAGACAGTAAAATATAAATAAACACGAAAGAGGAACTAGCTTCAAAACTACCGCAAAACCCTAAACCCTAAAAATAGAGAAGGAAAATAAAAAATGAGGAGATTATTCCCATCATATAATGAGGTCGGTATGCAAATGTTCAGCTCATGGGTATCAAAAATATGTAGCATTGAGAAAAAAGAAAGTGAGAAAGTGACCTCGAGACCAAGGCCTTTTATGTGGGTATGAGTGGCAATGCGCTGCTTCTTGGTAGTAGATTGAACCTCCTCAATTTTCATCTTCTCCATTTCTCTCAATCCCCCGCAATCAGGCTCTCATGGAAGAAATAGCATAACCCTATGTATGGTTTCTGTTTTTTGACACAAACATTTAAACATACGTTCAATTTTTATTTTTTTTATAAATATTTTTAACAAATATTTTTTTTTGTTCTCAATATATAATATAACTTATATTTATAAAAACATATTTATGTTAAAATTTTAAATTAAAAATATATGACGGATAACGTTCAAAATTGTTATAAAGAAAAGATAAATGTTCAAAATTTGTAAAAAATAACAAATAAATGTTACTTCTAAAAGATAAAAATAAAATAAGTTAAATAAATGAGTTATATATAAAATAAAATAATTTTTTTAAGGTGTTGACATTGTTCGGAGCTTGCAAAATTTATTAGAACGAACCTATTACATAATATCCAAATCAAACTAACCTAATTTTTAATTTTTTTAGATTGAATTTTTATTAATTTAAATTAAATTTTACTTTTATAAAAATAATTTATATTAAGTTAATTTATTTCTTATTTCTTCTAACCTTATAAAAATCAAACCAATCTATATATACTTATATTTATTTTATATAATTATTTTTTTTTTTAATTTTACATAAGATTTTATACATGAGTAACTTTATAGATAATTTGATACGAAAATTGTTAGAACTCTTGGTCAGTGTGAGACTTAAGAAAACTTAACAACCATTTTTACATTGACAGAAATGGTCTCACAGAGTTATGGTGAGACTGTTAAGGACAAAATCAAAATCATCAATCAAGTCAAACCTATTTCTGATATCATGTTAAAAACTCAAGTCTAATTCAATTAAATAAAATCTCATTGAGTTAAGAGTTACCTAAACTTATAAGTAGTATTGTTATCGAATTTCTAACCGATGTGAAACTGAAGAAAACTTAACAAGAATTAACAAAATTTACTATATAAATCATAAATCATTATTATTTCTTATCGTCTATTTGTATAATAAATCAATAATAACATTTACTAATCTTATTTATTCTTAAAACTATTTCTTTATTTTGAAATTAATTTAAAGTTAAAGATATTAGATAAATAATTAAAATAAAAAATCTTTAAATGTATGAATTATAATTAAATTAATATTAAAAACATTAAAAATTAATATGGAAGAGTAAACAAATTTAATAAACAAAACATCTACAAAAATGAAAATATCTGTTTATTCATAAAATTATTTTACCTGACCTGAACCAAACCAAATAAAAATACAAAATAGATTAACAATGAAATAATTTTTAAAATTTATTTATTTGGATTGGTTTTTATTTTTTAAAAATTGTAAAACTAAATCAATTCATATATACAAATCCTTTAATTAAGGTCTAACAAAATTCGAAGTAATCACATTCAATCAATTGATACCAACTTAACCAGTTAGATTTTATAATAAGTTAGTTTAATTTATTACTATACAAACCCAATCTTACATGATCTTGAGCGTTAAAAATTGTAATATGTGAAACCCCAATACACAACTTTATTTAAAAAATATATAATTTTATATAAAGATTTATTCATATTCAAATCTTACTATTTTGAAATTAATAGATTATTTTATATGATATTTATTTAATATGATATAATTTATTTTTTTTATTTTAAAATATTAAAAAAATTATATTTTTTAATAATCATTGTTGATTGTTTGCTTTATAACTTTATATATTTTTTAAAAGAGTCAAATAGATTTAATTAAAAAATAGTTTATAATTTAACCCAATGAAACTAATTCAAATCTATTAATGTATACTGAATTGGATTAAGATTTATATTTATTGATTTACACCTAAAGATTTTTTAACTCCTTAATATTAAGTTGGGTTGGAATTTTTGTAAAATTCAACCAACCGTATGGATGTCCACCCATACGATCATAATATTAACACAATATATTTTATATTATATCAATAATAATTTTATTTAATATTAATAATACTTAAATATAATTAAATAAATAATTATAATAAATGATTTGTAAACAATAACAAAAATGTTAATATTCCTCCTTTTTATGCTTGTTGCCTTTTTAATGCGTCTCTTTTCTTTTATTTTTTTCTATCTTTCGTTCTCTGTGTTGAGGCGGAAAAAGGTATTACTTTCCTCTTATTTTGACTATTAGCGTATTGTAAAACTTTATATATATTTAATTTTAAATATTATTATGAATTATTATGTACAAATTGAAATAATTAAATTCAATTAAATTTATTAAATTTATTATAATTATAATATATGATATTATCGTTACCTTATACCCTAAGCTTTGTTGAGGGAAATTTTAAAATAGTTAACGATTTTTTTTATTAAAATATATTTTAAATTCATTCTTATTTAATAAGATAATACAAATTTATTATTTCTTGTAAAAAAATATTAAATATTATTTAACGATTTTTAGCTAAATTTTTAAGGAATATAATTGATATTTTTAAAAATATTTAATTTTTTACAAAAAAATAACAATATAAATATTTAAATGGTTATTATTACTTCTTAACTATACTATAATTCAATTTTTTTATTTGTTAACCATATTAAATTATAAATCATTTATTTAAAAAATAATAAATAATTTATAAATTTATGATTATTATTTTATTCTTATTCATGTAATGCTTTCTTTAATAATATTGAAGATGATTTCTAATGCTTAATTTGATGAATTATTTTGACTTCTTTATTATTTACTCTTTTTTTATGTTTTTAAACAACAATGGTATTTTGTCATGAATTTTATTTCATTTATAGTTCTAATATATATTTATTTATTTCACATTAAATGTTAAAAATATTTATCATTTATAATTATTTGCTATATTTCTAATTGATATTTTTTAATTTGATTTGATTTTCTAGTGAAATAAAAAAAATAATATAAAAGGATTTCAATAGGAAGACTTGATAATGAAATGATTACATGATTAGATATGTAGATAAAAAATAAATAATTTGTTATTACGTTATTTTATATAAATTTTTATATGTAATAATATTAAGTAAATTTTAATAAAAATGATTAATTTGTGATTTAAAACAGTGTTAATAAAAATTTAATATTAAAAGTTTTATTAAGAAGATTAACTATAATATAGTTACGAATAAAAAATAATTATTATATATTTTTTCGTAAAATTAAATATTTTTTTAAATATTAATTTTATTATTTGAAAATTTTGTTTAAAATTATGAAATAGATTTTAGTGAACTTTTTTCGAGAGAAGTAATGAATTTTTATTATCTCAACACTTTTAACTATAAGTAATAGATTTTACCATCCTTTATTTTTTATCTAAAAGTTTTTCCTTTCTTAATTATACATTTTTAATTCAATTTATTATTTTACTTTTTTATTCAAACTACAATACGCATAATTTGGTTTAATTTTGTATGCAAATTTCATAATTTGAGAGCTTTTCTTAATTGAACTTATTTCGACGATAAGCCAAATTTCCTGAGACACTATTTGTTATTAATATATGGCAACTACCTAAATAAAATTACGAAAAAATGGCACCCCCGATCTGTATAACTTTAGTTTTTTTAAAAAAAAGTGTATTACTATTAGATTTTAATCGAAGTATTCTTATCTTTCGATTAAATGATATATATTTTTTAAAATTATAAAATTAAAATAATATAATTAAAATATTTATTTTATAAAAACATTAGATGACAGTAAATCAATATTCACACGTTTGTAATCATTTTAACAGCAAAGCTTGGTTAAAAAAACGAATATGAGCAACAGTTCCAATAAAGTGTGTGATTAGACCCCTCATCCTAAAAGGAATTATTTTACTTAAAATAATAATATTATCAAAATATAAATTATTATTATTATTATAAAAATAATTTATTAATAATAATTTTATCTAATAATATAATATTAAAATATAATCAAAATTAATAATAAAGTTAATATTTTTTTTATAACATTAAGTTTTCAAGTTGTAATATTATGAAAAATCTTCTAATCAAAACAACAAACCAGTTAAATTTTGGTTCAACACAATTTTCGTCCTTCTCTATTTATTTATATTTTAATTTAATCAATTAGTTTTGATTTAAAATTTTGTAAAACTGATAAATAATGAGATAATATTAGTTTCAAAGTTGAAAAAAAATATTAATTTTATTAAAATAATAAAATAAAATGTATGAAATGTAAATAATATTCTTAAAATTTATAATTATAAAAATAATATATTTTTACTAATAAAATATATAAAATATTATTTTATTTTAAATATAATATTATTTAAAATAAATTATAATTATTTATTTAATATGAAATATTTAATTAAATTAAATTTAATATTATTAAAATATTATTTTTGTTGAGTTAATTTCATAACAAAAATTTTAATAAGTGGGACAGATACACGTCGGACTGTAACTGGCTTTCCTTCTCAAAGCAAAAAAAAAAAAGAAAAGAAAAATACAATGCCAATGGCGCCCACAAATACCCCCGGCAAGAGAAACTCCACCTAAAAATTCAGTACTTCACCGCCAAACTGACCGACCCAACTCTAGTGTTCTTCTATACTCCACAATCAAAAAGCTAACTCACATGATCGTTTTCGCATTCAAGCCATGTTGGGTCTCCGAGATGTTCTTCTCATAGCACCAACCCATTCCCTTCACCAACAGACCCAACCTATTTCCTTTGATCACCTCCCAACTCTTCCTCTTTCTTCTTCCACAGCCCTCGGTGTTGGTTTAGGCATTTTCCCATTCTTCACCCCTACTCCATCTGCTTCACATCCACAACAATCCCCCACCAACGCAAACACCGATTATTGTGACCTTAAGAAATTACAGGAATTGAATTCCTCTAAGAAAAACTTGGTCAATGTCGAAAATGGCGAACAATTTGTGGAAAATGATGGTCGAGCGAGTGGTACGAGGCCATGTAAGGACTGTGGGAATAAGGCCAAGAAGGATTGTGGGTATGGGAGGTGCAGAACTTGTTGCAGGGGACGTGGTTTTGATTGTTCTACTCACGTGAGGAGCACGTGGGTATCTGCTTCTCACCGGAGAGAGCGTCAAAAGATTGTGGTTTCCGGTAATAATGGTTATGTTGTTGAAGATGGTTCTCCTGGGTCGTCTTCTGGTGTTAAAAGACCAAGAGTTTTGGTTCCTTTGCAAGCTCCAATTACTACCTCTCACACTTCGACTTCCATCGCCAACACACCCAGGAGCTTTGGTGCAACCTCTAGTCCCCAAGGTACTTTCTCTATCTCTGATTGACTTGGTATTTCATTGAACATTTGATCTAGGTTTTGTTTTAGATAATTGATACAAAAAAAGTAAAATTGGGTTTACTTATTCATTATTGTGTGTATTTTTTTTTTAAAATAAAAGATGAAAACTTCAAGAAATCGTTGCCGGGTCAAGTTCAAGCTCCGGCGGTATTCAGGTGTCACAGAGTCACTGCAATTAGTCATGGTGAAGCAGAGATTATATACCAGGTTACAGTGAGAATCAGCGGTCATGTTTTCAAGGGGTTTCTGTATGACCAAGGAGCTGATGAGAAAAATGAAATCCCATGTATTTCATCATCCTTGCAAATGGAGAACAATTCTATAAGTGGTAGAAATGCCCATCAGGTCTAGCTGATGCTTTGATTCCATAGGTATGGTCTCATTTTATAAATATATTTCCCCTTTGTGGCTAATTGATTATAGTCTTGGTCAATGACTCAATGCTGAAACTCTATGGCCATTTATGTATGCTTTGACTAATTTGGAGGCTTAACTAATTTTCCTCAGTATATGCACGTTAATGTTTGTTCATATCACATCAAAATCTATTTCTTCCTTAAATTATGCTCATATGAGCTATTCTCTGACTGAATGTTAATGGATGAGATTAACAATGAATAAAATATAAATATCATGATATAGCCGAACTTTGAGTAAGCTCATATCCTTACTTGCACTATACTTCACAAGTATATTTACTTAGTTTTGTACCGGTCAGAAACACTAAACCCTTTATGTAAAGTTTCTTCAATATGATGGTATATCCTCTGCCTTTGTAAATTAATTACTTGACTAAAAGACTAATGTATCAAATCTATTTCTTCCCTACTCAATCAACATACAGCCCTGCCCATATGGATGTTTTGCTTGCACAAATCTTCAATATGGTAATTGGCTCTTTGTTTCAAACACCAACATAGAGGTCCCTTGATACTAGAAAACGCAGTCTACATTCTCAATTTTCACACATAATCGATTAGTCCCAAACTTAATAATATTATGATAGTATAGATTTGATTGCAGACATCACCGTGCTCTTTACCTTTTGATTTATAAGTCTGGTTTGCGTTATTGGTTTTTCCCAGGAAAAAAAACATAAAAAATTGTGTTAGAATCCTTGTAGGTGCAGCAATTTGTAGAAACAACAAAGATAGCCTTCTATATTTCATGCCTCTTGTTCTTGGTACGGACATTGATATTTCCTTTTGAGTGTAAGTAAAGTACTACTCTAGTGAAGATACAGATTGCAAAAGCTGATGTGCTTTGGCTGATACAGAAATAACATGATGCTGCGTGATATTTCTGTCTATGCAATTAATCATCTTATGGCTACAGCGTCCCTTTCCCTCTTCTTTTGAACTTATTTATTCAGAATTCTGAAACATGTGTTTTACTTTGGTAGGGATCAAGAAGAGACATGGTGCAGCTTGTGTCGAGAACTTGAGATATATGATACATCTACTTAGACTGTACAAGTGGTTGATGTAAATGTCTACTGCAGAATGTGTCATAAACAGTTTTTGTTTTGTATTATGCTTATTGGCTCCTGCAGAAGACATGTTGGTATTGCTTTTGAACAGAATCCCAATTAGAAACTCAATGTTAATAACTTAACATTAGAAACTAGTGAAAAGACTTTAAATGTTTTGGCTAGTTTGGCAAAACATGTTGATTCTTTGTTCATTTATTATGATGGTATGGTCGTGCTGTTTTCTTATATCGAAGTCAAAGTTTTCCTGTACAAGAAACTAGAGCCTACTGTGATGAAAGAAGAAAAATGAAGAGCCTGTAAATTCCACATTCTGTACATTTTTATTCAGCAGTTAAGTCCCAGAAACGCCTCACCTGGGTAAAAAAATTCCAATCAGAAAGAATCACATCCAGTGTAGGTTGATTCACTCCTTGTGTTTACTTCATTTACAACTTCAAAAAGGCTTTCATTGACTTTGGCTATGACTAATTTATAACTTCATTACAACAGATCACAATCTATGACTGTAAATGAAAAAGAAGCGTTGAGAAGGTCGAAGGAAATGCGATTCCAAAATGCCAAAGCATGTATCCTATTCCTGGTAGCCACATCTAGTACTCCAATGGCCGTGTCAAGGACATAAGCTTTTATGTTACCAAGCACACTCAGTGCATTGAAGAGTTGACTGTGCATATGTTGCCACCAGCAGTGTGTACAAAGATTTGGATACAAATATACCTTCATGTGTCTTCTACAAAAATTCTGAAAATAAAATCACGAAAGCGTTTTGAGTATTGTTTTGGATCAACGGCGGAGATTGAGGTCGGGTCATAGTGGATGGATTTGTATGCATGTTCAAGCTTTTTGCTGATATCATAGTCCTGCAGTATGTCGATTATACCAAAAACCATGACAATATCATACAATTCTCCTGTTGGTTCTCCAACTAGCTGAGCCTCACAACCACCTCTTCTTACTGTCCTTTCAGCCAATGCTGGGATGTTATTACCTAATATATAATTAGTCAACCTGAAGAATCCAATAGAAAAAAGAATAAAAAAATTCAGATTCAAACAGCATATTTAAAAAGTGCAGGTTAACATTGAAATGTTGACGAAAAACCCAACTAAGCATAATTGCTTGTTTAAAAAACCAACAGTTTTGTTTATGCTTTTGAGCGCTTGTAAAAGTGCTTCCGAAATAAACAAAAAATTACCATAAGTGCCTTCAAGGCTCAAGAAGAATAAAAATGTGACATAATTTACTTTTAAACAGAAAAAAAAAAGCAAAAGAAAGAACTCGTTGTACTTAGAAGGGTCGATATGGAGTTGATCCATATCTGCTCTAGAAAGACGAGGGCTTGCTTCAGTTTCAGTTCCTACAAGATAAGTTGAAAACACATTGATGCATTTAGAAAATTGTCATGTTAAAGTAACATGGTAAGATGAAAACTCGATATATGAGAAGAAATAACCAGAATGGGTTCCAGAAGAATGGCCAGGAGGTGTGATAGGTTCCCTACATAAAGTGTCCCGAAAGTGAAGACCAACCAAAAGACTATAGTCCATTATCCTTTCTTGTTCAAGAAAATCACAATCTTTATCTACTTGCCTGCATGAAAGTATCCTATAACTTAGAAAAAAATAGACCATTAAACCTTCTATACTACCTTTGAATTCAGAATCACCAACACATTTAAACATTGGTCTTCTTCAAAAATACACACATCATATGAGTAACTTTTTATCTATTAATGAATTATGGACATAATTCTAGCTCTAAATTCAGGAAAAAATTTGAAGAAGATAAAGAAGACATTTGACAAGAATTTACCTGCAAAACTCTTGAAACCAAAACTTGTGCAAACGGAATAAGTAATTGAGATCAAGATCTTTAAGGGTGGTTGTTGCATCAAGTTCTGTCTCGGGTTTATCAGTTGTTCGGCCGTGGGAAGAACCTTTCAAGTCAAAGCGTCTGTGAATTCCATATTCAGTGCAAAATAGATTCCCCATAATGACAAAACGCACCTACAATTCCAACATGTTCATGAATTAGCAACCCGGTTGCATTCATAAAAAAAGTCAAGATTTTCATACCTCACAACATTACCTTCTTCTGTGCAGCCCCTGTTAGCTTTACACAATGTAACCCAAAAAATTTTGTTACCAGGGTGTTCTCAAAGGATTTAACATGTTTATAGTACGCAGGAAGCATCCTTAGGAGAACCTAAAATCATATTGTTTGGTTAATAAATAAAGTATTATTCACCACATAGAAAATAGAGAAAATAAAAACTTATTCATGGATTATAGCAGGTCATAGAAGAAATGTCACTGTAGAATTCGATATTTATTTTCCAAAATTACCCGATGGGGCACGAATATGAGATTAAGCAAGAGAATAAAGCACTGAATGGCTGAGAGCAACAAGGAAATTATAATGTCATAACATGATAAGAAAATATAGGGTTCAAAAATGGTAAACCAGTTCAATCTATTGGAGAAAACTAGTTGCTGAAATGGTATCCAAGTAGAACCTGGAAAAAGATGTGAGGCTATATATGTATATTTTGAACAGGTATATGAACCAGAAAAGGAACTAACTTTTACTTCTGCCTTCTTCATGGTCTTTATCATGTACCGGTCATCATTTGTTAAGTAAAAAAAGCTTCCACTTTTTCCAGGAGATGAGAGCTCCCGTAGGGCATCGTTCCCGCATATTGATAGCATGTAATCAGCCGGATCCACTTTAAACAGTTTCCTAAGTGTCCTGAAAATATAATGAATTATGGACGTTCATTATTTCAATTGTGACACAACATGTATGACTATACAAAAAGCTCCATATATGCTGTTGCTACTGAAATATGGATTACTGATTTTTCAAAAATCACATGATATTGGAATGGAAAGGGATATACCAAATATGACAATAATTTTTATAGTTAATGCCATTAAACTAAAATGACATGCTCAGCTTAAACAGGAAATTAGGCTCAACCTGAAAACCAAAGGGCAATAGTCCTTCCATTTGAACTCACATGACTGGTGAGGCGGAGTGTACTTGGATCCTTCCGCTGGAAATTTTGTCCATACTTTCTCCCGAGGATCAAATGCCGATGACTTGAGATCAGTAGACGTAGCTGGAGCTGGCCTTCCAACAGAATGCCTGTACTATGGCACAATCAATAAATTACATACATTGAAGAATTTACTGACGGTTAGAACATTTCCTTCTCTGAACATTCTTACGTCAGTAGTGAAAGTTTTCATCATATTGATACTAAATTTTAACAAACATATTTCACTGCCTTTACTACTAAACCACATATATAAAAAAAGCAGCACATGACTAATACCTGATTCCCAACTGAAGATTGAGCATGAGTTCGTAATTCTTGTGCCCTTTAGATATTGTTAACCCTTGCTTCTTCACCGGCGGTAATCTAAGAGGTGAAGGTGAATTTCTGAAGCCTCTATAAGAACCTTCAAGGAGCAAACCTTCAATTCCATCTCTAGAATGCCTGTGAAATCCCTCAGAAGCATTACTACTAAAGGATTCTGCACTACAATTCGTACCACTTCGATCAACAGACATTCGTCTCGGCTTATTGTTCTCATTACCTCTCCTATATTTATGCAATGTCTCCCCTTCATTATTAGAACAACCTAACATCTTTTGTGAAGGAAAAATTGAGATCTTTTCATCAGGACATAATACACAATCATTTGAGATCAATGAAAACACCTCTTGAGGATCCCAATCAACATTTTCTTCACGAGATTCAGATGGGTAATAAGTCCCATTTTGTTCTTTATGGTCTTGATTCCAAACACCTGCATAATAGCTACCATTTTCCCATCTAAAAGTCCCATTTCCTTTAGGCATATTGTCTTCCCAACACCCATCATAACTATCTCCATTACTCCACATCATTGTACCATTTCCATGAATCATTCCCTTTTTCCATTGCCCAATATAATGATTCCCATTCTTCCATTGGTATCTACCTTGACCCTCTTGTAACCCTCTTCTCCATTCACCTTCATAATAATCCCCATTAGCAAAACTTTCAGTACCTTGTTCATGTTTCAAATTCATAACCCAAGAACCTTTATATGTATCACCAGAACAACCTGTATAAGTCCCCTTACCATCCATATACCCACTTTTAAATTCACCTTCATAAGTGGCACCAGAAGGCCAACTAAACTTACCTTTACCAATAGTCTTACCCTTAAACCATTCACCAAGATACATACACCCATCTGTCCATAAGTACTTACCTTGACCATGTGGGACATTATCTGCCCATTGACCAGTGTAAAAGTCTCCATTTGTGAGGAGTTTCTCAACATGCTTTGTTTCACCAGGTTCATCATCAGTTGGAGTTACAGACATTCTTGTAAATACACTCGTTACCTTTTTTTTTGCTGCTGATTTTGATTTTCGCAATGTTGCTTCCAAGGTCTTTACGAACCCACGGTGCTCTTTGCTCATCCTCCCTGAACCTCCTTCCCTCTACCCACCTCCACCTCCTTCCCTCTCTCCACCTCTTTCCTTACTTTTCTCACATTCATTCCTTCTAGCTATTCATCTTCATCGTTCAATACCCATATCAAAACTTCTCTCCTTTTTGGAGACACATAAAGAAAGACAAAATTGTACAATGCTCAAAAGCATAACAAAGTTAATGTTTCGGCAACAAACCCATAAGCTTGGAAAGTGGAATAATCACCAGCAATATATAAAAACAGAGGTAACCCCCCCTTTTTTGGTCAATTCGTTTGTTTCTAAGAAATGGGTATCTCAGATTTTAGAGGAAAACAAAAGGAAAAGAAAAGAAAAGTGGAACTGTTAGATTGCTGGAGAATGCAAAAAGGTTAATTGATACAAACAAATGGCTTGCTCTCGGTGCCCTTCTTTTTCGTCTTTTTCGTCTCTTTCTTCTATTTTCATTTTTTATTTTATTTTTATGTATTTCTTATTTGGTCAGGTTTGAAGTTTGAACAAGAGATTCAACCCAATGATCTTTGATTCCGGACTTGGCTCCTAAAAGCACTCACAGGCCAAACAGTTGGAGGGAAGACAACAATGTTAGTTTCGGTAATGTCTTTGCTGTTTTTAGTGTTCTCTGCTTTTATTCCAAATCCCAATTACTAGTTCTAATTTTAGTCTTACTTTACAAGCTATAATGTTTTGCATACATGTCATGTCCTTGTCTTTTGATTTTATAGCTCACTTGTCCAGTTGTCCCCCACTTTTCCAGCGTAAGAAAATGTGCAGTGTCTCAAATTTTGAGTTATATTATTAATAAGTAAACTCGTGTTTTAAAAAAAAAACATGTTTAATAAAGTTGTCATCTTTACCATATATTTGTAATAGCTGTTATAAAAATCTTTTTAATTAAATTATTTATATCATTTTTTTAATTAGATTAGTAAAGATGTTATATTTAATTTTATAAAAATAATTAGTTAAAGATAAAATATATAATTTTGATGATTTTTTATTTAAAATATTATTATTTTTATTAGATAATTAAAAGTACGACTCTTTTAATAAAAATAAAAATAAAATTTAATATAAAATATTTTAAAAAAATAAATAATAATAAAATTAAGGAAAAACTAAACATTTTAATTTAAAATTAATAAAATATAAAAATAAAATGAAATTAACAAATATTAAGAAATAAATATTTTAAGAATCTTTTTTATATCATTTATGATTTTACTATTAATAAATATTCATATTTAATCGATACATAAAAAATAATAATATCTTAATAAAAATAATATAATTTATATTTAATAAATTATTTTTAATAAATTAATATCGTTTTTAATTTAAGAGATAAACAATTTAAATAATCTACACTAATAATATTTTTTTATATATATTACAATGTTATCAAAAACTATGTCATTACGTATTTAACTTTTAACTTTTAAATTTTCCGCTATAGGAATTGACATAAACTCCAAAGTCTTACAGATTTCAAAATAAATAAGAAATACATGTTTTACCATGAATATGTTACACTTTATCTTGAATATTCCCCGGACAAGTGAATGAATGATTATTATTTTTTCTTCCTTGTTTTTACTTTGTCTTTGAACTCTCCGTAGTTGGTTTTTTTTTAAGTAATTATCTTCTTTTTTAGTTCTATAATAATCCCATCCAATATTTTAATAAAGGATTGGAGGACGTAATGATATTAAAAAAAAAAAGTGTTGGAAAAGACTTACCTTAAAGATTGCAAAATTAATAAGTTATCATCGTACATTATTAGAAAATTGGGAAGGTTTTAATCAAGTAGATTTTGATAAAATCTTATTAATGCTATTAGTTAATGAGATAAGGTTCAATTCTCGACGCACGTATCCTGCAACTAAAATAAATACTTATTATTTGAATTAAAAAAAAAGAAGAAGATAAACTTTAATATTCGATAGAAATAAAAAAAATAGAAATATACTTAATATTTATAAAAAATTTGAAATTGAGAAGGTTAAAATCCATTAGTTTACATTTTAAGTTCACGAATGTTAATTAAATTTAACATTCGTTTAGTTAAGAGTGATAATCATAATCATAATAATAAATTAAAATATTATTTAATATTAAAAAATTAAGTATAAGAAAAAATATTTTTGATAATTTTTTTCAATATTATTTAAAAAATAACATTAAAATATTAATATATAATAATGAAGTTCTATTATTGATCTATTATTAGGTAATCAAAATTGACAAAAAAAAATTTAAGATTTTAAGAAGGTTTGTGGTTTTAGATTTAAAGATAAAATAAAAATAATATTTTTACTCAACGTGTATGAAAATGATATAAATTTCTATTATGAGATTATAGATTAATAATTTTATATCTTTTAAAAATTGTTTATGGTTGATTCAACACAATTAAACTTAAAATTATGTATAAATAATTTTATTTTTAATCTCATTTTTAATAATCAAATATTAATTTATGATTAACAAAACTAACCACTAATTTAAATCAATTTATAATTTACTAGACGACCTATATGACATTTTGATGCATTAACTCAAAAGTTAATTCATTAACAGAAGTAATTTATAACAACTATAAATATAATATTCTTACTCTTTTCACTGTGAATCTAATTTGTACAGCCAACTCATCCATGACACGTAACAAAATCTTCAAAAACAAAAAAAAAAGTTTAAAAATACCATGTCTCAAAGAAAATGGAAGAATATGGTATTGGTATATATGAACTTTATTTCCTTCTTTATATGTTCCCTATCAAGAACAACGATTAATTTAAAATAGCAATAGGTATATTCCCCTTAGAGATATTAGTCTCTTTATAGAATGAATAAATAAATAAATAAATATATATATATATTAGTATTTTTTTATTATATTATAATAAAATACATAAAATAATTATTTTATTTTTAATATTAATTTTATCTTAATATCATTACTATTAAATAAAATTATTTTTTCTTAAAAAATAATATAGTTGGATTTGCATGTTAGTGGGCCTAAGGTGTATAACACGTCCTATTCGGCCAAGCGTGCAATATGATCATCTACGAGACAGCCTAAGCCAGTAAGCAAAAGATCAATACCCATTTCTCTGAATCCATTGGCTGTCTCAAAGCATTTGGCATTTGCTAAGTCAGACACCTGTCTTTCGATAAAAAATAGTTAGACACCTGTCGTGATTCAAGCAAATCTACGTGTACATTTAATTAATTTCTACCTTCAGCATGCTTTTTTAATAAACAGTTACAAATGCTTTTCTGAGCTTATAATATAATAGTATATAAACAACAAATAGTTTTATATTATACGATTGAATATTAAATTTTATAATAATTATAAAACTATTTATTAATATAAATAAATAGATTATATTATAATATGTATATGGATAAAAAAAATACTATTCAATGCTTTAATATCATGAAAGTCCACACCTACTACTCAAAATTTTCTTGTCCCAGTTATATTAAAATGCTTTCATTTCCTATTTATAAACCTATTTTTAATTGTCAATGCATCATTCTTAGAAGAGTAACAATACTTATAATTCAATATGTACTTAAATCTCACCGTATCATTTGATATTATCACACATTTATGCTATATAATAATGTCTCTTTCTTTTGTCATAATTATAGATACGTATACCTATATAATTTATAAAATATTAAAAATAATTACTCACTAAATTTTATTTTAATAAAATTTTCATATTATTATCTTTTTTAAAAGGTTAACTATAATAATAATTATTATTATTTTAAAATATGTTAATAATTTTATTTAAAATATATAATTTATATATATATATATATATTATATTCACATTTTCTCATAATAATAATAATAATAATAATAAAATAAAAAATGCAATCCTTATTTTATCAGTTTACGTAAATTATTTATGTTTTTAATCTGTTACCTTTATACTAGTTGCTCTATGCGGTGGATAAATTATTTAATCGATACTTCTATTTTGTTTAATCATTTTATTTTCAGGTGCCATGCTAAATTAATGTATTAGTTTGATATTTTCACTAGCTTTAATTATAATTTTATAAGTCAAAATAATACATTAAAAGTTCATTTAATAACTTTTAATGACATTGTTTTTTAAAATATACACCCGATGACATGACATATCATTTAAGGACATAACCATGGCATGTTATGGAGGTGCCACGATCACCCCAAAATTTTAATAATTAATTTGTTTTTTTAACCTTTCCTATATATAGATTAATAATCAATTTGAATTCAAAAATTAAAAAAATGTTACATGTTTGTACAGTGCATAATTCATCAGAAAGTATAAGACATCTTGAGATATCCACGTGTGATCTAAAGTTAGGACATTAATGACTAATTCTTTGCTAAATAAAACGATATTTTTTTAACACTTGTTTTTTTCGCTCTTCCCAAGACCTAGCTCATAAGTAGATATTGGGAAACAAGTTTGTACCATCTGAACTAGTATGGTTCCAAAATGTTTAAACTCACTATCTTATAGAGAGATTATAAAATAGATGAATGTAAATGATTAAATGTGTGGATCTTTATGAGTGGTTCATCTATTTATAGCACATTTATGGGTATATGTGTCAACTATACAATATGTATATATAATTGCGTGTCAGGGAGACATAATTAACTTAAAATACAATGTGTGAGAGATCTAGGTCGAGTTTTACTCATGTTGTCCTTAGGCTCCGTTTTACTAAGACTCGAATTGCCACTAATCTCAGTTTGTCTTATAGGTAGGATGTCTAAGGTACTTCGTCTTCTATCTTAGACTAGACTTGATTTAGATAGGTTACAAGTTTCGATCTTTAGTTCGGTCCAGATGTTCAAATACTATCTACCAACATTTAGAAAAATATGTATAACAAAAGAGCAACTGTTTTTTACATAATTTTTACTTAATAAAATTATAATTCTATTTCTAGAATAAAATTGTTAAATTTTATAAACTTCATTTTTTAAAATATTGTAAATGTTTAACATAATTCATCTATAATTTTTTTATTTAATCCCTTGGTATCATTAAAAACCTCTTCACAAGAGGAGTTTATGTATTAATAAATATGCTTAGATGAGAATCTTCAAGTAATATAATTGATTGTGCAAATGAGAGTGGCAATTTTTTTTTTTTTTTGCAATGCCTCTCATTCCATTGCGTAATGACTTGTATATAAGCATGACCATCACTAAATTCCTATCGTCGATATATTTTTAAAACCATTAATGTCGTCATAGAATGTCTATTTTAAAATTTAACATCAATCAAACTATCAAATTGATTTTTAGGATCTAATTTCGCCAACCTATTGACTTCTAAGATATTATTTTATTAATCTAATAGAATTTTAAAGTTTAAAGTATTCAAACATTGGGATTTATTGGGTATTTGAAGCTTTATTTATTTATTTTCCCGACTCAAGTTAAAAATGATTCGGTGATGGGGAGAGAGTTTTTGGTTGGCAAACTTCATTTATTTTACTTAATTTTTTTTTGTGATATATTCACATCTTTATTTGATAAATAAAAAAGAAAAATCCATTTGACTATTTTTGATTATGGAAGTTAAAATACAGAATACGGATGAGATGAAAATAATCTTTAAAATATTGATATCAATTATAAATATTGAGATTTAAATTTTACATTAATATTAAAAATATTATCGTTATTAAATTTTGAAAAAAATTACAAAAATTATGAATTCTTTTTATAAAGTTACTTAAAACATCAAAGCAAACAATTAATTATGTTTTAAATTAGTTTTTTATTTAAAACATATATTTATAAATATTAATAGAGTTTGTTTTGTTAATTAATTAAATCAATTATAATTAATCAAATATTATAAAATGAGCATTTATAATATAAAATAATTATTCAGATTATAAATATATAAATCTTGATTATATATAATATAATTTGAATTATGAAAAAAACTAAATAGAATTCTAACAAAGAAAACATGATAATGAAATAAAAATAAGAGAATATATATATACGAAAGAAAGACAAATGTTGTGAAAAATTCAAAGAAATAATAGTTTGATTGAATGTATAAAAAAATATAAATACATAAATTTAAAAATAAAAATATTTAAAAAATAAAATAATATTTTTAATAATAATTGATATTTGTTAATGTTTATTAACATTTTGACGATAATGTTAGGTTGATATTCATAATATTATGAAAAAAATGATATTTATTCAATATTTTTTAGATAATAACGTTTTGTAGACAATATTATTATATTATTGATATTTTATCGAATAAAATAAATAACACATGTTAGTATCAATATGTTTAAAATCTAGACAATGACAATATCGACCTTATGAACGATTATTTAATCTTTGATGACGGCATGCAAGTTAAAGAAAATAGATTAGGTATTACAAAAGTTAATATTAAAGTTTAAATTAGTTTTTAGTCAAATAAAATTTTAAATTAATAATATATTGTAAAAACTTTCAAAACGAAAGTGTACCATAATGCTTATATATGAGTTAAATAACAAATTTCAAAAATTTCTCAACAATTATATCTTTTCTGTTCGACATCTTTTAGATTTCTATTACCAAAGAGCACGTTATATTCTTCTTCCTAAGCTTTTTTTATGGATAAGTTTTTATTATATTTTTTTTAGTTATTAAATAAAACCAACAATAATTTTTCATCCTTTTCGTTTTAATCTAGATCTAAGGTGTCCTTCCTTAGCATAGATTTTATGTGTTCGATTTTTTGATATATTTTCGTTAATATTTATACATATATTTTTAGATTTAATATTAAATACATATGTATTACTTTATTTATTTAAAATTATAATACTTTCAAGGCCATGCTTATAAAATCAATAAAGTTTGTTTAAGATATTAATTAATTCTTTTAGCAATTCAATCAAAGAGAAAATTATTAAATAATACGAATATTAACAATGTTAATACCTTTATATATTTAATTTAATGAATTAAAAAAATTATTTTCTAATAAAAAATTACTCTTGATAATTTCTTCTAAAAAAAATTATTTTAAAAAATAAAATAATTTTAAAATTGTATATTAAATGTAATTTTAATTATAATATTGTATTTATAATTCTAAGTAAATATTAAATAGAAAAAATCGACAACATCAACCATAAAACATTACTAACAATTTGTTATATATAACATTAATCAAAGAAAAAACATATCACAAGTTAATTTTTTTAACATCTTGCGTTATTTATTAATCACATCCTACGTGTCACTAACAAGTTGATATATATATATATATAGGATTGCTGAAAGAAAAAAAAAACTTATAAAACTGACAAATAATTTCGCGCGATCGAGGCTAGATGATGTGTCAAGTATGCGGATGGATTTTAGTGTATTGATCTGTTCTGTAATATAAAAAAATAATTAATCACATGAAATGTCACTCGTTGCAATAATTTTCAAAATAAAGAATATCAAATAAAATTTTAAAAGAAATTATATTATTTACTAAAAATATCATATTTAAAATAAAAGGAAGTAACTTATTTTCAAGCCATCATGATGGGAGCATGAGAAAGAAGATAAGGGAAAATCTGTCAATTTAATCATTCATTAATACGTACCCACAAATCATGACAATGATATATAATTGTAAAAAAAAATACTAAACCTAGTAGCTAATGACGATGGAGATAACACCGTTATCATACAATCCAAGTAATACATGACCCTACGAGTAGTTTGGTGGAAGAACCCCGTAATAAAATTAAGTTTTAATTTTATAACTAATTAATAAAACATTACAAAAAGATAATTTTATACTAAGTAATTTTTAAAATATAGTAAATTTATATTATCTTGTCTTATTTAATAAGTATGGATCTAAAATATATTTTTATTAAAGATACAATTTTTTTGGCTCACCAATTAATTCATAACTATAAGCGTTTGAAATCGAAGGTCCTACTAATTAAGGAATTGTAAGACAATGGGCTTAAATTGTCAATAAGAGGGTCACAGAGAGCCAAGAATAACTGCAAATTGATGTTGCTCAATTACTTTGATGGGCACGGTCTCCTTTTGGGGTAGCTACTGTCACAAACAGAAAGCTCTATTGTCTGGTGGGGGCACATATCTATAAGTTATTAAGTTATAGAGAAAGGAGACCAGAAATAGCAAGTTTTTTTTTCTTTTTTCTTTTTTTAATAGACATCTCTTGTTCTAAAGTAATGGTTGATATAGAAGTATATAAATAGATTTAAACGATCTTGAGTTTACAGTTTTATATTTTTTTTACTTATGATTTAATTTTTGTGAAAATTGATTTTTTAACAAATTAATTTTAACAATAATTTTGAGTTTGAGTCTTATAATGTGAGACAATTTGTTCCACGTTAGAATGAAGTGATCAAGTGGTTATCAAAAAAATGTTAATTAAATGGTATAAAACACAGAGTGACATACAATTGATTCTAAATTAAAGATTAAACTATTTAAAGAAGAAGAAGAAGAAGAAGAAGAAGAAGAAGAAGAAGATTAAACTAGATATCTTGATTCATGATTATCATACGTAATTAAATTAATTACCACTATAATATTTGAAATACAAGCTTCGGACAGAGATTTAATACTAAATGTTTTTGACAAAACCTCTATGAATTTGTTTTTGTTTTGATTTCATTGTTTATGTCAGTTGCTGCATGCAATTTTTATTTTTGTTAAGACAAATTGAAATAATAAAAACACCATATGCCTCCTTGAATACTATAATATATATCATAAATATGTTACGTACAATCATAATAACTTTATATTAAATATATTTACATAAGTTCAATTGTATTCAGGGAAGAGTTTAAAGAATTATTTATTTATTTAATAAAATATTACACCTAGTTAAGAGAAACATTAAATACCTAAACCATTAAAATAAATAAATAAATGAAATAATAAAATTAAAAATATTGTTTTTTATGCAATAAAAACAACTGAAAGTATTTGATTTAACTACTTAATTTTTTAAACTTAATTTAATTTAATAAATTTGAGAAAAAAAAAATTCAATAAAATAAATTATTCATAAAAATATAAAGATATTGCATAATTAATAAATTAATTTAAATACTTTTATAATTGTCCTTTACTATTCTTCATATTTTGAAATCATTGCATAATAAAAAATGTCATTTTCAAAATTGATCTCCTATACTATTACGCAATCTATTTTTGATAATATTCATAGATTGAAAATAACATTTCCACAGAGATAACAGTTGCAACAGATAGAATAAATGACATACTTTTATCATTTTTTAACTCAGCCATATTTTGAGCTAGCTAGTTCATCAATTCCTTGCAAGCTTGAAAAAACCTTGTTAATTAGAGCACATATCCATTATATAATTATCTAGTTGATTCTCATGAAGTACCATGAGCTCAACTTCTGTAAATTTATTTGTATATATAGAATCCTACGTGCAAAACAAATCAAATTTTCTTTGTCAAAAGCTAATTAAAAAATGAATTAATTGGATTTATATAACTGAATGTGACATCTATATATCACAGAAGGAATAAACTTCATGACTTAAAATAAAGAATCACAACCATTATCTCTTAATACTAATTGTGATTGTTTCTTACGTATATTAACCAAGCTCATGGCATTCACAATATCTCTCATCCTTCTTTTGTAATTACTGTGATAATTCATGTGAAATTTCTAGAATGCTCTTCATCAAATACAAAAAAAAAAAACAAATTAAGCTTAATTAATGAATGGATAGAATTCAATAAGATAATAGCTTCATATTTTTGATAAGAACGTATTCCTTCTTCTGTTATCATCTCAAGCACTTCTATAACATATGAGAACATAACAACCAACCTCACTAAAGTATCATAATGTGAACTCCAACGCCTATGTCTTGATCTTGTAAGATTAGTGTCTTGGTTCAAATCATGAACGTTTGAAATCTTATTATTATTTATTGCTTCAAATATAATGATCGAATGTTTTTTCTTGAAGACTTTTAAGTGATGCATGCTCCTCCAACAACAATTACCACATTAGTAATCAAAGTGAATAGCCCAATAATTTCTACACTAGCTTTTGTTATGCCAATTAAAGCTTAATTGAACTTGATGAGAAAAATAGTGAACGTAATATGCACATTTATTTTGATTCAAAATAAGGGTCTTCAGATCAAACCACTAAACTCACATCGCATACTTCTAACTCCATTATAACATTGACCTCGTAATTGAGATATGCACAGATGTTTAGATAAAAAGTTATCAATAACAGCTTTAAGCGAACTAGCAGTGGTATTGGTAACATAATTAATATCTACAAAGCGCTTAATTATGGAACCATTTTTATTCACATAATGCAAAACAATGGCCATCTGTTCTTTTGAAGAAAAATCACCATACTCATCAACAAGGATACAAAATAAAGTATCGCCAATATCTTGAATAATACCTTTGACAATTTCAGTTGAAATTGGTTCTATGATATCTTTTTGAATTTTAGATTACATAAGAATTAAATTTTTAAAGTTACATCTTTTATAATATGATGTTGATTTACCTGGGCCTAACTCTACCCCTGAAAACGCGCTTACAAGGGTGAGTATTGTCCAGGCTTATAAACCAGCTCTTATGCTGGTCCTTGGTCGATGTGGGACTCCTCAACACTCCCCCTCACATCGACTGTGTCGACGGACGGTGGTGGTCTTATGGTTGCCACGGGTGTAAATGTAGGGTAGCTCTCCTCCATCGCCAAGGGTCCTGCTCTGATACCATGTTGATTCACCTGAGCCTAACTCTATCCCTGAAAACGCGCTTATAAACCAGCTCTTATGCTGGTCCTTGGTCGATGTGGGACTCCTCAACATGATTACTTTTAAAATATATATATATATATATATATATAATGACGTGGGTCTTCAGGATCTTCTTTAAACTTCCACATCAATTACATAATTGTTGAATAAATCCTATTTTTCATTCAGTCAAATTACAATATTGTATTTACAATAAAAAAATTATATTATCTATTTGGGAAAATTAAAAAAAAAGGACCTTTGGTGGTGGAGGAGAGCTACCCTATTGGCAGTGGAGGAGAGCTACTCTAAGCGCGTTTTCAGGGGTAGAGTTAGGCCCAGGTGATTCAACATATGATCACTTAAGTCGATATGTAAAATCGATTTTTGTAGAAAATTTATTTATATTGAATTTAAAGTCGGTTCGGTGAAAAACCGACGCTACGTATAGAGTCGGTTGACTTGTTGAACCGACGCTACGCTATACGTGAATGTAGTATCGATTATACGTGTCAACCAACGTTACACACGTGGATTTTTTCTTTTATCTTCTTTCTTCCCCCATCCTATATAATTTTTAATTTACAGTGTTGTAAACAACACCCAAAAACCCAAAACCGAGTTTCACTTCTTCCACTATTTCTTATTTTACGGTCACCCACGACCATCAATTTCAACACCGTTTAGTGGGTTTTTCTTCCTCTCCAAATTATATTCCAAATCTCCTATTTTTTTAGCGAAATATTCAAAAAAATTATACCTATTTTTTCAATTACAAAACACTTTTTTTCCTTCATTTTGTCATTTTATCTCTTGTAAGTATTCTATTAATCCTATGCACTTATTATTCATTTCGCATTATTTTTTTGTATATTATATGTATAAATTTTATTATATGTATGCTATTATTTTTATTATGTATGTTTTGTATAAGTATTACGAAGTAAAGACATGATTCAACAATATGATGCTCATTAAAATATCTATAATTTGAAGTAATGTAGTTATTTAAATAAAACCTTAATAATCACAAAAAAAATGTTATATAAATTTATATGTCATTTAATACAGGTTTTTAAGTAGAGTAAAAAATGAGAAAAATATGTATAAAAAAAATTTAAGTTGGTTCACGGTTTGAACTAACTTTAAATTTTAATTTTTTTTCATTTAAAGTTGATTAAAAACAGACTTTAAAGTACGTTTTTGTAGCAGTGGAGATGCATTATTTCTTTAAATAGGATAGATATATGTTTAGTCTCAACTTTCGATAATTTGTTTTTACGTATTATATTTATAAAATTAGAAACAAATTAATACATAAATTAAAAATGTATTTCACTTGAATTTAATTTTTTTAACTTTTAATATTTAATATATCAACAAAATTTAATAAGTTAAACATATTTTTATTAAAATGAGATACATATAACATATTTTTTAATTAAAAATAAATAATAATTAATATTTATTATATATATATATATATATATGATCAACGTTAGATGTATATATATACTAAAAAACATTAACTATTATATATTAAATAAAAATAATAATGTATGGGGACACATGCCCAAAATGCCCTTACCTAAGTTCATCTCTAGTTTTAGTATTAATGTCATGTCATATTATTTACCTTCATTAAAATTTAAGATATACAAACTTTACAAAATAATAAGCCAAGAACTGTAGTATAGAGAAAAGAAAATACCACCTGAACCCAAAAAAACAGAACGTAAAAAAGAACATACCCAGCGGTTTAGACAACACGACAGACACAAAAAGGGGTTAATGCCCAAATTAAGGTGGAAAGAGCATGCTCGCTCTTGTTCTAATTGAGTTTTATTTTTATTTACTTTTTTGGGCAGGTTCTCTCTTTTTACTGATGTATATATATTGAAAGTTTGGTATCAAAGAATCATTATTATTTAATTAAGTGGGTTAGTTACTTACTTATTTTGGATATAATATATCTTATATATTTTTTAAAAGTTTAACTATAATTACGATATTATATAAAAATAATAATTTTAAATTTTAAATTTTTAAATTAGATAATTATAATCTTATTATTTATAAAAATTATTTATAATAAATGATCATTTTTAATATTTTTGATAGATTAATATTAATTATTTTAATAAATTATACAAGTAAAAGTGATTATTTTTTATAATAACAAAATGATTAACTCATAACTTATAAAATTAAAATACTTATTTTAAAAAATTAAAAAATATCTGATACCTAGTCAAATAATTATAGTAATAAAATATTTATTTAGTTAAAATTATGGAATCTAAGAACTCCTTTTTTTTTTGTGAACAGACAATATTTTATTTCTATTATTTGTTTACAAAAAACCTAGATTACAACTTAGCATATGTTTGTGCCAATGTAAATTAAAAAAAAAATCATAAAAGAAAATTGAGGTTTGGAGCGTGAAGTCGAGTATTTTCAATATCTATATTATATATTAAAATTTGATTTATATCTTAATAAATAATTATTTATCTTATTAATTATGATTTTAATCATAAAAAATTACTCATTAATCATACTCTCTATTTGAAGATATTTTAAAAAGGAAAAAAAATTTGTTTAATGATTTTTTTTTATCTTCAGACAATCATTGACCTTTATAATATATTTTAAGTTTTAAATTAAATATTTCATTAATAGGTAAAGTGTAACTGTTTATTCTAACTAAAACACCAAAATGGTTGCCTAAATCAATAAAGTTATCTACCTTGTCTTATAATAATGTTTCCCACCCTTCGTTACATTTATTTAAAGGCATGTCAAATGCTTTTTAAACAAATCTCTCTATTTTTTCCTTAAAATATAAAAATAAAAAAAGCCTTGAGCCATTATATTAGTCTTATCAGAAGTATAAAGTAGGTCATAAATATGCAGTAATTATCTTTTCTAGCTATTAATATATCTTAAAAGTAAATTATAAACTCTATCATCTTTTTCTAGCTATTAATAAATCCTAAAGTAAATTACAAACTCTATCATCTTTTTCTAGCCATTAATAAATCTTAAAGTAAAGTTATAAACTCTAATAGCTTGTATGTATTGTATTACGTGTATACGCATCTCGTCATAATTAGTAATAACCATGAATGAAACTACGGTACGAAGGTCAAGACACCCCTACCCTTGAAAAAAAAATGAAAATTACCATCAATAGTAGTAATAATAATTGTAATATAAATTTGTTATTTAGCACCCAAACTTGAATTTCTAGGTTCGTGCATTGGACAGAAGAAGAAGAAGTCATCGATTCGGACCCCTTACATATTAGAGCAACTCTAATTATTTTATTTTTAATAAAAAAAACTTAACACACACAAAGAAAAGAGATGGGAATAGGAATAAATCAATATCACCATATGCTCCAAAAAAAAACTATTTGACTTTTAAAAATATGAAAGCACTTATATACTTTCTCTCAAAACAACTCATAGGCAATGAAGAACTTTTAACACCTTTTTTACAATTTTTTTTTTTTGAATAAACATAAACCTGGCACACACAAGGGAAAGAGAGTAAGAATAAGGATAAGTTAATTCCAACATACACTCCAAAAGGCTAGCCAACTTTTAGAGATATGAAGACATTTTTATACTCTCTCAACACCCTACTCATTGGTAATGTGAGACTTTTATTATTATTGGCCTTTGAGTCGCAGAGTAAAAGTTTGCAAGGCTACAAGAAGGTTCTTTAACTTCTGTTTGGCATCTTCATCAATCAAGTTTCCATCATTGTCAAACTTTTCAGGAGGCTGAAATGCGTTCAAGAAAAACTCAGGTTTATTAATGAAGTGAAGGTCCAGAAAAACTCCAATTTGACGGAGATGATATTGGGCTCTTCCACCTCCAAGGCCTCCAGCCGCACTTACAATTGCAGCAGCTTTGCCAGCCCACACATTTGGTGGTCTTGATGCCCAGTCTATTGCATTCTTCAATGGTGCTGGAATCAAAAGTAAGTCATTCTCAGCAGCCAATTATGTAGTAGTAATTCAAACCCAACTTGCTTGCTAGCAGACAAACAAGTTAAAATGTGAAGAGAAAACAGTTATCATGAAGATCAGAAGTTGTATTATGGATTTTTTATGACAAGTAAGAGTTTATAGCCATTTTAGTAGTTTATCGGACTCATAAACGCTATGGATTTTGGAGTTGTAGCATCCTAGTTCATTACATGAGATAAACAAACCTGAACATACCAAGCATTGTTCTTTTCTCTTTTTATATTAAAAGGTGCTTAACTGGTATGTTCAAGCTGTGGCTTGAAATATTCACCAGATACTAGGCTAACCACAAGCATCGTTCATATACTCAACGATCATGTTCGCAATTCCCTAATTTTGCAACTCAATTTCTCAAAAAGGGGATCAGTAATCACTGTATAGGTGCTTTACATTTATTCCTCTATACCTGAAATCAACGATAAAGAAACTCCACAGGATGGGTAGGAAAAAAACAAAAGCAAGTAAAAAGAAGAAGAAAACGAATAGAAATGGAAGTGTAAATATAAGCACCACTCCAAAAAAAAATATGATAAGGGCATGGAAAAAGAGGATACAAGTGTATGAAATGAACATAACCTTACCACTGTGGTTCTTTGTGCATGTCCAATGAAATTGGATTATTCCAACACAATGTGCCAATTGTGATTCAGCTTATTGGATAGGATACTGAGAGAATTACTAACAAGTTACAGTTACGACTTACAATTACCTGCTTAGGAAAAATTACTGATATGGCTCTCTGCTACCTTCTTAATCTTCGGTTTTCCTTTTCTATCCCTTTGTTAATACAGTGTTTGTTTCCTCTTCTTTCATTTTTTTTTTGTCAAAGTAGAATAAGATTTCAACAGTACCAGGAATACAAATCCAAACCAGACACCAGCAAAAAAGAATGAAAACGTAAGCTTAACTCCAACTTTAGCTGCTTAGAGAACATACGGAGTCGATATCTAAGAGTTTTTAGTACTAGACTAGTAAAAGGCTTAATCTAGCATGATTTAAAGCAATATGTCAACTATTCAAAGCAAACAGCAGCCTTTCTAGCAAAGGTTCAAGAATCACCAAACAAAAGACTAACAACAGAAATATAAAAAACAAACATACCAGAAACAAACTAAAACAAGAGAAGGAGGTTCACAGCATCAATCCAAGCTTCTAGGCAACTCAAAAAATCACAATCTCAATTCAATCCATCAAGCTTAGCCAGGGTTTGCAGTCTCCATAGAAAGATACCCAACATCATTCCTCAAGGAAGCAACATCAACAAGTGTACCATCTTCCTGGAGATTGCTCAAAAAAGAGATGTCCTCCATCTCCTTTTGTGGCCTTTTCCCAGTTTCCGACTCCCAATTACCACCATCTTTTGCCACATTGGTTATCATTCTCCTTACTCTTAGTATAAACCTTGGGATCAGCTTTCTTAACACTAGCATCATTTTCTTTGCCAAACTGAAAGGATGAACTAGCATTCATGCCTGCCTGATTAACGTCAGACCATTTGACATGATCAGGGACATTCAGATTCTGTCCAGCATGCAGTCATTCACCAAACAAAGCATATTTTCCCCCAAAACCAACACACAATTCTTTGGCTTCTACACAGAACCTCAGCTCATGAGTGATCCTCTCACAGTGATAGCAAACGTTTGGTAAACATTATTAAGTTCCTAAATGGGATCCAAGCACAATCATCATAAACAGCACACACACTCTAGCAGATCTTATAACACTACATAACAGAGCATACTTATCAATTTCCAGAACATTACCAACCTTAGATGCAATTCCAGTAACGATAGAGTCAATATGCCAATACATAGGCATATCTAGAATTTGGATCCAAATAGGCGTGGAATTAAAGCTGAGGTTTAAAGGAGATATAACTGAAGGCAACATCTGGACAGCAAGGAGACAATTGAAAAAGCTCCATGGAGCTCATTTCAGCACAGATAAGTTCAGCAGTGTTTTCAAAGATGAAATCGAGGGTGTACTTATCAACATTTTTCAAATCCAAGCCTCCATTCTTTGTCCAAATCCTGCAATGAACTCAAAGCAAGCTATCCGCATGTGATGATTTTTGTGATATTAAACACACAGCCAAGGCGAGTTCAAGAGACTGATGATCGCGCTTTATCAGATCCCAAACTTCTAGAGTAAAATTGAGATTTTCCCCTCGATTTTTCAGCGAATCCATTTTAGCAATGCTAAGCACAGAGATGAGGACGATTGATGGAAAATCAAACACAAGATGAAATCGAAACCGGTGAAAGTAGAAAGTAAAGCAGTTGCAATATGAAACTAGATTGGGGAGAAAGGAAACAAAGAGGTTCAAATTGAAAAACTTGAATTTCGAATCTGAAACAGAGGAGAGCTAACACAAGATCTAATACAAGAAGGGAAGAGATAATTATTAGGAATGATTAAGAGTGGCAGAGTGATCAGTGTTGAGGAAGGACTTGGGAAGCCTAACAAAAAATGCTGGAAGGCAAGTCCAGAGAGATAATATTCTCTCCTACCAAACTTTCTTTTCACAATTGTTTCCTTTTCCTTTCCGAAATTATCATATTGTCTATAAAAATGTCATTATGCTTCTATTTTGCGGTGAAAATTCCTAAAGAAAGTTGATTAGCCCTATCTAATTTCTATAGTCTCCACTAGTGATATTTCCAGTACAACTATTTTCCATTTGTATTCTATCTCGTTCCAGACTATATATAAAATTAATTTAATAAGACATAGACTATAATAAGTAATCTATGATAATCAGACTAAATAAGCAACCTATGATAATCAGACTAATAGAAATTCACATATTTTATTGCTATCCAACTAATTAACATCGGGCAGGAGAAAGAACGTTTCTCATCCTTCTCTGTAACTTCAACTTCTTCTTCTTGAAGAGAGTAGACTCCATTACTACTCATCTCTTACCTCTGCTTTGCATGATGTGCTTCTCCTTCATAGATCCTTATTATCTATACACCTTATCCTTTAAATTCTTCATTTCAATTCTTGAATTAAAAAGCCAATTTTTCTTTCTTTAAAGCTCTTGCATGAATTACATTTCACCTTCTTATCTTTTAGATTTTTATATCACTTTAATCCAAATTCAATTATCTTTCACCTTTTTAGTTTTTGTTTTCAAATTACCCACCAATTCAAAAGGTCATTTTTTTTTCACATAGATGTAGGTTCAGATGAAGGTAAAGATGATGACCCAAATTTATTAATTAATGGATTAAGATGTTTTAATAGCCAAAAAAACATAAATTCACGTAATAACAACTTTTTTTAAAAAGGAACAGTGATGAATGAGGTAGAGAAAAGAGAAACTGACGGGCGACAGAGTAATTGTACTCAGGGCAAGCAAAGAGAAAGCTATCAGCTTCAAGAATCTTCCGACGGAAGGCCTCTATGACTGGAGGATAAGTGCCTCCGGGACCTTCGAGATCGGTGTTGATCATCGGCAACGGCGAGATGTCGATATACTCGATCTCCATTCCTGTCAGAGCTTCTTTGTTTAGTTGAATCGCTGTTAATAAAGGAAGTTTAATTTGAGAGAGTTAACATAAAATCAAGTGATAGCAGATAGAGAATTTAATTGTTCAGACTAGTTACCAGCACGGAGGAGACCACGATTGTAGGAGCCTTTGCGGAGAGATCCACAGAGAGCCACCACTTTGATGTGCGGTTTAATTGCTGCTACTGCCAACTCCATGGTTTCTTCTTCCTCCTCTTGAAGTAATTATTCTTTCAGTCACCCTTAGGCAACATACCCAGACTTTGATTAGGTTTATTGCACCGAGAGATACAAAATATACTTTTTATTCTTTTCATTACCTTCGGACACAATTTTTTTTTTAAATGATGATAGAAATTCTAAAGAAAATTATGAATATTAAATAATTTTATAATTTTATATTTATTTTAAATTAAAAAATATTTATTTTTTAAAAGATTAAAAATAATATGTATTTTATTACGAAGGATTAAAAATAAAATTTTAAAAAAATTATATCATATAATGAAATTAATTATAAATTTTATGTGACTATTTAAATAAATTAAATTTAACTAATATGTTAAATACTCATACAATTCATAATTTTCATTAGTTACGTTACTTTCATTTTATACCACATACCTACCTTACCTTGAGGAGGTATCATTTAATCCCAAAATGTCTTAATTCAAGTGAATTGCTACCGGAGAAGAACCCAAGCAAACAAATCCAAGATGCAAAAATAAAAATAACACATTAACTTTAGAAATAGATTACTAAAAATACAAAGATAAAAAAACACAAAGCCAGAATTCTGAGAACAAAATGTTCTAAAGAATAATCCAATCCAAACTCTTCATCTTCGAGTCGAATAGAATTGTAAAAATTATTATAAATATTTTTATGTTTTTATCTTTTATAATATATAACCTAAATATTTTTAAAATTATTACATATATTTATAACATTTAAATCATTATATTAAATGTAATATCAAAAAATTATTACAAAATCAATGAGTTTTTATCTTTTGTCAAGGACAGTACAGTGTTATCAATATTTTTAAAATATCATAAATACTTTCAATATTAACATTGTAATATTAGACATAATATATAATTAGATCTCAAATTCTCTTCCAAATGCAAAACACATATTACCCCTAACATAAATTTCATCACTTTATCGATTTATATTTTTTATTAATTCTACGTTTTATTTTCTTAACTTTTTTTCATTAAATTTATTCTACTAATTTTTTAATATAAAATATACATTTTTTTTGTTTTTTTGAACTTTTTTCTTTAAATTTAGTGTTTTAATTTTTATAAATTTAATCAAAATATATTATTATTATAATAATCAAATTTAATATATTAAAACCATTTTATTTCTTATAACTTAGCCTATTAATTTAAGGTGATAATATAAATACGATTCAAATTATTATTATCACAATATCAATTTTATTTAGCAATAATGAAACTAAAATTAATTATTTATATAAATGTAATGGATAATTTATATAATTTTATTATATCAATAATATAAAAATTATTTTATTTTTAAGTTTCTTGTAACTTTACTTTTTATAATATTTACAATTTGACAGGATGACATTCATTTTTATTCTTTTTATTTCTGATCCAATTTATTTTACTCATTAAAAGAAATATCAAACACAAATAAATATTTTCAAAGTAATTCTCTTTGTTATTATAGAGTATAGATTTAGTTTATACTTTTTAATTTTTATTTTATTCTTGGTTTTCTTTTATTGATATTATGGTCATTAATTCTTGGAGTTAGGGGTATCTATGGTCCGGTCCGGTCCGATTTTTTCTAAAAAAAATCTAACCAGATCGAACCGTTCATATTACTAGAATCGGACCGGATCGGACCGTTTGAAACGGTTTTAAAAAATAAAAACCGGACCGGACCATTTGACTTATAAAACCGTTCGGTCCGGTTTATTTCCCGATTTGATTCGATTTTTTTATAATTTAATGAAGAATAATGTGAAATTTTTAATATATTATTAAACCGATCCGGTCCGGTTTGAACAGTTTAAAATTAATACAAACCAGACCAGACCGTTTGATTAGTAAAACCGTTCGGTTTGGTCCGGTCCGATTTTACGATTTGGTCCGATCCAATCCGGTTTTTGGACACTCCTAGTTGGAGTGGACTTATCTGATATTATTTTTATGCTTGGAATTTCTTTAAATAATGGACGAAAACTTTAAAACTATTTTAGAAAATTAAAATTAACAAAATTATAAATTTTTTAATAAATTTCAAAAATATAAAAATAATCAATTAATTTTTTATTTAGTAGATATAATTACGTACACTTATTATATTTAGTTTGACCAAAAGTTATAGATTATGTATATGGATGTATGCAATTAATTTTTTTAAGAATTTGTAGATAATTTATAAAATCCAGAAGTATTTAATTAAATTTTTTAAAGAATATCTAAAAATTTAGGTAATTGAAATTTTATAGAAGTATTTTAAATTTTAAAGGTATTCAAAAATTCATTTTTAAGAATTTTTAAAACTTGGATATTTTTATAGATTTTGATAGAATGTTGAGTTAAAATAGATATGATAAAACTTTTAATCATTCTTTTCTTAAAATACATATGATAAACTTTATAAAGATTTATAAGGTTTTCATTTTTTTATCTCTCACATTTTCTATCTATGTCTCTCCAATCACAAAATCTATAAAATCATTAAAATAAACACAACTTTATTAAAATTAATCAATCTTTATAAAGTTTTTGATTTTTTTAAAATCCATGTATATCTATAACTCTTTAAAAATATAACTGAATACTTATATTATCAATATATATATTATCAACTAATATTCTTTAATATTTTCTAGTTATCAACATTTTAACAAAATTATTACAAACAATTTGTATTGAAGTAACTATCTCTAAAATCTATACATTATTGTTACATTGTTAACAATGTCATAGACATTGACATTTTTATCATTTTAAGGGTCAAAACAATAAAAGGAATATATTTAATTTTAATTAACCATATTTACAAATCCAATACTATGTTATTAACAAACATAGCATGACACTAAAAATATATTGAACACTCATTTACTACATATTAATAAAAACATGATAGCTAGAAGTTTATTAGATTTATAAAATAGGGTGTTAGAGTTAAATTTTGATATATATTTTGAATAGCATCAACATTAGTGGCCTTCAAAAACTCTCGAAGAAAAAGTGCTTTTTTTTAAGATGAAAAAGTTTAATGTAATCGTATTACTTGCATGCCTAACGACATAACTGATGATAGACATAGCGCTCGATCTATGTTTTTTTCCTGGTCTCTTTGTGCATTACCTGATACAAAACTACTTAAATTTTAAAATATATTGTTATATACTGGGCTTTAGTACGTTAGGAAGTGAACTTTTTTGGTGGGTTAATTTATGGATAATTTGAATGATATTGGCTGTTCATTTTGCCAATTGTATAGAATGGTTACTCCGTTCGTTTTATAAATGGACGTGATTTTAACCACGTGATATGAGATTGTCTGTTTTGATTCTTAACTGTAAATTCAGTGAAACTACGGTTATAACTTGACAGTTCAACCGAATGTTACGGTTTTATTTTTAGAAAAAAACTTCAAAACGTGTTATTTTATTTAAAAAATATTTATTCTTATAAACATATCGATACTTAACTTTCTAATTAATATGAAACATATACACGGATACTGTTTCAGTATTTTATAACGTGGTCACAATTCCAAAAGGCAACAGTTTATGCGAGGATTGACTACCACACTCTAACAGTATCCATTATTTTCTTAACTTCCTTTTTTTTTTAATTGGCAAGACTTTTTTTTCATGCTAGATTGATATTTGTTTTTAATTTAATATATTGCTAACTACAATCTTTTTCCTGCATTTGCTGCCTGTATGACTAGGAATAATTTATTATCGATCGCATGGGTTACTTTGCATGTTTTTTAGTAAAATTGTTTCTTCAGTTTTCTTAATGTAGGAATTTGATGGCATGATTTAACCTAAGTATCCTCTTGCACCTTGTCTCTTTGCAGTTACTTGCATTCTCTATATAACTTCCCAGAATTTTGACCCGTGAAACTCAAGATTTGATGCAACAACATTGTGATGCCATAGCCTAAAGTGCTCGATTATTTCATATGATGCCAATCATTAGAGATGTCATGAATAGCAAACTTTCTCTGTAATAATGTCTTGATTTATTTCTATTTGATGACCGGGAAAAAGGCCATGGGACTAGTTTTACCATTGTTTCTGATTGTTACAAGTCTTGGGTCTTTATTTTTAACTTACAACTTGTTGGCTATAATAATTCACTATATTTCTGCTGGAAAATGGGTAGGTGCTAATTCTGATGGTAAGCTATTCTTTGACACTATTGATGAAATGCCTGAGAATATAAGAAGACCAAGGAGTTCCAGATCACCTTTCCATGTTTCTTTAACAACCACCGATGCTCCTTAAAGCAAATGGCCGGCAATGTTGCATAATGTACTACTGGTATAAGCAAAAGAAGGACTTGCCTGGGTCTGACATGGGGGGTTTTACTCGGATTTTGTAGTCAGGAAGTGGTGACGATTTAATGGATAAGATTCCTACTATTGTGGTTGACCCCCTTCCTTTGGGTCTAGACCGGGTGAGGTTTTTGTCATTATGACTATTTCTTTGTATGTTTTTCCTGGAAAAAAATGATATTGCATGATATGCTTTTACATTGTATTTATTTTTCTCAACATAAATAGGGGCCAGGAATTGTTAAATTCCAAGAGTGTTTTCCACTATACTTTAGGTTCAGTGGTCCTCTTAGAATCCTCGGAGTTTCATTTATGATCTTCTTCATCTCTTGATCAATGCGTTTGACATCCAAATTGCAGCAAAACTAATCCTTTTCAAGTATAAAACCATCATTAGCATTCTATTTTGAGAATTTAGTACATATAATAATTTTTTCCAAAGGCTACAAGATCACAAGGAAAGTTTCTCAGGTAATTTTCATTGTGCAGAATAGCCGCTTAATATGTCAGTTTTTTTCTTTTTTACTTTGAAGTCGAACCCTCTCCGGCCAACTTCTTTTACAAATACATTCCTAGTTTCTTCTTTTTATCGCGCCTATTAAAGTCCCATATCGATTAAGGATCGCGCACATGCTGTTCATATAAACAAGGGCAGTCCTCCATCTCATAACCTGGGTTTTGAGATGGAGTTAGGCCCAAATGTAACATGGTATCAAAGTAGGTTACCTGGTCGGTGCAGTTGTTTCGCCACTGGTGAGTGATGCATTCTGCCATTTGGACTCCATAAGCTCAACATCCCCGTCGGTCTCAAGGGGACAGACCCTCTTCGGCCAACTTCTTTTACAAACACATTCCTAGTTTCTTCTTTTTATCGCACCTGTTAAAGTCCTACATCGACTAGAGATCACGCACACGCTGCGCATATAAACAAGGGCAGTCATCAATCTCATAACTTGGTTTTGAGATGAGTTGAAGCCTAAATTGCAATACTAGTATCAAAGGCAAGCACGGTTCTGCAGTCGATTGTTGTTTATCGGTGGTGATGATCGTTACCACTCGAGCCATAAACTCAACATCCCCGCTTGGTCTCAAGAGGACAGACTGCCGACCGTGTGAGGAGTGTTAAGGTGCGTTGGCCCAAGGGATCGCGCTTCCATCTCATAAATGCCAGCACAGATTTTGAGATAGAGTTAGGCCTAAATTTAACAGTATATTTTCATTGAATGAATCATCGTCAACTCTGCTTTTATCCTGTATTATTATGCAGTAAATTTCTACCTGCAGGTACTTGTTGCAGTAAGACTTTACTTATAAAATAAATCAAGAAATATATTTCTTATTTTGTTGCATATCATATCTTTCGTTATTTATAGAATTTATGTAGCGACCTTTCTTTTTTCTTTTGCCAGAGATATATTGTCTTAGACAGGCCATGGGCCTCTGTTGACATTGAGGAAGAGTGAGTTTTTACACATTCAGTGATGTTCGTGACTTTTTCTAACCATGAATCTGAACTTCTCCATTCTTCTGTTGTTAAAGATACATTTTAACGGCAGAACCTGATACACATCTTTGTGAATCCTCTCCCTGACTTAGCACACCGTGAACAGCCTGCTGGTTTCCTATTTTTCTACATCAAACCTGCTGAAAATGAAAAGATAATAAGTAAGTTTTAGTCTGATGACAATGTCTCTGTTACAAATGGTGATCCAATTGACAATTCTCCGGTAATATCACTGAAGTTTTTTTTTTTATAAAAAAGTTACCATATAAAAATAAAATTAATTTTTTATATATATCAGAATATCATATATTATGTTACATATTTTGTAGAGGTATATACTTACAAAAAAATTAATATTTAATTAAAAAATTATTTAAATATTTTAAGAAAATATTTATTTTAAAATTAAATAAAATTTTAAATAAATCTTAAACAAAATTTTCATGCTCTAATATCTAAAATTATACGTTATACAATAAAAATTTAATTTAAGTTTAATAGAAAGATTTGTTAAAAAATTTAACTAATTTTTTAATTAAAAATTACTTCATTAAATATATTTCTAACAAAAAAAAATAAAAAAACGTATATATTATATATGTTATTTTATTATATTTAATAAAAAATTAATTTTATTATTACCTTATATTTTTTTATAAGATGATTTAAAGATATACTATTTTAAATAAATTTACTAAATAACTTCTAATGCCTAAATAAAAATATCTATCTATACTCTTCCCTTTCTTCTATAAATAAAAGAGAGAATTTTCTTAACAATAAATGTAAGTTTGTATTTATTTTTTCCGAGCTTATTAAGTGTTCATGTAATAGTATTGGACCATAAGCTTAGATCAGAGGTGTTTCATTCAAACAGTAAAAAATAACATTATTTTTTATTTGATGAATATAAAAAATAACATTACATGTTATAAAAAATTATATTAATAAAAAATATATAATATATTATGATTAAGATATTTCCTTAAAAAATATGCCCTTCTTACGTAAGCTGACGTATGGTAAATTTAGAAAATGGTGATTTGACATTGAGAAGGTATCTAGAAGGATCTCCACCAAAAAAATCTCCATCTTTCCCCTCATGGGTTCCTGAAAGTGTAGTATATGTGTATAGAGAAATTTTATTTTTTGTTGCTATCATGAAAATAATATTATGCATGCATGCTTCCTTTCCTTTTTAAAGTTGATTATTTATGATTAATTTGCTTCAATTCGTCTTTTACTACTTTTCCTACTATCAGTAGTTTTTTTATAAATTGTTTTGTCGCTAAGATGATAGGTAAATAACATTTTATTAAATAACCCTCTTCTTATGTCCTAGAAAAAAAATGTATTCCAGGATCATCCGCTGACAACACAGTTATCTATTTAATTCCAGTCGTCGTGTCAAGATCATAATTTTAACCAATAATATGGTTTTAGCAGTAATTAATTATATGAAAATATAATCTCACAAAATTCTATTCGATTTTATCATTTACATAATTTAATTTTTTTAATTAATATTATTATTTTTTATTAAAATATTATTATTAAATATGATTAAAATATAAATTTTTAAAATCATAATTAATATAAAAAATTCTCAAAATATTTATTTATTACCATTATCTTATTTTAATATTTTATTAATTTTTATTAAAAAATACAATATTTGTATAAATAGCTTTTATTTCAATTTTATTATTTTTAATTTTTTCTTAAAATATTTAATTTCAAATTTTACTTTTATAAATTTTAATCAAATTTTAATTATTTAATAAATAATAATAATATTTTAAATTAAAAATCATTACAATAATATAATTTGTTCTTAAGTCATTATTTTATAAAATTAAATAATTAAATAATATCATTTTTAATATAAGAGATTAAACGATATAAATAATATAATTTAAAAAAATAAATTATATAACACTTCACCTTAATTATTATTATGCTATCCATTGAATGGTGTATACATATTTATAAATTGACCGAGAATAATGATTTGAAGGATAAATTAGAAAGCAACTTATTTTAACAATGGGTGAATAATTCTTAATATTTATCGTTCTAATTAAACATAAAATAAAAAACATATATACATACATATATATATGTGCGCATATATTAATAGGTTTTTAATATGTTAATAGACCTTACAATAATTAAAATAATAACAATTAATAAAAAATTATATCACATTCTTTCATATGTTAAGTGAATGAACTAAATAGCTTACATTTAGATTTATTGTTATTTTTTTTCAAATTAATATATTTTTTTTAAATTCATAATTTTAAATCAAATTATTTAATAAATACTTGAAGTTTAAGTATTTGTGAGCTCTACTAATGTTACATGATATGAGATTTTGTAAATATGAGATTTTTGTGTTAAAAATAATATAATTTTTAAAAATATCAAAAATAAAATAAATTAGTTAATTTTTAACAACGTTTTTTCTCAAATATATTTTTTTTATAATTTAAATTAAAATAATTTAGTCGATAAACTTGACTGTCTATTGAAAGCTATATCTAAACTATTTCGAATTCTGTTTTTCTTTTTAATAATATGTGAAATTTATTTGTTAGAAAAAATTGACATTAGTGAAAGTATGTTTATCAATAATCAGTTATGAATATAAGTATGAGAAATTAGGATGGATGTTTTTTTTCTATTCAAAAATTGTCCGATCCAACGAATTTAAAATTAAACTCAACTTATATTTTTATAAGTTAATTAATCTTTAATATAATTTTTTAAAATTTAAGAAATTGATGTTATTAGATTGATTAGAGTTTTTTATAAGTTAATTAATCTTTAATATATTTTTATTTTATAAACTTAATATACATGCAAAACAAACCTTATTTTTTTTGTTAGAGAAGATAAATATGTTTTAAAATTATTTTCTTTGTATGTCTATATCAAGTTTATTTCTTATTTATTTTCAAAATTTTACTACTTAAAATTTTTACTTTCATTCTTATTATATGATTTAGAATATGATGCATATTTTAAATTTTTTTACTCAAATTTAATTTTTAATTAAATTAAAATTTTAAAATAATAACAGAATATATATGAGGTTAAGAATTTTTCTTAAATCTAATTTATGTTTTTAATTATAAAATATTATAGAGCACTCAACTAACGTTCCTTAAACCAATGTTGAACGCATCCTATGAGAAATTAATAAATAAATAAATAAAGGAGAGTTTAAAATATTAAAATAAAAAAAATGCAGCGCGAAGAAGAAAAAAGTCTATTGTCGGTCAAAAAGATATATTCACTGCAAGGCAAGCTCCCGTGAGTCTGTGGCTGACATCTTTATGTAAAAAAAAAAACAAGAGAGAGAGAGAGATACGCTCATACTATTACTTAGGAATAAATTTTTACATAATATGTCACAATTGAAAATTAAAATTATATTTATATATCTATATTTAGTAAAAATTATTGTATTAATTATGCTATTATGGCACCTATTAAAAAATCATTTATAACATCAACCTATATATTTTCATAGTAAATGAAAAATTCAAATTAAATTTTAAAACGTAACGCTTGATTAGATGTGTTGATCTGACGGTCCAAGATGACGCATGGATAACACCGCGTGGAATTTCTCTCCTGCAAAGAAAAATATATTTTATTAATTATATTTTCACTCACAAATATATTTTAAATTATATTTTAAACTTTTTTTAATCGCAATCAAACCTAATTTTAATTTAAATTATATTTTTAACTTTTATAAATTGCAATTAAGCACTCATTTATTTAAAATTATATTTTTAGACAAAAACTTGAAATAAAGTACATTTTTGATACAAATTATTTAATTTTCTTAAAAATGTATTTCTTTAATTTATTTTACTAAAATTAACCAAAAATGTAAAGACCATAGCAATTATAATTATTAAAATAGATGAAAATAACTATATAAAATACAGTTATCAGTTATATATTATTTAATGTTAATATCCTCTTAGAGTAATTAAAAACTATTTTTATTATTATTAATTTTAACGGTGTTATATTTAAATTATTGGATTATGCTCTTAACTTCTTCGTTTACTAATACACAAGTTACATGAAATCTATAATTTTTATTAAATAAATATATTAATCTTATAATTATTGAGTTATGTATTAGAATTCATGTAATTTTTTAATATAAAAATTTAATTACATAATTTATAAATTAGACACTATGATTCATATTATTATTAAAATAAAAAAAATTATTTTATAAAAAATATTAAAAATGACTATTTATAATTTTTATAAATAATAAAATTATAAATATTTAATTTAAAAATTAATGAATTAAAGTATTAATTTATACTTAATAATAATAATAATATTATTATTACCTTATTAAAAAAAATCTCTAATACATAGTATAATGATTATAATTACAAAACTAAATAGTTTTAATGTGCCATTTACTTCATTTTTATACCCCTGTTTTGCAACTTTGGAGGGGTAGTATAAATCAATGTCCTAAACATGAATGAGTAGATTGATTTTATTAATTAAATAGCACTTGTGACGCACTTGTGACATTTGGTCTTCATGTCTTTTGGGAAGGTCGTAATATTCACCAAAATAATTTTAAGTTTACATTCAATGTGTGCATTTAATTAATTTTTATTTTTAATAATAAACACTTACTTACATGTTAGGTGAAAAAATAGATACATACAGTTGATTTTTATACGTACAAAGTTGTGTGAATTAAATTTACGTTTGTTTATGCTTTAAAAAATAGGGTAAACGTGGTTTTTAAGGCTCAAAAATTAATTTTTTTTCCTCGAAAATTCCATAAAATCTTTAAGCAGATTATATTGTCCATGGGGCCAGAGATGGGCAAAATTGTACTTAACAATGGCAACAAGACGAATATTATTCACGTGATCTATTACATAGAATTATACATAATTGTCAAAATACAATTATGAGAGAGAGAGAGAGAGTGCTGGACTAAGCTATTGCTACTATTACTGCACACGGTGTGTGACCGTATAGATAATGTGCTTCTTCTTCTTTTTCCAACATTTTTCTTAGTTAATTAATCCAAATAATAGTCAGATCAGATCTCACTTTAATTAAAAAATAACAACTAATATTTAAATATTTATATAATGATTACTGATATTAATTAAACTATGCGTCTCATGGACCAAAATATATATGTAATAGAGCGATGCTGCTTCTCATAACTGTGACACAAATATTAATATTTAATTGGATTAAACCGTAGTTATGATTGGGTGTTAAAATGGATTTGGGGAGCCCAATAATAACAATAGGTGTCAGTTGTTGATTTATTATAATTTGAATTTAGATTTTATCTCAGTTGGGACTCAGATCATTTTTCACTTAAATATATGAAATTAATAGACCCTTACTCCTTACAGCTAATTTGTATTTTCTCATACAACAATCTCCTTTATTTTATTCTCATTTGTATTGTATTCAAAGGAGGACACTAAATGCTATTTTGATTAAAATTAATGATTATAGTTAGTAGTGTTCAAAAAATTCGATAATTTTTCATCCTATTCGATTCAATCCGATAGTTGAATCAGATGGAAAAAAAATTCATCCGTTAAGTGCGGATCAAATGACGAATTTTACTACGATTCACCTGATCTGATTGATCCGACCGAAATTAATTATATATATATAATTAATATATATTTATTTGATTTTTTTAATGTTTTTTTAAGTCAAATAATTTTATGTTATGATTTATGTGAAAATATAAAAATTTTATTTAAAAATATAAAAAATAGAGTTAATTAAGTTTATTGGTCAGATTAATTGGATGTCATCCAAATAGTTTACGGATCGAATTGAGAGGATGTGAGAGATGATCGGATCGGTTGCGGATTATGATGTTTCAATCCGAGTGGATGGTTGGATCGAATCGAATAAGTGTAAAATCAACAATTTCGATCCGATAAACAACCCTAATTATAGCAGAAAGACTCCACATGTACACTTATAATATGATTGTTATATAATATTTAAAATGTTAAATGTATAATTTTTATACAATAATATATTTGATTATGAAATTAAAACATATTATACATTATAAAAATAGTATAATTATGTAGAAAATTTATATAGTTGTGAGTGTAGGTTTAAAACGTATTGGATATTTAGTTATTCTATTTAAATTTTTAATTATAAAATGATGTATCTTGATATTTAATTTCATATTAAATCAAAATAATATTTTTTATTTTTAAAATTTAATAAAAAAATATTTTAAATATAAATTATTTTATTAAAATGTTTACAATTAATTTTATTTGACTATATTATACAATTTTTCACCAAATATTGTAAAGATAAATTATAATACAATTAAATACAATTTATTTCAATACAATTATATTTAACACAAATATGTCTTTATTGCATAAAAGTTAAACCTTTTAATCACACGTTTGTTAATTATTAACAACACATAAAATGATACTATAAAAATAATATATGTTAAAAAAATTTATTTATTAAAAATTTATGATAAATATAATATTATTTATAAATACAATAAAACTCATATAATTATATTTAATAAGAAACTCTACTATTAATTATGATTATAATATAATTATGATACATATAAGTGATCAATAAAATATCATATAAGTTAGACTATATACATGTATGTGATTAAGAATTGACATTTTAATTGTTAATAATTAAAATTGTAGTCATTTATAAAAAAATTATGATTTTTTTTTAAATAATCGTAACCAATAAAGCATGAGAAAATGAAAGTTATTATAATGTTTAAATTGTGTTTAATCAAAATCAAACATACAATAATATTATATATATATATATATAATTACATTAAAAAATATAATTTTAATAATAAAATACATAATATTTAGAATAATTAGATAATATAGTATGTTAAGAAATAAAAATATGTGATACATTGTTAAAAAATAAAAATTAATGTAAATATATTAAATAATGTAGTATGTTAAGAAATATTAACATTTAATTTTTTAAATTAAATATATTTTAAATAGATGTTAAAAAATAAAAATAATAATTTTAAAACTTGAAAAAACTATAAACATTGGTAATCAACAATTATTATAAAAATCAATACAAAATAATTATAATTATTATAATAAACATTTAACTTCGTTTCACCCGTTCTTATACGTGATAAAGGCTCCCAGCTTCTTATAAAAAATAAATAAATAAAAGACTCCCAACTTTCAAATAAAACCAAAATGGAATACAGACTGTTATCTACTACCCCCATTATAATTTATAGATCTCACCCCACCCTACATACTACTTACAAACGAATCGATTATAACCTAAATCATATCTTAATCCTTACATTTTAATATATTTCTTTTAAATTTTGATTATTAGTACATGTCATTACTCTTAATTAAAAAAATCATATTATTTGTGAGTGTGATGCTTCATTTAGTTACATGTTATATTTATTGAAATCTAAAGAATCAAATGTTTAATTTTTCATATAAAAACAATATATATTCCTCGAATAAATCATCTCATGGTTGAATACTTATCTATTCACATGTGACAAACCATAAGATAAGGGGTCCCGAGCTTCCAATGAAAACCATAATGGAATATCGTCTGTTGGCTACTAGTAGTAACTTACTACCCCCATTATAATTTCTACATTTCATTCCCCCATAAATACTACAAACAATCAAAACCCACTCTCACCAACAAACAAAAATGAATTAAATAAAAATTACAAAAAAATAAAATAAAATAAGAGAGAAAGAATAAATAATATTACACTATATATATATATATACACACACTCTCATGCTAAACCATTCAAAACCCTCTTCAGTATTAATTCTATCTCATTCAATTTAGCTATAGCCATGAAAACACTTATAGTCTTTACCCTTCTAACCTTTCTCATTGTCTCCTTAGTAGCTCAAGGACTTAACCCCAAATGTGATAAACAGGAACAGGGCTCAACCCTTCAAGTATTCCATGTATACAGCCCTTGCTCTCCATTTAGACCCTCAAAGCCTCAATCATGGGAAGATAGTGTTCTCCAAATGCTAGACAAGGACCAAGCTAGGCTCCAATACTTATCAAGTCTTGCTGTGGCTAAAAAGTCCATTGTGCCCATTGCCTCTGGTAGGCAAATCATTCAGAGCCCAACTTACATTGTGAAGGCTAAAGTTGGAACTCCACCTCAGACTTTGCTTCTTGCATTGGATACTAGCAATGATGCTGCTTGGATTCCTTGTACTGGTTGTGTTGGTTGCTCTTCCTCTGTTTTTTCTCCTGCAGAGTCAACTACCTTCAAGACCCTTAATTGCCAAGCTGCTCAGTGCAAACAGGTAATGTTTGTTTCTCATTTTCACGCGCTATTTACATGGTGCGTTTGCTTAGACTGTGGATTTACATAAATATGATTATACAGGTGCCGAACCCTATCTGCAACGGAGTCGCGTGTGGTTTCAACATTACATACGGTGGATCCACAGTAGCTGCTGATTTAGCTCTAGACACATTCACTCTAGCCACTGACCCTGAACCCGACTACGCTTTTGGCTGCATCAAGAAGACAACAGGAAGCTCTGTGCCACCACAGGGTCTTTTGGGCTTGGGCCGAGGCCCACTTTCCTTACTATCTCAGTCTCAAAATCTATACAAATCCACATTCTCATACTGTTTGCCTAGTTTCAAATCCTCCAACTTTTCTGGGTCATTAAGACTTGGACCTTCTGGTCAACCCATTAGGATTAAGTACACTCCGTTGCTCAAAAACCCCAGACGATCATCACTGTATTATGTGAATCTACGTGGAATTAGAGTTGGCAGCAGAGTTGTGGATGTTCCTCCTAGTGCTTTGGGTTTCGATCCAACTACGGGTTCAGGAACCATCATTGATTCTGGTAATTTTATCGAACATTCAATTTTAGGAAATAAGCTAAAATGATTTTTATTTTAACGTGACCCTATGCATAAAAAAAATACAAGTGAGTTTTTTTTTAATTAAAATAATATCAGTGAAAGGATCATGTTAACTTATTTTTCAAAACTTTAACATAATTTCATTCATTTCTTGGAAATATAAATTTATCACTTTTTTTCTGGATCAATGACTTTTTGGCACACTTTTATTTGACTTTGCTTTTAACGAAAACACAAACGGATGGGACATACCAATGAAATTTGTAAACAATAATACATAATTGAAATTTTAAGTATAATTTCTCTTAATTTATTTACAGGCACAGTGTTTACTAGACTCGTGGCACCGGCATACACGGCCGTGCGAGACGCATTCAGAAAGAGAATTGGGAACGCGACGGTGACATCACTAGGAGGGTTCGACACATGCTACGATGTACCAATAAAAGCACCCACAATAACATTAATGTTTGAAGGCATGAACATGACATTACCATTAGACAACATTCTAATTCACAGCACAGCCGGTAGTATCACATGTTTGGCTATGGCAGGTGCACCAGACAACGTGAATTCAGTGCTCAATGTCATTGCTAACATGCAGCAACAAAACCACAGAGTGCTTTTTGACATACCCAACTCAAGGCTTGGTGTTTCCCGTGAGACTTGCACCTGAGAAATGTTCTAGTCTTTTACTACTTTTTGTTTAGTTGGTTTGTTTTCTACTTGCTTCTGCTTTGGCGCTATTTGGGATATATCTTTATTATTTTTTTTAATATTTGTTTTCTTGTCGGTGACTCGGTGTCTTAGTGATTGTAATTTGTATTTTATTGATATCTCTTTTGTTGTATTGGTTAATTGTCTAGAGTAAGTCCAAAATTGAAGTGGGATGGGACATGGAAGTTCACGGGATGTCTGTAGCTCTGTGTCTTTATTTGAGTTAAAAGTACAGCTTTCATAGGGTTGTAAAATGTCACCAGAAAAAAGTTTCGTGACTTTGGCAAATTTTTCTTAATTCAATAAATTTGCTTAATTGTTTGTGGGAATGAACTTATTTGTTGGACTGTAATTTTAGTATTTTAAACAAAAACCAAAGTTGTTATTTTCAAGTCCAAACAATATAATTTATACAAACTTTTCATTAACATTTTGATTAACAACATAAATAACATGAGATCAAGAGAGATGTAAAAGCTCTTAAAAAGCTGTAGCTCATCTTGCCTCATAAATAGTAGATAAGTCGTCATGTAATATATAAATCTCTTATAATTTTGGGGATAAATAGTTCCATATTAGTAATAAATACTTTTTTTTAAGTATATTCTTTAAATATGAGTATCATAATATGCAATTTGAGTTGAAAAACTAATGTATTAATAATTTTTTTTCCCAAACTGTTGATTCACTTGGACATAATTCTACTCCTGAAAACGCGCTTATAAGGGTGAGGACTATCCAGGCTTATAAACCACCTCTTATGCTGTTACTTGGTCGATGTTGGACTACTCAACACTCTCCCTCACATCGACTGTGTCGACGGACGGTAGTGGTCTTATGGTTGCCACGGGTGTAAGTGTAGAGTAGCTCTCCTCCACCGCCAAGGGTCCTACTCTGATACCATGTTGATTCATCTGGGCTTAACTCTACCCTTGAAAATGCGCTTACAAGGGTGAGGACTGCCCAAGCTTATAAACCAGCTCTTATGCTGGTCCTTGGTCGATGTGGGACTCCTCAACACTCCCCCTCACATCGACTGTGTCGACTGACGGTGGTGGTCTTATGGTTGCCACGGGTGTAAGTGTAGGGTAGCTCTCCTCCACCGCCAAGGGTCCTACTTTGATACCACGTTGATTCACTTGGACCTAACTCTACTCCTGAAAACGCGCTTACATGGATGAGCACTGCCCAGGCTTATAACCAGTTCTTTTGTTGGTTTCCTCGTCGATGTGGGACTTATTTCCTCAACACTCCCCCTCACATCGACTGTGTCGATGGACGGTGGTGGTCTTATTATTGCCACGGGTGGTAGTGCCGGGTAGCTCCTCCACCGCCAAGGGGTCCCTATTTTGATACCATGTTGATTCACCTAGGCTTAACTCTACCCCTGAAAACGCGCTTACAAGGATGAGGATTGTCCAAGCTTATAAACCAGCTCTTATGCTGGTCCTTGGTCGATGTGGGACTCCTCACATCGACTATGTTGACGGACGGTGGTGGTCTTATGGTTGCCACGGGTGTAAGTGTAGGGTAGCTCTTCTCCACCGCCAAGGGTCCTGCTTTGATACCATGTTGAATCACCTCGGCTTAACTCTACCCCTGAAAACGCGCTTACAATGGTGATGACTGCCCAGGCTTATAAACCAGCTCTTATGCTGGTCCTTGGTCGATGTGGGACTCCTCAACACTCCCCCTCACATCGACTGTGTCGCAGACGATGGTGATCTTATGGTTGCCACGGGTGTAAGTGTAGGGTAGCTCTCCTCCACCGCCAAGGGTCCTGCTTTGATACCATGTTGATTCAACTGGACCTAACTCTACTCCTGAAAACGCGCTTACAAGGGTGAGAACTGCCCAAGCTTATAAACCAGCTCTTATGCTGGTCCTTGGTCGATGTGAAACTCCTCAACACAAACTAATTTAAACAATGATCTAGCTAAAGTTTTCAACAATTTAATCGTAGATTTTATTTTCTAAATACCACATTGTGCTCAAAATACAATATTTTTTTCCTATTATAATTATCTAATATTAGCAATATATATATTTATTTATTTTAATCTAATTATTCATAGGTCGAAGGGTACTATAATGAATATAATAAAAATTTAAAAAAATATTTAATTTTTGAGTAAGATATTTCAAATTTATTAATTAAAAAAAAGTATATTAAAAGTTTCAAAAATATTAGAAATGAATATATGACTTTTTGAATTATTATTTATTTTCTAAATTAATTATAATTCAAAAAATATAAACTTAAATAAGTTTAAACACAATTGATTTAAAAATACATAATAATTTTAAAAAATATGTACATTTGTATTCACATGTTTTATTTTTTATTTTTCAAAAAGTTTTGAAATTCTATTATATTTTTTTTATAATTAATAGACTTGTATTATTATATCCAAAAATAATGGATTTTTATATATTTTTATTATAATTATCATTTTTCCTTTAATCATATATATCATCTAGAAAAAAAATTCCAATTACATACTCCTACTGGTTTAAACCATAAAGTACACATTTTATAGTCTTATTTAATGTATCCAGAATTACCATATAATAACTAGTGTTAGCTGGATGAGGCCTTTACACTAAAGCCCTCCAACTCGGCCTTTTTATTTACTTGGTAAATCGGAAGAAGTGTAATTCAAGTAATTTTAATTATTATTTTTTTAAATGATTTATTTTTTAAAAGAAATAAATTTATTTCAAACTCGTATTATTATATCCAAGTTAAAAAATATATTCACATAAAAAATAAAATTATTATAAATTAAATAATCTCTTTTATTTTATACACTTTTTAAAAAGGTATTCTTTTTAATACAATAATCTCATATTATATATAAGTTTTTTAATAAAAACTGAACTTTATAAAATTAAGTAGATATTTGTAAAAAAAAAAATTAGTTGATTTTCAATAATTTTTATTATCACGTGAGAATTTTTATTTAATTTAATTATAATAATATAAATTAAAGTAAGAGGTAAAGTAATTTGAGCTAAGCAACTAAAAAAAGTTATTAAAATTATGTATTTGTGAAAGAAAATTACTTGAATGTCTGTGACCCAAACTAAGTGGGAAAAAAAAAAGCTTTATCAACCAGGCCGAACAATACTAATTAATCCGCTTTACCGATCAGTGTCAAAAGCTTTTTCGGTCACTAAATTAATTTAGAGCTGAGCTTAAATTTAAGCACATAAATACCAATCAATAATGTTATGAAATGGGAAATGTTGTAGGTGTGAGTTAGGAATTAATTTGATTTGCATAAATAAATAACGAGTTAAAATAAAATAATTAAATATAACTTTTTAACGTAAAAAACTAATTTAATCAAGTGAGATGTCACACCCAAAAAAAAATTATTAATAATTAAAAAGATAGTATAAACATCAATATTAAAAAATCACTTAAAATCAAACAAATTGTCACCAAATGATGCAGTTATCAAAATAAAAAAACATTTAATAAATCTTGCAATAATTAAAATTTATGGCAAACAAAAGAGAAGAGCAAATTGTAACTAATTCTACCTCCACATGCAAAATTAAGAGAATTTCATTGCAAAAGAGTGACTTCTTTAGTAAAGACAAACAAGCGGCTTGATTAATCCATTCACATTGGATTTTGTATAATCCAATTATAAGAGTTTCCATTCCCAAAAAAAAAAAAACAAGAACTACGCAAAATGGAAGTATTTTAAATATAATCAAATAAGGACCGAAGCCACAATCTTAATTAATTTAATTAAAAATATAACTTATATATCAAATTGTGAGTTTTGAGCCACATAAAATAAAAAAATAATTCTTTCAATTTTTTTTTATTTAAATGCCAAATATTCAATTGTTAACATTCCTTCATTTTCAACTCAGCAGTTTTCCTCGAAGGAAATAATTATACCATGCTTGAAAAATGATGATGATATAAAAAAATTGTCGACATACTTTAAGATCTAATACTGCATTAAATTTATTCTACAGCAACCTATCGGATAAACTCGGTAGCCGTCGGAAAAAGTTCAAAGTAGCCGAAGGCATAGGGTCTCGGAACATAGGGTGGCGCAAATAGTAAAAGCCCAATGCTACAGCAACCATTTTTGGTGGCACCGCATACAATACCACGGTGATAGCCAAGCACACTCCAATGAACAACTTTGTAGCTCTTGGGTCCCTCCAACTCACCAAAGCTTGTAACCTCTCTCCTTGTGTTGCAAAATCACCCAAAACAGTTTGAACTCTAGTAGCTAATACCCTCAATCTATCATATCTCACTCTTATTATATCAGGTGGTTTCGAGCTTGGTATTGTATCAAACTCTTCATCTAACTCATCTGGATCAACCATTTCTGCATGAGAAAGTCTTATATCCATCCCAGCTGGTATCTTTGGCCTAAATCTATAATACCATACTCCAATCAAGAATACATATAAAAACCCAGTTGGTACTATCAAATCTGGATACCAAACAAGCACCAAATATAACACGTGGACCAATACTGTTGTAATTGAATTTTTCCACCTTCTTATATCATCCAACCATTTTGCCAACCCAACTGCCCAAGCAAGCACTCCTACTATTCGAAACCAATTTGCTTTGCTTTTTCTCATACTCCACGTATGTGAATCAGCGTCTAACATGTAACCAACTACCTCAGGTCCTAATGGTGGTTCAGACCTTTGAAGCCACATGGCAACCATTTTAGTTGCTGCCCCTCGTAATACCTCTTGTTGAGCTACTCCAAGGGGACGAAGATAGTGCAATTTTGGTAGTAATGGTTGCCCATAAGCCTGAAACATGTCAGGCAACAGTGATGGACACGCAAATCTTACTGCTATTTCAATCTCCCCCATTTTCTTTAACCCAGTTTTCAACAAAACAAGTAAAGGATACGAACTAGTGTACACCTTGTTACTCTCTAGTGTAGATACGCGTATACGTATTTTTCCTATACGGTAGTCAGGCTTTTGATCTTCTGAGGACATGTCAGCAAACATACGCCAATTGTCAAACACACCTATAGTCAGCACTGTAGAAGGATCATAAACCTGCCACGTATACTGCTCGTTCCAACGTGGGTCAAAGCTTTCGGTGATGGTCCTAGTGCGGACCCACTTTTTTCCGTACTTGGCAACACAGTAAGCATCTGTGGACCCTTTACCTCCTTGCTTCGTTTTCATTGGGAGTAGACCACGAGCGCCGAGAATACCAAGCTCTAAAATTCCAATAGCTGGTTTCCACAGCTGCTTTGCCGTGGGTCTAAAATCACTACACACGTGCGCCGCTTCGTCGAGCACATGATAGCCTCCTTCCAAGCATAGCCGTAGATGGATTCTTCCACAGTACGGTCCATTACTACCACCACCATCACCGCACTCTAACGGAAACCATTTTGCTGCCACGAAGCGCTCATCAATTCGTTGCTCCACTGAGCTTAGAGGAATTAGTATGTGCCCTAAGACCATAGCTTCTTCGCTCGTACGGTCCTCCACAAGTAAAATCAGTGAATCTTCGAGAGGCTCTCCAGCGACGAAGAATACATCCTCGTTAAAGTGAAATGATGCAGCATGGTTGTTCATGGACCCTCGTCTTGTTCTAGCTGTTTGAAAACCAAGCTGGAATTTGATTCTAATTTCTGGTGCTACCAATGGTGGTAAATTGGAAGTAATTTGAATATCTTCAGCTTCCATTACAGTTACTCTCAAGTACCACAGTTTAGGCGATTGGTATACCTTTGAACGTGTGTACGCTACATATGGTGCATCTGAACTCCAAGCTTCTGGAAATGCATCATCGGCCTGGGTTCCGATCCAAACAGATAGCTGGATATCCCCCAAGGGTCGGCTTTCATCTCCGGCACTGCCTTCTAGACGGTACCATCGCGGAGCCAAAGGACTATCAGGAGGGTCGCGTACGGGAACATCCGAGAGATCAAAGCACACACCACCGAGAAACTGTTCCGATTGCAAGTCCCAAAGGGAGATCTCTAATGTCGCACTGGTTGCGTCATTGCGGTTGTATCCGAGTGCAAAAACCTGATGCCACTCCGGTGAGCTGGTCGGTTCGCCAGGTCGGTGTACGGCTGGCTTCGATTTAACGAAGTGGCTAGAACAACGTACTTTCACATATGGACTTACGTTCGGCGATAAATCACGAGCCTTCACTATCCTGATGAAAAGGTACTGCATCGGCTCAACAAGATTAAATGGACGACTTCTTTCAGCCTCACCGGCGCCGGTACCGTTACCGAACTTCCCTGTAATGACCTTTGGAGAGTAATCTCCATTAGGTTTTTTAAAAACTCTTACCCTCTCACCTCCTGCGACTCTTCGAGCCTCCATCTTTCTTACCTCTTGTGGAAACTGTGTCTGATCAGCTTGAGGTGGAACAACCGTTACAGAGTGAATTGGTGGCTCGGAATGAAAATGAACATCAGGAGGTGGTGATTCCTGAATCACAACGACTGGTGGCGAGTGCTGAGTCATCTCGTGATGACCTTGTCCATTATACTGTTTAGGTTCATCGAAAACTCTACCTTCATCAAGTACAACTACAGCTGGCTGGTGCGAGTTAGGCTTCTCAGGTGGAATATCCTCCGGCGGAGGCTGAGGTGGTCCTTCCTCAACGAAATCATCATAGTAATAAATCCTGAGGCCAATATCACCCCTAATCCAACTAAACACGCTTTTCTTCTCCAATGGAAAATACACTAAACCTTCATCGCCACGCTTAGGAAATTGAGTGCCATAAAGCTTGACTCTCCCCAAGAAGTGGTTCTTGCGAGCACTACCAGTACTGGCATTTCCATAACGCTTGTCGTTGAAGACCTCTATCTCAAGCTCTTCAAACTCCATGTTATCAGGATCTGAGACAACAAATTCAAGAGGCTCGTTCCAGACTGGATTGAGGTCTCTGGATTTAGTGCAGGTTCGCTTACGCTGGCCATCGAAGTCGGCAACCACATACGGACTTGAACTACCTTGACCATCCTTGGGAAGAAGTTCACGAGCTTCGATCACTTCTACGATGAGTTTTCTGATGGTACTAGACTGTTGTGGCCGAGACGACGTCGTGTTAGTCATGTTCTCATTTTGCAGGTGAATATTTGGAGATGATATTTCAGCGTGGTTGTTTTTTACTTTTTTGGATCTCAATTGCGTTGCGTTTTCCGCTGATTACGGATAGAAACCGAGTAGCTAATGGATGAGAGCTGTTTTATGGGAGTTATGCTTTTGATGTGTTTGTTGTAGGGGGGAGCTTTTTTGAATTTGTGCAAAATCTTCTAATTTATGTAATTTTAAATTTACTTTCTTATAGAATTATTATTAGCTGAAATATTTTATTTTATTTTATTTTATTTTTAAGTTATGAATGATGATGGGAATTTCCACAAGAGAAATAAAATGGAAATCAGATTCCATTCCCGCTCAAGAAGTTTTCGTTCCACTTTTTCGATTCTTTTTTTTTTTTCTTTTTTCGTCCTTTATATTCCTTATTTATCCCTAACAGACAACTTCACAAAAGCGTGAATTTCAATTTACAGTAAAAAATAAATAAAAATAAATAAAGGTGTGAATTGGAATGGTTGGAGTCGTATGACTTGTTTAGTATGAATACGGTAAGCTTTGAGGAAAAAATAAGAGTCGTACACATAGAAAAAAGATGCCTCTGCTCTGAAGTGTAAATGATTCGAACCCCACTTATGTCCCTATCCTTTTTACCAAAAGCTCCCTTATTTTGAATAAAGTGCCTTTATTTCGAATAAATAAAAACATAAAAGGCATTTTTGCTTTATTCCTTCGTGGCTTCACCCTTCAGCTATTCTTCCACTTATCTCTTCTCATTTCATTTACACAATTATAACTCAAAAGCATTATAAATATTTAAAACATATTATTATTTCTTTAAAGATTATTCCTTGATTTTTATTCAATAAATATGTTCTAGATATTTAAATTTATTTATTTTTTGACTGATATAGCTTGAATTGTAAAATTTAACTAGGCCGTATAAGTTTTTCTATAATTCAACAAATATTAATAAAATTAAATCTGGTCTTTTTTATAAAATAAACAAAAATAAAAATTCTATCGTAAAATGTCTACCATCGTAAAATATAAATCAGATTTACCGATTTACGGCCGTATGTCTTCTGACCATCGCACCCAGTGCAATAAAACAAACAGATATTTCGTGACTGAATGAGTCACTTCATTGTTTTAGATATTTTTTTTTATCTATATTTTTAAAATTATATTCTAATTAAAAAAATATATATTAATTTAATAAAAAAAATAAATCATATTTAAAAAAGGCTAACAATAAATATAATATTTTTTTATAAATAACTCTTATATTTTTACGATTAAAAAAAATTATAATACATTATTTTATATATTGAATATCATTTAATTAAATAATATTTAAATTAAAATACAATAATTTAAATATTCTTTTATTTTTAACAAAATGCAGTTTGGGTCTTAAATCTTCGTTATTTTAAGTCGTTAACTCTACTAACCCCGATCCCCCCGCAGCCTCCCATTTGCATTTATTTGTTTGGGCCTTGTTTTTGGGTTTCAAACTAACATTTTATGAACACTCAAATATTGAGAACTGGGCTTATCCTTCTCGGCCGTTCTTTTCTTGATTGTCCAATTTTTAGTAACTAATTTAATAGGAGACAATCTATGTTAAATTACTTAAATATTACTTTTTTTTCTAAAAATATAAGTAATGTTTCTCAAATTTTTGAAATCACTTCTCTAAATATTACCAAATATCCTTAAAAGTACTTTAAACTATTTGAAACGATTTTCCATAAAAATAAAAAGCAGCTCCAAACGTGCCTTATATCTACCATCATTCGACGTTTGATTGAACCTGTGTAAAATGACTATTATTGAATAAATTAATAAAGGTGGAATAATTTAGAAGATAAGGTATTAATAAAGGAAATAGAAAGAAAAAGAAAATTTTGAGCTGGTCCATAGGCACTCTCTACAACAACAGAAAACAAGCATGAACTGAATCCCACAAAACCACCATCGTTGGCCCAAAAAATAGATAACTTCGGAAACTGTTTGGGCTGGCCCAAATAATAGCCTAAGGGCTCTAAAGCGAGAGTGTCCTTATATTATGCCTCAAATTGTGTTTCCTTTCTATGCCTAAAATTTGTTACATGTATTGACTTTTTATGTCAATTAAGTATAATTCTTACCTATTAATTTATTAAAAATCCTCGTTAACTTTGAATATTATTAATAAAAATGAATATATATAACTAATAAATTATTTTAATACAATATGTACTTATTATTTTGGAATTCAAATTATATATTAAAAATGTAACTTCAAACTAAGAATATTTGGGGAGACTTATACTAGGAATATTATACAATGCATGTTTCTAAAGTAATTATATTTCCTCTATTCATTTGTAGAATTCGTGTTGGAATAAACTCTTATCATATATAGAAGAATCGTACGAGTGAGTGTGTATTTGGTTAGACCAAATAAATTGTTTTGCATTCTTATTCTTATTTTTGTATGTATTAGATTCATGAAATTCCATCAACGGCTCGTGCTACAGGGTGAGCAAGAAGACCTCTGCCCTTGATCCTATTAATTTGGCATAGATGTTCTTTGTCTAACATGTTATAATTAGAGATTTCAAATGACTTGTAATAATTTAGTTTTATTCTTGCTTAGTTAATATTAAGTAAATTGTACTTCAATTCCTTTAATTTTTAAATAAATTGAGTTACACAATTTATTTATTATAGATAGTTTTTTTTTGTTGAACTCGTTTAATTTATTTTAAATATTTAGATCATGTTTGATAATCATTTCATATTTTAATTTCTAATTTTTAGGTTTTAGAATTACATTCTCAATTTTAAGATATTTTGAAGAAAACAATTATTTGATAATCAGTTTTTAATTTTTATTTTAAAAAATAACAATTAAAAATGAGATATTATTTGTTTGATAATTAAATTTTTAATTTTAATTTTTAATTTTTAAGTTGAACTTAGTTCATTAATACGTAAACTCAACTAGTTTTTAATATTTTAAAGATTTCTAATAATATATTAAATGTTTTATAATAATTTTGTTAATTATTACATTTTATATTAAAAATGTTTAACATAATCTTAACAATGTTTTATAAAACGAGCCTAATTTATTTAAAAAATTAAAAATTTTAAAATGTAATATTTATTATAAAATAGGCAATCTAATATTTTAAATTACGTATGAATTTAATTATAAATTATTATAAATTAATACAATTTAAATTTTAAAACGGATTCAACGATCATCCCTATAATTTTAATTATATTGTTTATGTTTTTAAATTATAATTTTTCTTGAAATTTTAAATTTTTTTGAAATATTATAATATAAATTTTATTTTATCTTTAATTTTATTTTATTTTAAAAAATTAGTTGTTATTTTTTATTTATTAATTTGATTAATATTAACATTTTTTTCAATTTTGAAATAATAACTAATAATTAAATTTTGATAAAAAAATTATTTTCTATGTTATTTGTTAGCTTTTTAATTCAACATGTATTTATAAAATGAGTAATTAACTCAAGTGATTTGTTCATTTAAGTTTATGAGTTAAATAAGTTAAGTTTTTTGGGCTCATTATTTTTGTGAGCCAATTTTAAACGAGTAAAGTTGGGATGAATAACTCGTTTGATATTTCTAATCATAAGAAAACATATTTGAAAAATAATAAAAATAATTCATTTAAATTTTGTAATCATAAAAATAACATATTTTACAATAAAATCATATAATTTTGTTATTATAAAAAAATATATTACATTATTTTACATTACTATTTAATGTTAAATATCGCCCTTTTAAATTTTGTTTAATATTATTGGATTGTTATTTTTATTGTTATAAATTTTAGAGTTTTATTTATTTTGTAATTTTTAATATATTTTTATTATAACTTGATAATTACGTGAATTTATATAATACATTTTGTAATGGTACTACTTATAATTATTTTATTATCTTATATTTTAAATTTACATTTAATTAATAAATATAAGTCTTTTTATTCGTAAAAATAATTTATTACATATAATAATAATTAGTCTAAGACATATATTTCACACAAATAAGTCTTACTAATTTTACTTTAATTATATCACAGGTGGATAAGTAGGATGGTAATAGTGTGTTGTTTGTGATAGTTTGTATTTTTATCTTATTTTAATATTAATTGAATCAAGTTTTTATATTAATTTATATATAAATAAATTGATTTTTTAAATAATCACTTTTAAAAACATTAAAAAAAAAACAATTAACTAATTGTTAATAAATTTTTTACCCAAACTATAATAACATCATCAGTTAGGTCGTCGCCCATCGTGGAAAAACAAAGCCAATAATTTAATAACATACAATTACTCTCCGTCTCTTTCAATCTATATATAATTATCGATCTTAAATTCTTAATCAAGCTTTGTTTATGTTTGTCAAACACTTTTCTTCCCTTCTCCTTTCAAACACCCACTATCGCCTTCTTTGTTAATCCTTATCCTTTTTCCCTCTACTTTTTCTCCAAATACAAAACTAAACCAAAACCACAAAACCATTATAATCCCCAAAATATGGAAGTGAAACGCAGAACAATTACCTCTCTGGTCTCAAAACTCAGTTCCGTTTCCGAACAAAACCGATCTGAAGCCTTAAGCGAACTCCGATTCATCACCAAAAACTACGCCGACACCCGTCCTATCATCGCCGATGCCGGAGCCATCCCTTACTTGGCTGAGACTCTATACTCTTCTTCCAATTCGTTTCAAGACGACGCCGCAGCTACTCTTCTGAACCTCTCAATCTCTTGCCGTCAATCCCTCATCTCTACGCGCGGCCTCCTCAACGCAATTTCCCATGCTCTTCGTCAGCACCGGTCCACCACTTCGGCCTTTGCAGTTCAGTCCTCGGCCGCTACTCTTCATAGCCTGCTCGTAGTTGACGAGTATAGATCCATTATTGGCTCTAAAAGAGATATTTTGTACTCTCTTATAGATATTCTCAAAACCCCAAGTTCACCACCAAGGTCAATCAAGGACTCGCTCAATGCCTTGTTTGGAATTGCGCTTTACCCTCCGAACCGGTCGTCTTTGGTGGAGCTTGGAGCGGTAGGAGCTTTGTTCTCGTTGGTGGTGAATGACGGGCGAGTGGGGATCGTTGAGGATGCTACGGCGGTGGTGGCTCAGGTGGCTGGGTGTGAGGAGAGTGTGGAGGCGTTTATGAAGGTGAAGGGAGTTAGAGTTTTGGTTGATTTGCTGGACATTTCGACAGTTTCGAGTTTAAGAACTAAAGAGAATGCGGTTTCAGGGATGTTGAATTTGGGGCGGTGTGGAGCAGAAAAGATGGTGAAGGAGGTGAGAGAATTAGGGGTTGGAGTTATTGATGGGATTCTAGATGTGGCAGAGCATGGTAGTGCAAAAGGAAAGACTAAAGCTGTGGCTTTATATAACCTTATTGATGGTAATGGCAAAAGTGGTGTAGTTAGAAATTCCCGGTTTGATTCTTTGTTAAATCATTCTTCTTGAATTGTGAACTTGGCTTTTCTTATATGTTTTCTTTCTTGTGCGTCTAATTTTGTCCATGTATTGTATAACATTAGTTGCTTTAGAATAAATTTGGCAAGTGTTTGATAGTTTAGTGGTATATGAATGCAAAAAATATGATGTAAAAATTTGTTGATAGTTAGAAATTTAAATATAATTCAACCCAATAAGATTTCATTGAATAATATTGTTCAAGTTTATGTGAATTTTTGACGGATGTGAGAGCAAAATAAACTTATAGAAAAAGTGTATATATATGATAGACATTCAATGAAAAATGCATGTTTTACCTCTTCCTTTCTATCTATATTTCTTGATTGCTTTTCTTAAATTCTAAAATAGTATCAGAATCTATGATGGCGTCAAAGAACATGATAACAACTCTCATGACTCTCTACACAAGCACACCCCCTCTCACTCGCGTCAATATTGCCAAGGAGATCAAACTAGACTGTGGTTTACGTTAAAACCCTTCAATTTTGTGATTAAAATGACCAATATTCAAATTGTTCTCATGTTGGCAATCTCTTTTAATTGAGATATTCATCAACTTGATGCTAACTAAACTTTCCTAAATGGAAAGTTAGAGGAAGACATATATGTAATAGCCATTGAGTTTTGTGGATGCTAAGTATCTTCAACATGTCTATTAATTTCATAAAGCATTGTACAAATAACTCGGGTTTGGTTTCATAAATTACAAAAATATTTACTTGTTTGGGGTTTTGTCAACACAAAGAGTCATACTAATTTATTTATCAAACGCACTAAAAGTGAGCTTATATTGGTATTGGTGTACATGGATGACATCATTTTTACTGGCTATAATACTGCAAACTTACAAAGATTTATCACTAATCTTCACAATAAAATTTCTCCAAAAGATCTAGGAAGCTTGCATTTTTTAGGTTATAAGTGACCGAAACCAATGATAGCCTTCACTTGTTTCATTTGAAATATATCACTAATTTGCTTACCAAGTTTGATCTTGATCAATCCAAACCATGTTTCTTTTCTATCCTTAATGGGAGTATTGAGTAGAGTTAATATAAGTTTATTGGATGATTTAGCACAAGAGTCTGGTTAGCTCATTATAATATTGTGTTATTACAAGACCTAAAATTGGTATCTTAGTAAATAGGTTGTCCCAAATCCTCAATTGCTCACTGATTCTCACTGCAAAGCAGCTAAGCATATGCTACTATATCTTAAGGGATCTAAGGAGTATGACTTGATGTTATACAAGTCGCGTCACCTGGATTTGATAGGGTATACTAACACTAATTGGGCATATTTTACCGATGATAGAAGATCAATGAATGGGTATTGTATGATGCATATTGATAATGTGATTTTTTTGAGCTCTTTCAAGCAAAAAGTTATCTCATGATCTTTAATTGAGTTTGAGTAAATAGAGTTGGTAGTTGGAGTTGCATAAGTGATTTGGATCACATCTTTATTAGCTGAACTGGGAATGACATTTAAAAGTATACCTAAGCTTATGTGTGATATCATAAATGCATAACATATGGCACGAAATCCAATCCAACATACACATACAAACACACATTGAGATAACTTTTTATTCTGTAAAGGATTTGGTTCTTTAAAAGACACTAAAAATTGAATATTATAGCACCAATGATCAAGTATCAAATATTTTAACCAAGTCATTGCCAAGTGATAAGTTTTAGAATTTGAGGACGAAGCTCATGATCTTACCAAGATTATGTACTTGAAGGGGAGTATTAAGAGTTGTGATTGAGTATAATGTAGATATGGACTTATAATATGGTGTGTAATTATGACATAACAATTAGTTATAACTTCCTAAATTGAAACAACAATGTATAAAAAGGTGTAGATATATCATAGACACTTAATGAAAAATGCATGTTTTGCCTCTATAATATTTTTCATTTTCTTCCTCACTCATTCTTGATTGCTTCTTTCCAATTGCTTTAAAGTTCTAGAAAATATGAATAATAATATATTTTATAAGTTGATAATGGCATAGACCATCATGTTAGTTTTGTTAAGAAACTACCAATAACACCTCCTATTTTCATGGTTGTACATCTCTAACCATATAAGACCTAAGTTTTTTTCAATTTATACCATGGTTTAAAATAAAAGAAGAAGGTATTAGTATAAGATTACAAAATGGACTAAAAGACAATTAAAGTGTAGCTTTATTTGTATTAATAAAACATGTTGATGTTACGAGAAAAATGTAATTAAAAAAATTATAACGTATATAATACAATGAAAACCCAATAAAAGAGAAAAAAATAACGTGTAATAAATTAAAACTAATGTAACAAACACAAGTTTGTGCTACTAAGATTATACATATAAAAAAATTAGACGATTTTTTTCTTTTTTGTGAAACATTTTTTATTCCTTTATGCTTAAATTTGAACATTTGTGTAAAAATAAAACCACATTTGAGTAAATATTCATGAGTATTGTGTATAGTCAAACAAATATTCTTTAAGATGTAGTACAATGTTTTTATCATTTGATAATTATTTGTGACTAAATTTATTAAAGATACAAAGAGATTTTTACATTCAAGTATTTAACGTATGTTTAAAATTTTAAAATATTAAAAGTGAAATGATTTTTTAAGAATAGATAATTTGATACAACATTATCTTTAAAATAAGAATATTATTATATATCATAAATTTGTAATAATCATAAAAAAAAATAAGTTGAAATTTGATTACTTTCATGTAAAAATAACTATTTAAATTTTGTATTTATAAATATAAATAATTGAGAAATCAACGGTGATTTTAAATAGTTATAAATTTATTATATAAAATAATTTTTTTTTTGTAATAAAGCAAAAATCATTTTAAGACGGTGAACTAAATTCCCACGCCACTCTTTTATTTTTATTTTATTTTATTGCTAGCAAATCTTCCATAAATATCAAATCAACGTGTTGATTTTCTGCGTTAATATCTTTAATTTTTAGTTACTAGCAAGTGACTCAGCAAAACCACAATCTATTGGGTGTGGCATGCATAATGCTTTGGCTGTAAATTAATTTGTACGAACTGAAAGGGTTAAAACGTAATATCGCAAGCCTTTCCATTAATAAAAAAACGCTTCTAGGTGGCGACGAATCCATCAAAAAGGTTCGCCCAAAAGCTAAAAAGGGAGAACCAAAAGGCCGAAAGAGCTAAAAGCTAAGGTTGTGAGAGAGAGATAGAGTAAGTGAAGGCAGCACATTTTGAATAGTGATGGAATTAGATGATGAAATTAGTTGCCGAGGATTTGAGAGAGTGGGTAACACACCCACGTGACTGGCCCACCACTACCACTACCTCCAATTCTTTTTTAGGCCCAGTGGATGTTTTGGTTGGCTTCATATCAATGCTAACAGCCAAAATGACACCAACATATAGGCCAATTTCACTTCCACCACCAAAAAGTTAAACAAAGCATACTTTAAGGTTAATATCATTAACTTAGTTGACAAAATTTCTTTCTTAATATAACTAGTCTCATTTAAAAAAAAATATTAGCAAATTTGATATATAATTAAGATTAATTTTTTTTTAATATGTTAATTTTTTAATCTAAAATAATAATTATTAGTATAGAAGATAAATAAATTTTATAACGTTATTTTATACTTATGATTTTCAAAATGTTTAAGAATACCTTATTATTGATCTAGTTTTGTGATATTAGTGAACTCAATAAATTACTATTGCCTTGCTTTGATTAAGGAGTGATATTAGTGAACTCAATATATATATATATATAGAGTATAAAAGGTATGTTTCTAATACAAGGGATTAATTACATGTCATCTTTGATAATAGATTATTAAGTAATAAGACGTGTCATTAATTAAATAAAGGAAAATATATATGAATAACAAATTCAATAAAAAATTGATGAGTTAACCTTTTAAACGCGAGAACCTAGCTTACTATCCTACACTATTTTTCTCTCAATTTTCCCAAATAGTTAACCCTTCTTTATTTGGTTGTAAGGGTAGCATTACTGTTAGCGTAGATTTTACAAATGTTATAATAATATTTTTATTTTTAAAAAGCTTAAAGTACTAACTTGCGACGTTAAAACTTTATTGTTTTCTGCCTCCTTTGATCTAACTTTTCCTCTCTCTAATATGCTAGTGGTTGTTTCTCTCCCTCTTTTAGTGGGTATGTAGATGTTAACAGCTGAAAACAATAACAAAGAAGAAAAGGGATAAAAGTTTTAGTATGGGGGAGAGAGATGATGGAGAAAGAAACTAATAACGTTCAACTAGAAAACCCATCTCTCTTCTCAAACAATAATAAAGGAACCAAGGAATTAGAGTCCACAAGAAAACCATTTGTTACTGGTTTTGTAATTGGTGGAAGTAGTAGTGGAGGTGGTGATAGGTTGAAAAGAGATGAGTGGAGTGAAGGAGCTGTTTCAAGCCTACTTGAAGCATATGAAAGCAAATGGGTTCTTAGAAATAGAGCCAAACTTAAAGGTTATGATTGGGAAGAGGTTGCTAAACATGTTTCTTCAAGGAATAATGGTACCAAATCACCCAAAACACAAACTCAGTGCAAGAATAAAATTGAATCCATGAAGAAACGGTACCGTTCTGAGTCTGTCTCTATTGATGCTTCCTCATCTTGGCCTCTTTATTCCCGTCTTGACCTTTTGTTACGTGGAAATGGGCCACCAAGTGCGGTTTCGACACCACAATTATTATCACAAGTACAATCAATATCAGCTTCAACGAGTACTACACCAACAATAGTTCAAGCACAAGCAGTAATTCCAGTACCTGATATTTCACTTCCCTCAACCCATTCTCAGTTGGTGTTTATGGAGCCTTCACCCATGGTAGCAACACAAGTCGTGCCACCGCCACCACTTTCGGGTCCTCCAGCTCTTGGAACAGCACAAAACTCACATGGATCAAACGGTGTGGATAGGGTTACCAAGGTCAGTGTCACAGACCGTCTCTCTCTTTTTTCTCTCTTTTTTACTTTTTTTTTTCTTTTTTTAAAGATGATATCTATGAATTTTAACATATTCTTGGAATTTTAGCAATTGCCCATTTTCTTAATTTGTTCTGCAATTCTAAGTGCTGTATGCGTAGCTAACGTTGAGTTCTATTTTCCCTTGTGATCAAGGGATCAATTGTATGAACTACAACATATGTTCATATATAATCACTCTTAAAGTTTGTAACCTTTACCTTAATTTTCAAATATTGGTCATTTAGTGATCAGAAGTTATAACAACACCGTAGTTAGTCACTAGCACACACCCTCTCTATCCTTTTCTGTCACTTTAATAAAAGAAATTAAAGCAGTTGTTTTGAAATACCTGAAGTTTTTAATTGCATACCTTTTTTAACGGTGTTAAAGTAAAATATTTTTGTAGCCAAAAAATAAAAAAATGAAAGTGGCTTAAGTAAACAGAATTTTAAAAAATTGTTATATGTGCGCACGTACACAATGTTATATACCAGGACGAGGGAGCAGGAAACAAACTATCTGATAATGCATCAGACAAGAATCAAATGGAAACCGATAGTAGCACACCGGCACTTTATAGCGAAAAGGGGAAGTTAAGATCGAAACGAATGAAGCTGATGAAAATGGAGAAGAGGAAGAGAAAAAGGAAGGAAGATCAGTTAGATATAGCTGAGAGCATTAGGTGGCTAGCAGAAGTAGTGGTGAAATCAGAACAAGCAAGAATGGAAACAATGAAAGAAATAGAAAAGATGAGAGTTGAAGCTGAGGCTAAGAGAGATGAAATGGACTTCAAGAGAACGGAGATTATTGCCAATACTCAGTTAGAAATTGCTAGGCTTTTTGCAACTGGTTCTTCTGCTAAAAGTACTGTTGATTCTTCCCTAAGAATTGGAAGAAATTGAGGCGGAGTTTTATCTAAATAGAGTGAAACTCTACTGAATTTACATGTATAGAATTTTATGTAGTACATATAATTGTATAACAGCACTGATGATCAGAACAAGATATTGGAAAGATGAGGGAGATTTAAGCAAGTCTAACATTAATTTGACTTGTGTGCTAATTATTTAACTAGACATATTCAAGACAAAATAATATCTCTCTTTCTTCTTCTTCTTCTTCTTCTTCTTCCATTCTTCTTCTTCCATTGTTCTCATTTTCAACCAAGTAATTAATCTGTGTTTTGATTAGATGCAAAAATATACATTCATGAATTGCAGTATCACTTTTCATGTGACAACCCTGGTTCCTCCAAAACAAACAACGTTAAATTGAATTTTAAGTATGACCTGATAGTCTACGCACAACGATGACAAGATTGCACTTGAACTGTCAAGAGAGTAATCAGTTTACAAAATAATGGAAACGAGAATACCAATTGAACACACAAATTATCAAGATTTTATTCCAAGAAAATGACCCTTTTTGACTATCAACTGCTATCACTGTAAAAATTCATTTATTGAGCATATAATAATATTCTCTAAATTATAGTTCACACAATCATTTCTACGCGAATTGCTAATCCATCAATAATCTATGAAAACTGACAAATGGAAACAACCGATATTTTTCTATTATAATCAAATGGAATAGAATCCAATGGGTTTGAAGCGAAAGATAATTAAGCAATAGGATTGTGTTTAGCGCTGAGGCCGAAGTAATCAGATGAAGAGAATGACAGCAGTGATTCAACTATTTTAGTCCCACATCGATGGATAAAGACATGGGCTCTTTATTGCCTTAGCTATAAAATCAAGCTCGAATCCCTCTGCTTACTTACGGAGTCGTGCATTGCACACACAGCGAACTATTCTTTCGCCTTTTACTAAAGAATACCGTGTGTGCGTTGCATTAAGCGGCATACGCCAATTTTTGTAGAGGTTTTCCTATTTTGGTGGCCTCGCTAATCCTAGGATAAAATGTTTCTTAAGTTACAAAAAGTTTCTTAAGTTTGAATGATATTTTATATGGATACAAATAATTATTTTTTTCAATGAGAAAAGACGTACGTTGAATATTTTCTCCAAAAGAGAATAGTTAAAATTACGTATAGGAAAAACCGAAAAGAGAGACGAAATCAACTCTCCGTTAAGGTTTCTACTTAAAAGAACACCATTAAGTTTTTATTTTTTCTTTACCTCGGTTCTCAAGATTATTCTTGTTATCTGAACGATATTTTATTTATAAATTTTATATTATTTGTGATTTGTTTTATTATTTTCATTGTTGATATTAATAACAATCAATTTGATTTTAATTATAGTAAAAGTAACATATAGTAACAAATCTCTGGAAGTATATTTTATTTTTCAATTTTCTCTTGTATTTATATTTTGTTTGACACATAAATCTTACCTTAGAAAAAGAAAAATAAATTTTGTTTTTGCTTATTGTTTGTTTTCTTTTGTTTTGTAATTTTCTCGTGGGTTGAGATTTTGTTTGACACACAAATCTTAATTCACAAAAGAAAAAAAATAAAAAAAAAATTATGGTTATTGTTTCTTAATTTATTTTTCAATTTTCTCGTAAGTTGATATTTTGTTTGACACACAAATCTTAACTTATAAAAAGAAAACAAATTGAGAAGTAAAGCTGAAGACTATAAATCAATCGATTCTTGGGAGGCAACCCATGTGTTTTATTTTATCTTTTTTATTTTCGCATGTATTTCATTATTTTTTTTGTTATGTTGTTATTTTATTTCTTTCTTTTTCGTAGGCGCAAATTGGAGGAAGTGAAGCTATTTTGGGATTAACCATTCAAACCAAATCATTAAGTTTCTTTAAACCCATCTCATATGTTCAACTCTAACACATTGAGGACAATGTGTATATTAAGTTTGGGGGTGGTAGATATATTGAACTTAATTGAAATACTCTCTCGATGTTCTTGCTCGTGAAATTTTTTTGTTTGATTAATTGAAGATATTTTACTATGAATAGTGATTTATTTTTATTTTATCTATTTAAATGGTGCATGTCTCCTTGAAACATTTGAATATTGTCTAAGTTATAAATTATTTTTACGTATGTTTCATTTTTACAAGAATAAATATTAACGAGCACTAGTCTTGATTTTTGATTTGTTATGATAATTTAGAAAATGTTTATGTGAGTATAGAATTCGATTGATATTTGTGGTGTCATAATTTTTAGAATTTGTTTGATTTTCTCTCGAGGCGAAATTATAGATAACATTTAACTAAGAAAATGATTTAGGCCATCTTTATATCGTTTGAGCCTTTCTATCTATCCTCACATACATTATCAATAGTGTACCCCTTTTGAACTTCAAAGTTTATATTTATATTTTTATCTCATTTCAAAAGCCTACCAAATATATATATATATGTGTGTGTGTGTGTGTGTGTGAATATATCTATTTTTCTTATCTCACTAACATGTGAAAATTGTTAGTAAATATATAAAGATATATCAGAAGAAAAAGAGGGTACTAAAAAAAAGCAGAAAAGAAGAAAACAAAAAAAAAACAGATTCTCAAAAGAAAAAAAAAGCAGAAAAGAAAAAAAAAACAGAAATGAAAAAAAATTTGAGTTTGAATGTGATGATAAATCCCTAATTGGGAAGTATTTATTGTGATGATAGAAGATCTCTTGTTTCAATCCTAAAATGATGTGTTTAAGAAATTTTGTGCTAAATATTATCATTTATCCTACCTTCACCTAAGCCATACATTACAAGCTTAATAAAGTCCTATTGATTTGGTGTTTTTTGTTTGTCTACATTAGTGTAGAGAGAAATGAAAAATAAACTATGAGATTTGTGATTTCATTAAAAATTTGTTTGATTTTATATTTGCATAACTTGATCTGGATTTCATGTGATGAAATATGAAAAGGCTTCACACACACACTAAAGTTCATTGTGAAAATGTTATATACTTTTAAATTGATTTTGATGCTTAGATAAAACTCTTTTATTTTTTTGAGTTATGTTATTTGTAATTTTTAAAAAGAATTTTTTTGAAAATTACTATTTTCAATGCAGTTATCTTTGTTTTATTTCTTTCTTTTTTCTCGAGGACTAGCAAAAACTTATGTTTGGGTGTGTTGATAACTATATTTTATATAGTTATTATCATCAATTTTATTAATGATAATTGATATGTTCTTGACATTTTTGTTTAATTTTAGTTAAATAAATTAATATTTACCTTTTTTGTGTTAAGAAATACATTTATAATAAAATTAAATAATTTGAATCAAAATTGTACTTATTTTCCAATTAATGTCCACAAATATAATTTCAAATAATAGAGTTCTTAATTACAATTTATAAAAGTTGAAAATGTAATTTAAATTAAATTTGGACTTAATTACAATTATTAAAAGTTTAAAAATTTAATTTAAATTTTGAAAAGGGTTTAACTGTAATTAAAAAAAGTTTGAAAATGTAATTGGATTAAATTTGTGGGCCAAAATGCAATTAATTAAAGTTTAATTGTCTACGCAGGTGAGAAGAATCCACGCGCCAATTTGCACGCGTGAAAAGTGAACCGTCCGATCAAAGAAGAAACGGCTGAGATTTGCGCGTCCTTATCACACCCGACCAAAGCAAGTGGGTACATGTCCTTATTTTTCACGCGGCTCGACACCCGAATGGGGCCATATTCCATGCAGGTCGGCGTGTTGGTGGGACCCATCTGTCTGACGCGTCGAGCTACTATCCCCCACCTTCGTGTGCCCTTTTTCATGTGCGGTCGATCCACGTGCGCCCGGTTATTCCTCGGACCATAATATGCCACGTGTCCCATTTTATCTATCAGTGAATCATTTTATGACACGCGGCATGTTACAATGAGCGTGAAAGCGCAGGATCAAGCCCACTTTGCAGCCGTTGTCTTCCACCTTTTTCGCGCCGCAATTCGGTGCAGCAATTCTCCGTGAGCCCGTCCTTGCTATGCAATTATCTTCTGCCATGTGTCCCACCACTTCTTTCAGTGAATAAGGCATTGACACTTGTCACGCACAATGAATTAAAAAAAATACAGAAATGGCTACTTGTCTCACGCGTGAATTAAAATAAGGTTTAGATTTTCGCGTGCCCCCTTCTACACTCTATTCCACCCAGAAAATTGCTCTGGAAGCACCCTTAAGGCGAGCACGTCTAAGAAGACTAACTTGTGGTATGCATTACCAAACATGAGCTCCTTATTTCCATCATTTACGTCCGAAGTTTTTTTTTTGCATTATTTTTCTTACCCATTTAATTTTCCAGACAAACTTTGTAATTACTATGAATTTTCAAATTATGGCTTCCAAGTTCTTGGGACATTTGGAGTATGTTTGAAAATGTGATTTGTTTTTATAATTGTTTAATTCTATTATTATGAAAAAGCTAAAGTATAAGGATAAAGATAATTTTTTTTAATTATATAGAGATAATTACAACTTACATAAATGATAAATAAAAACAATTAAAGAAAAATAAAATAAAATATAAAAAAATAAAAATAAAAATAAATAGTAGTCATTTTTTTATAATAATAATATTAAGCTATTAAAAAAATAAATGTACGATATTATTATCATTTGTTTTAACATATGAATTGATCTTTAGCTCAATCTAACTAACGATACAAACCATCAAATGAATTAACCTAAAAGGATTTGCTTGTGCTTGAGCCCTTAACCCCTTAACGACACTTGTAGGATAGACCTACCTACACATAAGAGCTTTGATGTTGAAAAGCTAACCTTTAGATCAAGTTATGGTGTGGTTGATATTAAGCTTTAAATAAGTTTTCTTTTACTCTTTTACCCTTTTAACACGCTGTGGCGTATACTCTTATGTACTATATAATTGACACGTGTATGTGTAATGCTTTATATATATATATATATATATATACAGATCTTATAAGAGATTCACACATTATACAAAAATTCTCTGACGTCTCTCTAGGTTTTCTCTACAAATTAGATCAATTCTAACATTTTGGTGCCCACCGTAAGGTTCAAATTCGAAGGTCAAGTTTTGGCTTATCACCTCATACTTTCAAGGATTCAAACCGAGTTCTAAGAGAGATTTAACAAGCGAGCATAGTTGCCTAGAAATTATGGTCATCATGGTAGGAACATGTGCTGAGGAACAATTGAGACTGGCGAAAGAAGAGGCAGCATCGACACAAGATCACATCTTTCTAGCACATGATGAGGCCATAGTAGAGATAGATCCCCATCAGGAGTTGACATGTCAAATTCTTGAGCTAAGAAGAGAGCTCGAGGAGACTAGGTAAGAAAATAGGATGCTACGATCGTCGTCAGGCCAAGGTGCTCTAACGAGTCAAGCCACTAATCTGGTTGAAGTGATCAGAGGAAATCATATTTTATTGAGCCATCCCAAGGTGAGAATGTAGTTGAGGGTGACCCCTTCAAAAGAGCCAATATAAGGATAATGCACACTATGATGTGGATAGAAATTGCGAGTAACTATGTGTCCTCCCTTTTTCTAATGAAATAGAGCACGTCCAGTTAAGTTTAGTGCTCCAAGTGCCCGGACTACCAAGGGACCATAGATCCCAATAATTTATGTGCAACACTTTAGGATGGCTATGGCCCTTGGAAGCCTCACTTAGGGTAAGAGAGATGCTATGATATATAAGCTGTTTGTTGCCACCCTATGTGATGACACACAAAAGTAGTTAATAACTTGGCATCTCGTATCATAATCTCATTCTCACAGCTTGCAAGGTTGTTCATCACTAATTATACATGCAACAAGCCCCTTAAGGAAGGAGTTTCACCACCACTTCTCAATCACCCAAGGAAAGGGTGAGTTTACGAAAGAGTATATGAGAAGGTTCAGAGAGAAAAATTTAGAGATATCCCTAATTCTACTACGATAGAGGCTTTTAGGCAGAATCTGCTAATAAATTCTTATTTGTTTACAATACTGACCAATATGGTCCCACAAGTTTTTAAGGGAGCTTATGAAGATACCATCTTGACAGGTATTCATTGATGGTATGCACAACTTCAATGGTGTTGGGTTAGGGGTGGTTATAGTTGATCATGATGAAAATTATTTCGAGTATGCTATCAAGTTAGATTTTTAAGCAACTAATAGTGTCGTAGAGTACGAGACAATTATATTTGGATCTATGACGACAAAGAAACTTGAAGTGGATAGCATCACCTTGCATAATGACTCACAATCGGTGATGAACCAATACTTAAGCATGTTTGAGGCTAAAGATAGCAGGGATATCTAAAGATACTAAGAAAAAGGTGCTTGAAATTTGTCCATTTTGAAATCAAACAAATATACAAGAATGAGAATGGTCACAATGATACTTTAGTCACACTAGCCGCTATGCATGAGGCCAACTACACTCAGGTGGTGTCAATAACAATCATGTTATTCACCCCATTTTTCGACTTCTTGAAAAAGGGAGAATTATCCCATGACTAGAACTCTGTTATTCTGTGTGAAAAAGTAAAATAAAAACTGTTTTCATTTTAGTTGGTAAAATTATTATAGAATTTTATGAAGTCTTTCTATAACTATAAAAACATCTTTTAAATTTGGAAAATAAATAATTATATTTTTATTATTATTAATTTTAATAATATATATATTTTTTAAAATTTTTATTAATTTTATTACAAATAATTCTCTTAAAAAATTAAGAAATAATAATAATAAGAGATATAGTTTTTATTTGCAAAACGTATGATTTTTTATTTTTTTGCTATTTTAAAATATCTGGAAGAATATATTTATAATTTATCCTTTCTAATTTACTATTAAGAGTTTTTTGGTTTGAAAAGAAAAAATATATATAAATATTGGGCGGCATAGAATTGATTATCTTTGGAAAAGCAACTCCACTAGTTCTCTCTTTTGTCGGTTGACTCAGAATCTATTACTGTTCCTGTTTAAGAACATTAGGTAAAAGATGCTAAATAAAAAAGATCATATCATATTCGCCAATCAATGTAGGTTCATGTATTCTAAGTCCTATCCTCACAGAGTTTTCTAATTTCTCTTTTGTATTTGTCAGTTAATCTTCAAGTATTGGAATCGTGACTGATTGACATTCTAATGCAGGTCATGTTATGTTCTCTATTATGCATGTTTGATAGATACGATCTTTCTAACAGAAAAAAAAGGTCATGTTCTAGTTAATTTTCCTCAAAAATATGTTATGGTTTAATTATATCTTGTGAAATGGAAGTCAGGTTTTTAAAGACCCATATGTTATAAAGCTCCTTAATTTAAGGAGCAAAACAAGGAAAGAAACACGTGGAGAAAAAACATGGAAAGAAAACAAGGAAAGAAAACATGGAGCAATTCATGGAGCAAAACAAGGAGCTTAATTCAAGGAGCAATTTAAGGAACCATTAATTTAAGGAGTAATTCAAGAAGTGAATTTTCCTATAAATAGATGTGTAATTGTAATGAATTAACCATCCAAAGTGTTCATTCCAATTGAGAGAAAAGCTTAGAGAGAAAAGCTTTTGTGAGAGAAAATTGAGAGTAATTTTCTTGAGTGTAATTGGGTTGTGAGTTGTGAGTTGTGAGTGTTGTAAACACCTTGTGTAATTTCTCCCCTTTCAGTAAAAAGATCTGCAGCAGTCCGAGACGTAAGCAAGATTGGCGAACTCCGTTATCAAATTTGTGTGTTATTTTATATTCTTGCTTTCTCATAACCGCTTATCGGGAATTTGCGTTATTTCCCAACAACCGGTATCGAGCTATTGGTAGTGATTTACAATTTTCTCGCAAGAAATAATCGAAACGATCCGGAGGAAGTCGATTTTAGTGGGAGCAATGGCCGCAGATGATGAAGGAAGGGTGAAACTCGAGAAATTTGATGGCATGATTTCGGGTTTTGGAAAATGCGGATAGAGGATTATACGTATCAAAGAAATCTATATCAACCTCTCGGGGAAGAAGCCGGAGGTATGAAGGAAGAAGATTGGAATCTTCTGACAGACAAGCCTCGGAGTTATTCGATTGACGTTATCCCGTAATGTTGCTTTTAACATAGCAAAGGAAAAGACCACGGCGGTCTTATGGCAGCTCTCTCTCCAATATGTATGAGAAGCCATCGACCTCAAACAAAGTGCTCTTGATGAGGCGCTTGTTCAATTTGCGGATGGTGAAGGTGCATCGGTAGCTCAACATCTCAATGAACTCAACACGCTTACAACCCGGTTGAGTTCGGTGGAAATTGAATTCGATGAAGAAGTACGAGCATTGATACTTTTGTCTTCTACCAGAAAATCGGAATGCTATCACTACATGTGAGTAGCTCATCGAAAGTAATAAGTTGAAATTTGACGATGTTCGTGATTTGGTTCTCGGTGAAGAGATCCGACGTAGAGACAGTGAATCGTCCAACCTCTTCGCTTTGCATACAGAGTCGAGGAAGAAATTCAACCAAAGGAAATGGACGTGGTAGAACCGACTACCGAGGTAGATCAAAAGACGGAGGTCCAAATCCAGGAATCCTAATAATTCCCATAGCTCGAAGACTATCCAGTGTTGGAACTGTGGAAGAACCGCGGACTACAAAAATCAGTGCAAGAATGCACCGAACGGCACACAAGTGAAGGCAGAGGCAAATGGTACTTCCACCTCGGGAGGAGATGATGCATTGATATGCTCTTTGGAGAGCAAGGAAGAATCTTGGGTGTTAGACTGGAGCATCGTTCCATGCTACTTCACAAAAAGAATTCTTCGAGAAATATGTCCCCGGAAACCTTGGAAAGGTATATCTTGGTGATGATCAACCATGTGCTATTATTGGCAAAGGTGTAGTGAAGATTAAGTTGAACGGATTTGTTTGGGAACTGAAGGATGTCGCATATTCCCGATCTCGAAGGAACTTAATCTCGGTGGGCTTGGCCGGTGAAGGCTACACTACGATCTTCCATGGTGATGATTGGAAGATTTCAAAGTGGTGCAATGACAGCTTGCTCGAGGCAAGAAAAGTGGCACTCTTTACACGACAATGAGGCACGTTGTTCAATTACAGCAAGCAATGAAACACCAAATCGTGGCACCGGAGACTAGGCCATATGAGTGAGAAGGGATGAAGATTATGCACTCGAAGCGGAAAACTTCAGTCTACCACGGAGATAGACATGTGCGAAGATTGCATACTTGGAAAGCAAAAGAGAGTCACTTTCGACAAGTTGCGTAATCCCAAAGAAGGAAAGGCTAGAGCTTATTCACTCGATGTTTGGGGACCAACGACCATCTCATCTATTGGGAAACACTACTTCGTGACTTTCATCGATGATCACTCTCGGAAGGTATGGGTTTACTTTCTAAAGCATAAGTCACGAAGTATTTGAGGCTTTCGGAAGATGGAAAGCTATGGTGGAAAATGAGACGGGTTTAAAGATCAAAAAGCTCGGAACCGATAATGGTGGTGAATATGAAGACACGATTCAAAAATTTACTGCTATGAGCACGGGATTAGAATGGAAAGAGCTGTGCCGGTGCACGCCTCAACACGATGGTGTGGGCGGGCGTATGAACCGAACGTTGACAGAAAGAGCCGAAGCATTCGTATACGGTCGAGGTCTACCGAAGCAGTGCGGCGAAGCGAAAATAACACGGCAGGCTTACTTGATCAACCGAGGCCCATCCGTTCCATTGGAGCATAGAATACCGGAGGAGGTATGGAGCGGAAAAGAGGTGAAACTATCACATCTAAAAGTTTTCGGTTGTGTAGCATTTGTGCATATCGGTGATCAAGGCAATAAGCTTGATCCCAAATCCAAGAAATGCACGTTCATTGGCTATGGTGAGGATGAGTTTGGCTACCGCATTTTGGGATGACGAAAAGAAGAAAGTTATCCGTAGCAGAGATGTGATTTTCAACGAAAGGGTGATGTATAAGGACATGCATAAAATGACGCCAATGACTCGGAGCGAGAATGAGTCGGTATTTGCGATGCAGATGATGTCCCGGATACTTCCGCAATGAGAACCAATTGTAACAAGTCCCACGGAGGAACTTGTTGGACAAAGCAAGTACACATCATTTCGACACACCACAACCTCTTACTCCGACTCCCGTATTGAGAAGGTCTTCTCGACCTCGTGTGCCTAACGGGGAGATACATGAACTATATGTTCTTGACCGATGGAGGGGAGCACGAATGCTATGATGAAGCTTGTCGGACTCGAGATTCCAACAAGTGGGAGCTTGCTATGAAAGAAGAAATGAAATCTCTCATCTCCAACCGCATGGGAACTAGCCGAGTTACCTATGGGAAAGAAGGCACTTCACAACAAATGGGTGTACCGGGTGAAAGAGGAGCATGATGGTTCCAAGAGATACAAAGCCTGCCTAGTTGTCAAAGGTTTTCAACGAAAGGAAGGAGTTGACTACACCGACATTTTTGCTCCGTTGTGAAGCTTAATACTATCGGATCGGTATTGAGCATTGTAGCCATCGAAGATCTTCATCTTGAGCAGTTGGATGTGAAGGCGCATTCCTTCATGGAGATTTAGATGAAGAGATATACATGCACCAGTCAGAAGGTTTCTCAGAAAGGGGGAAGAAGAACATGGTGTGTAGACTTAAGAAGAGTTTGTATGGCCTGAAACAAGCCCCGAGACAATGGTACAAAAAATTTGGCCGTACCTGACAAGGAAGGTTTCCGTAAGTGCAATGCGATCATTGTTGCTACTTCAAGAGATATAGGTCCGTTATATCATTTTACTACTTTATGTTGATGATATGTTACAGTTCGGATATGGATGATATTAAAAGGTTGAAGAAAGAATTGTCAAAGGAATTTGACATGAAAGACTTGGTCCAAAGAAAGAAGATTCTTGGAATGCAAATCACAAGAAATAAGAAGAAAGGATCCTTGCAGTTTATCTGTACATCAATCGTGTTTTGCAAAGATTCAACACGGGCGATGCCAAGCCGCTTAGCACACCCATTTTCGCCTATCAAAGAGAGAGAGAATTCATGGCTAAGGTTCCTTATGCCTCACCATTGGAAGTTTGATGTACGCAATGGTTCCGTACGAGACCGAGTTGTTATTTATGTCAAATCCAGGGAAAACTCATGGATTTTGAGGTATCCGCGAGGCACCACAGGTGCTTGTACTTTAGTAAAGGAGAGTTAAAAGTGACTTTGGAGGTGAAGTTGATCAGCTATATATTTGTTGGAACTACACTGTTAGTTGGATGTCACAAATATTAAAATTGTCACTCTATCCGAATCGAAGCTAGTAAAGAGATGATATGGCTTCAAGGTTTGTTAATGATTCAAACAAGAGAAGAATGTTGATAGTCGACAATACACTCGCGAAGAATTCAAAGATTTCATTCTAGAACAAAGCATATTGGACTTCGTTATCACTTCATCGGATCTCTATTGGAAGATGATGTGTTAAGGAGAAGATTCAAGGAAGCAAAAATCCAGCAGATATGTTAACAAAGGTGGTGACTATTGACAGTAACAAAGACTAGGATTGAAATCGGCAAAGTGGGAGATTGTTATAAAGCTCCTTAATTTAAGGAGCAAAACAAGGAGCAAAACATGGAGTAAAACATGGAGCAAAACAAGGAGCAAAACATGGAGCAATTCATGGAGCAAAACAAGGAGCTTAATTCAAGGAGCAATTTAAGGAACCATTAATTTAAGGAGTAATTCAAGAAGTGAATTTTCCTATAAATAGATGTGTAATTGTAATGAATTAACCATCCAAAGTGTTCATTCCAATTGAGAGAAAAGCTTAGAGAGAAAAGCTTTTGTGAGAGAAAATTGAGAGTAATTTTCTTGAGTGTAGTGTAATTTCTCCCCTTTCAAGAAAAGATCGAACTCCGTTATCAAATTTGTGTGTTATTTTATATAATTTGCGTTATTTCCCAACACCATATCTGCATAATATTTGAAGTAATTTAGTTTTATTCATATCTAAAGATGTGATTTGGTATGAGCTTTTGTTGAATTCACAATCAACCATAACAACTATTCTTTGGGATGCGAGTAATCAAATTTGTCATTTTTTTTTAAACCACGAGATGTGATGTGTGTTTTGGGATGTGTCGGAGATAAAACTACAAGTTTCTTAAAATCTCCAACCAATCTTAGATATTGAATTAAGGTACTTGAGTTTGTTACTTCTGCTAGACATTATTCTAATGAGATGTGTAATATTCATAACAGGTGATGCTTAATAATTTTTCACAGAAGAGTATATATAGAAATTGTGGTTTTATATTTTTCCTCGTTTTGTTTCGGGGATATAAAACCAATTCGTTTTAAATTTAGTCGTGTGCTCTTAATTACGGTGGATGCCTATATTGTTCTTTGTAAGTCCTGATCCATGTAAGGATACAATTAGGACTGAAGGACATACTGATACAGATGATGCGGGATATCATTGACAATGAGATGTAAATTTTGGGTTCGAATTTTGAAACAAGACTGGTAGCTGAAATGCAAATACAAGGTCCTGAAACAAAAGTAACATTAACTATTAAGTAAAATGAGGTACAATTACTATATACATGAATGTATCTAATCCGTTATTTAAAATATTCATTTAATTTAATCTATTTTGATTTTAGATAGATCGAATCAGTTATTTTATCTATTAATTAATAGATATCCATAATGTAATACAAATTATTTTTAAAAAAAATCTTTTTTTTTTCTAAAATTAAAATATTATAATTTTTTTAAAAACTTTCTTATAAAAATTTAAATTTAAATTTTAATTGAGTGATCTTATTTCTGATTTGACTTGATCTACGAATTTATCCGTGTTTATTTATTATGATTTAATTCAATTTGATAATCATATATTTAGATTGTAATACAATCTAATTCGGAAATGATTATTTTGATTCAATCTAAAGTCGATCAAATGGAGCAAAAATTAAGTAAAACTCTAATCCAATGGTTCTTTATGCCATCTCTACCGAGCATGATCATGTAAAGTTAGTTCGATAGGTTTTTAACTAACTCAATGTAATTAATTCTTAAAAAATAAAAATCAAATCAAATTAATTAAATATATAAAACAAATACAAACCGAATAAAAAAATTGGATTAATTTATTGATTTTTGAATTTTTCTTTTTTAGGTTATGGTTATAATTTTTATTCATTGAAAATAAATTTGATTTTACAAAATTTAATTATATATATATACACACCATAATTGTTAATATTTAAGTTAAATAGTAATATATACACATATAGTAATTTAAATATCTTTATCAATACCATGCATACAAGTATAACTAAAAGAAAAAACTTAAGATTCTAAATAATTTTGAATTTTTAAATTGAAAAAAAAGAAAAGTCTAAAAAAAGAAAAATTAATTAAATATAATATACGGTTTTTTTTCTATTTTTATTTGTTTTTAAAATTTAAAAATCAATTCAATTCATAATTGATGTGATCTTTAAAATTTAAAACCAAACCAACCTAAAGCAATAATCACAAATGCAACGGTGCCAAAATATTGACAAAGATTAAAACAAGTAAAATTGAGAATAAAAAAAATTAGATAAAAACAACTAAATCGATGCAAGATTGATAATTATTCGATCAAACTATACAAAATCCATCCAAAACTACATTTGTAATGCTCTTAGTCTAATTTTTAATGTTTGATCACCCACAATAATATTCAAATATCGTCGTAGATTTGTATCATACATTACAAGTTTGATTTGATTAGTTTAATTTAGATAATTTTTTTTACGAAGATATTACATGATTAAATTTGCAGAAAATTCATGTTTTGGAAATATTAATCCTTGTTTTGGTATTATATGGAATGTACATAATGTATATCTTTTTTTTTCTTTTTTTCTTTTTTTAAATATATATATATTTAGAAAAGACGGGATATACTATTAGAATTAGTTATTATAAAAAAAATTATTAACAATAATTTTATATAATATTAATAATATTAAAACATAATTAATTATAAAAATATAATAAGTAACTTATACACTTTTATTAAAAATAATAAAAATTTATGACAATAATAAAATCTATTATAATAATATTATTTTTTGAACAGGATTATATCGCTTGGAGTTTACTTAAATAACAAACCACTTAGAATTTTAAAAAATAACAATAAACCGTTTCTAAGGAGGAGATAATTCCTTCTAGTGAAAGAAATGAAGGGTTGCTTCTGTCTATTATATTTAATAAAATTTAACTTTAAATTTGTATTTATCAAATGTGATAGAACAAATATATTATTTTTTTTATAAAAAATGATAGAATTTTATTTTATAAAAATAATAAATTTGTATTATTTTATTTTTATAAAATTAATTAATTTTTATTATATTTTTTGAACTTGTGATATTATAACTAATAAATATAGATTTGTGTTATACTTTTTCTTAAAATAAAAAATCTCATATTTTTTTTGTGTTATACTTTTATTAAACTGATCACATTTTTAATTTTCTTAAAAATATTTTTTTTTGTGTTATAAAAAAATGATCGCAATAAGTTTTTAAGTTTGTGTTAAACATATTTTTAATTTACATTTTATAATATATATATAACACGAAGATTATTTAAAAAAAAGGTTCAAATTATGTTATATAATTAAAATATATATAACTCTTTAAAATTTGAAATATATATATATATATATAAACATTTAAGAGAAATATGAAAGAAGTTATATATACATTCGCAAACACATAATTGGCATTTTGAGATTCAACTTTTCCAGTGAATAGTAACAACATAGGTAATGAGAGAAAATTAAGATAAGCATTCACACTCCAAAAGTTTGACTTTTAAAGGGATGGGTGTGATGCTCCGGCCAATGAACTTCTATATTGCCTTCCTTTTTTTTTAAATAAAATAAAATAAGAATACACAATTCACAATTGATCCCTTAATATTAGATTTGTGCATTTTAATATTAATTTTTGAAATATATTCCTTCATATCTAACAGTTAAACAACAACAAAAAAAAAAAAATGATTGATTTGGAGTATAAATTCTAATAACCACAAATATCATTTTTTTGTAAGAGTTATTTGATATTTTTTTGAACAAAAATGATAGGCAATAATAATTAATAATTTAAATTAAAACTTTAACACTCAAATTTTTTTTTTTTTAATTAACAAATAGTTCTACGACAATAAAATTATTATTTTTGTGCTCACATATATTTTTTTTTCCTACATAAGTTTTATCAAGGGAGTTTAGTGGTACCAACTTCAAATTAACTTAAGAGAATATTTAGCATTCCTTGGAAGAGAGTTAGAGATTAAGAATACTTGCATTAAATTATATGAGAAAGCAAATTGAAATCCTATAAAAGTGGTAGTTAGGCAAGGAATAAAATGTCTTTTTTGGTCTTCAAGCTGAAGGATTTTGAATAGAAGAACCTAAATGAAAATAAAAATGTAATTTGCAAATTTCAAATTGTAACTTTTTGAAGATTAATAATAATAATAATAATAATAATAATAATAATAATAATAATAATAATAATAATAATAATAATAATAATAATAATAATAAAAAAAAGAGAGATTAATTTCATGTAAAGAATTGGAGGGGTCAGTGTACAAACAAGTACATACTTAAGAATTTGAACAAAGTTGTTCAAATTCCCAAAGAAAAACTATGTCTGCCACAAATTTCCCTCTGCGGCTATTCACAATCCGCGTGGTGGAGTGGTGCAATACAAGTTTTTTTTTTATCTTTTATTTTTAATTATCTCATTACCTTTAGTATGGATAATGATGTTAGAGATAAGCATAACAAAAATAATAATATTAGTTATGAATAATAGATAAGATATAAAAGATTTTTGCTATTTTTTAATTACAATTATAATTAGATATTTTAATTTAATATTTTTTTTAAAGAATTATGTTATCAGTAGATTCGGTAAAATATTAAGATAAATGAAAATACAAAGCGTATCCCCCCGTATATAACTTACCACAATTGATAATTAATTTTAGTTTTTTATTATAATTTTTATATATTTTGTTCCCTTATATTTTTAGTTATATTTTTAATTCATACTTAAATGAAATGTTACAGTTTTATTATGATAAAAAAAATCAATGGTAACTTTGTTAACCGATAACATAAATATATTACTCCATAAAATAATAATTAATAAATAAAATTAGTAATGGTTGGGAATAAAAACAAGGGAAAATATTTCATTTATTTTAAAAATATCATTTTTGTTTCGAACTTACTTAATTCAATAATATTATATATAATTTTGTTTTAATTGAGTATTATGTTACTCGCTCACTTTCAAGTATAATTTTGATCCATTAGCAACATATTAAAAAATTAAAAATCTAAAAAAATAAAATCTTAATTTTTAAGTTTCTTTCGATAGTACATCAATCAAAAAATTGATAATTATGTTATTTATAAGTTTAATTTAATAAGATCTTATTGAATCAACGATCATATTACTTATAAACTTAACTTAATAAGTTCTTATTAAGTTTATTTAGTTCTTTGTTACTAACACTAATTTTCAAATCTGATTGAACCAAATTTTTTTAAAAATAAAAATTTAATATATTTTTATAAAGTTATTAAATTTACGATGACTCATGAATAAATACATTTTTACTTCCAAAATTATAGAGACAAAGCTAGTGGAATCAGATACAGAACAAGTGATTTTTTTTTTTAATTTTTTAACAAATAAGTTATGAAATCATAAAAATAATGTTTCATAGTGAACACATCTATGTTAAATTTAACGTCGATAGTTTAATTGAAATAAAATTAAATACTAATACTATTAAATTAAATTAAAAAAATAGTAGTAGATTGAATAAAAAATATTACTTTTAGTACCTGATAAAACATTTGCTAAAAAAAAGAAGAAGAATTGAAATTCTCTTCCGAGTTCCAAGTAACTCTTCCAATCTAATTTTTTTTTTTCCGATTAGCTAGCCTACAAATCTAATTGGTTGAATTGTAATCAATTATTTTATTTGAAAAATTTCACATAATTTTAATTCATATGTTACATATTTTTAATATAGAGAAATCGTGTTGTGCATGTAATTATTTTTGTGTTTATATTTTGTACAATGAGTTCATGCAATTTCAACTTTTTTAATATTATTGTGCCCGCATTTTCTGTTCACTTTAGCTTTATATTTATGCCAATAATTAACTGTACATGGAATACAGGAAAATTGAACTGAAAATTCTATTTTTATTACTTTATAATTTAGGAATTTCTATTTTTATAAGAGAGAAAATTATTGCGAGAACAATTGATATATAAGCTTTTGTTTCTGAGTAAAAGAGCTATCAATAATTTTTAATAATTAATTGATAGATTAATATTTGATTTACACTACTCTTCTCAATAGAATGTTATTAGTTTATTAATTGTAATATTTTATTTAATATCAAAAATTATAATATAATATGATATATAAAATCATAATTATCATATCAATTATAATAACATAACTATTTATAATAAATAGATTTTTTATTTTCTTTAGCATGAATAAAAGTATTATTCATCTCTTTTATTCACAATAAAAGAAAGTTTCTTATCCTTGAAACTAAAAATGATATTTTTTTTATTTTTGTTCAAAAACTATTAATATTATTATATTGTTGTTAACTACTAACCATTGTTATTAATTATTTCAATTATACCAATTTTACTTCATTTTAAATTATACACATTATATTTAAAAAAAAATAATGTGTATAAAGAGAAAAAAATTTACACATCAATTGAAAAATAGTACAAGTAAAAGAGAGTTCTACTAACAGGTCTAATATTTTACAAGTACCTCATTTAATAATGTATTGGTTCTTCAAATAATACATATTATTAAAAAAAATTATTTTACTACCCCAATTCAAATATTAATATATAAAGAGAAAAAATTTACACATAAATTGAAAAAGTAAAAATGAGAGTGTTACTGATATTATACAAGTATCCCAGTACCTCAAATGACACTTTTTAGTATTTTTTAATACTAAATTGACACTTTTTATTAAAAAATTAATAAATTTTATAATTTTTTATAAAAAGAATAAATTAATAAACAAAAATTATATCATTTTTATATATTATGATTTTTAATATTTTTTTATAGTTTATGTTTTTATAAAAACCAAGTTAACAGTTTTTTACTTAATTTTTAGTATCTATTTTAAACATAATCTCTAACAAAAAAAAAATTATTTCTCTAATTTAGTTAAAAAAAAATTTATAAAAAAAATCATTCACCAAAAAGCTAAAATGATATTTTGGAAAGAAAAAATAAACATTATTTAAATTAAAATATTAAAATAAAATCTGCTAATATCAATAGATTTTTAAAATATCAATACAATTATGATAACGATCTCGTTACTAGAACTACTCCTCTACGCGCAAAAGTATATTTTTTGTTTGTAAGATGGGTCCAAATTTCAATACTGAAAATCGTCGGTTCGATCCAAAAGCAAGGCGATCTCATGCTAACTAGTAATTTTCTTTACCGAGTACAATCGGAGTTCATTACCTGCGTGCTCTCTCTCTTATCTCTGAGAAAGAAAGAAAAAAACTTTTTGATTAAGCAAAACGAATATTTAACGATCTGAACCAAAAGAGGAAGAGGAAGAGGAAGAGAAAAAGAAATTATTAACTATTAAGTAAAGAATACACTATAAAATTAATATTAATTAAATATTTCTTTAACAACAACGATGACAATTTGCGTTAACTTAATATTATCATCGTAAAAGCATCTCCAACAATAACAATTTGCGTTAAGTTAATATCACAAAACTAGCATCTCTTGTTCTATTTTGGTACAAACTTTACACTATTTTATATAAAAAAAATTATAATAATATTCAACTCATAATATTAAATATTTACACTAAATTATATATTATTTTATAAAATAAAATATTTCTTTAAAATTGTACAAAATATATATATATATATATTAAATAATTTTATTAAACTACTTTTCTATCTTACACCTAATTTTAATTTATTATATATAATAAAAAAAATTAAAATTTTAAAAAAATACAAAACGTGAACAGTATTAATGCGACCAACACTATCATACTAAATTCACAGCAATACTAAATTTATCGTATCAAGATTCAGTACAGATTTGGGTAAATCTACGAATTTTTTTTTTTTTTTGCAACAAATTCAGAATTTATTGTAGGTAGTATAAATGATCGATTACCTTATGAAGTTTTACCTATTTAAGAAACAAAATCATGTAAAAATGTTGAGATCAAATTGAGATAAATATATAAATTTAGGTTTAATTTTCATTAATTACACATGCCAAAGAAATCAAACAGAGTAGTACTACTGCAAAGAACAGCATATATAGATCGATAACCCATTGGCATTGTAATCCGAAGTCCGAACAAGTGGATGAAGAAAATCTTAATCACAATTTCAAGTCAGTGCCCACCTATAACTACGTACGTACGTATAATAGGTGCTTTGCTGGCATATAATTACTAATTAATTAGTAATTTATATATGTTCAGTAATCAGACCAAACGACACCGTTTCCTATGGCGTCTGTAGGCGATAGAGCTAAAAACATAAGGGCCGCCATGATCCCTACGGGAAAGAAGAGAAGCATCAAAGGCGGAGGAGGTAGCGGCGGCAATATCAACGGCAAGATCACCATGGACGCCGCTAAAGTCGCAAGTACTAGAATAGATCCCACGCTCATAAACTGCATCATCTGGTTTCTCTAACGTTCATGTCTTTGACTGATTCTTAGCTCCTCAAATCTCTTACTACAATGTCTTGTCTGATTCGCAAATTAATTTTTTTGTTTTTGGTAATTTTGAACTTTGAAAAAGAAGAAGAGGAAGAAGAAGCATGGGCAAGGAATAAAGAAGTTTGGTGCGTCTTGGTTTGGGAGGTAAGAGATATTTATGATGAAAAGTTAAATGTGGGACGTTTTTATAGTGAGATAATGTGCGTTACTAAATCACAGCCGTTGATTGTTTTTTTTTTTTGTTTAATTGGGAGATGAAAATAAAGTTTTGGGTGTTGGTCCGAATCAGACCGTATCACATCGCCAGATCCCAATATATTCAGCTTATTGATAGTATTTGATACGCTAAGCGACTTCTGTTACTAGTTATTGTTTATTAAAATATAAATTTATTTTAAAAAAATCGAATCTAAAATTTTGTATGGGTAATGACATTTTTGTTAAATAAAAAATGATATTTTTGTTATTCTCATAAAATATTTATTCTACATCAATATTAATTACACTCTAATATTAATATTATTTAATAAAATATTTTTTTACAATAATTACTTATTATAATAATAATAATAATATCGCTATTTATTTTTATTAAAAGAAATTCAAGACGTGTTTTGTGACGCTCCTCTTGCGTTGCCGTTAAAAAGATATGACCGTAATAAATCGTAGACGAGACATATAGAATTTGTTACATCATAGATTCATTTTGTATTATTTCAGCTAATAAAAAACAAGCATTTATATTTTCATGGATTAGTCTTGTTAGCAAAGAATAATAAATATTGGAGATATAATAAATGAATTGATATTTTTAAAATATAAAATATTAATATTATATATTATAATTTAATATTTTTAAATTTTTAAAATTAAAAATATTATTTTGATTTTTATAAAATCTATTCTTACAATAAAACTATCCAATAATAATTTGAATTATCAATGAATTTAGAGAAATTTGCAACAAGAGTTCCTTAATGAACTGGTTAAATCTAACTGTTATCTTGATTTTCCGCCCATAGCATGAAGTGACACATTTGAGGTTCGTTTAGTATATATTAAATTGTATTATATTTAATTTTATATAATATTTAATAATAATATAATAGAATAAAATTAATTAAAAATAATTTAATAAAATAATTTGAATTAAAAATAATTTTTTATTATAAATTTTATTTAAATTGATATTTAATTTAATTTTATATTTTTATTATATTTTAAAATAAAATAAAAATATTATTTTTATTTTATCATGAAATATAATATCAAGACACATAATTTTACAAATAAAAATTCAAACAGATTAAAATATGTGTATAATATTTTTTCGATTGACACTTTTTAATCTTAATAAATTTTTGATTAATTATATTATTTTTATATTATATAATACGATATTAATTCACAAAATAAATATACGCCCGTTATATAATCAGTCTCTTTAATAACGTGTTACAACGTGTCTTTTGAGTTTGAAGTAAAAAAAAAATTCCAATAAATAATACCACATAGTCCATTTTTTTAAGGTACAATTCAAAAGACAAACAAGATTGTAGTTAAGCAAAGTATGAAGAATATTATAAAAATTTGATGAATATGAAATGTAAATTTGAGTTTTCTTTTTTAGTATATTTGAGAGTATTATATTATTTAGTAGGTTATAACAAACAATATTATGTGTAGCAAACGTGTTACACTGGAAACAAGTGATCTGGGTAGAAAGCTTGTTAGAAATCATACATGTCCGTTATCAGATATAGGAAGACTTTTTTTTTAAATAGATTAAATTATACTTTTGTGAAATTTAAACTTAAATAAGGAATATAAAATCTTACCTAATAAATTATAAGGTGAATAGCAATGAATAAGAAAATAACTCTCAATAGTAATAAAACTATCACCTAATTAACAAACTTTTAAAAATCATTAAAAAAAATTTTAACCAGACATTTTTACATGATTGATTTAAAATGAAAAAAAAATGTGATTCTTACCTAATACCATTAGATGAGTAATTAGTAATTTGATTACTATTCAAACTTATGATTCAACGTTATTAAATTTATTTTGATATATTGATTATTTGAGATTAAAATATCTGAGTATGTGAATTGTGTTACGTTTAAAAAAAAAACAATTTGCCTTTCCTAAAAAAATTAAAAAAATTGCATTTTCATAAAACTGTATGTATTATTTGACATACTTTATACGTTATTTTTAATTTAGTGGTATTTTTAAGTTTTTATATGTATATAGGCAAGGGAGAGAGAAAGAGATATTTGCAATTTTATATATATATATATATATATATATATATATATATATATATATATATATATAAAAAAGAAAAACCTTAAACATGAAAGAGAGAGATTTGCAATTATATAGAAGAGTTTAATTTACATAAATATATATTATTTTAAATAAATTTTTTTTTCTTTTGTTATATCCTTTTTATATGTATTTTATAGTTATGTTATGTTTGATTGGAAATAATAGAATTAAATCAGAATTGATTCATTCTATTTTTGTGTTTAGTTAAACTAAAAAATAAGAATGTAATGCAATCGATTCTTAAAAAAAAATTGATTCTTTTTCCCCTGTATGAATTATAATTTTATTTTTATCTCAATTTTTTTTCCAATTTAAATCTAACTTCGAATATAATCCAAAACCAAAATCCTAAAACGTTAAAACATATTTAAAAAAAATAATAATCTTAACTCACAAATAAATCCTAAAACTCAAAATCATATTTAGAAAAATAATAATTTTAATCATAAACTTTAACCCATAAATATAAACCTAAACCCTAAATCACAAATCCTAGAATCTTAAATCATATTTAGAAAAATAATAATTTTAATTATAAACCTTAACCTACAAATATAACTCTAAACCCTAAATCCTATTTAGAAAAATAATAATTTTAACCATAAACATTAATCCACGAACATAACCCTAAAACCTAAATCCCAAATCTTAAATCCCTAAATCCCAAACCTCGAAACCCTAAACCCTATTTAGAAAAATAATAATTTTAATAATATATTTTCTTTTTAAGTAATGGTTATTGGGATAGCATCAGCAACAGATTCAGATGAAGAAAGAGATTTAGAAACTACCAAGTTGTGGCATACGCGTTTGGGAAATGCTGGTGAAAAAGCTTTATAGATTCTAGTAAAACAAGGCCTGTTAAAAGGTGCGAGAACCGACAAGTTGGAATTCTGTGAGCATTGTGTATTGGGGAAGCAGAAAAGAGTAAGCTTTGGCACTGCTCTTCATAATACAAAGGGCATTTTGGATTACATCCATACTGATGTATGGGGGCCAACAAGAACTCCATCCATGAGTGGCAAACATTATTATGTCACTTTCGTTGATGACTTCTCCGGAAGAGTTTGGGTGTATCTCATGAAGAAAAAGAATGAAGTGTTGGGGATTTTTCTCAAGTGGAAGAAGATGATCGAGACTCAAACTGGTAAAAAGATCAAGCGTCTGAGGTCTGATAATGGCACTGAGTACACAAACGATCCATTTATGAAAGTTTGTGAAGAAGAAGGGATAGTGCGACACTTCACTATTCGAAAAACATCATAACAAAACGGTGTTAGTCAAAAATATATTAAGGTGTTTTGTGATAGTCAGAGTGCTATTCATCTAGCAAAGAACCAAGTCTACCATGCACGTACAAAGCACATTAACGTTCGTTATCATTTCGTGCGAGAGATTATTGAAGAAGGTGGAGTACTAGTTCAGAAGATTAGTACGACAGAGAATCCCGCAGATATGATGACCAAGGTGGTAATAGCAATCAAGTTCAAACATTGTCTGGACTTGATTAACATCCTACAGACCGAATTGCCGGCGTCGTTGATCTAGCAATTGAATAAATCATTTAAAACCACTAAGTCGCTAAGGTGGACATTTGTTATATATTGCTCCTTAGTGAGAAAATTAGAAAAGTCCCACATTGATTAGGAATGAAGATGGGTGTTGGTTTTGGGGCTATAAATAAAACTTTTCTTCACTATTTGTAAACATCCCAAAATTTGTAAATCTTCCCCTCTTTTGTAAGGGTAATTGATTAGCTCAATTTTGCCCAATTAGTTGTAATTTTGAAGTTCATTCATTTGGAGATAGTAGAAGTGGTCAACGACGCCCGAGGACCTAGGTAACATTTATACCGAATCTCGTTAAATTTTTTGTGTTATTATTTTAATGATTAAATATAATTGCTTTAGATTTATCAGTTGAAGTTGTTTTTTCTTATTATATTTCTAATAGCATTATTTTGTCGGGTTAGTTTGAGTTCTATTCATTTAAATCATAAGTGAATAGTAACTACTTAGAATAGGAAAAATATACCCGATTTTCTCAACAAAAACAAATAGTAAATATATTTGGAAAAATAAAAGATTATATTATGAAAAGAAAAAAAATAAGTAACAAAAGTTTATACTGATTTGAAACTTAAGCTTAAGAAAGGAATATGATTAATGTAAACAGGTAGACCAAAATAATGTACCTAAAAGGTAACAGAGACGTGTGACTACTTCCACGTCAAATACTTTCTCGAATAGCTTAAATTTCTCTTCTTCAAATCTAAAGAATAAATCTGGTCCAAAATTAACCTTCTTAGTTGCCAATTAGCCATTTTAGGTGCATTGCACAAAGATTGTTTTCATCAATTGATAATCTCTTATTAGTATTTTTTTTATTTTTTTATTATTTTTTGAAGATTTTAAACCTAGTCGGTTACGTACTTACGTGCATGAACCAACTAAATTATTTTATCCATCATTTCTAATTAAAATGGGCTCCAATAGAATTATTTGCTTTAATAAGAGTTTTTTCCGACGTTATTAGAATTTCTTTTAAATAATATTACAAAACTCATTCATATTAAGATCAAATTATTAACCACTAATTTGGATGTCTCATTAAGATAAATTGGTATTATTAGAAATTTATAATTGGGTATTAAGGTCGCAACTATCTTGTATTTGTTTTCTCAATCAAATTGAAATTAATTCCATTGATATGAATATTGGAATAAATTTCTAGAGGGTTTAATGCACAAATTAAGAAACTTTAATACAACAAGAAAATGGGGGAGAAATTAATGTAATTAAATATGTTGTTTTTAAAATTTTAAATCTTTGAGATTCAAGTACATGCACGTAGTATATCTAAGAGGAACCCATTAATAGATCGATTAAGCACAGACCTAAGTTGATGAATTATGAAAAGCATCAACATTCAAACAAGTCAACCTTTGAATGAGAACTTTCCTCCAACACTTGTTGAACACTTAAAACATCTTTGAACTTTTATAAATCCATGAAGGCTACTAAAGCGCACGCACTTAATATAAAGAAAAAAACTAAGAAAAACTGGAAATTTTTTTCTTTCTTATTATTATACCTAAGAGAAGATAAAATACCTCACAATTTTTCTTGTAACTCTTGAATTTTTGAAAGTAATTGTTTTTATTTTTCTAATTTATATTTCTAACATATGTAATAATAATTAGGAATGTGAAAGAAATTCAGTTATCGATTCAGCTTTATTTGATAATTTTTCAAGACAGATACAGTTTTTGGTAAAAACAAAACATAAAACAAGGTATATAATTATATCGATAATATTTAACCATTTATGGTAAAAATTAATTTATATATTTATTAAATTAAATTATATATTAATTATGGATTTTTTTTAAAATTTTTTTAATAATCATTTCAAATAATTACTTGCGGATGAAAGATCGTTCCTTACCTGTAATAATTTTTTTGGGATGATTTTAGATACAATTTTTATAATTTAATTTAAAAATAATTATATCATATTTTTGTATTTTTAAAAAACTAAATTTTTTTTCCTTCCTAAATTCGAGCCACATACCAGACGATTTTGTTATACTAATAAATATAATCTAATTGGTTATAGGAAAAATCAAAACCACGTGAGCTTTTTCACATTTATCGCAATTTCAAAAAATAAGTTAGACGTAATTATATTTTGTTTCAAAGTTCAAACCATAGTGCACCTGCACAAGTCAATATTAGACAAAAGAATAAGTCAGATATCTGGTCTAAAAATGAATCACATTTTCCTTTCAGTAGTCCTATTTTCTGAGTTTTTATTTATTTATTGTGATATGAAAATTTTTATTTTTAAAAATATTTAATTATTAAATTTGAGTGCATGATATTAAGAATAATTGATATAATAATTAATTAAAAATAAAAAATAAATTAATTTTAAGAATTGTTAAGAAAGGGTTTTATACTAATGAGATTGCAGCTTTATTTAAAAGAATCAGATCAAAAGATGCTTTCAAAATCCAAGAATACTGGCAGATTTCATAAAAAAAATAAAATAAAATTGCTTGGCAGAGAAAATCATAATTGAAACAGGCAATAAGTAGTAGAGAGGAAGATGTATGGGATTGAAATGTAAAAGAAAAGTAATAGAAAGTACCGAATTGCCAAATCTCACTGTCTAAGTTCAATGCATATGAACTGAATAGCCCAAAAATCATATCAATGTAGGTAAGAAAGAGGGCTCGTACTCTAAAAAAAAGGTCCTTTCTTTTTTCGGTATTTAACAGCTGGCTCGTCAGAGCCACACGATTTAGATTTTAAAGGATTGCTTTTGCATTACATTATTACCATTTCAGTCTAGTTGATGGGATGCAATGTATCTGACTATTCTGACAACCTTACCGACTCTCACGCGCCTTTCATCTCTCCATCAGTCAAAGAGGTATATCGACAACGAATTAATTTATACATACTTTCGTACCTAAATAATTAAATTATAATTTGCTTACCGTAAAATTTTTATTTTAAGTTATATATTTAAATAACATAAAAATATTATTTAATAAAAAATAATTAAAATTTTAATATGTATTGAAATTATTTAAATAATAAAAAAATTATTTTAAAGATGTATTATTTTATGAATAATTTAAATATGTACAAATATAAGAGTTAAATTTTCTTACCGATTTGAATGGGATATTTAAAACCACCACTGTTGTCAAGTCAAATGATAAAAAGTGAGTAGTAGTGATTTTACTTACATAATTTAGGTGTGTTTTTTTTAATTAATATAATTTTATTATTAAATTTTTAAATATTTTAGTTATTTTTTAGATAATTTTTTTTGAAAAAAAAATTATTATATTAGAATTAACAAGAGTGGTAAATATTTAAAATTATTATAATCGAATTAATTAACAAGAGTGATAAATGTTTAAAAAAATAATAAAAAGATGAAAAATATGCAAAGTAAAATGATTTAAATGGATTTAAATTGATGAAAGTTTTTAAAAATATAATAATAAAGTAAAAGGAAAAATATGTATATATATTTAGAATAAAGTGTTTAGTGTACTATATATTATAATTATTTTAAAAAATTTAAAAATAATTAATTTTTTAAATAATATTTACATGTATCGTTATTTAAATAATGTGGTTATAAAAAATAATATAAATTTATATATTATTAGTATTCTTTGTTACAAAAAATAGAACGTTAAGGTTATAAAATAAATTAATTATTAAAAATTTAAAATAATAATGAGACATTGCATATTAGGTAAAATATTTGTGTAAATTCATGTTATTTGTATTTCGTATATTAAAAATACTCGCTTATTCACACAACCTCATGCTTATAAAAGAAAAGGTTTTAATAAGGCATTCATTCGCCTTTAGAGTTTTTCTATTTATGTTAGTGATATTTATTGTTAAAAATAAATATTAATAATTTAAATAAAATATTTTAAATATATCAATTAAAAATAAAAGTAAAAAATATTAAAATAAAAATATCAAGAGTATAAAAGGATAGGAAGATATAGATATTTTTCCATGCTATTTTATTTGTTTTGTTCATTACGCATCTGACCAAATCTAATTTTACAAATCAATGCGTCGGTTTTTTTCGTTGGTGGTTGATTTGTTTATTTATTTATTTCTTCGGTTACTGCCATTCAATGACTTGGAATGTTCAATTAGATTTTGGTGCCAATCTCTTGGCAGAATCAACACTCTTGGTTTCGTTTCTTCGGTTAGTGTAACCGCGAAAACAATTTATATGAAAAATGTGCATGTATAAATTGCGTATTTTAATATAAAATATTTATATTTTATATTTTAATAAATTATAATAATAGGGTACCTAGTCATTTTGGGTGTAATTATAACTTTTATATATTTTATTCATTTAATTATTGAAATAATATTATTTAATTATGTAAGTTAAAAATATAATTAATTAAATCAAAATTATTAAAAATTGATATTTTTTAAAAATAAAATAAAAAATATTTTTTTATTAATAAAAATAAGCGATACTACTGAAACATTATCTTGAATCCTTTTTGCTTATTGAAAACTAAAGTCTAACATGAAACGTAAATGTATAAAAAAAAATATTTCATATTTATTAAAAAATATATAAGTATATTATTTATAAATAATATGATAATTACTTTCTTTGGATTTAAGGATAATATAATTCTTTTTGTTTATATACTATATAAAATTTATATGATTATCTAACTATAAACTATAAAAAGAAAAAATAATAGGACTCCATGAAAATAAATAAAATACATAAACCTTGTAAAAATAAATTCAAATAATCTAAATAAAAATATTTTTAAAAAAATATACAATATTATTTTAATTTATACATTTCGAAAAAGAAAGATGTTAGTGTATAAAACGTGTATCAAGTTCATTAAAATTAAAGATATTAATATAATTTTGATAAATAGCATTAGCTTAAGTTTCTTTTAAGGTTAATTCTTTTTTTAATATCGTAATATCTCGTGTTATTTATACTATACAAAATTTATATGAAATAAATCTTATATTTTTTTTTTGCCTGAAAAATCTTTGTCCCGTGTCTAGAGGGGTGTAATTGTTTGGTGTTGTGATGATTCCTGTTTTGACATCCACAAAATTTAATTTTTTTTAATGTTATAAATAATTTATATTAATTTTTTTGTTATATTACTAAAATTTATATATTTGCAAACAGTATAAAATTGGCGGTTGATTTTAAATTAAAAAAAAAATCACTTTTGTTGTGTATGTGCCAAATCGACACGCCTGGAAGTCTTACATTCATTTTCGTTTCACACATAATGATGAGTCGATGATCAATAATGAGCCACTTGAAATTTTTTTTTTTTACTGAAAGTAAAAACTGTTTCATTAATACTCATATCTACAAAGTAATTAAAAAGAATATTATTTATTTATGTAAATAAATAATAATAAATATTCAAATATTCAAAAATAGACCACACATCAACAATAATAATTCTACCAGTAGAATATATCATCAAAATATGATTTCTTTTATCTTAATTATTTGTCAACATATCCACTAAAATTATTCAAAATTTTATATCAATGAAACTTTAAATTGAATAAAATATCTTCGTAAATTACAAATCAAAGAATTATAAAAATACATAAATAACTGATTAAAAAAAAACTTTATATTTAACAAATATAGATACAAAGATACACTAAAATTGACTTCATATAATCCGATCTTATTTAAAATTACAAAATAAAGCTCCCACCAAGGAGAGAAAATAATGTAATTCATATTAATTATTATTTTATCATTGTTAAGTAATCAAGTTTTAATAATGTTTGATCACTACGATAATCTTTTAGTATATAAATTATTAAAATAATATTATTTATTTTTAATATTTTTTTTAAAATTTATGTACTGCAAAACACATTTTATAATTTTTGAATTAAAAGCACATTAAAATTTTTCTCTGATGTATACAATATAAGAAGTTAAATTTTCAAATAATTTATATTTAAAATAATATTTATTTTATTTTATATATTTTTTTAAATATCAAAATAATTGTGGTTGTAAAACAATTTATTAAAATTGGTATTTAATTGTTTTCTAAGCTTTATTACATTTAAAAAAAATAAAATTAATTTTAACTTAAGATAATAAAAAAATCAAGACACAAATAATTCTAAAATTAAAAATTTAAGGTAAATTTTACTATTTAAATGCATACTTCCTATTAGGTTAAAAATTCTACATACATTTATAACCTTTGTAACATGGTTTGTAGCGACGAACATAGGGACATGATAAAATAATGTGAATAATAATAACCATTACATGTTGGTTTTGAATAATTTTAGATAACAATCCTAAGTTATAAAAAGTAAGAGTTTTTTCATAGTTTTTATTATTTAATATTTATTAAAAAAATTAAAAAATTGACATAATATTTAAATATTAACATTATCTGTTATAATTAATTATTTAAAACATATTTTTAAATAAAATAAATAATATATATGTTACGATATAAAAACTCAATAATCATGATATCATAAATGTAATTATCAATTTCAATACCGTATATTCAATTATAATTAATATAAAAAATGATAATAAAAAAATTATAAATAATCACGATTATGATAATTCACATATAAAATACATACTTTTAATAATTTAACTATATTATTAAATATATAATTGTATAAAAATTATACAATCTTAACATATGATAATATTTAATACATGCATGCTATCAAACATTATCCTAATATTTAAAGATTCTACTCAGTTAAGGATGAATTTTATTTACAAATTAATAATCTAATTTATAATTGTATTTAAAAAAAGTTGGTTCTTTTAAAAATAGTCATAACTAGTTATACATAGGTAGATATGTTTATTGAAAATTTAAAGTTATTATTAATAAAAATTAAATATATATTGATATTTTATGGTCGTATACATGAAAATAAATTGTATAAGATAATTTTAGTATTAACAGCACAAAGTTTTCAATAATTATACTGATTTTATTTGTTATTAACTTATTTTAATTATAAAATATTTGATAAAATCAACATCAACTTCACGAGATAAATATTAATTTATAGGTTAACGATACTATTTTTTTAAAGGGAATGGTACTGATATTTCTATAATTATTTAAATATAAGTATTTTTTTCCAATTATTATTAATATTATTATTAATGGGTTGGATATCATAAATTTTTTAATTATCTAATTTAAGTAATTTAGTTTCATAATTATTAGATTAAATACTAAAGATCTCGTATATTTTTTAAAATAAATATTTTAATTCAAAAAATTTTAAATTTAATATATATAATCTCGTTATTTATAAAAATTAGTCACAAAATGTTCTCATTTTTTATACTCTTGATAGATCAAACGTACTCATTTTAATAAATTATATGACAAAAAATGCTTAATAATATTCATAATAATAGAACTAATAGTACATAACGTATAAATTATGTTACTAACATGTTTATTTTAGAAAAATTATAAGATTTTTACTGACTAACTCAATAATTATGAGAATAATATATTTATTTAATAACAATTACATACCTCTGAAACCTTTTTCTCTGTATTGAATTAAGAACCTTTAGTCTATAATTATTAAATGAAAGACATCTTAAATAATGAAATGGTGACACATGAGTTTTTACCGATCATATCTATAAAAAAAACGACTAAAGTGTTTTATACTCTAAATTATGGACCTAGTGTTCCAAGTAACAATAACATCAATAAGATGTTAATTTTTAATAATTATTGGACAATTATTACTCATCATCCATAATTTTTTTTCTTTATATGTTAAGTTTATTTTTACAACGATCAATAACACGAAGAAAATTATGTTATATAATTAAACTTATTTATTTAATATAAATATTTTATTAAAAAGTGTGTAAATATACTTATAAAGTCAAAATTATTATCAATATAAATAATTTAAAATATATGCGTTGGTTAATTCTAAATTAATGAGTAATTTAATCCAATTGATTAGAGTTTGAATAATTTGATTATATTAAAAACTTGATTAGACAAATACAATTCTTTAAGTTACTATCCCAATAATTTTAGATACGGATTCAAGAATCAAGTATTTAGATTATAAATCATGCTCGAATCTAACTAAGTATCCAATATGAGTAAAAAAAAAAATTGAAATAAATAATTTTAACCTTTATTAAAAAAAAATCTTGAATACTTTCATGAGGTTTATATATATATTTCAATGTATTATGACATTTTTATAATTTTTTGTATTTTTTAAATTAGAACGTTGATTTAAAGTTAAAAAATCAAATCTAAAGTTAATTTTTTAAAATAGAGTTTTGAACCAATCTATAAAGGCCCAATAATATATAAAGTCCCTAAATACCAGGCTTGGGTGAACCTACCTTCCCAAATTTACGTTACATAATGATGGTAGAAAAATGATAAATGACCCCGTCGGTAAATAATGGCGGCTTATGTGGTCCAATTACATTATTTATATATATGTATATTAATATTTTCCAATGTTAATTAAAAGTAAGACACAATCGAGAATATGGGTAAGCATATGACGTCGGGCAATACAGTGTTGGTCATGATGGTAGTATCGTTCCCTTTATCCAAATCTAGACACTTGGGACTGATGGCTACGTTGCCCTCCAGATTGGTCATCAACAAATTTGGGAACAAAAGCTCACCAAATCCGAAAAGGTGAACTCTAACTCATTTTAGTGACCTGGTACACCCTTCTATTTAATATTTGATCCATGTATTAAATTATCTAAATAGACTTTAAAAGAGAGTTGAATTTTAAATCCATATATGAAGAAGAAGAAAAAAATCTCCTCCAAAAGGCCGTAAATATCCCCTTGTACCATCATCTTCAAGGTCGAGTTTCGATTCCTAGTCCATTGAAGGTTATGAGTCCGACCAGATTCTTGTTTTTGATGAGATTTTCAAGGAGGGTGATCTTGTTAATGTTTCTGGCATCACCATTGGCAAATGTTTTCAAGGTTTGTCTCTCTTTTTACTTTGTTAGAGCCACAAATCTTGAATTTTTTGAGTACTTAATTAAGTTTTAGATTATCAATGTAAAGAGTAAATAGAGAAATCTAATTCTAAAATATTATATTATTTATAAATACTATATATATTAATATCTTTTTTAATCAATTTACATCACTCATTCATAAAATTTGGTGAATTGGGAAGGATTGCATTAGTGGTAGCTGCATTGCCTCAGAATTAACCCCCAAGCAATAACCATTTCTTCTGTTTAGTTTTTGGTGAATTTCGAATATTTATTTTGAAGCAACCATCACAAATTTTTTTTTTTTTTGTTAAAACAGCCGTCACCAACGTGCTGCAATTTCTCTATGTGAAAATAACTTATATCAGATAAGAAAAAAAAAATATATTTTTTTTAATAACACAAAATATTATTATTAACATGAAGCTTCTATACATACGACATTATTATTAATTACAAGAGGAATATCTGAATCCATTAAACTACTCTCTACCCTCCTTCTGTTCAATGAACCACCATTTAACAATTTCATTAGCAAGAGTATTACGCGTACAGTTTCTAGGAATCCAAGTAGAAAAACAAACTTGTTTTTTGAAAAGAAATTTTAACCCTTCCTCAATGACTCGTGGCTTGGCCAATACATAAATTTTGTCCATATTGAGTGTAGTGCTATAATGCTGCCACATCATCAACTCAACAACAACCAATCACAGCAAGGTGTTACAAGTGACTTGGATAATGAAATGGACAAAAGAAGGTGCAAGGAGATACGTGCTACATTGGAGGCAACAGATTCTTAATTTAGCTACAAGTCTATATTTAGTTACATGATATGTAACTCTATATCAATAGAAATGTCACATTATGAATAGACAAAATTTCTCTTGTCTAATATGCAGTCACACTCACCACCAAAACTTGTTGTTGCTCAGAGAACAGTTTTACTCATTATACATGCCAGTCCCTCTTCTACTTCACCTTTGTCATCTTCTCAGTGCACTTACCAAATATCACCTCTTTGCCTATTTCCTCGTCCCATTGCACATCACCAAACAACACATCTCTCCCTCAACCATTGTCTTAACCCTCTTCCTCAAAAATAGTGAATGCCTATCATACGATCACCAGATCAAAAGTTAGGATTCATAAATCCAAAACTTACACTACTACATTGGTTGATCATCCTATGCTTGAACCTACTACAACTAAACAGGGCCTTGCTGATCCTTTATGTAAAGCTCCAATGAAGTTTGAGTTTGAGATACTTGTGAAAAACAACACTTAAACTCTTGTTCCAGCACCTCCAAACAGGAAGATCAGTTGTACTTGCTATATTTTCAAAATTAAGAAGTTACCAAATTTTGGTCAATTGGACAAGAGAAAATCAAGAGTATCGGCCATGCCATGATTTAATTTCAATGAGATTTTTAGTCCCGTGATCAAATAAAGTAACCATCAAGTTATGACTCACTATTGCTCTTTCAAGGAATTGGAACATCTATCAACTACATTAATAATGTTTTCTTAAATAGCTAACAGTAAGAAATTGTATATATGCAACAATCTAAAGGGTTTGATGATTCCATTTGTCTTAACTTTGTTTATAAATTCAAGAAAATCATCTATGATTTAAAAGAGGCTCCAAAGACCTGGTTTGAAACACTTGTTGGTGCCTTCATTCATACGAGTTCTTTAAATTTAAAGCTTATAATTCCCTATTTCTTAAAAATGTTTTAATTTTTACAATTTTCTTTTTAGTCTGTATAGATGATATTTTTGTTGGTTGTTAACCTAGTTAAACAAGCACGCACAAAAGATGTTGAACTTAATTTACATTTTGTTAAAGAAAAAGTACTAGGATGTCATTTGATAGTGCAACATATCTCTTCAATTTGTCAAGTTCATCTAATAGTTGAAATCGTATCTTTCGGTTGAAAATATATAGATACAGAGATAGACTTTTGATGTTTTTTTTTTTACACTAAAATTTTCATACATAATTTATGTGGTCTATCTTTTACCCTAGTTATTTTATTTATTATTTTTTCTTATAGCTCCTAAACTATCTTTTGTACTTAAAAAAATAAGAGTAATTATTATATATTATTAAAAATAGATTAAATTAAATAATAAAAATAAAAATAATTACAATAAATTAATAAATAAAAAAGTTAATAATAAATAATAAATAAATATATTGAATTTAAATTAATTAATAAAAATAATAGTAATAAATAAATAATTAATTAATTAATAAAAACACATGTGTTTATCCCATCTTCAATTATTATATATTATATATTATGAAAAAATGAAATGAAATGAAATGAATTGAAATAATAGTAATAAATTAATAAATAAGTAAATAAAGGTGAAACCATCATCAGATTGTTATAATAGATACGAAGTGGTGCACTTTTAGTTGGTAATATAAATTTTTCTTTCAAAAACTGTTAAGTTAAAATAGATAGATCGAAGGAAATACTCATACACTTTGTAAGATATATTTAAAATAAAGATATAGATATAAGTAAATGTATATTACGAATTAACTACTAAAGAAGTATTGTTTAGGGAAATAATTGTTGTGAACCACCTGCAGTTACAAAAATCCATTCTCAATTATTTTATTTATTATTTTTTCTTATAACTCCTAAATTCTCACCCACTTAAGTTATTAGTATTTAAGAGGCATGAATAATTATTATATATTATCAAAAAGGATATTCAATTAAATAATAAAGATAATAAAAAGAAAAATAATAGTAATAGTAATAAATTAATAAAAAAATATAATTGATTTAAATTAAATAATAACAATAATAATGAATAAAAACATATATGTTTGTCCTATCTTTAATTATTATATATTATCAAAAAGAAATTAAATTAAAAATTAATAATAATAATAATAATAATAATAGCATTAAATTAATAAATAAAAAATAAGTAAATAATAAAAACATGTGTTTATATATCCTATCTTCAATTTCAGCTTTTGAGGTCATCATCCAGATTGTCATCGATATGAAGTGGTGCATCTTTAGTAGGTATATCCATATAAGTGTGATCTTGAATACTAATGGACGATAGCGTAATATAGATTTCATTCGTAGGCTCTTTATCCTTGTTTGACCTCATTATTTCATTATCAACAATATTACCTAAATAGCCTACGGAAACCAAGTCTAGTAAAGGTTCTTATGAGCTATGGGAATCTGTACCACTTAAAAGGTTGTTGAACCTAGCTACTACTAATAGAGAGAATTCATAAATAATGAAAATAAAGTATACATAGCTAGATTGGGTAAGAATAATAATGATGGTTAATAAATTAAATATTAAGGAAGAATGAATGAATTATACAGTAAACAATGGTGATATAATTAACTAGTTAATATGAAAATAGCTCTAGCTAGGAAAGAAAAAAAAAAGGCAAAACATTTGAAGCAAACATAGAATAAATTTATCTATAATCTATAAACCAATGCAAGTACGTATAAATTGTGAAACTTAAATCTAGCATTCGGTAGCTGCATAGTTAGATTGGGATGGATTCTATAGGGTATCGGTGGAATCATTTCATGATAATTTATTGTAGACCTAATTAAGGTATCCTGCTCTCACTTCCAATGGCGTAGGTTGGACATTTTCTACCCGCATCCAAGGATTGCGAACATCCATAACAACAAAAAAAGGCCCATCACCAATATCACGAGTAAGGCATGAGAGTCTTTCATCTCTAAGATTACCATATGAGAAGTAGAATGATGTTAAATGTACCTACTGAAAATCTATCCATATTATCAGGATATTCGTAGTTGTTGGCCAAAGTCTTGGGATAATGAGCATGGACAGGTCTATCAGATCCTTCCACGACTTACGAATTGATCAAAGTGAGGAGAAGAGTTTCTTTCAATCTCTAGCTAGCACAGTTTCAATACGTGCGTTAAGTCTATTGATCACTATAAATACATCCCACTTTGAAGGGAGCGGTTATGGAATTCAACCTAGCTAGAAGGAAGAAAATAGATAAAAAAATTAAGAATGCTTGGGATGGTTTAGAGCCTCCATCCCAAGCTCTTGGCGATGATGGATTAAATCTATCCTATAGCTTCTACCGACTTGATGTGGAGGAGTATTATGGTAAAAGGAAAGGTCCCACATTAAAACCAAGCTCTTGGCGATGATGGATTAAATCTCTCATGTAGCTTCTACCTACCTGATGTGGAGGATGAGTATTGTGGTAAAAGGAAATGTCCCACATTGAAACCAAGCTCTTGGCGATGATGGATTAGATCTCTCTTGTAGCTCCTACCTGCCCGATGTGGATGGGAAGTATTGTGGTAAAAGGAAAGGTCCCACATCGACAACAATATATATATTTTTTTGCTATCGTAATCAGCATTTTTGTTAGTTTTACCTCTGATGTCTTGGCTTCTCATCAGTTTCAACGACTTTTGTGCAAGCTTAGATCCATAAACCTTATGGATCCAACTTGAGGGGGAGTATTGGAGATAAAATTAAGGAGTGTCAACTCCTTAATTTAAGGAGTAAATTAAGAACCTTAATTCAAGAAGTAAATCAAGGAGTTGTGATCCTTAAAACAAGGAATCCTTAATTCAAGGAGTAAAATAAGGAATCCTTAATTCAAGGAGTAAATCAAGGAATGTTTAATTCAAAGAGTAATTCAAGGAGTAAATCTCCTTATATATAGCTATAGAATTGTAATGAAAATATGAAAGAAACAATACAACTTTAAGAGAGCTTGTTTTATTTAAAAAGGCCTTTAGGCCTTCGCCTTTGGTCTTGACGTTTACAACACCAATTTTCAACATAAAGTCAAAATTATGATCAGTTAGCAGCAAAAAAACTATAGTAATTAAGCTCAATAACAGAAAGCTTCCTATTCAAGTCCAACTAAATCATCCAAATAAATATTTATATCCATATCTACAAAAAATTAGGAGTAAATATATAAAGGAAAACAAAAAATAGATAAGTACAATAGTAAAGAGATAGAAGGAAGTACTTAAATAGACAAACAATCCTTATGTGTACAAATCATCATGTCACCACTTAAATTACAACATGGATTCAAGACATATTATATGGAGATCAAATATCCTATCAAACTAACAAATAACTATTAGAGTCAAAATTAAGAGCAAGTTATATATGATCTAACATAAGAAAATCACTCCACTAATACCATCCTTTTGTTTTAAATGATATATTGTTTTTATTGAAGTCTGATTCACTAATAGAATAGTAAAATTTGTCATTTTACCAAATATCTTTCCGTTATAATCCATCTAAAACAGCTGATTAGACATAAGCATGTCGCTTCCTTCTTAGTCAAAAATAATAGTTTTGTTTTTTTGCTCCCTTACGTTTGCATCAAAAGATCTTAATTTGGGTTTCTATTTAAGTAATAACATGTATGGCATGACAAATGCACACATTTGAATACGAGAGTGAAAATTGTTTTTTACTAATTTCAACAATGATTTTTTACTTATATGAATCGAATCATTGACTACTGCATTTTTCGTTAGTTAGCAAAAAGATATGATAATTAAAAGAAAAATTCTTCCACGTAGATAGACAAAAGAGAGATTTGTGTTAATATTTGTATGCATTGGGTTTCGCAGTAATTATTAACCGTAAATATTTGCAGAAGATAAAAATATTTGCTTTTTCTTTGTTTGAAAGGGTAACTATTTTTCTTCAAACATAACGTACGGGTCCAAATATGTCTATAGTCTTAGATTACTTTATATTTTTTTTAAGGGTTAGTTGTCTTGTATGTTAAAAACACATATAATGATGTAATATTCGGTGTTTATTGACAACGTAGATATACCATTTGTCAAACTATTTTTTGTCTAATAAAAAAAGAGAGCATTAATGATAATGTTAACTATATTGTAATAATTTAATAATTACATAACATAATTTACTTCATAAATATATATTTTTTAATTTTTTTATACAGTGCATATTTATATATTTATAAAAAATAAAAATATAATTTTTTATACTTAATATATATATATGTCGAAAGAAAAACCATTTAAATAGCTATATATTATATAAAAATCTAGTGAAATTATTATTATTATTATCACAACAAAAACAAAAATATTAATGATAATTTTATTTAATAATAATTATACTAATAAATAACTAATGATACAAATAAAATAATTTTTTAGTAAATTTTTGTTTTAACAATAAAAAAAAATAGTAATAGTTTCAATCTAATTACCTAAGAAAGAGATGGTAGTAGATAAGACTTTTAACATTTTTTTTTGTGCATGGACGTTTCGCATAAAAATTTAAAATAATATTTTTGCCAAATTGAATTCATGCACAAACCTTTCCTCATTAGTCAGAAATGTCAATGCCCATTTCAACCCAATATTTCCTTGAATTACTCAGTTGTGCCCTTACCGTTGGTATTAATGTATTATTAGGCAGCAGAGAATGGGATTTGGGGTCAAAATCATTTTAGCTTTTAAGTAAATGAGATATTGATAATATATTTTTAAATTCGTGTTAATTTAATCTTATAAAAAAATAATAAATTAAACTTAAATTTTAAAAAACTTAAATTTTTAAAGATAAAATAAAAAATTTAAAAAATAAACAAAACTTTCTATCTTCTCTTTCCCATAACTTTTAATTTTTAATTATCAATTTTATTATTTCAATTCTATAAATAAATTCTATTATTTTATTTATATCACATATCATAACGAGTTAAATATAATATTAATTTATTATTCAATATGTTATTTATTTCTTTTTTTATTCGTACAAATACTTAACCATAATCAATCTATTATTCTTTTTTCTTTTCTTCCATTTCTTTCTCTTATTCTGAATCAGTTTGGTATCATAATAAAAAATATTTTATTTTTTTAAACAAAATTTTTTATCTAAAAAAAGCTCATAAAAAAACAGATATCATTAAAATGGGATATATGGAAGGATCAGAGAGAGTTTTTTTTTTTTTGTTTCCTTAAAGATTTTTTATTTTACTATTAAAAAAATCTTAACTTTTTAAAAAGCTCATCAAGATAAAAAAACAAATCTCATTAAAATGGGATATATGGAAGGATCATAGAGAGTTTTTTTTTGTTTCTTTAAAAGATTTTTTATTTTACTATTAAAAAAAATCTTAACTTTTTAAAATTTAAATTATATATCTAAAGTAATATATTTTAAAAATTATAAAATTAATATGTAATTTATTTAAAGTTATATTAACATTTTAACCAAAAAGAAAAAAAAACCCAAGAGAATGAGACGACGGATTGGATAGCTTGGTTAACCTAAAGCAGCCATATTCTCCTATGATACCGTATAGGAACAATTTTTTAGGTGTCAAACTTAGACCAATTTTATTTTAGTATGTCCAGATCTTTTACACAAAATTACTCATAATTTACTCCATTTATATACAAATTATTTTGGTAATTATATTTTACTATATTAATAAATTAATATTAATTAAAAATATCATATTAATTAATTAATTATATAATTTAAATTAATTAATTGTTTCACGTTATTAATCGATAATAATTAAATATATTATGTAATTTAATTAGTTGTTAAATAAATAAATTAATATTAATTAACCGATCTAATAGAATTTGATAAAAAAAAATTAAATTGAATAAAATTTAATTATTTTTATATAAAAAATAATTTAAATAATTTATATATAATAGATTAAAATTAAATACTTAAATTCAATAAAAAAAAACAAGAAGTTCAAAAAAATAATAATAATTAAACAAAACTAAAAATCCCTGACAAGCTACTACTATTTTTTTTCCATTCTTCTCTCTATTCTAAACCATTTCTCTTTCTCTTTAGCTGAACTGACAGATAATTCTTTTCAAATCTCCCAAATTTACTTCGATTTCTTTCTCCATTTCACAATTGGATCTACCATTAGCAATGCCCAGATCTTTCGTAGCTCATCTAAAGCAAATCTAACATACTAGTTCCTCTGTTAGTCTATCTGATTCTGTTAAGCTCGACTCGTGTTTCGATTATCTTCTGATAAAGCAAAAATGAAGGTTCCTTGTTGTTCGGTGTGCCAAACGCGGTACAACGAGGAAGAGAGAGTGCCTCTTCTGCTTCAGTGTGGGCATGGTTTCTGCAAGGAATGTCTCTCTAGAATGTTCTCTTCCAGTCTCGACACTAGTCTTGCTTGCCCGAGGTGCCGCCACGTGTCCGTCGTAGGCAACTCCGTTCAGGCCCTGCGTAAGAAATACGCCGTTCTAGCTCTCATCCATTCTAACTCCCGTGCTTCGGGGTCTTTTAGTCCTGCCGCGAACAATCTTGATTTCGATTACACCGACGATGAGGAAGAAGAAGGGGAAGAGGAAGATGTTGTCAACTTACTTTCTCGCCGGAGCCGGCGCAGCAGTTGTGTCTCTATGGCTTCAAGATCGAGCGGCTGTGGCCCGGTCATTGAGGTTGGGGTGCATCAGGAGCTGAAATTGGTGAAGATGATTGGGGAGGGGAGGCGAGCTGGAGTTGAGATGTGGACGGCCGTCATTGGGGGAGGTGGTGGGATGGGGTGGTGCCGGCATCAGGTAGCTACGAAGAAGGTGGTTTTGACGGAGGAAATGAAGGTGGATTGGGTGATAGGGCAGCTGGAGAATTTGCGGCGGGCCTCCATGTGGTGTAGGAATGTGTGTACGTTTCATGGTGTCACAAAATTGGAGGGCGCATTGGGCATTATCATGGATAAGTGAAACGGGTCTGTTCAGTCCGAGATGCAGCTTAATGAGGGCAGGCTTACTTTGGAGCAAATTCTAAGGTTCTATGTTCTCCCCCCCTCCCCCCTTCCCTTTGTCCCATCTTATAAATATCTGGTATAGAAATTGATTTTTATTTATGTTTCGTATTCTTAACTTCTTATTTTCTGATTAATTGGCGTGCTTGTTTTTGCCCGCGGCCCATGCTCGTATGTGGAAATTAACTTTGGTAAATGCGCATGATGATTTATAACGGGCGTTGGTGGATGACTGGATGCATTGAGTTCCTCTGGCAGTGGAAGTAGTGATGTATTAGACATATTTATCTGGGGGTATAAAACTGAGTGTTTGGTAAATATATTGTTTTGGTAATTGCAAAGAAGTTTTAACACTAAGGAAAGGAGACAAATTTCATTTGTGTTCGTTAAAATAAATGCCGCTGGTATTTGTAGAGTTTGATGCAATCTTGATACATAGGAATTTGCATGATCAATGATGATGAGAGTGCAATACTATGCAAGTTGGATTGATGGTGTCATTTAGTCATTGTAGTGTACTTATTCTTGATGAGTCCCAATTCATTTGATATATTCTCAATTCAAATTCTTTAGTGCGATAAGAGGAAAGAGATAAGCTGTTATTGGTTGGTCCATCAACTTTTTATATCTCGTTAGCCAAAAGGTTGTCTTTCTTTAAAGCTCTTAGGAATAGAATAAGGCCCTCATGATTTTCCAATTTTATTTCACTTTTCCATTTGCATCTATCAAATTTTGGAAGTTAACAACTGTGGAATAAAAAGGTTATAGAAACTGATATGGAAAAAAACAGGAATATAGCTAAAAACTTACCTTATTTAATTTCTAGTTCCTTAAAAGCTCCTTGTGTAGATACCAGTAAAAGGTAAGTAGGCAAAGATGGAAACTCTTGTTGAATGGTGATTGGTGATACTTTAGTGTATAACAGTATAAGGTCCCTAAACTTGAAATTAATGCAGATTTACCTTGCAAATTACTAATTGATTCCACTTTAAGACCATTTATATATCTGTAGTAGATTCTAGTGAAACAAGATCTTGATCATGGGATACATGCAAGTCTCGGCCTAGTTTTGCATTTTGAGGTGAAGTTTGAACTTCAAATTATAGAAAGAATAAGGAGGTTGTTTTGACATAGATATTTTGTTGATATGTGATGCTGAATCTTTGAACATCATCTAGCAAAAGCTGAAGCTTATTGCAGAAGCAGTTACTAGGTATTAATTTCAAATGGAAAGTTGTCTCGTCACCGGGACACACTTTACTGCAGAAGCTGATTTTATTTTGAACTTTTCACTGTAGTTAATAGTAGAAAAGCCGAACTGTGCAAAAAATTGTTCAGACTTTTCTTATCTCTCTCTACCTATCCCGGCACTTGCACGATAATTGTGTTAATTGTATGAGATAACATTATTTATCTTGGCCTTTTATAACTATTCCCATAATTGATTTAATATGATGTATGATGAAAATTCACCATTCATTCATATGTGGAAACATGTCAGAAAATTAATACTGAATAATCTTGCACTCATCGAAGAAACCTCTTACTAAACTATTTGTTGAATCTCTTTAGAGAATGAAAAACCCTTGTAATAACTTCTGAAATGGTTGATTTCATTTAATACACTGGAATCTCTTTAGTTCTATGCATCAAAGGGAAAGAGAGAAAAGTGAATCTTAGATTTATGATGATGGTGGGTATAGTACGATAGTTATGAATTATTGGATCGCTCTCAACGTATACCTTTATGACTAAGCTTTATACAAAGAATGTAGAGAACTCCTATATGTACTTGTGAAAGAAAGCTAAAATGTGAGTCTTTTTATGACACTGGAGTAAAAATTGCTTTGAATGCATTTGATATTATTGATACTTTTGCTAGCAACATTTTTATGATTACATCAGATCTCATGATAATGTAAATGGTATTCTTTCCTTATGTTGCGTGTCATTATTTGATTGGATAGCTATTAAATTGTTTTTGTCTTTTTACCATACCGCGCCTACTATATTTTATAAAAGCAATGAGCTGGATTTCACTTTGTTGCAACGCACTGAATGTTTGCCAATTGTAGATATGGAGCTGACATAGCACTAGGGGTGGCTGAACTTCATGCAGCAGGTGTGGTCTGTATGAATTTGAAACCATCGAATCTTCTTTTGGATTCTAGTGGCCATGCTATGGTCTCTGATTATGGACTTGCTGCAATTCTAAAGAAATCTTCTTGCCGAAAAGCTCGACCAGATTGTGATACCTCAAGGATTCATTCATGTATGGAATGTACAATGCTTAGTCCTCACTATGCAGCTCCAGAGGCCTGGGAACCAGTAAAAAAATAACTAAACCTATTCTGGGATGATGCATTTGGTATTTCTGCAGAATCCGATGCATGGAGTTTTGGTTGTACTTTGGTAGAGATGTGTACTGGTTCTGTTCCGTATGTGTCACAACATGCACTATTAGATATCCCTCTCGCTTATGTTATAGTTTCCATTATGACTTTATTTTGGTAGGTGGGCTGGTTTGAGTGCAGAGGAGATCTATAGGGCTGTTGTCAAGAGTCGAAAGTTGCCTCCACAATATGCAAGTGTAGTAGGGGTTGGCATACCTGGGGAATTGTGGAAAATGATTGGTGAATGCCTGCAATTCAAGGCTGCAAGAAGACCAACTTTTAATGCAATGTTGACAATTTTCCTTCGACATTTGCATGAGATTCCATGCAGCCCTCCAACAAGCCCTGATAAGTGAGTTTTTAAGTTTTCATTTTTATTTTTTTCTCTTGAAGTATTTATAATTTTTTGTAGTATTGCGAACATTTATCCTAGTTAAGGTGTTCTTATGAAGAAACGATGATTTTCCATCTAATTTTATTATTCTGAGTTTCTGCTGATGCATGGCAACATGCATCTATAGAGTTCTTAGACTATTAATTAACATATATTTTGTAAATTTTTTTTATTTACCTTACAAACTTTAATAAATTTTCTGCATGTATACAGTGGCTTTGTTAAATGCGCTGGACCAAATGTAACTGTAGAGTCATCTCCTCTATCTGATCTGGAAACTTCTCAGGTGGACCCCAGTTCTTTGCACAGGCTTGTGTCTCAAGGGGATGCAAGTGGCACTAGGTCAGTGTGCTTTGGTAGTGAACTGCTTGAGATATCTTTAATTAAAAGAAAAGTTGAAATGTATCTTTTTTCTTAACATTGAAATATTTATCTGTAATTCTTAATTGTTTGATTCTTATTTAGAGATCTGCTGGCAAAGGCAGCATCAGCAAATGCGAACAACATATTATCCTCAGTATTAGCAGCTCGAAATGCAGAAGGCCAGACTGCTCTCCATTTGGCTTGCAGACGTGGTAGTGCAGAACTTGTTGAGGCAATTTTGGAGTATGAAGAGGCACATGTGGATATACCGGACAAAGATTGCGATCCTCCCCTTGTTTTTGCATCAGCAGCTGGATCTCCAGAATGTGTTTCTGCTCTTATCCAAAGAGGTGCTAATGTGAGATCTTTGAGGAATGGATGTGGTCCATCTGTTGCACATGCTTGTGCTTACCATGGCCAACCTGATTGCATGCATGTATGTCCAGAGTTATTAAGAATTCTGCCTCTCTGAACTTTAATTTTTAGGCCTTTACTTTTATTTGTCCCTTTTCAGATAAGAGCTACTAGTTTACCTTATTATTTAAATGATGACAGGAGTTACTGATGGCTGGTGCTGATCCTAACGCTGTTGATGATGAAATTCAATCTGTGCTTCACAGAGCTGTTGCCAAGAAATTTACAGACTGTGCCATTGTAATATTGGAAAATGGAGGCTGTAGATCAATGGGTTTTCTGGATTCAAATACTTTGACGTAAGTTCTAAATTGATTTTTTTTCTTTTGTTCAATAGAATTTGACTTATAAGCACATAGCATTTAGATGTGGAATTTATATCTTGTGCACTATGCAATATAAATTTTATTATAGACATTAACCACTGAACTTCATCATATTTGGTAATTATTCAGGTTAGGAAGAATAATTAATATCTGGATACACTTAGGTTTCGTGTTGCTTTGTACTTAGAGAAGATGAGGATATGTTATCCATCCCTGAGGATGTAGTGTACAAGTTAAAGGTAAACTTAAACTATGAAAGCTTGTGATGCCAGATATCCAGGTCTTGGTGCTGAAAAAAAAATTTAAAGACAAAATGCATGAGCCAAAACTTACCTGAGAGAAGCAGGACAGAATTTCAAAGATATTGCATGCTGTTCTTTTGATTTCTTTAGTTGAAGTGAAGAAGATATACTTCAATTATATTTCTTTTGGATCCATGAGTCATTGAGTGGGAAGGTACTGGTTTTGGAGGAAATACTAGTTAATGCCACTTCCAGACAATATGCAACTTTGGTCTGACATTTCTTACTTCACTTTATGTAGTTATGCTATATGCTTTCTGTTTGTTTAGTTTTACTGTTATCTGAGTCTTGTGTTTGGTTTCCGAATATCTGTTTGGTAGTGGTGGTTCAGTTATTAGGCTCATTTGGATTATTATCTAATGCTCTGGGGTTTGTGGCTCAATTTCCATGTGTTATTGGGCCAATGTCTATATGTTCATATCCATTTGGTAGTTTGATTTTCATGCTTCAGACATCACTAGTACTGCTTACTAGATTGGAAGTGGCATTGTGATTGTTCTGTTAAATTCATGATATCACAGACCATTGCACTTGTGCATAGCAACATGGAATGTGGCTGTTGTCAGAAGGTGGGTAGAGGTTGCAATGCCTGAAGAAATTGCTGATGCCATTGATGTGCTCAGCCGAGTTGGTACAGCATTGTGTATGGCTGCTGGTCTAAAAAAAAATCATGAAATTGGTAAAGCTAAATCAATAGAACTCTTAAGTTTTCTTTGGTGATTCATCGCTTAATGCAATATTTGGAAATAAAAAGTGTGGAGTTTAGTTGATGCTGATGATGACCATTTTGTACGTGAATAGGCATCTCCAGTTAAACTGCATGTGCATGAAAGTGATTGTGTGGTTTTATATAGAACTGTCTAATCTATAGATTTAATCAAATAAACAGTTCAAGGGTGTCTTTTGGCATAAGTTTGTAGGAATTTGATTTTTGAAGGTCAAGGATTGGTATGCTTGCCAACATTCAAGTAAATTTTGAGATATTTTAAAGAAATATTTGCAATTTGTTTTATTAATTTATTTTCATGCTAGATTTTGAAAATTGTCACAATACAAATATGTAACACGATCATAAGTGTGATCCCTCTAGAGTCTGGATGTCACTGTGTTTCTATTATTATCTTCTGGTTCAACCAGAGTATACCTCTTGAAAACGTAACTAGGGAAATTTATATTGATAAATTATATCTTCTAATTTTCAGCATTTGAATAATATTTTCTCCTTGTTTTTTATTGCGTAGTTTGATTTTATTTCTTGATGCTTTGTAGAGGGGAGAGAAATGGTGCAGATACTGCTTTCTGCTGGTGCAGATCCAACTGCTCAAGATCTCCAGCATGCTCGGACAGCTTTGCATACAGCAGCAATGGCTAATGATGTTGAGCTGGTTAAGGTGTGGGCAATAACTTTATTTTTTCTTTATTATATGGGAATTACACATTTTCTAATCGTTGTACCTCATCTTTTATTTTTGTGCCTGTCTCTCCCTTCGGATATGTTATTTCTTACCAAATTCTGAATTTGTTTTTGCTGAGTTTACCTTTATTCTGATTCATACAGTATCATGTACTATATTCTGTCCTCAGATCATTCTAAATGCTGGTGTAGATGTGAACATTCGAAATGTACACAACACAATTCCTCTCCATGTAGCTTTGGCCAGAGGGGCCAATTCATGTGTTGGGTTGCTACTATCTTCTGGAGCAAATTATAATTTACAGGTTTTTCTTCTCTTCTGAAATTCATAATTTTGTTCTGCCAAGGATTCTGAAATCCATAGTTGAAATTAAACTTGCTAAATTCATACTTTTTATCATTTTGTTAAAAAGAATTTAGTATGATGGTTACTACTCACTGGGTTACTTAGCTTCATTCTTGTTCCTGCTTGTTGAATATAAAAATTTCCATCTGTCTATGGCTTAATGATATTGCTCTATTTGAATTTGATATAGATGTGTTTTATTGAGGCATTCCCTTCATTAGCAGTTTGGGCTGGGATTATATAATTGAGCAAAAATAATCTTTTGATTTTTGATTAAAAAAATTTCATTGAATTTTTGTTTAATCTCAATTTGGCTTTACTTATGGTTGCTTTTGGTGAAGATTTTGGTTTATTCCCAATTTCTGGTTCCATTTTTATGAGTCAATCTCTGGTTTTGTTTTGAACATCAAATGGTATATTTTAGTGAACTGCTTGCCCAGTTATTGTACTTTAGTAGATCATTTTCTTAGTAAGATTAATTTGTTTCGTACTTTATTTTGAAAAAAGGAAGACAAGTCTGGTTGATGGCTCATTTTATGAGATTGATGAACTAGAGGCTCCTAATATTGTAATTGGCACCAATAAGATAATAAACCTCGTTTTGGCACCATCCAAACTTGGAATAAGATTTATTCAATAGATGATGTTGTCCAACTTTTATTAGGTGAATGTAAAGAAATTATTAGTTGTTTCAATACTTGAAACATTACTGGCACAGTGTTCTACTTATGCTAGAGTTTAAGTTATAGAATTTTATTGTAATTACAGCTTCTCTTGTACTTTTCATCTAAAAACTCAAAATTACATATAACCTTATTGAGATGGAAAACCATGCCACCATGTAGTGGTTGTTTTTTTCCGTCTTACTGTAATGCTTATCTGTTTCTCTGCTTATCATATTAGGATGACGAAGGTGACAATGCATTTCACATAGCAGCAGAAGCAGCAAAAATGATTCGTGAAAATCTTCACTGGCTTATTGTTATGCTTAGGAATCCAGATGCTGCTGTTGAAGTTAGAAATCACAGGCAAGTATCAATTGCTTTATATATCGTCTGTTTGGATTTTGGAAGAAATTTTCATCTGTCAACCCTATATAAGTTTTCTTTTCACTTTAATTAAATGCATTGAAATCTTGAGGGACTCAACAAGGTTTTAAGAGGTTAAAATGGTGCAAAAATGTCTCCCGACCATGAGGAAGGACATCAACCTCCAAGACAGTACTTAGTAGAGGTGTATTTTCATCAACAAGGTTTTAAGAGGTTAAAATGGTGCAAAAATGTCTCCCGACCATGAGGAAGGACATCAACCTCCAAGACGGTACTTAGTAGAGGTGTATTTTGATAATGTGGGATGCATAAGGATGGGTAAAGATGTCGTTTTGATTTCTATTACTGATTATAAATTAGTTTCTGTTGACAGTGGCAAGGCATTGCGTGATTTTTTGGAAGCCCTTCCCCGTGAATGGATTTCTGAAGATTTGATGGAGGCACTTGACCTGAGGGGAGTTCATCTGACTCCTACAATGTGAGGAAAAGAGATTCACCAACATGCTGATCGTTGAATTGTTTTTGTGAATAGAACCTGCCATTTTTATTGCTAATATTCTTGTGGTACTTGTATATGGTTTAGATTCGAAGTAGGAGACTGGGTTAAATTTAAAAGAAGCATCACTAGTCCTCAGTATGGTTGGCAAGTTGCGAAGCATAGAAGTGTTGGCTTTGTGCAAAATGTTCTAGACAAGGACAATCTCATTGTGTCATTTTGTACTGGAGAGGCTCGTGTTTTGGTTGATGAAGTCATCAAAGTCATTCCCTTGGACAGAGGACAGCATGTCCAGCTTAAACCAGAAGTGAAAGAACCTAGGTATGTTTCACATACGTATCTAATAAATAGCTCTTGAACTATCAAAAAGCTTCCAAGGGGGTACTTGGTTATCAATTGAGAGGGAAATCTTCCAAATGTTATGTGATTAGTTTGATGTTTGGTAATTTTCTTATGGTTATGACTTCAAAATGGTTTGCATATGTTAATTTCACATTTCCAGATCTTTGGTTCAACGTCATTACCTTAGAGTAAGTGGATTCCATATGAGTGCAAGATGTACTCAAATGCATTTAATAAATAAATATTTTAGGTTCATAACATAAAGAGAAGTTACTACATGGATAACCATAAATTATGTATCGTAGTTGTGGGAAATTTTTCTACTGTGATTCCTACACAGATAATCAGTGGTGAGGCCACTATGGCCTATCAATTGAGGGAAAAGGTTTGATTCCTCCTAACTCCCATTCTCAAAGTATTGCATGATAAACAAATTATCAGCTTGATTTTTGTTGATTTTCTTTTGGCCTTATCTGCAAAATGTTTGTGCTTATATCAATTTCACATTTTCAGATCTTTGCTTCAAATTTATATTACCTTATAAAGGTGCATTCCATATGCATGCAAGATGTACTAAAATGCACTTAAAAATTAATATTTTAAGTTCACAACATAAAGAGAAGTTACCACACAGATAATCTTAAATTGTGTATCTTAGTTGTTTTGGAAATTCATCATTGTAGTGTATTTATTGTCCCTTGCAAATTCGCCCACATAATTGGATTCTTATATATATGTTCTAAAATATAGCCTACATGTTTGACCCCAGTAAAGCATGTATTTAGTAAAAGTTGCCTTTTCTTATATCAAAGAAAAAGGTAGAGAAATTATGAGGAACCCTTGTAGTTTTTACCTGTGGATGGAAGAAAGTATCACAATTTTGATTGTTGGAACTTTAAAGTAGAGGAAGCTAGTTAGCTGTGTTTGTGAGAGTTCTGGATGGTAGGACCTTTGATGAAATATGTTGGACATTACCAACAAAATGCACTCCATTAATTCAATAGCTGATAGTCCATCATCAGGTTTGGTTGGCGTGGGCAGTCACGTGACAGCATTGGAACTGTTTTATGTGTTGATGATGATGGAATTTTACGTGTTGGGTTTCCTGGAGCATCCAGAGGTTGTAAAGCAGATCCTGCAGAGATGGAAAGAGTAGAAGAATTCAAGGTTGGGGATTGGGTGCGTATTCGCCCAACTCTTACAGCAGCGAAGCATGGATTAGGATCTGTGACACCTGGGAGCATTGGTATTGTGTATTGTATCAGACCAGATAGCAGTCTTCTTCTGGAACTCAATTATCTTCCAAACCCATGGCATTGTGAACCGGAGGAGGTTGAGCTCGTGACTCCTTTCAGGGTATGGAGATACGTTTCTTTTTTCTGTCCACTGCCATCCTTTTATCTATCTCTCTTGTTCGTATGGGCAAAGTTTGAATTACTGTCATTGAAGCATTTTTTAGAAATCAATTACTGACCCATTGTTGATTTCTAGATTTGTCATCGTGTCTGTGTGAGGCGAGGCGATCAGTTGCAGAGCCTAGGTATGCATGGGGAGGTGAGACCCATCATAGTGTTGGACGAATTAGTAAGATAGAAAGTGATGGCCTTCTAATTATTGAAATACCAAATCGACCAATACCATGGCAAGCCGATCCTTCTGACATGGAAAAGTTGGAAGATTTTAAGGTATCATCTTCCTTTTCAAATTTATTTTATGAATTGTATATATGGTCTCATGCTTGTCTACACAAATCTTGTCTACCAAACATCTGCAGGTTGGGGATTGGGTTAGAGTAAAAGCTTCAGTGCCCTCCCCAAGGTATGGGTGGGAGGACATCACAAGGAACAGTATTGGGGTAATTCATAGCTTGGAGGATCATGGTGACATAGGTATTGCTTTCTGCTTCAGGAGCAAGCCATTTTGTTGCTCTGTCACAGATGTAGAGAAGGTGCCTCCTTTTGAAGTGGGTCAAAAGATTCATGTGATGCCATCTGTAACTCAGCCATGCCTTGGATGGTCAAATGAAACTCAAGCTACTGTTGGAAAAATCATTAGGATTGACATGGATGGGGCTTTGAATGTAAGCACATGTCTTTGACTCGTACAATTTCTTGCACTAGGTGATTCCTGTGCAATTGTGTGCTCTACCGAAATTGTAGCATGAAGTGCTTACGTATTATTGCTTGCCACGTGTACAGGCACTGAAAAGTGGAAGGAGGATTATTGGATGATTTCACACACACACCAACCCATGCCATGCTTGGATAAAATATGATCTTGTCATTAAAGCATTCATGAAGAATATAAAACTTTAAATTAAAGATATGAATTTATAGTGTTCTTATGTTCAAGTTGTGATTAAACATGCATACAAGCAATCACAAATAAGCATTTGGAGTCAATCCCAGGGTAGCTTGTGCTTATAACCAATTATTGATGTAAATTCTAGTGTGTTAGAGAGATGTTTGTTAATATTTTTTCATTTAAACTGGTCAATAGTGATTGTATATTAATTAGCAGATTAGGAGAATGTTTTTTTCCCTTAGGAGATTTGATTCTGTAATAATTTAGCCATAATTAGGAGATGTTTTCCTTTTCTAGACGGACTTTCCTTTTCTAGACAGACTTTCCTTTTCTTAGCCATAACAAAGCTTTAGAGCCCATTGTGGATATTTTTTTCCGTTGAATTTTTCAATAGAAAATTGAAGTGGGGGAATATCCAACCCACTAGCTTTATGGTTGATATGGATTCTATTTGAGACTCTGAATTCTCTGATATTTTTTCTGATTCTTGATTCAAGGTTGAATAAGCCGTACCGTAGTTTTATCAGAATCAAGTTTTTATACCATAAAGATAATTGTTTGTAAAATTATTTCTGTATTTTTGAATTGAATTGTACAATAAAATAGTTATAATATTTATAAGAAAGTCTATGTCTAGAAAAGGAAAACATCTCCTAATTATGGTTAAGATATTACAGACTGAAATTTCCTAATAAAGGAAAAAGATTATTCTCTTAATCTGCTAATTAATACACAATTAACCAAATCTTATGTATTTACTTTTGACATTTCAACATATTTGGTTACTTTTTCTGGGGATCGAAGTAGAAACTTTTAAGGCATCATCCACTTTTTCCTCGTTCTTTTTTTTAACTGTTTGGCTGTAGGTGAAAGTTGCTGGCAGACGAAGCTCGTGGAAAGTTTCCCCAGGAGATGCAGAACGACTTTCTGGTTTTGAAGTTGGTGACTGGGTTCGTTCAAAACAAAGCCTGGGGACTAGACCAAGTTATGACTGGATAACTGTTGGGAAAGAAAGTTTAGCTGTTGTACATAGTGTGCAGGACACAGGTTATCTGGAGTTGGCTTGCTGTTTCCGCAAAGGCAGGTGGATTACTCGTTTCATGGATGTTGAAAAGGTTTCATCCTTCAAAGTTGGGCAGCATATTCGGTTCAGGACTGGAATTGTTGAGCCAAGATGGGGATGGAGAGGTGCCCAGCCAGATTCAAGAGGAGTAATAACCAGTGTTCATGCTGATGGTGAAGTGAGAGTGGCTTTCTTTGGCTTGCTGGGGTTGTGGAGAGGTGACCCTACAGATCTGGAAATAGAGCACAGATGTTTGAAGTGGGAGAATGGGTGAAATTAAGAAGTAATGCAAGTAATTGGAAGTCTGTTGAGTCAGGTAGCATTGGCGTGGTGCAAGGAATAGGGTATGAAGGTGATGAATGGAACGGAACCACTTATGTTGGGTTTTGTGGGGAGCAAGAAAGTTGGGTGGGGCCTACTGCCGATCTTGAAAGGGTAGAGGGGCTCCTAGTAGGTCAGAAGGTTAGGGTAAAACTGTCCGTGAAGCATCCAAGGTTTGGATGGTCAGGGCACAGCCATGGGAGTGTTGGTACAATATCTGCAATCGATGCATATGGAAAGTTGAGAATGTATACAAGAGCTGGATCAAAAGTTTGGATGCTAGATCCATCAGAAGTGGAACAGGTAGAAGAGGAGAAGCTTCGCATTGGAGATTGGGTAAGGGTTAAATCATCTGTTTCAAACCCAACATATCAGTGGGGAGACGTGAATCATAGGAGCCTTGGAGTGGTTCACAGATTGGAAGATGGGGAGCTTTGGGTGGCATTCTGCTTCACGGAGAAGCTCTGGCTTTGTAAAACATGTGAAATGGAGCGGGTTAGACCATTCCAAGTGCTGGACAAAGTAAGGACTAGGGATGGTTTGGTGACTCCTCGGTGGGGTTGGGGAATGGAGACTCATGCGAGCAAGGGAGAGGTGGTTGGTGTTGATGCTAACGGGAAGTTAATGATTAAGTTCCAGTGGAGAGAAGGAAAACCATGGGTTGGTGATCCTGCTGATATTGTTCTTGATGAAAGTGCTTCAGGCTAGATACGAAGGAACTCACATCTGACTGTCCGTCCCTTCTAGTAAGAAGCTGTTGCTGCTACACCCTGCGACCAAATAGTTCCTGGAAATGTAGATTTGTTGAGAAGGGCGCTGGCGCTGCAATGGTAGTATTAAATCTATTGTTAATAAACAGGAGTTACTTTCGATAGTTGATAGGAACAGGGGATAAATTGGCTTTCCTTCCTATATCAATTACTTGAAGGAGGCCGTGAGAAAAAAAAGGATATATGTATAGATTACGCCTGTAGTCTGACAATTAGTTTTTGTTTTTGGTATATATTTATTTATTAATATGATTCACATCATTATGTGGTCATTCCCTACCTATTTTTTGTTTCCATTTACTCGTGCTGGGATTTTGACTGTGATCTCTTGAACAAAATTGAAGTGCAAACAGTTTATTATACTTTCTCAATGTACAAATACATTTAAACTTTGTCTATGATTTCTAATAAGGGCATTCATAATTATACAAACAAATGCATTTAAATTCTTGATAATTTTTTCCGGCTTACAAAATATTTTGTTTTTTAACTTCTTAAATTCTTCAAAATGTTCTCTTTTTATAAAAAATAACTGTTTCTTTTTTTCATATTATCTTCAAAATTTTAAAACCAACCTTTCAGATTAACTTTCAATTAAAATTTTCAATTATATAATAAAAAGTTTACTTTTTTCATTCAAAGTCAATATTTGAAAATCAGTCATAAGTAAATATGTATGCTAATCTTTGTCCTAGTACAATTTTCCTTTCCAATATTGCCAATTTTTCTTACCAATAATGGTAATTTTCCTTGCTAGTATTGGCACTTTATATATGTTGTTGGCTCCAATCAATATGTAGAAGTAAAATTTAAATCACAAAAATTTCTATTATATAGTTTTACAATCTCATTACTTAACCCAAAAAAATATCTACAAGATTATTTCCTGATGTTCAATTGCATTATCGTGGTACCATTAAAATGCTCAAATGAGCGCTCAACAACTTAATAACTCGATCACTATTATTCAATTGAATCTATATATGCCTCCTCAGCTATAAAATTTGTCTTCTAAATTTTGTTGTTCTTTCTTATAATTTCTATATTATGACCGCTCCTTATTATAAATGTAAGTATTTCCTTATTGAGCTTAAAAAAAACCATTAATTGAAAAATAAATGCCATCTAAATATCTAAACAACTACAAAACATTCTAGGATCGGCTGCAGTTATTCGCCAAATTGAGAACCAAAACTTAAGTTGTAACTCCATCTAGCGCATCACATAGAACGTAAAAAAGCTGAAAGCGTGCAGATTCATATTGCGGTAATGCCATCTTAGTGAATTGGGATTTAGGAGTTCTACCATTTCTAGCTTTTCAGAAAATAGCAAGTGTTGAATCTTACAAACTGAAAGCGTGACTAATGAAGATCTGGGAGGGCATAGGTAAACTTTGACAGGTTTGTTTTTACTCTCTGAGTTTAATTATGTCAGAAAAGTTAAGTGAAACAAAATAGATTTGGAAAGGGCAACTATTCTGAACAACACTTCAACTATGATCACTTTTGGACCAACAGATAAAATAGGGTGGCAAAATGGACCCAAGATCAATCTTAAGATGTTTGTGTGCGTGTACCGAATCAAACATTTGTTCAGACACGACTACAGAAAAAAATCAATGCTAGCCGGGAATGTCGTTTACCATATCCGTCATCTCTTTAGCATGCCACTCCGAGAAGCCATTCACTGCATCCCTCATCCATGCATGGCGACAACTAACAACTGCCTCTTCAACAGTTAGCCAACTTCTGTTTCTGGTATTTTGCTCTGGCCATGACTCCAGCTCCTCTTTCACGTACAAAGCAAACATTACAGCTTTACATAAACCTTCTGGACTAAACTCGTCTTGATGAGTCTTACTCTTGAAATAATAATCTCCTAGACAATCCTGAAGTAGATTAACACAAAATGAATTGGTTTGGTTTCACCGGTTTAAATGAGTACACATATGAGCAATTACAAATATTTTCTTTGGTCGCATATTTAAATAAGGAGACAAGCAAAAGAAGCATGCCACATGCACTTCAACATACAGTTTTACATGTTTACGCTGCATGCTAGACGAAAAAGAAAATGAAGGGGAAAGAAAGAATAATTTGTACACGATAAAAAATCCTCCGTATCCTATAAAAAAATGTATAACTTACCATAATTTGCCACACAAACCCATTCACATAAATCTACCTCATGTTTTTCATACTTTCAGGGTTATACCTCAACCAAGATACTCTTAACCTGGTTCCAAATAACCAACCACCATCCCCATAATAACTAGCCGGTTTGTTCGAGAAAATTTAAGAATTAAGTATAAGATAGGCAGCCAATCAAATCAGAAAATGATCATTCTTGAGCGTTACCATAAAGGGAATATTCAAAATTCCTAATATTATCTTCCTGATCCTCCCAAATGGAAGCAAAATTTAACAACGCACCATAAAGAATAACTTATATTGGAACTTCTTGCTGCACTTTATTCAAATATAGGCATCATAAATACAATTACCCTAAACTCTGCCACTATAAATTAGGTGAACAGCGGATCGAAATTACCTATTTTTGGCCAATCCAAATCCGCTCTAAACGAATTTGAAGATTTTCAATCCGAATTCAAATTCAATCTAATGATATAATCAATCAGAATCTGAACATATTGAATTTTTTCGGATCAAATAAGATTAGATTGATATTAAAATTTATTTATTAATTATTATCATATATAAAACAAGACATATATAAATTTAAATTTTAAATTGATATTTTTATAACAAATATTATTATTTATAGTCACAACTAAAAAAATCAAAATAATAAGAAGCCTGTATGTATAATTATGAAAATAATAATAAATTTTTATTTTTATTTTTTAAGCTAAAATAATAATTTAATATAATTATGGTATGTATAATATTTAAATATAATATATTATAAAATAAAATATGTATTTATTTATAATTTAATAGTAATTAAGTCCGGATCGGATACAACGGATTATAAAATATATCAATCCATATCCGATCCGAATCCGAAAAGAATGTATAATTTTTCATCTGAAACCGATTTGATTATAAAATTTATCGATTCAATATAATCCAAATCCAATCCAATCCTCACCCCTAGTATAAGTAACAGTTTATGAGGTTAACATCTCCTACGAGTTCCGTTAATGGCCTAAGATTAGTGCCTTCTTTGTCAAGAGATTTAATGACCAAGATGTACTATTAGTTTGGAGAAAGAAAAATATAACTATACAATAACATTGAAAATGGTGACTGCAGTGCAAAAGACAACACAAATACCGATATATTTTAAAATAAAGCCTGAAGCCCAAAAATGAATATAAATATAACATAGCTGTCTTCATCAGAAATAACAACAGAAAACATGTGGACAAACAGAAAAAAATTACTAAAAAGTACAATCTCAGGATTCCAACTTAGACAATATATGATCTAACAAGTCAAGGTTTTTGGGGGAAAAAAAGAAAGAATATTATTGGAAGAAGCATATAACAATATTGCATAGATAAAATAAATTAACATACGAAATAGAAAAATTCAAGAAAGGTTCACCATTAGTTCCCCTCGCACCCCAGCTTCTTCAATAGCTTCCCTTACTGCAGCCTCTTCAACAGTTTCATCATTCTCCCAGCCTCCCTATTAGAGAAATTTAAACACCACATAGTATAAGTTCCAATAGATCATAATATGGCCATTATGCAGTACATTTTGAAAAGGATAATATAATGATAACTTCAAAAACGTTATTTTGATTCCTTGCCAGAATTCAGGAAAAACCATATATTAATAGTATATTATGCATATAATCCAAAATTTATCTTTTCCATTTCGGCAATATTATCTAAAGAATCCCATATCTTTCTGGAAAAAGAAAAACACATCCGATCAAAGTTACAAAACTGTCATTTACAGTTTCTTACTTTAACATTCATTGTATTTTACTCCAATGTTCTGCTGGTACGTACACATTCCTCATTTTCTCTTTACTCCAAACCATGTTATGCTAAAAGCTATTCCTTCGAGGCATTGATGATAGTTTTTTTACTCCTAAGATCCAACTTTTTTTTTGGTAAAGATGAAAAATAATTGTAAGCTTGTCAAATCTAGAGAAGCACATTCTTATATGCAAGTCTGATAAATTTGACAAACATAAATCTTTTATCAGCAAAAATTACAGATGAGCTTTTAATGAGCACATTTCTAAGACCCTAGAATCCAATGACCAAAGCTAAGAACATATACATCAGCATGCACAACAGTCTAATCAATCTCACCAACCCAAATGAGGACAGACAATGTCCTCAATTCTTTTTAATTGAAAATATTTAAGATAGCATCCTAAGTAGATCTTGTACTTAGCATTCCATTGATTGCAAACTAACATCCTAAGTAGTAGCCGAAAAGTGGCATTATATTATGGTTTAATTTCATAGCATTACCCCTTCATATATGAAGTTTAATTTTTAACCCCAAGAAAAAAAGAACATATATTCATTTTTTTCTTATAACGTAAATGAATATATGTTTTTAATGTTATAAGAAAATAAACTATGTTTTCTTTTAGAAATTAAAAGTGAAACTAATTGAATAACTAGGTTATTTATGCACAAAGTTATATAATACAAAGTTATATAATATTAAGTTCCTATGCATCACAATAATATTAAGTTCCTATACATCACATTTAGGATTTTAAAATATAAGATAATAATATATTCGAACACCTTCTGCCTATAAAATTATTCCACCAAACAAAAAATGCTGATGCTGCAAAAGCAAGAAAGCAAACCAATAAAATAGGAGGCAACGCTCTTAAACAAATTCCAAGACACATAAATAAAAAGGGAAACTCCAACAGAAAAAGAACATATACCTTTGGAAACAAAAGGCCAGGTCCACTAGGTGAGTTAATCATAAGGACCTCAACAATCTTCTCTGAATTAGCATCACCTCTCTCATCAGACTCTCTATATCTAAATGGAATACACCTGCCAATAATAATCGCAATTAGCTTTTGTTATCCAATACAAAAAGCACCTGTCAACTACAACTAGCAAAAAATCTTGAAGCAGTTTTGAAATGGAAATTCAAATCTATACAACACTGCTTCCTACGCAGCTGCAGACATACAGACAGAGCAAAAAATGAATTTTACGGGGTAAAGAAAGCAAACAGGGTTCATATGCACAAAAATCTTTAGTAGTTGGAATTCGCCCTAAGTGTTCAAGCTTAACCCAAATTCACCAAACTTAGTCCTCTTACAATAATTTGAATACGGATTAATGTTGAATAAATTATTTTCACTCACCTTTCTAAAACATCAAATAAGAAGATAAGAAATGAGAGAAAAATAAATAAACATGAAGACAACAAGATTCATCATAGGAGTGTAAAATAAATCAAACCCCTTGCAGTCTATGACACTAATTTGCAAATACAACAACCATACCTAAAAGAAACTCCTATACATAAATCCAAATTATTCCCACAGCAATCTGCATAAGTAATAATAAATAAATAACACTGCTCAAAATTTCTTTAGTAAATTTTTTGGGTAGATAGCGGAACCCTCCACCAAATTACGTCAGAAAATATAACACTTCTATCTTCTTCGATTCGTCATACATCGCATTCACATTAGAAATGCAATAATATTCACCACATTATCAAATGTAAAACAGTGATCAGGTCAATTCATGTCTTTGTCGTCGTCATTATCCACTATCCCTTTAAACCAAACAAAAGTCCACATTGCCCATCACTTTCTGATACTCGTGACATTGAAAAGCAAACCAAATCATAGCCATTAACCGGTCAAATTGTATTAAAGAAACAACGACTGCATCGCAAAAGTCTAACAATGAACAGTGATCCACCACCACTCCCAAAATGAAAATTTCAAAATAAAATAAAATAAATAAATAAAAGAAACAAAACGCAACCAATCATCAACCTAGATTAAAGAGATGACCATAAGATCAAGAGAAAAAAGGGAAGGAGTGTTCAATCGGGCAATGCAATGATTATATACCCGGCAACAAGGCGACAACCGGCTTCGTATCTTTGCTGATGCCGACCCGTACGTGCTACCAAATCAGACATACTATGATAAAGCAGACGAAACTGTTATCGTTATTTGTTTCAATTGCTATCCTCAGCGTTAAAGGACTTTCCCATTCCAATCCGTCTTTTATTTGTTTATTTCTTCTGATTGATCAAAAAAAGAGTATAGATTGGTTCATGCCCTCACCGGAAAGCTTCCCGACCATTGTTCACGGATTCGAAGGCGCTGAGCAACACTGCCTCGCATAATCCAATGGCAAAGGTTCGTTGGTCTAGGGTTTGAGCTATTCCAGTCGCAGAGAAACACACAATCGGAGGAGGGAGAAAGAAAGAGTATGTGTGTTTGTTTGCGATGGGATTATGGGAATGACCGTACGAGGGGTTCCGCTTAGAGAGAGAGAGAGGCAAAACCGCTTGGAACGGATCAGACGGTAGGGGAGAGACAATATCACGTGGCAGATGGGTCAATAGTGGGACCCACCATTAAATGTACAATCATACTAATCCTGCGATTTACTTTCAATTGTGAAAGAAATTCAAAACGTTTCTGATTTTTCTGGTTATTTATTATTTATTTCTTATTCGAACTTTGATTTAGGCGGCTTGAGTTTTAGAGGATTTTATTAGTAAATTGTGGAGGTTTCGAGTAGTTTCAGCTGCACTTGATTTTTAAACGGTGAAAGAAGTCAGCATGACGGTGATTGAAGGGGTTGAATACCACTTTGTTACAAAAATATTTCATACTTATTATTATTCAATTTCTTTAGTTATATATTAAAAAGTACCTGAAAAATGCTTTTTATAGAAAAAATGATGAATAATTTAGTAATTTTAATTTTTTTTTATTCTTTTTTCTCTTTATTTTTTATTTTTCTTTCTTACACATCAATCTATTTATATAAAAAAAATTATTTATTTTTATTAAATTATATACTTTAAATTTTAAACAATAAACATTAAATACTAAATAATAAATTATAAACTCTAAACATTAAAAACTTAAATAAAGATAATGAAAAAAATATTTAAAAACAAAAATAAAAATTTAAAAGATTAAAATAAATTTCAATTTTTAGTGTAAATATTTTTTATTAAATAAATATCTTTTAAATAATTTTTCTACTTTTAAATATAACAATGAATATTAATATATATATATATATAATACATTAATGTTTTTTTTTAATTTGATATTAGTGATTTAGCTACGTGTTATAGTTGAATATTTCTGACCGTTGATAGCCAATGTTAATGTAGGATGAAAATGTGATAGACATTCTTGACAATGTTTTGTAAGCTTTTGTTAGATAGGTTAAAACGGAAAATAATAAGAATTTATTCATTTTATTTTTGTGTTCGATTGAGTTAAAAAATAGTTAAGAAATTAAATCAATTATTAAATAAGAAAAAATCAGAATTATTTCTCTTCATTCATGATATGAATTTATTGTTACAACTTTACCCCTCAAATAACATTATTGTTCCAATTTTATCCCTCACATGTATAAACTAAAACCCACATTTTAATACAGGTACCCACCAAATCAATTATCTGCATCCCAAGAATCCTACGTGACCCCATTTCTCCTCCAGTTTTGTTCTCAGCCATCGCTTGGTCCTCCACGGTTGTTGGTTTCTCCTATTTTCAAGGTGAGTTCTCGTTTTCATTGCGTGTCTTCTCTCTCATTTTTCTCGCAACTCTCATTCGTGAGATGTTTTATTTTTTAGTTCTCATTTCTTGCTTATGAATATATTATTTATTGTCTGATATTATGCCTTGTTTTTTCTGAAATTGTATATTTATTTTTATTTTGAATCGATTGTTATATAATATTGTTGTCTTTAATGTTAATTTTCATGCACAGTAAAGGATGTAAACAACAGGACTTCAAGAGTGGAATTGATGGGTCACAGAATCTAGGCTTTTGTAAATTCGGGATCTTTTAATTCCCTCCTTATCATCTCTATCTATGTCTCTTAGTAAAACTTTTATTATTCAGATTTCAAGTCTTTTATCATAAAAATCCCTTGTTGGGTGGTTCTCCTTTTTGATATTTTTTGAGCTAAAAAATGATATAAAGTTGTTTGTTGATGCTTTTGTAGTTAGTAACAAGAACATGGTATTGATGTGCTTTACTCTTTTGAATTGATTGCTAATGCTTTTTTTTTATATATAAAAATGGAGGATACTTTGTATTGTTTGATTATTGAGTTTATGTTGATTGCTTTGTTTAAGGGTTAGCATAGTCTTTACCAACAAAGGGAAGCTTGTTATGTAAAAGAGTAAATACTATTCTGAATTGTTGTTTTTATAGAGTTGTTATGAAAACATTTCCTAGTAAAAATTAAACTGTGTACATTAATGTTTTACAGTACCCAAATAGCAGGTATCCAGTTGTGGTTTTGATTTAACAAAGTAAACTATGCAAATGTGTCTACAAATAACTATGTACGGGATGAAGTTGAAGAAGCTAATAAATGAATTGTATTTTTAGTGTATATTGTAATTGTAATCCTAAGAGCATCTATCTATGTATAAACAAATCAATATTTTTCTGCCTGCTTCAGACAACAAGTCTTTCATTTGCATCCGTACCAGCTCCTTTTGAGAATCATGCCTATACATATGCATTTTTATTTTTAATTCTCAAAAAATTACGTATATTTACTTCAAAAATTAAAAATGAAAACCGTTATTTAATTTATTTGATAAAAAAATAATAATTAAATAATATTATTTAAAATTTATTAAATATAAGAGTATTAAGTTAATTTATAGTGTTTTTTATTTCATTCGCAAGATAAATCAAATAATTTAATATTAATTTTTTCTTTGATTTTAATAGTCAAATTAAATAACAATTTTTCATTTACATTCCATTACAATCTCGTTTATATTTTGATTCTGATTTCATTTCGTGAATTAAACGTCATCTTTGTGTTTAGGATAATAACGAAAAAAAATAAAAAATATATTAATAAAATATCCAAAATATGGTTCATATTTATTATTTTAAATATTTTAATAACTTACTTTATAAAATTGGATATGGATATATAGTTACTAGTATCTATATTGTAAGTTGTTAGAGATTATCATATAAAGTTCTTAAGTTGCTGAGCAACAATGAGCAAAACATTTAACAAAACAATGAGTAAAAATACTGAAAGAAACATAACAAAACAAGGAAAGAAACACTGAAATTTTAATTCAAGCGAGCAATTCAAGGAACCATTAATTTGGCCGAGTAATTCAAGGAGTGAATTTTCCTATAAATAGATGTGTAATTGTAATGAATTAACCATCCAAAGCTTTCATTCCAATGAGAGAAAAGCTGTAGAGTAAAGTTGTGGAGAGAAAATCGAGAGTAATTTTCGAAAGTTGTAATCGGGCCAGGTCGCGAGCATTGTAAACACCTCCTGTAATTTCTACTCTTCAAGAAAAGATCCGCAGATAGTCCCGAGACGTAAGCAAGATCGGGCAACTCCGTTTATCAAATTTGTGTGTTATTTTATATTCTTGCTTTCTCATAAGTTCGCTTATCAATTTGGCGTTATTTCCCAACAACCTGCATCGAGCTATCGGGTAGTTGATTGCCAATTTTTCTCGAAGAAATAATCGTAAACGATCCGCAGGAAGTCGATTTTAAAATGCCGTAGCAATGGCCGCAGTACGAAGCGAAGGTGAAACTCGAGAAATTACGGCATTGATTTCGTTTTGGAAAATGCAGACAGTAGGATTATCTCGTATCAAAGAAATCTATATCAACCTCTCTCAGGAAGGTTTAGGTTGATGGGCGAAGATTGGAATCTTCTAGACATGCATAAGCCCCTGAGTTATTCGATCGACGTTATCCCGTAATGTTGCTTTCAACATAGAAAGGAAAAGACCACTACTGGTCTTACGGCAGCCTCTCTCTAATATGTAATGGTAAGCCACGCCTCAAACAAAGCGCACTCGATGGCGCTTGTTCAATTTGGCAGATGATGAAGGCGACGGTAGCTCAACATCTCAACGAACTCAACACGCTTACAAACCGCTGAGTTCAAGTGGAAATTGAATTCACGAAGAAGTACTATCGATACTTTTGTCTTCTTTACCGTAAAGTCGAATGCTATCACTACTGCGGAGAAATTCATCTGGAAGCAATAAGTTGAAATTGACGACGTCGTGATTTGGCTCGCCAAGAGATCCGACGTAGAGACAGTGAATCGTCAACCTCTTCGCCAGACAGAGTCAAGAGGAAGAAATTCAACCAAAGGAAATGGACGTGATGAACCGACTACCGAGGTAGATCAAAAGACAGTGAGGTCCAAATCCAGAATCCTTAATAATTCCCATACCAACAAGACTATCGAGTGTTGGAATTGTGGAAGAACCTGCACTACAAAAATCATGCAAGAATGCACCGAAGGACAAACAAGCGAAGGCAGTAGGCAATGTTACTTCCACCTCGTGAGAGATGACATTGATACGCTTTTTCTGGAGAGCAAGAAGAATTGGTGTTAGATTTCCTGAGCCTCGTTCTCCACGTTACTTCACAAAAAGAATTTTTCGAGAAATACGTCCCCGTAAACCTTGGAAATGTATATCTTGGTAACGATCAACCACGTGCTATTATTGGCAAAATAAGGTGCAGCGAAGATTAAGTTGAACTGATTTGTTCGGGAACCAAGCGATGTCGCATATTCCCGATCTCAAGGAACTTAATCTCAAAGGGCACAAGCCGGGTTACACTACGATCTTCCACGGCGATGATTGGAAGATTTCGTGGTGCAACGACAATTGTTCGAGGCAAGAAAAGTGGCACTCTTTACACGACAAGCGAGGCACGCGTTGTTCAATTACGCTTGCGCAAGCAATGAAACACCAACCGTGGCACTGCAGACTGTGCCATATACGAAATGGAGAAGGGATGAAGATTATGCACTCAAAGTGGAAAACTTCGTGTCTACGCCTTCACTGAGATAGACACGTGCGAAGATTGCATACTTGGAAAGCAAAAGAGAGTCAAGTTTCCTGTGACATGTCAGTAATCCCAAAGAAGGAAAGGCTGTAGCCTTATTCACTCTAATGTTCGGGACCAACGACCGTCTCATCTATCGCGGGAAACACTACTGCGGACTTTCATCGATGATCACTCTAAGGTACGGGTTTACTTTCTAAAGCATAAGTCTAAAGTATTCGAGGCTTTCGTAAGATGGAAAGCTACAAGGAAAACGACGTTTAAAGATCAAAAGCTCTAACCGATAACGGCGGTGAATATGAAGACACCAGATTCAAAAATTTCTCATGAGCACCCGGATTAGAATGGAAAGAATCTGTTCCAGCACGCCAACACAACGGTGTGTACTGAAATGCATGAACCGAACGTTGACAGAAAGAGCCGTAAGTATTCAGATATGTCTACCAAGCAATTCTGGCGTAAGAACCAACACGGCACTTACTGATCAACCGAGGCCCATCTGTTCCATCGAGCATAGAATACTGCAGGAGGTAATGAAATGGAAAAGAGGTGAAACTATCACATCTAAAAGTTTTCTATTGCAGGTAAAGATTTCAGGCATATCGCTGATCAAGGCAGAATAGCTTGATCCCAAATCCAAGAAATGCACATTCATTGGCATGCGATGGATGAGTTTGGCTACCGATTTGGGATGACGAAAAGAAGAAAGTTATCCGTAAAGCAAGAGATGTGATTTTCACTAAATGATGTATGACATGCATAAATAGACGCCAATGACTCGTAGCCAGAACGAGTCGAAGATTTGCGCATAGGATACAGATGATGTCCCGTATATCAAGCAATGTAACCAATTGTAACAAGTCTCAAAGCAGGAACTGTCGACAAAAGCAAGACACATCATTCCGACACACCACAACCTTCTTACCAGCCTCCCGTATGAGAAGGTCTTCTCGACCTCACGTGCCTAACAGAGATACATTTAACTATATGTCATTGTCACGAAGGGAGCCTGAATGCTACGTTCGTCAGATTTCGAGATTCCAACAAGCGGGAGCTTGCTATGAAAAAAGAAATGAAATCTCTCATCTCCAACCGCATACTGGAACTACCGAGTTACCTGCGGGAAAGAAGGCACTTCACAACAAATGCGGGCGGTGAAAGATGAGTACGATGGTTCCAAGAGATACAAAGCCCGCCTAGTCATTGCCAAAGTGGTTTCACGTATGGGCCGAGTTGACTACACCGACATTTTTGTTCACAAGCTCAATACTATCGATCAAGAGTATCGTAGCCATCGAAGATCTTCATCTTGAACGATTGGATGCTGAAGACCGCATTCTCTTCGCCGAGATTTAGCATGAAGAAATATACATGTACAAATGTATTGCTTTCTAGCGGGAAGTTAAGAACATGGCGCGTTGTGAAGCCAAGAGTTTGTATGGCTCCGAAACAAGCCCCCGAGACAACGGTACAAAAATTTGAGCGCCTTCACGCACAAGAAGGTTTTAAGTGCAATGATGATCATTTGCTACTTCAAGAGATATAGTCCGGGCTATATCATTTTACTACTTTACGTTGATGATACGTTAGTACAGTTCGTATACGGATGATATTAAAAGGTTGAAGAAGAATTGTCAAAGGAATTTGACATGAAAGACTTTGTCCAAAGAAAGAAGATTCTTGGAATGCAAATCACAAGAAATAAGAAGAAAGGATCCTCAATTATCTCGTGCAGAAAGACATCAATCGTGTTTTGCAAAGATTCAACACGGGCGATGCTGCCGCTGAAGACACCTCGCTACTATTTTCGCTATCTAAGGATCCGCCCCCTACGTGTAAGAAGAGAGAGAATTCATGGCTAAGGTTCCTTATGCCTCAACCATTGGAAGTTTGATGTATGCAATGGTCTCCGCATAAGACCGCATCGCCACGCATTGAGCTTGTTAAGAGCATTTACGTGGAAATCCAGGGAAAACTCACTGGGAAGCAATGGATTTTGAGATCTCATGGTATACACCACAGTAAAATTGTTTCGTACTTTAGTAAAGCGAGAGTTAAAAGTACAAGGATACGTAGACGCAGACTGAGTGAAGTTTGATCACCGGGGTTATACCACACTGGTTATATATTTATCATTGAACTACACGTTAGTCGGATGTCACAAATACGTAAAATTGTCACTCTATCCACTACAGTAGTCGAAAGTAATGAAGAATCAAGCTAGTAAGAAAGATGATACGCTTCAAGGTTTGTTAACCTGAGTCGCGGATTCAAACAAGAGAAGAATGTTCTGATAATGCGATAGTCAAAGGGCAATACACTTCATAAGAATTCAAAGATTTCATTCTGTGAACCAAACATATCGACTTAAGTATCACTTCATCGATCTCTATTAAGCATTTGATGTGTTAATATCCGGAGTAAGATTCACAAGCAAAATCCAGCAGATATGTTAACAAAAGCGGTGATTATTGACAACCAAGCTGGCTCAACTTCATTGGTCCGCTAGAGTAACAAAGACTAGAAAGCCACAGATTGATCGGCGTGCGAAGCATTGAAACAAATGCTTCGCGAGATTGTTGGGAGATTATCGTTATAAAGTCCTTAATTCTACGAGCAAAATTAGCAAAACACGGAACAAAACAAAGAGTAAAACAATGGAGCAAAAACATGGAACAAAACAAGGAGTAAAACACGGATTTTAATTCAACGAGCAATTCAAGAACTATTAATTTACGAGTAATTCAAGGAGTGAATTTTCCTATAAATGTGTAATTGTAATGAATTAACCATCCAAAGCTTTCATTCCAATCGAGAGAAAAGCTAGAGAAGAAAGTTTTTGTAGAGAAAATCGAGAGTAATTTTCTCGCCAGAATTGGCCATGGTCATGAAAGATTGAAACACCTTGATAATTTCTACTCTTCAAGAAAAGATTCATAAACAGTCCGGAGACGAAGAAAATCGCCGAACTCCGTTATCAAATTTGTGTGTTATTTTATATTCTTGCTTTCTCATAAGTTTGGCTTATCGGGAATTTGCGTTATTTCCCAACATAAGTAACTTATTATGATATTAAAATTAATTCCATTAAATTTTATTTTAACTAAAACTAGTATTGACATTATTCTAAAAAATTGAGGATATAATTAAAGTTTAAAATATCAATATCTATTAATATGTTAAAATGTAATTTTTATGAAAATATTAAAGATATTATTATTTTCTATAAAAACTTTTTAACAATCATGAAAATATAATAATTTCATCAAAAATATGAATTTTTTTATAAAACTTTATAAAATATTAAATCAAACAATTATTTATATTTTAAACTAAGCTTTTATTCAATACATATATTTGTAAATACTTATAATATTTATATTGATCAATTAATTAAAATATTATGGGATAAGATATTTTTTACTTTTTGTAAAATATTATAAAATAAATAGTTAAAATATTTGAAATAATTAAATAGATTATCTAATTTTATTAATCATTATAAATACATAAATATCGACAATATGAAAAAAATTGATACTTTTGATATTTTATCAATTTTTATTGACATTTTAACGATATTTTAACAATAATATTTATAATATCTAAGATATTTTAATAAAAAAAGATATTTAAATAATAATTTAATGATAACGATATTTAAGTCATAATTTTTCAATATTTTTGACAATTTAATAATAATTTAACCAAAAGATGTGTATGTCTTATTTCGATGTTAAGATATGTAAAATAAAAATATTTTCGCTAAGAAAATTTAAATAATTATCAATATTTTAAATACATATAGTTTATTAATTAATTGATAAAAAGTAAAATTCTTAAATAAATTATAAAATAACTGATAACGAAGGATAATAATAATAATCATTATTCTAAAATATAAAGAAAATTTTCTTCAAATATATATATATATATATGATAAAATCTTAATAGAAGGATATTATCAAAATTATATAAAAATTCATTAATTATTAAACAATTTATTATAAATTTATTAATTATAAAAAAATTTAAAAATATCATATTTATATCACATAAGATTAATAGAGCATTTTTAACATGTATAATAATGTCATTTTTAGAGTGTCAAAGATAGTTAAAGTTTGTAAGGAAACTTGCTTAAAGTTCTAATTTGTTCATTTTTAAAGAAATTAAATAAAATAAATAAATTAAAATAAGAGATGATAAAATTTGACCCAAAAAATTAATAATTAAGAGTAACTATATATAGAAAATGAATGGTTGGTAAGTGAAACAATGCGAACTTTAAATACCTAAATATCGATCTTTAAGATTTTGATATCCAATTTTCTAACATTATCAATATTGAGTAGAGTTTCGAGAGATAGAAGATGATCGGCTTTTTGAAACAATATAGTGCTCATATTTATCCTTTTCACTTTGAATATTGGTGGGAAAACAAAACATTGGTAGGCCATTGAAGGCGAAACGAGTACCAAAGATTGAAGATTGGTATTAAAATTACGTTATTGCTCCGGTTAAAAAACATCATTTCTCTCGTATAATACAAATCTAATATTTTTTTTATTTTTGTTTTATGATATACTTTTTTATAGTTAATAAACTTTTATATACTTTTAAAATAATTAGTGTCATCATGTTACCATTTATCTCACACACACATAAGAAAATTAGTTTAAAAATTATTAAATATTTATTTTGATATTTTAAAAAAATTTAAATTTTTTTCATAATTTTTATACAAATTTTATGAATATCTTTTTCAAAAACATTTCTTATATAACAACTATATCTTTTGTATTTTTTAAATTTCTAAATTTTATCTAGATATTTTAAACCTTTGCTAGAAGTAATAGGTTTTTTTGTGTTTTGATTTTGACGAGAAATGTTATTCATTATTCTACCTATTAAACATTATATACTGTGTTTTTTTAAATAGTTACATTAATATTTTATTTTATTGACTTAAATATCATATAATTTATAATCAATACAAATTGTATAATGGTTACGTAAGTATACGTATCACAAACAAGTAATGTAATTATAAAACGATTTCGTTCTCAAAGATACTATGTTATTAGAAACTAATTTTTAAGACTAAAAAGTATTAATCAATTTATATGTTTTGAAAAAGAAAAATTAAAATATCTAAAAAATAAATAGTAATAATTAATCAACTCAAAATCAACACTAAGAATACATACGAGAAATTATATATGAATACTTAATCTTCTAATTTTTTAAATATACGAAACACTAATTTTTTTAATATTATTACCAATCAATTAAATCTAACATATTATGTAATCCTCTTTTAAATAAACTCCACACCATATAGCAATTAACATAATCATATTCTCATATCAATTAAATTACATAATATTTATTAAGTTCATCAATTATGGATCATATACGTAAAAATTATAAATCAATACTTATAAACTATGCATGTTATTTAATCAAAACAAATAATTAAATAATTTTATAAAATATATTTAATTACCTCTATAAATTAATTATTAACCACGCAATTAATAACAAAAAAATTAGATTCAATAATATAATTGAATTGAAATCATAATTGAAATAAAATATTATATCATCACATGTAAAAAATAGGGTTCATAAGACCTTTAGATTAATAAATTAACTATACATAATTTTGTTATAAAACTCAGATTTTTCATAAAAAAAAACATGGAATTGATAAAGAAATGAGAATAAGAATAAATACAATTAATCTCTTGACTGTAGCATTGATCACTTCTTGAATTTCCACCAAATTTTTATCTCTTTTTGAATTTTTCTGTATTTTCTCTCTTTTTGGAACCAAAAGTTGATAAAAATTTGAGATTTTTGATTGATAGGATTTTTTGTGCAATTAGGGGGTTAAATTAAGCATAGATAAAATCTGGATAGTCAGATCAGCTCAATATCAAGAGTTGAGATGAAAAATAGAAAATTAAATAGCATTGGCTAATGGGATTTCGACACATGACGAGGAAAAAACACTGGACAAATTACTACGCGACGTATGAAGGGATGAACAGGTTGTGATCAATTCTTATTGAGTCAACATTAAGTGACGTGCTGTGATTCGCTGATCTAGATTGCGTGGCACCCCTAATAGAATGAACAGATGAATCATGTGATGATGGGTGACATGGTCATTGATTACTTTTTAAAACTCAAAATGAATGCCTTATCAACATATGGTAACGCCTACATCACCTAGTACACTCGACGCGTTCAAATTGGCTCTTCTTTACTTGTGTGGCATCCACATGGTGATGACTGGTTAATTGTACACATAGTGCACTTCGATTGGCTCATCTTACTTACATGGCGTCTATGTATCCTATTCTAATTAGTTCTATATTAAAAAAATTATAAAAAATACATATAGATTCCAAAATATTCTCTAAGGATTTATTTTCATCTGTTTCACTAGAATATTCATATTTTAATATTTTTAACCCTAAGAATAGTACTTATTGAATAAAACCAATGAATATTAAACAGAAAAATACATTAATGACTTTACTTTTATAAAATTATCAATCTTCATTACATATTAGCGTGTAATCTTCTTATCCATTCTAAAAGCAGTATCGAATTAGAGAATTGAATAAATATTATTCATATTTAAGATTATAAATATTTTCATTTAAATTAATTATACAATAATATTATAATATATATCTATTATAAAAGAGTAAGTTTGTAGTTTCATATAAAGTTAACTATTCTGGATCATATATATTTTCATTTGTAAGGTGAGTCATAAGTTTCAATATTTTTTATATATAAAATAATTTAATTATAATTTAATTTTTAAATTATATCTAATGTAAAAAATAATTTATTATATATATATATATATTAATATATATATATATTAATATCTAAAATATATCTAGTGTAAAAAATAATTTATTATATATATATATATATATATATTAATAATTCTTTAGGAGTAAAATTAAAAACTAAAACCAAAATACTTCTAAAATAATTTATTTAATATAAATAAATTTAAAATTTATAATATACACTTAAAGTTATATTTTGTGCTAACAATTGCGTTAATCGATCGATTGATTAAGGGTATTGCTTATTCGAGGTTGTCGACCGATTGATCGACTCCTATTGAGTCTCTCTTAAGTTGTTTTCGATTGATCGATTTTGAAAGAGTAATCTTAGGTCAAATTCCAAACGCATCTTGATTGATTGATCGAGAGACTTGATCATTCGAATGAGCAGTTAACGTGATTTAAAAATTCTTTCTTTAATTTGATCTCTATGTGAAATTAAATAATATTCTCGTTTTAATTAAGTACTTTAAAATCTAACGAAGGTATTTTAATCTTTTCCATTGAGATCTAGATTTAAGATATCAAAATGCATTATATATTCAAACCCTTGCCCACTTTTATAGACAAACATAAAATATACTTTTTTAAGAGTAATTGCTCTCTTATTCGTGTTTCATCACTCTAAAATTGTTCTTGTCACATTCTATTCTAGGCATTCTTAATTGTTATTATTGATACATAAATCACTACTTATATTATTCTTTTATTATCTGTTCTAAAAATCTTAGTTCTGTGATTGTTGATCTATATTTTAAATTAGGATTATGATTTTTTTTATTTAAATTCATTTAAAATACACACGGATATTTGTGTTAACCTTATTTGCAATTGATTCGTGAATGTGTTTGCTTTGTGACAAGCTAACCAGAACATTGGTTAGAATTCGCTATTGCTAATCACAAGGACTGTAAAAATAAATCAGGGGCTTATAAATAAAATGTATTGGGACATTGTCACATGGAAGATAGTATAAGATCGAGTTTATACTTGAACATTAAATTCTCATAATGGATAAATTATGTGGCCTAGTGGATCGATAATTTTTCTCTTACATTATGGTTGTGACCTAGATTGTTTCTACCTTAAAATGTCACGTGTTGTTTTCATTTTTACACTTTATTATTTACACGAGATTGCATTTTAGTATTATTTTATTATCTAACAATGATATTTTTATGGGTGTATTTATACCTTCTTTGAAATGAGCTTTAATCAATATTTGGATTCTCACTAAATGAATGTATAGAAATTTTGTATACTTTTAAGAAATTTTGGATAGTTTATTCAATATATCTTCTTTGTCAACTAATAGTATATTGTACATTCTTTTTGCACATGTAATATTAATGTTCATTTATTTATTATTTATTGCATAATAAATTATGTTTTTTTTAGAATAATTTCTTAAAGATGAAAATAATGGATATTTAAATACTACTCTTTTTTTAATATTTAATTTTATTTTTTGAATTTTTTTAAAATTTCTTTTTAAATATTAAAAAGAAGATATGAGATTTATAATGATACTATTTCTTTATTTTTTATTATTTCTTTATTCTTGGTTATTTATTTTTATTTTTATTTAAGAAACGTAACTATTAATTTTCGTTATAATTGATAGATATTTTTTAAAAATTTAAAATTTTAAGAATATTTTTAAAGTTATTTTAAAATATAGGAATATTTTTTTATGTTTTCGAATAAAAACAGAAAACAAAAACATCAACGCTGCTGTTACAAGTTGCAAGTTGCAAGTTGCAAGTTGCAAAAAAGACTATATATTAGGAAGATGTTTTCTGTCAATTATTGCGGACCCTATTTCAACACTCTAGTTAAGTCAAGTTGCAGCTTGTAGCAGCCTCAAGGGAGAGAGAGAATCTTTAATATAATGTGGTATCAAGACGATAAGCTACAGTTACTTTTATTTTTTATTTTTATTAAAAATAAAAAAATGTAAAAGATAAATTGAAAATTATATTAATAAAAGATATATAATATGTTATATATAAGATTTTTTTTTTCAAACAGAATAACTAGGTAGGTGCACCCACGTTACCATCCTCCCTGACGCCGGTAATTAAACTTCTATCTATTTATTAATACTAAGCCTAATTTATCATTAATCTTCTCAATTAATACACAACCTACTTAATTGATATATGGATTTAAATTTGAACAGACACGTGTTAATTATTAATTACTCGACAGCAATTCGAGTTAATTTCCGATTAACATGGTAACATCCGATAGCTAAATTGGTTGATGAAAGATTATCAAATCTTACAAATCACATTCACACACCTCACACTTAAAGTGTATTATGGATTGAAGTAAAATAAATTGCCGTTATTATTTGTTCTAACGATATATCGGTAATTATATATATTATTAATGATATAAATAAATGCTTTTAGCTATATTTAGTTTGTTCTTTTAAAAATCAATTGGTGTCAGTATATGTTACAACAAATTAAGGATAATAATATATTAACACTTTCCAGTATGTGTCAGTACTTGAAAAAAAGTTAACGAATATACGTACAATATACGTGTACTTTCATCAAAGGACAAAAAAGATAATACTAAAGCGCATTGTTATTAACTTATTCCATTGCAAAGCTTCTAGGCCACACGTTGTATCGATTTATTCAATACCGAATTGTTCAGCTTTACTAAATTTATGACTCAACCACTCCTAATATAAAATTATATTTCAGTTTTAAAATATATTTTTTTATATATAAAATAATATTTGATGTGGTAAAAAAAAATTATACTTAAAAACGAGATTAGTGAACCCCCTAACTTTGTTTAGAAGAATGATTGTGTTGAATTTTTTTTTTAATTAATGAGAAATGTATCTTTTTTAAAACTTAACATGAGTTCATGTCACATACTAATCAGAAAAGTACTGTTACTGGAAGATGATAAAAAGATAATAAAAAATAATAAAATAAAAAGTATATTTAATATTTTTCTCCAAGTGATCAGCACTAATTATATATCCTCTCGGCGATTAATATACAAACTCAATATTTTATATATAATTCAGAAATTAAACCTACTACTAAAACATAATTATATGAATGATTACTTACATCTAAATTTACAGGACATAATCAATAATATAGCTATTACTTACAAACACATCATCATCTATTATTAGGTGATCAGATTGTTGAGTATCATCAAACATTGACTGAAACGATGGCTGCAGAGATGATGTTTTGGGAGGCTGATCATCATATAAAGCATAATTAGAAAAAGGAAATCCATGATTATTTAAATCATCATTATAATTACTATGATCAAAACTCTTCAGTAGTTGTTGTTGTTGCTGATTATGATCAAAATCTTCATCATGAGAAATATTATCAGAATCAAAAAGAGTTTCTTTTGGAGAAGTAGCAGAAGGAGAAGTAGTACTAGTCATCTCCATAAAACGCGACGTATCAGAATGTCGGCCAGTGAGCTCCTGAACAAGAGCCCTAAACTCAGAAGCACTAGTCTTAACCTTCATAGGACTAGAAATGTAAACAACTTTGATGTCCCTTGATCTTCTTGTCTTGTTACTATTTGTAATCTTCTTTTGGATCTTCATTGAGCTGCTATAGCGACTAACCCCCAAAACAGAATCCATATATTTAACTAATATTATCAGATCAGATCAGATCAGATCAGATCAGATCAGAGAATAGAATAGAATAGAATATTATTATATAGAAAAATCGAGATGAAATAATGAAATTGAAGAAGATATATAGCTAATTACTATATTTTGCTTGATGATAAATCAAACATGTGCAAAACTTCAATATATATAGTGGGCAAGTGGGTATAATAAAGAAAAATTAAAGTAGATAACTTTTTGGGCTAGTTTTGTCTAGAAGCCCCGTGGTTTCTTGGAAGGGGATGAAGATTAGAAGAAAAAGTGACCTTGAAAGAAAAATTGGAAGGTAATTGGAAATTGAAGACTGATAAAGACACGAGGCGCAGTCAGGACAATTTTTTTTTTTTTTTTTAAGCTCCGAGTAAGAATTTATTTCATATAACAACCGAAATTAATTAAAGTTTGTGTTATACATTATTTCATGATAAATAAAATTATATTTTATATAATAAATAAATATAATGTATTTTAAAATACAAAATATTATATTAATTATTTTATTTTTATTTAATTATATATAATAACAATAATTTTATTGTAATACAAAACATCAAATATTTGTTAAAATATTAAAAATTATATATATTATTAATAAAAATTCATTAAATTAGGGTACAACTCACCCTGTTAAAAACCAAAATTAACAAAAATATAATGTTTTAAATATAAAATTTATCAATAATATTTATTTATTAATCATCGTAGATTTGATAATAATATGTATATTAAATTTAATGTTATTTTAATATTTTAATATATATATTTTTTAATTAATAAATACGTTATTTTGATATTTTTACGGTTAGACGTGAATATGTATTTATTGGATTTTTTATTCAGTGACCCTAGTTCCGCCCCCTGCAAAATTTTATATCAATTTTTTTGTATATATGTATTTTATATTATTACATATGTTAATATATATTATTTAAAAAAAATAAATCATTTTTTAATTTTTAAAATAATTATTAATTATCGTGAATTTAAATTTATTATTGATATTTAATTTTTTAAAAAACTTAAAAATCAAATTAAAAGAAGAAGATTCTATTGAGATGCTTGGATGACCGAAAGCTAAGGTGTTTTGCGTGCCACCGAATTACATTATTTATGATAATGAAATAGACTCTCCCTATTTCAATTAGGCTCTAGCTTCTAGTCTATAATTGGAGTTCAATGTTATTAGGACGATATCGTAATCTCACGTGCGCAGCCTCCATTGACTTGGAAAATCTACGTAGCTTTAAAAAGTCTTTCAAATTAATTCATACGTGGCTACTATATATTGGTTTACAGCCATTGTAGGCTTTTATTTATTTTTGGCACATAATTGACCCAATAACGTAATTAATAGCAGGGATATTTATAATTATTTATATTATCGTTTCGATTTTTATCTAAAATGTTGTAAAAATAGGGATGATTTTGGATATTATACAAATATAAATAAACTGTTAAAAAAAAGTGTAGTTATATATTGATATCTATCGCGATGTAATTAATATATATTAAATTTATATATTTATTAAATTAATAAAAAATTAATATTCAAAAATTTACTAATCTCTTATACATACATTCTCTTAATTCCAGTAATCTACCTCCAATTTTTATTTATTATTTTCATACTAAATCTTTTACTTATTTAAAATTATAAAGGAATAATAAAAATTAAAAATTAAAATACAATATATATTAGCTGTCTCCTACTCCCACTGCCAATTTACTTAGCCTGTTTATTGAATCTTCCCATTTTTCATTTCCCAAATCTAAATTCTAAAGGCTGTAAGATAAAAACCCTAACTTTTTCTCGCCACTGCCTTATCATGGACAAAGGCTTACCGACAAATTATGATTTATAATTCTTCAGAAGTGGCATCCAAAGCAGTATTTGGATTGTTGTAAGTTTGGAAGGTGAGAAGTGGTGTGATCATTACTTCGAGAAGTGATAAAAAAATTAGGGCATTAATTAACTAGTAAGAATAAAGTATTGTGATTTAAATGTAATAATTACAAAATATTTAATGCATTTTTATCTATATATTAGAGTTTAAGATTCGTGAAGATGACAAATGTTTTAAATACTATATATTAGAGTTTAAGATTCGTGAAGATGACAAATGTTTTAAATTTTATGTAAATCATGATTGATGTTTGATTAAAATTGATTATAAACTAATATTTATAAACAATATATATATATATATATTATTAATGGTTAAATCATATAATTTATAATTTATTTGTATACATAACTCTAGTATTATTAATGCATAAGATGATATCAAGGTAAAGTCTTTATGTCATTGATTAATCAATTTGTTATTTTAGTTTATAATAATGATTTTAAATTTTTGGTTTTTTAAGATTACACGTATTGTTAAGAATAATTGAAAGAGAAAATTTATGTTATATTGTAGTTATAAATTTTTAAAATTTATGTTGTTATTTTTTAAGATTTGTACGAATTTAAAATATTTTAGTTGTAATTTTCTATGGTACTTTTTTATGTGTGTGTGCAATTGAATTTTGAGTTTATTCTATTAAGTTAAAGGTAAAACTCTTTATTTTCAATTGTATGTTAGTTGTATAAGGTTGAATAGAAAATTTTTAATGTGTTAGAAAAAATAGTTTTAATTCAAGTATTTTTATTACTCACATTATCATGTTACATGAGAGTAAAAATCATTCTTAAATTATAACAATTTTTGAACAACTTTGAGTACGTATTTACGACTTTAATTTCAGGGACAACTGTTGCCATCCACCCTGTGCCCATTTCTACTCCTGATTGTGTTAAAGTAAAGTGATAATTACGTATTTAGAATAAAAATAAGTATTTTTTTCATTTGTTATTATGAAATAGGTTATAAAATAACAAAAAGTTAAATTTTAATAAAATTTACAATAAAATATTATTATTTGATAAATGTGAATTAAAATATTTTTAAAATAATGTTTGATTAAAAGTAATTTTAAGAGAATCATTTAAGTGTTTAAGATAAAAAAAAATGAAAAATAGTTTGAATAGCAACTTTAGTAATTATTTGAGGCATTAAAACTAATTTTTTTAAAAGTAACAATTACTTATTTTATAAAAAAATATTAATAACATTTCTTAAAATTTTAAAAATATTTTAATTAAAAATAATGAAATATCTTAAAAGTGTTTTTGGTTATTAAAAATCACTAAGCAACACATCCAAACTCTCTAATATTACCTATATTGGAAACTTAACTATAATTTACTAGGTTTTATGTTATCTTTAGTAACGATGAAAATGTCAATGATATTATTAATATTGTCGCGATAATATCGCTATTTTGGACGTGTCGATGTTGAAACGTGATATCTATATTTTTTAGTTAAATTATAGCAAAAATATCAACAAATTATTATTTAAATATATAATTAAATTAACGTTTAAATATCGTTATCATTAAATTGTTGTTTAAATATATTTTTTGGCTAAAATATGGTAGATATTATATATATTATCGCTAATATATCGTTAAAATATTTATATAAATCGAAAAAATATCATAAATATCAATTCTTAATGATGATGAAAATGTTGACTAATAAAAGTTAATACAATTAGATAGTCAACATAATTTTTAAAATCTTTTAACTATTTATTCTATAATATTTTACAAAAAACAATATATATTTTACTATAAAATATTAATTGGTCAACTTGATTAATATAAATATTATGAGTATTTAAAATTATATGTATTAAATAAAAAAAATTATAAATATAAATAATTGATTTTTTTGATGTTTTATGAAGTTTTATTTAAAAAAAATCATATTTTTGATAGAACTTTTATAGTGGTCGTGATTTTTTTCAAAATTTATGTCAAAAACGATAATATATTCAAAATTTTCGTAAAAATTATATTTCAACATCTTGATCGACATTGACATAACAAACCTTGATCTTACACACATATAACTCCAAAGATCCATCCTTGGTTTGGATTGTACTAGTAATCGACTAATCATTAATTAACCATACGATGGTGAATTCATTTTCGAATCTTAGACATACCACTTGTCACAACGAGGATTGCCATGCCTAAAATCGTTGCCTTAACCACAAGAAGGGATATGTTGAAAGAATGGTCAATGATTGGAGTAAAATTGTAATGGATTAATCATATTAAAATGTGTTATTTATTTTTAAATATTTATGATTTCATAAATAATTCACCTACATCATAACTTTAGATTTATAATATATTTTTAAATCAATTATTTTAATTAAAAATCATAAATAATAGATATCTAAATCATTGTCTTTAAAAGGATACTTCATCTTAAATATTCGGGTGTTTTTGGACGATGTCCATTGTTATCTTGAACTAGTAGTTAGATTTTATCCCTTTCATTCTTTATTTTCTTGTGTGGAAATTTTGATAATAAAATAATTTTAAATACCATCAAGTTGTTTTTAAATAACAGTTGATGTAAAAATCCATTAAAAGGAGTCATCATTCATGTTATAATTAACGTAAAACTTGAGGTATCTATTATTTGCATTATATCTAACATCACTTGTATAATTATGCCAATTGAACTAAGGTATACACGAAACATTTTAACTTAGAGTCTTAGACATGAATAAATATTTCTATTGTGAAGACTAAAAATAAATAAATATATTCCTTGCTAAGGTTCTAGTTTTCTAGGTTAAATAATGAATATATTTTCTTTGCTTTATTTTTTATTTTTTAAACTATAAAGAGTTTGGTCATATATAACATAAACATTTTAATTTGATTAAAATAGAAAGAGGGAGATACTCGAAAAAAATATTGATTGTTATTAAAATATGTAATTATGTAGTATAAAATTTAATATTAGTGTAATTTTTTTTAAATAAATATTAAAGATAAAACAATATAATTGAGAATTAATTCTTAATGTTAACCAAATAAATAAATAGTATATTAATTTTTGGATCTCGTCATTAGTGATGCAATCCTTAAATACAATGACGTAAACGACTCTATACCCAAGGATTCTTCTAAAGATATCTTATAGATAAGTAGGTTCTATTGTAAGAAAATAACCCGGCAAGAGATCTACCAAAGGACCAATTAAGGTTTGTTATTTTTTATTACTTAATTATTTTATCATTTCTTACTTTTAGCAGTTATATTATTATTATTATTATTATATATTAAATGATTTAGTACATAAAATTTCTATTGTTTCAATTATTTTTATTATTCATGTAATCGAACACATTTGACGTCGAGCATAGCCTTATAATTTGAAGTGACGACCTCAATTAAATTTTCCAAAATAATTATTAGTCGAGAGAAACCCCACCAATCAACCTAATATAGTTTCTATATTCAAAATTTAGATTTTCTGAAAACGAAGAAGCTTCCAATTTTCAAATTAAACAACATAAATTATACTCTTTTTAAATTAGTTAAAAAATAATAAGCTAAACGCCGCATTGTTAAATATATTCGGATTTTTAATATATTTTTCTCGCGAAAGAAGTCATACTCTAAAGTCTATTGCTGTATCCAACATGGAAGTTCTGCAAAATCTTCACCTTTTTGGTTTTTAAATTTTAGAAAAAATGCATTTATTAAGTTATAATATTACTATAATTCAGACAATTGATATATGTTACTGTTATAATTATAATTAAAATAATAAATAATTAAAAGTAAATATTATTTTAATTAATAATTATCTATCATATCATTATATATATATTATCAAAACGTAAAAAAAAAATGCTATAAATTTTTCGTTCTATTCGCATTTCATTGATTTCTTCATTTTCGTTACTTTTTAAACTTTAAGTCAGTCACTACAAACACTTAAAAATGCAAGCTAACCAAAATGTTTTTCGGTGATTAACGAAGAAACAAAAGAAGAGGGAAGGAAAGTCCGATAAAAATTATAATGATTGTGTCACATAAATTTTTTAGATTGTATCACTTACAACATTTTATCTTTTATATTAAAAAAATATTATTTAATCTATTAATTTTATAAAAAAAATATCAATTAAATATAGATTATATTAAGTTGATATTTTTTATTAAAATATTATTATTTTATACCAATTGATTAAATTACAAATTTTTAATAAAAAAAATGAAATTTTATATAAAATTATATAAGGAAAAATTAACAATAATAAAATTTAAATAAATATTTTAATTTTAATAAAATTAAAAAATTAATGTAACATTAAAATAAAATAGTGACAATTAACAAATATTAAAAAAAAATTGTAATTTTTTTTTCATATTAATTGTAATTTTATCATCGTTAAAGACTCGTATTTTAATCGGATTTAATTCATTAACATAAAAATAATAATATATTAATAAAAAAATCAATAAAATAAAATAATTTATCTTTAATTAAATTATTTTTTACTAAATTAAGGGACTAAATAACACAATTTTTAATCTAATAGATTAAACGACATAAATAACTTAATCTAAAGAACTTGTATGACATTTTTTTCTAAAAATTAATAAATATGAATCTTCTTATTTTTTGTATTCTTCTTTTGAAATATATATAAATATAAAGACCCGTTTCGGAGATAAATATATTTAATAAATGATCTTAAACATAAGATAATATCGATAATGTAAATGTTATTATATTTTAAAATTTAAATTTAATAAATAGTTATTAAAATCAAGCATCACCGGACTCTAATTAATAGTTAAAAATAATTTATTAAAATTATTTGTACGTGAATAATTATATATATATGAGCATAATTTTTAAAAACTTTGATATAATATCAAAACTTTAAGGATAAAAAGAAGTTATACCTCCTCTAATAAAAAAATTAAATATAACTTGATAAATATGTTTACCATTAAGTAGACTCCAATCAATAGTTAAAAATCATTTATTAAAATTATTTGTACGTAAATAACCATATATATATATATATATATATATATGAGCATAATTTTTAAAAATTTTGATATAATATCAAAACTTTAAGAATAAAAAGAAGTTATACCTCCTCTAATAAAAAAAATTAAATATAACTTGATAAATATGTTTACTCCAATCAATAGTTAAAAATCATTTATTAAAATTATTTGTACGTAAATAACCATATATATATATATTAGCATAATTTTTAAAAACTTTGATATAATATCAAAACTTTAAGGATAAAAATAAGTTATAACTCCTTTAATAAAAAATATTAAATATGACTTGATAAACATGTTCACAATTAAATAGACTCCAATCAATAGCATCATCATAAGTACCGTGCGCGAAATCATCATCCGCCCTATCAACATGAAGCTGCTTTTTCTTTGCACCTGAAAATTGGAAAAAAGTATTTTTATGAGAATCAATATCATAATTCTTTACATTCCTGACCAAATATAATCTCAAACAAGTTTTCTTTCCAACAACCCACCATAGATTACGGAACTCTAATATTTTAGGATAAGTATCCGTGTGTTTTCAAACACATCTATTTTCTATAATTTTCGTAAGGTAACAATTCTTGCGAGTTGTGCGCGTTAATACCGTGTTTGTTCTACCCAAATTCATATATTTTTAATATTATAGATTTAAATAATTTAAAATCAATTTATTTATTTATAATAATAATTAAGAAAATTTAATACCTTTACAAACACAAAAGAATTAATAATTAACTCTTATTAAAATATAATTTATTTCGTATCGTATTGGGTTCGTATTCTAAGTTATGACTCGATTTCGTATCGTTAATATTTTATAAAATTCCATCAATTTGTAGTGTTAAGTAGATACCCAGATAATATAAAATGAGGAGTCAATCTAATACAGGCCATAGAGGTTCAAATTCTCGTCCTACCCCCAGTATCATTTGGCCTTCTAAAAGAATTATGCCAATTCCTAGACATAGCTGTCTTCTTTTTATCAGCATTTGCTTCCTTCTCTGCTTTAACTTTTCGTTAGCAATTGCAGTGATAGAAGAAGCAACATCTTTTGCATCCGCCCCTTTCAATGAAGTCATTGAGAGTCTCATTACTGCTTTCAAGAGACCAATATAATGAAAGCTTTTATGCATTTAAATAAACAAAGATAGTTCAGCAAAGTTAAGAGATGAACCTAACCTTTAGTACGAGAAAATAGTCGCCAACAAACCTCATAAGGTCGAAGTTTATAAGAAATAAATTCTGCGTACTCCTGGAAGTCACTTTCAGACTTCGGAATGAAATTATCAAGGTTTTTGTCACCACCTCTCTTGGAAAACAATTCTTTTGTGGACTTATAATCTGCTTCTTCTACAAGTCTGCATAAGTAATAAACGCTTTGGCGACTGCCTTCACTGCTTAAGGACCAAAATTTTACATGTATTGTACCACTTTTAACTTTACCCGTGATAATTAACCAGGGTGCAGCACGAATACAGTCCCTTGGTACCCAAAAAGTTACAAGGATACTCAGGATTTCACATATCTGATCAGATGATGCATGGCTTGTAAATCAAAGTTGTGCAACGTTAGTGAACCGTGGTGACGGTTCGGTTCGTCGGAACCGTACGTCGGTTCCGAAACCGAACGAGGTTCTTGATGGAAGAACCTTAATAAAGTATCGGGTCCTCTCACATTATCGCATATGATTGGGAATACACCATTGAGAGAATAAGTGTGAGAAACCGGTGAAAGCGTCGAGGAAAATCCATTGGAATTCTGTGTAAGTCTTTGAAATTTGATCAATGACGGAGGTATGTTTTCAATCCAATTTTGTTTCCATGCGCATTTAAATTATGAATTCATATGGTTTTATGAATGTTTACGGATTGAATTAGTATCTAACATTTGGTATCAGGCTTGGTTTGAAAACAACTCTGCTTCGTTTATAAGCGAAATTTTGGGTTTTTTATTTTGATTGTTTTTGATCCATATGTAAATTATAAAGTGTTTCAATATTGATTTTTGAGTGATTACGTAAATTAAAACGAAAAACAATGAAGAAAATAAATCCAATTTCGCAGTGGGTATTTATTTTCTTCATTAATTAACTTTTCGTTTAAAATGAAGTTTTTACTTAAAATTAATATCATGAATCGCTCGAAAATTGAATTAAAGAATTTTGATAAAAAACTATTTGGATTAGTGTGGAATAGGAAGATCTGTAGGGTATCCGTTAGTGTAAAAGCGGATCGTATTGACGAAATTTGAAGGTTGAAGATGAAGTTTAAAAAAAAAAAAAAAAAAATCTTGCTTTGCACGAATCAAACCAGGTTTACAAATAAGTTTTCAATAAACTATCCACTTAACCATTTGAGCCATTCTGTTATTTTGTGTAACAGAATATATTTATAAATGAACAGTTAGTTTTATTAACTTGAACCTTGGTGCCGAAGACAATATATTCACGAGCCAAACTGACACGCTACAAAGACCTGATATATGTTATTAATGTATAATATTTTATATATATTAAATATTTAATTTTTATTAAAACAAAACAAATATATATATATATATAAAATAATTTTTGAATATGATTTTAATTTATGTTTTATCATATGTATAATATTTATTATACATGTTATATTTATTTAAATAATTTTGGACACATTAAAATTTTATTTAAATACATTATGCTTAAATTATTTGTTTTGTGTATTTATATGTATAAATTTTGCAATTGATTATACATATAAATTTAGTTAAATAATTTATGCATAATTAAATTAATTTTTTAATGACTCTTATTGATTTAATTAGTTCTTATATTATTTAATTTTGCTTGTATAATTTATTGTCATATATGCAATTTAAGATAAATAATATTTGTACAATTGATATTAAATTAATATTGCTTATGGTTTTATGCAATAATTGAGCATAAGAATTTAATTAATATTTAAGTGATTCATATAGTTTGATTAATTAGGGAGTAGCGGCATCTTTAATTAATTAAAACTATAATAAAGTTTATTTAGGATCACATTTAGAAAATAAATATTAATTGTAATTAATCATATGTGATATAATAAATCTTATCCCATGAGGAATTTTTATTATATTTTGTGTGATTAATTAGGATATAATATCAAATTATATTTTTCTAATTTACCATGGGGATTAGGAAAATGAACATAATTTGATAGTTTTTATCGTAAAGTTAGGATGAATTTAATTGAATTAAAACTTTAGCCCAGTGAGTTTTATGTCATTAGATTCATATTATTCATGATTTACATTGGTAAAGAATGATTATAGTTTATGCCTCAAATTTTAATAAGCATATAATCTTTAATTGCAAAACCGGCTTTGTAAATTTCTACGATTATCCATTTGTGATATTCCCCGATCTGAAAGGGGATAACTATAAAATATGGAAGGAAAGAATTCTCTTGATTAGGGTGGATGGATATTGATTATGCTATTAGGAAAAGCGAGAACCACCTAAAATTACTCAAACTAGTACTCAGGAGAATATCATGCTTTATGAACAATGGGAACGATCTAATCGCCTTAGTATGATGTTCATTAAGACTAAAATCTCTCTTGGTATTCGTGGTTAGTTGATCGGCATACCAATGTTGAAGACTTGCTTTGAAGGCCGTTGATGATCAGTCGTCAACGGATAAGAACTTTAGCAAGCACCACTATTATGAAGTTCTCTTCTTTAAGACTCGCGGTGTGAAAGGTGTGCGCATGAGCGCATTATGCAAAATGAGGACATTGCGGCTCGGCTTAAGCATCTCGAGGTTGAGATGTCGGAATCCTTCACAGTGCGTATATCCTTAACACTCTGGCGCAGTCAAGACGGGCCATTCAAAATCTCGTACAATACACAACGTAAAGATAAATGGTCAATCAATGAACTTGTGACCAGTGTGTTCAAGGAAGGGAGGCTTGTTATGGAATTTGGTGAAAGTCACGATGTTTCTGGACGTACCGAGGAAAGGAAAATCTGATACAAGCGTAAAGGAAAGGGAATAATTCCACCTCGGTGATATTAAGAAAGAATCCAAGTGTTTCTTTTGTAAAAAGAAGGGACACGTGAAGAAGGATTGTATCAGTTCGAGAAATGGCTTGAGAATAAAGGTAATCCAACCTCGTTTGTTTGTTATGAATCTAATATGGTTAATGTTAATATTAACACCTGGTGGATTGATTACGGATCTCACAATCCATTGCAAATTCCTTACGGGGTATGCTGAAAATCTAAGGAAGCGATTGGGAAGTGAGCAATACATCTTATCCGAAATTAACAGATGTTTCGCAATGTGGAGGCCAGAGGACGTAGTTTGATTTTAAGTAGTGGTTTTATTTTAAAATTAGAAAAGACCTTTTATGTTCCAAGTTTCTCACAGAAACTTGATTTCAATTCAAGACTTGTACCTTATGGTTATTCCTTTCACTTTTTCAAAAACATCTTTCAATTTATTTAATAAATACGATTGTGTTGGGAATGGTATTTTGTTCGATGGTCTTTCTTGCATTAATTTACAAAATAATGCCACTCATACTTATGCATGTTCAAGCTGGCACTAAAAGGTGTATTATTGACGATGAATCTTCTACGTTAGGACATAGGAGATTAGGACATATCTCTATAGAAAGAATTAAAAGATTAGTGAAAGATGGGGTACTTAGTACTACAGATTTTCTTGATTTTGAACATGTGTGACCTGCATTGGCGGAAAGCAGGACTAACGAGTCAAAGAAAGGTGCCAATAGAAGTTCAAACATATTAGAAATCATACATACGGATATATGTTGTCGAGCATGGACATTCAAGGTCAAAAATATTTTATCACCTTTATTGATGATTTTTCTCGATATATGTATCTCTATATGCTTCATAATAAGAGCGAAGCATTGGATGCCTTAAAAGCTTTAAGGTTGAAGTAGAGAAACAATGTGGAAAGCAAATAAAAGATCGTGAGATCGGATAGAGGTGGTGAATATTATGGTAGATACACGAGAATGGAATGACGCTGGTCCGTTTGCTAAATTTCTTCGCGAGCATTAGGATAGTTGCCCAATACCTATGCCTGGTTCACCGGACCAAAATGGTGTAGCGAGAAAGAAGAAGCCGAACACTTTTGGACATGGTGCGCTGAGTACGCTAGCAACTCCAATCTTCCTAAATCCTTGTGGATTGAAGCTTTAAAGGCACTGTGTATATATTAAACCGAGTTCCGACCAAGGCATCCGCACAAAGACACCATTTGAATTATGGAAAGGTTGGAAAGCCGGAGTTTGCAACATATGCGCGTTTGGGGATGCCTATCTGAAGTGAGGATATATAATCCTGAGAGAAAAAGCCGGACCCAAAGGACCATTAGTGGGTATTTCATTGGATATGCCGAACGGTCTAAAGGTTATAGATTTTATTGTCCATCTCTGACACTAGATTTGTGGAATCAAGAAATGCAAAATTTTTGAGAATTACTTGATTAGTGGGAGCGATCGATCCCAGGGCATTGGTGAGAAAGATCATTCAGGATGCTCGATGTACCCACTGAGTAATGGACTGATCATTATTGTTAACAACACGCCGAGTACAACATGTGTTGAAGAACCGGTCTTGGAAGTACCGCTTTGTTGATCCCGATCTAGTAGATGTTGAAGTTGACGAGATGCCTACAATCGTTGAACAACTAGTTGAACAACATGATCCTCGCTTTCTCAGGAGAATGTTGATACAACATTAAGAAGATCTACTAGAGTAAGGAAATCGGCGATACCTAATGATTATGTTGTGTATCTACAAGAGAATGTGGACTATAATGTTGGGTAGCCGAAAATGATCTGAGACGTTTTCCTGTGCCGCTGAGTTACGAGGTTTCGAGCATGGTATGATGCCATGAAAGAAGAGATGGATTCTATGGCGTCCTAACCGAGTGCGGGATCTCGTCAAGTTGCGATGGTGTGAAAGCCATTGGATGTAAATGGGTCTTCAAACAAAGAAAAGACTCACAAGGCAACGTTGAGAGACATAAGGCAAGACTCGTTGCCAAAGGATTCAACTCGAAAGGGAAGGAATCGGATCTACTGCAGACATTTTCTCCTGTATCTAAGAAAGATTCACTGTAGTGTGGTCATGGCATTGGTTGCCCATTTTGATTTGGATTTGACAAATGGATGTGAAAACGGCTTTCCTTAATGGTAACACAGAGGAAGAGGTTTATATGAAACAACACGAAGGATTTTTCTCTAGTGATGGTGAGCATTTGGTTTGTAAGCTTAATAAATCCATATATGGATTAAAGCAAACCTCCCGTCAATGGTATTTGAAATTCCATAACGTCATCACTTCATTTGGTTTTGAAGAGAATGTCGTGGATCAATGTATATACCCGAGAAAGTTAGTGGGAGTAAGATTTGTTTCTTGGTGCTATATGTGGATGATATTTTGCTTAGCCAATGATGATAGGGGTTTGCTACGTGAGGTAAAACAATTCCTCTCTAAAAATTTTGATATGAAGGATATGGGTGAGACATCTTATGTCATTGGCATTAAGATCCACGTAGAGATGAAGCTTGAGGTGTCTTGGGTTTGTCTCAGGAAACCTATATCAATAAAGTTTTAGAGATTTCGGATGAAGGATTGTTCTTGAAGTGTTGCTTTCCATTTATGGAAGTGATAAGTTCAATTTGGACCAATGCCCGAAAGAATGATTTTGAAAGAGAGCAGGATGAAAACCATTCCATATGCTTGGTGTTAGAAGCACGATGTATGCTCAGTACGCACCGGACATTGCATTTGTTGTTGGGATGCTAGGGAGATATCGGAGTAATCGGTGTTGACCATTGGAAAGTGCAAAGAAAGTGATGAGGTACCTACTGAGGAACCAAGGATTATATGCTCGTGTATAGACGAACCGAGATGGGCCGAAAGTAATTGGCTCTTTCCGTGCGGACTTTCGGTTGTATTGATTCCACGAAAATCAACATCGCAGTTACATTTTCATGCTTCTTAGGTGGAGCTGTGTCTTGGAGGAGTGCGAAAAGCAGGTCATTGATCGCTACTTCCACTATGGAGGTGAGTTCGTATCATGTTTTGAGGCCACGTCGCGTGGTGTATTGTTAAAGAGTTTCATTTACGGGCTTGTAGAGTAGTTGACTCATTTCTAGGCCATTAAGATTATCTTTGTGATAACCTAAATTACGTATTTATGGCTAAGAACAACAAAAGTGGTAGTCGTAGTAAACACGTCGACATTAAGTACTTGGCCGTAAGAGAACGTGTTAAGGAAAAGAAAGTGGTCATTGAGCACGTAAACCTTGAGTTGATGATTCTTGATCCTTTGACTAAAGGCATACGCCACCAATGAAATTCAAGGATCATGTAGAGAAAATGGGAATTGGTTCCACTTTGTAAATGTATATATACAATTAATTAATGAAACTCTTATATATTGTGATATTTTCTCATATTCATGTACCTTAATTTATTTGAGAATATATATATATATATTATTGGACGAGAATAAATATAGGATTTATTCATTAAGTTTAGTTACCACATAAAGTATAATACTTGAGAAACTAAATACATTGTAATACATGGAAGATAATACTTTCTTGGGGGACCTATCGCTATGATTCATGTGTTTTGTTACTCGAAGAGAATTTTCGCTTAACGCTTTGCACAAGTGGGAGAATGTAAATCAAAGTGGTGCAACGTTAGTGAATCATAGTGACGGTTCGGTTCGTCTGAATCAAATGCGTCGATTGCCTGAAACGAACGAGGTTCTTGATGGAAGAACCTTAATAAAGTATCGGGTCCTCTCACTATTAAGCTGCGTAACAATTGATTACACCATCAATCTGAGAGAATAAGTGTGAGAAACCAGTGAAAGCATCGAACAGAAAATCCATTGGAATTCCCGTGTAAGTGCTGAAATTTGATCAATGGCAGGAGGTATGTTTTCAATCCAATTTTGTTTCCGCTGCATTTAAATTATGAATTCATATGGTTTTATGAATGTTTCTGGATTGAATTGAGTATCTAACATTGCCATCATTTGAAAAGGTCTAATGAGGACCCAGGTCATATAGATGGCAGCATTTACCACACACAAATATCAGAATCGTAAACAACATCTCAAACTGCTAATGCCAAATTAGCAAGGAGAAAAAGATGTGTAAAATGTGTCTTCAATAGCATGATTTCCAATTGAAGTACTTGAAAAGTAATGTGAAAAACAATTATTTGCAGGCTTGCAGCTAAAACCCTGGAGCTCTAGACCTTCCAATATCATAACTCAAAATTTGGTAAAGAACTAACGTGCCAAATAAGAAAAGAGGGAAAGGTAAAAATGCAAAGTAAATATTTACAAAATATTGGCAATCCTGCTCTACTTTGTGCATGTTGATTGGTGTATGACATATTTAAATAAAAACATGTTAAGTTCATAAAAGGAATATACTCAAAACCTTAGCATGAACCTGAATGAGGCATGTAAAAATGATTAAGACCATAATTAGACCAGGACCCATAGCTCATGAGTTCTATATCTACAGACACAAATAATGACTCTAACAAACTTGCGTGTTTCAAACATGCAAGACTTCTAACTAAAACACAAAAAATCCCTGTCTCAAGTTAAATAAATCCCTTTTCATCACCAATCTAAGTAGTGGGGAAACCTCAAGTAATATGAGAAATCATAGCAACCAATCCAATAATCATGAAAGTAAATGGAATCCTAAATTCATATAACACAATATTCATAGATTTATGTACCAAAATGGCACATTCAGGAGACAGAAATTGGAAGGAAAAAGATACAACTTTGATGAGCTTATTGCTTTAACAAGATGAGCAAAATAAAATAATCTAGATTATCACCCAATATGATTTTGATGATCCAGTCCGTAATAAATTACACATCATGAGATGTAACCTTAACATAGCTACACTAATGTATATGCCAATATTACTCTGCATACTTGCAGCACCACTCACCATAAAGTTGTCTTATATCACCATAGTTAAATTCAATACCATACCAACCATGGGACACAGAAGTTAAATTTAAATAATCACCTTTGTTGGCGAAGTTTCTCAGCTACAGGATCGAGAGGCTCTTCCTCTGCAACTTTTATGGTTTTTGATTTCTTTTCAGCAGCTTTTATTGCAGGTTTCTTGGATGCCCTTTCTGCAGGAGTTGTGCTGCAGGTGGCTAGTCTCAAAAAACAAAAAAACAAAAAACGGGAAAAGGGACATATTTTATATCAGAAAATAGTAATGTTAAATTTCTTGAGCTTTTGGGCATTGTCTTAGCGTCAGTCAATTTTCATACACAGTAAGGAAGCGATAGAACTCAGCAGTAGTAAGCAATGATTATACACTCAAGTAAACTATGCATGAAAGCACAATCAACCTTAGAATGGCATGCAGAGATTTGTGATGCATAACAACAAACAAAATTTACAACACTTCCTCTTTCAATATCAGCCACAAATAATACATGTATTCTCATGACCTCATTTTTCATCGTCTCCGTACGAAATAATGCAGTCCTGGTATTGAAATACCTTTACCATCACTTCCAGCAAACAAAATGTATTTATATATTTAGGGCCAGCAACAATGTATTTATATATTTATAACCATATATACCATCCTACACTCCATTCGGTGTTTAATGACTAAACAACTTTATTTCACCAATGATTTTGTTGTAAATCAGTGTTGAAAATACCAAGACCAAAGGCCTTTCCAAAGAAAACAAACTCTCTTAAAGTTGTATTATTCTTATTCAATTTCTTTCCTGTTTTCTTGATACATAACATATATTTATACAATTGTTATAACTAATATACAGTTTTAATACACTAAGATACAGCTAGGATACACTAATATAAAGCTAAAAATAAAGTTGAAAGTCATCCTGAAAATCAAGGGCCGATTACAATCTGAAAATCAGGAAACTACCTCCTGAAAATCAGGAGATGCTTAGGAATCAATCACCCTCCTAGATTGATTTCCTACACTCCTCAAACTAGGCGATATATGTTTTCCAAACCAAGTGCTACACTTAATTCTAAAAAACAAAATTTTGGTTAAGATATCTGCTACTTGTTGTCTAGATGAAACATAGTTGAGGGAGATAATCTTGCCTTCAATTTGCACATGTTTAGTTTGATCATAGTGGACTAAAACCCTTTACTCATTGAATTAAGGGTTAATATTAAATACTCCTCAAGCTTGATCCAGAAAGTTTGTGAATCTAAGCTTGGTATATGATAACATCCCAAAAAAGGATTAATGATCATGTTGCTAAGTAACCTGAAGATTGGGATGATTGAAATATATTTAACCACCAAATTTGAGTGGAGCCTTACAGTTGAATTTCCTGCAGTTCGGAGGGTGGTATTTGAATTTGAATGGGCATGCAGTTGAATTTCCTGCAGCTCGGAGAGTGGCTATATCCAGTTGAATCTGATATTAACCAAACAAGTAACATTGAGACAAATGGATGTCATAAAGGCCAATTAGGTTCAGGGACGTCTTCTAGTCACAAAACTTCATCTTTAAAATGAGAAGTTTATTAGAAGAAATCGAGCGGTCCTTCAGATGAAATCATTCTCGTGGATTATTTTCTTGAAATAAAAAAATTTGCTACGTTACCAAATACAGAAAACAGAAGTTATTGCATTGACGTTTGAAAGCTGAACTTGATGCTTGATGCTAGATTTTGTAAAACAGCATCAATTTTGTTCACCAGAGAGAATACTGAATATGCTGAAAAATCAATTAAACTTGATGCTTGAAAATATTGAAATCGGAGAAGGTTCACTGCTTACATTCATACCCTGTTGTTGGTGTAGATAAGAGCAATGAGAATTTTTTCCAGAATTTTGATGAACTTAAAAATAGGGGGTATTCCATAATCTGGCTAGTTAGGTGGATAATTTGCTTGAAATAGACTGCTGATAAGCACAGGTTAAGATGTAGGGTGAACATAACCAGATTGAGGAGCTAGATAGCCACTATAATCATCTTGAGAATACTCTTGTCGTTGCTGATAACCAGAAGCTACTGGTTGATTGTAATTGTAACATGTGCTGTTGGAGCAACACCTGCAATTGTTGATTAGATCAAAAAAGGCAATCATATCAGCTCCTTAAGTTGATTACTGGTTTACATACTCTGTGCCTAACAACTTTTCATCTTAATGTCACCAAAGTTGATGAGTTTGTTCTCTATTGTCTCACTCTCAAGGTAAAGGAGGACTGTGAACTAGCTACAGCGGATAAAATTGCAACTTCTGTGAATCAGATCCTAACCAGAATTTAAGAAGAGGCAATGTTGTTGATGAATTGAAAATTACTAAAAAACCATTTTAATTGGCTTTTTCCTACTTTACTAAAAAACTTGGTGTATCTCATATAAGGGTGACATGCAACTTCCACATACTTGGATTATGAGGTCTTGTTCTTGAGAAATCGTCTGACAGAAACAGAATACCATTTGCAGAAGGTAGGGTATACTTTGAACTTGCTTTTGAATAATCTAGGTGAAATGGATGTTGGTGCTATTGGAGTAGACTGACATCCACCTTTCCAGCCATTTCCAAGCAGTATCAGATTTAGAAGGATTTCCCTTGACATGAATAGGTTTGGACTTAGGAGTTGATTCCAAAAGCTGGCAAGTTGGTGGTTGGAGATTTAGCAGCTGGAATGCTGTAAATACTTTTGTCACATTTACCCAAAGTAAACGAGTTGTAAGGATCCAATGCTAATTTCATATGCTTGTACTGCCAGAAAACCTGGTTGCTGCAGCATGGTTCGCAAAATCAAACTTGAAAAAATTCTTACAGTTTGTTAGTTTGCCGAACTTGATACATTCCATCAATGTTATTGGATGAAAATGACATAAGGATGCTCTGTGTGAAGCTTGCAAAACCAATTGCATCAGGTGATGCCTGAGCTCCAAGCATAGATCCATTATCAGTTGAGAAAATTGTATTTCCAACCACCTCAAACGATGGTGAAGATGAAGTGGAACTAAACTGAATCGGTGTGGATCCAGCCTTTCTCATGGGCATTAAAGCATGAAACGCTGATGTAAAGAGAGTTGTATGTGACCTTAATACAACTGAATCATTTCTCTTCTTTCGATGACTTGACTCCATCAACCCTACCTATTGTGGAGTTGCAGAGTGCCCCGTCTTCTAAAATGGAAGTGAGGGATGTGCAAGTAGATGAACGGGTCAAATTCCTGATGAACTGAATAACTTCCTTACTTCATTAAGCGCCTGGTTTCCATGGTTATGGACAAACACGACAAAGAGAAGGAAATGGATTTAGTTTTTCTTTCAGCATTATAAGGCCCTTCCCATATTAGGGATGGATTTTTCATGCTTCTTGAATCTTTCGATGACCTTGTGGTGGACATACTGGAAGTGAGGACCTCCTAAGAATGCTTATTTTCATGGAGTAATAAAGAAAGTGATAACAATTCTGAAATTGTGAGACAGATTCACATGAGCCAGTAAATAATGGCAAGAAAGGAAGGCCATTTATGAGGAGTAAGAGCAACGGTTTTTGAGTATTTGACATCATACTAAGTGATCTTGCAAAACTAGTTAAACAGGAGGCTAAGAGCAGCAGTTTCTAAGCCTAAAGCTCTGATACCATGTTGTAAATCAATATTGAAAATGCCAAGGCCTAAAGGGCTTCCCAAAGAAAACAAACTCTCTTAAAGTTGTATTATTCTTATTACCTTTCTTTCCTGTTTTTTTATACAGAACATATATTTATACAATTGTTATGACTAATATACAACTATAATACACTAAAATACAAAGCTGAAAATCAGAAAACTACCTCTTGAAAATCAGGAAATTCTTAGAAATCAATCATACACCTAAAATGATTCTCTTACAGATCTAGCTAATTAGTTAAAAATCATAAACCATATCCTTAAGACCTGATCTAAATCAACATTCAATAATGAGTTGGTGAAGGAAGCAAAGAAGATAAAAATATATAACGATAATGTGTTATTTATCATACATGTGCATATTAGTCGTCATCCTCCCATGACTCTTTCACATTATTTTCATCCAAATTTTCATCGTCCCATATATTTTTAGGTAGCTCTTTAGAAGTGAGGGGTGAAATATTCTCCTCCTCTGCAAAGAAAGTCCATCATAAATAAATGAACCAAACAAAATGAGAGAAAGAGCTCAAAGTATATATTCCTTGGTCTCAAACACTCGAACATTAAGTCCTTATTCTTTGATCTTGAATCAATATAAAAGAATCACTTTTCTCAAGGTATATTAGCAAGTACCCAATACACCTCATTCACTTTACATACATTGCATCTACTTTTGAATTTCTTAAATAGGTATCTCTTAATCATGAGCTACTTCGATTTATGATACCTAAATAATATTTATTGGAACATAATCTCACTAATGTGTCAATTTTGTATTGGTTTTTAAGCACGAGTTTTATGACTTATGAATTTTTTGTTTAAGGATGACGAAATACAATTTTAATAGAAATATGAAAACAAAATTGAAATTTATAGCAAAATAGGAATTTTTTAAAGATAAGATGAATGATTTATTTTTTTTAATTTATTGTTTGTAAGTGTTAAATTTGGGCCTAACTTCATCTTAAAATCCAGGTTATGAGATGAAGAATTACTCTTGTTTATATGCGTAGCGTGGACGTGATCCCCAGTCGATGTGAGATTTTAACACTTTCCCTCACATTGGCAAGGGTCTGTCCCCTTGAGACCGATGTGGATGTTGAGCTTATGGAACCCAAGTAGCGGAATGCATCACTCATCAGTGGCGAAACAAACGCACCGATCGGATAACCTTGCTTTGATACCATGTTAAATTTAGGCTTAACTTCATCTCAAAACCCAAGTTATTAGATAGAGAATTATCTTTGTTTATATACGCAGCGTGTACGCGATCCCCAATCGATGTGAGATTTTAACGGTAAGTCTTTTCTTTTAATAATTAACATTTAACTTACGTATACTTAAAAAAAATTAACTATATAATTTTTATAAAACAAGAAGGTTAACACTTATAATTTTTTAAAAAGAGTAAAATTTTTCAAACGTTTCAATGATTCAAATCGTGCCACTTTTTACATTGAATTTCCTTTGTATCATCTTTAAGTGGAAATAGGATTAAGCAGATTAGCCCCGGTCCCCTCCGTGGCAATGGCCATACCCACGAAAGATGGTGGGCTCAAGCTTATTAGTGGTGATTATTTATTATTCGGTTTGCTCCCTTCACATCACGGGTGACAAGAGCTGATATTTTAAAAAAATCTTCCTTAAATCAGCAAAGTTAAATTAGGCTTAATTTAAATGTGAAATAGGATTTGGGAGTGTAACAATTTCATTGGTTAAAAAAAACTATTTTATTAGCAGAACATATAAAATTCAAGAGTAACTTAATGGTTTTTATTATTTAAAACATTAATACAAAAAGTACATATAATTTTGATTTTTAAATGTGATCGTAGATCTATGATCACGATCATAAGAACCGAGACCTAAGTGAAAAATATTATAAATTATTATCTATAATCTTGGTTTTTTAATCAAATTTCTATGACTTGATTATTTAAAGACCGAGACCATAAAATATGTCTATGAATTCAATTTTACAATTAAAAGATAATTAAATATTATAATAATTTTAATAAAGTTAATAAAGACAATAAAATAGACAAATTAATCTAACAAAATAAATTATTTTATAGTATAATAATATACATATATTTTGAGTACTTAAAAAGGCATGAGTATATTAATGTACAAAAATTACTTATTATTTTACAAGCTTCTATTCACTCACTGTACATATTGATTATAAATAAAATTTTATTCTAGCTTCAAAATTATTCAAGGAAATCTTTAAGTCTTTGTAAAAAAAAATTATCCTTTAGTTTGCAGTGTAATGAAATATGTTTCAAGTAATCACTAAGAAAATATAAAATTTGAATCTCATCTAATATAATTGGGGTGTGCTTATGTAATATTTAAAAAAAATAGCTTAATTAGCAAGACCCCTAAATAAATTTTGGTTACCGTGTTTGTATTGTTATAGCATTTTGGCATGTTATATTCGTGTTTTGGTCATCATAATAAAAAATTTATATATTTTTTTGTCATATAAATTTTTTATAATTACAAAACAATTGATAATAAATTATAATGGAATTAATTTTAATTTTTAATCATAACATATTTGTTATTCCATTGAAGCAAGCCACCCAAGTATGACAGTTTGCTGTAGGATAAGAAGAGGTTGATTTACAAAATCCCAATATCAAAATAATGCTTATTGCAAGGACCTAATAAGGATAGTTCTACTTCATCTTCTACAAAAACTAGTTTTTTCCTGAAGATAATATTTGTAATCATTTACTGTTTTTAAGTACTGGTGCATTTTGCAATCCGAACTTTGCATAAATTAACCTATATTTATTGGTGAATTTCAAGAAGAAAAATGTTTTTTTATCCACTTCTCATGATCAAATTAACTCGTATAAATAAGTAATTAAATAATTACTTTATCATCTTATTTTCAAACTTTACATCCTATTTGATTAATTTATCATTATTACTACTAATCATGATGTTTTGACTTTGAGTTCAAGATTTGATACTAGACTATGAAGTAATTATATGGGTTAAAATGTGGGCTGTCTCGGTGTCAAATTCCCTCTTGCAATATGAAGAAGCAAAATTCAAACCTCATTCGAGGTTGCTGTAAGTATTTTTCTTTCTTATTCTGCTAGTTATAAGAAAAACTACAAAAAAATGTGTATGACATTATCTTGCAAGGTATAACTCTTACTTGCAAAATTCTACGAGAGCATCAAATTGAATATATTGAAAATATATTTACGATCTTAAAATACAATAAACTAATATATGTTTAAATACAGGAAATAAGAATCTGCTTTTTGAAAAAGTATTTTTTGGGAAAAGTATATTGATGAGCGAAAACCGGCATCGCCAATTCTCGCAAATACTTTGGTTTTAATATTTGTAAAACTCTCGCAAGTGCACGAATCATTTCGTAGAAAATGATAAGTATACTCCCAAGGTCGATCTAAGGAAGGAATGTGATGTGCTTTTAATTTATTATTCAAACTTTTAAAAACTAAATTAAATCATAAACATCCGTCACGATATTTTGGGGTTTTTGTTTTTAATCTAATTGCGTAAAATTAAACATAGATTCAATAAACATTCATGCAAATTATGTTCATTTATAAATTACGAAAGATATTTATGGATATAATAACTAAGTTAATTACGTCATATTATTTAGGTATTAAAGATATGAATCGATATTTATCGATTCTCCTTTCAGATGTAATACCACCTTTGGTGCTAGATATTCTTTGTTAACTAAACAAATCAATTAACACCTACGTGGGTTGATAACTAATTTGGTTAATTAAATTAATTCCTTCTTCTAAGAGATTGAAAATGAATTATTTAAATGCCACCTTTGGCGGGTTACGCATACTTAAACTTTATTCAAGGTGTCCAAATTAAACCTAAGAATTTAGTTATCCGAGTACTAACTTTCAAGTTTTAAACCACTACCGAAAACACGTCATGTCAATACATTTTCAGATAATAATTCTTATAAAAACTTTTGAAATAGAAGCACTCTAACTACCTAAGATTGGTATTCATCAAATACAAGAAGACTACTCTAAATCGCAATTTGATAACTAAACCTTAAAATCTAATTTTCAAATTTAAGTTTGTAATGAAAAATAATATATTTCTCTCTAACATTCTTAATATAAAATCTTGAATAAAAAATAAAATCAATTCATTTTAGAGATTTTTACCTATTTAATATTTCGTAAGCATAACAACGTTATTATTATATCATGTTTACAAATGTACTAGCACAAGCTTAAATTTAATCGCATAAATTAAATATAACATGTAAGAATAAAGATAAAAATAACTCAAAAAGAAAATAAAATCCTTACAAGATTTTGATGCTATCTCGCTGCTAGAAAAACTCGGCGGAATTTGCACTCCCATTTATCAATCAAAAGCTAAAATATTACAAAATATAACTAGTTCTTCCCAAAAAGTGAAGAACTCTAAATCTAAGAAAATTAACTAAAACATAAGAAAAACTAGCTAAAACATAAGAAAAACTAAAAACTAAAAACTAAGAAACGAGAGAAAGAAAGAAGAGAGAAGTGAGTTTTGAAGGTGTTCTTGAAGTGAATGGAAGGGTATTTATAGTAGGATGGAGAGAAAAAATGTTAAAAAAATATTAAAAAATTAAAAAACGTGGTAATGGACATGCCTGAGAGTCATCAACGACGCCAAGACGACGTCATGGGTCACAGACGTGAAAAATGGGGTGAAAACGCTGCTGGCGCTGGAGGAAGCTTCTTCACAGTGGCTTGCCGCGCCGGGCTGCTGTTACATACAAGGCCGGTTGCCGCGTGAATGCAGAATCCCTCACAAGCGTTGGCACATTTAACAAGAACCCGCGTTAGCATTGGGACGGAGTCGGGAGTCACGCACATGGGCCATGGAGGCGGCGGCGTTTTTCTCCGTTTTGACATTTTTGATCTTTTTGACCCATTTTGTCCAATTTTTCCATATTTTTTGATCTTTACGCATTTATTTATTAATATTTTTGTGATGTATTGCTTCCAGCATTCCTCTTTGAGTCTTTAAGTTGCATTTTTAAGCCAAAATACCTGAAAAACAATAAAAATACCCGTAATTCCGAAAAGGACAAATTTATATAAATATATGATAAAACATATAAATATATATATTTTTAATCAATTAATGTGCATAAAAACATGGTTATTTTAGTGTTTTTTGAGCACTCATCATATATTAGTTGCATACAACTAATATACCATTAAGCAATTATTAACACTCCCCCTCAAGTTGGCGCGTAGATATCGATCATGCCCAACTTGCTTAGTGAACCGTATAATGCCTTCTTGGAAACTCTTTTGTTAAGTATATGTGCAAGCTGCTCTTCTGTAGGAACAAAAGGAAAACTAATAAGTTTGGCATCTAACTTTTCTTTTATAAAGTGACGATCAACCTCTACATGCTTAGTGCGATCATGTTGTACTGGATTTTGTGATATATCAATGGCTACCCGATTGTCACAATACATCTGCATAGTATTTTTGAGTTCGAAACCCAAATCCAATAACAAAGTTCTTATCCACAAGAATTCGCAAACCCCATGAGCTATACCTCTATACTCTACTTAGCACTCAGATCGTGCCACCACTTCTTCTCGCTTCTTACTTTTCCATGTAACCAAATTTCCTCCCACAAAGGTGAAATAACCCGATGTTGACTTTCTATCCGTAATACTTCCCGCCTAATCTGCACCGTGAATCCACGTACTTCAAGAGGATTGTCAGGTTTATGTAACATTACTCCCCTTCCTGAGCCGATTTCAAATACCTTAAAATTCTCAAGACATCATTCATATGGGTTCTCACTTGGATTATGCATTTAACCGACTCACCACACTTATCGCATATGCAACATCTCGGTCTAGTTGAGCTAAGTAAATCAAACGTCCAACCAATCTCTCGATAATGAGCTCGATCCGCTTGGTATCTGATCTCGGATACTCGCTAAACAATGGTTTTGCTCACGAGTTGTCCATAGGTTTGCAATCCAACATACCGTCTCTCGTTAGCATATCAATAATGTACTTCCTCCGACACGTATATATTCCTTCTCTACCCTCGGCTACCTCAATTCCTAAGAAGTATTTTAGTTCACCCAAGTCCTTCATCTCGAATTCAGGCTACTGCCTTTGTAATTTATCCATCTCAATAGTATCATCACCAAAGGATTACCATATCATCAACATAAATGGTTGCAGTCGTTACCTTCCCTCGTCGATGTTCTCGAGAAACAGTGTGGTCCGAATTACTCCGTTTGTAACCAACCTTTGCATGAACCGTGAAAACCTTCCAAACTAGACTCGAGGGATTGCCAGGCCATACAAAGACTTCCTCAATTTGCATACAAAATTACCGGAGAATCAACGACATACCCAAGCGGAAGACTCCACGACACCTCCTCGGCTAATTCTCCACGAAGAAACGCATTTCTGACATCAAACCGCCGAAGGGGCCAGTTTAGGTTAGAAAAGAAGTGAGAGCAGAACTCGAATCGTGTTCATTTTGGCAATGTGAGCAAAAGTCTCATCGTAGTTTATACCATACGTTCGAGTAAACCATTTTGCTACAAGACGAGCCTTATACCGATTTACGTGATCCATCACCATTATGTTTTATAAGAAATACCCATCGACAACCAATTGCCTTTTTCCTTGTGGTGGTAACACAAGTTGCCAAGTATCGTTTTTCTCTTTAATGCATCCATCTCTTCATCCATTTCCTTCCCTCCATATTGATCTCCCAACGCATCTTGCACTTTGTTAGGTATTGATACACCGTATATTTGATTCACAAATGATTTGTATGACTTAGATAATCTTTTTAAAGGGACATGAAATCGTCACCGGGTATTTTGATTTTGCATGAATATTTGGTTCATACCTTTTGGCTGTGACCTCGAGTAAGACCTATTTGCAACACATACTGTCCAACATTAGACTCGATGTTATTAGTATCAAGAGCAGTGTACATACCCCGATGAGCCGACCTTCAGTACCAAGGAGTTTGCTGATCAAGGGTAGGAGTAATGCCCCAGGGTACAGCTTCGTCTTCAATGTCATTTGTCAGAAGTGAATTTGGTGCTTGAATACTTGAATCATATGTTTCTCGCAATGACCGGATTCAATGAATTAAGTCTCATCCGGGTCTCATTGAAACATCGGGCCGCGACCCAACGCCTCCCCTCACCATGACATGCTTCGAAATATGTATTCTCTCCCCGACGAAAGCAAGACAAAAGTAGGAAAAATAACTCATGTCCTCAAAGAAGGTAACATCCATAGTAACATAATACTTTCTCAGGTGGTATGGAAGCACTGTACTTTCTCTCGATAACTTCCATAACCAACAAACACACATTTAATCGTACGGGCATCTAATTTAGATCTTTGATTTTTAGGAACATGCACAAAAGAAACACAACCAAATACACGGTAGGAAGATTATGAAAGGATGATAAGGAGACATAAGATGCGAGAATTTGGAATGGGATTTTTCCTAAGGACACTAGACGTGGGAGATTTATCGATGAGATGGGCGGAAGCTTGTACAAAGCATCACCCCAAAGGTATTTTGGCATATAAGCACTAAATAATAGTGCACGAGCCATATCAAGTAAATGACGTTTTTTTTTCTTTTTAGACACTCCATTTTGTTCGACACAAGTAGTTTGGTGAATAATCCCAATGGTTTTGAATTTTTTTGAAAAACATGATTAACATATTCCCCCATTCGTCGTAATCGGAGTGATCCGAATGATGCCATTATATTGTGTTTGAACAAAGGTATAAAAATTTTGAAAAACTGAAAAAACTTCATCTTTTGTTCTAAGAAGAGAAATCCACGATAACCTTGTACATTCATCGATAAATGAAACAAAATATCTCATACCCAAACATCAGAATGAATTAATTCAAAAGGAATAGTACTTTTATTAGAAATACTAAGAGAATAAGTAACACGATAGCTCTTGGCCAAAACACAAGTCTCACAATGCAACACAGTCTCATTAACACCAATAAATAAAGTAGGCATGGTGTTTTTCATAAGACTAAAAGATGGATGCCCACGATGCCACAACTAAATTTCACTTAGCTTATCTAACCAGAAGTCAACGCAGTGCTCGCGTGCTCCCGGTTTCTCCCCTCCGTAGTTCTAATCCAAGCAGAACAATCTGCTCCCCAGATACCCTCGACCAATTATTTCCCTGGTAAGAAGATCCTGAAAAATCACATACATAGGATAAAAGGTTACAAAGCATTTAGACTTAATATTCAACGCGGGACATATATTAAGTGATGAGATAAGTCGTACATATAAAACATGCTGGAGTCAGAAAGATGGAGTGATATTGAATCGACCGTCCTAAGACAGAAAGTGCCTCACCATTAGCATTTGTAACATAAGACACTCAAAGTGGGGAGATAACTCATTAAAATAAGATTTATCATAAGTCATATGATCGTACGCACTGTAATCAATAATCCAAGTATTAGACCCAACAGAGCGAGAAACATTTAAAGTCATACCAATCTTACCACGACCACTATCAGTAGGATACCTCCACATTCCAAAGGATGATTCTCATAGTATTTCGGTTCTTGGAAAATTTGCACTCAGCTTGTTTTTGCTTTAGAATGATATCCATTTTGTCGCTTTGCACGCATAAGTCCGCTTTGGTTTCAAGGCTGGGGATATAATTTCCAACAAGTCTCACGAAGATGCCCATGTTCATTGTAATAAGAGCGGAGAACGCGGTGATCGGTAAAACCCGCGAGGTCCCCGCCGATGAAGTTGGAATTGAATTTCCGTCCGAGGAAGTGCCTTTGATTCGTTTGAATGGCTAGGCTTGATACCTCAATACGTGCCCGACGAAGACACTCTCTTGCCGAGATTCGTCTTTACGTATGTAAAGTGCGTAGTCAAGCCTTGGATGGTCCGACATTCAAAGCAATTCGCCTTTTAGCACTATTATGTTTTGTATCAAGACCTCTTAAAAAGGCATGTACATGTTCAAGCTCCTTCTCCTTCTCGGGTACCACGTAAGGTCTTCCAATTTTTAATTTTACACGGGCGTTTCTCGGTCAATTTCACCATACATTTTTCACTTGGTAAAAAAAAGAGATACGGTTGCCCATTTTTTTCGCATACCGACAAACTTTTCATGACGAGTTCGCGAACTTGAATAAAGTCACTCATTTGTATGATAGATCGCTAAGGTATTTCATACGGCCTCAGCTTTCACATTCCTCCACCATTTGTAATACATCATCGGTGATGGCTCGAAATAGAATTGACGATACGACAAAGCCATCATCATCTTCCCACCTAGTATAGGCTTCATATCATCTTCGACTAGAGTCTGACTTGATCCGCATACATGTCCCATCTTATGCATCCCACGAAGATAAACGTAGACAACCAATCGCTTTTTCCTTCAAGGGTAACACGTTGCCAAGTATCGTTCTTCTTTAATGCATCCATCTCTTCATCCATTGCCTTCCTCCATATCGATCTCCCAACGCATCCCGCACTTTGTTAGGTATCGATACACCGTATATTTGATTCACAAATGATTTGTATGACTTAGATAATCTTTTAAAGTGGACATGAAATTGGCTACCGGGTATTTTGATTTTGCATGAATATTTGGTTCATACCTTTTGGCCGGTTGACCTCGAGTAGACCTATTTGGTAACACATACCGGTCCAACATTAGACTCGATGTTATTAGTATCGTAGTGTACATACCTCGGGACGAAACACCTTCAAGCATACTGAGTCATTGCAGGAGTAATGCAGGTGGTACGTTTTTCAATGTCATTTGTCAGAAGTGAATTTGGTGCTTGAATACTTGACCAAGCATCGTTTCGAACGACCGGATTCAATGAATTAGAAGTCTTATCTCGGTCTCATCAAACATCACGCGACTCACCTAACGCCTCCCCTCACCACGATAAGGCTTTCGAAATATGTATTCTCCCTCGACGAAGAAGATTAAAGTAGGAAAAATAACTCATGTACTCAAAGAAGGTAACATCGGGGGCTAATGCTAGGCCGACAGTGGGCATAACTTAAACCGAAAAAAGTGAAACAAAATTTCCAAAATCGAGGCCAAGTGCGACTCACGTAAATGGAGGGAGTGGACGGACGGCGCAGGCAGAGAAGCTCGGACGACGCGTAGGCGCGCGAGCCTCGGCCGCAAGGTGCACGAGCTGGACGGAGCGCAGGGCTGCGCGAGTTGTCAGCACGGGTGGTGCGCACAGTGGCAAGACGACGCAGATTGCCGCGACAGTGGCAAGACGTCGTACTGGCCGAACGGCGCGGCCGGGATCTCGCGAATTGGACAGCATGGATCGACTTCCGCGACCGTAATCGCGACGCGATCAACAAAGGCAAGAAGATTAACGACACCGCATAAAAATGGCACAAGGCGCGAGAAGGCTACGTCATGGGCTGAAAAATTTTTTCCTTTTCTTTTTTTTTCTCTGCTTTGATACCAAATTGAATATATTGGAAATGTATTTACGATCTTAAAATACAATGAACTAATACATATTTAAATACAGAAAATAAGAATCTACTTTTTGGAAAAGTGCTTTTTAAGAAAAGTATATTAGTTGCAGGTGATAAAGTATATTAGTTGTATACAAATAATATACCATTAATCAATTATTAACGCATCAATCAAAACCAAAACCTAAAAAATGCTTTATTTATTATTAATACAGCTAATCAAATTGGCCAAAGTCGTGGGACTATATCTTGCAAATTTGCTTGGGGGAGAATCATTCAAAAAAACACAAACAGGTAAGGTTTTGTAGTACAAAAAGTACTTTCAGACCATCAAATCAGAAAAAGCTTTCAAGATTGAAAAGAATAGCAAAGAAGCACTTAAAAGTTATTTTTATCTCTTACAAAAATTGAGGTAAGCAATTCAGAGCTTTTTCCCATGCATATTTGAATCCTTCCGATATAATTGGGAAAGATAAAAGAAAAATGAATTATTTAATTTGTTTACCTTAACATTTCCATTTAAAGATAGCAGTTTGAGCAGAAAGGCAAGATATATAAAAGAATCAGATTCCAGGTTTATCTTTTCAACAACTTATGAATAGCAACAACTCAATGCTTGTAACTAAAGAATGAGAGCATGGTAACAGTCAAAAAAGGGAAAATATATAAAAGAATCAGATTCCAGGTTTATCTTTTAGGTTAAGTCATTCATTTGGACTAGTGCTTGAACAACATGTCCACTCGAAATTCAAATCATGTTATGGGAATCAAGTCACGGCTTCATTAGTTTTCAATCCAAGCGCGATTAAACTGATCAAGAACTCTTTTGAACTCAGTAAGAGAGCATTAATAATTACAGATTTTCAAGTATGCTAGCTAGGTTCCAGAGTTTGAATGTAACAATACCTTCTGCGACATATTTCTACAGGTATTGGTTTATGTAAAATATAATAAATAAAAGACCGATGTAAAAACACTCACAATTTTCAAGCTCTCTCTTTAGATGCCACTATCTAAGCCAACCATTTGGGCAAAAGGAATAAGGTTTGTTGTTATGATTTAGTACTATAACTTTTGTTAATTAACATTCTAGTTTTATAGGTTGATTTAGTCCAATTTTTTTTTTTCATGTTTAGATCATTTCAAGTTTTCATCTCTCATCCCTAAATTCTTCCTTATTTGAATTTACAAATTATAAAATAAAAATATAATTTTTTGAATGAAGAAAAACATAGAGATTAAAATATATTTAAATGAGATATAAATTATTTTTATTTATAAATAAAGAGAAAAAGTATATATTTTTTTCTTTTTAACATTAAATTTAAAAGTGTTATATATAAAATGTTATTTTTAATAAAAATCTAATTTTACCTTAAAAAAAATTTAAAATTTTTAAACTAAATTGATTCTTTTTAAAAATTATAAAACTAAAATGTACTGCTTTTAAAAGAAACATAAATAAAATACCATTATTAAAAAATATATTTTAAAAAAAATTTCTATGGGAAATGAAACTTTTTTTTGAAAAAAGATTTTTTATTAATTTATTTAAATTAAATATACATGTAAATTATAATATATATATATATAATAAAAATTACTTGGCACGAGTATATTAGTTATTTTCCTAATAAAAATATATTGGTCGATTACGATTTGTTTTATTTTTATACCATTATTTTTAGATAAATTATAATTATGTAAGTTGTGATAATATTACATTATTTATTTAAAATATAATTATTTCACCTCATTGAAAGTAAATATATACTGATAAATTAAATACTGAAAATAAATTATGAAAGCTTTATTAAAACATTATAACATTAGCATGTTTTTAAATGATTAATTTAATGTTTTAATAATAAAAAAATATTTTCTCAAGTTTACACTCATATCACGTCAAAAATATTATTTTATTTAAATTTGAGATATTATTTTTATTATTATAACAACAATAATAATATCTATTTAGTTTAACATTTAAAACTTAAGAGAGAAAGAAATATTATCTTTTTTCAAAATCCAATAATACCTTAAATTGTCAGGTGTTTTTCACTAAATTTTATATTTTTTCACCTCCAATTTTTCTCTATTTATAATAAATATATATCCTTTTACATTAGCATCTGCATATTAGATAACATCATTAAGCGTAATATTTATTCATAAACGTAAAATATTCATATTTTTACTTATCTTAATTATTGATTCCTATATGTCAAAATTTTATTGAAAAATAAATAATTTATATACTTATGTAATTATTATATTACATGCAACAATATAATAATATGAATAAAAATATATGTATTCTTTAATCATATTTTTATATATTTCTCGTAAAGTTAGTCATTGGAAAATATTACAATACTAAAATATCCAATACCACTTACTTATCATTAAGTGATGTTTTTTTTTTTGTTGTTGTAGCGAAGTCAATCAACGATAAAGAATCTAAACGTGATCTATAATCTGTTAAATTTAATTAAATGGAGGAAATTTGTTAGATTTACGATTAAATTAATATATTTTATATTTATATCATATCAAATTGTTAATATATATTATATTATAAGTTTTAGTTTCAATTAATGTATTTGTATAATACACTTATATTTGTATAGCATACATATGCATCTTACTTAAAAGAACATAAATATATTCTTTAATCACATAATACAATATAATCACTCACTATTTTTAATATGGTATCAAAACCACTACAATCATCGTCTTTGTCATGCATTGCTCTGATAACCTTTTGCAGGTACCACAGTTATTGGCTCATCTCAATCTACACAATTATGTAAGTCTCGCAAGTATATGCACCTCCCACAAAAGTTGTGCGTCACACGCCACCCTCAGGTCTTGCTGACATCATCAGTGATGTCATACTGCCACTCAAGAAATCAAAGAAGAACCAAGAAGAAAGCAATAACTTGTAGTTGACCTACGATCAATGGGATTTACTACCCAATCAACATCAGAGAATGCACAAAGTGTAAGAGGAGACTAAGCTGAGTAGAAAAAATCATAGAAGATAGTGTCCTTTAAGTATCATAGAATGAGTAGAATAACAACATAGTGAGTCAATCGTGGAGCAGATAGATACTGGCTCACCTTATGAACATAAGAAAATGTCTGGACGAGTAACTGTGAGATAAATTAGGCTGTCAACCAATTGTCTGTAAAGAGAGGGATTAGACAATGGTTTCCCTCAAAGGGTGTCAGATGTGTATTAAGTTCAATTGGAGTGTCAACAATCTTATTGTCAATGAGTCCAGTTCGAGATAAAGGTCATATGCATACTTGACTTAAGTAATATAAAGATCATCTATGGAACGAGTGATCTCAAGACCCAAGAAATAGTTGAGATGTCCAAGGTCTTTCATCTCAAATTGTTGACTAAGAAAATCTTTTTTAGATGGATGTTAAAAATGACTTCCTTAATGAGGATCTGCATAAAGAAGTCTATATGCAACCTTATCATGGTCTTTTTGTTGAAACAAACAAGGTTTGTTACATTCGATGTGCACTTTATGGCCTTAAACAAGATCCACAAGCTTGGTTTGCCAAGTTCATCTCTACCATATGTGGCTTAGGTTACACTGCTGGTTCTTATGATTCTGCCTTATTTTTTTGTCGTAATGATAAAGACACCATTTTGCTTCTCCTATATGTGGGTGATATGATCATAATTGGTGATGACCTTAGTGGCATTCAATAACTCGAGGATTTTCTTAGTCAGTAGTTTGAGATGAAAAACCTTGGACATCTCAGTTATTTCTTGGGTCTTGAGATCACTTGTTACATAGATGGTCTTTATATTACTTAAGTGACAGTAATACTGTTGACACTCTAGTTGAACTTAATGCATATTTGACACCCTTAGGGGAGAAACCATTGTGTAATCCCTCTCTTTATAGACGATTGGTTAGCAGCCTAGTTTATCTCACGGTTACTCATCCAAACATTTCTTATGTTGTTCATCATGTGAGCCAGTATTTGTCTATTCCACGATCGACTCACTATGCTACTATTTTGTGCATTCTACGATACTTGAAGGACACTCTCTTCCATGGTCTTTTCTATTCAGCTCAGTCTCCTCTTGCACTCCATGCATTATCTGATATTGATTGGACAGAAGATCACACTAATCGCAGATCCACTACAGGTTATTGCTTTCTCCTTAGTTCTTCTTCGATTTCTTGGTGAAGTAAGAAACAAACTTTTGTGGCCCGCTCCAGTATTGAAGTAGGATATCGTGCTTTTACTGATACCACATATGAGCTCCTTTGGCTACAATGGCTTCTTAATGATGTGGGTGTGTCCACATCCTCTACTACTCCCCTTTATTATGACAATCATAATGTCATTCATATTACTCACAATAATGTCTTCCATAAACAGACTAAACACATCGAGATTGTCATTTTATTCATTCTCATCTTGTCCATGGTGCTCTCAAGCTTTTCTTCGTCTATTCCAAATATCAATTTGCAGATATCTTCACCAAGATACTTCCTAAGGGATGCACTCGTGATTTGGTTGACAAACCCAAGTTGGTCTCACATCCATCTTGAGTTTGAGGGAGACTGTTAATGTATATTATGTTATTGGTTTTAGGTCCAGCTAGTTTACTTGTATATTACATTTGTACTTGTACTATACTTTACTTGTATCACACACATATGTCTCCTATATAAAGGTATGTACGTATATTCCTTGATTATAGAATACAATACAATCTTTCAATATTTATAAAACAAATAAAATGTATATAATTCATTTTATATTTTAATTGATATATTTTATAATGTGTTCTAATCAAATATAGACCGAATTACAATTAAAATTTTAAATAAATATATATTTTATTTTATAATTTATTATCTTTAAATTTTATATATACCATAATTAGAGTCGTATCAACGTAGAAGTCAGAAGGGATATATGTTCCATCTCAATTTTTGCTAAATAAGATTTTAAATATAATATTTATAAAATTATAGATAAATTACATGTATAAAATATAATTATATCTCTTGAATTTTAACCTTTTAATACTTAATACTTCAAAAAAATTAAATATTTTGAACATATTTTATTCTAAATACTTATAATAAATTCATCTTATTTTTTAATTAAAAATAAATAATAATTGAAAAATAAATAATATTATTTTTTAATATATATATATATATATTATCTCTACCAAATATAAATTATAAATCTACTACCATAGTTACTTGATATTTTATTTCAAAAATAAATAAAGATATTAAATCTTCGTACCTATTAAAGCGTTTCTTATTATTTTAATTTTATTAGTTATAAAAATAAGTTTTAATATAGATGTATTAATTTAAAATTAAAATATGATATATATATATATATATTATTTTATATAAAAAAATAATTCATAAATAAGTTATAATACAAATACAACACCAAAAAAAATTGATTTATTTAAATTTAGATTGTTTCTTATCGAATTTATATTAATTTTTTTCATATTTTATTCAAATGAAATCGGATTAAAATTAATAAAAAAATCATTTTTCAATGTATGTCTAATCCTTTAAACCTCTCCATCTAATTCATATTCATGTCCCGATGATATCATATAAAAAAGTAAAATTTAATACATACGATACTTTATATATCAAGATGTAAGACTTGGAATAAATGGTTCGAAACTGGTAATTTAAAGAAATAGGACATATTTGGAATAAATGGTTTGAAACAGGTCATTTAAAGAAATAGGACATATTTGGAATAAATGGTTTGAAACAGGTCATTGAAAGAAAATTTCAGCCTCCAATAGTCAAACTTTGAATGACATGTCCTGAGACCTGAGATGCAAAAATGTTTTTTTTTTAATACAACAAAACACTGTTAGAATTTAGCAAGAGAAAAAAGAAACCAAAAAGGATCGAAGCAGTAGGTTCGAATCCCCAGCACTGAGGTACTTTCATATGATCAAAAGGTATGGAATTTAAGCTTTATGGATGAATTACTTTTCAAGCTACAAAACTTCCTTACTTGGGTATAATCTTAGCATCCCTAAGTTTCATGTGCTTTTTTATTTCTCTCTCTCTGCATCATCTGGCGAAAACAGTCCCAATTCACCATCCCTGAGGAACCTCAGAGATTGAAGTCACAAGAGAGTGAATCAACAAATCTGGTTTCTTTTAAGTGTATATAGAACTGGAAAGCTTCCAGAAGATGGCTGGTGCTAGTCCCATGACTGATATTTCTACAGATGGGGATACAGATGATAAGAATCAAAGGGTAAAGCTACTTTCATCTCTGTTTGTCTCTAAGCCTCTCTGGGTTTCCATATCGCGTTCTTCAAATTTTTTTTTCCCTGCAAATTTAAGTATTTTGGCTGTGGTCTTAGTTGAGCTGCTACTTATCTTGCATTTTGAGTTTTCCAAATATGCAGTTTGACGGAGGTCAATATGCTATTAACGGGGTTTCTGATTCCAGTGATAGGTCAAAGGACAAATCGGATCAGAAGGTGATTTTGCAGCAACTTTTTGCATGAATTGATGTGTGTTTGTGACTTTGTATTTTTGTGTCTCTGTATGAATACATGTATATAGGAGATGTAAGTCTAAAGAGTACTTTTTTTTTTAAATACAAATTGCTTGATTGTAATTTGCAGACTCTCCGCAGGCTTGCTCAAAATCGTGAGGCAGCAAGGAAGAGTCGACTGCGGAAGAAAGTACAGTGTTTCTATTACTTTTTTTTTTTACTATTTCCATTCAGCTTTTCAACTACATGTTTTCTGAAATGAGCAATGATATGTAGGCCAATTTTGGAGTAATTCCGAGTTAGAGTTATAGTTTTGTTATTGGTGCTATAAGTTGCATTGAGCTCCAGCTAGGACTTCCCAACTTTGGGTAGGTGTCATTTCTTCTTCAGGAGCTTTTTCTTTGTGTTTTTTATGAACCGAGATGATCAAATGATTTTTGTAAATTGATCAGTGGGAAGACCCCGGTTTTATAGGGAAACAATCCTAGAAACAAACTCCTTAAAGCTATTGATTATCAGTTAACATCACCTTGCGACGACCCTCTTCACGTCGTATCTCAGCAAAGGCTTCCTCCGTCGACTGGAAAGTGTCTCGCACTACCACTTGACTTCTTTACTTCGTCCAGATTTCGATTCAGACCCGGCAGGAAGTCATAGACTCATTCATTTCAAGTTCATGCCTCTATTTGAAAGTACACTGAGTGCATGATAAATAATCATAAAAAAATAGGTCAAGATTGGAGATCAAAGAAGTATTGGGTGACTGAATTTGAACCCTGTTTCATTGCTTTTAACTTTAGACGGAGTTCAAATATTTGAGAAGTGTTTCCAAAGTCTGATTACATTTGGCTAGTACCATCTCAAACCTCTTTTGCAGTTTTAAAAAAGAAGTGATGGCAGTTGATTTTAGGCTCCATAGAATTGATAAGTTAGGCATGAACATTGGAGTTGTTGATCAGCCATTTATCATAAGAAGGATCAGTTGGGGAAGGAGCAGGGTTACTACTGGTGAGATGACCCAATTTACCCCGACCACAGATGATAACTGACAGATTGAGCCCATTGTAGGTAATTTTTCTGACCAGGGTTACTACTGGAAAGAGTAGTGACAGGAGGGATTTGGCGCTGGCCGTAAGTGGCAGAATCAGAGTTTCCATCAGTCATGGCTGTCTCCTTATTATCCATGTATATTTTTTCTTTAGTCCATAGTGTCACGACCTTAATTTTTTTAGTATTGATCGTGCGACACTTAGCACCGTCCGTTGCACTAAGCCTGCCCTCTAACCCGAATGTAACTCCAAAGAGAATAGAAAGAGAGTTTGCAAAGAATGCTTTGTATTGCTCTAGAGAGAGTTTATGTTACAAATGCTAAGAATTCCCAAGATGATTACAAATGAAGACCAATAGGTCTATTTATAGTGTGACTTCTAAGCTTAAGAATGTGCCACCACTTTCTAGATAATTCTAAGCCTAGAATATACAAGAGTGTTCTAGGTTTATGTACAATGTGCCACAAGGCTCTAGGACTTTCTAGCCAACTCTAGAGTCTTCTAGGTTTGTCTAGCTCCTTCATGCACGTTCCGGGATGTTCCGTAAGCTTCCAGCGGCTTCTACATCCTTCCCGAACCATCCGGCATGTTCTAGAACATTCCAGCCCATTCTAGCACCCTCCAGCGTGCTCTAGAACATTCTAGGGTCTTCAAGCTTGAGTTGAGTCCGTCCAACTCCAGCCCTTTTTAGACTTCTCTAGACAACTCTAAAACTTTCCATGTGTCTAGATCCTTTAGGCAGCCAACATATGGATTTTTAGGGGCAGTTTGGGCGGGACGTGACAATAGGCTCTGATACCATATGAACAGAGATGTTCAAATGATTTTCGTAAATTGATCAGTGGGAAGACCCAAGGTTTTATAGGGAAACAATCATAGAAACAAACTCCTTAAAACCAGGGATATTTACATCATAAGATATTTACAGATAAGTAACATTTATCTTAACAATAAAATTGATTTAAATTTAAACTAAATTAGATTGAAATCTGATTAATTATTTCTGATTTAATTATTTCATCTACAGTTTTGATTGTCATTACAACGAATTCAATTCAGAGATTAAGGCTGTTCTATCAGGCCAGTTGATCTTTAGGATATATTTTATGGTGCTCAGCTTATACCAATTATTACAGATTTGGTAGAATATATTGAAATAATAAAGATAGAGCTTGCATGGGTTAGTAAATCCTTGATTAGTCTTGGTATAATATGATTAGCAACTAATTATATTAAAAACTTAAGTTGGAGAGGTTCGAACTAAGACCTTTGATACCATGTTAGAAGATGATAAGCAACCATTTCTATTAAAAGCTTAAGCAGTTAGGAAGTGGGATACTTATCCTATTATTTGTTATATTTGGGTCCTAATGAGTCTTATAGAGCAATTAAGCTTTGAGTTGTACTGTGCTATCTGCTTGCTCACAGGTGTTTTTGTGTATAAATGTTTCTATTCAATGGATTGCTTCTTGATGAAAAGTAGTTATTGAAGAATTCAACAAGGTGTGAAATACTAGCATATCTCATGATGAGGACCTTCCTAGGTTTGTTGATGGCCATTTTTCTTCTGTGTTTATGGCTGCCACAATTGCCAAGTGCAATACCTTAGATAGTACAGAGCCTAGGAAAACCCAATTGCTACCTATTTTCTGAATGCTTTATTTTATGTACACTTTCTATTCTATATATAGTATCAGAATGACACCACAAATTTTGTGTCAAGTCCTTAAGTCTGGCTCCGTTTCTACTTTTTATACCGGATGTTTAGGGGTTTTTATGAATCAGCCCCTTTTTCCTTCATACCCTGTAACTTGTCACTCAAAAGTCAAAACCAAACCTTGTTTTTCCAAACCCCAAACTGTCAAGGTATACAACTCTAAATTCCTAGGGAATCCTAAATTTCGTATAGAGAGTTGCTCTGCATTTTTTACCAATGGGTTTGGAGGTAAAGTCACAGACTTGAACTTATCATGCGTTTTTAAGCATATAGCGAGGCCCTTTTATGGCTGAGCCATAGCTAAAGCCTTGATGGTGGTTAATATGTCTTTAGCTTCCTTCTTTTTGTATGCTTAACTAATTGTTTTTTCTAGCTTTATTTGCATGGCTTGGAGCTTTGTTGGGTTATAGATATTACCAAGGGTTGTCCAAGTGACTGCAGCCCCATCCATGAATCAAAATATGTCCTTTGGTCTAGCAATTGTTATCAAATTTTCATTCTCTTTCATAGTGGTTCAAAGGAAGCCTGTAGAGAAATGCTTGGTGATGAATTTTAATAAATTGTATCTAATTTATGTTGTTTTGTAAAAGGCATGCATTTGTTTTCAATATTTCTGGCCGTTGAATTTTCACATTAATAGTTTAATAGCTGAAATTGTGTCAATTCTTGTCGAATTTTGTTTTCCTCTAGGCATATGTCCAACAGCTGGAGAATAGTCGCTTGAAGCTGACTTCATTGGAGCAGGAGCTTCAGCGGGCACGCCAACAGGTTATAGTTATTTATTTCTTGATTAACATCTTTGCCTATTTTACTCCAACTTGGCCCAGTATGTTAACTCTCTTCTAAGAAACTCATGGAATCATTGATTGCAGTTTTGTTAATATTTTTTTCTTTTTCTCCCTTTTTTTCTTACAGGGAATCTTCATTTCTAGCTCTGGAGACCAAGCACATTCCATGGGGGGAAACGGTATTTCTTTTTCTTTTTTCTTTTTTCTCAGGGTTTTGGGTTTTAAAAATGTCTTCTAGGGAGTAAGGCAGAATAATATCTTAAAATGATAGATGAAACATGCACTAGTGAAAGAATTTTGTTGGAAGAATGAAGTCCCAAGTTATTCAATGACATGTAAAATGTCATGTGGTTACAATATTGTTGAATCATATGAAGACAGAAAAAGAAAGGACTTTTTATGAGATGCTAAATTCACAAAATGCAGGGCCAGTCTTAGGGTAATGATCATTGATTTCAAAACACAAGCATAATTTCGTTCCTATTGTACAATCCACTCCGTTTCCATATTACACAATTTTTTAAATTCCCTTATCTTAATAGTTGTGTAGCAATTTTCTCTCTACACTCCCTTATAAATGTCAACCATTGAGATAAACGAGTGTAAAAAGTTAATGCCATTGATCTTGTCCCATATTATATTGTGAGTTAGTGTGCATTTACTATTCCTATATATATATATATATAGGGTGGAGTACATATGACATTATCTTATTGATAATGTGTTGCTGAGGGAGGGGAAAACGGAGTCATGTAATTTACGTATGCTTCCTGGTGGGATGAACAATTGGCATGTGTTTGGGATTTTGGGTATGATCATGTGTGATCCTTGTGGTTCCTTGAATAGTTCCAAGTTGAGATTGTGTCGAGTTGGAGAAGTGGACCAAGCTGGGCCACATTTGGCCTGAGTCCTTAGGCCCAATCGATTAGGCATCATCATAGGCTGAACAGGTTAAGGAACATTTTTTGACTAGTCAGGGGTAACTTGGTGAGGGCATTTGTGAGGAATAGTCCTAAGGATGCTCTTGGGTTTTAGGGGTTCCCTAATCTTATACCTTATAATCTAACATCAAGCTCTCATTCTTCTGGTTTGTGTCAAGGTGCAAGAGTGAATCGGTTTCAATATGGAGTGATTACTATCACGTGTCTCATTCGATGTCTCTTTGGGTCTGATCATAAGTCATTTGATGTGTCTCTTCAACTTCTTATCATAAGTCATGCAATGCGTCTCTTCAACTTCTGATCGTGCATGGAAAATGAATGCTCTTTTTTTGTAACTTACAATGTCTTTTCAACTTCTTTCGAATTCGAATTTTGAATTATGGATTTGAATTTTGGTGGTGGCTATATAGTTTTTGAAATGTTTGAATTTGTTTACACATTGTTTCATCAAAAAAATAAAATAAAAAATCCTTGGTATTATTCTCAGAGAAACCATGTCATCAATCATGTTTTCCACTCTTGCTCAGTTTTTTAGGTCGATGGTTGTACCTATTCAAGTAAGGTTTTTCACTTTGTTCTCTCGTTAACATGTGTACAAAATGAGCTAAGAGTTTGAAATTTGGGTTGGGATTCCTTAGTGATCAAATTGGAATTCTCTATCAAAAACTAAAATAACTTTACTCATTTTTTTAGGCCCGTTCTTGTATATAGTCAAACGAGAAACTTAGTTTGAAAAATGTACTTTTCTAACTATTTTACCAAGCTTGGATGATCAGTAAGTGACTCTTAATGCTCTTTAGGCACACATATGTTTGGGCTTGCATGTTTTAGTCCGTTTGGAGTATTTTTTGCCAATGAGAGACGAGTTTGGAATATTATCTTTTTCCTCGACGAGAGCAAGTTCACGTTAGATGAGGGACTCATATAGTGTCATTATTGGGTGACGGTAATTCCACCCTAGAGACCACTTTGGCTTTGTTGGCCTTAACTTCCCGGTCTTCATAATACATCTTCCAAACATCCCTTTGGTTCGTAGGAAGGTTCACCAAAGGATCTTAAAAAACCATGTCGCCAACTAGTTGATCTAAAGAGAACGATTTCCAATGCATGAGGTCACCAAGTTAGCTCATCGTGGACGACGTGAGGCGAATTCAGAGTGTTTACTCCTTTTCCAAGGATGTTGTAGCCATCCCTGCAATACCAAGTTAGATCACAAGGATCCTCCTATTCCCATCCCGTTTGTCACTTTCCACGTGGAGGCTTTCGATGTTGGGTTGAGGTTTCCCTTTTCATAGTCAGTATGTATTTTCCTTTAGGCACTAGACCAACCCTCAACCAGCTTAATTCTAACTCGTGGCGAGCTCTACCATGCATGCCGAGATGTGATTCAAATTAGGTATGCTTGAACTCAAACATATGTACACTATCAAGAAGAAAAGGGTGAATGAGGGTCAATTTTACCTTTTAACTAGGTCGGGGAAAGGGTTAGTTTTAAACTTGCATGAGTCCGTTTGTGACTGAAAGATGGATTCCCCTACATCTCGGGCAACATAGGTTATTTTGGCAGCGTTGGAGTGATGCATGTCTCCTTGAAGTTAGATACTTTCAGCCTGGGGTCCAAGAGAGGTAGACTTCACAATTACGATCCTTACTAATCTCAATGGAATTGTGTCAAGCATATTCATCAATTCAATGAAGAAAAATAAACTCTTGAGGATCTCTTAATCCTAGACCATTTAAGGGCTTCGGGAATTTGGATTGAGCCCAAAGATTTAGGTTGTCTTGTAATTTAGTCTGAACTGTGTAATTTTGTCAAGGGTTTTAACTATTTTTTTTCATCTTTGCGATTATGGATTTCTCTACTTTAGATATTTAGGACTTATACAACAGTATGGTTGGGTTTGGACCCTTCTAGCTTGGCAGCATTCCACCACCTACTTCGAAACCTATCGTTCCTATAAGGGAAAAGTCATTTAGGTGGAGGTTGAGGAGGTAGCCCGACCTATCAAAAAGAGGAAGAGCACTAGATCCAACACCCAACTCAATGGGACTTCCAAGGCTATTGGGGTGGACGAGACCGTGAAGATTCTAGATGTTGATGACAATACACTTCGAAAATGAAAGTTACCTTTTAGGATCCACCTGTTAATTCCTTCAAAGGGACATTTTTTGACTGGCCTAAGATGATGGATGAGCTCTATAACTATTTCGCCGTTCTTGGTGGCAAAGAGTAGATTAAGAAAGCCTTGGCTAACGAGCCGAACTCTATTTATTTAATGGTGGCTTGTCGATTTCTTGAGTTAAGACCCTTCTTAAGATATACCTAGCTTATATAATTTTCCAAGGCTCTATTTGTTGATGTCTTATTTTTGTTTTCTAGGGCCCTTCTTTATTCCAATAAGGGGACTTGATACAACAAACCTGAAAGGCTACAATAGAGGAAATTGGCAAGGAGTTAGAAGTCTAGGTGGTCGAACTCAATGCTATTCATAGAAAGCTAAAGTACAAAGAGGCCATCATCCTCAATCTCAAAAGTGAGTTGGACAATGTCAGGGTCCAATTGCAAAGAGAGTATCTCATGGAGAAGAAATGGTCTAATGAGTTGGAGGCACTAAACACTCGACTTCATGAGGATTGCACTATGGGCTTCTACGAGGGTGCAAGCAAAGTATTGGCCGATTTTGAAGAATTGATCAAGTTGGATATTCCAACCAATGTGGGCATGAAACACAACCTTGATTCCCCGAAAGAAACCACTAACACCAATGGCAACACCACGGATGAAGAAGAGGGTGAGGGATCAACTCGGGACCTCCAATCATCTTAATAGGTTGTTGCTTTTATTTGTTGAAGTATTTATAAGAGGGGATGCCCTTTAGTTGTTTTAACCAATTATAATATTAAATATTAAATATTTAGTTTCCTTATTAGTTTATTACAAATTTAAGATTTTAGGTCTCATTGTCTCTATAAATATGCATGCAACCCTTATTTTTATTATAAATGAAAATTAGAATGTTTTTTGATTTTTTGATTCTCCTCTCAACTTATTTAATATTCACTAGAAAAATATCATATTTTACCTATTTTATATTTCTACTTGAACTTGTTTAAGACATTTTATAATTTAGCTCTATTTTACTTTTATCATTATTTTAGTTAGCTTCAGTCCCTTTTTTGAGCTGGTTTTCATCCGGGTAGATATAGCTGAATTTAGGTCGTAAGCCTTCATATTGGCATACTTGGGCCAACTTTTTTGGCTCTATAGTTTCCCGTGGCTTTGTTCGTTGAAGGGGGTTTAACTATCAAATTCAAAGGAAACACTAATCAATAATTAATAATATAAAGCTCGCACAAAAAATACAAATAAAAAATAAATTATACATTAGTTGTAAAAAAATTGACAACTAATTTTTTTTAACCAAAAAATAATCAAAATATGAGGTTTTTTATACAATAAAAAGTTTACTTAAAAAATAATCTAGTTATACATAAAATTTAAGCTTAAAACATTCACTTAGAATATAAGTTGAAAAATAACGTTGAGAAGGGGCACTTGTACTGTGTGTTAAGTATAATCTAACTTTCATAAATATTATAAAATTTTATGCGCAAAAAATATTTTTAATTGAGGAGGAGCACATGCACCTCTTAATTATCAAATAGATCCGCCTCTAGAAGGGACTGGGTTTGTTACTCAGTACGTTTGGGATCATTTTTTAAGTCTCACTTTGGCCATTAAATTCATTTCATTAGGCAGCTAATATTGTATGTTAACTGCAACTTTGTGCAGGGGCCATGGCATTTGATGTGGAGTATGCACGTTGGCTGGAAGAGCAAAATCGGCAAATTAATGAACTTAGAGCAGCAGTTAGTTCTCATGCAAGTGATACAGAACTTCGTATTATTGTCGATGGTATTGTGGCACACTATGATGACATTTTTAGATTAAAGAGTACAGCGGCAAAGGCTGATGTTTTCCATTTGCTGTCTGGCATGTGGATAACTCCTGCTGAGCGCTGCTTTTTGTGGCTTGGTGGTTTCCGTTCATCTGAGCTCCTCAAGGTGAGGTCATTTTTATGTTTTAGAAATAATAAATGTATAAAAATATTGTTGACCTATGTCACAAGCTTAAGCTTTTTGAAGAATTGGTGATCGACAAGTATCAGAGCTGGAGGTGTTGTTTCTCTCTCAACACTTTTCTAACATGGCTTGATTGTCTTTTTTGTATATTGTTCTTCACACGTTTCCTTTCATCTTAAGGCAGATTATTGAGATCAATTATTATGTAAGGTTTACTAACCTCACATAAATGTGCATGATTGTGCTCTTTTTCTTTTCCTTCTTAATGTTCTAAATTCTTTCAATAGTAGTTTTAACTACATGGTTTAATTGCTTAAAGTGTTCTAAATACAAAAATTTCCTATCCAACCTAAACAAAATGTTTCTATCATGTGGTTTGAGATTGAAATATATGATTATGGATGCAGCTTCTTATTAATCACTTGGAGCCTATGTCAGACCAGCAGTTAGTGAGAATTACTAATTTGCAGCAGTCCTCACAAGAGGCAGAAGATGCCTTAACTCAAGGTATGGACGCATTGCAACAGTCCCTGGCTGAGACATTGTCGAGTGGAAATCTTGGTTCCTTGGGTTCATCTGGAAATGTGGCCAACTACATGGGTCAAATGGCCATGGCAATGGGTAAGCTAGGGACTCTTGAAGTATTCATACGCCAGGTAATCTTTTACGCTTTATTTTCTCATTTTATATTTCACAATGAACAATGAATTTGCAAAATTATATAGTACTTTAGGATCTTAAAACATTTTTGCATGTTTTCTTTAGTTTTATTTTTATAGATAAAAGTGTTTCAAATCTTTGACTTGAAATGGGGAGGCTGTTTTATCTACCATCATTTTTGTAACTTGGTGATTTGGTTATGGGGGAATGAAACTCTTAATAAATATTCGTAGAAGATTCCAGGAATCAATTTTGATCATTAGTTATTTAATTTGGACTTTTCTAGAGTAGTTGTCTCTTCTAAAAGCATGCTCAACTCAATCAAACTAAGTTTGTAATCCTCATTCATACACACTACAACAAGAACATTGTATCTACTTGTATGGAGCAAAAGAAAGGACAATTTTCCTCACTTTTTTGCTCCACCTTCATGGTTGCATTACTTAAAAGTTCTTGTGTGGCTATTGAAATTAGGCTGACAATTTACGGCAGCAAACCCTACAACAAATGCATCATATATTGACAACACGCCAATCTGCTCGTGCACTTCTTGCAATACATGATTATTTCACGCGATTACGTGCTCTTAGTTCTCTCTGGCTTGCCCGTCCTAAAGAGTAGACATGTCATTTTCAGTGTGTTTGTCGAGATGCTTGATCACAATCTGGGATCCTGCAAAGAACCTTTACCGTCACAATTGACTCTCATTTAGAATGCTTGCTGATGCAAGATCTTTGCTACAATTCTTCCTCCATTGATCATTTGTTGTGTCAGTAGTGTCAATGATCCTGTATATCATTAGTATTAGTCTTTCTAATGCTCATCATAATTAGGATGCTGTGTATTAGTCATCCTAATGTAAAGGTATGGGGCTGGAGGAATTGTTTGTGTTTGTAGCAGTATCATTATAATTGTAATTGATATCGAGATGAATTTTGAAAAAGTGGAATGTATCAAGTGCAACTCCTTTTAGGGGAAGTACTGTGCAGTGACTAATTATTAAAGCTATAGTAATTAGATAGCAGATAAAGAGAATAAGAATCTCATTTATTTTTATTTATTTAATATGTTTCTCGCTATAAAAAAAAATTATCCAACAGCTCTATTTTTGTAAACGTAGGATGATGGGAATTATCATTTTCAAAAACCAAGTTTCCATCAACAATCTCCAAGTCCAGGATTAACAAAAAGAGCCCAAATAATAATCAATTTTGAATGCATTAAATGGAGCCCTGAGTCATGTTTCAAGAAGGAATGAAATGAAATTTCTATTATATGATCAATATTGTTGCGATATATATATATATACTTTTTTATATTCTGACATTTAAACACTGTTTATATCTTTTGATTAAAATATCTAAAAATATTTTAAATATTGTTACATTATTTACAGAATATTGTTTAGAAAAAATCATTTTTATCAACATATCATGAATATTATTATAAAATTGTCGATAAATATTAATAAAATATTGTTTTATATTAAAAAAATTATTTTTTATTTTTTAAATAATTTACCTTTAAATTTATCTATTTATAATTTTTTTATCTTCAATCAAAATATTATTTATTTATGACAATATTTTATATTTCTTTTCATATATATATATATATATTATTTATTCATTTTTAAATTTAATTTACTATTTTTATTTATAATCTGAATAATTATTTTATATTTTAATTAATGATTTTGTAATATTATGATTATAAAAATAAAATTGAGATCTTAAATATTTTATATTAAAATAAAATAAATAAATAATTTATTTTTATTTTTAATAATTTATTTAAACATGTAAAATGTATATTAAACATGTAACTAGTATATATGTTGTTTTTTCATCATTAATTGAAGTTTTTTTTAAGCATACAAATAAGATAAGGATTGATATTATACTTTTTTGTCAAATAAAAAGGTAAAATAAAATTTGAGTAAATAAATGAATTTTTTTTGTCAAATATTATTGTTAAATTTAAAGTATAAACAAAAATAAAAAATACTTAAATATATTCGATTAATTTTTTTTAAATTAGTATGATAAATAAATCATATAAAATAAAGTTATAATATGCTTTTGAACCATGTTATAAATGTATTCATCATTACTGCTAAAACCATAGATGCTTTGTTTTGCAGAATTGCAATCGCTTTGATTTTTAAATCAATGTGTACTTCATTTCCCCTTTCTTTGTTTTCTCCTTTTAACATTGGACGTTAATGAAAATTTGAGGTTTGGCATTTGATTTATGAACGAAGGAAAAGTTGTTCTCCACCCGCAATTCCACGAAGTACGGTGTTTTTACCCGAGGCCTTTCCTGATTCTGAAATTATTAATTGATCATGGGTCGTACACACTCACTCACTCTCACTCACTCTCACTCTCACTCTCACTCTCTCTCTCTCTCTCTCTATATGAACGAAGGAAAAGTTGTTCTCCACCCGCAATTCCAGGAAGTACAGTGTTTTTACCCGAGGCCTTTCCTGATACTGAAATTATTAGTTGATCATGGGTCGTACACACACTCTATGTATATATAAAAAAGTTTAATTTATTTTGGAGGCAGTTATTTGAGTCCACAAGTTCCTATATATACACACATGTATAGGTAGACAAAACATTATACTTATTCTATATAATTTATATCTTAATTAAATATTCTATTTGATATATATATGTATAGTTTAACATTTTTTTTAGTACTCCAATTAAATTATGTAGATGAAGGATATCTCAATTTTGATCCCTATATTAATTGCGGTATTCAGCTCTGCATTAGCAATTTCAACATTTGTTTTTCATGATCACTCTTAGAAACCCAAGCCTAACCCTTAACCCAAAAGCTAGCTTGTGAGTTAGAGGATTGACTAGACTTATAAGGAGTATTGTTGCTTTACTCTTGTACGTGTGGACTTAACATCCCCCTCCACACTGGCTGTAGTCCGGATTACTAAGACGGATCTTGGATGACACAGGCCAACGGGAGTACGAGGAAGCCAAGAGCCTAGCTACGATACCACGTGGAAGAGTATAGAGATAAGAAGAAATAATGATTTAATGTTGTATTGGTGTGTTTAATGTGCATAGATAACCTTATTTATGTGATTGTAACAAGTGTGAATGCGCAGTGAAATAGTGGAAGTTGTAGTACGAATGTAAGATGAAATAATGTACAGAAGTACAAGTGAAGTAATTACAATATCAAATATAACTTAACGATCCCCCTCAAACTCAAGGAGGAAGAGAAACAATCAACTTGAGTTTGAAACTAATTCTTGAAATCTACCTGTAGATGAGATTTGGTGAAGATGTCCACCGGTGTTTGATCCATGGAGGATATTGATTTGAGATAAACATTGTCTTGAACATAAGCTGATTTAACAAAATGACAATCAATCTCGATATGTTTTGTTCTGCTCATGAAATACATTATTGTGAGCGGTTAATCGAATGTAGCACTACGATTGTCCCAATATAGGATAGTTAGTAGCTTGATTAGAACACCCATATCGCTAAGTAACCAACGGAGCCAAAGAAGTTCTTGAGTGGTGTCGCAAAGAGCACGATATTCTGGGTTCAAGGCCTTGGATCGAGAGTGAGAGATTGTTTCTTGCTTCGCTAAGATATAAGAGAGTTTCCAAGAAAGAAACAATATCCGGGCAGGTGGTAGAGCGACATCGGTTGGGTCACCGCCTAATCAAGATCGTAGAGGCGAAGAAGAGATTAGACTTGTTGGAGAAATGGAGACCGTGAAACACAAGGTGCCTTGATGTAGCGAAGAATGCGAAGAACCGCAAAGGGTAACGGCAGGTCAGAGCCGTGAATTGACTAACCGGATTTAACAAAGATGTAATGTCGGGACGAGCGACCTGTGAGATAAACAAGGTGCTGCCTACTAGTTGTCCGTATAACGTGGCATCGAGAGAATAGTCCCATCTAATGGAGTAAGTTTGACATTGGTTTCTGAGGTGTTGATGCGGTTTTACAATCGGTAAGTGCCAGATTAAGAATATCGAAGAGTACTTTGCTTGAGAGAGATAATATCCTCGAGAATCGAGATGAGATTTCTAGGCCCAAGAAGTAGTGGAGACGACCAAGGTCTTTCATTTCAAATTGATGACTCAAACCTGCCCGAGATCAATAATTCCATTGTGAGTCATTCTGCTATGATCATATCATCTACATAAAGGAGTAGAAGTGTTACACCATGTGAGTCTTCCGAATAAAGAGACCTAGAGTCATAAGAACTGGAAGTGAAACCAAAGTCATAAGGTGTAGAGTCGAATTTATAAACCAAGCTCGAGGAGCTTGTTCGGCACCATGAGAGCACGACGAAGTACTCGCATACTTGGATGAGGTGAATGAGTGTATCCGGGAGGAGGTTTCATATAAACTTTCTCGCCATTATGTCTCCATTGAGAAAAGCATTTTTGACATCCATTTGAAACATGTTCCAATTTCGGGCGGCCTTGAAGAAGAATGATACTTCGACAGAGTGAGTCGGCTACGCGTGCAAAAGTTTCTTCATAGTCGATTCCATATTCCGTGTAAAACCGCTTTGCAACCAGAGAGCTTTATATCGTCTACGTAATCTATCCGAACGAGTTTTGATTTTGAAGATCCACTTACAACCAATCAAAGATTTATTAGATAAGATCAACAAGATCCTACGTATGTCTTTTGTTAACGCCTAATTCATTCCGTCATACTGGCCGCCAATAAGGTTAGAACTACTTCTACGTAGTTTTGGGGTTCATACGAGACAAAAATAGTAGAAACATTGGTAATCACGAAGATGAAAAGGGAAGACTACTTACACGCAGTAACGACGAAGTGATGACTCGACAATCGTAATCGTCTTCGTAAGATGTTGTTATGGGTAGGATCACAGGCGAGTGCATACATCGCAGGCCGTAGTAGACGGCCGGTGGTAATGGAGCAATGTCGAGAAGGAAATAAATCAATAGTCGGGTCATTAAAAACGAGTGAGGTAGGAGATGAGACATGAAATGAAGAACAGAGGAAAACATTTTATGTTCCCAAAAAGATGACATGCAGAGATGCGCAATCGTTGTAGATAGTGGTCCCAATAACGATAACCTTTGTGTTCTATTCCATACCCCAAGAAAGCAACAAAGACGAGAACGAGGTTCTAATTTATTGTGTTCGGGGTGAAGAAGAACAAAACAGTGCACAACCAAACACTTTGAGTAGTTCATAAGATGGAGAAGTACCATGAGGCAGACGCTATGTAAAGGGATTGATTGTGAATAATAGAGCATGGAACACGATTGATGGTATAAATGTAAGAGTCGCTTCACCCCAAAAGCGTTCAGACAAGAACTAGAAATGAGGAGATAGCAGAATGTGATTAAGAATATGTCTGTGTTTTCGCTCTACCTCTTCCATTTTGTCGAGATGTGCCCCGGAGACAAGAATATTGAGAAAGAGTCCCATTTTGTCGAAGAAAATTTAAAAAATTTGTTTCTTTATATTCCATAGCATTATCACTCTAAGCACTTTGATATTTTGAGAAAATCGGGTTTTAACCATTTGGGCAAAATCATAATAAATTTTGGGTAATTCAGGATCTATGTTTCACGAGAAAAATCCACGTGAATCTTGAATAATCATCAATAAAAATGACAAAATAAACACATCCCCCATAAGAGGATGCTGGGGACGGACCTCAAACATCGAATGAATTAAGTCGAAAAGGGAGACGGAAGTAGAATCACTTTTATTAAAACGTATAAAAAGGGTTGTTTTCCCAATTGACAAAGTGCAAACAATTTACATTATCGAAATAGAAATGCATCCTAATTTACCGAGAAGATGCTATGACGAAGACGTTCCCATGCACGTATGGCTCAGACGAGCCATGCCAGTTGATAGGAGTGGTAGAAGCGGCAGTCGTAGGCGGAGAATCGTAGATGAAGGTTGATAAGTTCAAATAATCGTCCCAACCTTACGGCGCCTATCCCAGGATCTGTCTTGTCTGTGGATCCCGTACATGACAACCGAAGAGGAAAAGTAATAGTAAGACCAAGTTCACATAATCGACCAAATGCAGAGCAAGAGATTTAGAGTAAGGTCGGGAAATATGAAAGGTGTCGAAAGTGATATAAGACGTGGAAACTTGTCCTACAAAGACAATTAACGCATACGTGAACCATTGGTAGTTTGAATTAAAGGTTTGGAGATGGAAGATGCGCGAGCAGAAGACGCGAGTATCATGAATGAGTCATATGGGTTACAACAAGCAATCAAAATACCATAAAGATTTACCCGACGTGGAAAGACAAGGCAAGAGGGAGAAGCATTACTAGATTGTGAGAGAACATGTTTAAAAAGACCTTCAAGTTCTCGAGTAGAGAAAGTAAATTTGTCATGATTATCCTCAAGTAGCGCCGTGAGATGAGTTACTATTTTTACCTCAAGCATGTCGAGAGGGATTCCGAGAGGAACGCCGAGTAGGGATTCCGGCAGGAATGCCGAGTAGGGATTCCGAGAGAAATCTTGAGCAGGATTACGTGAGGAATCTTTGAGAGGATTCCGAAAGCAATCTATTAAAGTGTCCCGGACCCTTCTCAGCGACAATATATACATACCCGAACGTATGGAAGGTCGTGATTTGGGGTTGTGGACGTGTGCGAGCTGATGTTTGAAGTCCTCTTAGAACCTCCTTTAAGGGCGATAAAAGGGGTGTGCAAATGAATCGTATGATGAACTTTGAAAACTCCCATCCGAGTTTCTTCCGTAGCCGAAGCTCGGTCACAAGCAGTATCTAAGGATGGAAAAAGACTCCGATGGGGAGTAAGGAAGCCCGAACAGTTCAAATCGACTGAGAGCCACATGAGAAAAATAACAAGACGTTGGTGACACGGTAAGAAGTCGCAAACATCTCAAAGATCAATCTTGTTCGGCAAGTTGGTTCGAGAAAGAGCGAGTTGATCCCAAAATAGTATGCATTTTGAGAGAAATTGGTTAACGGTTCGATCGGTACTTTGGCGTTTGGTATGAAGAGTTGTTAAAAGTTGATATTGGTTGGCTAAATCTGTTGTAGTAAAGCGAGCCTCAAGAAATTCCCAAACTTCTTTGCGGTTGTCAAAACGCCCAAATTCACCATGAATTAGGAGGTAAAGTGGTGTTACGGAACCGTGTAATAATTTGATGATGTTTACTCTCCCGCCTCTTCAAGGCGATCAAAGAATAAGGAGTTGTTTTCAAGTGGTTTGGATGGGTATAGATATCACCAGCTTATGAACGCCATAACTCAAGGCCCTTTCAAGAAACTTTTTCATCAAGCTTGTGCTGTGCTAGGTAGTTAGTATCATCGAGGTGGTAGAGATTGGTTTTATGATATCATTTCTGGCCTCATTTTAACGAAATAATGAAGGAGATATAAAGCAAATATATAGAGACAAGATAAAGGAGATATCCTTAAAAATGAAAAAAAAGAGTTGAAAACAAGCTTGAATTCCAAGCCGAGAGAGAGTCAGGAGAGAGCCGAGGTTGGAGCCGAGCCGAATGGAGTGAGCCTGGGTTGAGCCGAGCCGATTTGAGGTGAGCCAAGGTTTAAAGTGAACCGAGGCCGAGGTGAGCCTGGAACGAGCCTTGAGGTGAGCTTCAAGCCGATATGGTTTGCTTGGCCGAGGAAGATAGGCTGCACTTTGATGTAAATTTTAAGAGGTAATGGCGCTCTGATACCCGTGAAGAAAGATGTATAGAGCATAAGAATTAATGATTTAATGTCAGTATTGGTGTGCTTTAGAATGTACATAAAGAACCCTATTTATGTGATTGCAACAAGTGTGCAAGCATGTGGTCATAGGTGAAATAGTGGAAGAGATAAATGCAGACAACATGAAATGAAATAGTGGAGGTGTCATAGCATGTAGTAAGCATGAAATAGGGAAGATGTAGTCGAAATAATACAAGTGTAGCATGCAAGAAATTACAATATCAAATATAACTTAACAAGACTTATTTTTAATAACAAAAATATATAAATTAATCATAAAAGATGTTATTTTTAAATCTCTATATTTTAAACCTTTGTTCAAACACTTGTGTCCTAAGCGGGGATCTTGTTCTTAAACTTGTAAGCCGAACGAATGTTTCAACACCAAAAAATCTTAAATATGCAGTTCACATTTCGCAATCAAATGATATTAAACAAGGTAGCAAGTGTCGTCCACCACTCCAGTTGGATAAAATACATCCAAAATTGTCATTCTTGAAAAGAGATTGGCTGCATCAGTAATACATATTTGGTTCCAACCCAAAGAGTTCACAGGAATATCCTTATCCAACAGAATGATGCAAAAACATTTACCAGGTACTATTCTTTATTTGTGAAATCTACGTTCAAAAGCTTAATACCATGGGATCACAAACCCGAACATTGAGTTGTTTCAATAGTTACTTTTATAGAAGTTCTTGAGAAAGTTTGACGTGTTCTGATTCTTGGTATCTAAGTCCTCAACGAGCCCCCGTCTACGATCCACCACATACTGGCCAATGATATGGTGCCGCTGCTTTGCATGCTCCGTTATATTATTCAATTCCTCCATTGCCTTGAAGAGTAACATATCAATCACCTGAAGATAAACTACTCTATCAAACGAAAATTGATTCAAACCAGAATTCATAATAACAATAATCTGTCTTTTTTTGCAGTTCTTAATATATTGCAATTGAAAATATAACTGAATCAAGCATGGAGATCTTATTTTATACAACTAGATGATAACTCTCCAATACAATTTTTTCTTAATTCCTATAAAACCTAAACTAAATGATAACTCCCAATTCCAAATTACATCCAACAAAGAGGCATGTTAGAGAAAGCAAACAACACAGTTCAATAATATCATCACACATCTGCCAACAACTCAGCATAATCTAATAATTACCCAATCCAAAGTGGTGCATGATATTACAATGAGAGAGAAAGGCAAACAAAGCTTCTGAAGATCCATAACCAGACAACACTTAATCAATAAAGAAAATCCTAAACCAAATTGTAGGATTAGGTTTACTTGTTTAATCACATTACAAAATAGTTAAGTCATTCTAAATCGTTTCTTTTTTCCCAAGTTTTAATGTAGAATTAACTACCATTTAGCAAGTCAACCTTTACAAACATATTTATAATGATGTGCCTTTAAAACTTACACAATCTACGGAAATTCATTAACAAAAGATGTGAGGATAATGATGTCATTTTAGTTACAATAGCAAGTTGGGCAGATTAAAAAAAGAAGGAAGAACCATATTCTAATTCTTCTTTTTTGAAGGTATTTTCTTCTTCATTTGCTTCTCCAGCACAATTAGAAGAGAGCACAAAAAAGCACAATAATTGCAAGCTAAAAGAAATCTTATATCACCTCAAAATTTAACTCCAAGTTTTTAGTTCACATTTGTAATCTATTAGCCAATTTTTTTTCTGTTGGCCCCAATCACCAAATTTTCTTTCACTCCGGTCCTAAGAGTTCGTCGCTTTAGTGCTTTTTTTCAAATTCAACTAAAATCTTATATTCTGATTTCAAATCGAAAAGACCTGATTGGTAATTGTATCAAGTTTTCTATTTACAGAAAGCAATGCCAAAGATTATCACGGAGAAGATAATTAAATCGCATCAGAGATTCAGTTTTCATTTTATAATTAGTCAGATTATTGTAGCTATATTATTAAAATGCAACGAAGGATTTATGATTAAATAGGCAAGAAGTGTCGGGGGTTGAAAGGGCGAGAAATGTCAAAGGAATGCACTCGAAAATAAGACAAAAATAATGGAGAGCTAAAAGAAAAAAGAGGGAAAGAGGGAGAACCTTAGGGTTAGTGACGTGAGAGTTCTTGCGGATCTCGGAGGCGACAGTGGAACGGAGCTCGGAGACAGTAACAACGTCGTGTAGGTTGTAGATTTCCATGATGGAGGGCATGGATCGGCAAGCTGACTTAAAGAAATCAAAGACTCGGCACCTCGCTTCCTCCAGAGTCACCGAGTTTGGAGGCACTTTAACCGCTCGCAATGTAAACGCCATTTTTACTGAGTTGACTCGTTATCAGAGAGCACTGAACCGCGCTGGTTTAATCAGAACAGAAGAAAGCCAGAAGTTTGGTTGTGAGTTTTTGTAGCAGAGTGAACGAAGCAACGTCACATCATTGTGCTCTTAATTATTTTGGGAAATTGACTTTGGAGCTGGGGTAATTTCGATAAAAGATATGGAGTTATAATTTCTTATTTATTTACACATTATCTCATTTTTATCTGAATTTTGTATTTATTTTTTTCCAAAAATGAGCTCTGTTCTGTTCAATACCGACTTTATTAACCTTAAAATAATTGAAATTAATGTTGTGTACATGTCATTATAATTTAAAATAAAAAAATGCTATTTTTAAAGAAAAAAAGGATTGACTTTAGAGTAATTTAAAATTTTAAAATTTAAATATTTTTAAAAATATAAAATTTGTTATGATGTTCTATCCTTTAAAATTAATTAAAATAGATAATATTATTACAATTTAAATTATTATTGTTATAAAAATAATTCTTTAATAATAATAAGTGATATTAATATATAATTAATAATAATAAAATAAATTTTCAATGCAATTTTGTTGTTATAAAAAAAATTTATGTAAATATCATTACCTTTAACTAAGAAGTAATAGCTCATAAAATCAAGTAACACAAAGATATATTTATTATTAGATAAAAGGTCAAAGATAATTTGTTAGATTTAAGTTAAAAACATTACTCTAACTAATAGAAATTTTAAAAAAATAATATTATATGTATTAAAATATACATATAAAGTAATATATTAATTATTTATTAAATATAAAATTATAGATACAAGATTATAAAATAATTACGATATTATATGTTAATAAAAGTAAATTAAATTATGATATATAAATTTATCCTCTTATTAATTTATGACTGATTTATGTTCCTGTAAATGACTTTTTAAAGAAAAAATTAGATTTTTTCCCATCTTGTGCTCTTAGAATTGTGTCTTTGTTATTGTTTATTATTTTTTGACTAAGAGATTATTATTATGTGTAATTGCTATGGTATTTTTTCACTCTTTTAAGTGGTATGGTTTGATTTGTTGCAGCCATATCTTCGTGAATTGCAAAGATTTATTTTCATCGATGAACATAAATTCAGTTTAAAAATAAAAACATTGTATTATTGAACAATAATGAATAATAAAATACTCTTTTCTTAATGATTGATCGTTGATAATGATGATTGATTATTATGCAATCTTTTATGTGTTTTATATCCTTAGGATTATTTTGCATGAGTTAGAGACATTTTCTATTCTTTTGATTTCCTCTTTTTAGTAGTGTTATAATTTTTTTAAGTGTATTTTTTATTTATATTTTTCAAGTATATTTTAGTAAAATCCACATTAAATAAAATATACTAACTTATACAATTTTCAATCCTATTCACGATTTTTTACATAATGTATCACGTGTTGCATTTAATGGTTTGTGATTTTTTTACTATTTAATTTGCTGTAACATTAACATTTTTTTACCCGTAATTTTGGAATCTTTAAATATATATATTTTAATGTTTTTTTTATTGATTTTACACAATCTTCGATCTCATTTTAATATAACATGTGATAGTTCAACAAATTCACTTATATATGCAGATTAATTCTTTACATTTATCTAAATTTTATATAATTTAATCAATTTTGTTTAAATGAAAATAGTATGTAATTTTTGGATATTTTTTACAAAAAATTAGAAAAACAATATACATGAAAAAATAGATCTAGAATATAGACAAAGTAATTTATATACAGAACTTAATATATAATCATATATCAAATTTATAACCATATTATTATAAATTATATTAATATCATAAAGGTATTTGAATAAGTGTTTTGTTAAAGTTTAAGTATTTTATCATTAGAATCATTAAAAATATTTTAAAAAAAGTAACAATAGATTAAAAAAAATCTCAAGGTCAGGTGCCTTAGTAGGTATATCTCTTATGTTAGTTTGCTATTTAGCATGACTCCTTTGAGAGCATGATTGTGTCTATGAGCTCAATTAATGAGCTTTGAAAAAAATAAATGGAATTAAAAAAGCATAAATACTAGGATGCCAACAAGTCATGTTTTGTCATAAATCATAATAAAGAATTTTCCCTCCCAAAAAAACAAAAATACAACAGTTGATATGGGTATCTTGTACTTACAAGTTCCAAGAACGAGTTCCTAAAATTAACCACGTACTTCTTAACGTATTTACTAAGCAAATGACTTGGGTATCTTATACTGTTTCTTAACGAATTGGGAGGCCACTGAATCACTCCTATGACATAATATCCTCAATAAAGTCTCAGAATCAGCTCCTAATCTGCTTTGGATACTCTGCATATCCAGGGTGCTGGCCGATTTCAATTCTTCAATCAACTCTCGAGTCTACAAATGAAAAAAAAAAGTTAGATGTTATGGTACTGAATGAAATATAGTACATTAGTACTCATCTTTCTGATTCCTGTTTGTGCTCAGCATTCTTTGAATTATTTCTATTATTTTGTTTGCCTCCTCAAAAAGTTATTGGTAAGGTGAATTATTGCATAGTACTTGTAACTATGATATTAAAAAATATCTTCATCAGATGCAAAAGAGAAACAGAGTCCAGGACCTACAGCACCAGCCCTCTAGGCTATAACTTATTTTTTTTCTTCTTTGTTTTTTTTGGTGGAGCAAAGACAATTAACATAATAATTATAATAAAAGGACAAACCTCATAACCATGCAACTTTACCTTTTGCCTTTGAAACTTTTCCCATAAAATTTCCCATCTTTTTTCTTCCCAAAAAAAAACTACAATATATATCATCTTTCCATACTTCATTCCCAGTTTTGCCCTCAACCTCTATTGACATCACCATTTTCATTAATACTTGGATTCAAAAAAACCTTTGCTGTGTTAATTTGGATTCTTGGGTGCTGATATTAAGAGCCATTTGAATTAATTTAGGAGCCATAAAATGTGATGTTGTGCTTCTTCTCTATGCTGAAAAATTTGGATATAATGTGGTGTTGTGCTTCTTCTCTATGCTGAAAAACTTGGACATCAATTACGAAAGTTATTACTTCGAAGCAGATTGGAGGCAAGGACTCATTTAGCTCACGTCAATTTTGGTACTTAACAGACCTAATATCTACTGAAGCCTTATTTTGGCACTTAACCTAAGCCTCTATTTAAGGGCCACCATAGATAAGTATTAATAAGCAGGCACATGATTTACCATATTTGTGACTTCAAGCCTCATTATCTCAATGGGTTTCTACCATTATGAATGAAGGTTAAGCACAGAATGGATCACTCATTGAACCTTTTCATGTGATATTTAAATACAGCAACTACCTAGGCAATCAACATACCTATCACAAAAGAAGGCAGTCCTGGTGCAAGATCAATAGCATCATTTCGGTTCCTCCTTGAATTCCGAAGACTAGCTACCTCTTCAACGATGTCATCATCCTCAAAATCTTCAATGTCATCAACTGTTAACTCATGAACTTTTGCAGAGTTAAAAGATTCTGATTTTGATACACTTGACACAACTGGTGATTCAATAAACTCGGGATCAGGTGGCAACAGATCAATAGGTGGTGAGACCACTGGGAGTTGCTTGAAATCAGTCATAGGCGGTGATGCTCTTTTTGGAGGAGACCCAGAAGTTTCAGGATTTGTAACCAAAAATAAGTCAGCAACAGAACCTGTATTATTCTGGTAAATCAAAATAAATATTCAACAACCACAGGGAATGTATACACATAAGTTAGTTGATCCACAGAGACATAACTTATCGTTGAATTCAACAAAATTCAACAAACACTGCAACACAATTCAACAAACACTACACCGACACCAAACATTTTTTCCAATATACACGGCGCCTACCAAGCAGCTGTAAACCATGCAATTCAATCATGGTGGTTGGTGAAATAGTAATTGATATTTTTCTATATAAACAATGTAAATATCCGAGACAAATTAAGAAAATATACCTAGAAAACATTGATTTTCTCTTCTTATTATTTCTTCAAATATTGATTTCTTCATGGTATCAAAGCCAAGTCGTTGCTTTATACAAATTTGAAACTCTTCTTCTCTAAAACAAAGATTTCTTTCTCTAAAAATATTTCTTCTTGTGAAAAAAATCTCATTCAAACACCCTTACAAATATTAATTACAAACATCATTTTTGAAGCGATATTTGTCCTACCTAATTTTACCAGATTATTCTAAACACAATTGTGAACATTTTCGTAAAAATAGAGTAGCAGAAAAGTGCAACACGCGCCCCCACGCGCCGCCTGAAGTGAAAGAAACATTTTTCACGCACTCCACGCGCCTTCACGCGCCGTCTGGAGGTTGAAGACGATGACGTGTCATTCGGTTCGGCTCGACTCGGCTGTTTCGGCGCAGCTCATTTCGGCGCGGCTCCGTTCGAGGGCGTAGCCGGCCCGTATCGGTTCGTTCTGAACACGGTTTTCTCGATTTTTCATAGTTTTTCCATTTTTGGCTGGTTCGATCCCTTTTAAAGGTCTGAACCTGATTTTTTCGGTTCTGGATTTCTAAAACCGGTCCGGTTCAGTTTTTCATGTTTTTAAACCAATTTTTACCCGGTTTTGTGGTTTTTTATCCAATTTAGTGCATTTTGTTTTTTTGAAAAAAAAGAAAAAAAAAAGGAAAAAATCAGTTCTAAAATTATTACACCATTTTCTAGTTTGTTTACCATAATATCATGACAGAGGGTATAATTTCATTACCTATGGAGCAATCAACTCCAATTGTTGTACAATCGGTTCAGTTTGAAGGTGTGTTTAATGCTGGAATTGTTCTTACTGAGACTAATAATGATGTTTGGTCTCAAATAATGGAAATGCATATTGCAGAGAGAGAAAAACTCTCTTATATTCATGACAAAAATTTGCAACTAGAAAAAATATCAAACAATTATAACAAGTGGTATACAGAAAATCAAAAAGTGAAGAAATGGATCCTTATGTCAATGAGTCCAGAAATCATGAAGCGATATTTACGCATACCTATTATTCTTAAAATTTGGGGTGCTTTGGCAAAAGCATTCTATGATAGAAGTGACGAATTATAGGTATTTGTCTTAAACCAAAAAGCTTTTACTTCCAGACAAAATAGAAAATCACTTTCAGAGTATTATGGAGAGTTGACTGAAATTTTCCAAGAGCTAGACCATCGTGATAAGGTGGTCATGAAAGACCCTAATGATCTAATATCATATCAAGAGTCTGTTGAAAGACTAAGGATATATATTTTTCTTCCTGGATTAGATGATGAATTTGAGCAGATTCGTGGAGAAATTTTGCGAAAAGAAACTATCCTAGATTTAGAAGGTTGTTATTCCTTGATTCGACGAGAGGTAGTACGTCGAATCTCATTGAAGGAAAAATCTGGAGATATTGACGCTTCCGCCATGATTTCTAAAAATCGTTCTTTTTCCAATCAGCAAGAACGAAGGGTGACTGATAAATCATCATTTAAATGTACCCATTGTCATCAAAAAGGTCATACTAAAGAACGATGTTTTGAACTTGTGGGATATCCTGACTGGTGGGATCACAACCGTGACTCTCGGAAGAAAAATCCACGACAGATGTCTACTGCCACCATTGATGAAACAACAAAAGATCATGTTGCAAACTCCTCAGCAAATGTTGGTAAGATACTTAAAACTTTTTCTCCTGTTTTTAATAATACATGGATAATTGATTCAGGTGCAACTGATCATATGACATTCGATTCTAGACAAATCTCAAAACCATCATCACACAAAACTGTTTGCACTGTCAATGGTAACACAACCCCAGTCATTGGGGAAAGATCTTTGTTTCTCACTAGTACTTTGAATTTAGACTAGTACTAGTTGTTCCCTCTTTAGAGTATAACCTTATATCTATTTCTCAAATAACCATTGCTTTATATTGTTTTGTTATTTTATGGTCTGACTTTTGTGTGTTCAAAGACATTCAAACAAAGCAAACGATTGGTCGTGGTGTTAGGCAAGGAAACCTGTATTATTTGGACTTGGATTCAACAAATCATGCATTGGTAGCAACTGGATCTAAAAAGGATGAATCAAATATATGGCTATGGCATAGGAAATTGGGCCATGCTTCTTTTGGATATTTAAAGAAATTATTTCCAAGTTTATTTTTGAGCTTCGATCTTTCTACTTTAAAATGTGATGTCTGTGAACTAGCAAAAAGTCATCATTCCTCATTTCCTATAACCTTAAATAAAAGTCCATTTCCGTTTATGGTTATACATTCAGATGTATAGGGTCTTTCCAAAGTCTCTACTTTGGGAGGATCACGTTGGTTTGTTACATTTATTGATGATTTTAGTAGAATGACTTGGGTCTGTTTAATGAAATCTAAAAGTGAGGTAAACGTATTATTTAGAAAATTTCATAAAATGGTTCGTACTCAATATAAAACACAGATTCAAGTTCTACGAAGTGACAATGGAGGAGAATATAAAAGTTCTAAGCTTCAAGAATATCTTAAAACAGAAGGGATTATTCATCAAACTACTTGTGTTGATACACTTCAACAAAACGGAGTTGCAGAAAGAAAAAATCAACACTTGTTGGAAGTTGTCCGTGCTTCATTGATCAAAGCTAATATGTCATTATCTTATTGGGGGGAAGCAATTACTTCTGTTGCATATTTGATCAATCGGGTACCTTTCCGTCCCATTAACTTCCAAACACCACTACAAGCCATCACTGAAGCAATTGTTGCACCAAGTGTTCCCAATTACCTCCTCATGTCTTTGGTTGTGTGGCATTTGTACACCTACATAAACAACAACGTAGCACGTTGGATCCACGAGCAATACGTTGTGTTTTTATGGGATATGCCATACAAAAAAAAGGGTATCGGTGTTATCATCCTCCTACAAAACAAATGATTACCACCATGGATGTTATTTTTCATGAAGATACAATGTATTTCTCATTTACACCTGAATTTCAGGGGGAGTACAACCATGCTTAAATTCAGACCCTTATATATAAATTGTTTCCTTATGAAGAAAGACAAATTATATGTGAGGAAAATACAAATAACTTGAATTCAGATGGTAATAACTCTCAATATAGAAAAGACTCAAGGGAAATGGAATCAAGTCCTCATCAACTTCAAGATCATCAAGCAAGTTCCTTACTAGCACAAAGTGAGTACGAGTTTCCTTCTCCACAAGTTGCTGATATACCTAACCAATCATTTGCTGAGAATGTTCCAACTATTGAACCAGCCAGAAAAATACTTCCATCACGTCCTAACAGAGGTATTCCTAAAGCCATGTATGAACCTGAGATTTCTAGTAAAGTCAAATATCTCATGAGTAACTATATGTCTAAACATCGTTTGTCAAAATTAAATGTATCATTTGTGAATCAATTATCTGCTGTATCTATTCCTAATAGTGTGCAAGAAGCTTTAGCTGACCCAAAATGGAAAGATGCTATGAATGAAGAACTAAGATCCTTAGAAATAAATAGAACTTGGGAACTTGTCGATCGTCCACCAACAAAGAAAACTTTTGGATGTCAATGGATTTTTTCAGTAAAGTATCAAGCAGATGGTATGATTGAACGCTATAAAGTAAGATTGGTGGCAAAAGGATACACTCAGACATATGTGATCGATTATACAGAAACATTTGCGCCTGTAGCCAAAATTAACACTGTTCGAGTCTTGGTATCTCTAGCTGCAAATTTAGATTGGCCATTATATCAGTTTGATGTAAAAAATGCCTTTCTACATGGATTTACCACCAGGAATCAAGAAATCCAAAATCCATGATGAAAAGGTGTGTAAATTAAAAAAATCACTGTATGGATTGAAACAATCCCCAAGAGCATGGTTTGGTAGGTTCACAAAATCAATGAAGGCATTTGGCTACAAGCAAAGCAATTCAGACCATACTTTATTTCTGAAAAAAGGGTATGGTAAGATCACTGCACTTATTGTATATGTTGATGATATGATAGTAACGGGAAATGACCTTGAAGAAAGGAAAGCTCTCCAAAGTTATTTGTCCAAGGAATTTGAAATGAAAGACCTTGGTTCCTTAAAATATTTTCTTGGGATCGAGGTTTCTCGATCAAAAGATGGAATCTTCTTATCTCAAAGAAAGTATGCTTTAAATTTATTAAAAGAAACTGGTATGTCGGCGTAATGACCGGTAATACACCAAGAGAGGAAGGATTAAAGTTATGTATCAAGGTTGATCAAGTTCCAACAAATAAAGAAAGATACCAAAGGTTTGTTGGAAGGTTGATGTATTTGGCACACACAAGACCAGGATCTTGCCTATCTTTAAGTATTGTCACCAATTTATGCATAATCCTGGAGAAACAACATATGAATGCAGTTATTCGTATTTTGAGGTATTTAAAGTCTACTCTTGGAAAATGAGTATTGTTTACTAAAAACTCGAGTTTGAAAGAATAGAAATATATCTTGATGTTGATTGAAATTTGGATCAATAAATGATAGGCGATCTACATCGTGCTACTTCACTTTTGTAGGGAGAAACCTCAGAATACGTGGAGAAGTAAGAAACAACATGTTGTTGCCGGATTCACAGAGGTTGAATACGAGGCATGGGCATTTGGGCTTTGTGAGTCCGTGGTTACAACTTCTCTTGAAAGATTTGGGATATCCTTCTAAAGAATCAATTAAGTTATTTTGTGACAATAAAACAACATGTGATATTGCTCATAATCCAGTTCAACACGATCGTACAAAACATGTTGAAGTTGATCGGTTTTTTATTAAGGAAAAGTTAAAGGAAAATTCATTGGAATTGCCAAAAATTAAGTCAAAAGATCAATTGGCTGACATACTCACTAAAGCAGTCTTATATCGAGTATTCACAGAAGTTTCAGTCAAATTAGGTATGAAAGACATCTATGCACCAACTTGAGGGGGAGTGTTGAATTCAACAAACATTGCAACACAATTCAACAAACACTGCACCGACGCCAAACATTTTTTCCAATATACGCGGCGCCTACCAAGCAGCTGTAAACCATACAATTCAATCATATTGGTTGGTGAAATAGCAATTGATATTTGTCTATATAAACAATGTAAATATCCGATACAAATTAAAAAATATATACTCAAAAAATATTGATTTTCTCTTCTAATTATTTCTTCAAATATTGATTTCTTCACTTATTAGCAATGGTAAGATCTGTTTCAATTGCAAAGTGATGACAATCATGCATATCATAGAGAGTATTTTCACTGCAAACAAGATTGTTAAAAGTGCAAGGCAACTATAAATCATAGCTTACCATTTGTGGTAATTCAGTGCGATCATGATAATCACGAATAGCTTCCGATAGTTCAAGCATTCCCCCTACGTTGAAATAAAGGTCTTTGTATAGAGTTAAACCATACCAAAAAGTACAACTGATAGAAATAATCAGAAGTTAAGAATGCACAAGCAACCTTTTTTCGCACAACTAAGAACGTAATCAATACTGACTTGATCTAGATCTACATCATCAAGCGTTACAGCACCAGGAGGCATTATAACTTTCTTTATTAGACTACCGGATAGTATAAAATCAAGAAGTATCTGCCTATCTCTCCGATACCTTTGCACAACCTCCAGAGCATTTTCCCTGTATTATCACCACATATGGATGATGTCTCTCTATTTTCTAGAAGAACAAATTTCAGATAAATAGATTAAAAAAATGCTCGAGAACATACTCTTCCATTTCCATAGATAAACAGATATTACTTGGTCTACTCTGCAACCTGACAGAAAAAATTGAGAAGAATGATAAATTCATCGAAACCTAGGAGAAAAGATAAGAAAATTCTCTGCTACGTTAATTCTTTTATAACAAGATCTGGTATGATGCTTTTGTTTGTATGGCAAGAAACAGAAGCAAAGGAAAATGTGATGTAAATAACTTCAATTAAATAAATCAAAAATGAAAGTCTTAGCATAAGTAAACATTGGACGATAGATCTTTTAGGCAACGAGGATTACGACGAATAAAATGAAAACTCGATATCAGTGGTTCAGATCAGGCCTTGTGAGTACGTCATTATACTAGAAAACATAAACTGTCTCTCATTTACCTCAGTTTTCTCAAGAAACAAACGGAAGATTATAGCACAGCAGCAACTCGTCCAAAACTTTAGAAAATGTTTAAAAATCCTAAAAGGATAAAACAAAATTGAGAAAGTAAGATTCAAAGTCAATATGAAGCTACGAAGAATCAAACAAAGCAGTACAAGGTAAAGATGAACAATGGAACTTGACGAAAGAGACGGTGCGTTTTGGTTACCGTTGGGGCAAGAGCAGCTCATTCTCTTGGCGAAAGTTCCGGCAACTAACTCATAGAAGGGAGACAGACGGGAGGTGGCATATGCCGCGAATCCAAACTCGCGAGTTTTATTGATGAGATTTGGATCCCACTGTCCTTTCCCTCCTTTCTTTTCTTTATTTTTATTTTTATCTTTTTCCTTTTTCTGTTATTTTTAGCGGATGAAGTTTTTTGAAGACGGTGAGATGTCATTCATTTCCTTTTTTTTTTTCAAAAACTCTTTTTCTTTATAACTGTTGTGTTTTTATTTAAAAAAAGCTTATTATTATCTCAATTTTTTTCATTTCTCTTAAAATAGTATTTATATTATATTTTAATCTAATAAATAAATGTATTATATGTGTAAATTTTTTCTTTCAAAATAACTACATTTTATTTCGTTAAGCCGACTATCAATAATAATGTTAGTGATTAATGAAGTATCCATGTTATTTAAATAAAAAATGATTTAATAAAATATGTTCACATAAAAAAATGTATAAAGAGTAAAAGAGTATTCTTTTAAATTTCTAAAATTTATATTAAATATGAGGAATCTATCTTATGTTAATGTAAATAGTTGCATGTAGCATATTATTTATTAAAAAATAATTACCTCCTATGTTACTTTATAGGTATGAAATATCACTAAACTTTTATTTAAAAAAATATTAATTGAAAATACATCAAAAATATCAAATATCTAATAAATATATTTTCAAGTAAATACCATATCAATCTGTCTCAACCTAAACTACACAATTTGTATGGATTATATATTGTGCCATGAGACTTAATATGTCACCCAGTTGTCCGCATTTTTTTCTTTTTCATTTTTTCCCGTCTAGTTCCATAAACAAACATGGCTATTAGTACAAACTTACAGTATATAACTGTATAACTATAGGGAAACTGAATGTGAAAGAAAAATCTTTTAATTATGTAAAAATAAAATGGCTTAGTTTCTTTATTAATTTTTTATAATAGTTTAGTAAGAAGTTACAGTATAAAAACGAATGAAGAATGAATAATTTTTTATTTTTTATTTATTTATTAAATCCTTTCAATCGTTATTAATATATTACTTTTATAAATAGTAAAAAATAAAGGAATTAACGGCCCTAAATTATAAGAATTTTATTTGATATATCGTTTATTTTATTTAACTTATTTTAATAAATATATATTATAATTTGTACATTACACTTGAATTTTCATCTAATGTTTATTACCTAAATTTTTGTTATGATTCAATTTATTTTGTTTATATATTTAGATCTAGATATTATGTTTTTCATTTAAATATTTCTTGAATTTAAACCAAATCTAAAGGCATTGATTATGAAATTGGTTCAAAATTTAATCTTATTAATAAGAAGAGTTTTAAAGAACTAAAATAGTCAAAGAATAAAGATCCAACCATACATGTTATAGATTATTTATTTTTATTTTTATGATAATTATATATTTTTATTTTGTTGATTTAATTATTTTTTATTTAAATAAATGAAAATTAAATTTTAAAAAAGAGATAAAATACAAAATATCATAAGTAAAATGCTAAAAATATTATAATATGAAAATGAAGATGTTTATATAAATTAACAGTTGGCTAACCTGTGATACAATAAATAGTTTAAGTTATAAAATAATAATAATAATAATAATAATAATACATAAAATTTAGAATAGTTTATAAGTTTAAATATTATTAATCAAAATAATATATTATGAATAAGATAGATGAATTTAATTTAAAATTTATTAATTATTTTTAATAATAAATAAATATCTAAAATAACATTGCAAACGCCGTGGACCTATTATGTAAGATAAATAATCGTCTTTCGATATATGTATCATTCTATAATAAAACTTTAAATTAATATTATGTTTGTTATTTTCTATTTCAATTTATTAATTTATATTTTTAACTCTAGCTAACATTTTTAAAAATAATTACTATTTTACTTATAAGATATTTTAATGTAACAATCTTTTTATTTCAACTTTATAATCATTTTTATTTCAACTTTATAATCTTATAAGTAAACACAATGAAAAATAATTAAGTAACTTCAAATATTCAGGCTTCTAATTATAATAAGTTCTAATTCATTCATTTTAAATTTCATTAAAAATTAACAAATGTGCCATTATTTATTATTAGATCTTGATATCTTTAAACTTGTGTTTAAATTAAGTCCATTATAAACTTTTAAATTCTTTCTGATAAATTTGAGTAATACTAATCTTTTTATTTCAACTTTATAAACATTTTTATTTCAACTTTATAATCTTATTAGTAAACACAATGAAAAATAATTAAGTAGCTTCAAATATTCAGGCTTCTAATTATAATAAGTTCTAATTCATTCATTTTAAATTTCATTAAAAATTAACAAATGTGCCATTATTTATTATTAGATCTTGATATCTTTAAACTTGTGTTTAAATTAAGTCCATTATAAACTTTTCAATTCTTTCTGATAAATTTGAGTAATACTATTTTTAATTATAAGTAACAAATATTATGAAAATATTTTTAAATTAAATATTTAGAGATATTAAAAAAATTTAATTGTTATTTTAATAATTATTTTTCAATAATAATAAATTTATCCAATAGTAACAAAATTAAAATATAATTAATTAAAAAACATAATACATCATTTATATATTATTATAATAAAAAAATAATTTAGATATTTTTACTTCAAAATTAATATAATCATTTAGCAAGTGGGGTACATGTATCTATTTTTATCTATTAGTATATAAAAAAAATGAAAATAATCAATCAATAGTACCTTTTGTTATTCTTTGCTTTACTGTTTTGATTTTTTAATATAAATAAATATCAAACTGTTAAAATAAATATATTTTTTATTAGATTTATTATGTAACATTTTAATTATTTTTCATTATTAGCTATACTATTTTGTTAAGTTTTCTTATATAAATAAATACTATTTTTTTTAAAATAAATATATTTTTTATAAATAATTATTTTGTTAGTTTTATTATATACTGTTTTGATTATTTTTTTACTATTTTTAATTTCTTCTCTCAAATACTCCGCTTTTTTGTTTTTACACAAATAAATACAAAAAAAAACTTTAAAACAAATATATTTTTTATAAATATTTGTTTTATTAGTTTTGTTGTATATAAGAAAAAAATGAGAAAATAATAATAAAAAAAACTGACAATTAATAAAAAATAAGGAGTTATAAGTACTTTTATAAAACTTGAAAAATCATGATTAAGAATTACTCAATAATATAAATTATTATTGGATAATCAATATTATTGTATATTTATCAAATTTAAATAAAATAACATTATTGTAGAAATATTATCAATATTTTAAATCAAATATTAACATAAAATATCATATAAAAATAAATATACTATCTAAAAAAATATTTATAAATTATATATTAATTTAAATAATTTTTTAAAAATAACTTTGTTATACACTCGTATAAAACTAGTTTAATAAATCCATACATTTTGTTGAGGAAAAAGATTCACATTTTATTCTTTCACTTAAATTTGTGAATGAAAATGTAATTATTTAAGTATTTAATATCTTCCTATGAGTCATCAAACATAATTTATGCCCTAAATATTAAGGTTTAATATTTTTTAATTATTATTCTCAAATCAAGTATCCTCTCTCTCTTTTTTATTATTTTTTATTTTTACTTCTTAGGTATGTTTTTTTTATAACATAAAAAATATATATTTTACACATTTTTAAATAAAGTATATATATTTATTTTCTATAACTTAAAAAAAATTAAGTTACTTCTATCCTTTTCTTACTTTTTTTTTTTTTGAAAACCAATACTCATATGTATGTAAATTATATTTATAGCCAACAATAAAACCGAGTAAAAACGATACAAATATATTATAATTGATCAACTATAATATAAGCAAATCACATGAATATAAATTATGCCACATTGCAAATGCTCCTATAATCTTCCAAAACTCATAACTGCCTGAAGAAATAATAATAAAATACAAAAAAGGTAATATTGCATAAACCAAAATCTCAAACTGATACAAAAACCATGTTTAAATCGATACCAATATTGTCTTGTCTGTATCATTTTTTTTATTTATTGTCTTCCACACAAGTAGAAAATAACCACGCCATCAAATTTCCTTAGAGATTGTCATAAACTTCAAAATTTTGCCAGCTAAAAGGAAAGGCATGGTTACTCTGTTGTCTTGTTATTTTATTCTTCATTCTCTCCGGTCAATTCTTCAAGAGATTTTCCCTTAGGTTCAGGCACCAAGAATGTAAATACCATACCAAAGAAGTTAACCACACCAAACATAATAAGAGCATTTTGCATACCAATACCAGGTGGATAACCTGGATCTGTTTCTTTAGGATTTTTGCTTTGTGCTGCATACAAGAACCCAAAAGCCCCAACTATTGCTCCGGCCTTCCCGGCAGCAGCCGAAATTCCATGACAAGTAGACCTCAACCTTGCCGGGAATATTTCTGCTGGCACAACAAAGGTAGTAGCATTAGGACCAAAATTGCAGAAGAATAAGGTGAGTGAGTACATCACTACAAATCCTATTCTGTTAGATGCTAAAGTCCAATGATGGTAAGGAATAGCAAGTCCAAACATGAAAACAGTCATGAAAAAGAAGCCCATTAATTGAATTGCAAATCTTCCAATATGATCAATGAAGATCACAGTAAACCAATAGCCTGGAACAATACTGCAAAGTGAAATAAGTGTTTGTGCCCTTGCAACTTTGTAAAGCTCCTCAATAGCACTCATTTTTTGTGATGGTGGAATCCACCCAATTGCACTAAAAATATCCTTTTGGAAAAGATTTAGACTATAATAGACTATGTCAAACAAAAACCAAGTACTAGTTGTTCCAAGCAAATGAAGCCCATAGCGCTGAACAAATTGCCTAGTGAATAGCCCAAAAGATGAAGATGAAGATGAAGATGTTTCTTTACTTTGTTCCACATCTGGTATCTTATCTCCCTTTTGTTCTTCAATTACTTCATCAAGATCAACCTCTAGGACTTTAGCCATGTCTATTGCTGCTTGGTTTTTGTTCTTAGCAACAAGAGCAGTGTACCGTGCAGTTTCGGGCATTTTCATTCGCCAATAATAAGTTAAAGCAGCAGGAATAGCTCCAAACATCAAAATTATGCGCCAAATGTAATCAGATTGAGGCACAAGAGAGGCTGTTGGGTTAACAGAATAAGGAGGAGCCTTAAATTTATGATCAAACAGAGTTGAAACAAGTAAAGAAACTATCCCACCTGTTAAAATTCCAAAACCTTGCATTGCAAAAACTGCAGCTATAAAAGCCCCTCTAGTTTTTTTATTGGCATACTCAGACATGATTGTGGCAGAAAGTGGATAATCACCACCAATGCCAAAACCAAGCCAAAAACGAAAGAAGCAAAGGGTGATCATAACACCATTTGGAGTATTTCCAAAGGAAAGACCTGAGGCAATAGAACTAAACATCATAATCATAAGAGTTACACCATAAACTTTCTTTCTGCCTAATTTGTCACCAAGAACACCAAAAAAGAGTTGGCCAGCTAAAGTGCCACAAAAGGCTACACCAGTAACAGCTGCTGAAATTCTCGGAGGTAACATTCCAGGGTGGGAAGCCCCTTCTTTAGAGTAGTAAATTCTACCAAGCAATTTGGTTATAATGGATATAGAGAAAAGATCATATGCATCTGTGAAAAATCCCATTCCCGCTATCACAATTGCTAAGAAATGGTACCATTGAGTTTTGGCCACGTCAAGGGCATTAAGCACTTGCAATTGTTCTCTAGCCATTAATTTAATTTTCTTTTCCTGCATAAATGTCACAATATATACATATAATCTCATAAGTATGAAGGAATCACTATTTAAGAAAGTAATTCGAAGGATAAATAATAATTAAAGTAACCAAAATGTTAATATATATGCTGATTAGAGTTGTTTGCTCTTGCTTTTGAACTAAATGGAAAAAAATTGCCAAAATTAGGTGTTTTTAGGCTCAAAAAGCATATTTTTTGTTTTTTTTAATCAAGAATCAGACATGAAAGCATTTTTACTGAAGCCACTTTCCACATAATTTACTTTTAGTAAAAGCACGAGCAAAGTGATTAACATAAATAAAGAAAACAAAGCAACGTATTGGAATTACCAAAGCTAGAATAGGGCTCTCAAAGTCTCACCTTCCTGTTAAAAAAAAGGCTTGCAACTTTTCATAAATGTCAAAGAGATAAAGAGAGACACAACGCGCAATGCTATAGAAAATGAGAGAATATTGGCTTTATATAAGAAGGCCATCGCCCAGAAGTACAGAGTGGTGGCAAAAACTCCCCCAAACTTTGATACTCTTTACACGGAGTTCGTATATAAAAATATACACAAAGACGCTCATATCATGCATTGCCTTGTATTATTATATAGCATGCAAAGTAAATTTGATAAAAAACTATTGAACAATTCGGAGTCTAAACTAAAGTTAAATAAGCCTATTTGTTGACTAATTTGATAATTACTCCCCATGTAATGAACTTTTATATAGGCAACCCTATATAATATACAATTTCAGCAATGAATCGTTTTAGAATAGCTCAGGCTATAACTTAATAATAATAGAAACTACTGATACTCTGCAATGGAGTGCACATACAAAAGTCAACTAAAATATTTTCCATCAAAATAATCTAATATAAAAGAATATTTTTTTATCGAAAGGATCTAATTTAAAATTTTATTAATTGAATCTTTATTCAGCCAATGATACATATTTTTCGACACATATATGTTTGAAAAGTTAGTCCGGGAAATTTTCCCATGCCTCTGTCCTTGCTCCTGGTTGACTAGCTACAATTCGGTGGAAGTATGGAACTTTCCCTATACTTGGGGTAATATATACGTTAGAGCACTAATTTGTAACCAAATTTATCACAAATGATACTATAGCTCTATGAGTAATACACGGTGTTACTTGCGTGGTTGTAGTCCAAATATATCAAAAATTTCTTATAGCTAGACATGTAAATGGGAGGTTAGAGACAAGATAGATGTGTTAAAGGATGATGAAGAACGTGCAACTTTCATTTTTTGACAAAAATATATATATAAAAATTATATACTAATTTTTGCATAAAATTAAATTGTAACTCCTTTAAATTTTAAACTATAGGCGTCTATGTCATATATTGAATGAAAATAGAAAAATCATATTAAGGGACTTAACTTTTTTTTTCAAATTTTGGTGGGTTGTCATTAAAGTTAAAAGGAGAATATTAGAAGCCTTATTTGTTGAAGGAAATTAGGTGGGTATTTAATTTTAGTTAATGTTGGATTCCTAGATAAGGTTTTTGGTTCTTCATTGATTAAATGTATCCTAAGAGAAAAATAAAATCTCTTAAGCATGTAATTCATCATGTGAAACATTTGACTCTTTGTTAAGCAGTGTTCTTGTTGGGATCACGTGTCCAATCTCAACAAAGAGAGTTCTTTATGAGTAAACTTGTTTGTGTGAGAAGCTATAAAGTTTATTGAAAGTTAATGTGTTTGGGTTTTGAATATGAGGAAAATTTATAAAAATGTGGTTGTAATAGTTTTTCGTAATAAAATTTTCTCGAATTGTCTTTGACAACAACATCAATTTTTCTTTAGTTTGTGAGTTTCTACTAAATATTTGTGTTATATATTTCTTATTTCTTATTTCTTAAATTATTTTATATTCTGCGATCAGTATTATGAGAATATACAAATGATATAAATTTTCTAACGAGTAGTTAAAGAACATTGGCTCGTTGGTGAACTTGATATATCTTGAAGTCCATATTGAGTTACTATTCACTTGAATAAAAAATGATAAATATTGAATTATATCGATGATGTTGTTTTGTTGACAAAATTATTATGAGATACATTTGTTCTCATTAATAGTCATAAATGATCTAAAGAAATCAGATATAAAGTATGAAACATGTTTATTAAAATGTTTCAATCTATATTGAGTTTGAGGTAGATAAATTTGATGAATATATTGGTATTCTTTTTTGGTTAACAATGTTAATGAAAATCAATTTAAATTATACAATATTCAAAAAATATGTGTATAATCTTGAAACTTGAAGAAATTTGTTGATGGAACGGATTTGACAAATAACTCTAAAATTAATAAATAGAGATGTTGATATTGTAGTTAGTAATAAATCTCATTTTTCTATAAAATTTTGGCATGTTATTGATCTATAAGTTTATCATGAAAGATGATGTATTAATACAAATGTATCCACAATTTACACATAGGTATTAGTTGTGATTAATGCGGGGTGTGTGGTGGAATTGATAGTCTTAGCTTATGAAACTTATTAGAAAACTAACATGAAAGTTGCACGATAATTTTTTCAACATGTTTTTTTCGATACATGTAAATGAAAATTTTAAAATAATTGATTTTAAGTGTGTATACTCTTTATGATAGAACATGATAATGATCTCTAAAAATAATTATGATTATTGATACACATATTGTAAGGAAAGTTACAAGTTTTTTCCTTTTTTAATAGATCGTTAGATATTTATTGAAAATAAAAAAAGTAAAGGGATTGAATTTTTTTGATCGGAGGTTCCAAAATTTATGAATGAACATCAAAAATAGAGAATATTAAAAGACATTTGTTGAAGGTAATTAGGTTGCTGCCTAATTTTAGTGAATGCTGGACATGTATAAAAGGCATTTGGTTCTTCATTGTTTAAATGTATTCCAAGAGAAAAATAAAATCTATTAATTATGTAATTCATCAAATAAAGCATTTGAATAATGTTTTGTTAAATAAAGTACTTCTTGTTGGAACATGTGTCAAATCTAAATAAAAAATTTCATGGTAAATAAATTTGTTTGTGTGAGAAATTGTAAAGTTTATTGAAAGTTGAGTATAATTAGATTTTATACGTGATAAAAATTACTTAGAATAAAATTATACCATTTTTATTGTTTTAATATTATCTTTGAAAACGAATTTTCCTCCATTTTGGAAGTTTTTACTTCAATATTTATGTTAAATATTTTTTATTTTTTAATTTGTTGTGTATTCTACCATTAAGATTTGAAAAATAAAATGTGTAATCGTAAGTATAATCTAAATTTCATAACATCTATTACTCCAAACTCACTAATAATTTAATAATTTTAATAAATGTATACTCAAATATTAAATGTTATATATTTTATTTGAATCAACCAAAAAAAACAAATTATAACCACTAAAAATGTAAAATTATTTTTAATATTTTTATAATGCTCCTTCCGGTTTTAAATCCTGGATTGTCACTCGTCAGAGATATCACGCTAGTTGTGTGAGAAAAGTAAGATATTATTAAAAATTAATAATACCCGGTGTTATGTTATAAATAAAAAAAAGTGTGATGGTTATAAATTATACTAAGAGAATGTAAAACTCTTTTCTCTTTTTACTTCCATACTTATGTCCTAAATAACTAATATTGTCTAATGTGTATTGACTAGGAATGTCAATGGGTAGCATGGAGTTGGGATGTTTTACTTAAAATAAAAATATTATATTATATTTAAAATGTTAAGTGTATTTAAATAATTAGTTTTATTTTTCATTATAAATATTAAAATATAAATATTTTTATCTATATAAATATAGATAATATAATATTCAATAAAATATAAATTTTTAATTTTTAATATGATCTTCAAATTATCCTATCTTAAAATTAAAACCAAATCTAAAAATCGATTTAAAATTTATAACTCAAAATCAAACTCGTTTGATTATTATCCACTATTATCACAAATTGCAAAAAAATATACATACTTAAGTGTGCTATTATTATATCTTGTATTAAAAATAAAGGTTAAATTAAACAAATGATTCTTAATTTTTTTAACATTTTATACTTTGATCATCTATTATTTAATCTTTTTATTTTTTAATCCTCTCATTTTTTTATTCTTTACTTACAATTTAATTATTTTATTTTTAATTTTTACGTTCTGATTTGTTTAATTTTTTATGCTTTTAAAGTTTAAATTCAATTTGATTTAAAATTTTCATAATTTTGGATAATATGTATGAAAATTTTAAAAATAAATGATTAAACTATAAGACAAAAAAAGTAAGAATAGCAAAGCATCAAAATTTAAAATAAAAATAAAATAAAAATTATAAGAAAAATAATAAAAATACAAAAGGGCACTATACAAAAAAAAAATTAAGTAACATTTATATAATTAATTAAAAATTAGAGGTAAATGTTTTAGTATCGATCATATTGATATTATACGGACAGTTGGAAAGAGAATGATTTTTTTACTTAGATGCTAGGTGATATTTTGTCATTTAATTTAAAAAATAAAAAAATATGTTAATAAGTATAGCTAAATAAAACTCGTGGATATATTTATATTTTTTTATAGTCATATATATAATAAAATAATTTTTAATTAAAAATAAATAAAAAAATAATATTTTTCGAAACTATAATCATAAAACTAACAATTTTTTATATTTACTCTATACAATTTTATTATTAAAAAAATATGTCACATTATTTTATTTTAAATACTGTTTAAATTAAACTATAATTATTATATATATTTAATAATCATTTTAATATTATTTTTATTGTTATAAATTATAAATGAGTTACTTTTTTATAATTTCTAAAAAAAAATTACTCCACATTTTTTTACTTATATAATTTTTTTTCAACGAAACTTAAACATATGTATAAAATCATAATCGATCCAAAAATAAAAAAGGTTGTTAATATATGTCAATATTTTAGAAAATATTTCTCTACCAATAACTCAATTTTAAGTTCTTTTAAATAAAAAAATTAGGTGCTATATATTATATTAAGAAATTTATGTTAATTAATTTTTTATATTATAAATATATAATTTAATTTCTTATATTTTGTTAAAAAAAATCAAAAAATGACAAATTTTATTAGTTTTTATCATAAAACAATTTATTATTTATTTAATATTTTAATAATTTTATGATAAATATTATAGAAAAAAATCATTTTTATTCTATCTTTATTTACTAATAAAATAAAGTATTGATAAAATAATATTATTTTATTTAAAATATTAATAAAAAGTAATTTTTATCGTTCTTTATTTTTTTTAAATAAAAAATTAAATGATATATTATTTTTTAAAGAATAAAATGAGCCCTTTGATTTATGCAAGGGAGTCTAAAAAACATAAGAAGTAACTTATTTTATCATTATTGGGATGTGTTTGTTAAAAAATAACAAAAACAAAAAACTTCAAGAAAAAAATTTACAATTAAAGAAGATAATGCTTAGCTTACAAACTTGACGGTTATTTGTTAGTTTTCAAAAATTTAAAGGATTTTGTGGTAACATTCCAATTAAAATATGATGTTATGTCTAGAAATGTTAAATGGTATATTAATTTTTTACAATTATCATTTAATTTATCTTTGATGATTTTGATTTAAGTATAACCTATCCAATTTTAAAAGCACCTCAACTCAAATGAGATATGAATTATCAATATACGTTTAAATTTAATTTAATTTTAAATTATTTTTTTCCTTATTTTATGTATTCTTAATGTCTTTTACGACAAAAAGGAGCTCTCTTTTCTCCTAAAGACAAATAGGATGTTCATATTTTTTAATATCTTAAGTTTTTCTTTTAAATATTTTAAAGATATTTTATAGGTTAATATTAATTACCTTTTAAAAATAACTAAGTAGAATATGAATTATTTTTAATAAAACGAATGTAGTTTTTTATTTAAAACTTGAAATATTAAAAACTATATTTTAAAGACTTTCTAATAATATATTAAATAATTAATAATATATTTTTTAAAATTAGTATAATTTATATTTTTTATTATAATTTAAAAAATATTTAATAAAATGAGTATAATTTTTTATAAAAAAATCAAAATTACAATCCTTAATTCTTTTTTAAAATTAGAATTCGATTTTTTTTAATTACATATAAAATGAATAAAAATTATAATATTTTATTAGTTTTTTTTAATTCAAGACGTTTTTATTTATAATATATTTAATTATAAAGATGTATATTTTTTAAAAATAAAAATAAAAATAAAAAATAATTAAAAATAAGCTCTATTGATAATCAATATTTCAAAGTAAGAGTGTAATGAGAAATTAAATTATAATTTTAAAATTAATTATTATAAAGTTTCATATTTTATTAATTTATTTTTATTTTTATTTTTAAAAGAATGAAAAATGATTTAATTGGAAACAATTTAGGCAAATTGAATGTACCAATGAAAATACATCCCATTTTACATTTCTAGTGTGAACCGTGGGATTTTAGACTTAACGACTAGCGAGCAGGCATTTTGGGGGTTTCGCAGATATAAGGTTTTTCACATAGGGTTTAAGAGCTAAGCAGCAAAAATGACGGAAAATAGTGTTTTGGATCACGAAGAAACTGTCGCAGCAGAAGAAATTGAAGAGGATGAAGACCAAGAAGAAAACAACGAGCTCCAACGCTGGGACGATTGGGAATCGGAAGGAGAAGAGGGCTCAAGCTCAGATTTGCTGTGCCTCTTCTGTGAGTCAAGGTACAATGAGAGCGGTGCCTTATTCGAACACTGCAAGCTAATCCACCACTTCGATTTTCATTTTATTAGGGCGGCTCTGCGGTTGGATTTTTATGGCTCCTTTAAGCTCATTAACTGCGTTCGCTCTCAAGTAAGCTGATAAGTTGTTTTAAGTGCATCGTAGGATTTATTATTTTGCATTTTTATTGAAGCTTGGTTTTGTTTCTAAGTAGCCAAACACTAACATTTATTTTGAGTGCTCTATCCCCCCTGCGATTCCTAGAAAACTGCGGAATTAGAGATAAATTGCATGGGAATGGGTCCAAGGGGATTAACTAACGTTTAATCTTTACATTGCTTTGCCCATTGTTGAAAGAAAATCATTAGTTCTCTTACGTTCTGTCAGAACATCTCAATTGAATATATTTGCTAATTAATGAAGTGGAAGAAATTTGTAAGTAAAGCTTTCAAGATTGGCGATTACAAACTGTTAAGCTATTTTACTCTGATGATAATTTATTATGGTTTTAAGTTTCCAGTTACGGTATTTACTTTTGTTCATTAGAAAGTGATACCTTCATTAATCAGTATACATTTAATGTGTTGGGAAATTATTTTCTAACTGTTTTACCTGAGTTTAGTTCTGTTGTCTTGTATGATTGTATCTATAAAGACAGCTATTACTCCAAACTTAAAATTAAGAGAGAAGATTAGCAGTGTACTCAACATATTTGTTAAAAACTGTTTGTTACCTAAATTACATCATCTGAGTCTAATTAACCTATACCATTAACAATGTCTTGGTTTCCTTAGAACTTAATCCAACTCATGAATCACGTCACTCGAAAATGTTGAAGCATAGTAGTTGCTGATAAATTGTCATTTTTTTGTGCTTGACAGGTTGCAGAAAATAGATGTTGGAGTTGTGGGCAGACCTGTTCGTCTAACCAAGATCTTCAGAGTCATCTACACAAAACTCTCAGTCTTGAAGACATCAAACATCAATGGGAATGTGATTTATATTTAAAACCATTCTTGCAAGGAGATTCCCTCTTATACAGTTTTGATGAAGATGAAGAAATTGAAACAGACTATATTACAGTAGTTAACAAGGAAGAGCTTATGAGAGAGAGAAGGAAGTTTGAAGAGATTTTCATTGACAATGGGATGCATGGGGAAAAGGTCACTTATGATTATGGTACCCTTGATAGAAATGAAAACAAAGATGTTGCTTCCGCATCCAATGACCTGTCGGACATGGGGAGTTGTTTGGGAAATAATAGTATTGATGGTATTTTGTCAGAAGAATACGTCAGGTCAGCCAAAGGAAAAACAAATGAGAAGCACTTAAGAGCTTATATGCCTAACTTGGCTTCAAAGAATGTCAAGATTGTGAATGAGGATTACTTTGCGTCGTATAGTTCATTTGGCATCCACAGAGAGATGCTCAGTGATAAGGCATGCTGAACTGAGTGTTAATTGTTTTAGTACTCTGTTACCACGAGAAGAAAGATAAACTTAGAGATTTTTGTGTTACATGCAATTGTTAGTTAAGCATTCTGACAAATCTTTTTAATCATGCAGATAAGAATGGATGCTTATAGGCAAGCTATATTAGAAAACCCTTCTCTCCTGAAAAGTGCAGTAGTGATGGATGTAGGTTCTGGAACTGGCATCCTAAGGTGATATGATCTACCTTTTCTTGTTGTTTGGCATTACTTATTAATCTGTCTTTTATTTTCTTTTCTTTAAGTTGTATTATTGATTCTTTAGTGCCAAGTTGTTCATATCTTTGTTGTCCAGTAACCATACCCATTACACTTTTGACATCTTGTCTCTTTGTTTCTTATGTGCGTAATTATTACCGTGGGGTCATTAGTATATCCAAGCATTGATTTCACGTGAAAATGCTTGTTTATGCATAAAAAGGGCATTATTTGGAAATCGTCAGGATTCCTTGGAACATAGATGCTATGTAATTGGGGTGCTTATGAGCACAATAGTGTCAAAGACTAGTAGTTCATATGTTTCTTATTTAATGTGGCTTGAAGATTTATGCTGATTTGTTAAGTTCGATAAATCTCGAGACGACCAGCCAAACTTTCAATCAATGCAAAATCATATCATTATGATAGAGTTATGGATAAAATGAAAAAAAAAACAGAATACCTCAGAGCTGATAATACTTTTCTGTTCCTTTTATTAACCTGTGTATTTTTTTGTTCCATATTAACCTATGTATTTGCTGATGCTCTTTTGCTATTTTTCGCTTGCTTCACTGTAAGATAAATTATGTAAGCAATGTGTTGATGAAATCAACAGATTGCAAAGTCATTACTGGGCCTTTTCAACTGATATAGAGATGCCTATGCTAATGTAAAAAATACAATATAGATTTAAACAAAAAAATTAAGCATATGAGCTATAGTAAAATGCTTCCAGAATATTTTTAAAGAATGCCGTGTTTTACTAAATAGTAAATACCACTCAAACTTTCTAATGTCATTGACCATATTGTTTGTTCACTGCCATTTAAATCCAATGTTGACATAATTGAATATATTTTTGGTGCTTAATTATGGACTTGTAGTGCATTGGAAGTGCTTATTGTTTGTAAAATGCAAATATCTAGTTACTTCTTTGAATTTATTGAATAAGACAGTGTATTAAAACAAGATTTGTTGTAAATCTGTTTTATTAAGATTTCCATAGTAAAAAAATGATAATTGGAGTTATATTTGATGACTCTAATTAACATTATTCCCCTACATATTATGACAGCTTAATCCTCATTTACTTTCCTCTAGTCTTTTGGCAGCCCAAGCTGGGGCATCGAGGGTAATCGCAGTTGAAGCAAGTGAGAAGATGGCTGCAGTTGCTACTCAGGTAGTTTATCCTAGTTTCATTGTTGCTAAAATCAATTGGTTTATTCTGTAAGAGTTTTTTTTCTCAGTCACAAGTTTCATAATTGCAGATTGCAAAAGATAATGGTTTGTTAAGGACCAAAAGCTCAAAAAACACTATTAGCCATTACAGTGGAGTAGTAGAAGTTGTCCAATGTATGATCGAGGAACTTGATGAAGTCACACAGATTCAACCCCATAGTATTGATGTATTGTTGAGTGAATGGATGGGATATTGTTTGCTTTATGAGTCGATGCTTAATTCTGTACTATTTGCACGTGATAGATGGCTGAAACCCGGTGGTGCAATCCTACCTGACACAGCAACTATTGTGAGTTCCTTGTACTTTCTCATTTTCTCTCCCAAGTTTCTTGCCGTTTTTCTTATTTTAAGTTTATTTATCTTTATCGTTTCTTAATTCAAACATGGAACTATATTGGATTCAGATTTTTCTCTCTTTGAATTTCTCTTATAGCTTGTGGCTGGATTTGGAAAAGGTGGTACCAGTCTTCCTTTTTGGGAAAATGTGCACGGCTTCAACATGTCCTGTGTGGGCAAGGAACTTCTTGAGGGTTCTGCCCGAATTCCTATTGTTGACACTGTGGATGCTCATGATTTAGTGACCAGTGCTGTGGCCCTCCAGGTTAGTGCTGTTCTAACCTGTTAAAATAATAATAATAAATAATTGCAATGAATCTCGTACCATAGGTTGCTCTCTTTTACACGCATACAAGCACGCGTATCCAAACCATAGTTTGTTTATGATCAGCACTTGTTTGCTTGATTTAATCTTAGTATTTTTTCAATATTTAGTTAGTAAATCTGTTTATCTGGCATGACTTGAATAATATAAAGTACATTTTTCCATTAATTTCTAATTCCTATAAATTTAACATTGCAAGCACTTAGATGAGAATTTCCCTTCATTTAACTGAATGGTATGATATGCTTTGGATTGAAAATGAGTGACCCATTACAATTTACAAACTAAGGTGTGATAATTGTTTTAATTGGGGGGGAGGGTGGTTTGGCAGTGTGTGGAAGAGACACTAATCTCAGAAGGGAAAAGAGGTTTCTTGCTTCCTGAGTCAGAATTGATAAGCATAATATTGTAAATTTGTAATCAATATATGGAATTTAGTCAATTGATTTTTCCGTCTTTGCTTTCCTTGTTCAAGTGTTGAATGTATTTGTTTGAGGAGCCATAAGGCCCTCTTCTTAAATCAGTCATCTTTTAGAAAATAAATTTAATATGTTTTATGTATATTTTATATGTTGAAATGCCGCCGCTGCTCTTTTATCCCTTCATTTTCTGCATAACTTTTCAGACCTTTGATCTGGTGACAATGAGACCAGAGGAAGTAGATTTTACTGCAAGTGTCGAGCTGGAACCAAGAGTGTGCAGAGTGGAGAGGTGTGTGACTAGTGTGGAATCGAGTACAGAATGGTGTTATGGAGTTGTCTTGTGGTTTGAGACTGGTTTTACCCACAGGTTCTGCAAAGAAAAGTCAGCTATATTATCCACATCCCCGTGCACCCAAAAAACGCACTGGTCACAGACAATCCTCACATTTCATGAACCAATTGCCTTAACATCAAGAGAATCAAATGTTGATAGATTAGCAGCAATTGGTACGGATGTTTGTCCAGCTGCAAGAATCCATTTACGCATAAGTATTGCCCGAGCTCCTGAACATCGCAGCATTGACATTTCTCTGGAAACCATTGGAATTGGCATTGGTGGTAGAAAGCGCAGTTGGCCTGTGCAGCTTTTTAACCTGCGCTAGCTTTTTAACCTGTGCTGTCATACTAGCAATTTTCCATGTGGATGCTGGCATTGATTAATGTGTCAATCTGTTGTGATCTATTTTTCTACTGCTGTAGGCCTTTCCTTTAATTTTTGATGTTCACTTTATGTTGTATCTAAGGGTGAGAGCATCTCTTGCTGCAGTGCATGCATATAGTTGTATGCTTCTGCATGCGCGCTCAGTTTAGTAGCAGTTTGGACAACTGGTGAGATAGAATTTCAAAATTATTAGTATCTTTGTTAAATTAAGTTTTAATTCTAGTTCTATATCTATCGTCTTTGTTTACATCATGGTGTAAAAATGAAAAGACACCGTCACCTTTTCTCTTAGGCATAGAACTTTGGTAATCTGTTGTTTAGTTAGACGTGCTCATCTCAAGATGCTTATTGGACCTCTAACAACTACAATCATTATAATTTTAAATTTGTCATATAATAGTAGGGTATTTTTTGTCTTCTCCAAAAAAGAATATTTTGTTTATGGTAAAATAATGATAATTTAAGGTGATTCATTTACATAAATTTTGGGTTCCATTTATATTGTTGGCTACGCTCATAATTTAGAGCTATTGTTAGGATAATTTAATGACTTGGTTTATAAGATAAGATACACCCACACCTCCATGGGTGCCTACATTAGGTGCCAAAGGCTCTTCGATAAACAACACAAGTGTATATATACTAGTGTTTTTTAAATCGCAACAGTTGATCAAACTATCAGTTTAATCCAATTATTTGATTGGATTGCTTCATTTTCATATACTACAATTCAATAGTTTTTTTTATCTAGATAAGTTAATTGAATGTTTTGATTATATATTCTAGTTTTTCGTTGATAATTCATTTGTTTATATTTTAGTTTTGTAACTTTTTAGGTGATTTTTATTAGTTATATAATTTAAAATTATGAGTTAAAATTTTAAAAAAATTAGATTTTTGAGAAATAAAATAAAAATTATGAATTTTATTAATAAAAAGATTAAAAGATTAAAATCCCTCTCCTTCCCTTTTCTTCTTCTCTATTTTTTCTTACTTTTCTCTCCCCACAATTACTCTTTCAAAGATAGCGAGAAGATGGAGAGAGAGAAAGAGAAATACTAAGTGGGAAAGAGAGAGTAGATAATAAGAAGGTAGAGGCATTTTTTTTAATATTTTTTATAATTCTCATTTTACTTTTGAAAAAATAATAATTTTTATTTTTTTAACTTAATAATAATATTTTTAAATTATAAGATTAATATAACTCATTTAAAAAATATATGATTAAAATGTATAAATCATATACTTACGAGACTAAAATGACAAACCACTAATATTTAATATATAATAAAATTATAAATATCACATTAACAAAATAAATATTAAAATCTTAAACTAAAAGTGAATAAAATTTTAAATATAAAATTAATTCATAAATGTGAAGTAATAAAAATACATTAAATTTTTTGACCCATTTATGTATATATATATATATATATATATAATAAAAATAAAAATAATGGTAAAAATTTTAAAAGAGTAATATACATAAAAAAATATAAATATTATTTAATTTTAATTAATTTGAATCAGATTATAAATAGTCTAATCTATGTACTAATTCAATCTTAATGGGTTAAGAATTTTTCTATCTAATATAATTAAGTTAAAATTACTCGATATTTAAATGATTAATTAGATGATTAGATTTTTTTGCATACCTAGTATCCAATCCTCTAACTTGTAGTTAGCTACTGTCTATATTTCATTATAGTATCCATATCTTTAACTATTAGCATACAAGACTACAATTAGTGTTGTCTCTCCTGAGTATATGAAAAAAAAAATCAAGGAGATTTGAAGTCTATATCTTACGTGTCATTTTACATCTGCTACTGTTTTTTATTGGAATAATTAGTAATCAAACTAATTGTAAAGATGTACAGATAATGCCACCGAAATTTTAATACTTCTCGCGTGAGCTTTATTACTTTCTAATTTAAGTTTGTTAGCATAAGCTTACAGAATACCCTTAAAAAAATTGTGATAAATTGATAAAAAAACTTTATATGATAAATTGTAACGTGGAGTATGATTTTAGTAATAAACTACTTCAAAAATAATTCTCTGATTTCTCTATTTATATTTTATTGAAAGAGGAAACGAGACTTAAAAGTCAACAAAACCAACGGCCAAGATTAGTGGTTTCAGATTTTCCTACTTCCATTTGCATTTATATGAAAAATATCTAGGGGCGTGCCCACAATCTGAGTTCTAACTATCCACGGAACGAAGAGCACGTGGCAAAGCCCAAAAGAACCGCAAGCAATTTGCAGTCTTTCTCTTACCTACGTAGGGCCCAATCTTCTACGATACTCTCTCTCTCTCTCTCTGTGTACTTTGGTGTGCTTAAATATGTTTTTCCTTGTATATAAGACTCTTCTGTAGAAGGTCGACCTCCTTCTCTCTTCATCTCCCTCTGAATCGAACCAGGTCCTCATCTTCTCTCTGCAAATTTGTTCTTAAAATCTGTTTTTCGTCTATACAGTTGTTCTTATTTGTCACATATGAGTGTCTGATATTCAATTTTCTTACCTTTTCTGTCATATATTGCTCCTTAGTGAAAAATTTAGAAAAGTCCCACATCGCAGAAATTAAGCATTACGATTTTTGTGCGTATTATAACAAAGTCATCCTTCACCATTTCAGAACATCCCAAAAATTAGAATCTTCTCTCTTTGTAGCGATAATTGATTAATTCAATTAATAATTTCAAGTCATTCAATTTTGAGATAATTCGTTTTGGCCAAACGACGCTCACGACCTGTGAACATTTATACCGAACCTCGTTAAATTTCTCGGTGTTATTATTTTTTCCGCTTTAATATTTACGTTTCAATATCTGCTTTTAGTTATTTTAAAGATTATATTTCCAAAGATTATTTTATTCGGGTTAGTTTGAGCTTCATTCATTTAAATCATGTCAATAAGAACTACTTAGAATAAGTGCGAAAATATACCCGATTTTCCTAACAATCTAAGATTTGTACCGGGCGTTTTACCCATGCATTTGTTTGTATTCCGTTTGTTACTATTTAATATAGTAATGAATTGTTATAATTTGAAGAAATGGCGGAAGAAAATTTCTTTCAAACAAAGCGTCACTATCCACGTCAGCGGTATGCGTGATGAACGCATAGGTTCGAGAGAAATTTGATGGAACCTAATATTTTGACGTGGCGGCGAAGTTTAGCGATGATCTTCTGCTTTCAACAAGGTAGACATCGCTATCACATAGAAGAAATGGGATAGCGAAAGTTTTAAAAATATCAACCGACGGTGATGCAGACAATCCGTTAGGCTTCTCAAGAGAATAAGACACGCTCACGGGCGAGACATCCGCAAGTAAGTTGTGTAAGGCGTTGGAGAATGTTAAGCGAAGAAGAATGGACAAAATCGCTATTTAAAAAGAAGTTGTTCGGTTTGAATACCTTCCGCTACGATATCCTACCATTACACGTTTTTAATCAATTAGTAGCATTTGTTAAATATGTGATGACTGTCAAAGCATTAAAATAACCATGATTTTATGCACATTAATTGATTAAAAATATATATATTTATATGTTTATCATATATTTATATAAATTTGTCTTTTCTAATCACTTTATTTTTATTGTTTTTCTATTTTCGCTTAAAAACGCAATTTAAAGACTCAAAGAAGTTAATACTTGAAGCAATACATCACAAATAAATTAATAAATAAGAGGAAAAGGTCAACAAACATAAAAATTGGACAAAATGGGTCGAAAAGGTCAAAAATGTCAAAAGGACGTGAAAATCGCGTCATATGCTGGGTGATCGTTTCACGCATACAGTCATAGGCAGAAGACAATGGGACATAATATAGCCAAGAGCCACCATACGCTTCAACGCTTTTCACCCCATTTTTTCACGCAACAAGGATTAAGGCCGACGCGTATCGATGACCTCAAAGATGTCCACACTACACGTTTTTAATTTTTTAATATTTTTTTAACATTTTTTACCATTTTTTTCTCTCCATCCCAACCTATAAATACCCCTTCCATACACCTCAAACCACACTTCTCTCTTCTTTCTTTCTCATTTCTAGTTTTTGAGTTTTTCTAGTTTCTTTCTTGGTTTCTTAAGCTTTTCTTAGTTTTTTCTTGGGCTTTTTAGTTCAATTCTCTTAGGTTTAGAGTTCTTCTTTTCGGTAGAACTTGTAAATGTTTTTGTAATAATTTAGATTTTTGATTCAATAAATGCAAATTCCGCTTGGAGGTTTTCTAGAACTAGAATAGCTAAGCGTTCGTAAGGATTTTATTTTCTTTACGCTTATTTTTACGCTTTATTCTTACATGCTATATTTAATTTTTCTATGATTAAATTTAACTGTATTGCTTATAATCATGATATAATAATAACGTTGTTACGCTACAAATATTAAATATATGAAAATTTCTAAAATGAATTGATTTTATTTTTTATTCAAGATTTTATATTAAGCGATGTTGTAGAGAATACATTATTTTTCATTACAAACTTAAATCAAAAATTAGATTTTAAGGTTTAGTTATCCTGCCTAATTTAGAAGTAGTTCTTTTATTCATTGCAGTACAATCGCCTCTAAGAAATAGAAATTGAAGCTATTTCAAAAGTTTTATAAGAATTATTATGCGAAAATGTAATGACAACATGTTTTCAATAGTGGTTTTAAAATTTGAAAGTTAACACTTGGATAACTAAATTCTTAGGTTTAATTGACACTCAATAAAGTTTAAAGTTTAACTCTAGCATAAGGTGGCATTTAAATTGCTCATTTTCAATCTCTGAGAAAAAGGAATTAATTTAATTAACCAAATTAGTTATCAACCCCACCCATAAAGGTGTTAATTGATTTGTTTAGTTAATAAAGAATATCTAACCCCATCAAGGTGGTATTCATACAAAAAAGTTAGAATCAATAAAATATCAATTTATATCTTTAATAACCTAGATAATATGAGAAAAGATAATTAATTTAGTTATTATATCCATAAATACTCCACTTTAATATAAAAGATAAAATTTGTACGAATATTTATCAATATGTATTTATATTTATTTATTGAATTTGTATACGTTTATTTTTTATTATATTTAATTAATCAGTATATACGTTTATTTTACGTTATTAGACAGGAACACAAAACCAAACTATCGCGGACAGGATGTTTAGGATTTAATTTCGTTTTTAAAAGTTTGAATAATAAATTAAGAACCACATACATTCCTTCCTTAGATCGACCTTGGGAGTATACTTATCATTTTCTACGAAATGATTTCAGTGCAACTCATGCGAGTTTTACAAATATTAAAACCAAAGTATTTAGAATCGGCTGATGCTTGCCGCTTCATCAATATGGATGAAACTTTTAAAGATGAAGATTTAGCTCGACAAGCTGTTACTTCCTTCCTGATGAGTTTGATCATCTTATTACGAGCTTACTCATCGGGAAGGATAAAGTATGTCTTTGAGGAAGTTTGTAACCGCTTTGTATAGTTATGAAATTAGAAAGAAAGATAAAAGAGAAAAGCGTGAATGAAGCAGCAGAGGCATTGTCTGTAAGCAGGACGTCCGCATGAACACAACATAAAGGGAAGGAAAGGTAGATCTATCAAAAGGAAGACTTGGTAAAGATGAACGCGCCTTTTGTCACGAGATGGCATTGGAAGAAAAATTGTCCGAAGCAAAAAGAAAGGAAAAGTCAGGTAATCTGGATGCATGTGTAGCAGAAAGCAATCCAGATTATGCATTTTGGTTCGTGTTCACAACATCATCTCATCCTGGTGATTGGATTTTTGATTCAAAGATGTACTTTCCATATGTCTCCTAACAAGGAGTGGGTTCTTTAACTTTGAAGAACTGTGACGGTGGAGTTGTTTTCATAGGTAATGATTATCCATGCAAAGTTTTGGGAATCGGTACATTCGTTTGAAGAATCAAGATGGTTCAACCAGGGGTATTCGACAGATGTTCATTATGTTCGATATGAAGAATCTCATTACATGGAGTCTTAGAATCAAAAGGCTTCATCGCGACCGTACAAAATGGGGCATTGAAGGTTACTTCCTGAGCACTCTGTGGCGATGAAAGGTGTTCGGAAGAATAACACCGTACTACTACCTTGGTAGTACGGTTATTACAATACGTCAGCCAGATTCGGATGAAGAAAGAGATTTAGAAACTACCAAGTTGTGGCATACGCTGTTTGGGACATCTTTGGTGAAAAAGCTTTACTGTATTCTAGTAAAGCAAGTGCATAAAAGGCCGCGAGAACCGGCAAGTTGGAATTTCTGAGATTGTGGTATCGGGGAAGCGAGAAAGAGTAAGCGCTGTCGCTTCTTCATAATACAGTGGCATTGGATTACATCCATACCGATGTACGTGGCCAACAAGAACTCATCCATGAAGTTGGCAAACATTATTATGTCACTTTCGTTGATGACTTATAGGAAGAGTTTGGGTGTATCTGCGAAGAAAAAGGATGAAGTGTTAGGTATTTTTCTCAAGTGGAAGAAGATGATCGAGACTCGACCGGTAAAAAGATCAAGCGTCGGCGGTCCGATAATGGCAATCAGTACACACAAATGATCCATTTATGAAAGTTTGTGAAGAAGAAGGGATAAGTACACTTCACTATTCAAAAACACCACAACAAAACGGAGTCAGAACGTATAGACGGACTTTCTTTGGAAAAGGTTCGGTGTACGTTGTCGACGCCGGTTTAGGGCAAAATTTGAGGCCGTGACATATATGCATCTCACAACCGCTTCACCATCATCGCTCTTGAAGGCAAAACGCTTATGGAGGTACGGGTCTGAAAACCTGTAGAGATTACGATTTCTTACACGTGTGTTTGGCTGTTCAATTGCATACTACCACGTATCGCAATCAAAGTTGGACCCAACTGACCAAGAAAGCCATTTTTTGGGATTCCTTCTGGTTCCCAAGGGATATCGACTACAGTGCCTTGAAACGAAAAAGATAATCTTTGAGTAGATGTTACCTTTGATGAATCTGCATTGTTGAGAAAGGTAACTAAGAAGATTGATGGCACTTAGAAGAAAGGGAGCAAACTCCTAAACAAGTGGAGTTTGAAAGCAAATTGTTAATCCATTTAGCGAAGATAAAAATGTAAGTTGATCCTCCATTGATGTATAAGATGAATCGATGAAGAGGTTTTAACCCAAGAACCTCCACAAAAGAAGAAGAACTAGCTTGATAGGCCACGACGACAAAATGTCAAGGTACCTCGCCGATACAAGGATTTTGAAGACCTACGCCTCAATTTAAGAACACGGTGCGTGCACTTTCGGGCCAGGTGATGATGTTCCTTCCATATATCAAGAAGCCAATCGAAGCCCTGAAGTTGAAAGATGGAAGGAAGGTATGGATGAAGAACTTTTGTCCCTTCAAGAATAAAACATGGAAGTTGACACTGACTACCTAAAGGCAAAGGCAATTGATGCAAATGGGTGTATGCAAAGAAAGATGGATTTCCTAACAAAGACGGTATTCGCCATGCGCAAAGCGGCTGCTAAATTTCTGCGTAAGAGGAATCGATTATAATGGTATTTTCTCCGGGCTTGTAAAACATTCTTCCATTAGAATTTTGTTGGCCTGGTAGCACAATTTGATTTGGAACTAGTTCAACTTGACGTGAAAGTCGCGTTTTTACACGGTGACTTAGGAAGAGAAATTCATATGTCTCACCGTATGGTTTATTGTCTTGGTAAAAGAGAATTTGGCTAGAAGCTAACAAATCATTGTATGGATTGAAGCAATCTCGCGTTGGTACAAACGATTTGATCAGTTTACGTTGCAAACAAAGGTATACCAAGCACACACGATCATTGGTGTGTCAGTGCTTCTGAAAACGAGTCTTTCGTCTATCTCCTATCAGACGTCGATGATATGTTGATCAGATCGAAGAGCAAATTGAAAAGTCAAGGCTCAACTAAGTCAGTAGTTCGAGATGAAAGATTTGGGAGAAGCGAAGATTCTCAGTATGGAGATAAGCAGACAGAAGAAGGGAAGCTTAGTTCGACCTGAGTCAATATTTGAAGTGGATACTACGTTTTGGTACGAATGAACGCACAAAACATGTAAAGTACTCGCAGTTCCTCAATTTAAGCTTAGCTCTATTATCTCCCTCAATGATGCGTAACGAGAATATATGGCAAAAGTACCATATGCAAATGCGCTTGTAGCTTGATGTATGCAATGGTGTGTACAAGACCGACATTTCACACGCGGTTGGTATTGTGTTAGTGTACATGCAATGATCCTCAGGTAAAGGACATTGGTTGGTCAGTGAAATGGATTCTACACGGTATATTATAAATACGTAAATGTTGGTTTAGTATTTCAACAGGATAATACCATTGGTCAACGTGGCAAATGGATATCAGTGATTCGACTACGCGAGATTTAGATAAGCGTCGGCCAACTACCTACATGCGGTTTACTCTTGCCAGAGCACCACCGGTCATTGGAAGTCTACCTCGGTACCACGCTGTTTTGCCTACTACGAGGCGCAGTAGGCCATACGGCGCTTACGGAGGCCGTGAAGGAAACTATTTGGTTACGAGGTTTGCTTGAAGACTTGGGAGTTAGTCAAAAAACATATTGCGTGTTTTGTGATAGTCGAAATGGCTTTATTCATTTAGCAAAGAACCAAGTCTACCACGCACGTAAAGCACATCGACGTTTCGTTATCATTTCGTGAGATTATCAAAGGCTGGAGTACTAGTTCGTAAGATTAGTACGACAGAATCCCGCAGATATGATTTAATTAAGGGTAACAAGAATCAAGTTCAAACATTGTCTGACTTGATTAACATCCTACACATCTGAATTGGCGTCGTCATGATCTAGAAATTGAAGAAATCATTTAAAACCACTAAGTCGCCATGGAGATTTGTCATATATCGCTTCCTTAGTGAGAAATTTAGAAAAGTCTCCACATTTGGTTAGGAATGAAGATAGTTGTTGATTTTGGGCTATAAATAAAGCCCCTCCTTCACCATTTGTAAACATCCCAAAAATTTGTAGAATCTTCCTCTCTTTTGAAGGGTAATTGATTAGCTCAATTTTGCCCATTAGTTGTAATTTTGAAGTTTATTCATTTGGAGATAATAGTAAGGTCAACGACACCGAGGACCTAAGTAACATTTATACCCTAACCTCGTTAAATTTCTGTTATTATTTTTCTCGCTTTAATATTGCTTTAATATCTGTTTTGGTTTATTTTAACATTATATTTCCAATAAAGATTATTTCGGGTTTTACACAGCTTCTATTCATTTAAATAATAAGTGAATAGTAACTATTTAGAATAAGGAAAATATACCCAATTTTTCCAACATTTTCTTTTCGGGTTTGATTTGTGTAGGTTGCAATTACAGAGGAAACCTCATGAACCTGCCGGTGGATCTCAACCATACAGAATATCTTGGTGGCCCTTGAACGCAAAGGTATATCCCCTGCGGAAAAAGGTGTTATAATTTATGAAAGTTTTTTTCCCGATGGTTACTCATTCAGTGCATTTTTTATTAATTATTATGGACAGTGCTTATGTAGCGATCTGTACGGTCTGAAGCGTTTCTATTTATTCGCGGGAATGTTTTATGGAATCTGCTCAGTTGTATAAAGTACCTTGATTATGGGTTTTGTAGAATCATTAGAATATGAAGGTCATTTTTTTAGCAAATGTGTAAAGCTAATCTGAATTTTCTGAAGTTGTTTAATGACGTTAAAGAGAATGTGGGTTTGGTTTCTAGGCTTCTAGCATGTAATTGTTATATTTTTGAGTGAACTCTTTTGCATTTGCAGTTTGCAGTTCAATTTTCTATGCAAAGTTTTGAACTCTTAACTTCATAAACAAGGTATTGTCTTTAATTTAGTCCGGTTACAAGAGGTATATTCTTTGGCCTTAGGGGTTCTTATCGTCTTTTTATTGAATACTTGCATTCCTGGGGACTGAGTCAAAGACAAAGTATGTTGTTTTGTGTGTATCGAGTCTATGGACTACTTATGTAGTCTAGCATTCCTTCTTTTTTCAAAATGTTTGGGGGTTGAGCCATGGAGATGAAATAAAGCATATATAGCAGAAATTTGGCTCCTAGCTTTGGTTCTGGTAGCCATAATTGTTGATGGCTGCTGCCTAGAGTGGAGAAATAGTGGCATATGCCACCAATCCCTGGTGAATGAAGTTCTCTTATTTGAACGAGCTGTAAAAAACAATATAACGCATTGACGAAAACAGTTAATGCAAGATTGTAGACATTGTTCGGAAAGAAAATTTTAGGGACAACAAGTGCATAGATGAAAACTGAATAGGGGGTAAATCTTTATGAGTCTAGCTCAAAGTTTAATTGTCAGCAATTGCGGGCAACAAAGGAGCTTGCAAATGTATATTTGGTATAATTATAGTTAGGAAGCTTGTACTGTGTAATTTTTTTTTTGGACTAAGGTCTGAGTCTGATTTAATCTTTATTTGTTTTATGAAAATTTTGTGTTATAGCCTTTGTCTTTACTACTACCTAATTGTTTTTAACTTAAAAAAAAAAGGATGGACAGAATGGGTCTGCGACGACATCTTCAGTAATTTGGCTAATATTTTTTTTATGTAAGATCCTAGATCATGTTTCTCTTGGCTTTGCTTTTTCTCTTGTTTTCAAAAAGCATCTTACTATTAATTAATAAATTTCCAAAGACATCCTCATTTTTCTCCTGCTACTTCAAAACTACTCTTTAGAATCATCATGGGGGACCTTATCTGGCTTCAGCATATTTTAATTATTTGGAATGTTCTTCTTTCCCCTCCTCTCCTCTTTCTCTTTAATCCTAGTTGTTCAACATCTACCAATTCATCCTCATGATGTCACGTGCAGTAACAAGCTTCATCCCTTATTTTCTATTTCTTGATAAGCTTTGTTGTTTGGTCCACATTACGTTCATAGAAATAACATTGCTAATACATTACATGGTTTCTTAATGTAACAAAGAGTACTACTTTTCCAGAAGTTGATAGAAAAGGTGCAACACTGTCATGGGTGGTAGTTACCAATTTATAGAAGACATTAAAATCATTAATGAGGACTTGCCTTTTCATATTTGCACGAGTCTCTATTCTTGGAGCATGCATTCCTTTTCTTGCTGATAACACTAATAGTTTTTTGTGTAATGGCTGAATATCTAATCACTATTATTTACCAAAATGCAGGTTTATATTTTGTTTCCATCTTTGTAATACTGGATCCTTACCTTGCTAATATGAACATGTAGGTTCAAAACATCAATTGTCATAATATTTCGAGTTCATACCGTCTATATGAAACATTTAAGATTCTATTTACAATTTTTAGGTCATGTGACATGTTGTACTGTGGCTAATAAGCAATGGAAAGACAAAATTTGCTCACTATAGCATTTTTATTCCTTTCAGAAAATATACAAAACTCTGGGACATTGCTAGTATGCCTCCAGAGCAAAGGATTCCCTTACAAACTTCAATGTAATAGGAATCCTCTTGAAGGTTTTCTGGAAGTTAAAGACAAAATGCTTGGTGAACTTGGTGGGGATGTTGTTAAATCAGACTGTTCATGTGGTAATGAATTTATTGAACCTCCAAATGTCTATCATAACAAACCTTCCTACCAACATGATTTTGACTCCCGGTGGCTTTCCATTATGACTCAAAAGGTGCACCAATCTCAAATGAATCGATTTCATTACTTCCCATCCAGTGTCCTACCTCAAAGTTACCATAATGAGTTTCAATACCAAGATTTTCAGTACTTTGTGGTCATAGATTTTGAGGCTACCTGTGATAAGGACAAAAATCCTCATCCTCAAGAGATCATTGAGTTTCCATCAGTCATCGTCAGCAGCGTAACAGGTCAACTGGAAGCTTGTTTTCAGACTTATGTACGGCCAACTTGCAACCACATTCTGAGTGATTTCTGCAAGAATCTGACTGGCATCCGACAAATTCAGGTTTGTCCTAAAACTGTCATGCTTTCATTAAGTGAAGGAAAATGAGAATACATACTGTGTGGTGAAGCAATGTTTTCCTATTTAATATTTATGTTAAACCTTTTATGGTCAAATGTGACTAAATAAGACACATGAATTAACAATTCCATTGTTTGTATTCACATGGTGGCTGACTATAGACCAAATAATTTCAATTCAATATGTTTTACCTATCTATTCAGATTCATTCAAAGGAAACAGAATGGAGTCATGATGAATGTTCTTGCCAGTTCGAGATCTTAGTTTTTCATAAGTCTGGTCTTGGCCCTCTAATCATCTTCTAAACATTTTATTGGTAGAACTTCAATACTGGGAGAACTTTGTCAATAAATTCAAATATTGAGAAGAAAAAAATCCAAAGTTTAGGAATAGTATTTCCAACTATTTGTCTGAGACAGATTTCATCTTATTCTTTAATTTGATTATATTTTGGTTTAATTAAGATAAGAAATGAGGGGTGTTGACGTTATAATGATCAGCAAAAGCTCAAATATGCTGGTTAAACTTGGTGATTGTAGCTCTAGAAATTTAAGTTTCTAGTTACCGCTGATCGCTATAATATAATATTATTATTATTATTTTTAATATATGGTTTTGTGCTGGCAGGTGGATAGAGGTGTTACTCTCAGTGAGGCTCTTTTTAGGCATGATAAATGGCTTGAGAAAAAGGGGATTAAAAACACCAGCTTCACTGTGGTGACATGGTCAAACTGGGATTGTCGAGTCATGTTGGAATCTGAGTGCCGATTCAAGAAGATTCAAAAGCCTCCTTATTTCAACAGGTAAGAAAGAAGATTAGAAATAGGATTACTTTAAGCTCTTTAGACTCTAGAGAAACAAATATTTTGTTTTGATCTTTGTGGATATCTATCATGCAAACACTAGTGGAATATTCTGTCTAATTTGTACTTGCTTACTTTTAGATGGATCAACTTAAAAGTTCCTTTCCGAGAAGTTTTTGGTGCTGCGAGGTGCAACCTGAAGGAGGCAGTTGAAATGGCAGGCTTGTCTTGGCAAGGCCATGCACATTGTGGCCTGGATGATGCCAAAAATACTGCTCGCTTGCTTGCCCTCTTATGCATGGAGGCTTCAAATTTTCTTTTACAAAATCTCTGCCATGTATTACTGACCATCCAGTCTCATGGAAGCAGTCAACTGAGTACTTATCCATGTCACCTTATGATCTGAAAAAGCCAAAGGATATGGACATATTCCTATTCCAGTATCATCACCCTTACTGTTTCTGTGGAGTGAAGAGCACCAGAGGGATGGCACAGAAGCCTGGCCCAAAGCAAGAAAGCTGTTTCTTTGGGTGTGGAAACTGGACCACTACTAGAGGAGCTCGCTGCCATTACTTTGAGTGGGCTTCTGCTTGACTGAAAATGGTAAAAGGGTTTCTTGATCTTGCCTCATTGTGTCTAAATATAAAAATTATTTCTGTAACAAAAATAAAAAAAAGAAGAAAAGGATAGAAAATGATGAGAATAAAAAGGGGATGAGAGTAGGGTTGTCTCCTTCAGGACCCGAATTTATTTATAGCTGATTGGTGAGGCTTCTGCTTCGTGCAGAAAAGATATGAATGGTTAACACTAATGGTTTCTGCTAAAATAACTAGTAGTAAGAAAACTTCAACCTGTAAAGCTGACATATTGACAGGAGAACAATTTGAGAGTGAAAGGATTGGGTAGGTTAAGGTAGGATCATGCTTGTTCACGCTCCATTTAAGTTCTCTAATAATGTTGAGGTGATATAGGTACTTTTTGAAGAAATTAATGTTTGAAGAAATAATCAGAGGAAGAAATAAACGTTTCATTAATCTAATTTCTTGATTTGTATCGGATATTTACATTGTTTATATAGACAAATACTAATTACTATTTCACAACCAATGATTGAATTGTATGATTCTGACTTGATTGGTAGTAGGCAGTGTATATTGGAAAAAATGTTTGGTCGGTCTGAGTGATTGTTGAATTGTGTTTGCGAGTGTTTGTTGAATTCAACAACTCCCGCCGAGTTAGTGCGTAGATGTCTTTCATGCGACATGCGAAAAACTTACGTGAATACTTCGATATGGGAGGCTAGCTTTAGTGAGGATGTCAACCAATTGATCTTCGACTTGATTTTTGGCAATTCGATGAATTTTCTTCTAACTTTTCTTTAATAAAAAATCTGTCAACTTGACGTGTTTTGTGCGATCGTGTTGTTGGATTATCTTGTAATATCCGCATCTTGCTTTATTGTCACAAAATAAGCTTAATTGATTCTTTTCGCCAGGATATGTCGAATCTTTTAAGAGAGATTGTAACCTGAGCCTACATGAAAGCCAAGTACCATTCCCGTATTGACCTCTGTGACTTGAGCAGACCCGCAATGTTGTTTCTTACTTCTCGTATTACAAGATTTCCCCTGCAAAAGTGAAGTAGCTGATGTAGATCGTCTATCATTTATTGATCCACCCAATCAATCGATATACTTCGATTCTAGAAAACTACGAGTTCTTAGTGAAACGATACTCCTTTTCCAGGCTTGATTTTAAATATCTCAAAATACTGAATAAGCTGCATTCATATGTTGTTCTCCCAGGGATTATGCATAAATTGGTACAATACTTAAAGCGTATAGCGAAGTCTGGTCTTGTGTGTGCGAAATACATCAACCTTAACAATGGTTGGTATCTTTCTTTGTTTGTTGGAACTTGATCAACCTTGATACATAACTTTAATCCTTCCTCTCTTGGTGTATTAGGCTGGTTGACATCTTTGACATCCAGGTTTCTTTTAATAAATCTAAAGGCGTACTTTTCTTTGAGATAAGAAGATTCATTCGTTGATCGAGAAACCTCGATCGAAAATATTTTAAGGAACCAGGTCTTTCATTTTGAATTCTTTGGATAAGTAAGTTTGTAAGCGCTTTCCTTTTCTTGAAGATCATTTCCTGTTACTATCGTATCATCAACGTATCTGATAAGTGCGGTGATCTTACCATACCCTTTTTAGAAATAAAGTATGGTGCAATTGCTTTGCTTGTAGCCAAATGTCTTCGTTGACCTTGTGAACACTGAGCCAAGTACTCTTGGGGATTGTTTCAATCCATCTGATGATTTTTTAATTTGCACACCTTTTCTCCAGTGGATTGTGGATTTCTTGATTCTGGTGGTAAATCCATGTAGACTTAACTTCAATTAAATCTCCGTAAAGAAAGGCATTTTTTACAATGATATAATGGCCAATCTAAATTTACTGACTAGAGATACGAGGCAGAAACGGTGTTAATTTTGGCTACAGTGCAAATGTTTTACGTATAGTCGATCCCACGTATGTTTGAGTGTATCCTTTTGCCACCAATCTTGCTTTATATCGTTCAATCGTACCATACGCTTGATATTTTCTTGAAAAAAATCCATCGACGTCAACAATTTTCTTTGTTGGTGGACGATCGACAAGCCTAAAGTTCTATTTATTTCTAAAGATTTTAGTTCTTCATTAGTAGCATCTTTCCATTTTTGGTCGGCTAAAGCTTCCTGTTGTTAGGAATAGATCTGGCCAGAGATAATTGATTCCTGAAATGATCGTTTGATTTTGACAAAGCGATGTTTAGACATATAGTTACTCGTGGGATATTTGACTTTACTAGAAATCTCGGGTTATACGTGGCTTTAGGAATACCTCTGTTGGGGCCATTGATGGAAGTATTTTTCTGGTTGGTTCGATAGTTGGAACATCCTGCATAAGCGATTGGTTAGGTATATCGGCGAGTTTGTGGAGAAGGAATCTCGTACTCATTTAGTGGTAGTAAGGAACTTTCCTTGATGATCTTGAAGTTGATGAGGACTTGATTCCATTTCCATGAGTCTTGTCTATATTGAGAGTTATTACCATACGAGATTGAGTTATTTGTATTTTCCTCGCATATAATTTGTCTTTCTTCAAGGAAGCAATTTATATGTAAAGATACAATTTCGGCATGGTTGTACTCACGAAATTCGGTGTAGAGGAGAAATACATTGTATCTTCGCGAAAAATAACATCCGTAGTAGTAATCATTTGTTTTGTAGGAGGATGGTAACAAATGCCGCTTTTGTTGTATGGCATATCCTAAAAACCTGACGTATTGCTCGTGGATCCAATTTGCTACGTTATTTGTTTATGTAGGTGTACAAATGCCCACTTGTGACCAAAGACACGAGGAGGTAGATTGGGAACATTTGGTGCAACAAATTGCTTCGGTGATGGCTTGTAGTGGTGTTTGGAAGTTAATGGGACTAGAAGGTACCCGATTGATTAAATATCGTGAGAAGTAATTGCTTATACGATAAGATAATGACATATTAGCTTGATCAATGAAACGCAGAGACTGACACCATGCCAGTGTCGATTTTCCTACTGTGACTCGAATTTTGTTGAGGTGTATCAACCGCAAGTAGTTTGATGAATAATGCCTTACGATTGAAGATATTCTTGAAGCTGGAACTTTTATATTCTCATAATTTATCAACCTTTAGAACTTGGATCTGTGTTTTATATTGAGTCACGAACCATTTTATGAAATTTTCTAAATAAAAGTTTACCTCGCTTTTAGATTTCATTAAAACGCAGACCCAAGTCATTCTCTTAAAATCATCAATAAATGTAACAAACCAACGTGATCCCACAGCGTAGAGACTTTGGAAGGACCGAAGTACATCGAGAATGTATAACCGTAAACGGAGATGGACTTTTATTTAAGGTTACGAGAAATGAGAGCGATGACTTTTTGCTTCAGTTCGCGAGACATGTCGCCTTTAAAGTAGAAAGATCTAAGCCTCAAAAATAAACTTGGAAATAATTTTTCAAATATCGAAAGAAGCATGACCGATCTCGCATGCCATAGCGCCATATATTTGATTCATCCTTGTTAGATCAGGTTGCTACCAATCATGTTTTGTTGAATCCAAGTCCAAATATCTGAGGTTTCCTTTAACAACGCGACGAATCGTTTGCTTTGTTTGAATGTCCTTGAACACCTGAAAGTCGAGACCAAAAAATAACAAAACAAGATAAAGCGATGGTTATTTGAGAAATAGATATAAGGTTATACTTTCAAGAGGGAACGGCAATGCGAGTCTAAATTCAAAGTACTAGTGAGAGGCAAAGATCTTTCCCGATAGTGGGGTTGTGTTACCATTAGCGGTGCAAGCAGTTTTGTGTGAAGATGGTTTTGAGATTTGTCTAGAATCGAATGTCGTATGATCGATTGCACTGAATCAATTATCCATGTATTATTAAAAACGGGAGAAAAAACTTTAAGCATCTTACCAACGTGTCTTTGAGGAGGTTGCAACGTGATCCTTTGTTGTTTGAAATGGTGACGGTGAACGCTTGTCGTGGATTTTTCTTGAGAGTCACGGTTGTGATCCGCCGATCCAGGATATCGCGATTCAAAACATCGTTCTTTTGTATGACCACTTTTGATGACAATGGGTACATTTAAATGATGATTTATCGATCAGCTTTCGTTAACTGGCGATTGGAAAAAGAAGCGATTTTTAGATATCGTGGCGAGGCGTCAGCGTCTACAGATTTTTCCTTGATGAGATTGACGTACTACGCGTCGAATCGAGGAATAACAACCTTCTAAATGCAGGATAGTTTCTTTTACGCAAAATTTAAGCCACGAACACTTTCGAACTCATCATCTAATCCGAATGAGAAAATATGTATCCTTAGTCTTTCGCTGAGACTCTTGATATGATATTAGATCGTGAGGGTCTTCGCTGACAGCGCTTATCACGATAGTGCAGCTCTTGGAAAATTTGAGTTAACTCTATAATACTCTGAAAGTGATTTTCCATTTTGTCTAGAAGTAAAGGCTTTTTGGTTTAAGATAAATACGTAATTCATCAACTTAAGCATAGAATGCTTTATGAAACACCGAGAATTTCAAGAAGCGGTAGGTATGCGTAAATATCAAACCGTGATTTACGGACTTCGTTGAGTAAGTAGCCATCTCTTCGCTTTTGATTTTACGCATACCACTTGTTATAATTGTTTGATGTTTTTTCGGGTTGCAAATTTTTTGTGTGAATATAAGAGAGTTTTTCTCTCTATGATATGCATTTCTATTATTTGAGACGAAACATCATAATTAGTCTCATTAAGAATAATTCAGTAATTAAACCTGCCGGTGAACAGTTGTGCAACAATGTGGATTTGATTCTTCCGTAGGTAATGAAATTATACCTCTGTCGTGATATTATGGTAACCAAACTAGAAAATGGTGTAATAATTTTAGGGCTAAAGAATATATATATATATATTTTTTTTTTGTGTTTTTTTTAATATATATTTATACTAAGCTAGGATAAAAACCATAAAACCGAATCAAATTTGGTTTAAAAAACTTGGAAAAAATGAGCAGGACTACATTTAGAAATCGAGCTTAGGAAACTTAGGGTTTGGACCTTTAAAATAAATAGGCCAAGACAGGTCAAAAATATGAAGCTGTGAACAAGCCAAGAAAGCCGGGTTCAGCGAGCCGTGGCCGGACCAAACTGGCCGGCAGAGGTGACTGGCCAGGAACGAGCGCGGGCCGTACGCCATGGCGGACCGGCCGCCATGTGACAGAACCCCAGGCAGAGCCGAACCCGAGAAGCCGAGCCGGATGACACGTCGCCATCTTGACCTCCCAGGGACGGCGCGTGGGCGCGTGGGGCGCGTGTCGGCCCCTCGCCTCGGCCCGGGCGGCGCGTGAGGGCGCGTGGGTGTTTTTACCGCTATTCTGTTTTACCAAAATGTTGAATTGTGTTTAGAGTAATGCACGGTAAAATTAGGTGGGAGAAATCTTGCTTAAAAATTGATGTTTGTAATTAATATTTGTAAGAGGTGTTGGAATGAAAATTTTTTCGAGAAAAAAAATATTTTCGAGATAAAGAAATGCATTTTAGAAGAAGGGGGTTTCAAATTTGTATAAAGCAACGACTTGGCTCTACGTCTGTGAAGAAATTAATGTTTGAAGAAATAATCGAGAGGAAGAAATAAACGTTTCATTAATCAATTTCTTGATTTGTATCGGATATTTACATTGTTTATATAGACAAATCTTAATTCTTATTTCGCAAGTGTGATTGAATTGTATGATTTACAGCTTGATTGGTAGGCGCCGTGTATATTGGAAAAAATGTTTGGCGTCGGTGCAGTGATTGTTGAATTGTGTTTGCAGTGTTTGTTGAATTCAACACTTTTTGTTTCAAAAGAATTTCAAATGGGAATCAGTGGTGTTGCTTGTGCCCGGTTTTATATCTGATCATCTTATATTGAATTCCAAGTGCTGGTGTGGTATTTGTATCGACTTGCATAAACTTCGTTGTACTCATGATCACTCCATGTTAAGAAGCATAATATTCTCAGCTCATTAGCAAAAAGAAGAAGCACAGTGTACGCGCTTGAATGTTTTTTTTTTTGGTTGATTCTTAACTTTTTTCGTACATTTTGACAAAAATTGGTTCCTACTTTTTCGTTAAAATAAAAACTGGTTCATAACCTTTTGACAAAAATTGTTAAATTTGATTGAAATTAGTAAATTTTAAAAAACTTAGGATTAAAATATATGAAAAAAAATCAAGGAATAAAGTGTATTTTAAGTTAAAGGTTACCAAGGGACAGAGTTAATTACTTTTCCTTTTTTTTTTAGTTCATTATGTTATTTATTGTTTTCAAGGGAGGGAAATTAATTTTGCATAGATGTAGATAATCTCAATCAGCTGCCCTCTAGTAAGGGGTGTGCAAACATATGTCTATTCAATTTCAATAAAAACTCAAGCCAAACTTAAATTTAAACTTAGTATACTTTTTATATACCATACGAAAGTTAATGAATTTAAATATCTAATTTAGTTAACTTATTGGACTTCAAAGGTATTTTTTTTCCTATTTTTATGCCTTTAAAAAATAGTGCACTTTAATATATATTTATGTCATAATATTTTTATTTTTTATTTTTGATGAGGGGTAGGAATGGTGTCATTTTTTAAATGGGTTAATTCAGGCAAGTTATTTTTAAACCATATACTACATATGAAAATTGAATATATTTAATCTCGCTATTTTAAAATTGAATACTTCTATCTCAAAATTAAAATATATTTTTTACACTAAAATATCTTACTTTTACAGATTAAACGATGAAATCAATCCATCCATAAATTAACATTTATCTACTTTAATATCTACAGAACCTTGCAATATCATAATTAATATTGTTTCGGTACTAAGACTGATAATAGATATTGTTTCCAATTACTTTACTAGGACTTGTATCTTTTTAGAAAATACACTCGTATCTTATTGATTTTACAAATTTATTATATTTTGATCTGAATCTGATGTTCTGATTGCATTATCAGTTTTGATACTTGAATTATCCTCGCTTCAATTTTTATTTTATTTTTTCCCCTTCTGGGGCTGTGATTTAATTATGAAAATTGGAAAGAAAAAAAAAATAGAAGAAAAGGAACACAAAAAAAAAAAAAACAAGAGTTAGTCTGAAGCACTCAATTTCTTCAGACTTTCGCTTCGTTCCCCCCTCCCTCACTGTTATTACTTTTTGGAAGGCTATGGATGTTGTGGCAATCCATCGTTGAAGACTTGAAATTACTCAAAATCGGTTTCTATTGCCGAGGATGAAATGTTTTAGAATCAAAGTGTCTTTTATCTCAAGTTGGCTACAAGGGAGAGGTGGTGGGTAATTATAATAGGTAAATGAAAAATGTTCCCACCCATCTTAGCCAATTATTAACCACTTCATTAATTTTTTGCAAACAATTTGATGCAAATAAAACTATTAACAGTCATGTTAGTTTTAAATCCATCAGTGTACATGTGAGTATAAATATATATATGTGTGTGAAAAAACTAATGGGCAGTCTAGAATTTAAACTGGGGCACACTAATGAAGTTTATTTTGAGTAAGAGATTTATTGTCACAAAAATCGTTAATATTATAATGTAAAATCCTTATACTTATTCTAAAAATAATGCTTAAATATTATATTTATTTTTTTATAACAATTTAGTTCTTATTATGAAAAAAGTGATTACAAAATAACAAATAATTATTTTTTTTATTTTTTGTTTAATTATTTCAATTTTATTTTATTTAAAATATAACAATCTCTAGCTAATATAATTTAAAAAATTAAAAAATAAAATAAAAACTTATATTTATCGGTTAATTTTTCGTAAGAATAAAACTAAACTATTATAAAAAAAATAAATACAAAACTTAAAAAATGTTACTTTTGAAATAAGTAAATAACCTTCGGGTATTTTTCTCTATGATATATAGCAAACATTCGTTAGCATTGCTTTATAGCTCTAGTTGATGAAACTAGATCAACTAAAATTTCAACTGCACAAAAGAGAGATGAAGGGTCAGTGGCGGCCTTTCTACAATAACTTACCGCACATGCATTACCCCCATGTCATAAACTTGCAACATCAAAATAAAGAAACGAGTAATATTAGATAGATGTATAATTTACATAAAAGGCAAAAGAAAGAAACACCAAACTAGGAATCAGGATACTCAGTTTTCAGCAACAGCACACCCGACGACGGAGAAATTCTGTTTTGAAGCTGTAAACTATTAGTCACCATAGAATCACTGACCAAGCCAACATCAGGGTCATCAAAGTTAAGGACGCCTCTGGCCCTCATGTTACTGATGAAGAAAATAACAGCATGAATAAATGTTTTTATGATAGTTTTACAAGATAAAAGAAAGGGGGGAGGGGGGTAATGATATAATAAAGAGTGAATACCCATTCAAGCGGTTATTTATAGCGGTAAGATCTTTCGAAGGGCTTTGATAAGCTTGAGTGCTCTCACCAACACAGGCATAATAGCTTTTCGAGCTATGTGAGATTAAAGCATCCATCTGAATACATAATATGACATTCTTACCCACTAATGTTTGATTTTTTTTTTTATATATGATGCTAATGAATTGGAGACGAATTCTAACAATATATTGTAGGATCATGATACAACAAAGGAAGGCGAATAGGGTAGCCACAAGGAAACATGTTCAACTACCTCATGCATGTAATAATAAAAACAATCAGCTATAATAATCTATGTTCATGTCTTTCTTCTCTCTTTCAATTGTCAAGCACCTATACAAATTTCACTAATTTCTGAAAATTCATAACATAATCAAATAGAAGAATCATACCCAACCATGACAAAAATAGGCCACCTTCTACATAAACTTAAGAAGCTCATTCCTGGATATATTATATACAAATGACAGCTACTTGAGACCTTAAGAAAGTTAAGACAGCATTTTATGTTTGCACCAAATACGTAAATATATGCACATAAGTATGCAAAAAATCACGGTAGCATTTGATCCTGACCACCTAGTATAGATTCCAGTTTCCTATTGAACTCAAAATGATTATGAATAATGCCTACACCAGTTGGTCACGTATGACATATCTGCTTCTTAAAAAGCATATAGTTTGCTCCCGTCTACCAATTACCCACTCTCAATATAAATGTCAAAGGTAGGGTATTAGTACTTTAGTTTTACTTTCTGCTGCTACATACTGCCCTTTGAGTTATTCACGCACACTTTAAAAGCTGCTTTCTTCAATTTCACTCAATGATTGACTTTTGGAAGAGGAAAATAATCCAGTGAATTGCATATTGGCATCATCTTTATGCCATTTAAGACTAAAACACAAGCAGTAATTATATTAGTATTAAATAGTGTTTTATCAGAATCTTCTCCTTTTTCACATGCAATGTAATTAGAGCATGATCAACCAAACCATGAGATGTACAATGTAATACCAATTATAAGTTTTTTTTTAAATAACATTTAGACACTCACACACACATATATACACTGGTAGGATTCGAACTCGCGCCCTCACAATGCCCAAAAGGAGCATATACCATTGGGCAATTGGTTAATACCAATTATAAGTTAGTTCAAGTAATATAAGCTAGAATATAACCATAAACAAAACAATTTTTTCCAAGTTATAATGAAAACAGGACAAAAGTAGAGAAGGGGGTGGGATGGAACCATATTCATGGCCCTACAAACCATCAAACTTAAGAAAGAAAGATATACCTTGGATGACCGCAATGGCGAGACATAAACATTGTGTGCTGCAGATACTTTCTTAGGAGACATATCAGGGAGACTTGGGAAAAGAGTTACCTTCGGTGATCCAGGACATTTATCTGATTGGTGAGGCAAGAAAAAAAGAATTAGACAAGTGGTGAAGGAAAAATAATGATTCAAAGAATAAATAGAACATTGAGACAGATGCAAGAGCATTAGACAGGCATACCATCTTTATTATTGTTAATTTCAGGAATCTTGTTAGTTATTGTGCTTGCTCCAGTAGGTCCAAGCTCAACCAAAAGAGGCTTTACAGCAGGAATGAATACTTTATTATAAAACATAATTATGTTGACATGTTCTTTTCCTGATCTCTGCTTCCAAACCATTAAAAATGTTAGATCTGCCCAGAAAACATAGTGCAGAGAGCAGACATAAAACATCATACCCCACTGCGACGCATTGATGACCAATCAACAAACACACCATGAAAAATTTGGAGTTTGCATTGTGGCTGCTTCCTATAGTTGCAAATGATTTCCCTAAAGGTGAGGTTTAGTTGAGAAATCTGCAGACCATAATATATAGAAGTATTAAAAAGAATTTAATGTTAAGTTCAACATAACCAAATACCCAAGAGTTACTAGTATCATACCTTTGCAACTCCATAGAAACAGCAAAGGATGATCTGGTCAATATGCCGATTAAAAAAGAGAGATGTCTGCTGCACAAGTATTTTTTGGAAAAGACAGTACACATTCTCTCTGATCTGCTGAGACAGTTGTAGCCTTTCAATCATGCCATTAATTCGAACCGCAGCCAACTTAATAACCTAAGATCGTATAAATGCATTTTCTTATATAAAAAGAGAAGTAAGAGGTAATAAGTAAAGCAGCATAAAGGATACTAAAACAATTCAATTTTAAGTGTAACAAACACGCCATTCTTTAAAATATATGAAACATTATCAGCTACATGAATGCTCTTACATGAAGTTCAACATGCCAAATTATTAGGGGGGAAAATACGATAGTGCATAAATGATACCATAACTTAACTAAAGGTGCAATTTAGTATGGTAGTTTTTTGGTTAAGCAAAATAAGGATACTAATTTCATAAAAGTTTCAAATAAGTCCAAAAAGCCATATTTAGATCATGTGCTTGGCACATATTGTATTTTTATGAGGGCAATTTTGGCATTTTGCAAATTTGAATTAAAAAAAAACTCAGAAAACGGGAGTTGGGTGGGGGTTGGGCTCGCAGGTGGTGGGCTCTGGGTGGGGGTTGCGAGTGCGGGTAGGGGTTGAGGTGGGGGTTTGTCAGCTTTTTTTTCAATTCAAAGTTTCAAAATGCCAAAATTACCCTCAGGATTTTTGGACTTATTTGGAACTTTTATGAAATTTGTGTCATTATTCTGCTTAACCAAAAAATTATTACACTGAACTGTACCTTTATTTTATTTAGTGCCATATTCTTGCTTTGGTCAATCACTAAGTTACCAAACTACACATTTTCAAAAGTTACAATACCATTCCAGCTATTAATCCAAAAAATACTTTGGATTCAAAACTGCATCTTATCAATGATCACTAGGAACTTCCTTCTACCATCCCAATTATCATCAAACTCAAATACAGAGTCTCAAAACCATGCCTCCCCCCATCTAGTAAAAACATGTGGCTTAGAAGCCTTCCAGATACCACAACATCAATGGGAAGATATCTCTAGGATTCTAGAGTTAGTTCTCTTTCATGGGAGGCATTTGATACCTTGCCAAAGAATATATCAATTCCAGTTTCTGCACATGTTTCCCCTCCACCTCCTGGATTTGGCCTTGTTGGACTGTACATATCATTGTAGAAGAGATTTAATATAAAAAGCATTAGAAGAAACAATAGAAAAAAGAAGATGATACAGGTATAAATCTTCTACTTCCTAAGTTTGAGTTTCAAACCTAGCAAATGCAGACTGCAACGGAGGCATAAGCTTAGACTTGGGGCTACTAAATGCTTTAACTGGTGATGTAAAGGAATTCCGCTCTACTAACACGCTGCGATAATCTGTGCAGAGTCTCTTTGGGGACCTAATATCCCCATTATGACCTGCAAAATAAGAATAACATCAACATTTAGTTTACATTCAGTTATGTCAAAATAGTATTTCCTTTCATTTTCATGCTTACAATACAATGCACCACTACAAAAAGTAATTTGAAGTCTACCTGGTAAAGCTTCATGCTTCTGAGAAGGATGTAAAGGAGGCAATGCTCCACTAAGAAAATTAACTTGCATGGAAATTTCATCAAGAGATGGCATTGGTTCTGCCAACAACCCAAGACGATTTATTTCTTCAGAGAGGGCTGGTCTTGCAACTATCAATGAACTGTACATTGAGGAACCCTTTCCCCACACCATGCACTCCAAAAGTCGCTCTTCCAAGGAATTTAGATGCCGTCTCAATTCTCTTGGGAGAGATTCTTCATGCCTAATAAAACTCTCTATCACCTTGCTGAGATCAAAAGCTGTAATACCAGTCTTTTCCAGCACTGCAGGAAACAACATTCTAGTAGTCTTATGTGTTGCAAGAACTAATTCGGCTGAGCAAGCAAGCATGCATCTATGGAACCTCTCATTGGTTAACAAAGTGGTCAGATTAGTAGCATGCAAAGTCTGAGATTCTGCTCTACACATTGCCTCTAAAACCCTATAATATAATTTGATTGCTTCCAGTCTTCGTTGTTCTGCCCAGATGTCATCCATGAGATTAGCACTCTGCAGGTTCCCTTTTATACATCGGTCTCCCAGGGCAGTGCTTGGAAATATGGCCTCCAGTATTATGTTTGCTCTGTACATCACATCACTAGTAATATTCCTATCACATAATGCCAGGAAACGTTCCAGTTCTGGTGAAGGTTTTGCTGGCAGTGGAGCAACAACAGTCCGAAGCCACTTGGCCGTTGTCATTGTCGTGCTCACAGGAGTAGCTGTGATTTTACTAAAACCACCAGAAGTTCCATTAGCATGACGGGCAGGAGAATGATGAGGTGAAAGTGGACTTGTAACTGTCTTTGTTGGAGAACCTATTGAGTCAAATTTCCTCTACATAAGATTTAAGCAGATTAATTATTCTCCAGAAGAAATATTATAAGTGAAAATGCACTCAAGCAAGCGCATAAATGCATATAGCTTTTGAAGAATAGAATTTGCCCTTGTAGAACATACCTTGACACCATTTGTATGGATGGAACCTCCTGACAAGCTTCCAGAGCCAACTAAGCTGTCCTCATTAATAAACACCCTTTCATCCAGTTCACCTTTAGTTCGAATTGTGACATCATAATCCTTCTCTAAAATATCTAAACTGGATGAAAAAGAATCGTTCATCAGGCCCTCAAAATAGGACAAACCATCTGCATTAGAGTGAACCAGATTAGAATTGCATAAACTAGAAAATATAAAATTTCAAAACCACCAATTGCATAAATAGGAAAGTTTCAAAAATGAACCTGGATTGATATGCTCCAAGGTTTCACTTTTGCGCTCAGATGCTAAACGAGGCTGCTTCTTTAAAATATCTGCTATGAGAAAATTGGTGGTTTCCATTGTCTTTTTCAGTTCATCTTCTGAGGTGCTGTAAATGTTACAAAGGGATGCAAGCAGATCCACACCTCTGTTTTCCTTTTTTACTGAATCAGAGATTTAATGGTATCAGCACCGTTAAAGAATTGGAAAACAAAGGAGAATGTCAGAGTTGAGAATTTTAGGATGTCAAAATTATATGTCCCTTATTTAGAGTCAAAACAGAAAATAGCTCATCTAATAAAAGATTCTTGAAAGGTAAAAAAAATGTACCAAATTTTGGAGAATCGTGTATGCTAAAGTTTCTGAAGCAAACAGGAACATGAATGACTAATATTGCCTGTAAGAAACCACCAAGCAGTAAGAAATCTTATAAAAGTAGACGGTAGAAAATGCACCCATAGAGCAATGCACCAATGTTCTTGGCATCTAAATCACAAGACTTACTAGAATCGCTCTCTCTTAACTGGACTGAATAACTTATGGAAAAGGACGTAACTTACCAGTATAGAAACCAAAGCATTAGAACAAGTCACGACGTCCTTGTTGCGGCTAAAAATGTGCACTCTCAAGGCTAAAAATAGCAACCATCCAAAATTATGGTACTCTGACACATAACCAGAGGTGCTGGAAGAGGTTGAGTTCTTGCCAATATTTGCATCACTTGTCAAGAAGAATTCTCGATATACACGTGTATAGTACCTGAACAGAAGCAAATAGTTACCAACGTAATACAGCTGAGTTCTAAAAATTCATAAAAAACATTCAATATAGCATCAATATCATTATGACAAAAGGCCTAGATTTAGTCTAAATGCATCAAATGAGATTATAGCATGTGTCATTACTTTATAAATGCCCACTTCACCATAAATCCTTCATATAAATCAAAATTTATTTTATTTTCTCAAGACTGCAACAGACCTTTACAAGGTAACCTTTTTAATTCCAAATTCTTTAACGACATAATCTCACACCTTTTTTGTTTAATTTAAACATTAATTCACATCAGTATCACTTTTGCAGCCACCACCAATATATTGCTGCATCATCAAAAATTTGCTACCTCAAGCCACTTTTATCAAATAACTACCATATGCTTAAACCCAAACCTGTTAGTTTGCAAATTGAAATCACCAATTCATAATTTAACATAATATAGACTATAGAGTAATTAAAGACTCTCTCCCAACATAAGACTCCTAGAAAGAATAATGACTATTAAGTTTTAATAGCACCTGGATTTACTTTATAAGCAGATGGTAGAATTAAATTTCAGTTGAATTCCAGTAAGATTTCTTCATGTAGGAATAAATTTACAAAACCATCAAAATTCTAATTATGTTTATATCCGGAAGTCACTAGAAAAAATGCACACAAAAGAGTACTCACTTGCTCAAAAGGCTCAAGTGTTCAAAATTGGCCTGCAACTCCTTCGTCTGAGAAAATGTCAATGCAAACTGTGTAAGTTCTAATTAATTGAACTTATTAAGAAAAATTAATCTGCAAGTAATGACAGTCATCTTAACATAGATCTTCATCGGGTTAATACCTCGAGTCTGCTTTCCCAGTCTGTCCCATATAGTTTACTCAAAATTGAATCAGCTTTAACAACAAACTGAGGAAGCTCTTCAAAGAAGTCCAATATGCTGGAAGAAGGGAAAAGGGGGATTATAACTGTCAAAAGGCAACTAATTAGAAACAATAGAATGGACTGTATTAGCAACATACCTCAACTTTGCAGCTCTCAATATCTGGCATAAATGAATCCCTTTATCAACAGAGGAGTGTTGCGTCTTATCTGCAATCCTATGACTTAACTTATTCACAGAGTACAAAGCAAATGCAAACCAATAGCGTTCAGCTTCTTCAGGCTGATGCAGAATAAATGCATGTCATTAAATACAAACAAAGTGAATAAGCTATCATCTTTCTCAATATTGCATTCTACTGTGGAGGAACAGTATCAAGAAAACCCCAAATGTACCATTCCACTTCCAATGTCAGATACGTTTGTTGACAACAAATGCTTGGTTTCTAAAATTAGCTTCCTAGCCTCCTCAAAAGTGTTTTCATCCAACATCAACTCGTTCTGCAAGAGCAATCATGTTCTGATGTTCAACACAAAAGTTGCCATAGAACTGAATCGATTCTAGAGACTAGCTATAACAGAGAAAAGAGGCAACCAAAAAAAATACAGAACAAAATTAAATTTATAAAACCTTGCAGAAATAGGTGAACCGGGTTTCTGTGGGGTCTGCCTCGGTATAACCCTCCAGCTTACTGTTAGCTGTGGAAATCAAAGGCTTAATATCTTCCACATTCTCCAAAGCTGGTGGACTCATCTGAATCCTAGCCGACTCAGTATTAGTGGCTGTCAAACGGGGAAGGGTTTGGTCAACCTTAACCCAATTATTCAATAAAGAATTAGTTCATTTACTAAAACACTTGGCGGAAAAACCCAAAACACTGAAATTGATAAACAAAAGTAAAGTGTGTTTGTAGCTTCCTTCAGCAGAATACAAGCCTAACTTTCGCCTCTGATAAACTTACCTTGAAGAGTCGTTAACAAACGGAAATTGCAAGAGAAATTTAATTGCACTAAATTACATAATTGACAACAGACAAAACGAAAAAAATACCCAATAGAGAAAAGACGGATCCTTCACAAAAGAAGACCAGAGAAAAAAAAAATAAGCTGCTAAATTTATCGTGGGTGTTTGTATTTGAATCCGTCGGTGAGTATTTCGTTGAAAAGACAAAAATTATACAATTAAATTAACTAATAATACAAAAATCAGTCTACAAAGCCGAATTTCCCTAACAAAAAAATCAACGCAAAGCTGGATATAATTTCAGCTGCAAAAATAAATTACGCAGCCTCTTCCTGCAAATCTAGGACAAGCTCAACTACTTCAATACATAATTTGTAGGGAAACAAAGAGCAATAAGTATCCACCCGAGGAGTTATGGTAATCTGTGATCTACCTTGCGAATTAGCTGTGCCTGTGAACAAATTAGCCAAAGAGGATTTAGATTGAACCAAAATTCCTTCTTTTCTTCTTTACTTTGTCTGAAACCCTATCTCTCTTTCTCTCTCTAACACCCTAATCGTCGCGCGGGAAAAACAACAGCAAGGTGTCACGACCTTAATTTCTCAAGAAATGATCAAGACTTTCATTCCTGTCGTACGTTCTGCTTTCTTCAATCCGAAACGAACTCTAAAGTAATGTAAAAGAGAAATAAAAGAACGTCAGATCGCTTTGCAGAGAGCTTTACGATATACAATCAAGTAATTCCCAAGCGACGATTGCATAAACGGTACACAATCGGTTTATTTATACAAGGCACAATGCTCCCAAGAAAGACGCCACATTTCAGATCCTTCTGGGCTTCTAGAATATACAAGAGATTGTACTACGTTCTGAACGTCACGTTTAGGATCTTCTACCCAACTCTGTAGGGCTTTGTCATTTACCTCCTTCACGCACCTTCCGGACGTTCAGAGCTTCCACGGCGCTTCACATCATTCCCGAACCATCCAAATAAAGATTCTAGAATATTCCACCATTCTAAGACTCCTCCAAACAAGGCTTGTAACATTCTAGTGTTTTCTAATTGAATGAAATCATCTAACTCCAAATTTTCAGACTTTCTCAGTAACTCTGTAACTTTCCATTGCCTTAGATCCTTGCGCAGCCCAACATTTAGATTTTTCTAGTGGCATTGGGGCTGGACGTGACACCCTCCCCCACTCAAGCCCGCGACGCCCCGTCGCGCCTTCAAGTTGAAACCTCTCTATAAAGATCTTTGAATCGCCACAAGGAATCCTCGTGTTCCCAACTTGTCTCTACATCTGCCAAGCTTTTTCCATTCGACCAAGTATTCCTTATAACTGCACGCCCTTCGTCGATCAAACGGTCCCACCAAAATCGAGTCCACTTCCCTCAGCGGAGGTTACCACACCGCAGAGAGCGCCTCTCGATTCTCCCCGACTCATGTCATCCTCGTCTCCACGGTAAGGTTTCAAAGATACTTACATGAAAAATGATGATATTTTAAGCTTTGAGTGAGTCATAGCAGATTGTATGACACCTTCCCAACTTTCTCGAGACGGGAAACGGTCCTTCGTACATTCCGCACTAACCCCAGGCGAACCTTCCGCAAGGTCTTGAATTGTCAATAGCTTTTACCAGACCAAATCACCTTCCCGAAACTCTACCATCCTCCTCTTCTCGTCACCTCCATTTCTTCATCTTCTTAGACACCTTATGAACAGTTCTGGCCAATCATTGCTCACGCTGTGCCTGCAAACTTGAAAGAAATGGCTCTTTCCTTCATAACTCATTAAGGTACGCAGTGGTCATTTGGCCGCCGCCTACGACAATTTTCGGCGGACTCTTAGCGCGACTCGCTTCTTAGACATTATACGAATCGCTACATCCAACAATTTTCGCCTAATCCTTATTGATCGGCACTAACAAAGTTGCCTAAGATACGCTCCAAAGAATGCATTGGCGCTACCCGTCATTACTTCTCATGGATGAAAGCTGGAGAAATTCAAGTCTGATCCCAACAGTACCAATAGTTCCGCTCCAAAATTTCCCGTGAATCGCGTCCTCTGGCCACTACTTACGAAGGAATCCCCAAGGTTTCACAACATTTCAGGAACAACCGCGTTTCATCTCATCCGCTGGCACAATTGGCTGAGCATGAATGTCGATATTTGTCAAACGGTCAACGATGACAATTAACGCCGCCAACCCTCGTATTTTGGCAAAGCGATTTAAGTCCATGCAGACACTCTCCCACTGCCGCCTGGAACGGGCAACGGCCTAACAACCCATCAAGGTGACAAGCGTTGCTTCAATCTTCCGTTGGCAAGACAAGTCTTCACATAAGCTTCTACATCGTCCCGGTCGAGGCCAATAAGATGGACTGATCAAAGCAAGGTACGCTCATTCCTGTTCCGCCCATAACGAATCACGGCACTCACTCGATAAGCTCTTTTCCTTAAGCTCCCCATTTCGGGGCACGAAGATTCGATTCTCGGCTAGCGTAAGTCCCGTCACACCAGCCAAAATCGTCTCTGCCTCTTTCCTTCCTCGACGCAGGCAAAGCGAGGTTTCTGGGTAAGTGCGGCATCACGCTCCAACCCTTCTGATCCTATCCACAGCGATCGCTTGGCCTACTCAAGCGCCGCTAGCTCCGTCTGGGCCGCCGCACGCCCACCACATCACCTTACCAGGCTTGTACTCCAACCTATAATCAAACTCGCCAAGAAATCTTGCCACCGAGCTTGCTTCTGGGACTCAACTTCTTTCGAGTCCTGAAGTAACTTGCTGCAACATTGTCCGTCATGATAACAAAACGAGAGCCCAATAAGCAAGTGTCGCCACACCCTTAGACAACGAACGACAATGGCCATCTCCTTCTCGTACCGTGTGTACGGCTGCTCGTGTTCGGCAGCCATGGGCTCATAGGCTATCGCGTCCTTCCCGCATCAATACTCCACCAATGGCAAAATCCATGCATCCGTACGCAGCCTCGTAGCTGGAAGTGTAGCAAGCACCTGCTCTTCACTAACGGCCTTCTTGTCTTCAAACGAGGCTCGCATTCACTGTCCATTCCCAAGCCTTGTTCTTTTTGAAGCAAGTTACTGAGCGAGGCCGTCGACGAGTAAGACTCACGAACCTTCTATAATAGTTCACAAGTCCGAGAAAAGATCTTAGTTCGGGAACTTTGCAAGAGGTTCCCATTCTCGGGACGGCTTTCACCTTTGCTCCATCCATCATCAATTTCCCATCCTTTATCCTACGCCCTAGAACATCACCTCATCTCGGGCAAAGGAACACTTCTCCTTCTCGACGATAGATCGTTTTCCCTTAGGACCTCAAACACCTTCTTCAAATGTTCTAGATGTTCTTCCATAGTCCGACTATAGATCACAATGTCGTCAAGATATACTACCACGAACCGATCGAGGTAGGGATGGAAAATCTTATTCATGAAAGGTGCAGTATGTGGTAGTGCATTAGTAAGACCGAATCGCATGACAAGGAACTCATGTGCACCATACCCGGTCACACAAGTAGTCTGGCTCATCTCTCAAGCGCGTACTGGGTAAGAATTTCCCGATCGCAAATCCAACTTTGTAAAGTATCTCGCATCTCCCAATTGATCGAACAAATCGGCACAAGTGTGGATAGGATACTTGTTTCGACGGCGATCTTATTTAGAGCCCGATAGTCAACGCACATCCGCAACAGCCATCCTTCTTCTTTGGAACAACACCGGCACCAAACGGGGCTTTCAAGGCCTTATAAAGCCCGCATCCACACCATCGAGTTGCCCGCAATCTCAGCCCAACTCGAGTTTGCCATCCGACAGGGACTCACTGGCTGGCCCGGTGCCGGTTCCAACTCTATCTCGTGGTCTACCTCCCTCCTCGAGGTAACTGGCAAATGCCTCCCAGATCACCTCTCGGAACTTGTCTAAGACATACCAGACTTCCGCTGGCAAGCTTCAAGCCAGCGACACCTCTTCATCGTCGTACTCTTTAGATGGCCAAGTAACTTTCTTCATCCCTCTTCAATCCCTTCGAATTGAAGCGCCGAAAGAGTTCGAGTAAGATCCGCGGTCCTCTCCGTCGATACCACACATGCTTCGAGCCATCCACGATGCACATGGAGGCTCGAGCTTGGCACCAAGAAAGCTCTAACCCGGTCCAAGAACTCCATGCCAAATACAACCGAGAAGTCATCCATAGCGCCACCGACAAGTCTACTCGTCACCCAAGACCGAGACTAGCCTTAACTCCGCGAGCAACTCCACATGTAATGCAAGGCCGCCGAGTTAATCGCCTTCGCAGTAACCCTCCACTGACAACCGTCGTCCGAGTCGCTTGCTTCTTCCACCGAAACAAAGTTGTGAGATGCTCCGTGTCGACCAACGTTTCGCGACCTTCCCAACGGTGGGGCATCCACGTACATTAAGCCTTTGCAGGGTCTTTGTGGCACTCGCACGCACCCGCAGTGCAAAGAACCCATCTCTCGCACCTCGTCCGATTCACCTCCATCTCGACCATGCGCGAGGCACCAAGGCACTCAAGGCCTTCCTCTTCTGGACATTCACGTGCCCAATGCGGTCCGTCGCAAATGAAGCACGTTACACCTGGGCTGAGGCATTCCGATCCTCCTTCTCCTTCCCTTTGTCTCGTGACTTGAACGAGGAGTCGCCTTTGGCGATTTTTGATCCCCGACTTTGCACGGCTCCATTACTCTTCTCTCCACCAAACTTCTCCGTGGCTTCGAGCCCTTCTTTGCTCGCGAGTAACCTAAGCTTTTGCGTCGCAATGGCCGAAGATAAGTCTGACACCACGTCGCTCGAGCTCAAGGTTAGCCCACGATCGGGAGATCAGTCCACGAACAAGAATAAGGCATCCTCAAGGCCAGGTTTGACTTCAAGCCAAGAAGGTCAGAACTCCTTCACATAATCCCTTACGCTACCCGCCGGCTTTAACCGTCACTGCCCTCGCTCCCTCTTCAAAGATTTACAGTGGGAAGAATCGCATCTTGAATTCCCTTTCGGTCATCAAGGTATCAATCGTGCAAACCCTCGTCGCACATCTCCACGTTCTCCGTCTCCACCACAACATCGCAAAGGTTGCTCTGATAAATACATGGCCGCAAGAAGATGATTCACGGGTAATGGTCCGTTACATGCCGTAGGCCTCAAAGTATTGTTCTAGCCCCCATAGAAGTCAGTTCCACTTCCCCGGCGTTCCTAACGCCATTAAAGCGTCTCGGGCCTCGTAACGCCCACCCTCTTAGTCTACATCGACGTGGTTGCACTAGTTCCCGCGGCCATAGCCCGCTTACATAGAGCTGATCACCACCCATATCCTCCATTCTATGCAATACATTAGCAAGTTCTCTTCGACAAGATCCCTTACCTCGCAAGTTCCGCCTTTAACCCATCAATCTCTCGCCTCAATCCACCATCTAAATTTCATCGAGCGACATCTTAACCGCCGCATACGGATTTCCACATCCTCGCCTCCAAGCCATTGCAACGCCTCCTCTAAGTTGTCAACCCGATCAAACAGCCTCCCTGTCGTCTCCGCGTACTTCCCACTCGTGCTTCCAGCTAGAAAGAAGTCTTTCGACTGCCTCGAGATTCCTTCGGCTTTCCCGCACTTCCTCGCGGCCACGTTCCATTGGTGGAACGTCCACGCCATGCATGGGGCGTGTTCTTCATTTTTGCCAAAGATGTAGATACTTTAACCTCGCTTCCGATACCAACCGTCACGACCTTAATTTCTCAAGAATATCGCGCAAGGCACTTAGGTCCGTCGTACTAAGCCCCGCTTCAATCCGAAATGTAACTCCAAAGAGAATAGAAAGAGAGCTCGAAAGAATACTTTGTATTGCCTCTGCAGAGTAGTTTATACAATTGCACAAGAATTCCCAAGGATGATTACAAATGAAGACTGCTCGTCTATTTATAACAAGAACATGTCCCAAGAGTATGCCACATTTCTCTAGATCCTTCTGGGCCAGAATATATAAGAGAATCTTGTGTACAAGTTCGCCAAAAGGTTCTAGATCTTCTAGCCAACTCTGTAGGCCTTCAGGTTCGTTTGGGCCCTTCACGCACCTTCCTGTGACGTTCGTAAGCTTTCCACGGCTTCTACATCCTTCCCGAACCATCCAACAAGATTCTGTAATATTCCAAATTCTAAAGACTCCTCCAACAAGGCTTTGTAACATTCTAGTGCTTTCTGAAGCTGAAATTTCATTCAACTCCACTTTTTTCAGATTCTCTGTTAACTCTAGAACTTTCCACGCCTTAGATCCTTTAGCGCACTCAACATTCGTGATTTTTCTAGCAATGTAAGTGGGACGCGACAGCTATATCATAACATGTCATCATGTTGACATATAACGGGGGCCTATTAGTTTATGCCACGTTATGATCGTCAAGTTTTTTTTTTTTTTTACCGCCAAAATTTCTAGGTTGTAAGTTAGGAGAGCCTCCAGATATTCGTTGAAAAAGGATCAGCCCTGCGGTTTAGTAATGTGACGGCGAGGTCAAGTACGGTGTCACCTTTTACTTAGGCTTGATTCGAGAACATTTTTCTACTTCGATAAATTCTAGAAAATCGAAATTTTCACCTTAAATATCTATTTTGATTTTAAATTTAATAATTTATTAAATATTTGTATAATGTCAAAATATATCTGATATTTTACCTTTCTAACAAAATTTTGAAATTTATTAGTTGAGTAAGGGAATTGTTGAAGGAAGGAAAGGTAGTTTAATTATGTTAAATTTAAGTATAAGATGAATACGATTAATGTTACTTTTGAAATATTTTATATTTTATTTTTAAATTAATAATCAAATTAAATATCTTAAATTATTTTAAAATATGAACCAAAGGTAATACTAATTTTTAGGTTGAATTGTAACCAAAATATTGATATCATTTAAGATTTTAAGATATTAAATTTTTATAAAAATATCGAATATATTTTTATTGTTGACCAAAATTTAAAAAAAATCACAAAAACTATTAAAACTATAAAAAATACGAATAATTTTTTTTTTAAACTTTATAAAGTATCAAAATAATTAATTACTTATATTTTAACTAATTTTTATTTAATCGTATATTTTTAAATACTTAAAATATATATTATTTTTTGTTAAATATTGTAGAACGAGTAATTAAAATATTTTAAATAACTAAATATATTGATTATTTATTTTTAAAAGTAGTGTAATATATTTCAAATATGTTACAAATAAGAAAATAATAATATATTCTATTATGTAAAAATAAGAAAAAAGTATTAAATTAAAATGATTGCTTAGAAAGAAGAAAAAAAAGAGAAATAAATCAAGAATTTATATTTTTGATATTTTAACAATATTATAACCATAATATTCAAGCATTTTAACTAAAAAATATCTTTAAATGACATTTAAACGATAATGATATTCAAGAGAAATTTTAATAACATTCTCAACAATTTTACGATAATTTAGTTAAAAGATACAAATATTATATTTCGATATCAAACTATGTAAAAAAAATATCATAATAATGTCGACAATATCTTCAACATTTTTATCCTTTATCATAATTCATTCCACGTGTCCATGATTCTATTACAAGTGCCATTAAAAAGGCCTCCTAACAACATTTGCTCTCATTAGTTTCTTAGGTCCAAGTAGATAAAACAACTATTGACTTTCTCCTAAAATTGTAAATATTGTTATTAAATTTAGCAAAATAGATATTAGAATATAATATGTACTTTCATATGTTATTATAGTAAATGTGATATAAGAGACACACACGATATGAATTAGATATTTATTAACTAATATTAATAGATTAACATGACAAATCAAACCCATTTGGTAGAAAACTACATTTCTACCTTTATATGTTTTCTCTTTTTTATAAAAAACTACAATTAAATATATGTTATGAAATGAGCATTCATTGTATATTATATATTTATTTCCTTTTTGTTCTTTTTATGTGTAAACTATATTGTTTCAACACAATTTGAGATCCTAGAGTTCAATATTCGGTTATAATTTTACATATTTTTTAAAATAATTATTTACAAATACGATAAGGAATTAGTAAAATAGATAGCCAAAAAATCAACAATTTTATAAATATTTTCAAGGCGTATCATTTGAGAAGGTATTTTTCAATTTATATTACTTTTTTCTTGTCTAATCTAGTTGACTCGTTTTGTATCAGATCGACTTGTTTTTTTTTATATCTAATCAGGTTGACTTATTTTTTACTCAAAATGACGTCGAGTCATATTCGAGTTCGATTTTGAATCATTTTTTGTATCATGTTAAAAATTATCACTCCTACTAATAACACAAAAAAAATATGGTTTTTTATGTACTCCCACAATTATATCTTACAATATTTCAAAATTATTTTGAAAACTTTTAAAAAGATTGTTTTTTTCTAGGCAATCACGAGAGTTCTTAAATAGTATATAATAAGTGATGATGAATTAATAATTAAGTTTGGACATGTTTTTTAAAATGATTTTTTTTTAATTTAAGAGTATATCAAATTATGTTTTTATAGATTAATTGATTTTTAATATACGTATTAAAATTTAAAAATTGACATAATCATATTGATTAAATGTTTTCGTTTTATAAAACTTAAAAAAATCGAACAAACTTACTTTTATTGTAAATGAATTTTAATTTTATTATATTTTTAATATTCACATATATTAATTTATATTTATAATTTTTTATAAATTATAATCTCTTACATGCGCACAAAATAATATTTTTTTAAAAGATTAATATGTCTTAATAAATTTTTTTTAGTATAGGTTTATTTTCTTATTTGTTTTTAAATTTTTTCTACTATGATAATTTTTATTTTCATTATTTCTTTTATATTGATTTAGATTACAACGTATATTTTAAACTTTTCTTAAACAATTTTAATTTTTAACAAAATTAAACATTTATAAATAATAACATTTAGAATATATATAATATTAAGAATTTTTCTTAATTATTTGTTAAGAGTTTTTAAATAAATTTTTCATAAAATATTATATTTCTAACATTATAAGTTGGGTATTAGACGTTTTTTGAGAATTTAAAAGTTTATTAAAGTTTTGATTGTTTAGATTAGTTAATTAATCAAATCGACCGCATATACCTACATTAGTAATTAATGGGGCGTTGGAATTGTAATTCTGCTGGTCAATTCATGTGGACCAAATCCTGAACGCGTTTAGCGACCATGAGTTTGCTTCATGTGGGACCAAATTTGGACACGCGGTGAAATTAGAGTACATTTAAGATGGAGGGCTCTCAGCCACTAGTTCACTCCTTGGGTTTTCAGCCACAAATTTCCTTAACACTATCTCTCTTCCTAGTTTTTATCACACCGCAAGTGGCTCCTTTTAAATTTCCGTACATTGTTTTCTTTGACTAATAGCGTTTGAGTACCTACCGAGACCCTGACACTATAAAGTTATAAATTTGGCCTTCCCAATACCACAACCGCCTCAATTTTGTTGTCTTTTAACGTCTGAGGAACTGTTGGCCTCTTATTCTGTCCAATAATTCTACCTTGTTTTTCCTTCATTTACATCACATTTCTTCATCTGGGTTGCTATGTTATCTGAATCGGGAACTGAGTCCGGTTCGTTTTCTCCGATTGTTACCAAGAGGTATGTGTTCTTCGCCAAATTTGTTTATGTTTTGATTTAAGGTCTATCTCTGTTTAAAGAAATGAAAATATGATTCTTCAATTGAATTTGGAATTTCGTTTTTGTTGTTATCGATTTATTCGGCGATGTTGGGGTTTTGTCTCTCGCTATAATATAATTATTTTGGGTTCTTACTTCTTAGAAAGGAAGGATATGAAAAGAAAATAAACTTGTTTAGTAGCGGACCCATGAATAATAAACTTTTTGTTTAATAGGGCTGAACAAATTCATAGCTATTATACTATATACTTCAAATAAATAAAAAAATTTACATCTTCATGGACATTAGTCATTTTATTCTCAAAATTTTCAATTTAGTCAACTTAATCCAATTTTTTTAAATTATTGATAAATTTGGTTTAAATTATCAAATTTATAACATCATTTATATATTTTAACTTCATAAGTATCTTAATTAATGTTATGTGATTAATAATTTGAAGTTAAATTTTGTAAATGTAACTCTTTTCAAAATAATCAATATTTTATGAGAATAAGAAACTATTTAATCATTATCATTTATACATGATGACCCATTATCATTTTTGCTTAAAGGAATATATATATTTTCATTATGAATCTTTCAGTAATTTAAATAATAATTTTAAATCTAATTTGAACAATCTAGATATATTTAGATGCTAAATTGATTAATTAATCTAATTAATAAGTATTATTTTATACATATTTAAATTAATATTAATTAATTTTTTTCTTAAATTTCAACTTGGCTACAGCCCCACCTAACCACCCATTAGGTCCGCCCCTGAACTTATGCTTCCAGTTCTTCAAAACCATAAGGGGAGCAAAATTAAAACTTCCTTCCATCTTGTCTGAATTGGAAAAATTGGTTGAAGACTTGTACGTATAGCCAAAATATTTTGGGTAATACCCTGTTTGAGTGCTTGATCACCAAGAAAAAACAAGAATTTAAGAGAAAAGTACATAATATTCAATTAAAATTTTATGGTTTCTTGATAAATATATTTTTTTAAATGAAATGAACATTGAAAGTTGAAACGTTGTAACTGACATCAATTCAGAAGCTTTTTCATTTTTGTACATGTACTGATGTACATAACGTGTGATTATCTATTTTCAGGTTAAATATAATGGATTTGTACTACGGTAGTGGTACTGATGATGTTATTATTCCCAAGGATCATGGGTTATCAGATAGGATTTTTTCACTTGAGAGTTGGTCTAAGTGGGGAACAAGTGATCCTGAAAGCTATCAAGCACTTGAGAAATGCTTTGTTTTTGATCCAGAATTTACAAAAGAACCAAGCTGCAATGGTAGAAGCTTATATGACGAAGTTGAGATGGAGGACTCTATTCATGATAGCAATTATTCTACAAGTTCAAGTGTGTGTGGAGGATGGTCAACTCTCTCATGCGATTATCAGTTTGATGGCTTGGAGGGATTTGAACAAATGGATGAAATTTTCTTGTACAGTGTAACCTCTGTGTTTATGAAACTTGATTTAATGCTTTTAGCATATCATAAAGGTTTCTTCAATGCCCCTTAACTTATGATGATGATATATATCCAATGGGTGGGTGAACCCTCATAGATATCGGGTGCCAGCTTAGGTAATTCAATGAAAACTTAACTGCTCCATTGTTTTATCTCATTCTGCATTGCTCCCTTCGAATATGTTTGCTTGTACTTGTTCTAAAAGTGCTTTTGGGATGAAGCACATTACTTGTGCCTTTGTCAGAACTTAAAAAAAAAAGTGTTTTCTAAGTATTGAAAGCACTTGATATAATTTTGTTAGATTTAAAAGCGTTTATTTGCCATCAAGACCGCTTTTATGTCTCAGAACTAGAAACAAACAGAATTATAGTAGACAATTACTATAGCAAGAACTACTAATACCATAAACTTTGACACGGGATCATCTATTTTGTGGTTCTGTTTTTTAAACAAATATTGTAGGAAATCAATATCCATTGGACGCACAGAGACCTATATGTTAATCATTTACTTTCCTATCTGCATAATGGTCTCTTCATGTTTATCAATTCACCTTTATTGGTTTCCCTGAATGCAGGAATTCTGTACTTCAAGATCTTCCTGAGGTTGGGATACCAGGAAAATCCCTTTGCTCTAAACCAAGAAGCGGAATGACACAGCCAGATAATCTCTTGAGAGATAAGAGTTTGGGTAATCATATCAACTCAAGTAGCCTAGACATTGTAGGAATCCCAACCCATCAGAAAGCACATACTGCTTCACCATCAGTTGGTTCTCAAGGAAATTTTAATGCATCAGATTTTTCTGCATGCAATTCCATCCAAAGTTATTGTTTACCAATGAAGGTGAGATTTGTGTCCCTGGAAAAATCGATTGTTATGCTTCTAAGTGTTTGAAGGCTTGCTCTTTGACATGTGAAGTATGAAATGTTTGTCTTAGAATAGACAGAACTTGATAGCTAGAAGAACCTTGGATTGCATTTCACCACCGTTAATTTTGAAGCTTTCATCTGAAGCATTTACTGATATTGGTTTTTTTTTTTCAAGTGGTTATGAATTGGCTGTTTGAACATTTCACTGTCAAATAAAGTTTATGCAAACCTTTTGAAAATAAACCTAGTTAGATTTACTTTATTCCTTGAAGTTCGATGTGCTACAAAAGCTTATTTAGTTATAATATTTGAGTTGTAAGTTAAACTAACGAAGAAACTCTTGGTCCTTATGAGCAGACTACCGTGAAAGGACAGATTGGTGATGTGGTGTCACTTGAAGAGACTGTCTTGCAGGAACTGAAAATGGTGACAAACCAGGTAAGCAATGAAAGGAAAAAAAAAGTAAAAAAAATAAAACAATTAGTTTACGATTGGATTATCATAAATCACTCAGTATTACTGAATTTTCTTTGCTTGCAATCTGATCAGTTTACAGAAAAGTCCCGAATGTGCTTCCGAGATTCCTTTTACCGCCTTGCAAAGAACTCAAAACAGTATGACATATCAGGGAATCAAGATGGAGACTATAACATGGAAACTATTCCTCTAGCGACAGGTCAAACTGAAATGTTGAGGTAACATTATAATGTTTAAAATGTTTGTTATTCTTCTTTATATTATCTGACTTAAAATTGCTTGTTCAGTTCAATTTGAGTTAAGAAGATTTTACTCGATGGACATTTCTTGGTCCGTTTGTTTTTACTTCTATTAAATATGGTTTTAATCAAAAGCACTTACAATAATTTTTTCCCTATTTATTCATAAGAGCTTTTACAGGGTTCGAACAAACGCACCCTTAAACAGTTTGGCTTTCTCTTTATAGCAAATCTCATTTTTCCATAACAAGCACTTTTTTCACGTGTATGCATAAGAGTTATTGATGATGGTCAGAAGCCTTTATGACAGCCATAAGAACCAAATTCCCATCCTTTAGTTATGCAATACAGTTTCTCAATATGCAAATTTTAGTTATACTTGCTTCAATCATAGGACACTTGGCATTTATCATATTGTTGAAACATCAATCTAAATTTCGTATTCAGATCTGGTACTAAGAAAGCAACAGAATCTGAGAGTAACACCATCGACAGAGCCATTGCAAGCCTGATGTTTAACAAAATTGGCATGACAAAACCACCTGACAACAAGTTCACTCAGTCATCAACACATGAATCAAGTCACCACCTTATTCGGCCAAATGATGTCGAAGTTCCATTCTTCAATAGTTGGGAAGATTTATATGCGACAGAAAACTTGGATGCAAGTTTATCAAGAAATACTGCAGGATCTTTTGTATTGGATTTTGGTTCTAGTGGGGGGTAATGGTTTTTTAATGGCCTATTTTCAAGTAAAAAAGGATGATACCAGATGAGCAAAGTTTGGAAATTGCTATAGGCAAGGTTTAGAGATTTGCTGTATCTTGTTTCATTCAGTTTTGCTCTGTATATAAGGATGATTTATGAGCTTGTTATAAAGTCTTTTTTATGAATGTTAGGAAAAAGAGTAATACATCTAGGACATTATTTCCTTTTTTTTTTTTAAATAATACATAATGAGAGACCTGTTCTTGCAAAAACTGGTTCAGATTCATAATTTTAATTTTAAAAGAAAAACTAGGTAACAGTAGGGCATAGCTGTTTGTTGAAATTCAAGTAATGTTCTTTTTTGTTATTTGTACTGTCTAGATGTTGGTGGTGTTTAATAGGAAATGAAAAAATAAAGGATAATTTTTTAAAAAATTTCTTGAGTTTTTTTTTTTTATAATTGATATGGACATTTTCAATTTATTTGACTTTTATAAACAAACGGCAAAAATCCATATTTACGCATGAAAATCAGAAGCAATGTTTTCTTTAGTTATAAAAAAAATAAACCTTAAAAAACAAAAAACTAACAATGTTGTATCAATGTGAATAATATCTTACATAATATAATATCTAACACAGATTATGTGTAATAATTTTATTTTTTTAATTCTTCCTCCATATTTTAGTTTTTAGCAAATTTGTTGGGTTAATACCGAAATTAATCATACAAATTGATATTATAATTTTTTTTTAATACAAATTATGTACTTAAGACTGGAGAGCAATGAGTAATGAGAATGAAAAATCAATATGTAGTAGTAGTGCCCTACCTAAATAAAATTTCATTGGATCTTTCTTATAAATTTTTACATATACTTAAAAAGTCGTATCATCTCGAGCCAAAATAATATTTAAATGAGAGTAATGTTATCAATATGTTTTATGTTTTATGTATCCAGTGAGTCAGCTGACTTTTTTTTATATAACTGGTAAACATGTCGAAAAGTCCATCTATCTCCAATCTAGGATAAATTTTAAATTAGGGAAAAAAATTAATTTTGATAAATTTATAAATAACAATACAAAGACTTATGATGAGAATAAATGATAAATTGTTCTCACAGATATGTTCAACACATCTTTATATATAGAAAAAGAATAAGAAATTAGTTATGATATGGATGTTAAATAGTAAATATTGATAATTTAAATGTTATTTCTTATTCTAATTGATTCTTTGGTGATAATTTTATAAGAATATTCGATACGAATCTTATTATGATTTTGTATTTATATAAATATTTGATATTTATAATAAGTTCTATAAATAAGATTTATTCAAAAAATAATAATCAGAATTACATCTTTCATATTCTCATATTTTGTTCAGTTTTATAATAAAATTCATATTTTAAGAATAATGTTCAAAGCTAATCATATGTTTTTAAAAATAAATTTCTTATTCTAAGTTGATAAAAAAAATAGAACTAGTCAAAGAAAAACACGAAGAAAGCAATAAATAACAAGTAATCTCTCCCAGTTAGAATAGTGTTACATCTGAAATTAATAGTTGACTTCTAAAGTCAACATCAGTGGACGGCTGTTCTGTTTCTTCATATCTCAACATTCAACGTACTATTTCACTATTTTATTGTATGTCAATGTTATGTATAAATATAATTTTTTTCTTAAAAATTTCTCAAAATGTGACTTAAAATAAAATTTGCTTTAAAATAAAAAATAATTAATTCATTATTTAAAAAGATAAGTGTTTCGACTTAAAATACGAACATAATATTAATTTTAAAATTTGAATCAATATATCATCGTACAATCTAAAAAAATAATATATATATTTATATTTAAATTTAAGTATTTATAGTTTTGAATTAACATAATTCACTTAAATAACCATAATTCATATATATATATATATAAACAACACGTATTTATAATTCTTAAGATATAAAAGTAAATTATTCACAAAAATAAACTTTAAGACTATTATCTAAAAAAAAGGGTTGTGTCTACGTCAACCATCTTAAACCCTAATCTATTAAAACATGTATTGTTTTGTTAACAAATTACTCAAAAGTACAAACAACTGAAATATCGATTCTTTCTCATCTATATTTTAATACATATCATCATCACTTAGAAAATAAATAAGATAACAAGTATATTAAAAAATAAATAAATCTTTCAAATTATAAGAAAGTGATGAGATTAAAAGTCAAAATCCTATAAATTAAGCCTATAACACCCCAACTATAGTTTATCCATCATATTAAGTCAATTCCCGAAACTAAAACTTAACTAGCTCTGACATTCACAATTTCCTTATTTTAAAAATAGTCGCACACTTTCAAACAATCACACCAACGTGCTTCCGACAACGAACATTATTCTCTACATATACAACCCGTGCCATCTCTCAATTAAACTACAAACGTGCATCATCAACTATAACATTAGTCGTTAATCCTACTCGTTTCGGAATCACATGATGTCGACTTATCCACCACTTCCGCATCCTCCACCTTTGTCGGAGAATGAAATTCAGCCTCCTCAACGACATAAATCAAAGGACCCAAAATTGCCCACCAGACCAGCAATCTCTCTCCAACCATCTCAGAAGAAAAATCCTTCAAGATCGTCAAAAATTTTACGGAGAGTTCGATCAGTTTTCCGGTCATTTCCAATAATTACACCTTCATGTAAGATGACGGGATCATTTCCGGGCAGTCGGATTGGGGACGGGCAGTTTCACGGTGGTACTAAAGTTACCGGAACTCTATTTGGGTACCGTAAAGCAAGGATTAATCTAGCAATTCAAGAGAGTTCTCGTACTCTTCCAATTCTTCTTCTGGAGCTTGGAATTCCAACTGGAAAAGTCCTTCAAGATATGGGAAATGGGTTGGTTAGGATTGCTCTGGAATGTGAAAAGAAACCAAACGAGAAATTGAAGATAATTGAAGAACCGATTTGGACATTGTATTGCAATGGTAAGAAATCAGGATATGGAGTTAAAAGAGAACCGACAGATGATGATTTGACGGTGATGCAATTTTTAAATACTATTTCAATGGGAGCTGGAGTTCTTCCTATGAATAATAGTGAATCTGGAGATCACCCAGATGGAGAACTCACCTATATGAGGGCAAATTTTGAACGAATTGTTGGATCGAAAGATTCCGAAACCTTCTACATGATGAATCCGGATGGTAACAATGGACCTGAACTTAGTATTTTCTTCGTCAGGCTCTGAATAATTTATTTTCTTGTTTTTTTTTTCTCTGGAAAATCATTTCTAATTTGGCCAATTGGTCTATCAACGAAATGGCCTTTTATATATGAGGCATAAAATGCCAGCCAAGGATGTATAGTTGGTAGCGATTTGCAGTAATATGGTCATCTCATAGGATTTACTCATATCATATACGTTCAGGAAATTAATTGATGAATGGCCTTCACAGTTTAGATCAATTACATATCAAATTAGAGTTTGAATATTGTGTTGTAATCTTCTGAAGCTTGAAGTTATGAAGGAATTGTTGAATTCAACAAACACTGCAAACACAATTCAACAATCACTGCACCGACGCCAAACATTTTTTCCAATATACACGGCGCCTACCAATCAAGTCAGAATCATACAATTCAATCACACATGCATAAATAAGAATTAAAGATTACTTCATATAAACAACGTAAATATCCGATACAACAAGAAATTAGATTAATGAAACGTTTATTTATTCTTCTGATTATTTCTTTAAACATTAATTTCTTCACAGATCGTAGCTGTGCCGACTCTGCTGATCTACATTCGGTAGGGATGAACCCCGCGTCACGGCGAGTGGAGTGCGCTCCATATCCCTTGGCCTTGGAATCGAGGCGAGTGGGAGTGTCAAGTCCCACATCGACTAAGCATCGGGTTTCTCGCACTTATGTTTCACAAGTAATCCTTCTTCTTTTCGAGAGTTTCACATGCATGACAGAGACGGGTCACGCTTCTTTGGATATTTGAAAAATTATTTCCAAGTTTATTTTTCGAGCTTAGATCTTTCTACTTTAAAGCGTGATGTCTCGAACTAGCAAAAGTCATCGTTCTCATTTCCCGTAACCTTAAATAAAAGTCCATCTCCGTTTATGGCTGCTATACATTCGATGTATTGTCCTTCCAAAGTCTCTACGTCAGAGGATCACGTTGGTTTGTTACATTTATCGATGATTTTAGTAGAAACGACTGGGTCCGTTTTAATGAAATCTAAAAGTGCGAGGTAAACTTCTTATTTAGAAAATTTCATAAAATGGTTCGTACCAATATAAAACACAGATCCAAGTTCTAAAGAAGGATAATGGAGGAGAATATAAAAGTTCGAGCTTCAAGAATATCTTCAATCATAAGGCATTATTCATCAAACTACTATGTTGATACACCCCAACAAAACGGAGTCAAGAGAAGGAAAATCGACACTCATTGGAAGTCGTCTCGTGCTCATTGATCAAGCTAATATGTCATTATCTTATCTGGGGAGTATAGCAATTACTGCCGCATATTTAATCAATCTGGTACCTTCTAGTCCCATTAACTTCCAAACACCACTACAAGCCATCACCGAAGCAATTGCCAGACCAAATGTTCCCAATCTACCTCCTCGTGTCTTTCGTCAGGTGGCATTTGTACACCTACATAAACAACAACGTAGCAAATTGGATCCACGAGCAATAGTGTTTTTGGCTGGATATGCCATACAACAAAAAGTGGTATTTGTTACCATCCTCCTACAAAACAAATGATTACTACCATGGATGTTATTTTTCGCGAAGATACAATGTATTTCTCTCTACACCGAATTTCGTGAGTACAACCATGCCGAATTCAGACTTACATATAAATTGCTTCCTTACGAAGAAAGACAAATTATATGTGAGGAAAATACAAATAACTTGAATTCGTATGGTAATAACTCTCAATATAGACAAGACTCAAGCGGAAATGGAATCAAGTCCTCATCAACTTCAAGATCATCAAGCGAAGTTCCTTACTACCACTAAACGAGTACGAGATTCCTTCTCCACAAACTCGATATACCTAACCAATCGCTTTGCAGGATGTTCCAACTATTGAACCAACCGTAAAAAATACTTCCATCACGCCCCAACAGAGGTATTCCTAAAGCCATTTAACCCGAGATTTCTAGTAAAGTCAAATATCCCACTTAGTAACTATATGTCTAAACATCGCTTTGTCAAAATCAAACGTATCATTCAGGAATCAATTATCTCGTCAGATCTATTCCTAACAAGGTGTGAAGCTTTAGCCGACCAAAATGGAAAGATGCTGAACGAAGAACTAAAATCTTTAGAAATAAATAACTCGTGAGTTGTCGACGTCCACCAACAAAGAAAATTGTTTGACGTCGATGGATTTTTTCAAGAAATATCAAGCAGATGGTACGATTGAACGATATAAAGCAAGATTGGTGGCAAAAGGATACACTCAAACATACGTGGATCGACTATACGTAAAACATTTGCACCGTAGCCAAAATTAACACCTGTCGTGTCTCGTATCTCTAGTCGCAAATTTAGATTGGCCATTATATCATTGTAAAAAATGCCTTTCTACATGGAGATTTAATTGAAGAAGTTCATAATGGATTTACCACCAGGAATCAAGAAATCCACAATCCACGGAGTAAAAGGTGCAAATTAAAAATCACCTGCATGGATTGAAACAATCCCCAAGATCGGTTCGTTGCAGTTCACAAGGTCAACGAAGACATTTGGCTACAAGCAAAGCAATTCAGACCATACTTCTATTTCTAAAAAGTGGGTATGGTAAGATCACTCAAGACTTATTGTATATGTTGATGATACGATACAGTAACAGGAAATGATCAAGAAAGGAAAGCGCTTACAAACTTACTTATCCAAAGAATTCAAATGAAAGACCTTGGTTCCTTAAAAATATTTTCGGGATCGAGGTTTCTGATCACCGTATGAATCTTCTTATCTCAAAGAAAGTATGCCTTAGATTTATTAAAAGAAACCTGTGATGTCAAAGATGTCAACCAAATTAATACACCAAGTTAGAGGAAGGATTAAAGTTATGTATCAAGGTTGGATCAAGTTCCAACAAACAAAGAAAGATACCAACCATTTAAAGGTTGATGTATTTGGCACACACAAGACTGCATCATTTACGCTTTAAGTATTGTCACCAATTTATGCATAATCCTCGAGAACAACATATGAATGCGCTTATTCAGATTTTGAGATATTTAAAATCCGCCTGGAAAAGGAGTATGCTCACTAAGAACTCGTGAGTTTTCTAGAATCGCGATATACCGATGATTGACCGGGCTGATCAATAAATGATGACGATCTACATCAAAGTTACTACTCACTTTGCAGGGGAAATCTTGTAACACGGAGAAGTAAGAAACAACACGTCAGGTCTGCCTGCCACAGTTACCGAAATACGTAGAATGGCACTGGGCTTTCGCGAGGCCTCGCGGGTTACAATCTCTTAAAAAGATTTGACATATCCCGCGAAAGAATCAATTAAGTTATTTTGTGACAATAAAGCAAAGATGTGATATCACAGATAATCCGGCTTCAACACGATCCACAAAACATGTCAAGTTTCGATGATTTTTTATTAAAGAAAAGTTAGAAGAAAATTCATTGAATTGCCAAAAATCAAGTCAAGATCAATCGGCCGACATCCTCACTAAAGCCAGCCTCATATCGAAAGTATTCACAAGTTTCAGCATAAGTCAAGTAAGAAAGACATCTACGCACCAACTCGGCGGAGTGTTGAATTCAAAACACCGCAAACACAATTCAACAATCACCGTGACCGACGCTAAACATTTTTTCCAATATACACGGCGCCACTACCAATCAAGTCAGAATCATACAATTCAATCACGGCTGTGAAATAAGAATTATGATTTGTCTATATAAACAATGTAAATATCCGATACAAATCAAGAAATTAGATTAATGAAACGTTTATTTCTTCCTCTTATTATTTCTTCAAACATTAATTTCTTCATGAATTAATTACTTTTGTGTCATCCTGGTTAATTTGATCTTTGAAACATACTAACGACAATATGAGATTTCAAAAGAAATATACTAATCAAGTAACCATGATGATGAGACAGTCCAGTTTACAGTAGATGGGATGCAATTGATTAATGTCATCATCTTGTTGGAGAGTAAGATGTATTGTTCAATATCGAATTTATGTACGTAGCAACACATTTTCTATTAGTTTGGAGTTTTTTTTTTCAGTTAAAAAAATACCATATAGGTAAGAAATTTAAATTAATTAAACGAGAAATTATTCATCAAAAAATAAGTTTTTTTATTTGAAATAAAAATTTGAAAATTAAAGAACCTAAGGGATCGAAACGGCTGTTAATATATTCATCATGAAGTTCCTAAAGATGCAATACGGGGAAATCAGATAGGTGAATCACTATTTAAGATGAAGAGAGAGAGAGAGAGTAATTAATATTTCTTTCAAAAATTTTCCCATCGTCTTCTCCTTCCCAAATTGTCTCTGATATAAACTTGTGAGTTATGACAATATATATAATTTAAAGAAGCATTACTAGTTTTGCTGTGCATTTGCCTAGCTTTATATAGTTTAATCTATATTTTGATATTGAAAAGCGATTTATATTTTAAACATGATTGTAATATTATCCTTAAACTTTTGATTAAAGTTATAATTAAATATTTTATTGAGTATTATTGAATGCTAACAATTGTTTACAAATAATAATTTAGTTTAAAAAAACCCCAAAATCACTATTTTATAATACGAATAAGTTATAAATAATGAATTCTTTGAACTCAACAATATAATATATCTAATTAAATAATGTGTATATTTATTATAATTATATTTAATGCTAATTAATATTTATATATTTAGTTTTATAAATTAAAAATTTTAGTTTTTTAATTTAAAATATTATATTCACTTACAAAATTGAGTTTAAGTTTCTAATGTATTTTTATTCATTTATATGTATTGTTACACGTGAGACTTTAAAAAAGAAAAAAAAACAATTGCTCAAATTTTACTTAAATTAAGACATATTTAATAATATGAACGTGTAAATTCAATGAATAAATTCAAATCCGCAACATGCAAAAACAAGATTCGAACCTTGGTAAGTATTATTGTATTAGTGAATATCACGCTTCTAAATTGTATTATTAGATTTTGAAAATATAAATAAAAAATTACTAGTACTCAATAAATAAAAATAATAGTAGTAATAAAAGTATCACATAAATTTAAATTACTGAATATGATTAATTAGTTTCATTTTTATATAAAGGTTTTGCATATTAGATAATACATTAGTAACTCGAATTATTATTTGACATAGTTAATTATTTATATACGTGTGTTGAGTTAATAATGTGCTAATTATTTATGTTTGTCTTAAGTTGTATAATAACATATATATTTTTTACTTAAAAAATAATGTATATTAGTTGATTAATTTTTTAGTTATTATTGATATAAAAATGATAAATTCAACATAAATAAAATTCATTTATAAATGAATTGATACAATTAGGCGATGATAATAATATAAATAATAGTGCACAAAAAATTACGGTATACAACCTTTTATAATAGATATGATAAATTTAATATGTGAGAATTTTGATATTTATTGGTTAATAAGAAAAAAAATTAGAAAATAAAAGAATCTAAAATACACACTTTTTATATATGGTACATGGAGAACTACTAAAAATTACTATTATCCACACTTTTTATATATAAAAAGATATTGTCTCTAGAAATATACATGCCTTAAAATTAAAAAAAAACAATCTTATTTAAAAATAATTTCTTCCCAGGAGTAATTGTATTTGTAAGTGATGAAAGAAAAATTGATAAACTTGATTGGATGAATTGTTTTGAACAATTTGAATCAATTTATTACTTTATTTTATCGAAGTGTAAAAAATTTAAATTATTTAAATTACATCATATTATTTATACTGTTATATTTTAAAAAAATAAGTAATTTATTCGTTAAATCCATTACTAGTAAACTTGGGTGACACCTAAGAATAACAAAAAAATTTAATTATTTTAATTTAAAATAAATAAATAACTATAAATATTATTGTTATTAGAGTGACTATGTTTTTAACTAATGTAAAAAAAAAGATATCAAAAATTAGTAAATTACTATTTGATTGATAATAACGTAAAATTATTTCAATATATATTTTAATATTCATATTTTAAATTGAATTAAACCGATTTTAATATTTAATAAATATGAGTAATTTGGTCAAGTTTGTTTAAGTTTTACAAAATTTGAATTATGTAAAACTATATCCATCTCTATCTATTTATACCTGTTATGATAAAAGAATTCCACCAACTTATTAATTTTAAACATGTGTAAATATTAAATTGGGTAAGAATTACAAATATTTATAGAGATACAATTTATTTTTAAATATAGGTACAATTTTAGTAGTAATATATAGAGTTATACTAAAGCAAAAAAAAAAAAGAAGAAGAAACTGACTTTCTATATCTTTAGAAACGAGTTACAATTAGGGAATTTTGGAAAATGTCTTCTTATTTTAGACAACAATCCATATATTGCAACATAATTGATTTTAGAACTTGCTGTCCTAAATTGTTACTATAACCTAAGGTCAGAAGCTCAAGACAGATAGAAAGAAAATCTCACCTTTTTAATTTAAGGATAAAATAGACGTTTTATATATTTTTATTGTAATAATATTATTACTCTTCATTTAACATTTTATCCAACAAAAACATGTCACTTAATGCATATAACTGCATATAACTTTTTCTTTTATACATGTGTTTAAAATTACAAATCTCCCTGGACCCAACAACTATCAAATAACCAAAACATCATGCTATGCTTCAAAGAATAAGTGTTTGATTACTACTCTTAAACATGCATTCAATTAATGATTTATTTTTAAATAAATATGTTGAGTTAATTTGAGTACGAATTGTTTAGGAGTAAAAAATGTAAAGCATTGGGCAAGGGAATCCTGAACAAAAATTGCTCTTAAGAATATTACACTTTTTTTTTAATAAAATGAACTACGTTTAATGTCCTTCTGATATGACTTACATATGTAAAGCTAAAAGATGTACTCACAAATTTTCGTCATACTATGACACAAAATGAACAGCTGAATTACAAATTTCTGTCACATCGTGCCCACGGTGATCACTTCTGATACATAAGGTTGTGTGCCTGAAACTGATACATATATATCCTCAACCTAAGATTCTGTGGCTGGGCTTTCCTGCTGAACCGACGAGGGAGGTTCAGCCACACTTGGTGCGGGAACAATAATTTCCTGTGGCCTAAACTTGTTGATATAATAACTAAGTGATGGCCCAGAGTACTCTACTGTCTGAACCTGATCAGGAACCTTCTTATTAACTTGGAGTAATATCGAGGAAGCTGCTGCGACACATATGAGTGCAAGGCCTGCAGCAATTGCGGCCGTGTTCTCAGCTCCATCTGAAGAAGTCCCTGCGGTCCCTGAACTTAATGCACTTTCAGACACATAAACTGCAGGCTGGAAATTTGAAACATTATCAGATGTATACAACTGACGTGCAAGGAAAATAGAATATAAATAGTGAAAAAGCATAAAGTAGGTGGCTAGTTTAATTCATTGAGAAATGCTAGTTGCACACTTGCACACTTGCACTTGATCTTACATATGAACCCAATTTTGTGCAGTCCACTCATTACATTCCACATTGCACATAGATTCATAACATTTCAATTTTCTAGAAAATGATGCATGAGGCAAGCATAGATTAGTGCGACTGCAAAACTGTGTGCGCGCATTCCCCTTGGTTCATTAAAAGTTTCTGATGACTTGTCATGTTTCCCAATCAAAATTTAATTTTTTAGTGACGGCCTCGAGTTCATCTTTTCATCTAACATACAATAGTAGGGTTGACCAAAATTTCATATTATAGTGAGCTTCTCAAAACTACTGATGTTTTTATGCTTGAACGGACTTGGAAGGAATGAACTCAAATATGAAATAGAACAAATGAAATAGCTAAGGAGAAGATTAACCATCACAATCTATATTACATGACACATGTTGGTTTATTTTATTATTATTTTTTTTTGGTTGCTAATGAAACATTCAAGCGGGATATGGAATTTTAAAAAAATGAAAAGATTTCAAATCAAGGCTTCTTCAAGGAAAAGATTTACTGCTAAAATGTGGGTGAGCTGGTGGGGGAATGTACTCGACTTATTTTGGATAGTTTTTTTATCAGGACTTCAAGAAGCAGATAAATTTAGGAAATGACAAGTTGGCTGAACTCAACAGCGATATTTCATAAGATGGGTACAGCTGTACAGCATCGTGGAAGCCGATGGATTTTTAAGTCTCAGGTGGTGTACGAGAGTTCATTCCATGCCACAAAAGAAAATGTGTAAATGACCACAGTATGATGGATTTTTTTATGGGAGCAAGATGATGGAATTTTAAAACTAAAGAAGTGAGAGAATTCTTACAAATTACATAAAAAAATGATGACAATGAGCTTGTGCAAAGAGTTGCCAAGGACAACTCATCACGTGATTGAAGTTGAGATTTTCATTAAGAACTCTTACATATTCATTGCTTAAACCATTTAACTACAGACTACAGTTCACAATGCAAAGAGCATATATATATATATACAAGTGAAACAGAATTAGTTAAAGTCACTCAATTTTCAAAGTCTACTTTGGCAAGGACACTAGACAGTACATTGCAACATTTTCATGATATAAAGATTATTTCCTAGTTGTGAAGTACCTAAAAAGGCACGCATGTATAGTGATTTATTGGAATTAAAAGAATGATTTAGATTTTAATATTGCATTTACATAAGTAATTTATAAATTGTGTTTTCGGAATCACAAAATATGTTTTGATGTATTTCATATATTTTGGACTTAAAAGATTCAAATGATAAAAGACCAATAAAATCCTCATAATCTGAGACACAATTATCATACAATGAAAGACTTAAATGCAAACATTTATATAAGATACGTCAAGGAGGGGTCAAAACATTAATTTGATAAAATTAAGGTGCGCCACAGCATAATTATATGTATGCCATGGCACAACACTCTCGGTTTGAATCTCACAAAACTAGAAACAAAGTCACGCCGTGGCCTAAGTCAACGCGCGCCGGATTTGCATCCGAACGCCAGATTTCAAGCACATGTTTATCCAAACAGTTCCCGATTTGCTAAATTAGCATTTTCATTGTTGTAAACATATATAATCCTAGTCCTAATTACATGCAACTCTTCTACTATAAATATGTAGTTAAGGTTAACAACTAATCAGTTACAGAATATAAATACAGCGATTTTATAGAAAATATGTAGATTTACAAAGAAATTACAAGCTAAGGCAAAATGGAATTCAAAAGGTCAATTAAGGAGTTATAAATAAGCCATTGATATTCATCAATAGTTTCTTCTTCTACTTCTTTTCTATTTTTTTATCTATTATTTTAATTATAATTTTGTCTAAGTAATTTATTGGTAATTTCCAAATCCTAGACTATTATTTTAGTTAATAAAATATTATGATGGTTTTTAGATTCAATTATTGATTTTTGATGTATTCAACTCAATATTTAAATTCCATAACTATGTATGTGTAAATTAGAATAGCTAACAAGTTTAATGCACGTATATGTTTAATGCTAGTTTAAGAATTTACAAGATTATCCAAGGAGTAAATAAATTTTTATTTATTCTTTTTAGCTATGATATTCGCTAATATTCTTATTCGCAATAATAACTTGTTACTTTATAATAGTGTGATAAGTAGAATTGATGCATTCATTAAAGGTTACTAAGATTGTAATATTGCGTAATTTAGTCATCTTCTTTTTAGTATGTAATGCAATGAATGAATTATCTAACAACTATGACTAGGTTGTTCTGATTTAAGATTGATTTACAATGGTATTCTACTTCAATTAAAAAGTAAAAAAATATGGGTTTGAAGCCTTGCCTTAGTACATAGATTTTCCAAGCTAGAGTTAAAATTTCAAGGATAGTTCTAATATTGATTCATGATATAATTGGTTAGATAATAAGCTATTAGTGAGGATCGTCTCATAATCACATGTTTCTCTTTATCTGTGTTCTCATGTATTATATTTATTGTTTTATGTTTTACTTTTATTTAAAAAACAATTTTCGAAACCCATTTTGTTAATTTACTAATAATTTACTAATAAGCTAATAAATAGCGATATTCATTATAACAATCCTTGTGAGGTTCAACAAAATTTGTTCTTAAATTACTAATTACTAGTACAGTTTGATCATGTATACTTACGTGTTTCTAAGCGTATCACTAGTCATCATAGAAAAAATACTAATCTAAGAACAAGGCATGTAAACCTTACTATTATTGCTCTGCAAAGGTTATGTCGATCCCAAGAATTATATACATAAGTTTGATGATAAACCTAGAAGAACCATTTGAAAAATTACAAAAAACAATACTCCTAAAACTTACAACAACAAAAATAACATCTTAAAAATATAATATTAAACGGGTCTAAATGACCGTAGTTTAATATGAAATTATATGCCAGATTTTTTTTAATAGTGAAAATGTATGAACTTAACATAAAGGGTGCTATTTTATGGTTATAAGTTTTAAAGGTAGTATTTTTGTTGTTTTCTCAACTATATTCAAATCCTTTTCTAACAAGCAGATACCACTTGTTTGATTATAGCAACAAACAACAATCTCAATTCTATCCTACTGCGAGGGGAGAGAGAAGAGATCTTTTGTGAATCATTCTAAAAATTAATGCACTTAGAGGGTAATTTTCTCCCTTTATGATAACTAGATAGTACTCTTTAAGGCCCTGTGTAATTGCTTATACATCTCATTATTTTGTTTCTGATCAATAATGAAGTTCTTGATGCATTAAGCTAAGCTTCTCCACGAAGTTCATATAAGTTATAATGCCAAAGAAACAAATGCACAAAAACGAAAGGATAAAAATCCAATCTTATGGTTTTAAATTGATATTTTGAGGCTTGTAATAAGGCTTGCCTTAGTAAGCCTCACTTATCCAATGAATCAAGGCTTAGCCTTAAAATTAAAATTATTTCTTTGAGGTTTATGCCTTTTTTGGTTAAGGCTTACCTAATAAGGTTGTCCGCAATGAGGCTATTGAGGCTATACGTCTCAAACTTTCTCTGTTTATGGGATTGTCTTCTCATGGGTGGGTTGAAAATCCCTGATGACCAAATGCCCAATGCATAATAGCCTAAAAACTAGTTTTTAGAAGGTAAAATAACCCATGTAAAATTATCTGTTTGTTCTCAAGTATCTCAGTTTTATCCATCATATGTTTCTATAATATTCTTTAGTATTCTTGAGTCTGGTAGTCATGCCTTATTTATTTTTTGAGTCAAAAGTAGGTCTTTGCCTTTAGTAATATTCCTAAATCACAATCTGACTTGGTTTCATAATCATTTTAATGCTAAATTATGACTATGTTAATATAATTTTATTATTTTATAAATGGTATCTTTTTAACGTTTTATTATCATTCTCAATAAAAATTAAGTTGGCTTTATAACTTGTATATTGGGAGAAAATTGTCTCAAACTCTTAGAATGAGGTTATGTCTCATACTGCGTTGAGGCTTATGCCTCGTCTAATGAGAGAAAAATGCCTTGAGGCATAAAAACGCCTTTTAAAACCTTGTACAGTATTACAGTGTTGTGTACTAACCTCTACAGAGTATATGTTTGTCTGACCAGCAGTGTCTTTCTCTACATATCCTGTCCAGCCTCGATTACGTGGTGGAAATGTGCCAGCCACTTTGGTCTTTTCCCCAGCTAGCCATTCCACGCTGACCTTCCCAACCTATTTCAATTCCACCAATACAAATATATTCATCCTCTAAAAAGATATTGGAACCCAAAAAATTACTGGAGAAAAACAATAGATTGGCTGCTCTACTTGATTCAGCGCTAAAGCTTAAAGTCCTTGAGAAAAGACCATAACAACAAGTGTTCCTCCTCTTTTGACTCCATTCCGGTACGGGTAAGTTTTACATGTAACAGTGATATGATATAAGTCAAGTTTTTTTTTTTTTTAATAATGTACCGAACTATGATTTGAAGAAGATGATTGGGAGCGGGGGAGTCAAAGAGGGTATATTATCTGTTATAAGGTTTGATTGAGAGCTAAATGAGGAGATTAATTTTACTTCACAAACATGACCTTGAAATAACTGTTAATAGAACCTTTTCCAATTCTAATACACTTCGGAAAAGTTCAATATAAAAATGGGAAAAAAAGTCCCCATTTTTAAAATCCAAAGTATCATTTTGTGTATTTGTTCATTCTTCATTTTCAATTTTTATTATTTTTAATCAAAAGGCAAATAGCCTAGAGATTCCCATAATCTGCAACATTTATTTATTAATTGAAAAGTACCCACTAACAGAAAAACAGAAACAAGATTGATTACACAAAGAAAAAGAGAAATCAACACGAAGAGATAGATAAATCGTCAAACCTCCTTATCAGGAGCGCATTCTTCAACATTACAATCAGGATCATCAGTGGAAGCCTTGACAGTGAGAAGGTTGAAATTTGGGTTCTGGTGACGATGAGTGACTTTGAGGCGTCTTCTGACGAAACAACTTGTGTGGATTGTTGGGTATGTTGATGACAAAATTGTATTTGCAGCTACCATTGCTTGCGCTGTACAAGCCATAACCATTCTTCGCCAAATAACAAATGTTGTTTTAGACAAGAAAAATCGGGAAAAGACAAAAAATAAAAACAGAGTTTGGTTATACCTGAAAACTTGCGCAAACTTTGTGGCAGTAAGCAGCGGGGCTGCTACTTCTGTTCTGAGGTCGAGCTTGAGTGGATATGGAGTTCGATACGTGTCACTTTACAGTTCTTTATTTTAGTTCTCCTTTGTAACATTGCAAGGCCACATTGGGGATTTTATCTTCGATGGCTGAAAGGTTTGGCCCAGTATCAATTTCAAATTAACTGTGGCCCAATTTCTAGTAGTACTGTATGGCATCATTTAGGACCGATATTTATATCAAGAAAATCTGTGCCAGATTATTTTTGTCAAACGTTTATTCATATAACTTTAGTTAAATTGAATTATAAAATATATATTTGAAATATTCAAAAATTGTTACGATTTGTGTAAGATTTTTTAATCATGTGTAACGATTCGAAACAATTATTAAAAAATATCTATAAAAAATCATTTTTTTAAACTTTTTAAAAAAATTCTAGATAATTAACAAAAAATCAATAAATATTAATTATCAATTAATATATAAATTAATTTAATAAATATAATTAAATTTTGGATACGATTATCAATATAATCATACAAATTACTTCATGTTTTATTTTTATCCAAAATCTTAATTATTTTTAAAATTTATTGAATAAAAATCAAACTAACGATGCGAATAATCGTGAAAAATTGAACCCACAATCTTTTTTTGTCTATGCTTACTTTAAGCTAAGTCAAAATTTAGAGATAATCGTTCACAAATTTAAGATTTAAATTTAAAGGGAACATTATATATATAAGAAAAAATAATATTAATTATTTTTAATTTTAAATATTATATGCATCTTATTTTAATAAAAATATATTTTAATTATTAAATTTTATTGATATATTGAGTATTAAAATTTTAAAATTTAAAATTTAAAATTTAAATTGATATAGTCCTATTTTAAATATTAATGTATATAATTTTATATATATTACACTTAAAAAATTATTTGTTAATAATTAAAATAAGACATGTACCCTTCTTTTATGTGTACATATATTTGTCCCTCATATGGTGAAAACTTTCAAGGGTTTAGTAGGAAGAAGCAAAATATGGTGTGTTATTTTGCAAATTTATCTATTTATTAATTTTTTTCTCTTAATTTCATCCATAAGAATCATTAGATTACGTTATTGAATATTAATATTTTTCTGTAAATTAATTAAACATAATTAAAATACGAATATTTAACGATGATAAAATCACAATTAATATGAAAAAACTCACAAAAATTTTATTTTTAATATTTTTTAATTACAATTATTTTATTTTAATGTTTTATTAAAAATTTAAATATATTTAAATAATTTTTTTTTTAAATTTTATTATTACTTTTATTAAAAATTCATATTTTAATGAATCGATAAAAAATAATAATAATTTAATAAAAAATATTAAAATAATATAATTTATCTTCTATAGTTATATTTTATAAAATTAAAGTAATAAACCAACCAATTACTTAATTTACTATTAAATAAAAGTTTAAAGAGTAGACACGAGACTTTAAGCTAGTAAATACAAGATATAATAATATCATTACAACAACCAATAATAATAATAATAATAATAATAATAATAATAATAATAATATACAAAACACTCTTTTAAGAGAGAATAATAAAACAGTTAGAGGGTACAAAAAATCGTTACACACCAATCAATTATTGAGATGAGTGTATAACTTGAGTTTTAAGTCTTTTAAAATGATTTTATGAAGTCTCACACTAGCACCTACAAGTTACGGCAAGAAAACAACCACCAAAACCAAGATACCACCCACGGTATGTACACTGCAACCAAACCATCACCAATGTCAGTTTCAGTACCACCAATGCCCATAAAACAAAAGCTCCAAAAATTAAGAAGAAGAAGAAGAAGAAGAAGAAGAAGAAGAAGAAGAAGAAGAAGAAGAAGAAAAAAAACCGGAAAGATAAAAAGAAAAAGAATGATGATTTATTTGTCTATAAGAGAATTATTGATATGACACATTTTTGTGATCATATTCTTTACATTGTTTTATGTATTAAAATTATTTTAAAATTTTAAAAATAATTAAAATTTTAAATATAAATTTAAGTGATATTAATATTATTATATTCATGCTAACGCTTACACGTAATTGTTTTACTTCAAAGTCATAGGCAGGCAACTTACGCATATTCTGTAAGTCCCATTGCACTCTTTAATTTTGTTGTGTACCCTCTCACTATTTCATTTAATTTAAATAAATTTTAATTTAATTTTAATTTTAAACTGTATTTAACGTAAAAAAAAATTGTTTAAAATTTTTTATAATAAAAATTTAAAAAAATTATATAAAATGTGTTATTTTTGTAGTTATAAATTTTAAAAAATATATTATAAATATTATTTTTTCAATAAATTATCATATATATATATTAATAAATAAAACAAAAAAATATATAAATGTTACTATTGTGACTTATTTAAAGACCAGATGGCGCATACCAATGGATCACTTCTAATACTTATGTTACGAACGGTAAAATCACGGTTTATGGTTTTTTCCGCTAGATCACATCTGGTTTTCGCTAAGGTGGCGTTTGGTTCGTGGAATTGAATCGGAATCGGAATCGGAATGGAATGGAAATGAAATAATTTTATTTGGTTTAACCACTGGAATCAAGCTCAGAATCAGGATTATAGTATTTGGTTTACCAACTGGAATGAAATGAAAAAAGCTGTAAATGACCTTAATACCCCTACATGTTGTAAAGTTCAAATAATGTTATTTAATTACTATTTTTTCGTCATACAAAATACATTATTGAAATCATTATTTTTCTAAATAAGTATTACTTAATTAAAAAAATATATATTATTAAAATTATTATTTTTCTAAATAGGGTTTAGGGTTTTGAGGTTTGGGATGTGTGATTTAGGGTTTAAGGATTTAGGATTTGGGGTTATATTTGTAGGTTAAGGTTTAGGGTTAAAATTATTATTTTTCTAAAAATAGTTTAGGGTTTTAGAATTTTGGATTTAGTGTTTAGGTTTTTAGGGTTTTAAGGTTTAAGGTTTATGGTTTTAGGATTTAGAATTTGGGGTTTAGGGTTTTAGGATTTATGTTTTAGGGTTTTGGGTTTTGGGATTTATGTTTTAAGGTTTAGGGTTTAGGGTTTAAAGATTTGGGGATTTGGGGTTTAGGGTTTTAGGATTTGGAATTTGGGGTTTTGGGTTTTGGGTTTTGGGATTTATGTTTTAAGGTTTAAGGTTTTAGGGTTTAGGGTTTTAGGATTTAGGGTTTAGAAATTTGGGGTTTTGGGTTTTGGAATTTTGGGTTTGAAAATTTGGGATTTTAATTTAAGGTTATATTTTAGGTGAGGGTAAAATTGAAAAAAAAAATGTTTAGATGGGAATGGAATAATGATTACCAAATGTGGGAGAAGGAATTGTGATTCCTTCTCTTTTATTAATCAGATTACATTCCGTCCTCCATTCCGTCCAACCAAACACACAAAATGGAAGGAATCGATTCTGATTCCATTCCCTCCAACCAAACGTGGGGTAAGAGTATATATGATAGAGATTGCAAATTTATAATTATGTTATAGATAAGTTGGCGAAATATGATTGATGAAAATTGAGTGAGATTTCAAGTTAAATTAAATGTTAGATTGAGAATATAAAATATTGTAAAAATACTTATATTGTGAGATGCGTACTTCCATGCCTTTTCAAAACACCTAGTCTTATGAATTTTGATTTGATTAATAAAATGATGTTATTCACCACATTTGATCTTATTACAAATTGTGATAATCATTATTTCTATTTTAATTAATGATACATGTTTTAATTCCTCCCTCCATGAATGTAAATATTGTAGAGTACATATGTAAATCGAGTTATTAATTTTCAAAAAATTAATCGAAAGGAAATTTAATTTTAAATAACTGTGTTATTTATAAACATTACATTAATATTTTTTTAAAATTATGATTTTTTTTTCTCAGAATTTTGTATTTTACATTTTTTATTATATTATAATTTTATTTATTACATTTGTTAGCAAAACTCTTAATATATTTTTTTTAGGAGGCCATTAGCTATTTTTTTTTCCTTTCAATCGACTGTTGATATATTAAAAGTTTGATATAGCGTTAAAAAAAATCAACCTTTTAAAAACTTCAAGTGTCAAAAATATTATATAGATGATTTTTATTTCACACAGATATTTAATCTATGCAACATTAATATGATAAGAGTGCTAGTTAGATATATAAAAGTATAGTTATTATTTGTAGAATTTAATTAATTTAAATATGAACGTAATAAGAACGTACGTACTAAAAGATAATGACAAATTGCAACATAATCCTTATTGTCTACGTACAGGTCCAATGGTACTGTAGATCAAATCATCAAACGCTTGTTAATTAGTGGTTCTTGATGAACTCAACAATTCCAGCAATCAGACCTTCGGTTTGAGCAGCCACATTAGGGTCCATATCCACAGCAATCTTATTCAAATAAAAGCTATGAGTCATTCCTGGGCTTATAAGTAACTTCACATCCTTATTAGCCTTCTTCATCTCCTCATAATATTCCATCTCAGTATCCAAAACAATATCCATTTCAGCAACACAGAGCAAAAATGGTGGTAACTTCAGTTTCTCCAAAAGTGGAGCCCCAGCTCCCATTGGACAAGTAATAGGATGGTCCTTACTACACCCGATCGGTAATCCCAAGCTCAAAAACTTGTCCACCATATCCAACGTAAGAAACGGTGACTCGGGCTTCTCCAACTCTGACTTACTCCGCTCCGATCGGACAAAACCCGGATGGATCGGAATCCCGCCTGCGAGCCTCAGGGGGCTTAAATCAATCTCACCAGCTCTTGCCGCCACTTGATGAACTATGTTTCCTCCTGAACTATCTCCAATTAAAAAAACACGGTTGAAATTTGCATGTTCCATTAGCCACGGCTCGTTTGACTCGGCTTTGGCAACTGAAGAGAGCCATTTGAGAGCCGAAAAGCCATCGTTAATTGCAGCAGGAAGACGGTGCTCAGGTGCAAGACGTAAGTAGACAGTGATAATAATGGCTTTAGCTGAGAAAGCAAGCTTGGAGTATATGTGGTAGTACATGTACCAATCGGCTTGGCTAATACAAAAGCCGCCGCCATGAAAGTGAAGTATGATAGGCAGCCGGGTAGAGTTTTCATTGGAATGATCGTGTTGTGGTAGATATATTCGAACTCGTAGACCTGACTCGGGTGAAACAATCACGTCACGTGTTGCGACACCGTTCACGAAGTGATCGTGAGGAGGAACTGACTCGGCCATGAACTTGACTTGTGGTGGTCCAGTCCATGTGCGATCAACTGAACCATCGTCAAAGACTCTGAGCCAACCAGAAACCTCATCAACTAGTTTTTTATCGCAGACCATTTTTGTGTTAGTTTTTAGAGATATGGAGAGTTTGATTTTTATTTTTAATTTTAATTTTATGAAATATCGTAAATATTTGTGTGGGCTTGTAATTGTTTTGATATGATTTACTGAATGTCGGGTTTATATAGAAGTTGGATTTGTGTGATAGAAATTATGGAGAAGTTTCTGCAGATTTTCGTGGAATTATTTTCGAAATTGACTTAACTACCTAATTAAAACCACTAAGTATTGTCCTCGACCTTACGTAGAAAAAGAAAGTGATTTGCATGGAAATTACTGTAAATTATTTTCTTTTATTCTTTCATTGAGTGTCACTGTTTAATTATTGATTTTTTTTTGTTATTATCTTATGTTTTTATTTATTTGTTTCGAGAATTTTTAAATTTGATTAAATTGTAAGTGTTTCTTCTTAGAAATCAGCATAAAGTTCCGAGTTTCTGACGTTTTACACTTGGTGGTTGACTTTGACTATTCATCGAATTAAAATAAAATAATTGACCAAATTAAATATTATTTTTTTGAATTTTTTTAAAATAATTATATTATTTACGTGACATTCAAATACTAAATATTTCGTACACTTAAGTGAATTATATGTGTAGAATTATAACCAGAAACCAAATTAAATATTTTCCAGTATAAACATCCATTTTAGAACGTGAAGTCAACTGCTTATTCCTTCAAAACCGTTTAATTATTTAGTTATATGAACTTCAATATTAAAAAGCAATAATAATGTTATAAATCTATTGTATTTGAGAAAAAATTACTTTAATCCCGTATATTTATTACATAAGATAATACAAGTTCAAAAAATATGGCAAAATTTTGTTATCTTTATAAAAGAATTTAAAAATACAAGTCAATTTTCTTCACAAAATATATATTTGTGATATTCTTTTATAAAATTAATAAATTTTTGTTATCTCATCTAATAAGTACGGGTCTAAAATAATTTTTTTTTAAATAATAATTTATTCATTATAAAATACTTGCTTCTAATGTTTAATTTATTAAGTGTACTTATATGTTCTAAATACTTTTTTAATTTAGTTAAAATGATAAGTATTTAGTTTTAGCGTATATATATGGTGAGGTTTAAACATTAAATACTTGATCAATAATACTAACGACAGGATTATAAAGACGTGAATATATAATCATTAAAGAGTCTATCACCCTATACACAATTTAGTTAAGAAGATATTAATTTTTTAATGACTAGTCCTTAACTTGCTAGAAGACGAAAGTAAACACGTAGTAGATATTTAACAAAAATAATATATATTAATTAAAAAATAGATAAATTAATCTCAACAACATATATATTAATCAAAAAGCTATAAACATACATCAAATAATAAAAACTTTATTATTAAACTTTAAATGTTAATACGTTGACACATGCATAATATAAACTTATATATACTAACACACTAATAGAGCATAATCAACAACAAAAATGACATCATGCACCAAATAACAAAAAAAATTAATTAGAATTTAAATTTTAATATGTTAACACATGCGTAATATAAACTCAATATATTAACACAATAACATAACACACATAACAAAAAATAATGAAATCTACATAAAATTCACATTCTATATGATGTGATCCTTGAGTTGCATATGTTAACAATTTGACAACAAATAATTCATTAAATAATAAATACATATAACTTCACAAAAATATAAATACGAATATATTTATCAGTCGAGACCAACCTACCATAACTGCTTATTACTACCATTGTTGCATACCTCTGTAACTACTTGATTGAGTATATGGATTCAACACTCCTACATAACTAACAACACACTTAAAAATATGATAGATAAATGTGAGAAACACCTCAACTATGAAAACAAATAAACATTGTTTTAAGAATTTTCAAATAATATTAATACAACCAAACTCACAAATTTGGTCATAAGAGAAACGTAGAATATTCTTAAGCCCTCACCACTCGTTGAGTACTAAAAATTGTAATTTTTTGTTTTAAAAATTATTGAGTAATTTTTCATAAATTATTGAGTAATTTTTCATAAATTATTGTAAATGAAATAGAACAAAGATACTGACTTATAACTTAACATACGTGCTAAAATAACTAACCTAATGGTATGACATGTATATAACATGTTTAGATACAAAATGTACTTAACTATATACGTGTGAATGATTGATTATTATTAATCAATTTTACACAAAATAAGATAAAAATATTAAATAAAATTAATTAATTTTTACAAACGTAACCGTTAAAGATATAAATTATAATAGGATTTACATGTCATAATATTGGCTGATACAGTAAAGGAAAAAATAACATTAACATGTTTTTATTATTGTATAACTTAAGTGTTGTTATATTATTGGTAATAGGTACATCAAAAGTGAGATTAATTTTTATACAAAATTCAAAACGTATGATATTATTTATAGAAAACTAATTTATGTAGATAATTAACACATCATAGTCCAGCTAAGAACATTTTTATTTTTCTATTTTTATTTTATAAAATAATTTTTTTATAAAAAAATATATATTTATAACTATCTATATCTATATTATTATATTATTCACATATATTTGAGAAACAACCGTGAAGAAGAAAAGGAATTATGTTGTTTTGAATCGTAAAGAATGTACCCAGTATTGTACATGTTGATATGCCCTGTAAATGTGAGTAAGTTGCCCATCCTACTCAGCAGACATGCTAACGTACACTATAGGTCACACCTCTCATATTATATATACACATCACATTTTTTATTTTTGTTTGAAAAAATTATCCATATATTTTAAAATACTATTATCCTTTTAACCCTTTAATTATTAAAATATATATAAAATTTATTTTATATAATTAAATAATAAATTATTAATATTTATAATATTACCAATTATTTATTAATTTTTATTAAAATTATATTTCAATTATTTATTGAAACATACAGAGATAATGGATATATATATTGGATTAATTTAAAAACTAATAAAGATATAAAAAAAGAACCATTTTTATGGAAACATTCTTCTAATAAATTTCTTGGAAACATCTATAGTAGATAAAATATATAAAATTATGATAAGTCAAATATTAAAAAGTCTTGATGTAAATTATCGATCAAAATTGAACCATAATGAAACTTCGATCTTGTTAAATTTGAGTCTAACTCCATCTTAAAACTCAGGTTATGAGATGGAGGATTGTACTCATTTATATATGTGTTTGATACTTCATGTCCAATCGATGTGGGACATTTTAACACTCCCTCTCATATCGGTAGTTCATCGATAGACGGTGTTGAGTTTACAGTTGCGTGCCACGGGATACCATGTTAAATTTAGGCCTAATTCTATCTCAAAATCCAGGTTATGAGATGGAAGATTGTTCTCATTTATACATGTGTTTGATACTTAATGTCCAATCGATGTGAAACATTTTAACAGATATACACAGACACCATCGCATCACATTGGAGAGGAATATTATAATTAGATATCGATAAAAATGCAGAGATATGAACTTGCGTGACTAATTAATAAGTTATTAGTATTTAAAATACTATCAATTATAATTCTTTTTTTTATCAATTCTAAATAATAAACTATTATAATTTAAAATATTTACAATTATATTAAAGACTAATTAAAATATTAATTATATGTTTAATTTTTTTTAGATAATAATAATATAGTTTTAATTTAAATAAAATTCAATATTAATTATTTTTAACATATTAATAAATTATACACAATTTAATACTTATAGTTAGTCATTTTAACTGTGAGACAAGTTGATACCATGAAATAGTAGAATAAAAATAGACATTAGTATAATTTTATCTAATATTGATATTATCAAAATAATTTTTATTATTATTATAATAAAAATATATAAAATGTCAATTTTATCTCTAATATTAATCACATCTTAATGACACTATTATTAGATAAAATCATTATTAATAAATTATTCTTATAATATATAATACCAACTTGAGTATTTATAAATCATGTATTAGTTTTAATGAATTTAGCGGTTATAATTTTTTCCACTCTTTTAACTTCATTATATTTATCGACATAAAATATTTAATGTTTTAACTTAGAGAAGTGATGGAAATTTTTTAGAGATCAGAAATTGCCCTATTTACTTTGTTTGAGCATGGTACGATTCTAATATTTTCAGTAAAATTCATATATTATTTAAAAAAAAAGATAGAAAATTATGGGATGAAGTTACATTAAGGGTATTAAAATTATGTTTTTGTAATATTTTAATATCTAAATTTTTAACCAATATACTTATGTCTTATTTCGAAAGAAAAAAAATGTATATTTTAACCACTAAACTTCAAGATTTTAAAAATTAAAATTTATTATTTTAATAAAATTTAAAGACTAAAATATATTTTTTATATATAACATTATAAACTTTTAAAATATATCCATTAAAAATTTAAGAATAGAAATATCCTAAATACATAGATTTAGAGATTACAGTAATATTTTTTAAAAATTATTATTTATCCAATCCTCTTTAACCAATAAATAAATAAGCCATATAACAGCTAATTAATTACATCACAAGATTAATTAACGTTGGTTCAGCATAATTTCAATGAAGATTACTTTAATAAAAGAAAAACCTTAAATATTATAAATTCTTATACATGTTTAAATCTTTAACTATAGAAGCCACACGTGTGCCAACTTTGTACGAGTTTGGAGCTCCACAATAATTAATTACGATAGCAAAAATTCATTAAATTTACATCGGTTGTTGTTCTCGACTCTAAATCACCCAATAATATTGTATTTTATAACTTTTTAAATCAACATTTAACGTAATAAATGCATGTTACAATCAACCACAAATTTAATATAAAATAAAATAACATTATTTTAATTAGTATATACATATGTAAAAATTAAGCGAGCATTTTGTATTATTCACCTAAACTCTTATTCCATTCATTACCTAACCTCATCAATTTTAAATAAAATACCCAACTTCAAGACTTCAAGGTCATGATACCTAATATTTTTTTTAAAGGGAGTTTATTAGAATTGAAATTCAACTATATGTAACTCTCAATTTTTTAACTTAAAGTATAAAGAACAAAATAAAAAGCTAATTGATATATTTTTAATAACAAATAATTTATTTAATAAATTAAATATTAAAATAATAGATGACTTGATTATATTGAACAAAGATAAATATTTATAACACATACGACTTTATTCAACACGATAAAAAATTAAAAAGAAATGTTTTGAATAACAAATACTCTAAACCAAAAATACTAGAGAAAAAACCATAATAATATAAAACCAAATTAATAAAACATTGGTCGTTAATTACGACAACACACCAAATTATAAACGAGAAAATATCATACACCTTAGACAAAACAATTGTGTAAGAGAAAAAATCAAAAGATAACAAAATTAGAGCAAAACAATCACAAAAGTCAAAAGTTAAAAAGTGGGAAAATATCGAACAAATAAAAACAAATCAAACATTTAACAACTTGATTACCATAAATCCTTGAGTAGTTGAATCAGCTTCGAGTAATTCATGCTTCAAAACAAGGCTTTATTAGATTAAGTCTAAACATGAAGATAATTTTAGATAATAAACAATCATTTGAAGAAGCGTTGGCATAGAAAACAAATGAACCAATAGTAAAAATAGAAGAGGTGAGATGTACTCGCCAACACATCCTTAATGAATTATGAATATGAAAGCAACATTGCTTCTTTTCTTTCTATAATTCAAACGTATGTCTTTATATTTTTATCATAAGAATCTTTCCTATTCCTATCAGTGACAATAATTGTTGATACAAGTTTGTTAAAACAATGTTGAAATAATATTACCGATAATTTAAAATGAACTGCTTGAGTTGAATCGTAGACTAAGTCGTTCTCTTTAAGACGTTTCGCGACTTTACCTAATTTTGTACAAGCAAACACAGTCGCGTCGTCTCTAGGATAAAACAACCCAGAGTCTTTTTTCTTTGTCTCGGAACTTCACTGCACTGATGAAGATCGGAATGCTACACCTAAAAAAATTGTTGCTCGGAAAATTGAAAAATAACTTAGAATTGCGGAGATAGTTTTTTTTCTTAGTGAGATGAGTTTGTAGATTTTTGTGTAGAAATTGAGAGTTGAAGCCATCTATTTATAGGTTTCAGAAACCGTGTAGCCATTATGATAATAACGGTAATGTCTGGGGATGGAGAGCGTAATAATCATTCTGAGTAATGAAGAGTAACAACCTTTTTCTAAGTAAAGACGAGTAACTGACATTTTTGTGAGTAAAGACGAACAACGACCATTTTTCTGAATAAAGAAGAGTAACGACCATTTAATGGTCATATTCTGATAAAAGAAAATAACGGTTGTTTTTTTTTAGAAAAAAAATATATATATATATAACAACCATTTTCTAATGGAAAAGTTTTTCTTTTTTAAAAAATATTTTTCTAAAAAAAATAAAATGTCACCTCACCTTACACACATGCACAAGCACACGCACTCGAACTCGGCTCGGCTTGGCATGGCACGGCCTGTTGATCGGACGGACGGCATGCACGCACGTGTGGTATCACATTTGCTTAAGTACTCTCTCCTTCCACAAAAGTGGGTACCCCTTGGGGCCCAATCCCAATAGCCAACTATTCACTATTTATACCTCTTTTAAATAATGTAAAAAAATAATGTGGGACAAGGCTTTACTTAATTTTTTTATATAAACTTCTGCTTTTCCAACAATCCCCCACTTGAATTTTATATAAAAATAATTTTCATCGAGCAATCGATCAATTAAAATTATAAGATTGTGCATAAGCGAAAAAGGTGTCTATCGACTTGAACCTTTGCATAGTGTTGATGCTTTAGAATATAATAGAGTAACTTGTAGTTTTGAACTCTATCTCTAACAATCATCACACACACGACCTTTCCAAAGTGTAGTTCGAAAATCCCGTGCTTTATGATCATGCACGTGTATCCCAGTATTGTGAACGCTCTAGTAAATTTTGCCTAAAAAATTTCCATAGGAAGCGGCCACACTTCCATATTCACATAGGTGAGTCCATCAAGAGCACTCTTATAGCTATGCACTCCACTCTACATAGAGTATAAAACTCATTAAGAGTTTGACAATTAACTCATCCTCTTCTATCGCTTCAGGACTTCATGCTTCTAAAAATATAGAATGAGATTTGAAAATAACATGATACATCTCATATCACTTTATGACTTGTTATTACCCTTTGAACTTATTTCTTGGGATCTCCAATCTATAAGTTGGGTTACCATCACAAGTGACTCTTCATTCTAAGGGCATTAATCTCGTTCCTTTTGAGGTTTTGAAAACCTTCTCTCTCGGTAATCCTTTCGTCAAAAGATCTACCAGATTTTCATAAGAACGTACATGATCCACTCTTACAGCTCCCGTAGAGAGAAATTCTCTAACAGTACTATACTTACGACGTATTTGTCGTCTCTTGCCATTGTAGTAACGGTTCTGAATCTTTGTAATAGCCGCTGTATTATCACTGTGGATCAAGACAGCTGGTATCGGTCTTTCCCACAAAGGGATCTCAGCTAACAGACTTCTTAGCCAACCTGTTTCTTCACTAAAAGTGGCTAGTACTATCATTTTAGACTCCATTGTAAATTGAGCCAATATTGTTTGTTTCTTAGACTTCTAGGAAACAACTTCACCAACTATGTTAAATATATAGCCACTAGTTGCTTTGGAGTCTTCTGATAAAGTGTTTCAATCTGCATCGTTGTATCCTTCTAGAACAACAAGAAACTTTTTATAATGTAATCCAAGGTACATAGTTCTCTTAAAGTATCTCATAACCCTTTCAATAGCATTCCAATGCTTTACACTAGGTCTACTGGTAAACCTACATAGTAGTCCCATAACATAAGCTATGTCTGGTCTAGTGCAATCAGTAGCATAACATAAGTTACTAATGATGCTTGCATACTCAGTTTGTCTAACACCGTCCCTGGTGTTCTTGAACAACTTTACACTAGGATCATAAAGAGTACGTGCAAGTTTGCAACTAAAGTAATTATATTTCTTTAAGATCTTTTGAATGTAGTGAGATTGATCTAGAAAAATTCCCTTTTCAGCCCTAGTTATCTTTATACCAAGGATTACACCCGCTTCTCTGAGATCTTTCATATCAAAATTAGCACTTAATAAAGTTTTCACATTATTCACAACATGAATATTTGACTCAAAAATAAGCATGTCATCCACATATAAACATATAATAGTGCAAATGTTATCTTCTAATTTATAATAAATGCATTTGTCACTTTCATTTATTTTGAATCCATGTGAGATAACTAGATTATCAAATTTTTCATGTTAATGCTTAGGTGCTTGTTTTAGACCATAAAGAGATTTATGTAGTTTACAAATTTTATTTTGTTGACCTGGGATAACAAAACCTTCAAGTTGATCCATATAAATTTCTTCTTATGAATCACCATTTAAGAAAGCAGTTTCAACATTCATTTGATGTACTGCTAAATTATGGAAAGAAACAAGAGAAAAAAGTACGCGTATGGAAGTTATTCGAGTGACTGGTGAAAAGGTATCAAAGAAATCTACATTTTTCCTTTGCCTATACTATTTAACTACAAGACGAGCTTTGTACTTTTCAATAGTATCATCAGGTTTTAATTTATTTTTTAGTATCCATTTACATCTAATGGTTTTGCAACCAGAAGGTAAGTCAATTTCATCATTTATGGCTTCTTCCCATAAGTTGGCACCTAAAGAAGATAATGTTTCTTTAAGAGTTTAGAGATCTTCCTCTAAGGTTTAAGCATAAAAATCAGACCCAAAATCCTTAAAGGTTCGAGCTCGTTTACTTCTTCTAATTTCAGTATTTAATTCTTCATTTTGTTCATTAGTTCTAGTTATGGGTAAACTACTAGAAGACGAGCCCCCATTATTTTTAAATTTAAAGGGAAACCTATGTTCATAGAAGTTAGCATCATTTAATTCTATAACTACATGATCATTTAAGTCATATAATTTATAAGCTTTACTATTCACAACGTATCATATGAATACATACTCATATGCTCTACTAGCAGGTTTATTTCTTTTAGGATCAGGGATCCTAACATAGGCTAAACAACTCCAAGTTTTAAAATAAGTTAAAATAGGTTTCTTATTTTTCAAAATTTTATATGGTGAAATTTTATTTGTAGATTTGGGCACTCTATTTAGCATATAGCAAACAGTTAATAAAATTTCTCCCCACAAATGGGAAGTAGCACCAGAGTTTAATAAAATTGCAAAAACTGATTCAGTAAAAGTTCTATTTTTTCTTTCAGCTTTTCCATTCATTTTAGGAGAATAAAGTGTAGTTTTTTCATAAATCATTCCACGAGTTTTATAAAAATTATTGAAGATATTGGAATAATATTCAGTGCCTCTATCAATTCGAAACCTTTTTATTTTTCTATTAAGTTGATTTTCAATCTCGGTCATAAATATTTTAAACATGTCAAACGCTTCACTTTTATTTTTCCTTAGATATACATAAGTGTAATCTGAACAGTCATATATAAAAGTTATAAAATAACGTTTTCCATTTCTTGTTATATTTCCATCAAGTTCACATATATTAGAATGAATTAATTCTAAAGGTTCAGATTCTCTAAGTACTGATTTATGTGAAGTTTTGGTTATTTTAGCTTGACTACAAAAATCGCATTTTTCAAAATCATTCAAAGATAGTTTAGGAATTAGTTCTAAAGTACTCATGTTCTTGATTATACGTTTATTAACATGACAAAGTCTAGCATGCTAAATATTAAAAGAACTTAACATATAAGTAGAAGAAGAGGTGTTATTGATTTCAACATTTAATTTAAACATGCCATCAGTAGCGTACCCTTTCCCAACAAATATATTATTTTTAGTTATAGTATATAAATCAGCCCCTATAGTTTAAGTAAACCTATCTTTGTTAAGAAGATAGCTTGAAACTAAGTTCTTTCTCATTTATGGAGTATGCAAGACATCCTTCAAGATGACATTCTTTCCAGAAGTAAACTTCAATACCATCTCACCAGTACCAACAACTTAGTGGAGTGGGAGTCACCCAGCAACACTTTCTTATCCTTGGAATCAGAATAGGACTTGAACATGTCTCGATTATAGCAAACATGGTGAGAAGCACTAGTGTCCACCCATCACCTCTCGAATCCACCAACAAAATTGACTTCAGATATTATAGCAATAATTTGATCTTTGGTAAGGTTCGCCTGTGCGGCAGGACGATTCCTGTTCCGGTAGTTCCTAGCCAAGTGGCCAGGTCTGTTACAACTATAACACATGAATGTGTTATTCCTTAAGGGGGTTGAGGTCTATTATGGGGAGGATAGTTTCTATTTCTATTTTGGTGGTTACGGTTTTGGTTATTATTACGATTATGAGTTTTCATATTTGTACCTTTAGGTTTCAGAATTGCAGAAGAGGGTTTCTTATTGGTACTGTTATTTGAGACTACGAGTACTTCATCTCTTTGGCTTGTTTTCGGGCTTCTTCTTCTATTCTTAAACGGGTTATAAGACTTTCTAAAGAAAATTCCTTAGTTTTATGCCTAAGTGTATTCTTAAAATCTTTCCAAGCAGGGGGTAATTTATCTATAATAACAACTACTTGAAATTGTTCATCTAAAGTTATACCTTCAGAAGTTATACCTTCAGAAGTTATTTCATGTGCTATCTTTGGCAGTTTGTGTGATAGAGATTCCACTGATTTGCCATCAATCATTTGAAACTTCATGTATCTACTAACAACATACTTCTTAGTTCCAACTTCTTCAGTGTCGTACTTATTTTGAAGTGCTTCCCAAATTTCCTTAGCAGACTTATCAGAGTTATAATAATCATACAAGTCATCAGCTAAACCATTAAGAATATAATTTTTTTGCATAGAAAATCATTTTGCATCAAGGTGTCTAAATCCTTAGTTGCATCTTCAGTAGGAGGAGTAGACTGTATTGGTTTTTCGGTAGTAAGAGCAGAAACAACTTTTTTCATGGTTAAGAAAAATAACATTTTTTGTCTCCATCTTTTAAAGTGTAGTCCCTCAAAACGGAATGGTTTGTTTAGATCACCAGTTAGCATTTCAGTAGATAGGACAGATTGGAATCGTCTTATAATTGTTGATACAAGTTTGTTAAAACAATGTTGGAACAATATTACCGATAACTTAAAATGAACTGATTAGGTTGAGTCGCGGACTAGGTCGCTCTCTTTAAGACGTTTCGAGGCTCTACCCAATTTTGTACAAGCAAACACAGCCCCATCGCCCCCAAGATAAAACAACCCAGAATCTTTTTTCTCTGTCTCGAAACTTCATTGCACTGATGAAATGCTACACCTGAAAAATTTGTTACTCAGAAAACTGAAATATAACTTAGAATTACAGAGAGAATTTTTTTCTTAGTGAGATCAGTTTGCAGATTGTTATGTAGAAATTGAGAGCTGATGCGCTCTATTTATAGGTTTCAGAAACCGTGTGGCCATTATGATAATAACGGTAATGTCCGGGGATGGAGAGCGTAACAGTCATTCTGAGTAATGAAGAGTAACAAAATTTTTTTGAGTAAAGACAAGTAACGGACATTTTTGTAAGGTAAGACGAGCAACAACCATTTTTCTGAATATAGAAGAGTAACGGCCATTTAAGAGTCATATTCTGATAAAAGAAATGGTTTTTTTCTGAGAATATATATATATATATATATATATATATATATATAACCACCATTTTTGAGTGGAAATTTTTTTCTTTTTTAAATTTTTTTTTCAAAAAAAAAAAAATAAAATACCACCTCACCTCACACACATGCACACACACTCGAACTCGGCTCGACTCGGTACGGCACAGCCGGTCGGTCGGATGGACGGTGGAGTGCGTGCGTATGTGGTATCACATTTGCCTAGTTCCTCGCCCCTTCCATAAAAGTAGGTACCCCTTAGGGCCCAATCCAAATAGCCAACTATTCATTATTTATACCTCTTTTAAATAATGTAAAAAAACAATGTAGGACAAGGTTTTACTTAATTTTTTTTATAAACTTCATCTTTTCAACAATAATAGGTCGAGATCAATGAAGAGACTTCAACTTCATCAGAGTTAAGATTAGCCTAGCCTGCATAGGATATGCATTGGATCCGAGATTACACTTTTTACGAGTTAATGAAGCTATAGATCAAATAACCTTCTCAATTGTTCTTACTCGATTGAAGGGCCATGATGTTGTTGACTTTGATGACCGTAATAAGGGAAGAGGATTTGAGCTTATACGAGCAGGTGTCAACCATAGAGCCATTGAAAAGGATGGAACTAGACCAGTTATCAGAGATCTTATCGTGAATCTTACCCGACTTAACTTTATGTCAAAATGGTGATATAGCATACACCATTACCTTTATTCTCATTGTTTTCTTCCCATGTTTGTTTGATGATTTGATAATTTTAAGATCTAATATGCTTATAATGTTTACTCTATAAAATTAAATTTTATCCTAATTCCTCGAGTCGTAGTGTAGTTGGAAACGACGAGCAAGATTAAGAGATAAAGAAAAAAAGCTTGATCATAATTAATGAAAGAGAGCAACTTTTTACCTATTCATATTTTTTTTTGTTTTGGTTACATATAGAATAAAAAAGGAAGTTGTGCGTACATATAAAACAAATTGATTTAGGTTAAAAGATATTCTCTTTTTGTTTCCTTCCCTTTTTAGTAACATAAAACAGAGAATGCATGCATAACTTCTAATTAGCATGTGGTTCACAGTATGATGATAATACTTACTCATTTTTTATTTTAAGTCACATATTTAAATCACATTAAATATCATTTGATCTAAATAAACACTTAATTATCATGATCTCATCAAAAACATAAACCATGTGTTTTTAAGTGTTATTGTTAGAGTAAAGGAAAACAATAGTCTCACATTAAAAAAAAGATATTTTAAAAGGGTATATAAATGTTTGGGTTGCTCCTCCTAATAAGAATGATTTTCTGGTTGGAATCTCATAGCACTTAAGGGAAACCCATTAACCTGTTAGGTTTACATAAATTGGTATGAGAGCAAGGTTTAAGGATTGTCTACACATGTAGCACTTAAGGGAAACCCATTAACCTGTTGGGTTTACATAAATTGTTATCAGAGCAAGGTTTAAGGATTGTCTACACATGTACACATGCCTAATCAAATGGTATATAAATGCCACCCACCATGTAGTGATGTTGGAGTGTGGACCTAAGGGTTGTGTAAAAGAATGTGACATCTAACATATTAGTAATAATAAGGTGAATTACATGTTTAGTTTAAAGAAAGGTCTTATGATTCAAGAAAGAGTCATGTATAACTTGTTTGAGAGGAGAATTTTTAGAATAAAAACAAACAAGAATCTCACATTGAAAAATTAAGATAATCTAAAAGTGTATACAAGTACTTAGGTTATTCTTCCCAATAAAATTAACTTTTTATGTTAAAATACTATTAATAATCGGGTTTTCACATTTATAGTAGTTAATGTAGATGTAGCAATGTTCTAAGCCTCGAGAAATTAGTTTAACTCCAAATGCCAATTGAATCATAATATAGTACTATTTTGACTTTATTTATCTAACAATATTGTGTTTGTATCATGTTTATATCTTGTTGTTAATTCATTTGAGATACCCCTTAATTTAGCATATTTGAATCAATTTATTGCAAATTTTGAAACATTTATTCGAAACTTCTTGTGATGTCTTATTGCCTTCGGAAGATGTAATTTGAAATTCTATTAGATGGAATTAGAATTAGCCTCCACGTAATCCTTCCTTCTTTTATGCCCTAAGGCCCAGTAAGGTATCCTAGCCCAGCCCAATCAAGTTTGGCACTTTCAGTCCCACGATACTAACTAATAATCTGAACTCACTGATATCAGGTATCAAAGTTTAAGACGGCGTTGAAGACTTAAGATTCTATGAAATCATTTTCAGAGATTAAAAACGTAAATTAGATTTATATTTCCAGCAGCATTGTGTTATCTTTACTGTTGCTGGAGGGTCAGAGTACTGAGATTATTGGATATTGCTCGGAGGGATCGAGGAATTTCAGAAGGAAGACGATGAAATGGTGGAAAATAGGATTGACGGTTGGGGTGATCGCCATAGTTAGAGAAATGAGCAAACAGTACGGATTGGACAAGGAGGCGGCTCTAATGGCGCTAGGGAATTGGTCGGAACAACTTGGGGTATGGGCTATCCCTGTCTTTGTTTCCATCCACACCGTTACTCTCGCCCTATGTTTGCCCTACGCCATCTTCTTTGAGGCGGCGGCTTCTATGCTCTTTGGTTTCTTCAGGGGAGTCCTCTGCGTATTCTCTGCTAAGCTTATTGGGGCTTCTCTCTCCTTCTGGATCGGAAGGTCAGTTCTATGCTTTCACTTATTTTTATTCATCTCTCTTTTCTGTTGCCAAATACTCTTATCTTTATTCGTTATCGTGTTTTTGGAATATTGAGCTATATATAAATTGTAATCTTTACTTACCCATTTATTATTATTGTTATATGCGTAGTGGTTATTTGTTATCACAATTTGACGTTTGTCTTTAGTATCTCTAGAATCCATGAATGTACTTGATCCAAATGACTTTGTGGATACTAAAATATTGTATTTTAGATTGAGGATTGGGTAAAACAGATCTGATTAAGCATTATAATTGTAGTTTTGTGATATTGAAAGACTCTGTCCCACCCATACGGTAAAAAACAATGAATCACTCCTGTTCTTGGCGGCTAGCTCAGCTGCACGAGTACAGATCGTTGGGAGTATTAGAAACAAAAGTATTCTTGAAGAGCTCCATGGTAACTAATTGTTCTTAGTTGTCAATGTACAGCATCTAGCATCTACTTTGTTGTTATGTTACATGGATTCTTAATTTTTAATGAAGTACTTGTGTTATGGACACGTTGTGAGTGTGGTACTGGACACTTTAAATTAATGAAAATTTACTTAAAATTGAGAAAAATAAGTCTCTCCGACACCTGAACACATACCCCTGTCGGACACTTTCTGCCAAATTTACTTCATCCTGTGCAAGGATGCCTATCGCACCAAAGTTTGGCCCCTCTTGCAGATCTGCATTAAAATTAGTCTAGTTTTTATATTAAGTGCTGTATCAATAGCAAAAGATGTACGTACCTCACTTCTGTTCATGGAAGAAATTCCAACAAGTGGTTGTTTTCCCTGCTCTTGTTGTCAAACAAAAAGGAGAACCTAATAGGACCTAACTGGTTCTCTGTTGAAAAGTTAAGCGAAGGAAGTTGATCATGTGAAAAATCTTTTAAGCGAGTATGTTGCCTTTACCATTGTTGTGAAAAAAATGACAGGTATTTAGATGCATACATCTTGTTGTTTTAGCTTCTTTGCGTGCCTTGTTTGTTACATAACTTTCAGGGAAATGGATAAAATTATTTTTAACCTCCTTCCTTGGAGCATGGAAGGTTGTCATTGGCTTCTAGGTTAAATCTTTTGGTAAGTAAGAGCTGTTCAAACTGTTTAAAATAGTGGTTACTTCGGAGCATCAAAATTAGGTCGTAAGCTTTGTTGCTCAAAATTAACTCACTTATTGATCTGTCTTATAAATTTATGGATAATGCATATATGCAAATCTGCACAAACAATTCTCGTAGCATTTCAACAACCTTGATGCTTAAACTACTTAGGTAATATCATAATAACTGTACATATTTTCTGTAATCTATACTTATATGTTAATGGTAAGAATGTTTTAAAGCCCTTTTAATATTTTGGGTTTGACAGATTAGTATTCCAGAGTTCAAGTTCAGCTTTAAATTGGGCTCACAGAAACAAGTACTTCCATGTTCTTTCTAGAGGAGTTGAGCGAGATGGTTGGAAATTTGTCCTTCTTGCCCGTTTCTCACCCATGCCATCATATGTCATAAATTATGCCTTGGCTGCCACAAATGTTCGGTTTCTTCTTGATTTTCTGCTGCCAACAGTGATCGGATGCCTGCCAATGATCTTACAGAATGCATCCATTGGCAGCCTTGCTGGTGCGGCAGTTGCGTCAGCATCTGGGTCTCAGAAATCCAGGATATGGTCATACCTTTTTCCATTGGTCGGGGTTGTGTCAAGTATTCTTATTTCATTGAGGATAAAAAAGTACTCCACTGAAATTTCCGTTTCTGTGCCTGAAACCTCTTGTAGAGATCATGTCCAGGATTTTAATGGCATTGCCTCTAAAGAGAAAACAGGCTTGATGAAAAATCAATGAAGCTAACAATTTCTAACCTTTAACGGACACAATTTATAAGGTACCCTTGATTAATTAATTTGCATTTCAGGCTTCTGTCATTATGGACCATTTAGTAGCTGTGATTAGTTATTTTCATGTTTTCAATTTTCGAAGTTCTGAAAGTATTATCGAGATATTAAGCCTACGGATTGTAGCACATTCGAGTCATTTGTTTGATGAAGCTATGCATGTATTCACTACTTGCCAGCATATCACAACTTCACAAGGGAAACTCTCGTATAAGTAGTGCAGTCGAGACTATCTGGATTTTATCTCCTAGAATATGAACTCAAATAATGAGCAATTACTTTTTTTGCTTTTTAGACAGTGTCAATTCATATGCCACATGAAAAACTAGAATTTAGGTCGTCAGGTCCCAATGTTCTTTAAAATTTCAAATATACTTATCTAAGCCAGTTGGATGAGTGTCAAGCCGATACTAAAACTATTGTTATTAATTATTGGGTAACGTTATATTTCCTATAAGAAGTTTTAACTTCCTTTCAAATTTTATATCATGTGTTTTTCCCATCAATTTGGCATGTCATTTCTATATTAAATAGATATTTTTAGTTGCCAGTGATATTAAATCTTAGTAGGATTCATCGATTGAATTAAAAGATTTGAAATTTTCATCAAATTAGGTGGGAACGGATGGGTATTACGTGATAATTTTGTAATTTATTTTGTTCAAATTTAATGTGAATATTAATTAAAATATTTAATTGATTTTTAAATCTAATACATAAAGTATCGTATTTACTAGAAAAAAACTTATAATATTAAATTTAAAATAAATCAAACTTTTAGTAGAAAATAAAATGTTTATTATTAATTATTTTATAATTTTAAAGGTCATTTTATTTTTTTTAATAAGTAACTTATTTAGTTTTAAATTTTCTGAAAACAATAAAAATCGTTTTTTTTATTGTGTCCAATAACACATTATTACACCACTATATGAACTAAGACACTCAACGACATCAGACATGACACGTCAAATTGGCACCCGTAAATGAAGAGAATTTGGCAGATATTGAGAATACAAACACTTGATAAAATTGAGTTATTTTCATTCCTTATTTTTGAAAAAAAAAAAGAAAGAAAAAAAATGTAAAAAGTGTGATATTATCTATTCGTAAGATTTTCTAGTAGATGAGGTTCTTAAATGTTCATTATCACAAGGAGGCGGCCCAGGCTAAGAAGGTTATCTTTATTAAAGGCACAAGTTTTTTTTCTTTTAGAGGCCAACTATTAAAGGATTAATTTCCCGGAACCTTCGGTATGATTCTATCAATGTGAAATTACTAGAGTATGTAATGAAATTTTATTTAAATTTAATATAATGTAAAAAAAAAGTAAAAAAAAAAATAAATTAAATTTGATTAATAATAAGTATAATCTAATAACAATAAATATTATCTATTTAGTAAAATTTTATTTGCATATTAATTGGTGTTTTTAATTAGAAGTGCATTATTATACATAAGTAATTATCATTCCATTTTTCACTAGTATAAATTAACATTTGGGATCAATGTGTTGGGTTTATCTGCCTGACAAAACAATAAAAGAAATAAAATACTGATTAATTTCCTACCAATTAAAGCTTTTGATAAAATAATAATAATAATAATATAATTTGAAGATAATAACATGTTCACTTAGACCATCTATTTTTCTGATAGGAAGTGATAATGTTTAATCAATAAGAAATTATTCATTATTTATAAAATATGTAATGATGTTATATTTTAAATAAATGAAATTTAAGATTAATATAATTTTTTTTAAAATAAATATAACAATGTAATTGATAAGAATTATATTTTTTAAAAAAATAATGGATAATATCTCTTGGCTAATTATTAGGTACAACCCCATGTATGTGGTGGAGCAACCGAGCAACCTCAACAAGTTCCAATAATGCACGGCTAATTAATTAAGATTGCCAAACATATATGTAAATGTTGGTGGGAAATTTAAATGCATCAACTTTCTACATATCTAATCTTCAATTATCTCAACACTAATTAAATCGTACGTCAAAACTCATGCAAACTATCAAAGCTAGCATTAATACTTAATACCACATGTTTTGGGCGGAATGCTGTCCCTTCATACATGCATTGTCTTTTTAATCTTGGTTCGGTTCAAATCTGATCAGGAAAACCAATTAATTTTTTTTTGGATTTTAACATATATTTATTATTTTAACTTTTTTTGGATTTTAACATATATTTATTATTTTTAAAATAATAAATATTATTCTTAAGGGTTGAAATTATTATCACACTTTTAATAAATTTAAAAATTATTAAAAACAGTTCTCTTTTTTTTAAAGGAAATAAAAAAGAGTTGTAAAAATAATTTAATTAGCATGAAAAAAATATAATAAAGACGAAAATATATTTCAGTTGATTTAAAAAATTAATATTATATATGATACGAAAGCAACCAAAATAATTGTATTAAACTATTAATAATCCCACTCTAATTAAGACTACTTTGACAATCATTTGAACGAGAACCTGACACCGCTAGTATTGATTTTTTGTTTCTTTAGGAAATTGTGGGAATCTTGAGGACTTTCGGAATCCACCGTCACATTTTTCTGCCGTAACTCCACGGCCAAACTTATATACGTACGAATATTTGATTAGATTTTAAAAATTAAATTGTGATAAAAATGTATTTTATTTTATTAACTACTGTGATAAATCCAGTCTCTTAATTAAATAAATAAATATATATTTTTTATTGAAAAAATATATATATATATATATATATATATGTAAGTTCAATATTGGTTACATCAACAAAACTTTTGGCTAATGCGTGTTTAATATATTCAGTCAAAGTAGTGGGGCAAAAATTTCAACAAAACATTTTGTTTGTTTAATCTGTTATTTTCCCAAATCTTTTGGTAGCTTCAACTAATAATAGAAACGTATAGAAAAAGTATGTTAGTAAATAGTCTCTTCTCCTCACTCTTTTTTTTTTTTTTTTGTTATTTAGATTTGAATCAAATATGGCTTTCTATTTATCTAGATTTATAATTAATGGTATTTTTAACATGTTTTCTTTACTTTTTAGATATGATGTTTTTATTTATTTATATATTATTACATATCATCGATCAAAACATCTTAAATTAAAAAAAGTTAATATTTGTTGAAGATATCATATTATATTAAGTTAAAGAATCTTACATGAAATTTGAAGAAATAAAAGAGATAAAATGAATGCATGAAAAAAAAATTGTTCATTTATTAAGTATAATTTTTATGATAATTTGATATATATTTTTAATTATTTCAATTTAAATGAGTATAAATATATTTTAAAAAAAAACAGGGTGGAGAGAGAGAGAGAAGGAAACTGCTAGCGGAGATACAGATCGGAAGTTGGAGGAAGGAAAAATGAAGTACTAATTAAAATGGGCATAAAAAAAATATGTATAAAAAGTTTGAGTATATTTATCATGTATAAAAATTAAAATATAGATTTTAAAAATTATAAAAATCTGTTAGTGATTTTATTTAGTTAAAAAAATACGAATATTATAATATAGAAGAGAGAGGAGAGAGAGAAAAAAAGTATCATAATTTAAGGGAAAAAAATAACACATAAACGAAAAACAAATGGATCTTACAAAAAGACAAAACACAAAGATATCTGATGTTTGGCACCGAAATATTAGTCCTAAATAATATTAGTTAGACACATTGACATGAAACCACACGCGGAAGATGACAGCTTTGGATAGAGCTGGAACACAGGCATTCATAATAGTCCTTCCCAGTCCAAATTCTAATTTTTGATAGGCCCACCTCTTAAGGACAAAAGAAGAGTCATTGTCAAGAACGATCAGATACAGCTGGTGCATTCCAAGCATACTGTATATCTAAGCTGTAACGTCTTTTAGATCAAAACAATATTAAATTTAGTTTAAAAAATGTAAATTAATTAAAAGGGAAATTTTTTTAAAATTTATTCTTATCCGTTCAAAGTTCATACTTTTTTTTTTATTTTGCATTCCTACGTTAAATCTATACCGTTCTTGACAAAAATACAATAATAGTAAATTACACACATTCGCACTCGAGATGAGAGCTCATAAAAAGAACTATTTTTATATGAAAAAAAGAAAGTAAAATCATGTAACGATGATAATATCTTAATATATATATATAGTAAAGTGTTGCTTTAGCCAAAACCAACCATCCACATGTTGTTGAACCATAAATAGTATTTTCCAAGTTCCATCTAATTTTTGAATTTTGTTTAAAAGTGATCCACACATTATTCATTAACAACTCATTATTTTGGTCATTATTTTGGTCATTTAGTGTAATAATCAAAACAGATCTCTATTATAAGCTTTTGGGTCCTATCATTTTCACATACATGTTGACCCTACTCCAAGATTTTCTTAACAAGGTCCATTTGATACAGATTCTATTCATATCGAAACGAGCAATGATATGTACAGTAAATTTGTATTCATTTTAAAATGAAATGAAAAATTTTAATGGTATTTTGTTAATTTTGTTAAATCATAAAATTTAAATAATTAATATAATAGTTATTTATTAATTAAGATAATTAAATTTGTTTTTTTTATTAATCGATAAATGATTGATACATAAGTTATTGTAAATATAATTTTTGTTTTCCTATACGTACATAGCCTTCATTCATTCGTTTGCATAATCGCATTGTTTCGTTTCCTGTAAAAGCAATGAGATATATATATATATAGCTCACTCTTCTCAGGCATAAAACTTCTGCTTCCTAAACGTCGCAATACATAAAGCTTAATCAGTTACATATCCCTATGTCTAAATGGGTTATAGGCTTATATCATATGTATTTATTTATTAATTCTGAATAAACACTCAATTTAATTTTTCAACGTAGGGTACAATACACGTGTAATTTTTGATGTGTTAACGAATGTGCTAAATATGTAGGTAAAAATTGATAGCAAAAAATATACACTTGTTACATATTACGTAGATATTGTATCCACATATTTATTATTAGTCACTAATTAAACATAAATTAACATATAAAAAATAATACATGTAATCTATTTTAAGTGAATAAAACTAAATTTTATCACTTTATTGCCATGGCAAAATTAGTTTATTAATATTAGTTATTTTAATAAATTAACTTTAAATAATCAATTTATATAAAATTTGATTATTGTTTGTGTTTATAGTATGTAAAAATTAACTGAATGAATCCAAATCGATTAAATTTAATTTTGTCGATTTTAAAAATTTAATGATTTTATTTAATTTTAATTTTTAATAATCAGTCAAATATAAATTATTTAATTTTTAAGTGTCAAAAATTAATCAAAATCGAACTATCTATACATATATTATATATTATTATTTTTAATTATTTTCTTTAATACTTTTTCCCATTATTCATTTATAGCTTCTTTATTTAAAAATTATATTCTGAACGTATCATTTTAATAATTTACAATGTTAATTTTTTTTTATTATGATTAAATGTATGATATTGATAAAGATATTTAAATTAATATATGTATACATATTTCTAGCTCTAGGCAATTTTAAATTTGGATAAAATTTAAATAATAACAATTATGACATGGTATGCAAGATATCTTATACGTGGTAATCATTTTGATTATTTTTTTTTATAAAAAAAAATAGGAGCTGTTACCCTTAATTCCTTGATGTGTTGTTATTTGTTGATATATTGTTATTTTCTTATAAACCATTGCCAGATGTTTATTTTCTATCCCCAAAAGCAGCTTATCCTTAATTACTTGTTATTAAAATAATATACATGATATTAAGAGTACAAATTTAAAATAATAAATGTAAATTTTGTTGTAATTGATTAAAAATAATATTAGGTTTTTTAGTCAAAATATGAGTTGTTTAATTTAGAAAAAAAATCACGGTATATAGCTTACTATATTGTCAAGTATGAAAGCGTCTAAACTTGTTTGAATAAAAAATAAAAAAATTAGGTAGTTTACTTTTGTTGAATGAAGAAATATTTGGCATATGAAATGAGAACTTGAATGCTATAAATATGTCTTTTATTTCTTCTTTGTTAATCATCTCAAAAATAGAGAAAAACTTATATGAGAAGTTTTTGAGTAAGAAAATTTTGTGAAAAAATTCTCTTGGATTTGTAATTGTTCTTGTCTTTTAGATGTGTGAGAAAATCATCGAGAATGTGGTTGTAACAATTTTTCATATAATGAATTCTTTCTCTAGTTGTCTTTTGACAACTAAAGTAGTTTTTCTCTAATTTAAAGTTTTTACTATAATTCTTGTGTTATGTATTTTATATTTCTCTATTATTTGATATTTTGTTAATGAGAATTTTAAAAGGGTGAATTTATGATTATAACATTTTATCTAAAATGTCACGTTAATGAAGGTGAGTGTGTTATTTCTCATCCACATAATTATGTATTAATTAAGAATATATTTGATTATATAAACACATTCAAATAACTTATAGGTTGCATATAACTAATGGAACTTCGATCGTTTTTTTTAAATGTACGATGTTATATTATTCTAGATTAACAAAATGTAACATTATTTTAATAATTAAAAAAATACAATTAATTTCAATCATACACCAATACAGAATATAGGACGAGGCAACTGACATAACTACCTAGGGTAAGAAAGAACATTTACTTATCTTACCTTTTGATAATGTGTAAAAAATGTCTTTGATTTCTTTTAATTTTAATTTTTATGATATTATCATTCAAAATTATACTAAAAATTTAATAATAAATATATGTATATTCAAATGAGATATATATAAGAAAAATTAATAAAAAATAAATAATATTAATTTTTAGTATTTATATTATACCTATAAAAATCCTGAAACTTAAACTCTTAAACACATTGAGTGAAAGCCTCATCAATTTTCATGAATGAGCTAGCTAGCACGCACTTTGCTTTTAAGGTAATGAAGTGCTTCTTTTTTTTTTTTTTGGGATACAACTTGAAAAACTTCTGCAACTGGTTGCTTTAATTAGTAAATACATATATTAATGGCAATTACTTACAAAACAGTGGTCGCTAAATTATAGATATGAGGTGTTCAAGTTGCCGAGTGAAAACACGTCCATAATTACAAGTATCGTTTATTAAATAAAAAATATATTTAATTGCAACGTATCATTTTTAAAATTTTATTTTATTTTAAATAAATTAAAGTGTATTACTACGGATACTTAAATTTTTAGATTTTATAATTTTACTTTCAAAATTTTAAAATTCTACACATTAATCTTTAATTGGTTACTAAAGTATATAAATCAAAAATTTAATATTTATATTTTAAGTTTTAAAATTTTTGGAATTAAATAATATGATTTCAAAATTGAAGGATTTATATTTAAAATTTTTGAAGTATAAGTAACAAATTGTAAGTTTTAAAAAATTTAAATTTTTTATATGAATTTAATTAAAATTTAAAAATTAATAATTTACTTGTACCCTTTAAATATCAATGGTGTGATGAATATATTTTTTATAAATATTAAAAAATATAAGTATATTTTTTTCTTTCTAATAATGTAGAAAACATACATTTTTTTGATAAATTTTAAAAGTAAAATCATTTGAATAAATTAATCACAAGAGAGAAATAAATTAAACTAATGGTATTTTAATTTATTTTATAAAATATAGGTAATATTAACTAATGATCAAATCTATATGTTATAACATGAATACAAATAAGTAAAAAATAAAACATGCATATTTACTTTATAATTGAGAAATTAATTGGATGAAATTGTTTCACTTAACTTCTCGATAAATTGGGTATTATATGATATAATTTTATATTTTTTTATCTATTTATTTTATATGTATAACAAATATGCTAAAAAAAGGATTTTTGTTTGTAAAAGGGAAAAAAATTAAATTAAAATGATTGATAAAAAAGAAAAATAAAAAAGATAAAAATAAATTAATAATTGATATTTTATTTGAAACTTTAGCGATATTGTAATTATATTTTAATAATAACATCTAAGATGTTTTAGTAAAAAAAAACTGTAAATAATATTTAAACAACGATAATATTTAAGTAAAATTTTAACGTCATTCTCGATAATTTTGTAATAATTTAATATAAAGTATGGATATCATATTACAACGTTTAGAGGTGTGAATAGAGATACTTCTACATTTTCATTTTTGTTGGTAATAAAAAATTTGATTGTGATAACATCGTAACTCTTTTTTGACTCTATGATTAATTAACATGAAATTTTTATTTTAATTAGTCGTAATTAATTAGCAAGTGAATTAATATTTTTAAAGTAATAATAATTAAATTTTTTTTCAATATTTTTAAAAATTAAAAATTTTATTTTGATATTTATAAAAGTAACTTTAAATCTCTTAGCAAAATATATAATTTGAGTTTTTTTTTATTTTTTAAAAAGTTATTGGCAATATGAAGTGAAAGATGGTGTGTAACGCACTTTATTTACCGCCAATCACGACTTCACGAGAATAATTAGGAGTGAAAGATGGAGGTTTAAGTCAACTGGAGTGGTCATCAAATGCTATAAATGAATGAAGGGGAAACGGCAACCGCATACCCAAGTTTAACTTTAACACATTTACAACTTCTAACTTTCTATTAAATGTGGAGAATCGATACTTTTATAATTAAAAATATTAATATTAAAATAATTAAATATTTTATAAAAATAAAAATAAAAATATTACTATAACATTAGTAAAATCTGATATGATAATAAGATTATCTTAAATATAAAAATGTTCTTTATATTATTTAACTGAAAAACTTAATATATATATTTCAATGGAATTACATTCTCCAAAACTGTTCGTGGAGTTACAGGTTAATTTTTTAAGGGTAGGTTGGTTAAGGTTGTGTATTTAAAAAAAAAAAAAAAAAACTGAATAAAAATCAATCTAAATACTTTCGGCTATCTCTTATAAATGAGCAAAAATTGAAGAATATTTTAATATTTTAATTATTATTTTTGCTCTCTATTTTTCCCTTATATTCTTTATTTTTACTATGATACTCTATCTCTCTCTCTCGATTCATGGTTTATACTTTAGAGATATTTTTAGAGAAAATATTTAGTAAAAAAGAAATAATTTTTTTATGCAATAGATAGATGTAGGAGAAATAGAGGAAAGCGAAGGGAAAAAAGAAAAAAGAAAATAAAATAAAATAATTAAATTATTTTTTATTTTCTGAACATAAAATGATTTTAATTACATAGATACGAATGTGAGGGATTTTGAAGTATACTTAAAAAACTTGGATAATAATGAATATAAAAAATTACCGGTCCCCCAATTTAGTCATCAAGTTATTAATATTATATCCCTTATGGTACAAATCAGTTATCTTTTTTTTTTAAAAAAAAAAAAGCAAAATCAATGATATTTTTTTTAAAAAATAAGATAGTGGCAGTAATAAAAAAGCTTGTAAATCATTTTTTTGTGTTAATATTTGTTTTAAATAAAACTAGAAGAAACTTCAGTCAATAACTTAGTTTTTTCAAAACAAAACTACCAATATTTTAAAATAAAATAAAATAAAATTCACAAGAATTATTTTTGAGCTATGTTTCTTAACGAAATAAGCACAGCTTTTAGTTAAAAATAAAATAAAATAATAAATATAGACCATAAAATAAAATAAAATAAAATAAAATGTTGTTTTTTAATTTTATTATATAAAAAAATTCTTTAATTTTAAGGAGAAAAATGAAAATATATATATATAATCAAAGGAAGATAAATCCATTTATTTCCTTTAAACTATATAAAAAAATATTTTAAAGATTAAAAAGTGATTTCTTTGATTTTTTTTAATAAATCAAGTTTATTTTAATTTTATTTGGAGGAAAAAATAGGGAAAAAAGATAGCACAAAATGGGTTATAGTGACTTCATATTATTGTCATGTTTTATTTTCTAAAATATATTCATTGGTATTGGATTTTAAAAAGAGATAAATAATTTTAGATTAAATGAGATACAATATGAATAGTTTGATGATTAAATTAAATAGAATTAAATAATATGAGAATGGTGCATATTTATTCCTCATTTTCCTTTTTCCTACTGTAAAACTTTGTAACTACGGCAATTGAAGAATGATAAGAAAACTTTACAAATTATTTATAACATGTTAAAATTTAATATTAACAATCATTTTTTTTAATATTTAAGAGATTCTTTACTAATTTAAATGAAATCAAGATTGAGAATATGCATTGAAAAATAGTATTCAATGTTTTTGATCAAAATTAGAATTATAATTTGAACAATAATTTGAATATCATATCATATCATATACATTATGAATACAATGTAACTCATTATAAACATTGTTTAATGTAAATCATTTTCATATAGTTTACTATATAATAATAATTATGTTTCATTATTCATTATATTTATATTATAATTGGTATTATTTAAAATAAATAAAATATTTTAAATTATATCATTTTAATATTGTTACACCATGTTAAAAAATAATTATGATAATTTATAAGATAAACATTAAAATTAATAGACTATGTTATTAATTAATATAAATTTACATCTATAATGTAAATAAAATATAACGAATGAAAATGAAATGGTATATTGCTTTCTCGTAATTAGTTAATAGATATAAGTGCTCCACGTACGTATATTTAGTGAACCGTGTGACTATGTATACCTTATAAAAAAAAGCATAAAGTTTATAATATAACTTTAAAAAGTAAGTTTATCCCTTATAAAAACCATAAAACTAATTATATAGCATTAAAAAGTAAGCTTCAAATAAATTAGTAGGATGAGTAATGTTAGTAATATTTTTATTTTTTAAATGATATATATATATATATATATATTATTTTATTTTATATTATCTTAATATTTAAAAAAAATTTGAAATATTAAAAGAAATAAAATTTATATGTATAATTTGAATAATAATTTAAATAAAAATATAATTGATAGTATCATTAAAATTATTTTTAATATAATTAATTTAAAAGATATATTTTTTAATGATTTTGATTGATATTTAAAGAGCTTTAAATTTTAAATTATTTTAATAAATTTCAATAAAGTTATGTAGATAATAATACATATTAATAATATTATAATAAAATATTATTATATTAATAATAATTTATGTAAATTCACAGTAGGTAGAGACCGTAGTAAGCACACGACTTGAAAAACGCGTCAATAGGAGTAAAATACCCCATGATCCTACCAAATTTAAAATATAATGGAAGGGTAAAAACACCACCCCTACAAAAGGGCACTCCCGCTTCTCTAGTTCTCGTCACAATTTCCAACTTCTACAGACCATTCTCTGTTTCTCCCTCGGTAATGCTGTCTTTTATCTTCGTAGACTATATATCCTTTTTAATTTGTATCTCTCTCGCACCATTTTCATCCCTTTATCATTTGCACTTGTAGACTGAGCTAAAAACTACTATTAATTGCAGATTTCTTTCGTTCTTTGTTTTTTTTTTGTTTTGTTTGATTTCAGTTGAAATGAAGAAAATGGGTTGGTCCCAGCAGTATGGGATAGTGTTCTTATTGGGTTTGATTCTTATGGTTTCCGGAATAATGGGAGCTCCACCAAGGAAAGCAGTGAATGTGGCATTTGGAAGAAACTATATGCCCACTTGGGCTTTTGATCATATTAAGTACTTCAATGGTGGTTCAGAGATTCAGCTCCATCTGGACAAATACACTGGTATCATCACTTAACTAGCTTTTTATTAACTATTTATTTAATTTATTGCAAAATCTTTATGATATATCTCATTTTAACATTAAACATATGACTAATCAATTTGCAAATTGAAAAAAAAAAACAAAAGGTACTGGTTTCCAATCAAAGGGGTCATACTTGTTCGGCCATTTCAGTATGCAAATGAAATTGGTTCCAGGAGACTCCGCCGGAACTGTTACCGCTTTTTATGTAAGTGATCCATTTTTCCTGTTATTTCAAAAAAGAAGAAGCTTAATACCCATTAAAGGAATAATGCTAATTACATTCAGTGAAATTTTTAATACCCATTAAAGGAATAATGCTAATTACATTCAGTGAAATTTGTATCATATCAGTTAAAATCTATCATATACTATAATTTATAGTTTTTTAATTTATTTATTTAACCGCAAATAGTTTTTTTAAATAAGTAAAAAATTTAAAATTTTAAGTTAAATAAATGAATATAATAAATAAATTTATTTATTTTATAATAAAGTTCGGACAGAAGATATACTTATTATTTGAAAATTTCATGTCATTTAACATATCCCATTATCTACCATTACTTTTTTTTTTAAATTAAAATAAAAAAAAAGTTACTTTTTAATGGGTGTATTAATTAGAGAACCGAGTGTGTCAATATATAAACAGCTGTCATCAACAAACAACGAGCACGATGAGATAGATTTTGAGTTCTTGGGAAACAGAACAGGACAGCCTTACATATTGCAGACCAATGTGTTCACGGGAGGTAAAGGAGACAGAGAGCAAAGGATTTACCTTTGGTTTGATCCTACCAAAGAATTTCACTCCTACTCTGTTCTCTGGAATCTTTATCAGATTGTGTCAGTACTCTCTCTCTCCTCTCTCTTTTCTATCCATTTATAATAATTATATCAATTACTTATTCACTATACCTTTTTGTTTGTTACATATCATATTTAAATATAAATTTTAAAACTTAATAAAAATATTATTTTATATTGAATACATTTTTATACAAATTAAATTATTTTTGAAGATTTTTTTTTTTAATTTTTTTCATAAATTATGATATGGACGCCAGATCATTAACATGATAAAAAATAATATTAAGAGTTAAGAATGGATTTAATTTTTCTTATATCTTACAAATTTAAATTTGCATTTTTAAATTATCTTGAAAAAAAGAAAGTAACTTTCTCTTTTTATATTTTATTTATTTTTATTATGATAATAATAAAATTTATTATAATAATATATTATGACGGTCGTGGTGACGTGTTAAAGAGGTAGTGTTAACGGTTTGGTTAAATTTTGATGGCAATCAGATTCTTTGTGGACGATATACCGATCAGAACTTTCAAGAATTGTAAGGATTTGGGAGTGAAATTCCCATTTAACCAGCCCATGAAGATATACTCAAGTCTTTGGAACGCAGATGATTGGGCCACAAGAGGTGGGCTTGAGAAAACGGATTGGTCTAAGGCCCCATTTATCGCATCATACAGGAGTTTTCACATCGACGGGTGTGAGTCATCAGTGAATGCCAGGTTCTGTGCGACTCAAGGGCAGAGATGGTGGGACCAGAAAGAATTTCAAGACCTTGATGGTTATCAATGGCGTAGATTGAAATGGGTACGCAGTAAATGGACCATTTATAACTATTGTGCTGATAGGAAACGATACCCGACTCTTCCACCAGAATGCAAGAGAGACAGAGATATATGAATGAATAAAACAATAATGAAGTTAATATTACTTCATTCATTTCATTATTATTTGTCTCTTTATCTTATCATTGTATTATTATGTTTCTTTCATCCTTTTATGTTATATATGGTATTGGTGTTGAATATGAATATTATTTGTTATTAATTCTCTTTCTCTTCCTAAATTTCTTCCTATTCTTATCTAAAAAATCAAATCCTTCCCACCAATGGTATTTAAGATTTTATTCCTTGTACTATTCTAACCAAATGACTAACCAATGACTACGGTGGCATAGCAAGTAAACAAAAGAAACAGTGTCTATGAGTGTAGTTACTCTATTAAGGTAAAACAAGATGATTCAATAAAATGCTTGCATCCAATTAACTTGAAAAAACATACTAATTCCTTAGACAAAGTACCTATTCATCACATAACAAGGTTTTGAACGTCAAGACTCAATAAATTTAAGGTATATCCGTAGACATAGTACCTCTTCATCACATAACAATGTTTTGAATGTGAAGACTCAATAAAGTTAAAGATATGCCGTTAATCAAAGCTTTCATTTATAAACGAATTATATATAAATATCTTTCATTTATTTGTAAATATTTTTAACAAATTATATAAATTCTGTAAATTAGCGAGTACGCACATTCTTATGTTCGTAATATATATATATATATATATATATATATATATATATATATATATATATATCAATTCAAAATGAGTATAACAAATTAAGATATTCTGTTAATGTCATTTATTGCTTTTGATTAAAAATAACTAAAATCAAACAATTAAATTCTTTCTATAGAATTTTGTTAGAAATTAGAAAAATCTTAATAGTATTTGAAATATTATTATTTCTTTTAAATTATCTATAAATATAAGGTTATTAATAAATATTAGTGATATAATTATGATTCATTAAAGACAAAAGATCTTCAAAAATTAAACTTTGACATCCTACTATTCAAGAGGTACCGATGGATATTGTGTATATCCCAATTAACTTGGCTTTCACTCTTCCGATTCTTTTCATCAAATATCAAATATTTGTTTTTTTAAAATTATATCAATTTTAAATTTTATTAATAATTATTATATAATAAAAAATAAATGAGTAATTTCTTCTTGTGTGTGTACACGTGCTTTGGTCTGTTTAAATAATTAGAAAGTGTCACTGTTTTGTTCAGCCACTCGGTCACTTTCATTGGTAATTGTTATTTATTATTTTTAATCGAGAATACTGCTATGTTTTGTTTATCGAAAAGATATCGAAAAAGAATATATATATATTTTGATGATTTAGATGTACAACAAATATAGTATTATAAGAGATTATAAATCATTTAAATTAAAGAGATTCTTAGAAATAACACAATATGAAATAATGTATTAATTTAAATTTAAATTATAGATAAACGTAAACCATAGACACTTCCATCAACACCATTTATGTTAGTGCGAAATGTTTTACAATTTTTAAAATAATTTTAACAGATAACATTACATTAAAGATACATACAAAAACAAAATAAATTTATATATTTCTATACATTTAAATCATCAATATATATATATATATATATATATATATGTTACATTTATAATTTTTTTGCTTAATGATGTAATATAGATTTAATCATCATTAAAAATTACATTAATTTCATACTAAGTTTTTAAAAATCACTTGATTAACAATTCTATAAATCTTTAATATGTCATAAATCATAATTAATAAGTATAATTAATTTAAAAATTCTATCAATTAAATTAATTGATAAATTGTTTCTTTGAAATATATTTTTTATTTTAAATTAAATTTTATAATATTTATTTATATCCAGTTTCTATAACTTTTTCAAACAAACATAATCTATTTTTTTTTGTTAATAGAACACCTATTTCAATAGATGACAAATCTTAACCATTTATTGAAAATGGTGTTTTGTTAAAAGATTATCATTGCTAAAAATAATAAAATCCAAACTAACTAAAAAGAAAAAATACTTGGAATATAAATTTATCATATCTAAATAACAAAAGAAGAACATATATTCTCACCGAGGTAAAAAATGATATAATTATATTTTAGATTATTTTAATTTTATAAATTATAAATCATATAAATTATGTAGTTTAATTGCAACAGTATCAATAATATATTTTTACAACCCTATTGTAATACCTTTAAAAAAATTGCTACTTATTAAAAATCTTATTTTAATTAGAGGAATAAGAGAAAAACAAACCATGGTTAAATATAAAGTTAAAAAAATAGTTACTTAGTTTAATGATAAAAATTTATTATTCTTAAAACATTATTTTATGGTAAGAAATAATTTTATGACAAATTATTATCAAATGAAAATAAATAATAATTTTATATTTTTTACTTTAAATAAAATTTGTAAAAATTTTACTTTTATAACAACAAAAATATAAGTGTGATAAAAGATTTACACCCATCAAACATGATAAAAGTATATGCCTTTTTTATTATTTTATTCAATAAGATGATTTAGTAAAATAAACTTTCTAAAAGATTATATTTCTACTTTTATTTTTTAAATACTTGTTTATCTTTTTAATTATATGAGAATTTAGTATTTTTGTTTAATTTATTGATAAGAAGAATTTATTTTTTTTTGTGAGAAATATTTTATAAAATTTCTCAATAACTAAGAATTCTCGATAATTGCCGTCGTTATTTTTTGTTATTGGTTTCTTTTTAAAATTATCTTATTTTTAATATAATATGTTATTAAGTTTTATTCTTGATTAATTCAAAATTATATTTAAAAATTTAAAAGATATTTTTTCTATTTTTATTTTCTTTTGAGATAAAATTATTTTATGTTTTTGAAACTGTTCACATATTAATTTTTAAATTTTTTTGTGCTATTCTATTATTTTAGAAAAAAATAAGAATTTCTTTGACATAGATCACACAGTTTTTTAAAATCTTCAAAAATATTCTTTTATTGACTTACAAAGTTATATTTAATACAAAAAAATATTAAGTTACGATGATAATGTCCTCCTTATGTGCTAAAAAATGTGAATAATTTTTACTATTCTATTAATTTAATTTATCAAAACCTTGACTCCATTAATTTCATTACCTAACACATGAATAAAGTATCCATCTCATTTACCCTTTTAATAATTTTTGATTAATAACCATTCGTATTTCTTCCTTTTTTTATTTTTTATTTGCTATGGTTTCTTACCGTGAAGAATGAACTGAATTATAAAACTTTTGTTTCTTTTATTAATTATTTGTTTATATAATTCGTTTGCTAATTGAGGGTGAAGAGAGAGAGAAAGATCAGTTTCTCAATGTTGCAAAAGCCAAATCGTATATATTCGTTTCAATTTTCATCGTGATGGGCTTTTTGATAAAACTAATTAGCTTCGGAAAACTGGGCTTTCTAATAAAAACTAATTACTTTCTCATTCATATTTGAAGCTACCTTCCGTCGTCAAAGCCAGCATCCTGGCTTGGCTAAGATCGGTTATGATTACAATTTCTGAATGCTGAAACCTAAAGCCTTCTAGAGGTAGTAAACCTCAGAAATGCGCATGATAGAGCCAGAGAGAAATTTTGCATGTACAAACACCCAGCTTCAAAATCCCCCGTCATTAACAAAAAGCCACCTAAGCTCGTTGAACTTCTTATAGCTCAAAACAGGGAACCGGGGATAGAAACTAGGATAGTTCAAAATCCGAGAACACTTGCCTCCAACTCGTTCATGAATCATGCTCCAATTCCGATTAACTTAAACTGCAAAAGTCAAAGCTCGTGAGCATTCTAACGGGTTAAATAGTTGCAGGACCAAATGACAATCTTCCCAAAAAAAAAAAAAAACACAGAAAGGAAGTGAAGTCGATACAATGTTGTTCTGAGGCTTCCCCCAGTAAAATCCGTGAAGAATCAGTGGAAGAATGTTGCAGGCTATAAGGACATAAATGACTAATGCATGCATCCCAATCCACTCAAATACAATACCCGTGCGCCTATATCCAAAAACATCAACCTGAAAATTTACAATATCACCAATAGGAGAACGATCAAGGCAAAACTCAAAAGATGAATCAATAGATGGTAGAAAGTAGAAACAAAAGTTGAAAGGGTAAAAGAGGACAAGAAGTCGAACCATCAAGTAAATTCCTGTAAAAAGAACGCCAGAAGCACCAGCAGTGATACATGTGTAACTGAATGAGTAAAGAGCCTTGTTTGCATGCAACCCTGCAACAACGACGCATATATATTAGTCGTTCATATGATTAATAACTGTATCAGGATAAAAGAAAAATACTTACCAAAGAAGTCCAATGAAATGCCCAATGTTACAAGAGAACATGATATAACCATCCAGTGAAGGATTCTATCCTTATGGTCCTGGAAAGGCACAACGGAAAAGAAAATATGAGTATTGAAATATAAAACTTTCCAGTGATGGGAAGAATATAATTACTATTAGAGAGAGAATAGATAAATACCTTACAATGGATAATGACGTGTCCAAAGTGCAAGCCAATCAAACAACTTACTATGGCCATCACTGAACTATAAACGAAGAAAGCAGAGTCAATAGGAAAGCACAGAATAAAAGCAAAATCCAAAAAGAAAAAAACTCAAAAATCAAAGGGCTGTTAAAAGATCCTATATGAATTATAAAGAAGAGTAGGATATACACCTCAAAAATCCTTCAGGATCAAAAGGGGCTTGGCACCACGAAGGAGCATCAGATGGCAATGGACCATAATCTGGGGAGTTAATGCTACATTGCTGCAAATAACAAAATTATGGAGATAAATATGACTGAGAGAAACAATCGAGGGAAACAAATTAGGGAAATTGAAACCAATATTGTAGCAAGAAGATACCTCTGTTCTTGAATAGATTGGTCTTCTGTATAAATGCTGAAGACCAATTATCTTACGATCTATCATTCCAACAGCATTGCATGCTGGTCCTGTATCTCCTCGTATGCCACATTTTACCTTTCAAATTGACATAGTAAAAATAATCATTCAGCTACCAGTTCTATAACTAAAATCATAATCTAGTTCTGGTCCTCGTTAAAGTCGAAGGGAATATCTATAGAAAGAATTCAAAAAATGGAAAAAGACTAACCAAAAACTTTTTTGGTGCAGAGGAACTAGATTCAACTAGAACGTCGTATTCCCAATCAGGAATATATAAACCATACAGTAATGACAGATATATAATAGTAAGCATCAAAGCCACCAACCTGCAAAACAAAGATACAGAACCAACCAAGTTCAATTTGATGTGCCAAGTGAAATTATGATACAGCAACAATATCAAATACGTGGAACATTAAAAAATAGTTTGCATACGAATTAAAAGAACTTTGTCTTTTCCAACTTACCATTGATATCGGTATTTTCTCAGCATGGACGACCCGGAATTGACATCATTATCAGCTTTCAGCCAAATTTCACAAAATGCTGCAACTAAATAAGCTATCGCAATTCTCTGGAGAATGAACAAGGAAAAGGAAAATCAGAGTGAGCAAGTCTATTCATTGGCCACCTAAAACAAGTAAATCTTTAAGTGGAAATTGTTTCAGTTGAGTTGAAGATAAACCTAGCGGTAGAAGAAATATAAACATTGTCACTCATTAAAAACTGCTCTGAAGCTCACCTGTAGAATGCCCATGAGCCTTATCTGATTCACGTCCACTCCATAACTGAGATCTCTGATGCCATGGAAAAAGCCTCCTGGTTGGGGGAATGGGATAAACAATTAATAAATCTCTAACTAAACCTTTGGACAGGCTATTCTAATGAGTATGGATTCTAACACTTGACATTCTGCTATCATTGTAAGAACTATTGCCATATTTCAGAATTAGAGGAAAATATGCTTAAAAAAACTAAATAGCTAAGCACCTTGAAGAAAAAGGCCCAATACTAGGAGCTTCAAAGACCGTAATACTGCTTTCCTACTGGCAACAATTCTGCAGGACAATTTCTGTATGAAAATAAATTGTTAGTTTTCAAAAATAAGTAGGGTAAATTGCAACATAGTTACCCAGTTTTGAGGGTCATGATATTACAAAATCGCAAAGAAATTCATCGTCAAAATATATATACCTTGTAGGTCAATGAAAGTGCAACACCAACAATAAAGAGGAAAAATGGCATCACGAAATCTGCTAGGGTTAATCCATTCCATGGAGCATGGTTTATAGCTGGCAAGATCCCCCCAACATCATCCACTAATATCATCAGCTGCATCAGAAATGGAAAAAACATATAAACATAAGGAGCTTTAAAACAATTAGCATAGTACACGCAAAAACCAGGGGACTGTTATTCTTTCAAGTTACAAGAACACAGAATGCCAGTTTCTCAACTGTGAAATTAATTATAGCAAAGCATCAGTACTCTTGTTCCTCACAATGGCTTATCAGACTATCAGTTTCAATCTGGGTCTTTTCCAGTAGATGTTTCTCAGTTCTCCTTTCTCTATTAAGAACAAAGAATTATAGTAATCTCAGAAGAACATGGGTGATGTCCAACTAAAGTTATCATCTCCCACTTTTTGGGCATCCTCTGGCTATGTTAATTGAAAACATTCAAATTTTAAAATTCATTTTTTTCCTAGTTACATCAGCTAATACCAAACTATTATGATAATATAACAAATTAATCACCTTGTGGTGAAGACAAGAGTCAATGAGTGTAGAGTCATCAGGTTGTACAGTTGACACGCAAAAGCCAAACACTATTTTTGTTTTCGTCACTTTACTTTGGCTTGTGAGGTTGACAATTGCGTGCAATCATTTTTTTCTTTAACGTAAAGGGTAAAATTATAAAATGTGTTTCTGTTACCACCTCCTCATAAAAATAGATTACTTAATTTGAAAACATATTATTAAAAGGACAATTGACTAATTTTGCCTCTGGTATGATTAAAGAAAATTTGGTAAAAAGTTTGGTTTCGGACAAGGAGAGGAGGTTGGGGAAAAATAAAACGTACAGTCCTCACTTGAAAAGAAAATTCAAAACTTAAATGAAAAGGAAAAAAAGAAAAGAAAATTCAAAACTTAAATATGGACAGAAAACTGCCTAGATATAAACACTGGCATCATGTTTCGTACAATATCCTTTATAATTTCTAGAGACAAATTACATAAAATAATCAACAAATTGATAATAAATAATTTTAAAAATAATTTATATTTAAAATGATATCTAATTAATTTTATGTAATTTTATTACCTCTCAAAATAATTTCATAATACAAATTTATTTAAATCAATATTTATTTTATTTTTATATTTCTTTATATTTAAAATTTTAAAAATTATTTAAATTTGAGATGGAATAAAAAATCAAAACACATTAATTTTATAATTAAAATTCCAAACTAAGTAAAGCGTTAAACCCAAATCCACGTATCATATGGTTTCTTTTAACAACCAAACACGTCATTATATAAAAACTAAAAAATCAGTCTCTAATAATAAGAAACAAACATGGCTTTAGAGCTCATGCCACACAACAATGCACAGATGTGTGTGCCTATATTTTATAGTATGATCTACTGGTGAAGTGTTGGCCACCAATATACTAAAATTGGATAGACATTTAATGGGATTTTAACTGATCCCTAATTGTCCTCTCACAAAAATGACAAGAAGCAACCTAGTATCAAGAGTTTGAAAGGAGAAAAATTGAAATGAGCAATACATTGAACTTGTTTCTTTGATCAAGCTTTCCTCGTAAAAGAAAACAAAAATTTTAATCAATCAAATTTTTTTTTTTGGTAGTCATAAAGAAAGCAAATTAAAAGGGTTGCCTTCCATCTAATTGGGATTGAAATTTTTGAAAAATAATTTTAGCACAATTTTAGCTAGAAAAAGAGTCCATTAAACCAGGTAAGTTGAGATACATATCTTCAAAATTGAGATTCAGTTTTCCATATATTTGTCAAAAGACGTGATAAAGTTAAAAGTCTCGAAGCTCTAAAACCGTCCTTTTAATAAACTCGTCTTGAATAATTTATACCTTTAATTAACTCGTACAGTCTAACTAGTCCTGATTTGGTAGACTAGACGATATGGTCAGACTTAGAAGAAAGAGAAGCACACAACGCCGTCGTTTATCATCATAACTCGTCTAGAAAAGCTCGTTGGATCTCTGCAACTCATTCATCCACTCATAAAAGATCAACACCAACCCCTAATTAATTAAATTAATCGCCGTACATGGCATCTAACACTGGAACTTGCTCGGTTGTTCTCTAACCTAATATAATACTATTTTAACTAAATAAAAAAGGCTATTCTACATGCGTTCATAATAAAATCAAAGAATTAAGAAAGGCAAAAATATGAAAGAGATAAGAATAATACCCCAACAGTGAGACCGCGAAAAACGTCGAGAGATCTAAGCCGTTGTTGTTTTTGTTGATTAGGTTGAGGAAGTTGAAGATGACGGCGGAATATAGGAGCAAATGAATTTCCTTCTCCTTCTTCACATTTTTCGGTAACAATGGCGGATCTCTTATGCAAAGTTTCTAGGGCCGATTCATTATCATCATCAACGTAGATAACTTTATGACAATCATTATCATTTTTCCCCTTGTCAATCATCTTCATCTTCATCGGATCCACCATTCCTCGCTCATCATTATCGTTTCCCCTAATTGGCTCGTATATATGAATCCCCGTCATCATTTATATTCGACTCTGATTATAATTTCAGCAAAATGCAAATGTAGCCCAGAAAATATATGTAGCCTCTTCTTCGTCTTTTTCACAGTATAAATCATCAAAAATGTAAAGATAAGAAGAACATAAGCATCTGAATCTCCTTTGGCAGTAAAAATGCAATGAACGAGGGAAAAGAAGAAGGCCTAACAAATCGACTTCAATAATTTTCCAAGAAAACCAACAAGCATTTTCAGATTTTAATTTTTCTCTACTCTCGTTTCCTTCGGAGAAAAAAAGTTGGTTCTCGCTTTCAATGCTTTGTCACCCCACTTCTCCGGAGACCTATTGTCTTCTGTTTTCCGTTTTCCTCTTCTTCTCTTCTCCTCTTTCCTTCTTCATCCTTTGGAGTATATTTATAGCAGACGACAGATTGGTATTTCAACCGTAAATGCCCTCGTGGTTTTCTATAAAATACATCTTTTATGTCCGGTAATAATATATTTCTATGACAATAAAATCAGTATGATTCGAATTTAACTTAAATTTCTTGATTTAGGGTTAGCTTGTTAATGTGTAATTGTTATTATTATTATTATTTTTATATTCAAGTTTTTAAAGTACTGATATTTTGTAGCTAAATTTTATTTTTAGTTTCAATATGAGATTTAATTTTGTAATTTTTAGGGGAAAGAAAAAGTTATTGACATGATAGGATTATTTTTATATATAAAAATTTATTTTTATTTTTTTAATAAAATTATAATATAAATAAATATATTTTTAATATTATAAAAAACTAAATATATTTTTATTGATAAATTAAAAATAAAATTAATTATACATCGAAATAAAAAAAAATTCTAAAACTCTATCTTTTGTTTCAAAATTTCGTGATATTCACAATTCAATTTCAAATATTACTCTAATATATTTTTCTTGTGATGATCACAATATCACATCTTTTAGGTTTTCCACCTTAATAAAATTAATAAATTTATATGAAAAGATAACATATTATTACATAGAAATAATAAAATAAAATATGAAATACAGTTTTATGTGTTGTTATATGTTAATATTTTAGACAATGTAAAAATATAAATCATTACTAAAATAGCCTTTTGTTTTCTATAAAAAAAAAATTAATTTCAAATACAATAACATAAAACTTGACGTAAAAAAATCATTACAAAACGATCGCTTAATAATTAATAAATATAAAATAAAAATAAAATTTAACACATATTTACACTCATATAACTTGTGATATAACACTGACAAAATTTTCTTAGAAGTTTAAATAATTTCTTTGATTTTAAAGTTATTTTTACCACCTAACATAAAATAATAAATATACATATCGTAAATTTATGTATAATATTTTTTAATAATTTTTTATATAATTATATTATTCATATATTTATGATCCGATATTCTTTATATAAATGAATTTATTTTTTATATTTTGAAGAGAAAATAAACAAAGTTAATATAATATATCAAAATTTTATAGATAAAAATATTTATTTTAAGAACAACCCAATTTAATTTATTTGAATTATGTAACTTAAAGTATTTCAACTAATGTATTGGTATTTTTTTATACTATTTTATTTATTTTATTAAAATTGATCATTTTACATGTCAAATTAAAAAAAAAAGATATTTGTAAAATTTTAAGCTAAAAATTAACAATAAAAAATAATAATTTAATGATTAAAAATTGATAATAATTAAGTTAAGTTATTAAAAAGAAATATTTTAATGACAGAAAACATTAAAAATATTAATACATTAATTATATTACTTAAACCTTATATAATAATAATTATAATAGTTTAAATTTATTGTTTATTTTTTTATCATTATAACGTTATTATTATTAATAATTCAAATTCAAACAATTTAATAAAAATAACATAAAAATTTAGAATTAAAAAATCATAGAATTCATTTTTTATTTTTGTAAGAAATATAATTGTATTTTTTTTAAATTATTTTTTCTTAAATTTTCATAAATATTTTTATTCAATTTATTATGTTTAATTAACTTTAACCAAAAAGAATAAAATATTATTATGAATAATTAAAAAAATATTAATATTTAAATTATGATTTTAAAATAAAATATTTTAACGATAAAAAAATATAAAAATATATCAATACATTAATTAACTCACTAATCCTCTTTTTATATTAAGAACTTAAGACAAATAAAACAAGTGAAAAAAAAAGTTAAAATAAATTTTATATTCGCTGGTGATTTGATGAGCCGATGGAGAGTGGTGGTGCGAAAACGAACTTGTTCTTATGATATATGTGAAGGACTAGAGGCCAGCAAAATATAAGGCATGTGAAAAAATTTGGGTTAATCATAATAAAATAGAGAAGCCTAGCCGAATTGCAAAGCATCGCACCAAAATATCGTGGGATGCCTTCCAGGGGTTGATATGAATTCGAATATTCGCATACATAGGGATGGACCAATCAGTAGACACGAAGTGTCTCCTTTTGAATCTTGATTGCCAAACAAATGCTAAAGTTTGAAATTAGTCGTCTACTAGTAAAAGTACTGATTTATATATTATTGTAGGTAAATAAATAAAGACAAGAATGATGAGATTATTTAAATAATTATAATGTATATTTGTTATTCAAATTTTCATTAAATTTATATAGATTTTTAAATTTTTAAAATATAGTATTTAATTTTTAAATTTTTAAAACTTTACACATAAATCTTTAAATTTTTAAATCTAAAAATTTAGTCCCAAATTTTTATAATTTTACACATAGTTCCTTATTTTGTTACTAAAATAAATATTTATTTATCAAAAATTTAAAATCTATGCGTTAAGTTTTTAAAATTTAGGGATTAAATTGTAAGATTTATAAGTTTAAAGACTTATATATAAAATTTTATAAATTTAAGATCAAATCGTATGTTTTAAAAATTTGAGTATTAATAATGTGCCTTAATTTATTTAAATTTAAATTTATATTAATTATGACATAATATACTATTAATTTTTTTGAAGAAATAAATAATTATTTTCTTTTATAAAATTATTTAATCACATATAATATTATAATCAATATGATTATAAATTTAAGTATGAATTTATATGATTTTAATATTACATTAAATAAGCCCCACGGATAATAATTTTCTCAAGAAGAAAATCACAATTTTTAATTTTTATTATATATAAAAAAAATACTAAATTCAAGAAATGACTAAAAAATTAACATAGTATATTAATATATTTTATAATAGTTACTTTATTTTGGATTTGGATTGTTTAATAATTAATGAATGTTTAAATATTTATATATATATATATATGATTGATATATTAAATAATATAATTTATATCTATTTTTTTTTATAAATTTTAAACCTTAATAAAAGTTAAATTTTAAACTTTAAAATCTAAAGTCAAAATCATAAAATCTAAATCTTAAATTTAAAAAATATTTAGTTATCAACATATTTATCATTTATATATATATATATATATATATATATATATATTTGATTTCGATTAATCAAAATTTCATATAATATCATGCATACCTTGTTATAATTATATTATGACCAAATTAATTAACCCGAGTATATCATGTATCAGGTATATATTTGGGACATATATATATATTAGACCATAATATGCTCGGGTTTAACTTATTCTTCATGTGTTCAGCATATTTATATCAGTATAGCTCATATGAAATATTGTGTATCAGAGCTATTTTAGGCCTTATAAGGGTTGTAATCAACTACATTTTAGCTAAGCTCACAACCCTAGCAAGGGTTTCATATAAACCTTAATTTTTGTGCCTCTTTAATAGAATATATATAACCATATGTATCTTAAATGTTTTATAAATAAAAAATTTATGAATGTTATTTGAGATTTTTGAATTCTGATACTATGTAACCCTCTTTTTAAAACTTTTTCAAACAATATCCATACCTATTTATGAATTCAATTTTTTTTGTTCACTTTGTCTAAATTAACTAGTAAGTGTTACGGAGAGTGTTCAAAAATTTTATGACACAAAGTAACCAATTTAATATAAACAAATATACTAGATTGTTTGGATTTTTTCCTTTAATTGATTGAATGAACCGTAAATTTTAAAATTGATGGAAGATGTGTAAGATTAGTTTTTGATATTGAAAATCACATCATACATAGTCATATAAAAACCACAAGTAATATTATATTATTTTTAATTTTATATACAATTTTATTAAATAAAAATTTAAAAATTAAGAGTATTGCAATTTTTTCACATGATTATTTTATTTTAATTAGTGAATGATTAATTGAATTAGACTTAAAAAATATAGTATAAATACATACAAATCATATTATTAATTATTTAATCACATATGAATTATAAATTAAATATTTTTTATGCATGTAATATCTACTTAATATGTGAAATTAAATAAAAAAATTATCTTAGTTCGTGTGTTATTTAAGGTATAATTATATGCACGATCTTTCTTGATTTATTATTTTAAAAAATAAAAATTCTTTTAATCTTAAACTTAATCAATATTTAAATTATAATATTAATATAATAATTATTTAATTATTAAAAACAAAAAATAAAATAAAATTGAAAAATTTAAAAAAAAATTCACCTACAACTTATAACGATAAAAACAACACTACATTAATATAAAATGATATACAATTGAATATCATTCAACACTGAACAAATTTAAATTATTTTAGATTAATTTTAACAGCGTTCAATGTGAGAAGATGTACCATATTTATTTCTAATATTAAAAATATATGAATTTTTTTTAAAGATAATATTTTTATAGTTACATATTTTAAGAGTATTATTTTTTTCTCAATAAAATTTAATAATTAATAAAAAAAACATACACATAAAAGGAAAACAATACAATCAACTCACTCCAAACAAATTCAAAGGATTTGATTTGAATTAATTTTATAAACTTATTGAATCGTATTAATTTTAAAAATCGAGTTTATCGATGTAATTTTGATCTTAGTATAAAACCAAAGAATGGTATGCATACCTTAAGCATAATCGAAAAATAGACTGTACCCATTGAAAGCAAATGCTAATGCTATGTGCTAGAAGGTTCATTTGCTCGACAGTTTTGATGCCGATTTTTGATACTTATTACTACCGGTGTGGTGTATATTGATAGTTGAGTTTATTTCACATGTTTTGGTTATTAGATATTTAGATGTAGAAAGAAATAAACGGGAAAAGAAGCAAAGGATTCCACTAGTATTCCCACTATGTAACAACATAAAGCATACAAAATAAAAAGTAAAGAGCTGAAGAAAGAAATATCAAAAACAATTGCGGCTCCTAAATTAGAGAGACAAATCATCATCTAATATTTTATAGAGCCGATGAGCTAAAGATTCTTGCACAAGTATTCCCACCTAAAGTAAAGATAAAGGCAAATTTATTTTTCGTGTTAATTAACGTGTAAATATGGACAAAAGTCACATAACATAAAAATATATATGCATCCATGACACAAATTCGATGGCATATTAATAGGTATAATTTGAAATTTATATATTTGATAACGTAACAGTGAAAGTATCCATCAAATAATTTCAAAAAACTTTTCTATTGGAACGAATAAGGTTTTTCTTTTATATTACGTCGTAATCATTTATAAAGGAAAAATTTGCTCATATATATTTATAAATTTATTGATAAATTATATAACATTTAAATAACTCTCACTATTTAAGATGGTGACAACTTACCTGATCTTAATCAGCAAATAAAGAAAAAAAGAGAGTATATATATATATATATATATATATATAAAGTGAAAGAATAGCTCAACAAAGAACAGCAAACCTCAAAAGCAAAGCACAAAAAATCAGTCTCCTATGAGTGTAAAATGGCGGTGCATGATCACCAATATATTTTAAAACTGAGGTTCCTATCAAAACGACCTGGAATGGCTGATGAGACCGACCACCATGATGTGTTAAGAACAACATTTACGTCTGACTTGGCAAAAATAAATAAATAAATAAATAAATAAATATATATATATATATATATATATATATATATATATATATATATATATATATATATATATATATATTTACTTGTGGCTTGAAAACAACTAGGATTACCCAATCCACTTCACGTTGGATTTGATAGAATCCACACATCGTAGACATCTGTCCTTTGGGTTCTCGAAAGAGAGTGCTCCTTCCTACCTCGTGGGTTTCACATAAGGATTACATCCAATTCTTAACATAATACTTTAATACAAATAACCAAATAACCAATTAACTCTTCAAAACATTTAAGTTAATTAAATAATGATCAATAATATTTTTATATTTTTATTATTCTATACAAATGTTACTTTATACACTATACATATTAAATACTTCAAATTTAATAATTAAAATTAAAGTATTAATTATATCATTCACATGTGTATACACTTGTCTACTATTAATCGAACTATAAGCTAACACAGGTTAACATTGCTACTAGTTTTGGTTAAGATATTCAACAATTAAATGTGAACAACGCATTTTTAAATGAAAATTTGGAAAAAATTATTTACGTGAAGTAACTTTCAAAGTTTGTCCATCTTAATTATAAGTTATAGAAACCATTATATTGGGTTTAAATAGACTCCACGTGTCTTCTTTCATAAAATGCAAAAATCTTTCGAATTGGGCTTTCATAAGGGTTAGAAGTGACATCAACCTCTTCATCAAAAAGAATGTTTAATTGGTTATACTTGTCTTGGTTTATATTGATGACATAATTTTGATAGGTTCAACTCTTACACAGCTACAAGCATTTGTAACTCATTTGCATCGGCAATTTTTCCTTTAAGATTTGAGTCCTTTAAACTTCTTTCTAGGCTTATAGGTAACAAGAATTGCACTTCTCTTTATGTCTTCTACATTCTTAATCTTTCAGTTTATCTTGATCAAGCTTTAAGTCTTGATTCTTGGTAACTTGAAGTTCAAAATAAAGTATCCAATTTTGATACTATGTTAAAAGTCATTGATAAATCATCTTTCAAAAACTAAAGTATTAGAGAAGGGTAAATATTTTTTTTTATACATTTATCAAAAACAAAACAAAAAATATAACGACTAAGAAGAGATAAGGTTGACAGTATAGTAGCTTGGGATTACTCTCTCTCTCTCTCTCTCTCAAGGTCTCCAACTTTCATATTATGTTAGAAGTATTTAATAAGTCATCTCTCAAAAAAACTTAAGTATTAGGGAAGGGTCAATATTTTTGTATACATTTATCAATAACAAAACAAAAAATATAATGAGCAAGAAGAAACAAGGTTGAAAATATAATAGGTTGGGATTCCTCTCAAGATTGACAGTAACAGTACTTGAAAAAGTTGCACACATTGATTGTAGATGACTCTAAGGTAAATTTTCCACGATCATTGAATTAACAAACATTTTGAAACGGAACTAAAAAAAGGTCTAATTAAGAACTAAAGCATCCATCTCTAACATAGAGGTGAACAATAGATCAAAAATGCTTATTTTTGACTATTCAAATTAATTAGAATTGAATTTAATAATTTTTAATCTGAATTCCATCAAATGATACAATCAATCCAAATTAATCTAGATCTAAACATATCAAATTTTTCATATCGGATAAGGTTGGATCGATGATGAAATTTATTTATGAATCATTATCATATATAAAACGATATATGCACATTTAAATTTTAAATTGGTGTATCACAAAAAGTCAGAACCAAGAAAATTAAAAATAACTATAATTAGACAATTATTAAATTATTATAGAGATTTAACATTTATTTTTATTTTTAAACTAAAATAGTAATTTAATATAATTGTGGTATGTATAATATATAAATATAACACATTATAAAATAAAATATTGATTTATTTATAGTTTTAATTGTAACATTGTCCAAATAGATCGAACTGCATCAGATTATAAAATCTATTTTAAATCTGATCTGACTATAAAATATGTCAATTTAATCTAAATCATATCCGACGAATCAAATTGAATTTTTTAATTTAAATAAATTTATCGGATTATTTGCTAACCTCTTAAGAATGGGCAAGTTTGGATTCGACTAAGTCTTTCTGTCCTTAGCAAAGTTGAGTACTATGTATAGTTGGCAAGTTCGAACCATCAAAATGAAAGAAAACAAAAGAATACATTGCTGGTGAGTGAGAAAATGGTTATATTCGGGTGCCTAGATCTAGATCTATGTTTATGATCACATATGGGGTGCCTAGATACAAAGGAGTGCCTGAACCATTTTTCCTAGAAAAGTGACACACACATTGGAAACATCAAAATTGTCCAAAAACACGACATAATAAACCAAAAGGGTCTCCAGCATGCATACTAACAATAACCTTTCTATGAAAGCACAACTCTTAATAAAAAAATCAGAATCCATAACTCTCTGTTCACCAGTACTCTGCCTAGGCCTTTTGCCGAGGCGAATCTGGTTATGAAGTTCATTATACATCTATATTTCATCTCATTTTTACCTAGGCATGTATTTTTTCCAACAGTAAATAATACTGTTGGAGAAAATATTTCATCTCACTCGAATAAAAGACTAAAACCTTCAATCCATAAACTCAAGTAGGTACTCTTCATAAACAGACAGCATAGGCAGAAGATACCCATTCTATACGGAATAAAGGTAAAGGTACAAGTTTACCTTACAATAATCAAACAAGTCTGAATCAAAGAGAACTGCATTGGATACCTTTAAACTCATGATAGACAAGTTCAAATTGAAAAAGTTGTGCAACAAACCTTCAACGATTATGAAAAAAAAATCATGATGAGCAAATACTCTCGGCAATCCTGTCAAAGCAACAAAATATTATCAGCATGTTACAGAGAGAATGCGCCAAAATATCCAGAACAGTACGAGCTTCATAAAGGAATCGGAAATTCATTTCTATGTAGCTTCATGAGAGACGAAACAATATTACTTAATAGTTTTACCACAGGATTCTTAAATTATATTAGATCTAACTAGATTTTTCTTTCTTTTCATACCAAGGCTGCATTGCAAAATAAAATAGTATTTTTGCATAATAATGGATATATAAACTGTTTCCCTGTCAGGAAAAAAACAAGTAATTTGCATGAGTTCAATTTGGACGTTCAAGCTAATTAGAAACCAACTCTGCTCTTCTGATTCTCAAATATTCATTAGTTACGCAAGCACCAAAAGCACTTAATTCAGTTCAAGTTCACATGAGATGCACAATCTCTCTCTCTCTCTCTCTCTCTCTCTAACATATCTGTAGTTCATAATTTAACCATAGATTGTGACACTTATAATTGTCTTTTCGGTGAATAATCCAACCGGTTTCAACTATGTCATTGAGGGATGAATCTGGTTGTGTGGTCTTCACCCAATGACAAGAATAAATAGACAAATACTTATGATTTGTTCTTCTCATATACAAATTAGTATATTAGAAATTCAATTACTTTTGTTTAAGGCAAGATAGTCTTTAATACATGAGAATAATGTTTATATCTAATCTACAAGGATCCACAAACAAGCCCACAATACCAATAATTAAATAAAAACAAAATCCATAATAAAAGTTTGAGTAATAGCATAACGAATACTTACATAAGAACAAGAATCATAATTGTGCAAAATCATTCATCCATAGATAGCTCGTCATGTTTATTACCATCAATCTCATCAACATTTTTGTGGTTGCCACAGACATTACATTCCATAGTATTAGAAGCACTATCACCTGTGGGGGGCAAAGGAGCCATTGTACCAAAACAATTGTTTCTATTACACATGTACCTCATGAAGAAATAGGCATGAGGGAAATTGGAATCCCCTTGTGCTTCTGATTCTAAGGTTGTTGATTCCATATTTTGATCTTGGTCTTCATCCATAACCTCATGCTCCTCATACTCATACTCATCCTCTTGCTCAATCTCACAATCATCATCATCGTCATCATTGTCGGACCAATTGGCTTCAACCTTACAACGATCGCAGTCACACGCAAAGCCATATTCCTCAAGCAATCTCTTCTGCCTGCTTGCATAATTCTCATCCACTGGAAAATAACTCAAGCAAATCTCCCTACCTTGAGGAACATCATGAATCATCCTAATAACAATGTCTGTATTGTAAGGTCCAATGGCAGTATCAACATAATCAAACCTACACGCATTAGGGAGACAATCATGATTGAAAAATGAAGCTTTTGCATATAAACCATAAGCTCTGACTGATCTCTGACCCTGTTCAGAAAAAGGCTCCATTAACCCAAAAGCATTGAGCTTATCTTTCGCCAACAAAGCATTCGTGAGCTCTAAAGAGAACAAACCCTCAACAGGAAGAGGACAAAAAGACGATAATAGCGAATGCAAAAACTGAGCAGCTTCAGCGGTACAAGGGTCAAGAGATTGAACTTGACCCTGAAAAGAAAGCAAAGTTTGAAAACGAGAAGGAGATACAATAGCGAGATTGTAAGCAGCTAAAAGAAAACGAGCTTGGACTTGGCGTTCAAGGGACTGTTGAGGTAGTGGGGATGGGTTTTGGCGGAGGCGGCGAAGAGATTGACAAACCCAATCAGAGTGTGAAGATGACTGAGAGGCAGATAAGCAATTGGAGTTGCAGAAAAAGTGCAGACCACAATTGGGGCAAGAAGTGGTGGTGGAAGATGAAATGGGTTTCAAAATTTTGAAGCAATAATCACAATAACAATTGGAGGAAGGAGTGAGGGGAAGAGCAGAGTAGAGAAGAATAGGGGAGTCTCTAAGGATAATTTGGCCACCTTTCAATGGCTGAGCTGCCACTAAAGCTCTGCCTCTACCTTCAATCTCTGATAAACTCAATAGTTCTCCTTCCATTGTTAACAATTAAGACAATTTCCAGAACAGTTTTGAATTAATTTTGGTTTCTCTAAAAAAAAACATACAATTTCTATCACCCAGATGTAAAGAAACAAATAACAGAAATGAAAAATAATGGGGCTAGAATATTAGGGTTTACGAAAAGGTGTTTCTCTATAAGTAGGGAGTTCTTAAAGGATGAGTTACGGTTGGCGGCGATCGATAAGACTGCTAGTATGAAGACCATATACCTTCAAATTGAAACTATCTCTCACTCCCTCTCCGGTCAGTCCATCAGATCCTCCGTTACCTTGCAAATGTTTGACTCAACACTTAAGACTTACCAGTTACGGTTGCGCCGTATTTCTTTCATTTTAACATAGTAGCTAGTGATACAAAATAAATTATTATTTAATTATAATCGAATAAGTTTTAATTTTATCATTCGATCTACTCTAATTTGATAAATATAAATAATTTATTTTGATTTTTATAAATTTATAAAAAAAAAATTAAATGACATGAAACTGTATTCAATTCGATTAAATTTTATAAAATATATAAAATTTAAATTACTAAAAAGTTGGAACGTGCCGTAAAATATAACCTAACTTTTTAATTCAATCCGATTTTTCAATTATCATCACTTGTTACTTGTTAGTAAGATTCCACGTCAACATAGCAAAGTAAATTGACACGTGAGTGGTACGTGATTTTTAATTTAGATGATAGGATTGGATATTGTAAGAATTTATTTTACCAACACATGTTAATTTTATTTAATAATTTATAGTATTTAAATTTAATTAATTATAAAAATATATATGTTAAGTTATATTTGATATTGTAATTCTTGACATCTTCTTCTGGCATTATTTAAACATCTATGACTTGTCTTCTGACTTGGCATTATTTGAACATCTTCATTTGTCTTCTGTAACATTATTTGACATGTCCAGCATGCTTCTGACATGCTTAACATTCTGATCACATAAATAGGGTTCTACATGTACGTTAAGCCGTCTGACGTTAAATGAATTCTTTCTTGCTCTATCTTTCTTGTGAGTATCGGGCTCTGTATACCTACAAATTTCTATCGAAGTGCAATATATAACTACTCGCCGAGCAGCTCGCCTCGGCAGAGCTCGCCTCGGCCAGGCTCGTTTCCAAACCAGCTCACCTGGCTCGGCTCGCTCGGCCACACTCACTCGGCCTCGGCTCGCTCCCGACTCGGCTCTCACTCCCGGCCTCGGCTCTCACTCCCATTTCCCTCGGCAGGTTCCAGGCTTGTTTTCAACTCCTTTTTTTTCATTTTTAAGGATATCTCCTTTATCTTTGTCTCTATATATTCTTTATATCTCTCGAATTTATTTCGTTAAAATGGGCCAGAAATGATATCCTAAAACCAATCTCTGGCAGCGATGATACTAGCTACGCAGCGTAGCACGACGATGAAAAAGTTTCTTGAAAGGGCCAATGGTATGGCGTTTCATAGGCAGTGATATCTCTATACGTCCAATCAAAGCGAAAACAACTCGCTGACTGATCGCCTTGAAAGGCGGGAGAATGCATCCAAATTATTCACCTGGTTAGTAACACGCTTTACCACTAATTCATGGTGAATTTGGGCGTTTGACCTGCCCAGAAGAAGTTTGGGAATTTCTTGAGGCTCGACTTTCTTTCTGAATGATTGTGACCAATATCGACTTTTAACAACTCTTAGTACCAAGCGCGAAGTGAGTCGAACCATTAACCAATTTCTCTGCGAAATGCATACTATTTGGGATCGACTCGCTCTTTCAGAACCAAGCTTGGACAAAGCAAGATTGATCTTGAGATGTTTGCGACTTCTGTGTCCTGACGTCTTGTTATTTTTCTCGTAGGCTCTCGTGATCGATTTGAACTTCGGGCTTCTGCTGCCTCGGAGTCTTTTCCATCCTTAGAATCTTTAACGTGGCCAGAGCTTCGCTCTGAAGAAACTCGGATGGGGGTTTTCAAAGTTCATCGTCTGATTGTTCTTGCCACCCGCTTTTATCGCGCAAGGAGGTTAAGAGGACTTGAGCATCGGTGCCCCTGCCTCTTGTCCATGACCCCGATCATGAGCTTAACTACATGTCCCGTTCGGGTATGTATATATTGTCCTGAGGTCCGGGACAACTTTGTAGGGTGCTTTCGGAATCCTCTCGGCATTCCTCACGGAATCCTGCCGGCATTCCTCTAGGAATCCTGCCGGTATTCCTACCGGAATCCTCTCGACATCTTCGGGTAAAAATAGTAACTCATCATCCATTCTGCTATACGAGGATAATCGCTGACAAATTTACTTTCTGCTCGAGAACTTGAAGGTCTTAAACATGTTCTCTCCTGATCTAGTAATGCTTACTCCTCTTTGCCTTGTCTCTCGCATCGGGTAAATCTTTATGGTATTTTGATTAGCATTGTTGTAACCGTATATTTCATGATACTGCATCTTTCTCTCGCGAATCTTCCATCTCGAAAACCTTTAATTCAAGCGCCAATGGTTCACGTATGCATGTTAATCTTTGTAGGACAAGTTTCCACGTCTTACATATCACTTTACGACACCTTTCATATTCCCGGCCTTACTGCAAATCTTATCTCTGTTGGTCGATTATGTGAACTTGGTCTTACTATTACTTTTTCCTCTTACGGTTGTCGTGTGCGAGGATCATGAACGCGGAGCCGAGATCCCAGGATAGGCCGTGGGTTGGACGATTATTTGAACTTATCAACCGTCTACCCCGATTCTCCTCGCCATACATTCTTTCAGCCTCGCATGTCAGCTATGGCATGCTCGTCTGAGCGTACATACATGGGGCGTCTTCGTCCTTAGCATCTTCACGGTAAATTAGGATCTGTTTCTATTTGCGATAATGTAAATTGTTTGCCTTGTCGATTGGGGAAAACAACACAACTTTATGTTTTAATAAAAGTGATTCTCTTACATGCTCCCTTTTGACTTAATTCATTCGATGTTTGGGGTCCGTCGCGTCTATGGGGGGATGTGTTTATTTTGTCATTTTTATTGATGATTATTCAAGATTCGCATGGATTTTTCTCATGAAACATAGATCTGAATTACCCGAAATTTATTATGATTTTGCCCAAATGGTTAAACGATTTTCTCAAAATATCAAAGTGCTTAGAGGCGATAATGCTATGGAATATAAAAAACAAATTTTTTAAATTTTCTTGACAAAATGGGACTCTTTCTCAATATTCTTGTCTGGCACATCTCGACAAAATGGAAGAAGTGGCGAGCGAAAACACGGAACATATTCTTATCTTTGTTAAGTACTCTCCTCATTTCTAGTTCTTGTCACGAGCGCTTTTGGGGTGAAGCGGCTCTTCAGTACATTTTATACCATCAATCGTGTTCATTACCTATTATTCCTGATCAATCCCCTTATGAGCGTCTACATAGTACTTACTCCATCTTATGAACTACTCAAAGTGTTTGGTTGTACTGTTTGTTCTTCACCTCATGAACCATGATAAATTAGAACCTCGTTCTCGTCTTTGTTGTTTCTTAGGGTATGGAATAGAACAAAGGCTATCGTTGTTGGGACCACTATCTACAACGATTGCGCATCTCTCGTCATGTCATCTTTTGGGAACATAAAAATGTTTTCCTCTGTTCTTCATTTCATGTCTCGTCTCTACCAGCTCGTTTTTAATGACCGACTATTGATTTATTTCCTCTGACATTTGCTCCATTACCTACTTCGTCCCTTACGGCCTGCGATGTGTCTGCTCGCCTGGCAGTCCTCTGGCCCAACAACATCTTCGAAGACCAGTACACGATTGTCGAGTCATCAACTGGCCGTTACTCGTGTAAGTAGTCTTCCTTTTCATCTTCGTGATTACCAATGTTTCTCTACTATTTTGTCTCATCCATGAACCCGAAAACTATAGAGCTAGTTCTAACCCTTATTAGCGTAGTATGACGGATGAATTACGAGGCATTAACAAAGCACGTACGTAGGGATCTTGTTGATCTTAAAATCTAATAAATCTTTGATTGGTTGTAAGTGGATCTTCAAAATCAAAACTTCGTTCGGATGGTGCTGTGGAGACGATATAAAAAAGCTCGCACGGTTTGCAAAGGGTTTTACGGGGAATATGGAATGTTATGAAAGAAACTTTTGCACTGGCCTTCGCCTCTACTTCGAGTATCATTCTTTATTCTTTCTTTGCCGAAATTGGAACATGTTTCAAATGGATGTCAAAAATGCTTTTCTCGATGGAGGCATGCGAGGAAGTTTATATGAAACCTCTCACCGGATACCTTTCATTCACCTCATCAAGTATGCGGACTTCGTCGTGCTCTATGGCACTCGAACAAGACTCCTCGAGCTTGGTTTATAAGTCGGCTCTATGACTGCGACTTTGGTTTCACTTCGATTCTTATGACTCGGTCTCTTTATTCGGAAGACTCACATTTGGTGTAACATACACTCCTTTATGTAGATGATATGATCATGTAAAGGGAATGACTCAATGGAATTATTGATCTCGGCAGGTTTACGAGTCATCAATTTGAAATGAAAGACCTTGGTAAATCTCCTTCTTCTTGGGCCTAGAAATCTCATCGATTCTCGAGGATATTATCTCTACTCGAGCAAAGTACTCTTAGATATTCTTAATCGAGTGGCACTATGATTGTAAGCGCATCAACACCTGCAGAAACCAATGTCAAACTTACTCCATTAGATGGTACTATTCTCTCGGATGCCACGTTATACAGACAGTAGTAAATGACCTTGTTTATCTCACTGATCGGCTCAAATCTGACATTGCTATCTTTGTTCGTCTAGTTAGTCGATTCATGTATACGCTCGCGGTCTGCCCGTTATCTTCGCGGTTCTTCGCATTCTTGACTACATCAAAACCTTTATGTTTCACGGTCTCCGTTTCTCCAGCAAGTCTAATCTTCTTAACCCTTTTACGATCTTTGATTAGGCGAGTATTATTGTCGTCCATTTCTACTTGGATATTGTTTCTTTCTTGGAAACTTCTCTTATATCTTAGCGAAGCAAGCAATCTCTCAACTTCTCGATCCGGCCTTGGTGAATATCGTGCTCTTCTTTGACCGCTTCGAGAACTTATTTGGCTCGGGTTGGTTACTTGGCGATATGGGTGTTACTCGATCTATGCAACTATCTATATTGTGACAATCAGTGCTATTCGGATGCTCCTGATAATGTATTTCATGAGCAGACAAAACATATCGAGATTGATTGTCATTTTGTTCGTCAACATATTCTTGAACCTTTGTTTGTCTCGAATCAATATCCTCATGGATCAAACGGTGACATCTTCGCCTAGAATCTCATCTACGGGTAGATTTCAAGAATTAGTTTCCAAACTTCGAGTTGATTGTTTCTCTTCCTCACCAGGTTTGAGGGGATGTTAAGTTATATTTGATATTGTAATTTCTTGAAAACATCTTCTGGCATTTATTTCGGCTATTATCTTCTGCTGACAACATCTTCTGTTATTTCAGTTTGTCTTCACGTTTGTCACTACATTATTTTCACTTGTCTTCTGACATCTGTCTGACACTTGTACTACACTTGTTACAATCCACATAAATAGGGTTACTACGTATGCATTAAAGCGCCGTCTGACGTTAAATCATTCTTTCTTCTTATCTCTCTATACTCTTCACAATATATAATATATATATTTTTATTATAATAATAATTAAAATATTTGAAGTAATGTTTATAGATATTATAGTTATAGCTATAATTCACGTTCAATAATATCAAAATTTAAGAGAAAAAATCTCAATTTATAATTAGTTTTTAAGGATTTGAAGAAATTGACAGTCAATTTGAATATTTGGAATGAAGATAAAAAAATGTATTTTTATTGTTAGAACTTCTTTTTATATTTCTCATCTAAGTATCTTCTGTACTTAAATTAATTATAATTATAATTTACTAACTTTTGTATATAAAATTTTAACTTCTTTTAACGATTGTAAGATTAATTTCATGATTTAATTAAATAAAATTTTTTAAATTTATTTATTATTCTTTAATTATAAATTAATGATAAATAAAATCTTAATTTATAATTAAAGAAAATATTTTAGAATCATTATTTGTGATTGATTTTACATTTATGAACAATAATTTAATTTATTTGTATTAAATTAATTGATTTATATATTTTCTTAATGTTTATCAATTAATTAATTTCAAACCGACTAAGACATTTATTAATTAATTGAAAATTATGAGACTCATCGTGATCATTAATGATCACTTATTTAAAAGAAAAAAATTAATAAATCTAAATTTTTATTTCAATCATTTAATTTATCCTTTCTACGAATAAATAACAAACTAAAATTTTATATTGATTCATCGTATTTTTTTTACTATAATTTAAATTATTTACTTTATTTTAATTATTAAATTAGTTTAAAATTTATAATATTTTTCTCTCAATCGAGTTAAAATATTTAAAATTATTTATTTTAATTTATTCAAAAAAACATAACATCAATTTTTTAGAGAACAACCTTAAAATAATTTTATCATTAATTTCTTTTCTTTGTAGAATAAAAATAGATATAAACTAATAAAAGACATTATATAATAGAAATAGATAAAAACCTGGATTTACGTAAGTAATAAGAATAAATAAGGATAGATTCAAATAAAACATAACTAATAAGGATAAATAAAATCAAAAAGATTTTATAGAAACTAAACAAAAATTAAGATAATTAATTATAATAAAAAAATAAAAGTAGATAATTGTTACTTAGAACACTATTGTCATGTGCATAAAATAGGCAGTACAAAGTTAAAAAAAGTCATGGTTCCTTCGTACTAATAAGATAAATATTTATTTAATCAAATAATTATATATAATTTATATAAAAAATTTATTTTAATTTATGTGATATATATAGTTAATTACAATACATTCTTTTGTTAATTTATTTTTTAGGGAAAAAGTTAGGTGTTAAACTTAATTAACATTTAAAATATAAAATTTAATATAATAATGATTTAATTGTTAAAATTAAAATTAAAATACAATTTGACTATTGGAAAAAACATTCTACCCAATATAAATGGTTTCCTTTGAATTGTTTTTATAACATTTATTAAATCAGATTGGCTATTAATTTAGTTATAATTTCAATGTAAATTCGAATCCACTTATAATACGCAAACCCCTACTCATATGAGCTTAGTCCAATGCAGTACAATATATATATATATATATATATATATATATATATATATTTATATTTCATTAAAACTACTTCTTTCTGTCAAAAACAATAATTTTGTTTAAACCTGCCTGCTTCTTAACCCATTGTTTTGTGAGTTAGAGGATCTTGACTTATAAGGAAGCGTTGTTCTTTCTTACTCCAACGTGGACTTAACATCCTCGCATCAGGAAGTCGGATTCTGACAGCGGTCGGATGACAAGTCGATAAGTCTGAGAAAGCAAGGCTCGATACCATCTTAAGCGGCTTAACTTCTTAACCCAAAAGCTTGTGAGTTAGAGGATTGACTTATAAGGAAAGATTGTTCTTTCTTTCTTACCAACGATGTGGACTTAACATTGTTTGTCTTAAGTGTTTTCAAAACTTATAAATATATTTTGTGCTTGCTTAATATGTGTTTTTTTCTTCTTCTTAAGATTACACATACATATATATAAAACAAATTTTAACAAGAATAAAATCAAAACGTCTAATACATCAATTTACAAAAGGCATTAATAGACATCTAATATTATATTATATTTGAAGTTGCAGAGGTGTAATGCATAAATTCTGGGGTTATATTAGAAAAGTAATAATGGTAATACAACTTATTGTTATAAAAAATGGGTGGTTATAAATAAATAAATTTTATACACTGAGAATAATTTTTTAAATTAAAATAAAATAAAAATAACACTAAAAATTTTAGCGTGAAAAAACATTTTATTATGAAAGTAACAAACACAAGACCCGTAGGCCACTTAAACTTTCACTATAATAAGATGAGATTACACATTTCACTTTTAGGTGAATCCCTCACAAAAATACAACAAATATGTATCTTTAATTTATGAATAAAACTTTACAAATTGACTCTCTTAATTTTTCTCTCGAAAATTATCTTAAAAAATTCTCTTTGTTTTCTTTTCCTTTGCTTCTAATATGTGAACCTTTGCTTGTGATATGTGAATTAAGATTAAGGCTAAGATATTTTGTAGAAAGAAATGAATACTTCAAGCAGTTAACATTTTTTGATTTTTTTTTATTCTTTTGAGTCATTATTATTGAATAAGGTTACTTTTTTTTTTGTTCTTTTCTTTCTTTCTTTATGCACCACTCCCTTTTTTTTCAATTTGATAGCCTGGACCAACACCTATTAACATGAAAGAAAAATAAACTATATAAATAAATAAAAACATATAAGATATGAATAAAAAAATATATAAGAAAATAGTTTTATTTTTAAAGATAAATGGTTACGATAAATGATTTAAATAAATCACATTAACAGTTAAATTTATAAATTAATAGTCTGAATAATATCATAATTAATAACTTTTAAAATTTAAATAATAATCGTATAATAAAAAATAGTCATTCAACCATTATATCAATTCATTTAATGATATTTAATGATTTATTTAAATTATTTGTATGCTTAGGATATGGCAATAAAAATAATAAATTTATCAATTTCTTATACTACTAGTGATTTCTATAGTAGCTCTTAAACTATCACCCAAATTGAATCAGATATTGCTACTTGATTTGTAGGTCCTGATCTAAGGAATGAAAATTTTAGCTTTCTAAAGATTGTATCTCAGCTCGACTCCCCCAAAAGGAAGCCTTCTTCACTGAATCACTTTCCACCGAAGTCGCATGTGCAAGAAATACTCCGTCAATTTCAACGGATAGTGAAGCCCCTATATGGTCTTTCTGTTATGTATTTGCTTAATATTATAAATAAATTAAGTTATTTATAACAAATTTATTTGTGATGATTAAATTTTTTAATATTTTTATAAATACTAAAAAATAATAATTAATTTTTAGTAAACAATAATTTATATGATATGATATTTGTATTTTGAGTTATATTTCAAATTACTATCGAATACAAAATAGGTGTGGTTAAGTTTTCAGATAAACTTTCAATATCGGTGATATTAATAATTTTTGAAAGCTTTCCACCACGACACTTTAGTGGTGATTTATTTCTTTATGTGAAAATTTTTAAACAACAAAAATAACTACCTCTTACTGATTCTTTTTTAATAATATTAATATCACAGCTTAATATCACTTAATTATCACAAAATCAACATTTATTTATATCATTTTTACTACTAAATCACATAAAAATCTTATTAACCTCCTCTCTTTTACTAAAAAATATATTAAAAAAATAAAATTTATAATTTAAAAATAATATATTTTATATTTAATTCATATATTTTTATTATCAAAACAAAACAAGTATTATAATATTTTTTAGTTAAATGCTATTTAAATTGAATGAAAACATATATAAATATATTAAATGTTAAATTTATATAATTAAATTTTATTTAATATTATTAGGTGATATTTTTGTTATTATAATTTTTAGGTGTTATTTGTTAATTAAAAAATAAAATTCTATTGAAAAAAAAACATAAAAAAACTGTCACGTTTAGTTTCGAGAGGTGAGCTCATGCGAACCACCCGATCATGTATCAACGGTGAAGGTTACACCGGATGACGTGTAAAACCAACAGCGTTCCTTCTTTTTAAATCTATACGAAACTCCAAAAGGACCAGAAACGTAGTCTGTTTTCGGAGGTCAATCGCGAAGGTGTGCCAAGTCGCATAAAATCGAAGCATCAAAACGAAGTATCCTTCCTTAAAGCTCCAAGTTCTAACTCCAGTCACCGTGTTCAAATCTGACGATAATAAAACAAAGTTCAAGAATTCACAATCTATAATATTCTTCATCAAGGAAAAAAGTTCCAAAAGTACGAATTTGGGATAGAAAAAAAAAGATGGGGCGAGGTAGTATCTCCGTTACGTGGTGGGTATTAATTTTTGCGGTGATGACCAAAGCAGAGCGAGTGAATAAGACGGGATCGTCATATGGAGGTGGGCTGCATTGGTCCACTGCTAAAGAGGACGGAGATCTGATTCCACTGGGCGATTCTCAAGCTCAGCACCAGGATGACACGTCTCCTGCCTCCGTTTCCCAACAAGACTTCGATGGCGGTTTCTCTTCCCTCGATGGAATGTTACAGTGGGCTATTGGTAAGCTTCTTCTTTGGTTATTTCGTTATTTTTTTTCTTTTATATACACAATCTAACACCCTTCGTTGAAAAATAGAAAACAAGTTTACTTCTAGTATAAACATCATTTGTGGTGAGTTGAATTGATTGATGGAAAATATTGAATTAGAACTTATAACTAGTTTTTGACACGATCGGACAATAATTATCTTCATCCTTTTCAGTGAAAAGATTCAGCTTATTATTTGCTTAATGAATAGTGATATATGGGTCAAGTTGTTCTATCAATCAAATAAATTAAAGTGTGAGTTATTAATTGGATGTAAAGGATGATAGTGTCAATTATGACACTATGGTTGTTATATATATGGAGTTGTAATAAAAAAGTATTATTTTTGCTAAAATATTACTTATATATATACTGACAGAAGATGTTTGACACTTGTTAGGTCATTCTGATCCCGCTGAATTAAAAGAAAAAGCTGAAGATGTTCGAAGATTATCACCAGACGAGCTAAAGAAGCGTCAAATGGAAATTAAGGTGGGATTTGGTGAGCCTGATCATTGCTTTCAGTATTATATGTATATATAATCTCTTCAGCATTTGTTTCAATGCGTATCTTAGTAGTTCATCTGTATCTGATCACAGGAACTAATGGAGAGGCTAAAAATGCCATCGGATGCTCAATTAATGCAAATTGCTATTGATGACTTGAAAAATTCCTCGTTGTCTCTGGAGGATCGACATCGAGCGCTGCAGGAACTCCTAGTACTTGTTGAGCCAATTGACAATGCCAATGGTTGGTGCTCTTTTTTTTAATGTGGTTATGCATTTTTTAAGCATCTATGGTCCTGTAGCTTTGGACAAATGATCGCTTTAATTCCGTAGTTTTCAACTTGCGCGATTTAGTTTCATAATTTTGAAGAAAAAAGATGCATTTTAGTTCTAAAATGATGTATTTTAATCCTAAAAGGAGAGCACATGAGTCCTGTAGCTTTAGGCTTTTAGGATTAAAGTGTATTTTTTCAAAGTTATGGGACTAGAGCTCTCTACTTGAAAGCAACGGGATTAAAACGCTCATTTTGTAAAAGGTATGGGACCTCTCGCACCCCTCATCCTTAATAATATCATTAAATCCAGCCATATACCAGGTTTTCTCCTGTTGTTTTTTTTCCAATCTAAGAGATGTAGCATGTACCGAAACAGTTGTTCTTTATAATGTATGCATGGTACTTAGTATATTATTGTTTGGTCTTTCCATTCCCAAGCAGGTAGAGAGGAGACTTCCTTTTGGTTATGATCTCTGTGAATCTTTTCTACTCCCCAACTTACTAATTTGAGTTCGAAATTTATAGTCTGATAATTGGTTATTTCTGTTACCATTCAGCTTTCGTTGTTCCCATCAGAAATGGTTTACAGTATTTTATTTTAAATGTATTCATCTTATCAAGTCATTAAGTTTTGTTTTAGTCCGAAGATTGTGCTTTAGATCCTTTATTACCAGGACATTTGTTGCGTTAATCTTTCTGCTGCCTTCCTATTCAAGGATCTCTTATATAATGGCATCCAGCAACTTTGTAAAGTTAACCAATCAAATTGTCAATCTGACTTGTGTTTGATTCTGAAAAGTTTGATTTATAGTTTAGAAAAATGATTAATGACTTTGGAAATGCATTATTGGGTATAAACCAATTCGTATATAGTCAGTGGAGTTGCTGCTGAAAATTAATCAGTTTTCTCATGTTAACTTTTTGGTTTTGATGCGTGTATTGGCATATATCAAAGTGTAATATCTGAAATTCTGCACAAAGTTATTTGGATTTACTACTAAAGTAATTAGACATTGCTTTAGTATTAATTCACTTTTCAATCTATTCTATTACCTGGATTATATTCATTTTTTTTTCACGTGAATGCAACCTGCAATCTTATGATCCCTTTGTTAAGATTATGTTCATGTTTTCTAGTTACTTTGAATTCTTTGAATGTAGCAGTTCTATTGGTTAATAGTATTTGGTTTTCTTCAGATTTAAACAAGCTTGGAGGGTTTATTGTGGTTATACAAGAGCTCAATCATCCTGATCCAGTTGTAAGACGGCTTGCTGCTTGGATTATTGGGAAAGCCAGTAACAATAATCCTCTTGTACAGAGGCAGGTATGGTATTCATCTATTATGTATAAAATGCACAGATACTATTTCCCCTTTTCCAGATCTCATTGGCTTCTATAGTTCTATTTGCTCTGATATATTTTAGGTTAAACCTATTTGTTTTGTGGAAGCTGCTTTAAATGCCTTGTGAAATTTCTATCTAGGTCCTTGATCTTGGGGCACTTCCCAGGCTCATGAAGATGGTAAAATCTGATTTAACAGAAGAAGCCATCAAAGGTTTATATGCTGTTTCAGCTCTGATCCGAAACAATTTGGCTGGTCAAGAATTATTCTATGTGGAAGCTGGAGATATGATCCTTCAGGTAATCTACCCACCGTGAATGAAACAATTTAGTTGTATTGTGGGAATATTCACTGGCTGTTTTATTCCAGGGTATCTTGAGTAAGTCGAGCATTGATATCAGGCTGCAAAAGAAAGCTCTGTTTCTTGTAGGTGATCTTGCAGAATCTCAACTAGAAAATACAGATAAACATGAGCTTCCTTTCTTCAGCAATCGTATTCTCTTGAAGTCTGTTGTTGATCTGACCACATCTCCTGATCTTGATCTACTGGAGAAGGTATTTTCTTGGCAGTCTATGCTTATGGCTGCATGAGCGTGCATGTCTCTATCTTTGTTATTGCTGGATTTGCAAATTTTCTGTTTTGAATGTCCCTTCAACTATTCTCTTGCATGCTCCCCGGACAAAGCACACCACATAAATGGGTTCCTTACGGTAGGTATATTTTTATTTAAATTTTTCTGGTGTTTCATATGTAATATATTTCAGGCCCTTATGGCAATCAAGGGACTTCTGCAACTTAGGACAACTGAAGCCTCAGTTTTCAAGGACTTCTGTCATTTGGATGTTGCGTTGGAGAATATGAAGCAACGGTTGCAGGGTTTGATGTTAGAGGAGTTCAACACTGATTATGTTGTGGATGTGGAAGGGCTTCGTCATGAAGTGGATCAGATATTCCTTGAAAAACTCGGAGAGGTGGTTTCCATGACCTAATGGTTTCAATCATTTAACAGGATTTATTTGTATTTAACTGGCATATTGGATGAACAGGTGCAACAGGTTCCAACATAATGACATGAGTAACTCTTCACTGATTTGATGGTGGAATACTGAATCATGGCACTTATAAATTGTGTACGCATCTAGACACCTCCAATATGTTGATATTGGGTTTTTCTTAGTGACAAGGGTGAGTAATGATGCTAGTACTCCCCAAGTTTAGTTTGTGCCTGATATAGTGATGAAGATGATACAGTTTCATCATTTTTGCTTATGAATTGTTATCTACGCAGAAAGGTATAGGAAGTAAGTTTTTAGGATCACTTATAAGTCTTCTTTGTATTACATAATTATGTCAATGTAGGTAGTATAACTAACTAGAGATTTTTGCAATGCAACTATCACTGACGGTGTTAGACAATATGAGGAATCCATGGAATGTGAAGTAGGTAATCTTCACATTATCAAAGGGGAGGAGTGAAAGAAGAGCCGAAAAGGGCTGAGGAGCAACTCTTGTTTGCCCTCATTGTATTAGTCTATTATAATGGTGATGAATGAATGTAGCTACTGGTTTGCCCTATTATTGTAACTGTTAATTTTACGTCAAGCTTATAAAAACGTTGCCAAACTATATGATTATCTCTTCCTTTATTTACATATATTTTATCCAACTATATGCATGACCATGAGGTGCATGTATATGAACAAATTATTTTTATCCTCACAAGTATAAGGAAAATGCTTAATGTTGGTATGTAAATAAGATTAGTGTGCAATTTGGTCTTCTCCTTGATGAAAAAATGACCATATTGGTCCATTCGATTTTGATTATGCACAAGATTAAATGTAGAACAAAAGAGTTATCAAGAAAAGAACTTGAAATCTTAGCCAAAAAAAAAATCGAAAGTAAAGAAATCAGTGCCCTCCTTTTCACACTGATGTATGCTATATGTGAGACAAAACGGGTCATCTCTCTAAAATTTGAGTAACCATAATATTTAACACTTGATATTTTTCTAGACATTCTCAGACAAGACCATGTCTTTGGACTCCCTGCTGTTTGTCCAAAACAAAATTCGCTCATGAAAAGTGGGCGCTAGAGAAAAAGGGCTTTAGATAGTAGATCTCAAGTTCATGGATCTGCACAAGTTAAAACCAAAACATAATGTCAAATACACGCTTTATATATATGTTATGATTGATTAAAAAATAATATTAATTTTGTTAGTCAAAATTGAAAATTCATAAAAATATTTAACACTTACATTTTTCTAGACATTCTCAGACAAGACCATGTCTTTGGACTCCCCGCTGTTTGTCCAAAACAAAATTCGCTCATGAAAAGTGGGCGCTAGAGAAAAAGGGCTTTAGATCGTAGATCTCAAGTTCATGGATATGCACAAGTTAAAACCAAAACATAATGTCAAATATAGGCTTTATATATGTTATGATCGATTAAAAAAATAATATTAAGTTTGTTAGTCGAAATTAAAAATTCATGAAAGGTGGCTTACCATATTGTCAAAGATGGAGGTGCCTAACCTTGTTTGAATAAAGAATAGGAAAATTAGGTAGCCTAATTTTGTTGAATGAAGAAATGTTTGGCATATGAAATGAGAACTTGAAGGCTATAAATATGGCTTCATTTCTTCATTGATAATCATCCCAAAAATAGAGAAAAGCTTGTATAAGAAGTTCTTAAGTGAGAGAATTTTGTGGGAAAATTCTCTTAGACTTGTAATTGCTCTTGTCTTTTGGGTGTGTGAGAAAATTACTGAGAGTGTGGTTGTAACAATTTTCCACATAGTGAATTTTTCTCTGGTTGTCTTTTGACAACGAAAGTGGTTTTTCTCTAATTTTGAGTTTCCACTATAATTCTTGTGTTATGTATTATCTATTTCTCTGTTATTTGATATTCTGCTAAGGAAGATTTTGTGAGGGAGAATTTGTGATTATATCATTTTATCCAAATTTCCTAACAACTGGTATCAGAGCCAATTTCAAAGAAAGAAGGAGAAATGTCAGGAGTCAAGATTGACATTGAGAAATTTGATAGGAGAATCAATTTTGGCTTATGGCAAGTACAAGTCAAAGATTTGTTGATCTAATATGTGTTACACAAGGCGTTAAAGGAAACCAAATTTGTTACTGTATTGAGTCTAGTAAAACCAATATAAGTGATGAAGATTGGGAAGATCTTGATCTAAGAGGCCGCAAGTGCAATTGGCTTTATTTGGCCAAAAATATTCTTGCAAATGTGCATGGAATATCTATGGCCAAAGAACTGGGAAAAGCTTGAAGAATTGTATCGTGAGGTGTTTCAAATCGGGTGTATTTGAAAGAGTAGTTTCATACTTTGCGTATGAATGAAGGAACTATTATGTCTGACCATCTAAGTGTTCTCAATGGTATTGTCTCTGAACTGGAAACCATTAGAGTTAAACTTGATAATGAAGATATAGCTTTAAGGCTCATCTGGTCTCTTCCATCTTCTTATGATCACATGAAACCTATCTTGATTCATGGAAAGGAGAAAATAATTTTTCCAGAAGTTACTAGCAAGTTGTTTTCTGAAGAAAAAAGGCTGAGTGGTGAAAGAAATGTTTTGCTTGAAAACTTAACATTGGTAGCTGACAACCGAAAGAAAAACAATTTCATGAAAAATAAGATAGTATGCTAGGGGTGTGGACAATCTGGGCACCTCAAAAGAAATTGTCCAAAGGGTGGAGCTGATCCTACAAGAAGCACAAATACCGACGATGACGCTAATAGTATGTCTGTTTTCAAAGACTATAGTGATGCTCTTTGAAAAGAGTGTATACATCCTCATGGCATGCCGCTAGTATCTAAATATTGCCATGAAAGAGGGTGTGTTACTGGTAGCAGATCCACAAGTTTGCACACGGGCATTGGCTTGGTATAGATGCAAGGTGTGGGATGTCGATGGCTGATAAACTCTTGGGAAAACCAAGTGTGAGAGTTGCACCATAAATTTCAGCAAGTTTTTTTTCTCGACATGAGCCGATGTGAAATTCTTAGAATTGGTGATTAATTCTAAGTGGGTGTACTCTTTATGGTGGAGTATGATAATTCTCGGTGGAGTATGATAATTCTCGGTGTAGAGAATTATGACTGTTGGAATAGATAGTGTTGTAGTGGTAACCATGTTTATTTTTAATCAAGGTGGAGATTGTTATGATTGATTAAAAATAATATTAGGTTTGTTAGTCAAAATAGGAGGTGTCTAATTTAGAAGAAAATTCATGAAAAGTGACTTATTATATTGTCAAATATACCTAATCTTGTTTGAATAAATAAAGAATAGGAAAATTAGGTAGCCTAATTTTGTTGAATGAATAAATGTTTGGCATATGAAATGAGAACTTAAAGGCTATAAATATAGCTTCATTTCTTTATTGATAATCATCCCAAAAATAGAGAAAAGCTTGTATAAGAAGTTCTTAAGTGAGAGAATTTTGTGGGAAAATTCTCTTAGACTTGTAATTGCTCTTGTCTTTTGGGTATGTGAGAAAATTACTGAAAGTGTGGTTGTAATAATTTTCCACATAGTGAATTTTTCTCTGGTTGTCTTTGACAACGAAAGTGATTTTTCTCTAATTTGAAGTTTCCATTATAATTCTTGTATTGTGTATTATCTATTTCTCTATTATTTGATATTATATTAAGTAAGATATTGGGAAGTAGAATTTGTAATTATATAATTTTATCCAAATTTATCAACAATATAATCTTCAATAGTTTATTTTAAGAACTGCCCTAGCCCGCAGATATTTATTTTAACATCGAAATATTTAAGCGCTGAAGTGTTCCCAGAAACAATTTCTTCAAAGTAAAGTGCATTCTTTACTAGCTCACGAAGATGGTAAAGTAGCAGTCATTTAAGTCCTTCATGAAAGTCATGTATTTTCGGAAGCTCTACACAACATAATTAAATCCTCAAACCACATCGTTCATGAATCAAGCAACTTATGATATTATAAACTACCAATCCAAAATTGTTTCACCAAATAAGTGATTAAAGTGTTGGTTTTTGATGCCAGAAAATGGAAATAATCATGTACAGTCTGAAAAGTTCTATATGAAGGGCACTTCCAACTATCAAACCCCTTATTATACTCTAGCCAGTAAGATCAAAAAAGCACAACTATCAAGGAGTTGCATGTAGTGATCATAGATACATGTATTGGTTTGTGCATGTTACTACACATAGTATCTCCATACAAAAGTGCTAGAATATACTTGAATAGATGCACTGATCTAGACATGCCGGCTGACAAACTACCATCAGAAGGAAACCAAAATCAACGAACCAAACAAATGTTGGAACCATCAAGAGTTGGAACAATACGTGGTCCCTACACCACAAGTCAACAAGGATTATCAACGTAAAACTAGAGTGTACTGTATACATACCTCCGCAAAGCTCTCTGCACCCCAAACTTTTGGGTGGATATGAATAAATCAAGTAACACTCGAATTGCCATGTCCACATCTTCTTGAGTGACATGCTGTCTCAGATGCATTATGGCATGTGCTTCTTCCATCCTTATCATTGACTCAATATGCCTCACAGCTATAGGAACTCCTTGTCCATGCTACAAAGGAAGAGAGCGGCAGGTCTCACGTAAAATGTCATATAAATCAAAGAAACATTAGTTCAAACTTTTTCCAAAAAAATCTAAAGTAGATGAAACGAGAGAGAAACTAACCAAAGACTCTCCCAAATTCAGCATAAACGTGAGTCAGTTAATCCAGATCAGTAACATGTTGTTAAATTATATTTGATATTGTATTACACTTGTATTATTTCACTTGTACTACACTTACTATTTCACTTATATTACACTTACTATTCCACTTGTATTACATTTATTATTTCACTTGTACTACACTTACTATTCCACTTATACTACACTTACTATTCCACTTATACTACACTTATTATTTCACTTGTAGTACACTTGTTACAATCCTATAAATAGGGTTCTCTATGTACATTCTAAAATACACTAATACAACATTAAATTATTCTTTCTTCTTATCTCTTTATACTCTTCACATGATATCAGAGCTGGTTCCCTGACCCAAATTTTGGGTAATTCAGATCTATGTTTCATGAGAAAAATCCATGTGAATCTTGAATAATCATCAATAAAAATGACAAAGTAAACACATCCCCCATAGTAGGATGTGGGGATGGACCCCAAACATCAAAATGAATTAAGTTAAAAGGGGAGATAGAAGTAGAATCACTTTTATTAAAACATAGATAAGGTTGTTTTCCCAATTGACAAGACAAACAATTTACATTATCAGAAATAGAAACAGATCCTAATTTACCAAAAGATTCTAAGGGACGAAGACATCTTATAGACGTATGGCCTAGACGAGTATGCCATAGGTTGATAGGAGTAGTAAAAGTAGCAACGGAAGTATGAGGAAAATTGGGTAGATGAAGGTTGATAAGTTCAAATAATCGTCCAACCTTATGGCCTATCCCAAGGATCTGTCCTATCTGTAGATCCTGCACATGACAACCATAAGAGGAAAAAATAATAGTAAGACCAAGTTCACATAATTGACCAACATAGATAAGATTTAAAGTAAGGTTGAGAATATAAAAGGTGTCAGAAAGTGATAGAGAATATGTGAAAACTTGTCCTACAACATTAACATGTATATGTGAACCATTAGTAGTTTGAATTAAAGGTTTGGAGATGGAAGATTGTGTGGGAGAAAAGATGTGAGTATCATGAGTCATATGGTTACAACAAGCAAAATCAAAATACTATAAAGATTTACCTGGTGTGAGAGACAAGGAAGTAGGATGAGGATTACTAGATTGTGAGAGAACATGTTTAAGAAGACCTTCAAGTTTTTGAGTAGAAAAGGTAAATTTGTCATGATTATCCTCAAAAACAACAGTAGTGATAGATGAGTTACTATTTTTACCTGAAGTATGTTGAGAGGGATTTTGAGAGGGATTCCGAAAGCAATCTCTGTGAAAGTGTCCTGGACCCTTCTTGTGACAATATATACATACTCGAATGGGACATGTAAGAAGCTCATGATTGAGGTTGTGACAATAGGTACAACCTTGATGTTTGAAACCCTATTTAGAACCTCCTTTAGGGCGATAAAAAGGGGTGGCAAGAACAGAATCTGTATGATGAACTTTGAAAATCCCCATCCGAGTTTCTTCATAGCGAAGCTCGGTCACAGCAGTATCTAAGGATGGAAAATGATTCCAATGGAGTAAGGAAGCCCGAACAGGTTCAAATCAATCATGGAGAGCCATGAGAAAAATAACAAGATGCTGGTGATTACAGTAAGTTGCAAACATCTCAACATCAATCTTGTTCGTCCAAGTTGGTTCAGAGAGAGCGAATTGATCCCAAATAGTATGCATTTTAGAGAGAAATTGGTTAATGGTTTGATCAGCCCTTTGGCGTTTGGTATGAAGAGTTGTTAGAAGTTGATATTAGTTGGCTAAATATATTGTAGTGAAGTGAGCCTCAAGAAATTCCCAAACTTCTTTGACAATGTCAAAACGCCCAAATTCACCATGGATGGAGGGTAAGGTGGTGTTACAGAACCAGGTAATAATTTGATGATGTTTACTCTCCCAATTTTTAAGGCGGTCAGCAAATAAGAAGTTGTTTTCAGTGGTTTCTTGGATAGGTATAGAGATATCACTAGTTATGAAACGCCATAGCTTGCGTCCTTTTAGGAAACTTTTTATTGCTTGTGCCCAGGTTAGGTATTTAGTATCATCAAAGGTGGTATAGATTGGTTTTGTGACATCATTTCGGTCCATTTTAATGAAATAATGGAGGAAATATAAAGCAAATATATAGAAATAGTATAAAGGATATATCCTTAAAAATGAAAAAAAAGGAGTTGAAAACAAGCCTAGAACCGGGTTGAGAGTGAACCGAGTTGGCTGTGATAAAGAGAGTCAAAATTTTGATAGAAATTTTAGAGGTATATGAGAGGCTCTACCACTTGATATTGTTTCTTTCTTGGAAACTCTCTTGAGAGGCGAAACAAGAAACAATCCCTCACTTCTCGATCTAGCACTATAGCTGAATATCGTGCTCTTGTTGACACCACTCAAGAACTTCTTTGGTTCCGTTGGTTACTTGCTGATATGAGTGTTCTTCAATCAACTAAAATTGTCATATATTGTGACAATCAGAGTGCTATTCAGATTGCTCACAATAATGTATTTCATAAACGAGCAAAATATATCGAGATTGATTGTTATTTTGTTCGTCAACATGTTCTTCAAAACACTATTTATCTCAAATCAATATCCTCCACAAATCAAATAGTGACATCTTCACCAAATCTCATCTACTAGGCAGATTTCAAAAATTAGTTTCCAAACTCAAGTTGATTGTTTAGGGGTATGTTAAGTTATATTTGATATTGTTATTCACTTATACTACACTTTCACTATTTAACTTGTACTATATTTCTACTATTTCACTTATACTACAATTGTTCAACCCTATAAATAAGATTCTGTATGTATATTCTAAAATATAACAATACGACATTAAATCATTCTTTCTTTTTATCTCTCTATACTCTTCACACATGTAATTTTGGGAATATATTTAAGTGCAAGTTATGTACTTTAACAAATCTTGAAGAAGTATTGAAAAGATTAAAACCGCATAAATACAGAAGTAAGAGCACGAATTTGAAAAAGAAAAAAAAGGGAATAAATTTGGTTGGGTATAAGGTATAAACCTCTGGATCTGCTTGGTCTACAAATGCTTGGAAATCTGATTGGGATTCATTTAAGGACGCATCATCCAAGTTAGTGTCAAAATATTCTCTGATAATTATCATGTATTTTCATATATTTCTGTTCTGTTTTTTTTACAAGAGTTTACAATGTATATAAGGAAAATGAAAATTAAACAATATCCATAAAACACCTTACATCCAAGTTTTATGGCTCCACTAATATTGTTTACCGCTCCATGTTTTACTCCATTGAGCATTTGTGTCTCCGCCATTGTTTTAAGACACACCAACATTTCCTCCGGTTGGCATATATGTCTCTTATGCCCAAACTTGTCAAGTGAGTTGTAGAAGTTCCTGGAACCTGATTTTGTGAGTATATCACGATTGATCTTCCGACTTAACAAATGGAAGCTTAATAATCTTTTCTTCAAGATTCGTTTTGATGAAGTTCCGATCCACTTCAACGTGCTTCGTACGATCATGTTGATCGGATTGTGAGATATGGCAATGGCTGCTTTGTTATCACAAAATAAGTTCATTTCGAGTTAGGAGCAACACCAATCTCGGTTAGAAGTTTTTTCAACCAAAGGGCTCACATATTCCCTTGACCATTCCTCGAAATTCGCAAAGCCTTGGATAAGGCAACTACATTTTGCTTCTCGCTTCTCCATGTGACAAGATTGCCTCCCACGAAAGTAAAGTACCCAGAGATTTCCTATCCTTCATATTCCTGCCCAAATTAATACTGTATATCCAAGGACTTCCACCGACCATTCTTTGAAAACATAAGTCCTTTCCCGTGGGAGGATTTTAAGTAACGAAGTATTAGCATGTTGCATCCATATGGTCTTCACTGGCGGTCGTAACCGACTCACGACACTCACAAAGATAAGCAATATCGGGTCGAGTATGAGATAAATATATGAGTTTACCTACTAACCGTTGATATCTCCGTTTATCCGCCGGTACTTGGTCCACATATTCTCCGAGTTTATGATTTTGAACCATTGGAATATCGACGGGTTTACAATCTAGTAGTCTGCCTACGCTAGTAGGTCCAGAGTATATTTCCTTTGGGAAAGACATATGCCTTGTTTTTATCTTGTTACCTCAATACCTAAGAAGTATTTGAGCCTCCTAAGTTCTTCATTTCAAACTCATTTGACAGCTTGTTCTTGAAGCTTAGAGATTTCTTCTTTATCATCCCTGTAATGATCATGTCGTCTCACATTAGACTATAAGAGTACATTATCTTCCCTAATCTATGTTTTAGGAAAAGAGTATGATCGTAGTTGCTTTGTTGGAACCCATATTTCTTCATTGCCGAACTCAACCTACCAAACCACGCTCGAGGTGATTGTTTTAGTCCATACAATGCTCGTTGTAATTTACGTACGGTTTTTTTCTGATGTAACTTGTTATATCACAGGTGGGATATCCATGTAAATCTCTTTCTTCAAGGTCGCCGTGAAGGAAGGCATTCTTCACGTCAAGTTGGTGCAATGGCCAATCTAAATTTGTCGTAAAGAGATAACAAAACTCTCACAGGTTTTAGTTTAGCCACAAAGGTGAGAAGGTTTCTTGATAATCTATCCCACGTGTTTACGTGTATATCCTTTTGCACAAGCCTTGTACAACGATCAACTAACCCATGTTTAGCTTTATACTTAATGGAGAAAATCCACTTGCCCTACCATCTTCCTCCCGAGAGCAACTCGCTTAACACCCATTGTGTTATTCTTCCGTAGTGCCTCAAATTCCTCTTTATAGCTTGAGTCCATTTTGGATCGGAGATAAGGCTTAACTTCAATGCTACTCGGAATTGGACACGAGGAGAGTGTTTGTGCAAATGCCCCGATAGGTTCGATAACTTTGAGTAGATACATAATTTGCTATTGGATACTTGGGTTGTCGTTCTTCCTGCTTCGGGAGTATCGATTTGGAGGTTTACCTCGATTGTGTACGAAAGGTAAAACATAACCAACAGATGTATCTATAGCATTAGTATAAGGTGTGATAGGATAGCTTACACCGGAGTGTTCTCGGCGGGAGGATCACTGTGGGTACTAGAGAATGGAGGGTACATCAACCACTTCATCTTCCGGAGATTCAAGTACTACTTCGGCTTCGGTTCTTGGAAGTTCAAGCTCGGGTCTAGATACGGGCTCTCCATATTATTGGCACGATCCGAGTATGTTGGACTTGTGTCTAATATTTCAACATCGAAGCCAATTTCGTTCTTCACCATAACTCTCCTACGAAGAGTGGAATTGGATGCCGCAGTGATGGGAAAAATATTCGATTCGAGGAAAGTGACATCCATGGTAATATAGTTTCTTTTAGTAATTGGATCATAACATCGGGGTACCCGCTTTTTACGTACACCATACCCCAAGAATACACGTCGGACGGCCACATGGATCCAACTTAGTTCGTTGATTTTTATGGAGGTGGACAAAAGCAACACATCCAAAAATTCGGGCGGAAGCATTAAAATAGTAGGTAAGGAAGATGATAAGATAACACCTTTAATGGAGTCGAAAATTGTAAGGTCTTTGTGGGCATTCGATTCGGTAGATACACAACATGATAACAGATCACTCCGATTTATTAGGCATATGTGCGCATCGATTAGTAAGGCCGAGCGTTTCTAAAATATGCCTATTCTTCCTCTCCGCAAATTACATTTGTGGGGTTTGTGAACACGAGGTTTCATGGAGAATACCGTAGTTGTCCAAGTATGTCAGAATTGTTGATTAACATACTCCCTCCATTATCGGACTAAAGTATCTTAATTTTTTTAGAAAAATTGAATCAGATCATGGTGTGAAACATGTGAAATGTAGCAAATACTTCATCTTTATGTTTGAGAAGGTAAAGCCATGTCATTCGTGTACAATCATCAACAAAAATAACAAACCAACGATGACTAGATGACGTAATACCGGGAAGGTCCCCAAACATCGAGAATGTACCAAAGAAAAGCGAGTCATACTTTTATTCATGCTTTCATGGGATAAGACGCTTCCTATGACTTTTTGCTAGGATACAAGTATCACATTTGAAATGAATGTGTGATATTTGAAAATAAACTAGGGAGTAGGTGCCTTAAATACCCGAATGATGGATGCCCAAATCTTCGATGACATAGCCAACTGTCGTTCCTTGTTACCAACGGTATGTTGCATGTGATTAGGCTCTTCTGAACTGAGGTCATCCACGTAATATAGCCACTCCTCTCTAGTACCACGCCCAATGATCTCCTTGGTGAGAATATCCCGTAGAAGGCAAAAAGTAGAATACATCAATACTACACGCTTGATTAAGGTACGAAGTGACCCGACTTACGGACATTAGTCGGTTTGACGAGAGATGGTACAAGCGAAGTATTAGATAATGATAATGGGGAGATAAGGTCACCTGTGCCAGCTCCTGTAACTAGAATAAGTGACCCCGTTTGCATTGGCAACACGGCTCCGTCTTGGGCTGGGTTGTATTGGAGAGATCGTTTGGGTCAAATGTCATTGTGATGCAGAAGCCCGGTCGAGAATCCAATCCTCTTTATCACTACGAGTAGATATGTGAAATGCTTTACTTGAAATACACGGATCCTGGGAAGATCGGCACGGGAAGTAAGGGATAGTGAGGCATTATTGGTAGCCACGGCGGCTCGTCCTGGGCCAGTGTCCCGTTTCTTCCGTGCTTGAAGATCATTCCACCATTCTCGGATACCCGTGGAGTTTAAGCCGGTTTTCACGGGTGTGTTTGGAGTTTCATGGCCACATTTCATGTCAAGAGATGGTGGATTTCCCGAGGATTTCTTCTTTGCTGGCGAGGTTCCTGTTTTTGGTGGCATCGATTACATGGTGTCCTCGACCCACTTTAAAAGTCATAAGCTGGCTCCGGTGTCGTATCTACACTGCGATCATCACGGACTGCACTGACCTCTTCCCGACGGACGAATCCATTAGGCTTGTTCCACCGTAGGGAATGGTCGATTTGAAGCTTAACATCACTGAGTTTGTCAGTCGTGATCAAGTCCATCAAGGAAGGTATACACTCGATCTTGTATGCGATGGAGTTGTATTTTTGTATGTCATTTGCACACTCCATTGGATTGGGGACGACGGAAATCAATTTTCGCCACAACCCTTGAAGGTCATTGTAGTATTTTCAATGGATCCACCTACTGCTTTCATACGAGTAACTTTCGACGCACGAAGATCATACACTTGAGACGTCTCGTCCCATCATGAAGGTGGTAGTATAATCCCAAACTTGTTTAGCGGTTGGGAATCGAATAAAATTTGCAATCAAGCGAGGGTCCATCGAATTGATCAACCATCCTAACAATGGCATTTTCAAGGTGCGCCATCTCCGAATGAGAATTCGGTTTCAATGAGGTTGAGGAAAATCCCCATTAATATATCCCGAGTTGTCTTTGCGAGAGATATACATCTCCACCACCGGGACCACAAGGCATAGTTGGATCACCAACTTGATACTAATAGAGCGGCCGACGCTTCGATTGACGAGGTTGTGAGCCGATGCGAGCTTTAGTGAAAACTTCCGTCATTTTCGCCGTAAAATCTTCCAACATAAAATTGGTAGTTAAATCTCTAGATTCCATGTGAAATCTAAAATTTTTTTTTTTACAATTGCAACAAGTATATAAAGAAAAATTTCTAAACCTAACTCATTTATGACCGCCCGTAACCCCAAATCCCTTTTCCCTTTTTTTTTCCTCTCTCGCGCGACCCTCGCGCGAACCTCGCTTCGGCTGTCGCTCTCTCAGCGCTTCTCTTCTTCTGGTGGAAGAACCCTAGCCGACTACAGCATCCAAATGTCGGCCTCTTACTTGGTCCTCCATCTCCGTGAAGCGGCGCTCTTCTTCTTCTTCGTTCCAAGTTTCTCCACGATGGTGCTAGTAAGAAACGTTGGCCAATGCGGCGATAAATGGGTGGTTGAATGAGTACTAGATCAGTATGGCTCCCTGCAGTGTTCTATTGAGGTTCTGTGTGAATGGGCGGCGTTGAGAAGAAATGGTGACTCACGAATACTATGGTCGCGGCTCTTGGTGAGGCCGCACCTGTTTGTCCTATCCCGCCGGGTTTGTTGTTACGCCCTTACACTGATATTCTTTGTAAATCTTGTTGTTGTTGTTTTACTTGATTTTTTTCCCAGGTGTTGCAACACCGATCGATTTCGAAATAAGAAATCGAAACCATAAATGACCGGGACAAATACAAACCGAGATCGAACTCAAGAAAAAAATGAAAACAGGTCTACAATCAATGACCGGAAATCGAGAATCAAGCAATTCGGAATCAAATCAATTAAATCGAAATCAACAAATCAAGAATCAAGAAATCAGTTAAATCGAATGGTAGTTCCATCGAATCCAGTAGTTTCATTAGTCACCAATAACTCGTCTTCCGATACCATGTCAAAATATTCTCGATAATTATCATGTATTTTCATATATTTATATTCGTTTTTTACAAGAGTTTACAATGTATATAAGGAAAATGAAAATTAAATATCCATAAAACCCGCACATCAGGTTTTATACTCAATTAATATTGTTGTCCACGTGTTTTACTTATCAAGATTGGCGTTGTGTCTGCCATTGTTTTAGCACACACCAACAGTTAGCTCCCTTGGGCTTTGACTTGAAATGACTATCAACTACAAGTTTTGCAAGCATTTCATCCATGACAGGGTCGACCACATCCTGCAGTTACCACGTTGCTTCAATGTTAAAAAAATACCCGAAAAGAAGTGTGACTAAAGAACAGAGATTTTACAAGTACCTTAACAACACAGAGGATGCCGAACCGAGATACGATAGGGTCTGTCAAGTGAACATTTTGTTTAAAAGCTTTCGAGGAATCGTATACGATAAAAGATAGAAAATAAATTTCAAGCCTACCGGAAGTAAATGTAATAAAAATGTCAGAGGCACATGCCTATTGGCATATCAAGCAGGTAACTAATTGCATCGGAATGATCTTACCTGTTTGCGGTGTTAATCAATCCAAGGTAGTTTCTACGTACAAATGCATGAGTGAGAGGCATTGGAAACAATTGAGACGAGGACTTAATTGAGATTTATTAATTTTCAAAATGATTAAAGAGACGTAAACGTAATAAAATAGTATTAATTGAAATATCTAATTTATTTTTAATATATTTAAATAAAATAAGTAAAAATATAATATATAATTATTTATAAGGTAAGTTTAATAAAAATAAAAATATAATATATATTTAAAATTAAGTTTATTAGTACTAACATGTTAACGAGATAATATGATATTTAAATAAAATTATATTATAATTATTTTTATAGTGTTTAATGAAAAATTATATAATATAATATGATAAAATTAATTATAATTATTTTAATAAAATAATTTATATTTTAAATAATATTTAATTTATTTTATGTAAATTTTTTACTTATTAAAATTTATTATAAAATTTATTTAAATTAATGTTTAATTTTTATATTTTTCTTATATTTTAAAAATAAATTATTATATTTTAATTTAAAATGAAAAAAAAATCACTATTAAAATAAAAATATCAAACACTTTTAAGTAAAGTATTATTACGATTTAAACCACATCCATCATTAATGTTAAATTTATACATAAATATATAATTTTTATTTTATACAATATAATCTTATTTTTCAACCAACCAAATGATTCCAAGAACATAAAGCCTTTAATAAAAAACAACAAACATGCACCAAATATATAAACTAAAGATATAAACACACCCTAAGTGCATACTTGTTACACAATACCAAAAATTATGTTTGTATATTTTTTGTTAAGTTATTTGTTTAATAGTAAATTGAGATTTATTGTATAGAATAAAAATTATACATATAAATTTAATATCAATAATAAGTCTAAAATGTATTAAACACTTTATTTAACTTGTTTTAAATTTTAATTTTAAAATTATATGTTTAGAATTTTTCTTTTATCTTAAATTGAATTTTAAAATATATAAAATATATAAAAATTAAACAAAGGAACATTTATTTTTTATATATAAAAAAAATTAAAATATATAAAAATAAATTAAATATTTTTTATTTTGATAAGTAACGAAAACTAGATAAATAAATTAAATAATATTTAAAATATAAATTTTTTATTAAAATATTTATCGATAAATTTATTTAATTATATTATATAGTTTATAATCAAATAGATTTACATGTATACAGATTTTTATTATATGTTATGACTCTATTTTAACATTTATTTTGATTTTTATTTCTTTCATTGAATGTATACAAATGCATGATCAGACCCACCACGTTGAGAAATTTTTGCAGATACGCAAAATCCATGTCATACGCACTAGAGAAAAACAATAGCAAAAGTAGGTGTCTTGAATTAGCAAACCTGTCCTCCTCCAACAAACACTCTGTTGCGAGCCTGAACTAATTTCTGTTCACATAATTATATGGATTAAAATAAAACAAATAGAAAGAAAAACAGCTAGAGTTATGCGATAGTTTCGCGAAAGGGGACCCGACTTGCTTGGTCAGCAAATCGCCCCGACTCGGCGCTTCCCTCATAACCAGCGGGTCTAGCTCCATTCTTCGGACTATGGGTTTTAGAGGCACCCGAAACTCAGGTGTCCGAATCACTGCACATTCTCTTCTATTATTGGCTTTCTCTTTCACAGAGGTATCTTCAAAATTATTCTTCTCCTCTTCTCTTCGTGATCTTTATTCTGCATTTTCATTTCAGTGTATTGTACTTATCATTCTATCAATGATTTATTGCAATAAGTTGATTTCAGCTCCATATGACTTGTATCGGATGTGTTTTCACAATTCCCATTAACGAATATAAGGAATGAATTTTCAAACCCAATATCTCTTTTAACATTTGGATGAAATTTGAAAGGTAATCTTGATCCCGAGTCTTTTTTGTTTTTTTCTTTCTTTAAAGTTTATGGAAGATTAGTTGTATCTTAGTTACAAACATGATCTGAATTTTCATAATATATCTTTTCCAATTCCCAGCATCGTCAAAAATAAGTTGAGTGAGCAGTGATTGTGAAGTCCAAAGTTCCAATGGTGCCAATACTGAAAGCAGCGAGATATAACATGATAAAAATTAAGAGAGAGGGGGAGAGAGAGAGAGAGATATTATGATAACTCATTTATAAGAAACAAATAATCCTAGGTGTTCATTAAAATCTCACATTTCTCTTTTGATGGGACAGAAAAGCCATCCGTAAGTTATCTAGATAGCTAAACTTGTACAGTTCTATGCATTCTCCCAATGTACTCTGCATTGCCTATATCCTATTTGGCTTTTTATATATTTTTAGGTATTTTAAATAATGGTGCTTACCTTCTTCTTTTTTCCCAACCTTAAACTTTCTTATAGCTTGGGTGCAAAATATTTCAATCAGACTTTCTCCTATGAAATAACTGTGCTTATATTACTGGGTCTGTCATTCTTTCTATGACCATTTATTGCAAATTAAGGTAATTGTATGCAGGCTATTTAGTTGCAGTTCCAGATCCTAGTATACTCAGGTGGCCTCAAATGCCCCCCATTTTTTGTTTTTATTCATGGTATATCAGGGTAGAGTAAAAACAAATATTCTGGGTTCATGCAGCCAAGGATGTATACGACTTTATCGACTCCTCAGCTGTCTGGTTCAAACCTACAGATCATTAATACACATGACTCGTCCTTGCGAATATATCAAGTATGGAAAGGAAGAAATGTAAGCTCCGTTGCTTCAGCCTGTACCCTTTTATCAACATTGCAAGATGACTATGTCTGTCTTAAAACATTTCACTGGTATGGTGAATCATTGTATATGTTTTCTGCCCATGTGATGCAATGTTTTAAATCCTAGTCATTAGTGGTTTACTTTAGTGATCTGGAGGATAAGAATCCCTTTCAATGCTTTTAGTTATATGTTCAAATTACCCCAATAACAATTAGATCTAAAGAAAATCCTAACCATTATTAGTATTTAAAGAAGAAATGAAAAAGGGCGCATATTATCAAACCTTCATATTTTCTCGGAGAAGAATTCACCTTTTTTTTGGGTCAAAAAGAGACATTGATACACTTTGATTATGCATGCATGCCATAGTGGCCAAATGTTGTCATCTGCTTTTCCTCTGATCAAACATGGGCATCAATTGTTACTTTGTTAGCTGCCGTTGGAAGTAAAAAAGAAAAAGAAAATAAAAGAAGTGGTTACCTAAGTTTGACTAGTTTCAAAAAAGTGTTAAATTTAATTTGTAAAGACTGATTTTTTTATTTTCAAAGTTGTGTACCAAGTTTGCTATTTAAAAAAATATCAGGCCATTTATGTGTAATAAACCCCTTTACTTTTTGTTTAAAGATGCTTTATCTCTCTCTCTTATGATGTCATGTGTTTAAGAAGAAAACACATGATAGCAAGGTTTTTGTGTTTGATTTTGTTTTGAAAAGCGAATAGTATCTACCCTACCACTTTTGATGTAGCAAGTGATAATAGGTGCGTTAGGAGATCTGTATATATGTTTATCGCATTGATGGTGATAGGTATTAAAACTGATTCTTGTGATTATTAATATCAATACTCTTTGAGTTTAGTCATCTAACTTTATTTTATTCATGGTTTTATTATATATCTATTTTCGAACAGTTGTTTCCGGCAATTTTTTTGTATATGTTATAACAAACTACGTTTCTTTTTTGTTTTTGTTTTAATCTTTTAGAGGATCTAAATGTACAATTTCTCAGTGTTTCTGATGTCCAAACAACCATCACATTATGTGTCACATATTGCAGACATTTTGCCTCAATGGAAGACTTGTATTCGGTCCAGATGTGAGGTCAATATTCCTTACGGTGTCCCTAATTGTGATTCCAGTTATCCTGTTTTGTGCCTTCATTTCTCCACGACTATATGTTGATTTCAAGCAAAATATAGGCAATGTTATTGTTGCATTATGTGTCATCTTCACAATATATGTGAGTTTCTTCACCTCTTTTTTCTTCCTTTTCCCTTCATTTGATGGTTTACCTATCCTCGTCAAAGCCATATAAGTTTTTATTTCTTTTCTGTTCCTTTGTTGTAGTTTTTACATTTCTTTGAATATTAGTAATAGCATTAAGGTCGGTTATGGCAGTCCTTGCAGAAAACTAAAGAAGCTATTTACTGTTTCATTTATGCGTACATCACCTGATGTCTCCTCAGGATACTGTGAGTCTGTGAAGTACAAAATCCAAAATGAAGCCAGGGAAAAGAGAAAATCTCCTGTTCAAAGCTGAGTTCGTAGGAACATAAAAATCTTGTCTTAACAAAATGAAATAGCTGCAGGAGATTTAGTGTCATTACCACTTTGGTATCTTTGAACCGTCATATGCTAATTAAAGGTCTAAAGTTCAGATGTTGCCCAAGATTTAGGCATATCATATCTGCTTTAAGGCTCTGACAAATTTTTCTTCTTAGATTGGCTTTAACATAATTATATCATAGAATGAATAATAATTTTCCATGTTTTTTGTGACACAATCAGTTCATAAGGTGTTGTTTTAACTTTTTATAAACATATACACTGGTTGAGTTGGAAGATTTGGAGTTTTGTTTTTCATTTCCTCTAGTAGCTTGTATATCTTTGCACCACCAATTTTCGTAGACAGTTCAATATTTTTGCAGCTTATAACTTGCAGGATATTGCTCTTCTCTTCCTCACAGCAGGGAGAGATCCGGGCATAATTCCTCGTAACTTGCATCCCCCAGAAGTGGAAGATGAAGACTACGCATCTAGTGTCTCTTCTGATAGGCCAGGAAGTCATATTTTCCATATAAAAGATGTAATTGTTAATGGTATGGTAGTTAAAGTCAAATATTGCCAAACATGCATGCTTTATCGCCCACCAAGATGTTCTCATTGCTCGATATGCGATAACTGTGTGGAGCATTTTGATCACCATTGTCCATGGGTTGGACAATGTATTGGGAAGGTATGCCTCACCTAACTGCCCTTATTGTTGCTTTTAAGATTGGGAAAGCTTTGCACTCATATGCTTGGAAGTTCTTGAATGTCATTAAAAATAGAATAAGAACTCACTTTTGTGAAGTATGCCATGCAACTTGTCATGTGAAAGTGTATTTAAGCCAGCCAGTGTCTGGTTGTGTTTCTTAATTCCAGAAGGGTGAGTTTGCATTTCTGGCTTTAAGATCTGCATGTTCTCTCTCTCTCTCTCTCTCTTCCAATTTATGTGAAGAAGAGTTTATTAGTTTTGGAATTAAAATGAAGCAGCTAACAGGGTTTAAATGCTTTCTTTACAGAGGAATTACAGATTCTTTTTCATGTTTGTGTCTTCAACAACCTTGCTGTGCCTTTATGTTTTTGCCTTCTGCTGGGTAAACGTAAAAAATATAATGGATGCCTACCATTGCAATCTCTGGAGAGCTTTGCAAAAATCCCCTGTCTCAGCAATTCTTATTTTTTATACTTTTGTGGCTGCTTGGTTTGTTGGAGGTCTCACAACATTTCATATCTATTTAATTTGCACAAACCAGGTTCTTACTCTCAAATTCTCAATCTACTGAAGCATTCATCCTCTGACCGTCTTCATTTTCTAAAATAAATTTTCTCTTTTGTAGACGACATATGAGAATTTCCGGTATAGATATGACGTGAAAACAAATCCTTACAACATTGGGTGCGCTAATAATATCACAGAAACATTATTCTCTAAAATCCCAAAATCTAAAAACAACTTCAGGGCAAAGGTCGAAGGCAACTCTCCTTCTGTCTCCCACCGTTCCCTGTCTTTGGGCGATTCATTAAGCTCGGAGATGCCCAAAACAAATATTAATATAGAGACTGGAAAGCGACGAGCTGTTGCTGCTGTAGATTGTGAAGAAATACAGAGTCAGATTGATACTATAAGTGTTGGAGGATGGGAGAGATGTCAAACCGAGCCACCAAGACTCGCAAACTGGGGTCATAAAACTAATTGGTGGGTCACACCTGACATAGAGATGCTGACTACTGATTTTGGGATGAAATATAATCCAGCAGATGTAGAACATTCATGGAGACATTCTACCTGAGGTTTGAGGCAGAAATTGTTGTTGTGGAAGGAACATTCTGATGATAGATCTGAAATGATATTTGCTATCTGGCTGATTGAAATTTGTCGGAGACATCATACTGAAATTCATGATAGGATTTCTTGCACCAACTTCTTAAAATAACGGACTGCTCCGGTTGAACTTATACTTCACAGGTATTTTTTGTATATCAAACTGCTGTCAGGATGCTTGGTCCCTAGTGTAATTCTACTTTATGGTAGTTACTGACTTACTGTGGGATCTAGCTGGGTTTTGTCAGGTTTCTTAAATTGTGGGATAAGGTTAGTAGTCTGCACAGCCTTGTATTACAAGTTTTCTCCAAAATATATTTGAGGATTTTGCAATTCTATTTATTATATTTGCACTGATTTTATGATCCAAGGGTCGCATTAAAACAGAACACAGGGAATGAATGGTTAATTATTCCTTATACATTAGAACATTGTCCTTTTGGTTTTATAAATACATTAGAATATTGTAACAAAAGCAAAGTCTCGAAAACTTGAATTTAATTACAATCAACAAAAAATATAAAATAAAAAACTTGAATTTTCTTGGGTTACATTATCTCATGTGCATGTTTATTTAATTGTATAAAGATTTGCCATTAGATAATTTCTATTTTCATATCTCATAGGTCATTCTAACCCCATAAGTCTAGACCTTGGAAAAGCCATTACTTTTTCCGCTTGCCTGAAGTTGTTCCTCAAGAAAGTATAAGCATAGTCCACAACCATCTTCTTAAACAAAGATGATTTATGTTCTGCCACCACTTCTGTTTTGCCCAATAGATACACAACTCCTTTCTCCATTGCCCTTTGCGCAAACTGGATATCTTCTTAAGATCCCTGGATGAGTGCGGAGACAATTCAACTCGAAGAATTTGTGGACTTAGCAGCAGATTGAATGAGTGAATGGAAGCTGAAGAAACACGAGATGAGTTCGTCCCAGATTGTTATAGTTCGTCGATGTGAATAGCTTACATTCTTCCCAATCCTCTTGTTGTTCCAATATCTTTAGGCGTTGTTGGTAGAGTGGCTGGTTGTCGATGTGAATAGCTGACATTCTTCCCAATCCTCTTGTTGTTCCAATATCTTTAGGCGTTGTTGGTAGAGTGGCTGGTTGCTGATCACCCATTTGTGGCTCAAGTATGTAGTTATTTAGGAGGATGAACTCCTTCAACTCTTTCACTAATTGGTGTTCAAACTAATTTGATTCCTCCAACGCATCATTGTAACCATATCTCACCACACATCGAAACATCCTATACTCTTTTGGCTCCACATGTTGGAACAAAAACCTCTCCTTTGGCGTAACTATACTGATAGGAATATGCTTCAATGATAAAAAAAAACTAGAACAGAATGTAATGTATGGATGGTATATGGTTGATGAAGTGAGGGAATATCGATGGAATGCTTTGAACAAGCCCAAAGTAAAAGAGACCAATTCTTGGAACTCAATGAATGCTAGGATTAGTATCCAAATCTCTTATGTAATTGCTAGAAACCTTGTTTTTGAGCTTAATGATAAGAGTAATTTGAGAGAGAGAAGAGGGAAAACGAGAATAAGGCATTTGGCTTAATTTTCATATCCTTTTTTAGTTTCTCGGCTATCTTATAGCCTTATAAAAGCAAGAGAGAAAGAGACAGAGAATTAACCAAAATAACAGAAAGAGAAAGGCATGGAATAACAGAATCTGCTCAGGCTATTTCGTGGCAAAAAGGCGCTCAGTGAGATGGAAGTACTACTCTAACCGCTTATTGATTCCCCTTGTGATGAGAGTGGATGGTCCTCCTCTTCCAATGAACATCAACCTGCTTTGCTCGTTGCTGCATATGTGCTTGCCCGAATAGTGCACATGTGAGCTCATCCGTGCATGGTTCAGCGCATATGCACCTATCAACTCCCCAGCTTGAGAATCCTTGTCCGCAAAGATAAACACATGGTAGGTTTTAGAGAACCTCCACTCGTTCTCCCAAGTGGCATCCTCGGCTGGTGCCCCTACCTATTTAACGAGGATTTCTGATTTTGGTTGATACTTTCCCTTTTGGATCACCCTACGCTCCAAAACAGTTTCTAGTTGAGGAATCACTATAAAATTATCTAAGAGAGGAGGTAATTGGGTGAAGGTAGAAGTGTGGGGTCCAAGGTGCTTTTTGAGCCGACTCATATGAAAGACGTTGTGAACTTGAGAACCAGTAGGTAGAGTGAGCTTATAGGCCACAACTCATTCGAGCTGTTATCTGATAAGGACCATAGTAACGTGGAGCTAGCTTTATGGCAGCTCGAAAAACCACTAAGGTTTGTCTAATAAGGCTACAAACAGAGGTACACATAATCCCTTACCTCAAAATTCACCTCCCATCAATGTTGATCAGCTTGACATTTCATTCTATTTTGTACTTGTAAGAGATTCTGGCGCAGATCACGTAACATTTGATCTCAATCTCGTAGAGTCTCATCCACCAATTGAACGTTGGAAGTTCTAGAAATATAAACCAATAGACGTGGCGGTGAAGTTCCATAGACTGCTTCAAATTGAGACATCTTAGTTAAGGAGTGAATTGAGGTATTGTAACTGAATTCTGCCCAATGTAGCAATTCTATCCAGTGTCTTGGTAGATCTTCTACGAAGTAGCGCATGTACTGTTCTAGGATACGGTTAACCACCTCTGTTTGGCCATCTGTTTGAGGATGGTAACTCGAACCCATGCAAAGTTTGGTACCTTGGAGTTGGAATAAGGTTCTCCAAAAAGAACTAATGAATATCTTATCTCTATCACTTATTATAGATGTAGGGAAGCCATGCAACCGCACTACATTGGCCACAAATACCTTGGTAACTATCAGTGCAGTGAAGGGATGCCTTAGGGCAATAAAGTGAGCATACTTTGTCAAGCGATCCACTACTACCATAATAACAATGTTTCCTTTTGAGGGAGGTAAGCCTTCGATAAAATCCATTGAAATTTCAGTCCAACTTTTGTTAGGAATTGGTAAGGGCTGCAGCAACCCTACTGGTTGCATGCAATCATTTTTGCACCTATGGCATATATCACATGAGCGTAGGAACTCCTTTACTCCTTTCTTCATATTAGACCAATTAAAATTCTGTTTAATACGCACAAGTGTCTTGTGGAACCCAAAGTGGCCCCCTACGGGTGATGAATGGCAGTCAGCTAGTATCTGGGAAACTAGGGTTGGCTTGGGATTTAGGTATACTTTATTTCTTCTGAACCATACCTTATCCCTTTGGTATAAGTTGTGTACTGCAAATGAGGTGATTCTATTTTGAAGTTTCTCATAGAAAGGATATTGTTGAACTTCTTTTTGGAGTATGGGCCACTAGGCAACTTAAGGTTGAGAAATGGAAAGAAATTGAAATTCTACTACTTGGGATAAGGAATCAGCTGCTTGGTTTTCTGACCCCTTTTTATATTTGATCTCATAGTCATAACCGAGTAGCTTAGGTAACCAACGTGCCTGGGCTGGTGTGGTGATCCTTTGTTCCAAGAGATACTTCAAGCTCTTCTGATACGTTCGTATAGAGAATGGTCTTCCCAGCAAATAGGGTCTCTATAGCCTAATAGCTTTAACTACTGTTAGCATTTCTTTCTCATAAGGGGACAGAGCTAAGGCTGATCCTTTGAAGGCCGCAAGTAAGCCACTGGGTGATTTTCTTGTGTCAAAACTGCCCCAAGACTTATGCCACTTGCATCACACTCGATGATAAAACATTGAGTAAAATCATGTAACTTCAGAATGGGAAGGGCAGTCAATTCTTCCTTTAATTGTTGGAATGCTCTAGCTGCAGCCTCATTCCACTGGAACCCTTCTTTTCCCAATAGGCAGGTGAATGGTGCTACCATTCCTCCAAACTGTTTGATGAACTTTCTATAATAGCCTGCTAACCCGAGAAATCCTCTAACTCCCTTGGTTGTTAATGGTATTGGCCATTCCCTCACTACATGAATTTTTGTGGGGTTAATTGAGATCACTTGTTCAGAGATCAGGTGGCCTAGATATTCTACCTGTAAGACCCCACGAATTTTTGTGGGGTTAACTGAGATCCCTCACTACACTTGGATGGTTTAATATATAAACTGTTAGTTGCAAGTATTTGTAGAACACTTTGCAAGTGTAAGATGTGATCTTCCCAAATTCGAGAGTACACTAAGATGTCATCAAAGAAAATTAATATAAATTTCTTGAGATAAGGTCGAAAGAGGTCATTCATTAGGCTTTGGAAGGTGATTGAAGCGTTGGTGAGGCCAAACGGCAAGGAACTCATAGTTCCTTTCATGTGTTCTAAAAGCAGCTTTTGCAACATCATCCTCACAAACCCTTATTTGGTGATACCTTGACCGTAAGTCTAGCTTGGAATATATCTTGGCCCCATGTAACTCATCCAATAATTCATCTATGACATGTATGGGGTACTTGTCTTTAACAGTGATGGCATTCAATGATCTATAGTCAACATAAAATCTCTAGACTCCATCTATTTTTTTAACCAACAAAACTGGTGATGAGAATAGGCTGTTACTAGGTCTAATCAAGCCTGAATGTAAGAGTTCTTGCACCATTCTCTCTATTTCAACCTTCTAATAATAAGGGTAACGATAAGGGTATACGTTTACTGGTCCTGAGGTTTGGCTGTAAGGGTATGTGGTGATCATGTGATATTTTAGGTGGTAAGCTGGATGGAGGTTCGAATACCTGAGGAAATGAAGCCAGTAGTTTATGTATCTCTGGGGGGTGAGTTTTGGTTTGTGTACTGGAGTTGTCATTGAGAGTTATTTGGTGGAATAACCCAATTCCTGGAAAATTGTTGACCTCTTTGCGAGTTAGGGCTCCAATGTTGGTGCGTTCTAATCCTTAAAATTTGTGAATAACTCCTTTCATCTTGAAGCTAATGGTAAGTTTCTTATAGTCCATCTCCACTGGTCCTAAGGTTTCTAGCCATTGAACTCCTAGAACCAATTGACAAGCTGTAATGGGGAGGACATAAAATTCTGCCGTGATTTGAAAACCTTGGATGGTAAGGTTAAGGTTGCAGTATTGACCAGTGCATTCCATTTGTTCTCGATTAGCCACCATTACTTGTAATTTCTTTTCCTTGGTTATGGTTATTCCCAATTGGGAGGTTAGGGTTTGGTCAATGAAGTTATGAGTACTTCCTTCATCAATCAACACCAGTACCTTCTTATCTTCCATCTTTCCCATGATACATATAGTTTGTGGATGTTCAGCTCCTGCAATTGCATGGAGTGAGATCTCAAGTAATATTTCAGATAATTCTGTTTTCAATCGAAATTCTTCCAACTGATCTATGTGGTCTGTGTAAGGCTCTTATATCATAAACAATTGAGGTCGCGCATATCGGTGACCAGTCATAAATTTTTCATCACAGTAGTAGCATAGCCGTTTGTCTCGGCGTTCATGTGCTTCCTAGTTAGTGATTCTACGGAAAGTAGTTGGTGCTGAATTTGGTCGTTGTTGGGGTGGTGGTCCTAGTACACCAGCGTTGGGATTCAGTGAGGTTTTTGTTGTCACTGAAGTTGTTTGGTAACGTTGGTATTGCGTCGTTTTCCTCTGTAGTGAACTCCTCTCTTCGATCAATCTTGCTACCCCTATAGCATCAGCTAGGGTTCAAGGTTGTTTGATTTTGACATCAATATGAATATCATCTCATAGTCTTGGTATAAAATATTCTATTAGGAATTCTTCAGGCAAGCCATCAACTCTGTGAGATAATTTCTTAAAGGCTTCTTGGTAAGCAGTTATGCTTGAGGTATGCTTCAGCCTAGATAATGCTTCTGAAGGGTCCTCATAATCTATGGGTCCAAAACTTAGTTGTATAGCTCTAATGAACTCTTTCCAGCTGAGAGGGTCGCGAAATTTGGTGATCCATCGATGCCATTGCAAGGCAATGCCCTCGAGGTGGAACAAAGCCAATTGGACTTGTTCTAATGGAGTTTTTGTGTACTCGAAGTACTACTCGGCCTTGTATATCCATCCAGTGGGGTCTTCCCTAGCAAATGTTGGAAACGAAAGCTTCAGGTGAGAGCGAGAGTTTTGCATAGGGGTTTCGAGAGGTGTAAGGGTGAAGGTTTTCTTCTCTGGCGAAAAGATTAACCTTAGGAAGGGTGAGAAAGACACGCAATGCTTGTAATTCAATGAGCACCGCTTGTAAGGTGGTGCCTACCTGGTCGAACCCATTCTCATGCCGAGCAAAGGTTTCCATTACCTCACTGCAAAATTCAGCATTAGATTTTCCCTTGGTATCCATGGCTTTGATACCACTGATAAGAGTAATTTGAGATAAAGAAGATGGAAAACAAGAATAAGGCAATTGGCTTAATTTTCATATCATTCCTTAGTTTCTCGGCTATCTTATAGCCTTACAAAAGCAAGAGAGAGAGACTAATAATTAACCAAAATAATAGAAAGAGAAAGACATGGAATAACAAAATCTGCTAGGGCTGTTTTATGGCAGAGAGGTGCTCAATGAGGTGGAGGTACTATTCTAACCGCTTATTGATTCCCCTTGTGATAAGATTGGATGGTCCCCTTCCTTCAACGAACATCAACTTGCTTTGCTCGTTGTTGCTTATGTGCTTGTCCGAACAGTGCGCGTGTGAGCTCATCCGCAAGCAGTTCAGCGCATATGCACCTATCACTCAAACATGTATCTTTCCTTGTGTACGTAATGCCATATACCAATGATTGTTATTAACACAAGTGAAAAAGCTAGTGGAAGGTAACCTCCTTCAATGAACTTGGCAAGAGTTAAAGTCGTTTAACTATTTTAGGTTGGCATTAGAACCAAAATGTATAAAACAAAAAATTAATTAATTAATTAATTTTTCAAATAACTAAGAATAAGATTAAATAAATTTCAATTAAACTTGCCTGGTATAGAATCATAGAAAGTGTCGGCCACATTTTGGGGGTATTTGCGGAGGTATTCTGCTTGTCCAGTGTATGCTGCTAGTAAAACAGGAAGCACTATTGAAGAGAAACTCAACTGCAATAATTCAAGTTGATTAATTTCTGAATATTAATTAGAGCTTATTAAATATAATCTGATTTTTTTTTCATCAAAAATAATTGAAGGTGAGAATATCGAACTGGATTAATTTTCTTTATAATTAAGTGTCTCAAATTATATTCTTAATTAACTTGATAATTAATCAAGTAATATATTCCTTTTAATAAGTTTTAACTTAGAAAAACAAAATTGACCAACTTTAATTTACTTTCTAAAAATCCAGATCATATCATCAAAAGAACTGCTTGGGAGTGGGGATTAGTAAGAGTGGCATGTCCCCTCTCATCTCTTTAAAATTACCATTTAAACTTGATATCTACAAATTGATTAAATATATATATATAGATTAATTAATGAATCAAAGAATAATTTAATTTTGTTTTTTCGGATGTAATTCATACACATAAATTCAAAAAAGATGTGATACTTTATATTATGTTTGAATATATTAAATGATATTTTTAGGTGTGAATTGTGTTTGTCATATATAATAGTGTTTTTTAATTAATTAACTTAATTATTTTTTTATTCTCTAAACTTTTAGTTTCGTGTATAAGATATTAAATTTTTAAATCATATAAATTAATTTTTAAAAATTTAAAACTTAATCTGTAAGTACTAATTTCACTACTAATATATATATTTTAAAATTTTGATGATTAAATACATATTAAAAATGCTTAAAACTATACTTAAATTATTTATATGCTTTTAGTAGGCATTAAGATTACAAGAGTTGGAACCATGTTATTGTAAGTGTGTGTGTGGGTGTTAGCTTATTTTTTATTTAAAAAAAATCACCATTATGATAATAATAATAATAATAATAATAATAAAAATATGTGCTTGTACACATTAATTGATAATTAATGTGCTAATAAATATAAATTTAGTATTGTAGGGTACCTGTTCCAAGTGACTTAATTCCACTGACTGCAGAAAGGACAGAAATGGAAGGAGTAAGAACTCCATCTCAAATAACCATTTAAGTCCCCATAATAGTTACTAGAAAAAGCAGAATCTGAACAAATTTACTCTTCTCCAACATCTCTTTAATCTTTTGAGACCTCTTCAATTGGTAAACTCACCTTTTCATATCTACATGTGAGTGTGAGTAAAGAGCAAAGGTTCCACCTTCACCGTTGTCATTAGCTTGCATACACATATAGTAGAGATGTTCCTATGTCTCCATATATCACTCCTATGCTCTGGAATGCTAAGCTCAATGTTCTTTGCCAACTTAACTGTTCATCATCACACAAGTACAATATGTTATCTTCTCCAACACTTCAATTTACATCAATTAAATTCTTTTTAGACAAAAAAAAAGTTACAAAATAAGGGAAGATATACATTACTAATTTAGTTTATGTACAAGAAACATTTTGATTATCTTTGTTTGTGCTTTTGTTTAAAATTCTTTCAAATAAAAGTAAGTTTTTTGAGCTTTGAAAGTGCTTTTGATAGTGTTTTTCATGTTTGATAATGAAGCGCATTTACAGGATTTCAGAAGCATAAACAAACACTCCCAAAATGTATTTCAAGAATTTTGGAAGGATTTCTCTACAATTATTTTTTAAAAACTACATAAATGATCTCAAAATTTTTTATTTAATACTTTGATGCCCTACTTTTTTTTCTTATCATATGGTTTCTTTCTTTTTAATTTTTACACTTAAGTCTTTTTATCCTCTCTTTTTTTATGATTGATCAATTTACTTTTTAATCCAAAATATGGAGACCTTAAGATTGAACTTAACATTATAAAAAGGTAAAAAATCAAACTGTGAAAATAAAAAAGCAAATAGACTAAGTTATTATAAGAAAAAAAATAAAGGCATTAAAAAGTAAATAAATTAAATTATAATAGATTAAACAAATAAAGTTACTTAAATGTAAATGTTAAAAAAGAAAAAAAACATTAAATAACATTTGTATACAATTTTATATTTACTTATTCAAAAACACTTTTACCGTATTTCAAAAGCAAAATACAAACCCTAGCTTCGTTTTGTAATATATAGAAAATTAGACACTCATGGCATTATAAGTTTGTTTATATAAATACTCTTAAAACATATATTTAATTAATTTATTAATTTAATGATAAATAAATATATAATAATTATTATATTATGAAAAATAGAATATAAATATATTATAAACATAAACTATTCATAATTTTATTTAATAAATAAAAATGAGTTTACATCATTCAACTCATAGAGATTTAGACAAAAAAGTTCAAATATAACTGTAACAATGTATGAATTTATTTGATTAACGTTTTTACTATTAAAAAGTTAATATTACATGAATAATAACATTTTTTTGCTTAAAAATAATTTATATTAATTAGATATATTTTTTAAAAAATTAATATGAGATATGTTATGATCTCGATATTAAAATTATTAGTTTTAAAAAAAATAGAATAAGTTCATAAGCGAACTGATAGAATATTCATTAAATAGATAATTATAAACTATATGAATTATCACTCTTAATGTAATAAAAATAATTATATTATACAAAATAATTATTCATAAAAAATATATTTATTATATGAATATTTTGGTATTTATAATCATATGAATTATTATCATTAATGTAATAAAAATAATTACATTTTAAAAAATAACTATTTATAAAAAAAATGTATTTATTATACAGATATTTTTATTTTTTTGGTATAAAAAATAAAAAGTAATAAAAATATAAATTGTTCATAATTTCATGAATCGAATACTCATTAAATGAATAATTATGAATGATATAAATTATCATTCTTAACGTAACAAAAAATAATTACATTATACAAAATAACTACTCATAAAAATATATTTATTATATAAAAATTTTGATATTTATTAATATAAAAAACTAACAAGAATATAAAGTGTTTATAAACAAATTAATCAAATAGTTATTAAATTTATAATTATGAGAATTATAACCTTTAATATAAAAAATATATATATTTATATATATATATATATATTATAAAATAGAACTATTAATATATAAAATATTATACCTATAATATTTCTTTAAAAACATTTAATAATTAAGACGATTCGTCAATTTTATTTATTACACACATTTATTATTTGAATGGAAATAATAATTTTAATTATTTATTTTTTCTTCCATCTTAAGATATAATTGTTTATTTTGAAGTTTTTTTTCTAAATTCTTAGGATATTATTGTTAATTTATGTGAATAGATTGTTTGACTCGAAAAATTGGGTAAGAGGTGGTGCCAATTGCAGGGCTGGCAGCGTCTTATTCCGTACATAATAAATTAGCTATGGTCGGAATTATGTACTTTTTTAAGAAATGTATTTAAATGGGTATTATTAGTTTGAGAAAAAAAAGGGGTATTTTAATCTTATTATTTTCAAATAAATTAAAAAAAATATGTAATTTAATATTAAAAGTTTAAAGATAAGATTTATGTGCAATTTGTTGAGATTAAAAATGCACGTTTTTTAGAAAACAATTTTTTTTTTTTTTTTGAAAAATACATACATTTGAATTTTGATAAACAATATATATGCTTAGAAATTAGAATACAAGATCCAGCTAGTTTTTTTTTTTTTTGTTTTCCTAGCTACTGTTTTTTTTTCTTCCCCAAATGGATCCATCTAGTTTAACATGCTATGCATGTTTCCTTTTGTTAATAGGCTTATTTGTTAGTTAGTTCTTAATCCATGCAGAAGACCATGCTTTAATTTAATCTTTATCTTTTAATTTATACAATTTGGTTAATCTTTATAAATTTGTCAAAATAAATAGGTTTCTTCTCCTCTTTTTTTATTTTTGTTTTTCTTCGTTACAATTTTTTAGGCTTAAGTAATTAGTGGTCTTAATCTTGAAGTAACTGTAGATAACTTTTTGAACTTTTAAATTAAATTATTTAATTATTAGTTTTTAAAAACTTAAATTACTTTTAAATTGTACGAGTATTAAATAATATAATTTAAAAATTTAAAAATTTGATAACTAAATCATAGTTTTAAAAAATTGGGCAAATGTCACAATAGTCCCTTAGTTATTGTAATAAAAACATTTAGATTTAATAGTTTTTTTGTAACAATTTATTCCATTAGTTTTGAAAAATGATACCACAAGTTTAAATAGTCAAATTTTAGGTATTTTTTTAAATATCATTTGAAAAATAAAATTTTAACATAAATAATTTTTTTTAAAAAATAAAAACAATGAAAAAAACTAAAAATCAATTATTTGAATCCGTTTGTATTACTTGTTTAAAAATGTTTGACTAAACTATCATAGAACAAGTTATTAGTCTTTAAGTGATATATTTTGAAAAGTTAGTGAATCTTTATGATTACACGTAATAAAAAAATTTAAAAACATATATATATATATACGCAAAATTGTTAAAAAATTTGAGAATAACTAATTATTTAATTAGGATATCAACCAAAACATATATAATATATAGAAAGTATTTATGTAGCAAATGTGATAGCAAAACTTGCCAAATAGGTTACATACTTTAATGTAAGCTGCAATGTATTTAGTTGCATCATAATATTATAAAATCAATATTGTTGAATCTGTTTGACATTGAAGCTGGTATGGAAAGTGAGTTCAATGTATGCTTTTCTCCTGGAAAAAAAAGTTTAATAGAATGCATTTGACAGATATACTAGTGCTTTTAGAGAGTGAGAATGTTGAAGGTGACATTTTTGGCTTTATCTCCTTTTCCTTTTGCTTTGAGTCTTAACATTTTTATATGATACATCGATAAAGATACAATTAATCCCTTATTTCTAGGTTAGTTAATTTATACAACAGTGATCGTGACTTTTCGTTTTAGTGAATTGGATACTATTTAACTTGAAGGCTTTTTGCATGTAATTTATACAACTATAAGATATTACATATATATATATATATATATATAACTTGGATGATATTACACGAAAACACCATTGACTTCTGCCTGCTTTTAAGCTGCGTAAATTGGACTTCGTACATGTTTTGAAAACAAGCATATTAGGTAATGCCCGTTTTGAAAAATAAGCTGTAATTATTTGTGCATGTTTTTGTGTAAAATAAGTGAAAAGTTGGAAACTTTTGGACATACATTAAATTAAATTGACGTAAAAATCTATATTAATTAATATGTGGGAGAGAAAATAGATAAAGATAGGAATGAATTAAAGAATATTAGGTTAAATTAATGTAAATATGATCCGATTAATCAATTATTAATCTTTTTTATAAGTTAATATTATCTAGTTTGTTTTGAAAAAATAAAAACCTTAATAGATACATCAATTTAAAATAGTTGATTTTAAAGTTTTTGTCTTATAATTTTTTAATAAAAAATATTTCACAAAAAATAACCTAATTAAAGAATAATTTTAACATGAGATATAGTCTTTTGTATTTTACTATTTAGAGAGATATAAATACATATTAGTCTATTTAGAAATCTACAGTAAAAGAAATAATAAAAATCTAAAATACATTAATTAATATCTATAAATATTAGAAGGGATATGATAAATTATTACTCAATTTTTTTTAGATTTCATTGTCTGAATGGTTGAAATTAATTTATAAGAAATTGGAGAGAGAATAATTTTACACGTTAATATCTTAAAAGGTTGAAATTTATAAGAAAATGAAAAGAAAAAAAATTCACATTTTCAAATCTCGAATTGTTTAAAATAATAAAAAACAAAAAAAATTATATAATATTTTGTAATCCATTAAAATGTATTTAAAATAAAAGTAAAGTAGTTAGATTTTTATTGGATTTATAAAACTTAATCACTAACTAACTAGACTAAATCAATTTTTTTTTTTAAATTTCAGTATCTACGATGGACCAATCAGCATATAAAAAATTGTAATATTCGGTTTACTATTAAATTCAGTCAATAATTTAGTTTTTTTTTTTTAAATCCCACCTCTAAGATAAACTATTCATTTAATCAATTAACTTTCTTATTTTTGCCTTTAATTCTTTTTCTTTCTTATTTCATTTGATCTCACCAAGAACATAAGCTTAGACGAACCGTTAATTTCTCAAGTTATAAGCATCCCAACTTTTTCATTCTAAAAATTCCAATATCACTAAGAAATCCCTTACACATTTCCAATATGCCCCCGTCATACACTTCTTCTTCTTTTTAAAGAAGCCGGTGCTTGTGTCCTTTATTGTCATTTTTGTCTCTAAATAAACATATTAGTATAAGATATTTAAAAAAGTGGGCTAACTGATGAAACTTGTGGGCGAATTTAGAAGATCACGATCTCTACATGTAACATCTCTGACTCAGGCTTGACTAGACTCAAGTTGACAAAAGCCTTTCCCAGCGTGGGCTAATAATGGAACGCGGTGTTCCATATGGACCGAAAGAGATAAGAATATTGATTTAATATATACCATTTTTTGCTTTTTTAAATTAACAAAAAATTATTCTAGAACTTATAATTTTATGTTTTAATTATATGTTATAATCACTTTATTTATATTAATTCAATATATATATATATATATATAACAAAGAGGAACAGTCTCTCTTTCGCTGCCATATTTAAAACAATGGAATGATGATGCCTGGGTTTTTTTTGCTTCTTTATTTTTAGTTGTCCCATTTGTTTACAAACGGTGATTTTAGATTATAAAATTTGTATCTTTAGTTCTTTATATTTAAAAATTTATTTTTTAATCTTTATTTTAAAAAAATATTATTATTTTATTAATTTTATTATTAAAATATTATTATTTAACGTTAAATGATTAAAATACAATAAAATTTGGACCATCAATAAAAAAACAAAATTTAGTATAAAATTATTTTTAAAAAAATCAACAATAATAAATATTTTAATATAAAATTATTTCATATATATTTTTATTTTTAAAAATTAAAAATTAAAAAATTAAAAAATTAAAAAAATATCGATAATAATCAAATATTAATATAAATTTTTTAATATTAATTATCATTTTATTATCGTTAAATGGTGAGTTTTAATCGTTTTTTAATCGATTGATATAAAAAATAATATTTTAATTAAAAATTATTAAAATAATATTATTTATTTAAAATTAATTCATTTTTTATTAAATTCAGAACTAAAAAATATGTTTTTGAATATAGGGATTAAATGCATACTAAGAGAAGTGAAATTTTTTTACTATAAAATATTAGAAATTATTTTATTTTCTTACATATTTATTTAATTATAAAATTTGTTATTTAAAGAAATAAAAATATTAAAAATTTAAATTTATATATATATATATATATATATATATATATATATATTAGGGCGGTAATGTAGTAAAATTATCTTAAAAAATAATTATATAATTTATATTTTTAGATAATTATATTATATACGAGTTATGATAAATTTGTATCCAATTTATGAATTTTTTTATGAGCATAAAAAAAATATTGTTTTATTTTTCTTAATTCTATATATATATGTGTAAAATAAAATAAAACTTATTTAAAAAAAAAAAAGAGGAGAAATGTGTGCGTTCTAGTGAAGTGACTTCTCAAACGTTTTTCACTATTCCCCTCCTGCAATTACCAAGCGAGAAGCAGTGAAATCCCTTTATCGATTTGCTTCGAATTAAGTATCTCTTTCTATCGTTCTACTGCTTCTTCATCATAATCATAATCATGGCAACTAAACTCTCAATCGAAGACTCAACCGTCGTCAACAACGCAAAGAAGCCAGTCTTCCTCACTAAAGCCCAGCGCGAACAATTGGCTCTCCAACGCCGCCAAGATGAAGTTGATGACCTAAAACGCCGCCAACCACAACTCATCTCTATTTCCAACATTAGCAATTCCTCCGACAACCACAGAGACAGAGACGGAGACAGAGACAGAGACAGAGACAGAGACAGAGATAGGGATAGGGATAGGGATAGAGATAGAGATCGAGACCGAGATCGCGACAAAGATTATAGAGAAAGAGATCGGGAACGGCGAAACCGTGAGAGAGAGCGAGAAGAAGAATCCAAGGCTCGAGATTCGGAGCGGCGGCACCGCGAAAGAGAGCGCGAAGAGGAGGCCAAGGCTCGCGAGCGAGCTCGATTAGATAAACTCGCCGATCGAGAGCGCGGTAAAGAGCTTGAAGCTATCAAGGAACAATATCTTGGATCCAAGAAGCCGAAGAAGAGGGTTATTAAGCCCAGTGAGAAGTTTCGCTTTTCCTTTGATTGGGAGAATACTGAGGATACTTCTCGAGATATGAATATTCTGTATCAAAACCCTCATGAGGCTCAACTTCTATTTGGGCGTGGATTTCGTGCTGGAATGGACCGCCGTGAGCAGAAGAAGCTTGCTGCGAAGAACGAGAAGGAACTTCGCGAGGAAATTCGACGCAAGGACGGAATTGAGGAGGGGCCTGAGGAAGCAGCTGCTCAGCGTCAAAAAGAAGAAGCCGCTGACCTTTATGATACTTTTGATATGCGGGTTGATAGGCATTGGAGCGACAAAAAGCTTGAGGAGATGACTGAGAGAGATTGGAGGATTTTCCGTGAGGACTTTAATATCTCTTACAAGGGTTCTAAGATTCCTCGTCCTATGAGGAATTGGGTTGAGAGTAAATTGAATGCTGAGCTTCTCAAAGCTGTTGAGAGGGCTGGTTATAAGAAGCCATCTCCAATTCAGATGGCGGCTATTCCTCTTGGTCTGCAACAGAGAGATGTTATTGGTGTTGCTGAGACTGGTTCTGGTAAGACTGCTGCTTTTGTACTTCCCATGTTGACTTACATTTCTAGACTGCCTCCAATTAGTGAAGAGAATGAAGCCGAAGGGCCTTATGCTGTTGTTTTGGCTCCTACCCGTGAACTTGCTCAACAGATTGAGGATGAGACTGTCAAGTTTGCTCATTATTTGGGTGTTAAAGTGGTGTCGATTGTTGGTGGGCAGTCCATTGAAGAACAAGGTTTTAAGATTAGGCAGGGTTGTGAAGTGGTAATTGCTACTCCTGGGCGGTTGATTGATTGTTTGGAGCGACGGTACTGTGTTCTCAATCAATGCAATTATGTTGTTCTTGATGAGGCTGATAGAATGATTGATATGGGTTTTGAGCCACAGGTTGTAGGTGTTTTGGACGCAATGCCTTCGAGTAATTTTAAGCCTGAGAATGAGGATGAAGAGCTTGATGAGAAGAAGATTTATAGAACAACTTATATGTTCAGTGCCACCATGCCCCCCGCTGTGGAGCGCCTTGCCAGGAAGTACTTGAGAAACCCCGTTGTGGTGACGATTGGTACTGCTGGAAAGACTACTGATTTGATCACCCAGAACGTTATAATGGTCAAGGATTCTGAGAAATTTTCTAGATTACAGAGGTATCTTGATGAACTTGGTGATAAGACTGCAATTGTCTTCGTTAACACCAAGAGGAATGCAGATTTTGTTGCTAAGAATTTGGACAAGGCAGGCTATCGTGTGACCACTCTACATGGTGGAAAATCACAGGAGCAGAGAGAAATTAGTCTTGAAGGTTTTCGGACCAAGAGGTACAATGTTCTTGTGGCTACTGATGTTGCAGGGCGTGGGATTGATATACCAGATGTGGCTCATGTCATTAACTATGATATGCCTGGGAATATTGAAATGTATACTCATCGTATTGGACGTACTGGCCGTGCTGGTAAGACGGGTACTGCTACAACATTCTTGACTATGCATGACACTGATGTGTTTTATGATCTCAAGCAAATGCTCGTTCAGAGTAATAGTCCTGTGCCTCATGAATTGGCAAAACACGAGGCCTCAAAGTTTAAGCCTGGAACAATCCCCGATAGGCCGGCTAGACGAAATGACACAGTCTTCACTCACTAAAAGCTTTTTAAGCCTGGAACAATCCCTGAGTGTTCAGCTCGTGTCTCCTTGCCATATTTTAGTTATGCAAAAGTCTATGCTTACTGCTTCAAGCAAGGAAGTCAATTCATTTTTGATAGAAGCCATCTGATTAAATCATAGGACTGAAAAATTTTGCTGCCCTAAGTGGTACTTTGATATCATCACTTTCTCTACGGCAGTATTTGATTTTTACAGATGCAAGTTGAATATTTACTATCAATATGACGTATGTCTTTCAGTCTTGTTTGATTACTTTCAAATCACAGGATATAAAACTGCGCTAAATGATGTTAATGTACTTTTGTTATCGTTTGAAAAAAAAAAAACTAAATAGACCGCATTGGACTCACTATCCATTTTTTATTTATTTTTATTTGACTATGAATAAAAGTAGTCACTATCTATTTAGTAGCAATAGAGCTGTTCTTTCTCGAAATATAATATTAGTATTTTCTGCTATATGTTAATTTCAGTACATAATGATGAGGCCCTAATCGATAATTTTATTTTTTGTTCTATTTCTAAACTCTCTTTCACGATATTCAGTCTCTCTATTATTTTCCTCATCTCCTTTTTTTTTTATAATTCATTTTGCTATGTTAATCGGAAAGATATTGGGACTTTTGTAAATTTTGTCACCCCATTTAATTGAAAAATATTTTGCGCATTCTTGTTAAAATGTAATTGGGCTCACTTTTATTTTAATTAAGAAGTTTCATCATTATTTTATCATCTTACCTTTCTAATGAGTATATATACTCACACATTATTATTATTATTATTATTTTCAAATTACTCGTACATTATTTGATAATATAGCATTGTGACATAAAACATAGTTTTAAAACCCTAGATTTATATGATAATAGAATAAAAGAAAACTCGTTCTTGTTGTCATTTAAACTTTCACATATACAAACATGGGACAAAGGTCAAAATCTCGCAATCAAAACACACTTCGATACTACACAAGTCTCTTTTTAAAGCATGACTTGGTTGTGCTTGAAATAAGCAGCGGAATATTTAATTAGAAAAATAAGAAGGAAGGGACAAGTTGAAAGGAAAAGATCAACCAAACAGAATGTCCCAAAACACAGCTTTAACTCATTAACTTAGAGTGATGATACTCACACTTTCATTTTACTAAGGCCACCACTTCCCTCTTCACTTACCTTCGTGAATGTGGGCGCTCTTGTAAAACATACGAGTATATAGCAGCATTTCCTTAAAAATAGGTTGCTGAGGATGAACCCACACCATACCCACTATAAGCTGTACCCGAAAAAGTTGGATTGCTCCCATATTCATTTGTGTCAAAGCCCAATAAAGACCCACTTAACTGTGAGTCATGCCCATTTGAACTGGGCTCATTAAACCCAAGAAGAGCTGAGTCGTTCCAAACATCACCAGCCATGCTGTCAGAGCCAGTCCCATAACAATCAAACACGCATGGAGGCAAAGGAGGCAACTCATGATTTTGAGACCCAACTTGATCAAAATGATGAAACTCAGTCGGATCACCCATTTTCTGAGACCACCCATCAGCAAACCCCGACCCAGATGATGATCCATCAGTATACGTCAAAGCATCAAAAGGGTCCTGACTAGTAGAAAACAGAACCTGGCTGTTAGGACCTTCTAGTATCTCTTGTTGTTGTTGTTGAGGTTGTGAGAACAAAGCAGACTCGTCAGGAGACACAATACAAGTGACAGAGGAGCCATGAGGCATGTCAGAGTAAACAAAGTTGGTTCGAGATTTTGAACCACGAATGGTTCGAGCGGCTCGATCATAGGCTAAAGCAGCTTCCTCAGCAGTGTCAAAAGTGCCAAGCCAATGCCTTTCTTTTGTCGAAGGGTCTCTTATTTCAGCTGCATATCTTCCCCATGGTCTTCTTCTAACTCCCAAAAACCTTACCTCTTGTTGTTGCTCGACATTGTTGTTCTGTTGTTTTTGTTGTGGTTTCTTTGTGGTCTTGGTTGAGGTGGTCGGTGAATGTGATGTTGAACTCTTGCCTCTCCAGATGTTGCTGAAATCCATGGTTAACAAAAAGATACAATAATAATTATAGAAGATTCAAAGACTTGTAACTCTTTTTTTGTTTGTCTATTGCTGACTACTAAGTTTCTCTCTTTATTTGTAGAGCTTTTGTGAAGAATATATATGTAGTCATTAGTTATTTATAGCAAGTGATTGGAAAAGGAAAGAAATGATTGTAGGATTGGGTTTTTGAGGACGTTACAAATAGATATGTGTGTGTTTAGTACCGGGCAGTTTTTAAGTTAATGATATATAATTAGAGTATATATTTAATTAATTTTACTTTTAATCAATTACTAAAAGAACATATGTACGTTCGTTTTTGTGTTAAAAAAATTAATATTTGTTTTTTTTTTTAGATTTAAAAATAAAACTCTAAATATGAAGTATCATCTAATTAAACCTTTAATATTAAGTAGCTATTTATCATGTAATTTAATAATTTATTAATTGTTATTAAATCTCTTAATTTCTCTCTGTTTTCCAAATGATGACAGCAAATTGAAAGGTTGAGGGATCTTAAACATGTGTATGATCATGTTAATGATCTGAGACTGATGATAAGCTTGTGATCATCTGCATATATGTTTGTTATAATCGTCGTGTCCATTTGCCAATCATTCATGTATATGCCTGAGACACACCTCCTTCTGTTTGATTATTCTTTTGTTTTTTTTAAAGACATGGATAGTGTATTAATGCTTTGAACTTAGGACTAAAATTGGAGGAAGAGGAGTCACCCAATTCTACGTGGCCAATCACACATGTGACTTCAATCCATAACTTGTTTTTTTATTATTTCACCGATTGGCTATTTTAAAATAAAAAAAAACACTTTTTGGCGCTTTTTTTTCTTTTAGACAAACCGTAATACATATAATTTTTACTTAAATAAACTCAAAATATCGTTATTAAAATAATTTTAATATGAACACGCTTAAAATAACTATATTAATTATTATTTAATCTAAAAGTAATGATTATAATAAAAATATATGTTATTATAATTGGTTTAATTTAACTATCGATTTCACCAAATGGTTATTTTAAAATAAAATAAAAAAACCACTTTTTGGCGCTTTTTTTTCTTTTACACAAATCGTAATACATATAATTTTTACTTAAATAAACTCAAAATATCATTACTAAAATAATTTTAATATGAACACGCTTTAAATAACTCTATTAATTATTATTTAATCTAAAAGTAATGATTATAACAAAAATATATATTATAATAATTGGTTTGATTTAACTATCTATTTGAATGCATTATAAGGATGGATACAATTTAAATTCTTTGTTTATATCGATTAAAATAATTTAATTTATTTATTATGAATAAATAATTAAATTTTATTAATTTTATAATTATTATTGTTTATATCATGATAAAAATTAAAAATTAATCATCATCCTTGTAATTTCACCTTTTTAAAAAAAATACTATAAAAAATAATAAAAAGTCTAAATTGCTCGTTGTAAAATAACTAAGTGTGTGTTGTGGTATCACCCACATCCTTTAGATATGATAGGCTCGGCATTATATTCTTGCTTTTTTTTTTTAATTCAATGGATATTTATTTGGGAGAAGAGATGTTGTGTCGTGATTTGAGCCTAAAATATTTTAACGAATGACAAGAATTTCAAATGCATACTAAGATATACTTGTTCTCTTCGACAAATGAATAGTAAAAGGGCATAGTTACAAATATAGATATCCGTGAAATTTCTATAATTAAATTATATATATATATATCAATATCAATAAATATTTTTTAAAAATTATTGTTGTTTTTTAAATTACTAAAATAAAAATCAATAATCTAATTAAGTTAAATTTTCATTTAAATGTTATACTTGGGACTCATACAAAGATATGATGTACATATAATGTTAATAATGTTAATGTATTATAATTAAACATTATTTTATTTTATTTTTGAGAAAATAATAATTTTTTTTTCAAATTTTATGGTATCTAACTAAATCATATTGAGATAAATATTTAATAAAAAAAGGTGAATAAGAAAAGGATAAAATTGTTTTAAAAATAAATATTACATAAATTAGAAATAAAAAATAACATAAGAGAGATGAAGATATTGATGATCGATAGAATTCATCTAAGGATGAAAACTATAAAATATTACAAATAAAATTACATGCAATATAATTTTTTTATAATTATACAAATGTATAATAGATTAATGAAAGACAAACGTTTAATTTTATATTAATATTATGAATAAAATTTTAATTTAATAATTTTAATATATTTTTTTGTTTTAACTAATTAATTTTATTATTTAAATATATTTCAATCAATTAATTCGATTAAAAATTGATTAATTTGATCAAAAAATTTAAATTACTTGTACATCAAGTAAAGTTATAATTTCATGTGTTATGCACATTAATTAAATTTATTGATCAAAATAACTAATTGAAATATATTTCAATAATAAAATAATCAATTGAAATAAAAATTATTAAAAGTAATAACTTGAATTTTTTTATATAATATTAGGAGGTAAATGAATGTTTGTAATTAAATATTAAATTTGATTACTTTAATAGTAAATAATTAAATATTTATGATTAAAGTAAGCTTGATTATTTTTACATAGATATTGGCTTATATGTACTATACATAATTAGTAAAATATCGGATGGATATTATTTGAATAAATGTATGTGTAAATGTAATACTTTTTTATATAAAAATATGTCAAAATTCATTATAAAATGCGGACATGATAAAAAATATATAAATATAAGCATGGTTCATTTAATTTTAAAGAATACAGTAATAAAATATATATGTTTTAATTAAAATATTATGATATTATTTGATTTTTTGTAATAATATAAAACATTAATAATAGATTTAATATAAATAAATCATAACTGAAAATAAATTAATTACTAACATTAAATTTAATTTAATTTTAGTGTGATTTGTCTAATGATTTGACATATAAAAATTAACTTGTCCATTTCAAGTCAAAAAATTAAAACTACATTAATTAAATTATTGTCATTTGATCTTAAAAATTTATCATTAACATTTTTATCTTTTAATATGTTTTATAATTAATATTTTTATTATTAAATATTTAATCTATATACATAGATTCAATTGTATTGAAATTCTTTTTACTTTTTATAAATCGATGATAAAAAATCTTAATGTTTCAATAAACTATAAAAATATATAAATTAAATATAATCGGTAATTATTTTTATTATATGTTATTTCATTATGAAAATAATAAGGATATACATATTTAATAAAAAAATTATCGTGGGAGAAGTATTTTTTATTTATTATTATACGAAAAAAATATTATACATATATAATATTTTTTAGCTTAAAAGTATAAGTATTTTTTCATATGTTTGAAAGCAGTTTGAAAAATAAAAATATTTTTTATTAACTCTTTTGTACATGTATAATACAAGATGGACTAATACAAATGATAAGTTATATATGCGTATTTTTCATTTGAAAAAATTAAAATTTTATATACGGATAATTTCAAAATTTTAATTCAAATTTTAAATAATTATGAACCAACTTACAAAATTATCAACAAAAAAAAATTATATTTGGATGTCGGAAGATATTTTACAAACAATATTTGTATATCCCTATCTTCACCTTAAGAAATTTCAATATAAATATCAGAATATTTTCATCGATGAGTAAGGATTGTATGTCAAACTTTCTTGACATCAATTATGTCATTTTCAATCACTTGATTACATGATAGAAAACAAAACAAAAATATAGCAAAAGCATTCAAAGATATTATTGGCAATATCTAGTAATATTACTAGCTAATTTAATATGACAATGAGTCCAAATTAAGTACAATACAATGGATTACAAAAATAAAAAATGAGAGTTCAAACAATCATATTGAGTCAAAAGTACTTGCTCGCATGTGATGTTGAATCCGATGAGTTGAATTAGGTACCAATCATGGATTGCACAAATCCATAATATCGATGGTATCATGCATGCGCCAAAAATTTTATATACTGCAATATAGATATAGTTTAAATTATATGACTATATATTACAATTATAACACTTATTTTAATACACATGTTAACATTTGATTAATTGATTAGAGATAAAGTTAATTTGATATGATTTAGGGATCAATTATTTTATTTGATGATAAATAAATATATTTTGTATGTCATTTTTGATAAATATTATTATTTTTATATTACATGACTATAAAAGTAATCATCGTTATCATAAGTATCTATGATTACACTTTAAACAATTATATATTTAATTTTAATAAAATTATTTATCATTTTTAAAATACATAGTGATTTCGTATTCTAAGTAAAATAAATTTGATATTAGTATAACTCTTTTTTTTTTTTGAAAAAACAAATATCTAATACTTGATAAAGAGAGAAAACCATATAATTAATTAAAAATATATTTCAAAAACAATAAATAACATTTTGATATTATATGAGAACTTTTTCTCTCTCTTTTTTTTCCTCCATTATTATTAGTCGTTTAATTAAGTCTTTTTTTCCCTCCATTATTAGTCGTTTAATTAAGTGTAATTAGTCTAATAGTTTGATATTATATATAGATAATAAACGTTTTTTCACCTTACATAAATATATCATTTTTATACAATGCATGTGTGAGATGTTTCACGTACATAAAACCCATTTTTATAATTACTTTACCCAAAAGAATCTTACATAATGTGTACATAATAATTAATGAATATAATAATATGTGAACCATGTGCTTCCAATTTTCATCTTAATATAATCATAATCATAAGTGATCTACAACCTTCCCTAGCACTTTTAAAAGCTCAAGGGCTTATTAATTTAGTCCTTTACTTAATTTGAATTAAGAATTTCCAATCGTAGTTGATTATATTTACTATATACAATCTAGTGGATTTGTAAAAGATTCATATTTGGACTCTCATTGATACACCAACACACGTACACCTCCAAAATGAGGGATAGTCATGTGGATTGTTGGGCTGCATGTGGGCGAGTCTTAAAAGAACGCTTTTTTTTTTCTTTTTGATGAGAAAATAATCACTAGGGAGGACCTACCTTATGTGTTTTAATATATCAAGAGAAAAAAGAGGCATATTTTGTTAAAATCAATGGAAATTTTTGCTTTATGGACCCCATTGCTTGGCCTTTCGGTACATTTTACTATACTTTTTAAGTCGTCCTTTCATTGCTTCATGTTTATTATTATTCTTCCTTAATTACTATAATATATATATATATATGTGCAAAAAAAAAAAACCCATTCCCGGGTGTCCCAAGATTATATATTTTATTTTTTTTAAGGTTATCAATTAAAAGCTAACAAAAAAGTTTATGGTCGCAATTTGCTTAGAGAGATTTATAACTATTAATGGGAGCCTGTTGTGCTTCCCAATTGGAATCATAAACCTTTCGATCGAAATATCATAAGACTCCTCGCATATACTAGTCTACCACTTGGTCAATCTTAATTAATGTGATATTGATAATCTCATTCTCTTATATTCCAATTTATTTCAATAAATATGATTCACTTATAGCTCATTTGTAACGAATTCTGTTTAAAGTTTTATGTTCTTGTGTTTTAAATTTTTTTTTTGTTTTTTTTTTTAATTTATTTAGGAATATAATTCATTTGGTAAAAAGTTATCTTTTTTTTTTCATTTCCTCTTGAGTCAAAAAAAAAAAGTTATTGAAAATTAAACTTGAAATAAAAAAAAAACTAACAATAATAAATAGTGTGTAAAAATATAACTTAATTTTGAACTAAAATATTAATTAATTATCAAACTAGAATTTGAAAATAAAATTGGATACAAAAACATGCTCATGGTGGTACCATCGATAAAAATTTAATCTTTCATGTTAAATTCATAACTCATTAAAATAAATAAAAAAAAACTAACTATAAGTAATTCTCAGCAAACAAAATGAAAACTAAACCATAAGTGAAAATAATAACAATAACTGTAACTATAGGCATGTTATGTTAGAAATAAAATTTAAAGACAAAAATGGAAAAATTATCTAAAATAATACACATAAAATTCATAACAATAAAAATAACACCCTTTTTTTTTAATTAAAAAGGATACGAGTTTGTATTATGAATAATATTTTTGTCATTAATTATAAGCTTTAAAAAAACTATTCAAATTGATACATCAATAACATTGAGTAATTAAATGATATTTCCAATAATTTTCCTTTTGATAAACCATATTGTTTCATTCCTGCTTTCTTTACTAAGTGCTTATATGATGATTCATGATTTATACACCATATATTCTTTTTGTTAATATTATTTGTTGGATAGTTATAAAGCATATCTGATTAACAAAGTTAATAAAAACACAATATTTTTCACATTATATATGTCTTGTCGTACAGTAGGAAATACATCCACTGAGATATAAATGCTAAGTTAATACGAATATATTTGAAAGAAAAAAAAAATTGGATTAAGCCAGGAAGCAGAGCTTGCATGTTTTGGGCCAAATAGAGGAGATGTTATATATACTTGGGTGAATGGGCCTAAATACAATCCAATCTCTTCGACTCCTTTCTATGAGGACTTTGTCTCTACATGTGAAATGAAGGGGGGCGTGAGGAATTAAATGTAATTATGTTAAATAATTAAATTATTTATGTATCGAACCAAAAAAACTAAAAAACAGTAGATTTAGGATTTCATTATTTCACTTGTTATTACAAACTTTATTCTCTAATCTATTAGTTGTAAAACAACAATCTGTAGTAACTGCCATAATAATATATATATATATATATATATTATTTAAATTCTATCTACTTTTATCCTTTTAGTTTCTAGTTAGGACCCATCATTGTAGCTCGTAATTATTTTGTCATTATTTTGTAGTCATCCATATGATATTTCTACGTTTAGCTTCCATATGATCATGGAGTATCGAATTGATACTTGATAATTTTATTGTTTACTTTATCGTATTAATTTAGTATAAGAAATGTTATGAAAATTAAAATAGTTTTCGATGTTTGGAATTAGATACTGATCGTATATTTACATATGTCAATTCTTACATCACACAACTTTAATGTTTAAAATTATTAAAAGTATATGTTTTAAAGATATATATTCAAAAAAAATTGTGGGATATAATATATACGCTACTTTTTAATTATAAAGTCAATTGTATTTTATTTTATTTATATTATAGTCTTAATTGTCCAAATTTTGTATCATTTTTTTTTATTAAACTTATATTATAAATTATCATTTCATATTTTATATTATTTTTGTATTATTACTTTTCTTATTTAAATTCATTAAGATTCAATGAGATATCTCAATTATTAATGTTTCATTATCATCTCATATAATTAAAAATTAAATGAGATAAGATAATATTTGTTTTAAAAATTAATAAAATATCTCCTAAATATTATTAATATCTTATATTAATTTACACCTCTATTTTTAATTAATAAATATTTTATTTTCATTTTTATACTATTATATATAAATGCCATTATATTATATATTTTATTCAATCAAATTAGTATTGAGCCTCGTTGTCCAGGATGCTTCTAATATTGGGCTCAAATTTGAAGGATTAGGTCCAATTTGTTTTTCAGTCCAGATTACAGAAATTCTTTGATACAAATGGGGCTGGGCCTTGGTTGCTTGGAAATGAGTGTTTCCTCACAAAGATTAAAAAAAAAAACTATTTTTTGAACCTTATATATAGATGTCTTTATAATGTTAAAGATGCCCGTAAATTCATATTTAACATATGCAATTTTTAGGATAACATGTAAATTTTTTTTTTCCTGGAATCGCAAAAGGCTCGGTAAGAATATGTTGTTCGGTAGATCCTGTCGAAACACTAGTGATAAAAGGCTTATATGAGGGGTCATTTATGTTATTTTAAAATATGAAAGAATATACTAAGGATAACTTTTTTTAATATATATATATCTCATAAACAAATTAACTAATGCACACTCTGTTACTGTTTATGTTAATCTTGGAACATAAACTTATGACCATAAAACATGGAGAGAAAAGTAGACACCAAATATAATCCATAAATCTACTCATTCATTTTTATTTTTCAAAAAATAAGCATCCAACATTCTTTCTTTCTTTCTTTTTTCCTCCATATGAAAATAATTTTAATAAATAATAAATAAATGTTTAAATACAAAAAAAAAGATAACTATATATCAAATCCTATCTGTTAACAATAAGACCAAAAGTAAAGGAGGTAAGTTGGTGACCCAATTAAGTGGTAACGATCGAGTTTTAGAATTACAAACAACCCAACTAGTTTTATTGACACTAAACCTTACAAGTTGTACTTGTACATCCCAAACATCTCCCATATTTCTCCATAAGTTAATTATTATGCTTGATAATTCGCGTTGGATAATTGAAACATCACTTATTAAGAAGTCAACTAGTAGCTTCGAATCACTATTTGATTAAAAGTTGGTGCAACCGTACTTATTGGCTAAGTTCAATGCACAAAGAGTTGCTAAACTTTCGATCTTCAATAATAAGTTGCTACATACAATGGAGTGTGAGTCAAATACAACATTTTCATTTTGATATATTCATAAAATCTTGATTCTATCTTATTTTGAATTTTCATTTCATGCAACTTCACAATTGATAGTGATATAAGTGTTGGTGGAAAAACCCAAAAAATTAGGGCATTATTTTGGTTTATGAGATCGAGGGTTTGGAACCTTCAAAATGACGGTTATCAAAGACGTGTAAAATGTGATATTCTTGAGAACCAATGATGGCTAGTATGTTGGTTTTGATTGGATCGAGTGGATTCTATTCAAAGACTTAAACAAATCTATGTCTTCAAATAAACCATAAGTGGTAAACCAAAAGAGATTGAGTATCTAGACCAAAAAATTCTTCCATCTTACTTATCTAAAATAGCAACCAACTTTTCATAAACTCAATAACTAAATGATAATGAATAGAGAAAGAGCTTAAAAACCAAACTCCATGTATCGATTGACATTATAAGAACATATATTGTAAGGATTTGACACCCTGTTCACAACATGGGCAAGTAAGATAGTTAATTATATTTATTTTGTAAAGTAATTCTCTTGTAACAAGATCATCTTCAACCAATTTTCACATGAAAACATAAAGCTTTGGAGGCACATGAATCCTCTAAATCCATCTTCTTACATTTTTATGTTTTAAGTAAGCAAAAGGCCTCGTAACTCCTCTTTCAAGTGCTTGGTACTGATATATCTTACGGTAACAACTTTTAATGCAAAAAAATTCATTAGTAAGGGGTGAACAAATAAACTTATCAACATTACCTAACCGTGAGGGGATTTGAATAATTTTGTCAATAACGTATGCTTGGAAAAGTTATTTAAGTGTAAGAAAGTTCTAACCATTGTTTGCATTATGAAGTAGATTAGAAAGAAACTGCATAAAATGGTTTGCATATATCATAACAAAAATATAATTAAGCAACCATTTATCTTTCCACGCTGTAATATGTCAATCATTCCCAACATGTCACTAATCATATCTAAATAAACTTCCATGAAATTATATCTTTCATACCTATGATGAAGTTTGTGTTGCCCGAACATCTTAGAAAGAGAAATTTATTAACAAAAATCTTACAAAACCTTGTTCATAATGCATTAGGAGTATGAAAGAACCGCCAAACCAATTTGTTAAGAAAGTAGAGTTGAAGGATTTCATATCTTTCATACCATTATCGCCTTCGTCTTTGTGTTTGGTCATTATTGAGAATGACATCCAATTAATACCTTTGTTATGGTCATCTTTATCCCATCAAAATTTGATCATTGATGAGGTTAACTACTGGCAGAAAGTAGATTGTAGTTTAAAGATTGGCATAATAAAAGAGGGATATGCTTGAATGATCGATTTCAATAGCACTTCTTTACCAGCCTGGGATAAGGATTGATATTTTCACCCTTCTAGGCATCATTACACAACTTTCAAAGTATAAGAGAAAAGCCTACACTTACTCCTCCTCCTAATTATTGGCAAGTCCAAGTAAGATTTAATTTGATTTGCTAGTAGAACATCTAGTTCTTTCTAGATTTGAAGCTGTAATTGTTAAGGGATATTAGTGGTAAAAATCAAAGAAGATTTAGCATCATTGATAAGTTGTCTCGATGCCGTAGTTTGAGATTATCCTTATTGCTGCTTTATACTCACCTGTAGAGAAAGCACAAAAATAATATGTATATGCATATAAAGTAAGATGATGTGATACAAATAAATAACTAGGGAGACGTTAGATATGAAAATATCAATAGAAACAGTATTCAAACCATAATAATAGTATTAAGAACTATAGCAACACTAACATTAGGTATAAAAACAAGGATATAATAAACATTTTAATAATAAAAATAACAATAACATTGATAATAATAAATGTACAAAAAATAAATAATATTAGTAGTAATGGAGGTTAGAAAAATATTAACAAAAATAATAATAAAAAAGATAATACAGACAATGACGAAAATAATATTTATAGTTATAACGCCAGGAGAAATTATGACCAAAAAAGAATAATAGTGAAAATAGTGAGATAATAATAATAATAATAATAATAGCATTAGTGGTATTAATATCAATTGTAATATTGGAAGATGTAAAAAAGTAACGACAGTAAATTATTGATAACAATAATTGTGATAATTAGTGAAAATAAAAATAGTTGCAATGATAATAATAATAAAGTTGCTAGTAATGAGAATAAATAATGAGTAATATTAACAATAAGAAACTTATTAAAGCAAAATAATAATAATATTTGTACTAATTGTAATATTAATCATGTTAAAAAAATAATAACGTAGAAATAATAATAGTAATGGTTATTATAATTGAAGAAAAAGAAATATTAGTAGTAATGATTATTATAGTAGAAACTAGAAAGAATAATAACAATAATAATAATGGTAGTGAAAATAGCAAAAATAGTAATAATTTGAATAAAAGCACAATATTAATAAGTGGAAGAATGATAACTTATATAATAATAATAATAATAATAATAATAATAATAGACAATGTAATTATAATCCGAGTTATGATAATAATAAAATATTAAATTTAGAAATAATAATAGCGGTATATAGTAAAAAATGATGATGAAAGAAATAACATGGTAATGATTTTTATCTTTGAACCTTGAATTTTTATCCTAATACACTACAACGTGAACGTTAGCACTCATTCATTTTAAATTAATAAAACTAGTACAAGTGCTTTTAAATTTCACAATTTTTAAAATTATTTTGGTATCAACATAAACAACTTGATCCAAACAATTACTACTTTATTTAAAAACTATTTTTTTTTTCTTCTATAACATAAGACATGAAATGTAAAAGACATATGTTTAGGTCCTTAACCACCTGGTTACGTTAATACGAATAAGTGCATAAGAATTCCCATCCCAGCACAATCTTACTATAACGGTTAGGAATGGGAGGATGGAGATAATTTTTTATATAATTTTTCTTAAAATTAAAGTAATAAATATATATCTGAAACGATATGAAAATTATGGTAGTTTGAAAAAAGGGTTGTTATTTCTGAGTAATAGAACAAGACAAATAATAAATAATGTTTGAAATTAAATCGAATTTTTATAAATTTATTAAAAAAAATTAATATAAAATTAATAAATCAAAGACGTAGATGATTTGATGGTATTAAGAATTAACGTATGGGTAATATATTCAATGTTTGAATCTATGAAAATTAAATTTTTTATCAATTTAATAAATATTCTATATATAAGATACGTACAATTAGAGATTAAAATGTTCATTCTTAATAATAGGATAAAATTTGTTCCAATTAAACATCAAATTTCACAACAAAAATGATATGATAAATAATATTGTGTTAAATTTAACATGATAGTATTTATTTGACGTGATATTGTTGTATTATTTTAATAAAATAAGTATATAATGTAAAATTAGTAAAAAGAATAAAATAATTATTATATTTTATAAATAAATATATTTTTTAGCATATTATTTGGTGTTATAAGTTGAGAATAATTGAAACAAAATGGTGTCAAAGGGCCGGAGTTGATCTAAAAATGTCATATAATGCTATATTCACGAATAGATACTCCAACATTATTTGTGAAAAATAATGAGAAAGGGGCATATTTGTAGGGTTCATATTTTGTGGTTACTCATGTTAGATATTTAATAGTTATTGTTTGACAAGTTCTTCTGTAGTACTTAATTAGTGTCATGATTCTTAAAAATATATTATTTTTGTCAAAAATTATCAATAACTACTAGTCTTTTAAAGAAACTTATAAACTTTCCTAAAGGACATTTTTTTTGTGTTTTAATAGTTTCTCGCCTTAGAAGACAAAAAATAGTATTCAATTTCGTCGTTTTTTTTTCTAACTAAAGATGAGAGATAAAATCAGTATTTCATGTTACTACTGCCAAAAAAAAACTCTTAAATCTTTAATTGAAGAAGAAATAGCAAGAATGGTTTTTGTTTCATGTTTTCTTAGACATGAAACTGTTAAAATTCTAACAATTAATGCTCTTTATAACACCCGAATTTTTTTAGGGAAAAAAAATTAGCAATTAGTTTTTTTTTTAATAACAAATGATGCATTTTAGATCAATTTTGGTATTAGTATGTAAATAACTTAAAAAATATATCAAATATTTAATTACAAAATATATACCATGATACTAATAACATAATAAGTTAAAAATCAATACTAACTTAATAAACGAAGTTCTTGAAAGATATAAAAAAATAAATAAAATGATTAAAGGATGAATAAATATAGTGATTGAAGGATGTAGAAAAAAGAAGCGTGTATATAATATTTGTGGGGTTAAAATTATTTATTAGTTTTATATTTATATTGTGTATATTATATTGTAAAAATTATAAATAATTTACCTTATATTTGATTTAATCATCTTATTAAAAGTAAATAAATTTTTGTATTCTTAATTTGATTACGAATATTTTAAATTTTAAATTTCTTTTTATTACGGATATAATATAAGTAATTATCTACTAATAATTTGGATATTCAACTATCAAGAATTAATTGAAGCCAACGACAGTATGTGACAGCATGGAGGCTACTTACTTGAATATCTTAAATTTCTGGAGTTCAAATCTTGATTATAAACGCGTGAATTTCAATTGTGTAAAAAAATTCTAACAATTTGTTAGCGAAGACTGAGTGCTTTTTCCTTGTGTTTGTTGATCATGTGCAGGTAGGGGTGTCCCTTTTTATTTGAAAATTACCCAATTGATTGAATTTAAAATTAAACCGAGTTTACGCTTTTTATTTATAAGTTGTTTTGTTCCATGTATGTTTAAAAAATTTAAAAATAGACTTAATCAAATTAATTGATTAATTGGGTGTTTTAATTTTACAAAATTGATAAAAATAAAACTAAGATACATATATTATATACATATTTTAATTTTATTATAATTAATATTTTATTTTTTATTTTTAAAAAATTATACTTTTTATTATAAGTTAATAGATCTGAGCAAACATTTAATTCCATAAAAAAAGAGTTATATTATGAATTAGTTTTTGATAAATAAAAAAAATTATAGATCAAAATTATCAAATTATCCTCGTTTTTATTATGGGTTGATAGTTAAATATAAATATTTGGTTCTTATATAGAGAATAGTTATTTACGAATTATGTTATATATTGTTCCTTATCAAAAATTGTAAAAGCCCCACGCTTGCATAGAATCTAAGATGGCCATTGACGCTATAACAAAGTTCTCCTTCACCATTTGTAAACATCCCAAAAATTTCAGGAATCTTCCTCAGAAATGAATTTGACAATTTCAATTTGCTTCAATTACTCAGTAATTTTGGTGTTCATTCATTTGAGATAAGTAGGTTTCATTAACGACGCTCGGCGAAATAGGTGAACGCTTATACCGAACCTCGTTAAATTTCCACGTTATTATTTTCCGCTTTAATATTTCTTTTTCAATATCCGCTTTTAGTTTATTTTAGCATTATATTTCCAATAAAGATTATTTTGTTTTGTTTGGCACAGCTTCTATTCATTTAAATCATGTCAATAAGAATCATTTTTAAAATAAGTGAAAATATACTCGATTTTCCCAACAATTGAGTATCGCAGGCCGAAGGCGTTTTCTACCCAGCATTTGCTTTGTATTCTCGCTTTGTTCGCTATCTAATATATGGGCCAATAGTCGTCAGTAATTTGAAGAAATGGCGAAGAAAAATTTCTTTCAAACAAAGGCCACCATCCACGCCGTCCAACTACGCGATGAATGCAAGGTTCGAGCAGTAAGTTTGATGGAATCACCATTTCATTATTCGCAAGGCGAAGTTTTAGACGCGTGTTTGAACAAGGTCCAGACATCGCCATCAAGAGAAACCGTATGTAGTAGATGAAGAGTTGGGAAAAATATCAACCGATCGTACGATGGTACAATCCGCTCGTCTCAAGAGAACAAGTACGCTGCTCACGGGCGAGACATCCGCAAGTAAGTCATGGAAGGCGTCGAGTAACAAGTTCACGAAGAATGGACAAAATCTAGCCATTCAGCAAGGTTGTTCCGCTTGAATACCTTCCAGTACTACAATAAATGACCACATTATCGCTTTAATCAATTAGTAGCATATTTGTTAAATATGGATGAAACTTTTAAAGATGAAGATTTAGCTTGATGTTGTTGCCTCCCTTCCCGATGAAGCCTGATCATCTTATTACGAGCTTACTCACTCGGGAAGGATAAAGTATCTTTGAGAAGTTTCAGGCCGCTTTGTATAGTTATGAAATTAGAAAGAAAGATAAAAGAGAAAGTACGAAGAAGAAGAGAGAGGCATTCTCTCAGAAGAGACGTCCGTAAACACAATATAAAGGAAGCGAGATAGATCTCTATCAAAAGGAAGACTTTGTAAAGCATGAATGTGCCTTTGTCAGCGAGAAAGGCCATTGGAAGAAAAATTGTCCTAAGTCGCAAAAGAAAGGAAAAGTCAGGTAACTGATGCATTGTAGTCGAAAAGCAATCTCGATTCGTATGTTGCATTGTTTGTTCGTCAACATCATCTCATCCCCGCGATTGGATTTTTGATTCAAAGATGTACTTTCCATATGTCTCCTAACAATGAATGGTTCTTTCACTTTTGGAAGAACTAGACGGTGAGCTTGTTTTCTACGGGTAATGATTATCCATGCAAAGTTTTCGAACCAGACAATTGCTTCAAGTTAATCAAGATGGTTCAACCAGGGTCTCTGACAGTATGTTCATTATGTTCCGTATATGAAGAATCTCATTGCCGTGGCAATCTTAGAATCAAAAGTGCTTCACCGCGACCATACAAACTGGCATCAAGGTTACTCGAGCACTTACGGCGATGAAAGGTGTTCTAAGAATAACCCGTACTACTACCTTGGTTACGTTATCGTGGACAAAGACGAGCAGCTCAGATGAAGAAAGAGATTTAGAAACTACCAAGTCAGGGCATACAAGTCAGACACGCTAGTTAAGGAAAAGCTTTACGATTCTAGTAAAGCAAGGCCCGTTAAAAAGTGCGAGAACCCAAGTTGGAATTCTGGCGAGTATCATGGTATCGGGGAAGTAGAAAAAGAGTAAGCTTTGGCACTCGCTTCTTCATAATACAAAGCGGCATTTTGATTACATCCATACCGATGTACGGGGCCAACAAGAACTCCATCCATGTTGGCAAACATTATTATGTCACTTTCGTCACGACTTCTCCGTAAGAAATTGGTGTATCTCGCGAAGAAAAAGGATGAAGTGTTAGGTATTTTTCTCAAGTGAAAAAGATAATCGAGACTCAGACCGGTAAAAAGATCGCCGCCTGGAAGTTCGATAATGGCAATCGAGTACACAAATGATCCATTTATGAAAGTTTCAGGAAGAAGAAGTGGATAAGGCGACACTTCACTATTCAAAAACACCACAACAAAACGGGAGTTACGTAACGCATGAACCGGACTTTGGCTGAAAAGGTTCGTGTACGTTGTCAAACGCCGTTTAGGCAAGCAAGATTGGGCCGTAGGGTTGTAACATACGCATGTCATCTCATCAACTGCCTACCATCGCTTCACTAAGACAAAACGCCACGGAGGTAATGGGTCTGAAACTCATAGAGATTACGATTTCTTACACGTGCTCGTTCAATTGCATACTACCATGTAATGTAATCGAAGTCGGGACCCAAGAGCCAAGAAAGCCATTTTTTTTATCCCTTCTGGTTTTAAGTGATATCGACTACGCAGTTTTGAAACGAAAAAAGATAATCTTTAGCAGTAGATGTTAACTTTGATGAATCTCGCATTGTCGAGAAAGGTAACTAAGAAGATTGATGGCACTTTTGTAGAGCATGAGCAAACTCCGAAACAAGGAGTTTGAAAGCAAAATTGTTAATCCAAGTAGCGAAGATAAGACAGTCCGATCCTCCATTGAGCGTAAGATGAATCGATACGAAGAGGTTTCACCCAAGTTAACCTCCACAAAGAATAAGAAGAAACCGCAATTGATAGCCACGACGACAAAATGTCAAGGTACCCTCCGTCCGATACAAGGATTTTGGAAGACCTCACCGCTCGCTTTTAAGCCATACGCTGGGTGCACTTTCACAGGTATTAGATGACGTTCCTTCCATATATAAAGAAGCAATCGAAACCTTGAAGTTGAAAGATGGAAGGAAGCTACGGATGAAGAACTTTTGTCCCTTCGTAAGAATAAAACATGGAAGCGACACAACTACCTAAAGGCAAGAAGGAAATTGGATGCAAATGGTGTATGCAAAGAAAGATGGATTTCCTAACAAAGATGGTATTCGCTACAAGGCAAGGTTTGGCTGCCAAGGCTACGCTCGGGCGAGGGAATCGATTATAATTATATTTTCTCCGCTGTAAAACATTCTTCCATTAGAATTTTTGTTGGCATCTGCTGTATAATTTGATTTGGAACTAGTTCAACTTGGTGAAAACCGTTTTCTACACTATGGACTTAGAAGAGTAAATCTATATGTCTCAAATGTATGGTTTATTGTCATTGCAAAGAGAATTTGGCTCAGGTGAACAAATCATTGTACGATTGAAGCAATCTCCAAGGCATCGTACAAACGATTGATCGCATGTGGCAACAAAAGTATACCGTAAGCACACATGATCATCAGGTGTATTTTCGCAAGCTACAAACGAGACTTTCGTCCTATCTCTCCTATCAGATGTCCGATGATATTGATCAGATCAAGAGTCAAATAGAAATTGAAAAGTCAAGGCTCAACTAAGTCGAGTTCGAGATGAAAGATCGTGGAGAAGCTGCAAGAAGATTCTCAGATGGAGATAAGTAGAGACAGTGAAGAAGGAGTTTAGCTGACCCATAAATAATATTTGTCGGATACTACAACGCTTTTGGTACGAATAAACAGACAAAACCCTGTAAGTACTCCGCTAGTTCCTCAATTCAAGCTGTGCTCAATTATTTCCTCGTAATGACGCAGTAACGAGAATATATGGCAAAAGTACCATATGCAAATGCAAATTGGTAGCTGATGCATAGCGTACATAAGACTCACATTTCACATGGCCGAAGGCTGCAGGCAGTACATGTAATGATCCTGGTAGCATACATTGGTCAGAATGGATTCTACTGATATTATAAATAATCGTAAACGTTGGTTTAGTATTTCAAATAGGATAATACCACGGGTCAACGCTACGGATATCGGTGGATTCGACTACGCAGAGATTTAGATCAGTCATTCTGGCCAACTACCTATGGTTTACTTCGCTAGAAGACACCACTTGAAGTCTACCTTGCAAATCTACGCTGTTTGCCTACTACTAGGCAGAGAGTATACGGCTAAGGTTACCACAGTAGGCGAAGCTATTTGTTAAGCAGGTTTGCTTCAAGACTGTGAGTTGGTCAAAAACATATTAAGCGGATACCAGATAGTTGCTATTCATTTAGCAAAGAACCAAGTCACTACGCACGACAAAGCACATCGACGTTCGTTATCATTTCGTGCAGAGATTATCAAGTTAATAAGGAGTACTAGTTCAAGATTAGTACGATAAAAATCCCAGATAGAGCATTTAATTCCAGGTAGACAAAGAATCAAGTTCAAACATCATTCTGACTCGATTAACATCCTACAATCAATTATACCGGCGTCAGTTGATTCTAAAGAATCGGGAGCAAATCATTTAAAAACCACTAAGTCGCTAAAAGTGAGATTTGTTATATATCGCTTCCCAATGGTAAAATTAAAAGTCCCACATCGGCGCAGAACGTAAGACACACGGATTTCGCTATAAATAAAGTTCTCCTTCACCATTCAGAATCTTCCTCGCTAGAAGCAGAATTTGACAATTTCAATTTTGCCCAATTACTTGTAATTTTTAAGTTCATTCATTCTGAGATAAGTAGAGGTGGCCAACGACGCCCGACACCTATGTAACATTTATACCGAACCTCAAGTAAATTTCGTTGTTACATTATTTTTCTCGCTTTAATATTTCGCTTTCAATATCTCGTTTTTGGCTTTATTTTAAAGATTATATTTCCAATACAAGATTATTTTCGTCCTACTAGCTTATATTCATTTAAATCATAAGTTAATAGTAACTACTTAAAATAGAGAAAATATACCCGATTTTCCCAACAAATTAAGATGCATATTTTAAATTTATTATATTTATAATACCTGTACATATATTATAATTAATATTATAATTTTTATTTTTTAAAAATTATAATTTTTATTATAGGTTAATTGATACGAGTAAAAATTTAATTCCCATAAAAAAAGTTATATTATGAATTAGTTTTTGATAAAAAAAATTATAGATAAAAATTACCAAATTAACCTCTCTCAGATCAAACATAGAGGTTAGTTTGAAAGGCCATTTTTTGAAAAGTAGCAATTATGCTAAGTTTTTAATATTTTCAAAACCACGAAGTTAAGATTACCATAAAGTATCATAATAATCAACCAATTGACAACGCTCACCCCTACATGCAAGTACTAATTATATGCTATGGATGGTCAAAGTCCTTTTGTTTATGATGTGCATTGTGGTCCAAGATTATTGATGGTCAAAGTCCTTTTGTTTATGATGTGCATTGTGGTCCAAGATTATTGAGTAAGTTTTACAACATGCTTAGTATATAATATCGTATAATTATATTTTATTAAATTTATTATAATTATTTTGTATTAGTCATAATTTGTATAACATAATTAAATATTGATAGTAAAATTTTAATAAAATTAATTATATTTAAAATAATATTTAATTTATTTTATGTAAGTTTTTTTATCTATTAAATTAATTTTATTATAAAAATTTATTTAAATTAATATTTAATTTATTTTTATATTTTTCTTATATTTTAAAAAAATTATTTTCATTTTAAGATAAAAGAAAAAAATTTATAATTAAAATTTTAGATAAATTAAGTAAAATATTTATGAATTTTAAACTCACACTTACTATTATTTAAATTAAATTTATATATAACTATATAATTTTTATTTTATACAATATAGTTTCACTTTTATAGGTAATCATATAAAGATAAAAAAAATTATACAACCATGATATTTTGTAATAAAGTGACTTATATTTAGATTGTTTAGGTCATGTTTATTATACGATATTAAAGGTCTTGAATATAAAGTTTTGATATAATCATACGTTTAGTTGTGAAATCAAATTGTAACATATAGTATAAAAATAATATGATATATAGAAACTTAATACGATTAAGAAATATAGGTCTAAATTGTACTAAATATTTAATTTAATACATTTGAATTTTTAATTATAAAATTATATGTTTTTATTTTTTATTCTATCTCAAATTAAAAATAATATTTTTATTTTAAAATATAAAATAAAATAAATATTAATTTAAATACATTTTATATTAAAAAATTTATAACTAAATTTATTTAATTATATTATATAATTTATCATTAAATATTATATAATTTTATTTAAAATAATTATATTTAATCTGTACTATATTTTAATATAAACATGCCGTTAATATGCTGATGTTAGGCGCATCCGTGGTGTAGTGCAGTCAGGTGTTGTACAGGTGTAGGGCAGTCACAGGAAATTACAGCTTGTATTTTCATAGTTCTTTGTTTGACCGACTCGACCTATGTCATTAATTATCAATTTAACAAGTTAAATATAATTTTATTAAATATAATTATATGATAATTAATTTATATAATATTTAATGATAAATTGTATAATATAATTAATTATAAATATTTTAATAAATTGATTTTTATTATAAAATTTATTACATTCAATATTTAATTTTTTTTTATTTTTGTTAAGTTTTAAAATAAAAGAAAAAAATCAAGACACAACATATTATATTAAGTGTATAATATATTTTAAATATGTATTAAATTTTTATATAATTATATTATTTTTATATTATACGATATAATTTAATTTTATAACCAAATATATATATTATAATTATCTTTAATATTGTGTAAAAAATATTAAAGTAATAAAGTTTCTTACTGGTTTTTATATACCTCCGTATTCAACTAATTAATTTGATGGTATACAATTAAATCATAAAGTTTTCTTTGCAATCTTTGATTTCTGTTTCTTCGTCTCTTTTTCTTCTGTTTTCTTCTTGTTATTTTCACAATTGAATTGAATAGAAATTACGAGAAGACTTATCCGTATTTAGTTTTGATCAACAACACCGTCCCCTCCATTAAATATATTGTTGGGAGCCGTCCTAATTTCATGTGATCCATTTTCATGGACAGCCTTTTTTTTTAATATTATATGCTTATATATAAAAAAATATATATATATGAGTACTGATATATAATTAATTAATTATGTGATCCAATACAGCAATTTAATTATAATATCTGAGTGCTACACAAAAAGCTTATTATCTCAAGTTCTTGGATCTAGTGATTTACGTCGTATTTGTTTAAAGGGTAGTACTATTTCTTTATATTAGTTTTTATAACCATGATACGTTATTAAATTTGAAACTCATAATTATTAATAATTTATTTTTAAATAGAGATGGGATAAGAATGGATTTTTTTAGTGTTTTTATTGTTTTAATGAACGTATACAGGTGTCAACCCACTCATTTGAGGCTACGTAGTAACTAGTACAAATTATAAGACGTAGGTTGGATCTGAGGCCTTCCCTTGCCTTCCGGCATATGGTAAGGTTACATCTAGGAATGTGCACGGGACGATCGGGGACAGTTTTTGATATAATCGTCCCTGAATTGAATTTTAAAACCTATAACTGAAACCGCTCGAAAACCGTTACGGTTCGGAAACGGTTTTTTACCCGCGGATAACGATTCGGGACGGTTATGAAAAAAACCAAAAAAAAAAAAAAACGAAATATATATAATTAATTTTTTATTTATAATTTAATATATAATTTAATTAATTAAATCTAATTAATTTTGGGTACGGACGGGTACGATTTTTAGTATAACCGTAACCGTTGTTTCATATTCGGTTTTTCCCTGAAACCGTCCCCGTCCCCAAAATTCACCGGTTAAAAACCGAACCGTCGGTTCGGATAACCGAATCCGCGGTTTTTTTACCCATCCCTAATTACATCTACCAATTTCACGGTTACATTCTTTATTAACCAAAAGTTATATACAACGATCCACCAGCGGTTGCTATATATTATAATTAAATGACTACAAATTTTAGTATGAATTATATTTTATTTTCGTATCATATAAAAATATTTATTTTATTATAATTATAATTATAATTATTTAACAATAAAAATATGTATTTTTAAAATTATATTTATGAACATAATATATAGATAATGATACAATTATATCTAAATTTAGATATATTTTTGTCGTTATCCATACGTTTTTGACATAATTATAATAAAATAAACGTTTTTTATACTTTTCTAAATTATTATAATAGTAAAGTTTTTAATAAAAATAAAAATAATAACTTTAAAACTTATAACCATAAAAATAATATTTTTTATTTTTATTTCATATATTCTTACTGTTAAAATTTTGTTGATGAATAATTTTATTTTAAACATCATTCAATTAAATACCTTTTAAATTAACTATAATTACTTATGTGTTGAATATTATCAATTAAATTTTATTTAATATAATTATCGTATATTTTTATTGTTATAAATTTTTAAATAATTATTTTTTAAAAAAATTTACTATTAAAATAAAAAAAATTATTTCGGTCACAGAATTTATTACTTTCGAAATAACAATTCCATAATTTTAGTTTTATGATACCTTAATAGTGTTAGGGCGTACAGTTGTTAAAGCAAACGGCCGACAGACATGTTTTAATAAATGGTTAAGTTAGTTCTTTGTTTCACATAATCAATATTTCGTGTTCCATACATGGAGTTGTGTGCATGATTAACTAGTCCGGCCGATTTTCTCTTCTTCTTCTTCTTCTTTTAATCCTGCAAAAAAAAAAAAAATTAATTATTCACTTGATTAGTGTAAAGTGAAAAATTATTTATTGTTACTTTCAGTATTAATTGTTTACATAGTATTTTTAACTTTTTTAATATTTTTATTTTTAAGAAGTGTTTAATTAGTTTCAATTTTTTAAAAAAATAGTTAAATAAATTAAAATCATGATTTTTTATTTAAATAAATTATAATAATGTATATAAAAGATACCCGATCTCCTTTTTCAAGAGTATTTATTGAATTTTTATAATTTTGACATTAAATGAATTTATAATATCTTTAAATTTATACATTTTTAAGAGTATTTATTGAATTTTAATAATTTTTACATTAAATGAAGCTATAGTATCTTTAAATTTATTCATTTTTAAATTAATTTTTTTTTCTTTGTACATAAAAATATATTTTAAATATTTTACTATGTATAAATATTTTTTTCAAATTTTTTATTTATTATAACTTAAAATTATTAAGTTAGTATTATTTAATTAGGCATATTTTTAATAAATATATTATATAATACTTAATTTTGACATTATGTTAATTAAATTAATTTAAATATTTTTATTAAATTATGTGACTTAATTAACTAAATTATAATTATAGAGTTCAAATATATATTTTTATAATAATTATGAAATCAAACCAATCTTCAAATTTGCCTTTTATCAAATTATAAACAATTTAATTGTTATCAAGTACGATTATCTTATTTTAAAATAATATATAATTCTTTTATTTATTTATTTTGATTTTGAATGTATGTCGAGAATCTTTTATACTCTTAAAATACTTACTTTTTAAGGAAAACACTTAAAGTACAACAATTTTATATAATCATTTACCACATAATGTTTTCTTTGTATCAAATCAAATATCAAAAATGAAGTGGCCAACCCAATAATCTTTTTTAAAATCACGAGAATAAATAATTTTATTTATAATTATTATATAATTGTAAATCCTAGCATATAAGTCGATCTTTTATTTGATAAAAACATGACAAATAAAGGAATTAGTCAAAATATATAAAGATTTAAACTTTTCTCAATCACCTTAATTTTTATTTATTTATCAAATCAGCTAATTACTGATAAAAATAATAATTAAAAAATATTTCAATAATAATAATAATTAATTGAAATAAAAATTATTAAAAGTAATAAAACAATTTTTTTTATATAATATTAACAGTTAAAAGAATATTTATCGAAAATTTATTAACTTAATAGTAAAAAAGACTTGTGACTCATAATAAGATTTATTTATTTTTATTTTAAATTTTGAACTATAATTAATATCGTTTCATTTAAAAAATAAGATTAAAATATGATTTATAAATTCGAGTAGCTAATTTCCTAAAAATAATCCCTCACCTCAAGGGTTGTATTGCTTTAAAGAATTAAGAGACTGGGCTTCTACTGTTTTATGACGGAAAATGGTCAGGTAAGTTCTTTATTTAGGTTTAGGGACTGTTTAATGCCTATATCTAGAAAATAGTATTTTTTTTAAATTATTTGCGAAAAAAATATCAAAATAATTTTTTATCTAATTTTTTATTAAATATAATAAAATAATATATATATATATAGGGAGAGACACATTAATGTAATTTTTAATTAAAAAATTATTCAAATTTTTTAACAAATTTTTTCTAACAAACTTAAATGATTTTTTTATTATTTAATGTATAACTTTTGATATTAGATAAAATTTAAAATTTTATTGAAAATTTTGTATAAGTTTTAAAGAAAATATTTGTTAAAAAATTTAAGTAAATTTTAATTAAATATACTTTTTTTTACGTATATATCTATCGAAAAATATATATATATGTATATATATATATATATGATATGCATACTACTCTATTATATTTAATAAAAAATTAAATTTATATTGAAACATTTTTTATAAACAAATTAATTTAAATAATTTTATTTTTTAAATATATCTTATTTAAACTAAGATAATAAAAATATATTTGGTTTAAAGGAATGGATTATACTCTTCACCCAATTATCAATGGTACCACGAAATTTTAGTTATTTTATTTTTATAAATTGAATATATTAATTATATTTTTTAAATTGATGTAATTTATTGATTTACTATTGCATTTTAGTTTTAAATAATTCAATTATTTATTATCAATTTTGATTTCTTTTGAATATTTTTTTGTATTAAAAAACAAATTTAATTTAATTGAATTTTACTACCCGGAGTCGTTAGATATTTGAAGAGAAAAACTCTTAAAAATATTTTAACGAAATAAAAATATTAAAATCACCGTGATTATCAATTGACGTAAAATGAATAAAGTATCAATAAATATATTAACAAGATAATTAAAGTATATTAATTTAAATTAAGTTGATAAATATATCTAGTTTATAAAAATAAATTGATATAAAATACATTTTATTCTTGTTTGTTATGTAATTAAACCCTTTTTAAGTATAAATTTGAAATGCAAATTATACCTATACTTAATATTTTAATTTTGTTAGTTTAACATCATTGTATTAATAATTATTTTGTATATAATAATATCAAATATTTATAATTAAAATATTTATTTTTTAGTAAAATTATTTTTAATCAAAATTTCTAATTCAACTCTAAAATTAAAAAAAATTAAAAAAAAGATAACGGACATTAGGGAAAAGTAGGGATGGGTATTTTATAAAAAAATCTACAAGTTTTCCCTGAAACTAAATATAACTTATTATATGTGAGGCAGTAATGATTAATGCAATTTAACATATATTAATAGCATATTTTTTATATTCAAATAATTATGCAGTAAAATATACTTTTAATAATAAAAAATAAAAATTTAAATAATTAGCTTTTTTATTCGTACTTATATAAATTTTATTACTTAAAGCACGTGGTAAATAGTTAAATAATAAAAAATAACATAAATATTTTAAATAATTAGGTATAACTTGTTTTACTTTTTATATTTTTAAATTTTAAAATTAATTAATTTTTAATAAATATTAAAAAATAATAATCATAATTAAATGTAAAAAAATTATTATTAATTTATAGGAAAAAATTATTAACTGAAATTTTCCAAAATCAATAAAAATATTTATAATTGTTATGCTTGATATTTTAATTTTGTTAGTTTAACTATCATTGTATTAATAATTATTTTATATATAATAATATTAAATCTTTATAATTAAAATATATATTTTTTAATCAAAATTTTATAATTCAGCTCTAAAATTATAAAAAATTAAAAAAATATATTGTACATCGGAGAAAAGTAGGGATGATTATTTTATTTATCGATAACTTTAAATGTAATTATTTGAAAAAATTCAACAATTTTTTCTTGAAATTAAATATAATTGAGTATACGTGAGGCGTTGATGGTTAATGCAATTTCGAACATATATTGATAACATATTTTTTATATTTATATAATTATGTAGTAAAAGATATTTTTAATAATAAAAAAAAGTTTGAATAATTATATTTTATTTGTACTTTTATATATTTATTATTTAATACATGTGGTAAATAGTTAAATAATAAAAAATAATATAAATATTTTAAATAATTTGGTAGAACTTGTATTATTTTTATCTTTTTAATTTTTGAAACTAAGTAATTTTTAATAAATATTAAAAAATAATAATGATAAATAAATTATAGAGAAATTATTATTAATTTATAGCCAAAGATTATTAAATGAAATTTTTCAAAACCACTAAAAATATTTATAATTATTAGCATAATTAATTTTGAGAATCGACAAGGAATTAAAGACTTTGTCTGATAATAATATAAAATTAATTTATGAAGTAGGTTAATTTACTCTCGTTACTTTCATAATTTTTTATTATTTAAATTAAAAATATTATACATTAGGGTTTTAGTTATTGTTTTCATCTCTACCATCGAAAATTATTATCCTTTTATATCAATTTTTGATTATTCATACTTTTATATCAAATTTTATGTTTAATCACTCCGTTGAGAATAAAATGATTCATCGTTATTCTTAAAATAAATAAAAACGTCAATAATATTCTTTGATAAGGACATAATAGATAAAATCATGTTATTTATATTCTAAATTGTAATATTTATTTCTATAAAAGGTTTATTTGGTTTTTTTTTTCTTTTAAGATTTTCTTACTAGAACTTTTTTATTTAGTATTTATGTTATCTCTTATCGATAGCTATTTTACTAATTTTTAGACTCTTAGTTATATTTTAATGAATCAACATAATAAATATATTTGTTTTTATTTTTATTCATAATTTTTTTTCATCTATATCACCAATAAATAACATTTATAATTGGTGATTTATTTATTTTATTATTATAATTAAAGTTCATAAATATAACATTTTAATTTATGAAGTAATGAACATTGTTGATACTATTATAAATAACTTCTTACTATTGATGCTTTTAGTGATAAATTTAAAAATCGAGAAAATCTATTTTGAGTGTGTTTGCAATTTGTTATCAAAGCAAGGATATATATCTACAAAATACTAAAAAAAAATAAAAAAGCATAATATTATTTGTTAGATTAGAAAAAAATCAACTGAATATCGAAAACAAAAGAAGGTATCTCGTCTTATAAATTATTCTTTTGAAATTATAGAAAAGAAACATGTTGGTGATTTTTGGACTCTTGAATTAAGAAATGGGTTATATAATCATCGATCTTCAAGTGACATGTCAAGTCATCTTTCATGTTATCACTTATCTGAAGAAAAAAAAATCATAAATATTAAAAAATTGTAGAAATCTTGAATACCATTATGTCAAATTCTTTCCTCTCTTCTTCAAACGATTTTAATGCTTCGAGCATTATTTAATACTATTTACAACATGAAGCAAAAGATTAATAAAAAAAATTTGTACGATGGTACTGTTATTCCAAAATTATAAAAGCATAAGGAAAGCGCTTTTATTCCTTGATGAAGTTTTTCTAAACTATTGAATTAATAATGTTTAATTGATTTATTGTTGTATTATTATTTTGTTTATTTTTTTTTTAAAACAAACATGATTAGTACTTTTTTTATTTATAGATTGTATATGGAATTTTATTTTAAGAGAAAGAGATTGAAAATAAACTAAGAAAATTCTTACATGACTTAAGGAATTTTTTTTTTACTTTAATTTATCATTCTTTATAAAACAAAATGAATAACATATATTAAAACAAATCATAAATATTATAAAAATAAAGTAAGTAGAGATCATTTATAGAGTAGGACTCATTCTAAAATTTAACATTTTTTATCAAAATATATTAACGTTTATATTATCAAAATATAATAATAATATTTTCTAAATTTTAACATAGTAATTAGAAAATGAATTATTATTGATGAAAAAATTATTTATAGATTAATTATATGGAAAATGTGATACTTTTATTTACAAAGAGAGTAAAAAAAAATAGCAAAAAAAAATAAAATAAAAGTTAAGTTAATTGCAAAATTTTAAAAAAATAGTAAAAGTTAGAGAAAATTTATATTTAAAGAAGGTATATAATTTATTTAAAATGTAAGAAATTTATATAAAATAATAAATTATTTATAAGTTAGAAAATATATTAAGACGTTGTTTTTGGCTTATTTAATTCTGTAATTTTTATTAAAGATAAATTAGTCAAATTTTTAAATTAATTTTATAATATCTTTTAACAAAACTTTTAATTTCTTAAAAATATTTTTCCCTTATTTTCGTCCTTCTCAACCTAATTTCATTCATAAAAGATAATTACCAACTCTAACTCATCTTACACAAAATTTTAACCATTGGTGTTAAAATCAAAATTTCTACACAAAAAAATTTCTTTTTACAAGTCAACTTGATTACCCAGCTTTTTTGAGTCTTATTGACCTCCTCAATTCAAGGGCGGTTTGTCTCCCCCATATCTATTTGTTCTTTTTGTTTATAGAGGAAGACCTCAAAACCGTATCTAACAAATCCCGATTAATATGTCCTAATTAATCAATATTAACATTTTAATTATTTATTTATTTATTTTAATACTCTAATTTATTTTTCAATTCCCAATAATGCTTTCCCAATATTAAATTGATTGACAGCCTAGCATTGAATTTAAGTTATCTGTTTGTGGTTCAACTAGATTTATGTTATAGTTATTTTTAATTATATTAAATATTATCATTTTAAATTAATATTTATTATTTATCACATAATTATAATATTAATATAAACATTTATGTTTTAATATAAGGTTTATGATCACTTATTGAATATGTTTAAATAACAACTGGTATACATTCCAGATCCGACACTTTCATTAGACGTTTTACTTATTCTTATTCTTTATTATATATATATATATATATATATTTTATTTTTTGCGTTCAATTCAATAAATATTTAACTAAAATAAATAAATTAATAAGTTGAAAAAGAGAATTAAAAACAGCAAACGTCAACGAAGGTATTGATTTTTGGTTAATAAAAATGTTCAAATTTCATATCTTTAAAAATATGGGTACAGTAATTACTGACTCCAACCTTGAGGAAAAAAAATTATAAATAAACCAGCTGAAAGGTAAATTATAAAATTGATTTTTTTCCTTTTCAAAAATAATGATATCTCTCTCTCAGTTTCATGAGATTTTATCATTGTCTCACTCCCTCGATAATAAGTTACCTGATTATCATTATTAAAAGTAATAAAAATAATATTTTTTAAATTTGTACTCATAAAAATAGTATTATTATGTCTATCTTATATTTTTATTATTAAAAAAAGTTTATTAAATTATTTTATTTTAAATTTCAATCAATTAAATATCGTTAAATATTATTAAAGCATTATTTTTATTGTTATTTTTAAGTCTCACAATGGTTAAGAGTAAAAGCGATAGTCTTTTATAAGTTTGAATGATCTTCTAACTGAAGTTGGTTTTTGGGGTTGAGTTAGTCACGAGTTTAAGATGGTATCAAAGTTAGGCTCTTTGATTCCTCGTACTCCCATCGGCTCTTGTGCCGTAAATTCGAACTCTAGCTGATGTGGAGGGGATGTTAAGTCACACATTTGTTAATAGTAAATCAGCATTGCTACTTATAAGTCTGGTCAATCCTCTAACTTATAAAATGACTTTTAGTTTTAAAATTAGCCCGGTGTTTATAAGAATTATAAATATTAAAAGTATTGTTGGGAAATAACGTAAATTCCCGATAAGTTAGATTTATGAGAAAGCAAGAATAGAAAAATAACACACAAATTTGATAACGGAGTTCCTAATCTTTACGCCTCCTGACCACAGAGATCTTTTTACCGAAAGGAGAAATTACACGAGGTGTTTACAACACTTACAACACACAACCCAATTACACCCAAGAAAATTACTCTCAATTTTCTCTCTAAGCTTTTCTCTCTAAGCTTTTCTCTCAATTGGAATGAACACTTTGGATGATTAATTCATTACAATTACACATCTATTTATAGGAAAATTCACTCTTTGAATTACTCCTTAAATTAATGGTTCCTTAAATTAAGCTCCATGTTTTGCTCCTTAATTTGAGGAGCAAATTAAGGAGCTTTATAACAATCTCCAACAATCTCCCACTTGAAGACTTATTTCAATCTCTCTTCACACCTTGATCAATGCATCAACTATTCTAGTCTTTGTTACTCTAGCAGACCAACTTTAGTTTGTCAATAGTCACCACCTTTGTTAACATATCTGCTGGATTTTTGCTTCCTTGAATCTTCTCCAGTATTAACACATCATCTTCTAATAGAGATCTGTTTAAGTGATAACAAAGTCCAATATGCTTGCTCTACAGATGAAATCTGAATTCTTCATGTGTATTGTAGACTCAATTATCACATCTCACATTCTTCTCTTGCTCAATCCCATCTCAATTAACAAACCTCAAGTCATCATCTCTTTACTAGCTTCAGCTACGACTACATACTTTTCAGTGGATGAGTGACAATTTTCTCGTATTTGTGACATCCAACTAACACGGTGTAGTTCCAACAAGGTAAATATATAACTCCATGGTGCTTCTTCTTGATCAACTTCACCTCCAAAGTCTCGATTCTACGCACTTTGTACTTTTAACCCTCCTTTACTAAAGTACACGCACTTTTCTGCGGTGGCTCGTAGATACCTCAAAATCCACTTGACTACTTCCCAATGAGTTTTCCCAGGATTTGACATAAATCTCCTAACAACTTCCACTGCATGTCCAATGTTTGGTCTCGTACAGACCATTGCGTACATCAAACTTCCAATGGCTGAGACATAAGGAACCTTAGCCATAAATTATCTCTCTTCCTCTGTTTGAGGGGACTGATCCTTGGATAGGCAAAAATGACTGGGCAAGGGTGTGCTAACTGGCTTGGCATCGCCCATGTTGAATCTTTGCAAAATATGATTGATGTACTCTGCTTGAGATAACTGCAAGGATCCTTTCTTCTTATTTCTTGTGATTTGCATTCCAAGAATCTTCTTTCTTGGACCTAAGTCTTTCATGTCAAATTCCTTTGACAATTACGCCTTTCAACTTTTTAATATCATCCATATTCAACCCGCTACTAATATATCATCAACATAAAGTAGTAAAATGATATAATGGACCTATATCTCTTGAAGTAGCAACAATGATCGCATTGCACTTCGAAACCTTCTCATGTGCGTTTGTGAAACTTTCTCGTACCATTGTCCCTGGGCTTTGTTTGAGGCGATACAAACTCTTCTTAAGTCTGCACACCATGTTCTTTCTTTCCCTTTCTAAGAAACCTTCGTCGTGGTACATGTATATCTCTTCATCTAAATCTCCATGAAGAATACATCTTCACATCCAACTTTTCAAGATGAAGATCTTCGATGGCTACAATACTCAATACCGAGCATGATAGTATTAAGCTTCACACGAGCAAAAATGTTAAGTGTAGTCAATTCTTTCCTTCTATTGAAATCCTTTGACAACTAGGAGCTTTGTATCTCGGAACCATCACAAGTCTCTCTTTCACTGCAGACACCCATTGTAATAAGTTGCCTTCTTTCCCATAGGTAACTCAAATGAGTTCCCACGTCTCAGTTGGAGATGAGAGATTTCATTTTCTTCTTTCATAACAAGCTCACACTTGTTGGAATCTTGAGTCCGACAAGCTTCATCATAGCATTCTGCTCCCCTCCATCACCAAGAACATATAGTTCATGTATCTCCCGTTAGGCACACGAGGTCGGTAAGACAACACAATACAGGAGCCGTAAGAGAGTGTGGTGTGCCTGAATGATGGTACTACTTTGTCCAACAAGTTCCTGGCCGAGGACTTGTTACAATTGGATTCTCGCGGAAGTATCGGGACATCATCTGCAGATTCGCAGAATACCGACTCATTCTCAAGCCTCGAGTCATCGGCCTATTTTACCATGTCCTTATACATCACCCTTCGTTGAAAATCACATCTACGTTACGGATAACTTTTTTCTTTTCGTCATCCCAAATGCAATAGCCAAAGCTCATCCTCACCATACCAATGAATGCATTTCTTGGTTGGGATCAAGCTTATTCCCCGCCTTGATCCACACCGATATGCACAAATGCTACACAACCTAAAACTTTTAGATGTGATAGTTTCACCTCTTTTCCGCTCCATACCTCCTCTGGTATTCTACGCCAATGGAACGAGATGGGCCTCTGGTTGATCAAGTAAGTCGCCGTGTTGATTGCTTTCCTGCACTGTAATTGCAATAGACCTGACCAGTACGAATGCTTCTCGCTCTTTCTATCAACGTTCGGTTCATACGCCGCCTACACCCATTGTGTTGAGACGTGCCCGGCACGCTTTTTTCCATTTTGATCCCGCGTCTTTCATAGCATAAATTTTTGAATACGGTGTCTCATATTCACCACCATTATCAATTCCGAGCTTTTGATCTTTAAACCCGTCTCATTTTCCACCATAGCTTTCCATCTTCCGAAAGCCTCAAATACTTCAGACTTACGCTTTAGAAAGTAAACCCATACCTTCCGAAAGTGATCATCGATGAAAGTCACGACGTAGTGTTTCCCACCAATAGATGAGACTCGTCTTTGGTCCCCAAACATCGAGTTGAATAAGCTCTAGTCTTTCCTTCTTTGGGATTCTCGCAACTTGTCCGAAAGTCGACTCTCTTTTGCTTTCCAAGTATGCACTTCGCACATGTCTTTCTCCGCAGACCGTGCACTGCAAGTTTTCCCTTTGATTGCATAATCTTCATCCCTCTCACTCATATGGCCTAGTCTGCGTGCCACAGATTTGGTGTTTCATTGCTTGCTGCAATTGTAATTGAACAACGTGCTTCTCCGTCATGTAAAGAAGGCCACTTTTCTCGCCTCGAGCAACTCATTATCGCACCCTTTGAAATCTTCCAATCATCACCATGGAAGATCATAGTGTAGCCTTCATTTTCCACACCGCCCACCGAGATTAAGTTCCTTCGAGATCGGAATATGTCGACATCATTCAAGCTTCTCAAACATATCATTCAACTTAATCTTGTCACGCACAGCTAATAATAAGACGTGGTTGATCATCACTAAGATATACCTTTCAAGGTTTCCTAGACATATTTCTCGAAGAATTCTTTTTGTGGAAGTAGCATGTAACGATGCTCTAGAGTCAACACCCAGATTCTTCCGCTCTCCAAAGAGCATATCAATGCATCCTCCTCCGAGGTGGAAGTAACATTTGCCTCTACCTTCACTTGTTTGTCCACAAGCACTATTGCACCGATTTTGTAGTCTGAGTTTCTTCCACAATTTCAACACTCGATAGTCTTCTATGTGGAATTATTAGGATTTCTCGGATTTGGACCTCCCGTCCCTTGATCTACCTTGGTAGTACGTTCTCGCCACGTCCATTCCCTTTGGTTGAATTTCTTCCTCTTAACTCTGTACGCAAAATGAAGAAGTTTCGACGATTCACCGACTTCCCTACGTCGGATCTCTTCACCGAGAACCAGATCACGAACATCATCAAATTTCAACTTATCGTTTCCCGACGAGCTACCCGGTGACGTAGCATTCCAACTTTCTCGGTAAAGAAGATAAAAGTATTAATGCTCGTACTTCTTCGTAGAATTCAATTTTCACCGAACTCAACCTGGCTGCGGTTGTCCGTGTTGAGTTCGTTCGAGATGTTGAGGCCACCGACGCGCCTTCATTCATCCGCAAATTGAACAAATGCCTCATCAAGTGCACTTTGTTCGAGGCTAATGGCTTCTCATACATATTGGAGAGAATTGCCATAAGACCCGCCGTGGTCTTTTCCTTTCTTAAGTTGAAGGTAACATTACGGATATCGTCAATCGAATAACTCAGGGGGCTTGTCATGCAGAAGATTCCAATCTTCTTCCTTCATAGCTTCTGGTTTCTTCCGTGAGAGATGTTGATATAGATTTCTTTGATACAGATAATCCTCTATCTGCATTTTCCAAAACCCAAAATCTGTGCCATCAAATTTCTCGAGTTTCACCCTTCCTTCATCTACGGCCATTGCTCCCACTAAACTCTGATTTCCTCTCGATCATTTCTAACTATTTTTGTAAATCACCGTGTATTAGAACACCTCCGTCAACGAACAAATATCGTCAACAAAATTTCACTATTAACGTAATTCACTATTCACGTAAATAGTAACCTTGCAGAAATTTGACAGAAATCACCACCAATAGCTTTGATACCAGTTGTTTGAAAATAACACAAATTCCCAATAAGCCAGATTTATGAGAAAGCAAAAATAGAAAAATAACACACAAATTTGATAATGGAGTTCGGCCAATCTTGCTTACGTCTCCGGGACCACAGATCTTTTGATCGAAAGGGAGAAATTACACAAGGTGTTTACAACACTCACAACTCACAACCCAATTACACCAAAGAAAATTACTCTCAATTTTCTCACACAAAAGCTTTTCTCTCAATTGGAATGAAAACTTTGGATGATTAATTAATTAATTACAATTACACATCTATTTATAGTAAAATTCACTCATTGAATTACTCCTTAAATTAATGGTTTCTTAAATTAAGCTCCATGTTTTACTCTATGTTTTGCTCCATATTTTACTCCTTAATTTGGAGCAAATTAAGGAGTTTTATAACAATCTCCAACAAGTATTACACTTCTTGGTAAGTTAAAAAATATATATTTATACCCTTCATTTCATACACTTGCTTTACAAGCGAAAATAATTAGTGGAAATTACATAAACCAATTTAGTATTATATTTGTATTTGACTATTGTCAACAAAAAATGGAAGCAAAAACATATTACTTTAATAAAAAAAATGACTTATTAAGTTAACGCAAGTTGCAGTGTATTATGTTGTTTCCAGTGAAAAAATAATAATAAAATAATATTTTAATGGATTTATTTCTGTTATCATATTAATTCATATTTTGATATATTTATTAAACATATTAGGTGTAAAATTTAATAACATGTTCGGATTGTGTATGTATTGAGCTAAAAATTGTTATTTTACTTGTATTGCTTTAAGAAAATAAATATATATTGAATAAAAATATTAAAAAATGTAAAAGAAAATAAAAAAAACGACTATAAATAAGCATCCTTTTATTTATAGAAATAGAGAAACAAAAAAACATAATAAAAAATGGTTATAAACCATGTTTTTTGTAAAGCAATTTTTTTGTAAATTTACATGTAACATTTCATATATAATCTATCCATTAAACAAGTTAATTATGTCATCTTAAAATGTATGAATTAATATAAACCATATCATATTCGAATCATATTGTATTTATATTTTACTAAAAAATATTACTTTTATTTTTATTTTAGCTTTTAAAAAAATATAAATACATAAGAATAAAAAAATTAATAAAAAATTGCAAAAAAAAAGGTGATATAAATAAATCTCATTTTATACATAGAGATATCTATTTGCCCAATAAAAATTTCTTGTAGAAAGAAATATATAGTATAAGAGGACAATAGATTAGAAAGTGATTAATTTTTTAGTAATTAATATTTTCGGAAACAATTCTCTCCATTATCACTTCCCATGTCATCTACTATTTGGGTTCAAGTCCCTTTCCTGTTGTTTTATATTATTACTATGTGAGTGTGTATTTTATAATAAATTGTATAGTTAGATAAAAAAAAACAATTGACAAAGAAATTTTTTTGAGATCATAATTAACAAATAAAACATCGAAGTATAAATATTATTTTGATAGAATACAATCACTAATAAGAAAAAGACGTGCTTTCAATAAATATAGTTTCATTAATTTTCTACAGATCCATAGGAAAGACAAAAGTATGATATAATTTTAACTTTTTAAGAAATGAGAAATGAATTAACAAAAAATAAAAAGTGGGACATGATTAGTTTGTAAATTTAGTCAATAATTTAAACGAGTGTTATATGAGTCCAATTCCCTTATAATATTTTCATTATTTCATTATATTTATAATTAATATATAACAATTATATATATATATATAAATATTTAAAAGTGTAAGTCTTTATAGCATAAGATAACATATTAAAAATAAAACAAGTGAATAGATTATGTGTGATAATACAAAATATTTAACTTTGTTAATAGTAACATTTTATTTTATTTTTATTATTTTTTAATTATTTTATTATAAAAGGTGATATTGTTAAGATAAATAATTATTTTTAAGTGTTTTTAATATTTTTTAACCACTTTTCATATATTAATTGCATAAATTGTACTCATTAGAGAAACGTTGATATCATATATTTTTGTATAAACTTTTACACCCATATAGTTTATAATGTATTGTGTATATTATAGGTTGGTTTGTATTTGAGTTAAAATATTCAATAATATTGATTCTTAAAAAATAAAAATCTATCTAATCCAATACAATTTATATAAATTAAATCATTCGGATTGAGTTATATTAGATTGTGCGGATAAAATTATATGTTTTAATGTTTTTTTTACAATTGTTAATTTTTTTTAAATTTTTATTTTTAATAACTAAACAATTAGTACATTAGATTTTATGATTTATAATAATTAATTAAAATTTAGACCTAAAAGATTTTGATTAAAAAAAATTATGTATTAAATTCTAAATTTTAAATAACACATAAATTAACACATATATTTTCTATTTAATTTTCTATTAATTTTAGCTTAAATTATGTACATAAATAATCATTTAATTTAAATGATATAAATATAAAAATTAGGGATTGGTTACTTGATGGTAGTCTTAGGGTCTCCTACTCTTCTATGCATGATTTATAAATTAGACATGTTAAAGCAAGGACGTAAGTAATGATTAATTGATATTTGAAAAATTGAAATGAGTTAGTAGGAAGTGGATAAAGAAAAAAACTATTAGTTTTGTTATAATTTTTTTATTTTTTTATTAAATAATATATAATTTAATTTAATAAAATTATCTTTTTACCTTTTTAAAATTTTAATTTAAAAAATTGATTATTTTTGTGATAGATTAGTTCTTAGTTTCTAAATCCAAACTAATTAAACCTCAATAAAAAAACTTCTAATTTGAATTGGTTTACATTGGATTGAGTTGTTTAAATTGTATATAATCACTTAATTTTTAACATCTCTTATAAATATTTTAAAATTTTAAAAAAATTATTCATTAATCTAAATAATATTGAAATATATCACAATAAAATAAGTATGTGTGTAAAAATTTATACTATATTATTATTTCTTGTACTTAGTATATATAATAAATTATAGAATTAATAAAAATTAATCATTATATATTTATTTTTATAATAAAATCATTAAATTACTAAAAAATCACAAATCATTTTATACTTGTACCTTTTATTTGAAAAACTAACCTGGCTTTTTAAAAAATTTATTTGATTTTTTAAATAATTATAGCATTTATATATTTATAATTAAATTATAAATTTATATTTATTTAAACAAACTACCTATCATTAAATCATGAGCTTGCTCAGTGAAAAAACAACATGGCGATTTAATTTGTTCGGATCCCCTAAAGTTTGTTCTATTGAAATTGGTCTTGCAATCATAACATTGTTGATTCCGAAGTAGGCCCCTCGAAATGACGCATGATTTGCTAGCATTCTTCCAACTCGTCTTTTTTTTTTATATCTGTATAGTTTTTTTATTAAAAATAAGTTAATATGATTATTTTAAGTTGGCACATGCATAAAAATATAAGATACTCTTATCAAAATAAATAAATAAATACAAATTATGTTAGCTTATTTTTTATTTTTAATTGCTTAGTAACCATTTTTATGTTACCTGCAATCCCCCCCTACAAAACAAAAAAAAACATTTACCATGTATTTAATATGTTCTTAATTCCTATTAGTCGATATACGTTTTTCCGTTCATATATAAAAAAGGAAGCAGATGATTGGTTGAACTTCACTTATTTTATACTTTCTGTTCAAGTCAATTTTTATTTATTTATTATGTATTTACTACGTACATCCTACAAGTTATTAATACATACTAAGAAAAAACGATATCATTAAATATCAATAATTAATTTGATGCTTAAGTTAATTTTTATATAAAAAATATTTAAAGAGTTTGCGTGTTTATTTATGGGTACATTTTTTTAGATAGGATGAGCTTATTTATAACTTATACTCATTAGTATATATTTTATAATAAATTTAAAAATATTACTATAAAAGACTTTTCTGAATTCAAACATTGTCCATTAATTTTATAAATTTTATTTTTCAATAACAATGTTAATCAATCAAATGAGATGACATTTACTATTCAGTTTTTAAGTTCAACTATTTCTTTTTTATTTGAGTATAAGATAACTTGATCACTTTTTATTATTATTATTATTATTATTATTATTTTAAAGTAACCTTAGATATATAAAAAAAAATATATAAGTAAAGCGTGCATGATAGAATGAGATTAGTGAAAGGGGATTATGTTAAATTATTTTCATTTTTATTTTGTTTTGTATTTGGTGAACTTATTAATATGGAATCAAAATTAATAGAAATTCAATTTAAGATAAATAAAAAAAATCATAATACTTGTATTCATTATGTTTAATGTTGTTTTTTTAATTTTTCTGGAATCAAAATAAACAGAAATAAACTTAAATATGATAAAATAAAATGAATAAATTTAACTAATTAATGTGTTGTAAACATAAAGGTCAATTGGAGAGTTAATTAACATAAAAAAAGGTCGTGGGTTTAAACTTCAGGCATAATTTATCCGACCATCATTCAAATGGTTTTAGAAATGAATTTAAAAAATAATTCTTTCATTATTATTATTATTTTTAATTTTTATTAAATAAAAAAATTATACCAATAAAATTTAAATTTATGATAATAAGACGAAAAGTAATGAAATCACAAAAAATTCTCAAATTAAAAGATGAAGCACCTCTCAAAAGTATTAACATCATTGAATTTCTCCAGATTAATCACAGTTAACTGCAAATTAAGTTTAAAAAAAATGGTCCTACGATTCTTCTACTAACCAATTGTTTCTATATATAGAGCCAATCTACAATAAAATTAGTATATAGAAAAAACCCATAAGTAGTCAGCAAATTAATCACCGCTAAATCTTTATATCAGTAAACAGGGGGATTCAGTGAGGCTCTTTTAATTACTAGCAAAATGTAATTAAAGATGTTTCCATTTTGGGTCTTTCCTTTTAATATATACTAGAGCTGTATATTCCTTGAATTTGGCATTTTATTATTGAAAATTATTAAGTTATTCACCTCATTCTTAACATTGTCTTGTGTAAAAGTTGCTCGTAATTTGCTTATTAAAGCTAATATTTCTTTGATTATTTTTTTTATTTTTTTATTATAAGCAATTCTAATTTTTAAATCAAATATGTATCACTAAATAAAATATTAACAATAATCAACAAACATATAAAAATAAAGTTTTTCTTTTTATGCAACAAATGTTCAAATTTTAATTATTTTTTTGCATGTATAAGTTATATATGCAGTGAGTGGCTGGGACGCATCTTAAGCATGCCTAATATATATATATATATATGAGGATTATTTCAAGAAGAATTATTGGTTAATATTAAATTAAGTAGTAACGTAGAACAATTCACATGGGGAGGGAGAATAGTGAATGTGTAAAGGAAAAAAAGAAAACATATAAAATTTACTATTAAGTATTCTCTCTTATACTAATTAACCATGATTTTATGAAACACTTTGATTGAAAAAAATTGATTATAGTAAAAATTATTCATTATTTTTGAAATATATAATAATATAATATTTTAGATCAATTAAATTTAAAATTATTTTAATTTTTCTTTAAAAAAATAAATACAAAAAAATAATCTAATTAATAATAAATATAAATAGTAACAACTAAAAGTAGCTTACAAAGTTTTGACCAATAATTTTATGAATACTCAATTACCAGACAAGGGCACGTGTGTAGGACCCCAAAAGCCTCCTATACTTCCCTTACATTTCTGATTTCTTTCTTCTTCTTTTTTTATTTCCAAGGTTTGTGTTGGAAAATACGTCATTCCTTGAAATCCCTTCAACAATCATTTATTTAATATTTCCTTTGTGCCATTCTCAGCAGCTACACTGAAATTAATTAACACTTACATAACTCGAAAGAGAAGAAAACCCTTTTTCACTTAAAACCTTGTTTCTTATTTAAGCTTCCTCATTGTTATAACTTAAGCAAGCAGTTAGCTATCTAGCTTTATGAAATTCACATAATTCAACAGAAAATAAACAGAACGTACCCAAATGATCATATTTTTCTTCATATACTTGAGATGTCCTATTAGTACTCCAGAATTTGCTTGCTAAAATTATGGCAACGATGTTATTTCCCAAATACGATCCAAACGACAATGAAGCTGGTTTAAAGGTTTTGGAGGACCTGACCACAAACCCATTCCAAATACAACAACAGGTATTAGAAGAAATTCTTACCACAAATGCTCACACTGATTATCTCAGTGTCTTTCTCAATGGTCACACTAATAAGAAACTCTTCAAGAAGAGAGTTCCTATTGTGAATTATGAAGATATCAAACCTTTTATTGAACGAATTTCCAATGGTGAGCCTTCTCACATTATTTCAGCTCAACCCATTACTGAGCTTCTCACAAGGTATAAGCTTTCCAAGTTCTTTAATTAAACAACAATTTCCTCATCTTTTTTTTTTATTCAATTCGTTTTCAAAAACCTTCCTCTTGTTTGTTTTTTATGCGTGTGTGTTTGTGTGTGCAGCTCAGGGACTTCAGGAGGGCAGCCAAAAATGATGCCTTCAACTGCTGAAGACTTGGATAGAAAATCGTTCTTTTATAATCTTCTTGTGCCTATTATGAACAAGTAATTATCAGAGACTTTTAAGTTATAATTATAATAATTCCCGTTTAAAATCCAAAATAAATATTAATTTTTTCGATGAATGTAACAGTAGTGTTAATATTTCAGATATGTGGAAGGATTAGACAAAGGAAAAGGAATGTACCTTTGGTTCATCAAACCAGAAATAAGTACTCCTTCAGGTTTATTAGCAAGGCCTGTTTTAACCAGCTATTACAAGAGCAATAACTTCAGAAACCGACCTTTTAATCGATTCAATATCTATACTAGTCCAGATCACACAATTTTATGTACAGACAGCAAGCAGAGTATGTACTGTCAATTATTGTGTGGTTTAATACAACGGGACGAGGTTCTAAGAGTTGGTGCTGTTTTTGCATCTGCATTTTTACGAGCCATCAAGTTTATAGAGGATTACTGGCAAGAGCTTTGTTCAAACATAAGATCAGGTCGGGTCAGCAACTGGATTGCTGATCCGAATTGCAGAAACGCTGTTTCAGCAATTCTCAAACCCGATTCAGGTTTAGCGGATTTGATTGAGCTTCAGTGTAGGAGTACTTCATGGGAAGGAATTGTTAAGAAACTTTGGCCTAGAACAAAGTTTGTTGAAGTTATTGTTACTGGGTCAATGGCTCAGTATATTCCAACACTAGAATTTTATAGTGGAGGATTGCCTTTGGTATCTACTATGTATGCTTCTTCTGAATGTTACTTTGGGATCAATTTCAAACCTTTAAACAATCCTTGTGATGTGTCTTACACGCTTATTCCTAATATGGCCTACTTTGAGTTCTTACCTATAGAGAAAAATGACCGTACTGATCAATTAATGTCTGCGTGTAATGGTACTATTTCTAATCAGACTTGTGTAAATGAAGATGAGAATCATCAACTACTGGAATTGGTTGATCTCGAGGATGTCAAGCCTGGTCATTATTATGAACTAGTAGTCACAACTTACACAGGTGATTTCTTTTTCCTCTTTTTTTTTTTTTAATAATATTATTTCAATCTCTCTTTTGTTTCCTTCTTGATCTCTTGAGATCTGAACCACGTGCTTCATTTAATTCTTCCATTTTCTTCTAGGCTTCTAATTGAATTAATGTTCCCAAAAGTTTTCAAGTGATTGCTGAGTTATTATTATTCACAAACTAATTAGATATATAAATAATATTAATTAATTGCAAAATTAAATATATTTGTCAGGGTTATACAGATACATAGTTGGAGATATACTAAAGTGTACAGGGTTCCACAACAAAGCTCCTGAGTTCCGTTTTGTGCAGAGAAGAAATGTAGTATTGAGCATTGACACGGACAAAACAAACGAAGAAGATCTTCTAAATGCCGTGACAAAAGCAAAGATTGTAGTGGAGTCACTTGGGTATCTGCTAACTGAGTACACAAGTTATGCTGATACATCATCAATCCCAGGCCATTATGTTCTCTTTTGGGAGCTTAAAACAAAAGGTATTACTGGAAGTGGAAATAACAATAATTATAATATTCCAAAGATTGATGCTTCAATAATGGAACAATGTTGCTTAACAGTTGAAGAATCATTGGATTCTGTTTATAGAAGATGCAGAAAAAAAGACAATTCAATTGGACCTCTAGAGATAAGAGTAGTAAAGCATGGTAGTTTTGATGCACTTATGGACTTCAGTTTATCTCAAGGTTCTTCTGTTAACCAATACAAGACACCCAGGTGTATTAAATCTCAGGAAGCTATTATGATTTTAGAATCAAGAGTTGTGGGGAGATTTTTTAGTCAACAAACTCCTTTTTGGGAGCCATTTAGAATATTGGAAACTACTAGTACTTAGTCGATAATCCATTTTAATATTTTCAGCCACATGGTTTTTTTTTTTTTTTAAATTATCATTTTCGTTACTCTATGTGGCATGTGGGTTGCCTTTTCCTCTTTACTGTTTTATTTAATTAATTTTCATTTTTATTCTAAAACTTTATTGTGTCTTATTCTGTACTATTAATATTTTCTGATTATGTATTTTGGATGTGTATTAGGCTAAATTTAGATCTCTATATATGTTTATCATGTGTAATATTTTTCAAATCTGTTGTCTTGGTTTTAATTGAAGCTGTGTTACATCATTTTTCAATAATATTAAAGTTTGTTTAATTTAGACACGAGACAAAAGTAGATATGAATACTACTAGCTAGACACTAATATAAATTAATGAAATTTTACATAAAAATTAAAGTAAACTTGTGTTTCAATAACTAGACACGTCGTCGTGTAAGACATTTGTAGACATTTGTATATATCAACCATCTAGCAGTGACTTATTTATTTATTTATTTATTTATTTGGCTAATCAACTAGCTAGCCGTGAGTTGATTAGAAAGTTTGTTGATATATACTGTTAAATTAAAGCGTACCCTGGAGGATATTGATGTGTTGGCTCTTCTTCAAAGTGTCAATTTCAGTTTCGCTTTCTGATAGTGCCATATTGTTTCCTAAAACAATTATATGGATATTGATGTGTTGGTATCTTTATTTTCTTTGCTTATAATCATATACTTACCTTTTTTTTATTTTTGTAATTTTTATTATATATATTATAATTATAGTAATCATATATAATTTATATGTATTATGATTATCTATTCAACAATATATCAATTAAATTCAATTTATTTATAAATATATCATATTTATATTAAAATAATAATAAATTTATTTATAAATATATCATATTTATATTAAAATAATCATTATTATGTTGTTATGGTATAATATCTTATATTAATTAAAAATATAATGAATTAATATAAGTATTTTTACTTTCTACTTTTTGTTTGGTTTCGCTGGATTGGTTGTCAACTATTTTCTCTTTTTTTTGTTTTGTATTTTCTTATATATCAATAAATATTAAAATATTTATATAATATGAATAATTATTTAGTATTTTTTATTTATAATATAATTGTTCTAATTCCATTAATGATTATAATTTATAATGCTTAAGATTACTTAATTAATGAGTAGATTGAATACCATCAATTCATTTATGATTCCATTATATTTTTGTTTAATCATTATCATGTTTAGATTATTTTATATCTCATTTCAATTAAAAAATAGTTAGTAAATATAAATTATTTTTTCTTTTACATTTTGTTAGTTTTATTTAATAAATACCATAATATTTGTATTATAAATACATTGTTATGAATAGTTATTTTGGTATTTTACACATGAAAGTTTGGTGTCGACTATTTTCTCCATTTTTTTAAATTTTTTTGTACACTAAATATATCAAAATGTCTATTTAGTAAATATATTTTTATGAATAATTATTTAATATTTTTATTGTATATAATGTGATTGTTCTAATATCAAATTAAGTGTGATGATGGGTATGATTTATGTTTACATATTTAAGGAGTAGATTGTTATGATTAATTCATTTATGATCAAATTATATTTTAATTGAATTAGTAATTATCTTGTCGAGATTATATTATATCTCATATAAATTAAAAAAATAATTAGTTAATATAAATTGTTTTTATTTAATAAATATCAAAATATTCATATTATGAATACATGTTCTGTGAGTAGTTATTTTGATATTTTTATTATAAATAATATAATTACTTTAATCACATTAATGACGACAATTTATATAGTTTATGATTATTCATTTAATGAGTATGTAAATAACGACCAATTCATTTACGAATGAATCATATTTATGTTAAACTATTTATTTTTCTTGTCAATATTATGTTATATTTAATATCTATTAAAAAAATAACAAATTAATATAAATTATTTTAAAATAAAAAAGACTTATTAAATTCAATGAAGTCGTATATATCATGTTCATGTAAATTTATTTTCTTAGATAATAAAAATATTAATAAAATAATTTTATATATTATCAACTTTTGTTTATATTGTATTTGGTTTTTATTTCTCATAATATATTTATTTTTTTATTAAAATAATAATTTAACTAACTATTTATTTTAAGAGTTTTATTTTAAATTTACAAAAAAAAATAACTTTAAATTTCAATTATTATAAAAAAATTTAAAGTTTATATTTAAAGATTTTTTTTATTTTATAAAATAAAATATTTTAAAAAAATAATAATTATTAATATTATATACTTATCAAATTTTAGTCACCGATCAATAAGCCTATGTACGGATAAAAAGAACATATTGATTTTATAATTAATTAAGCTTTTATTTGGTACAAATATAGGTTTAATATTGCAAGGCAACTCTTTATTATATATAAAATTTTATTTTCAACTTTTAAAAAGAAAAAAATATATATTATTTTTTATATAACATTAAAAAATACTTATTTTTAGTAAAAAAATATAATTTTTATAAAAAGATATGTTATCCGTAATATTATTTTTTCACAAGGTAGATAACATAAATTTTTTTAAAAGTAATAAAGGTAAAATTATATAGATAATTATATCATATATAAAATAAAAAGTAAAAAGAATAATAACTCTGCATAAATATTGCCATGATATAGTAAAAATGTATTTTAAGCATTAAAAAAAAGCGCATATCTAGGCACTATACTTATATGTTATTCAATGTTGATGATCAGGCATAAAATCACTGTAATATATTGAGAGAATTATGTATTACTCAAATTAAACATTTACATATGCATTATATTAATCGTCGTCTCTAAAAATAGTTGTATATTAATGAATTAATTTTTTAAAATAAATAATTTGAGATATAAGGTGATTTATCATATTTTATCATATAATGATTTAATATTTTTTAATGTATTGATGATTTAAAATTATCACATCTGATTTAAATCTCATATCCTTTTGATTCATATAAATTTTCACCCTCATATATTTTACTTTAAATATAATATCTTGTCATTTTTTTTCTCTTAAAACTTTCATATTATAGAAAAACATGTATAATTTTTTTCATGGTATTTTTTATTTATTTAATTTAGATATATTTTAAATAAATGATATATTTCAATTTATACATTCTCATTGTTATATCAATCAAATAAAAATATAAATCGATTAAGATGAAATGAACTTTTAAAAGTAATAAATTAATTGAACAATTCATTCAATTTTATACATTACTTACATTTTACATTAGATAGAGTTCTAAAAACATATCTATAAGATATACATATATCATTCCACTACAACACAAATAATGGTTAATAAAATAATTAAACCTTACGTATAATTTCCCTTAAATATAATTTAATATGTGTTACATAATGAATAAACAATATTCTCAATCATTAAAAAAAAGTTTTATGAGTTAGTATAATAAACATTTATTCGTAAGATAATTAAATATGACTATTATATAATATGAATAAAAAAATAAATAATTAATGATTATTTTCTAATTATTTAAAAGAGATAATCATAATGTTATAATAATTTTATTTATATAAATAAGTAACACATATTATGTTACTTTTACTGCTATATATAATCATAATTCTATACATTTATATATATATATCTCAGATCTCAAAAAAGGATAACTATAACATTATATATGTAAACCTAGATTTTTTTTTTCTATATTCTAGAATTTTATTATTGACTTATATATCTGAATTTCAAAAGCTATCAAATTTTACAGTGTTACGAGATATTAACGATTTTTTATGTTTTCTAAATCTACAAAGAACTTACCTTATCTTAACAAAAATCCAAATCAACAATACATTAATATTATAACAAGTCAAAAGGTTTACTATAGTTATTTGAAATGAATGTACATATTCGATTCAGGATCAACAACGGAGATCATAAAATGAGAAGCTCAAAGTAATCCACGTTTGTAGATAGCTGACATGAAAATTGAGGACAATATCCATAAAAGCTTGTAAATAACCAAATTGGGTGGTGTTCCCACTTTCCTGGCTGCGTCAATTATGTTGTTGCATGCTCTAACAGTACCATCACAGCTGGGGTATATGCCACTTCCCACTAGTACCTAGCTAGCATGTCACTATACACCACCATTACATTATTAATTACATTATATATATATATATAAAACCAGCAATGTGCATGTGTGTAGCTTGTACCTAATAAGTCAGCAAAGTTGTTTTCAAAAATAGAACACTACTTATCTTATTTTCCCTATTTTTAACCATGGAAAGCCTAAGAAGTAGCCACGGCTATATATACAGGAAACAACTTGCAAAACTGATCTGACCATTTTTTTTTTTATTATTAACGTGACCATCTAGCTTAAAGGAAATGGAAAGGAAATTTTTAAAGCTAGCGAACTCTACTAATAAGTGAGACTTAAAACCACAATCTCGATTAAGGTCAAGAGTATTTGCCCACTTAAATCTAACTAGTGTTGTTGGATTTGCATATTTTTCTAAGTCATGAATGACTTAAAGGTAAGTGATCGCATGCTATAACTATATACATTTCAAGCGAAAAATCTTAGTTGAGATATCAAAACCATGCATATTTTGTTGCATTATGCAATGATTTTTTTTTTCTCCCGGCTAATACGTTCTTACATTTTGCAATAACCTTACAAAATAAATAAATAAATAAATAAATAAAGCAACAAAACAGATAGTGTTTGTAATTGTTAACTTGAAATGTCAAATTTATATTAGTCTATGACATATGGTTAAAAAAAGAGAGACAAATGTAACAGCATTCACCTAGTTATCACATTTAGAGCAATTACGTTTATTTTTTAAATAACAATTCAATTCATCAGTTTTAAAAAAAATAACAACACAAATTAACTAGCTCATTTTTTTATGATTTTTTTTAAATATATATTTTTTAAATTTATTTAAACAATAAGGTTTTAATATGAATAATTACAGAAGCACTTTTTTAAAAATAAAAATATGAAACCATCTGTTATCATTTGTTAAAACTGATAGATTAAAATATCACAAAAAATTGATAATTCTAAATATTTTATTTAAAAAAGATAATAGACTACTGCAATACCCACCCCCAAAATAATCAAATGACAGGCTGACATGCTATATATCTATATATCTATACTTTAGAAATATCATAATTTAAAGAAAAAATATATTTGTCTTAATTTATTTTTACAACAATCTATATATCATTCATTTATTAATCAAGATAATTTGACTCATTTTTCTTAATCAATAAATAAATGTTACATAAGTGACTATGAGATAACAAATTGATATAAATAAAATTGCTCTGATTTAAAATCATAGCAATAGTGATATAATATAAATTATGATTGTTATAAATACTTTATATTAATGATAATTTTATTTAATTAATTTTAAAAATATAATAATTATTTCATATAATTGTAATGTATAAAAAAACAAAAAATGATTGTGTGGCAAAAAAGTGTAGCAATACTGATAAAAGAAAGTAATGGGTAAGAGAAACAAAAGCAAAAATGCATGAAAATAAAAAGGAATAATAGGGACAATGAGAGCAAAGCAAGGAAACATAAAGAACTGTAGAAGAAGAGTAGGGGGAGAGAGAAGTCTGCATAAGCCAAGCCTCCCTTTTGTTTATTGTCTCTTGCATTTATGGATAACATGTGATTAAACCACCTCCTCCAATCCCCTCCCCTCTACTTTCTTATCCTCCTTCCCCTCCACTACTCAGTTAATAGAGCTTCCACATAAAAACTCTTTTTATATTAATTTATTTATATATTTTAATCTCTTATATTAAAAAATAATATAATTTAATCATTTAATTTGATGATAAATTATATTATTTTAATAATTTTTAAATAAATTATTATTTTCTTTCAAGAAAATAAAACATGATTAATATATAACATTTAATATGAACTAGTTTATAAAAAAACAATAATAAAATTTAAATTTAAATATATTTTTATATATATTTTTAATAATTAATAAAATATTAAAATAAAATAATGATAATTATTATACATTAAAATAAATAAATATTTTTTAAAATTTTCATATTAATTGTGACTTTATCGTTGTTAAAGGCTTACTTTAATCATATTTAATTAATTGATATAAATATAATAATATTGTAGTAAAAAAAAATCACTAAAATAATATAATTTATCTTTGTTGACAATTTTTATAAAATTAAGTGATTAATTAATATGATTTTTAATATAAATGATTAAATAACACAAATGATCTAATTTAAAAAATTTATATAGAATTTTTCTCTATACATCATTGCTCCACTTTCATTCTTTCATTTTAACAACTTTTTCATTTAAGCTTTTATTATACACTCTAATGAATTTCATGGAAACTCTACCTTTGATAAAGCTTATTGCAACTTATATGTCACAAATCTTGAAGCTATATATTATGTTGTTTTAATTTACCTATTAAATCTCAAATATAGTTTTAGTTTACCTATTAAATCTCATCTTCAAATATGAAAAATTCTTCAGAAGTATCTTTAATTACTTTGTGTACTGCTTATCTTGTAATCTGATCTTAAATTTGTAAATCCAAATATCCTTTCAAATAATTTGGAATAGTTAATTAGCACGTATCTAAAGTGAATTTTATTTAACATAACAATAATTATTATTTTAAAATATTATTATATATCACAAATATGTTATAATGATTATTTTAAAATATTTTTTAAATTTCACTTAGTTAATTAATTAATTAAAAATAATCTTTAAATATCGTATTTTTACTATTATATACTTAAAAAAAATTAATTAAATGATAAATTATATTAAATTAATTTTATTAAATAAAATATTTAAAAAATAATAATATTGATGTTAATAAAATTACGAACCCAATCGAACCGTCTTATTTGGTAATAGAGATGAACCACAGGGCAAGACAATTAGACAAATTAAGGAATAGGAGTGACGAGACATTTCTTTAAAGGTTCCAAATTTTTGCACACTCATTCAAAGAGACGTCGTAATCAATGTTCAAAGGTGAAAAGATATGGATCACACTCCCCAAAAACAATACGGTGAGTAGAGGCACACGTGGGTTTTGATAATTTACATTAAAGAAAGGGATATATATTGACACAGCCATAACATATTAATTTGTTAATTTTAAAAGATAATATACATTTTTTTATATATATAATATACATTTTTTTTGCAGTTTTTTTTAATTATTTAAAATTTTATTTATTATTTTTTAAAATTAATAATTAATGTGAAGTGAAAGATACGATAATCTTAATGCCTCCTTTGCTAAATAAAATATATTTTATAAGTTAGGTATGTATTGCAACACATAAAATGATATAACTAATTATTATTAAAAGTAATTATATTTAATATATTATCTTTAAAATTTATCATTAAATTATCTTTATCTAAAAAAAATTAATATTAAATGTAAAATTAATCTTATATTGAATTCGAAAAACAGACAAGGATTTAAGTAGCTGTCCTTTTAGACTAAAAATCTCAGAGACTTGGGCGTTCTCTTAAAAGCCATTAAACCCCACATTTGCCCCCCATAGAAACTCATCTCATTCATGCATGTAAATGCAAATTAGGAGATAAAGGAATTAGCTTTTGATGTTGACTTTTCAAAGTTGTTGTTTTATAGATCCAACCCTTCTCTGTCTTTTTGCATTTGTACTGAAAGTGAAACACAACCTTATTATTGCCTTATTGGGTCCTCCTTATTTCTACTCTCACTTCAATCTAATCCCTAAAGATGGCAGCTTTTAACACCACACTTCAACCATTCCATTCTCCCATCCTAAGTTATAAATAAATTATAATTGAATAAAAAATTAATAATGTATATTTATATTTTGATACGTTAAATAAGTAAAATAATGATTTTTATTTATATAATTGAAATAACAAATTAGATAATTAAAAATCAAAAATTGGGGAGATTGAAGATCGTAAGTTTTACTAATTAATTGTTTTTTTTTTAATTTTTAATTTTACCCTTAAAAGTTTAATCTCGATTAATTATTTTTTAAATTACAATATTAAATTAACACGTTTTTAAAGTTACCTGATTATTTCAATCCAAAACCTTAGATTTTTTAGTCAAAAATTAACCTAATTTATCCTTAAATATGGTTAAATAGGTAAACTAAAATTATATTTGAGATTTAATTGGTAAACTAAAACTATATTTAAGATTTTAAAAAATGAACTTTAAATTTTTAAATAGTTAAGTAACTTTCAATATTATATTTAAAATAAATAAATAAAATGATTATTTAATATAAGCTGAGTACCTTTTAATGTTTTTTTTAATATTAAACGAATTCTAATGCACTATTTAAAAATAATAATAACACAAATGCCCTATAAAGCCATTTATCAATTGGATTTTGTGGAGTAAAAGAGTGTGCCCACAAAATTCATGTAATAATACATTGTCATTTAAACAAATAGCATTTTGAATGTACGTAGCAACATTTTATATAAAACGAAAATTAATCATTAATATCACACACATTCATCAAGAAAAATTATGTATCACAAGCATTCATATAAAATCATTAGTAATTATGTTTAAACCTCTTAATCTACTCATACAACTTTACAATAATATCTCCTTACCATTCTCTTGTTAAAATAACAAATAAGTGACAAAAATAAGAAAATACAATGATATATACAATATATAAAATTTTAAATCATATTTAAAGTAATTTTAGACAAATTTTGTCTTGTATTTTAAAATATTAACATATCTTATTATTTATATTTTATTTTAATTTTCAGGAAAAAAATTAATCTATATAACTTTAACTAAAAAGATTTCTATACGTTAAGAAGTTTACTTTCATGTCTCGTCTTTTTTTTTCTTCTTAAATTTATTAGATTTAAAAGAAAAATTAAAAAATTTAACAATATTTATCATGTATATTTTCAATATGTATGTTTAAATTAACACAGAGTAGTAATTATGGTTAATTTGTTATTATTATTTATTTATTATTGTAACATATAAATTTAAAACATTAGATGGAAACGAACAAAAATAATAAATTAAAAAGAATATTATTTTTGACGTGCAAGACCGTACTAATTTGAATATAAATTACATTAAAAATATATTAACAATAATAATAAAAGTATCACCGACAGTAAGAATACTCAAAATAGTCTCATAATACGCACAAACTACCCTCTTTTCTACATGCAATAACTATACAAGTATCAGTATGAGTGTAATGCAATATTTGCATGCAATAACTGCCGACTTCTAATTACAAGAACATTGGGCCTTTTGGACTTTGTTAAAGAACGATCCATATACACAGAAGGCCCACCCTAAACTTAACATTAAGTCTGCTTTTCAAGCCCAAAAACCAAGCCTTTCCTCACTTAAAATAGCCACCTTCTCAACCTATCATGATTTTTTGTTTGTCAAAATTTAAGTGGTATTTTCATTCATAAGAGAGTAATTACTACAAAGTATAAAGCTGCTGCTTTTAAATCGAAAGAAGGTAAGAGTATGACCGGATTTGTAATGTACATGAATCAGGAGGGATACATACTACCTTTTTTTTATTTTTTACATTTTTTACGTGAAATATATATTTATATAATATAAAAGTTGCTACCTTAATATATATTTTTTTAAGTGTTTAACATGTGATTTTATAATTATAAATAAATTCACGTGTAAAATAAAAATGTCTTTGTTTTAGATTTTAGATTTTAAGTTTTTGTTAATTAAAAATTCATTATAAATTTAATAATTTAAATATATCTATACTAGATTTAATGATTTTTTTCATATTAATTATAATTTTAATATCGTTAGAAACTTGTATTTTAATTACGTTTAATGAATTAACAAAAGAATATTAATATTTTAATAAAAAAATTATATAATTTATTCTCAATTGAATTTTTACAAAGTTAATAAATTAAATAACATAGATTCTAATATAAATGATTAAACGATATAAATGATTTTATTAAAGTAAATTTTTTTCTATTTTATATTATAAAGAATTGAATTTATTTACTATTATTAATAAATAAATTAAATAAAAATAATTTAATTTTTTATAATATTAAAAATATATAAATTTTAGATAAAATATACTCACCCTAATACAAACTAACATAACTTGAATAATTATGATATAACCAACTGACACCACTACTTAGTTGCTAAACTAAGTATCCAGAACCGATCCTTAGATCTGCTTGTAAATCGTTGTTACAAAATTGGTAAACATCAACTCTGTTTTTCAGATTTTTTTATAATTATATTAGTCAACTTAATTTATAAAACTAATCGCCAAACCAACTCCATGATAATACAAACGGTCTTATAGATCTATTTGTGTAGTATTAAGAGATGTTTTCTTATTTTGTTTAAAAACTATATTTTCAAGTTATTTTGTTTGTAAAAATATCGATAAAACTAATTTTTATCTAATTTTTTATTAAATATAATAATATATATATGTATCATATATATTTTTATTTATATATATATATATAATAAAGTAATTTTTAATTAAAAATTATTAAATTTTATTTTAAAATCTTTTGACCAATTAAATTTTCATTGTATAATGGGTGATCTTAGACATTAGATAATAAAAAATTTGTTTAATTTTAAAAGATATTTTTTCTTAAAATAAGAATAAATTTTTAATTAAATATTAATTTTTAAGTAGATACTTATAAAAAACATAAATATATATAGGATAAACGTGTTATTTCTTTGTATTTAATAAAAAAGAAATAAAAAAATAATTTTATTATTATGTGATAACTTTTTTTCGTGAAAAAGTTATTGATATTTTTTTTACGAATAAAAATATTTTAAACTATTTTTTTTAAATAAAGAAATTAAATATTATATTGAGTTTTAAGTGGTTTAGACATTTCTTCTAACCAAGAGGCCGAGAGCTCGTTATCCACAGCAGGTTTATAGTTTTATGGGCCCAATAATTGGGCCTAATACGTTACAGAATAATTGGGCCTAAATAAAAGTAAAACTATAAGTCCCACGTGTATGTAACCACTGCCACCCTGTTACTCGGTGCTTGAGCCACTACCTAGCAGCCAGGCGTCGGATCGCGAGTTTGGGAATGAAATAATTGTCATTTTTAGTTTCATTTAAAAATATATATAAAGGAAGATTAGATTTAAATATTTTTTAATATATATCTTAATTATTAAATATATTTATTCTCACTCGCTTTCTCACTGTCTTATAGTCTGGGCTTTCGTTCTGAGCCCACTTAATGAAAATCCAACGATCATGGCTCTCCCAAACACGTCATTCAATTTCAATCGTGCCATTCATATCATCTCCTTCACATTTCGTCTCTTTCTTTTTCTTCTTCGAGAAATTAAAAACTATATTTTGTTAAAATTTAATTAATATTATAATAATATAAAAACGAGTTTAAAATTATGTTTATGTTAAATGAATTTAAATAATTATAATTTTATTTAAATAATATTAAATTAAATGATATTTAAAATACATAGTAAATTTTTATTAATAATAAAAATATATACATAATTAGGCAAGGTACAAGCATAACACAGCCACCTACTACTAAACCTACAGATATAAGCAGACAGAGACTCACCATCGCCGGCGAAAATGATACCGCCGGAACTACAAACACGGTCGTTTCGACCATACGTATCGTCATCAGCGAGTGCTAGCAATGGTTCCCCATACTACAATGATAACAACTCCAGCCCTAACCTTAGCGCCAGCCTCGACGGTCATGAATCCTCTTCTTCTAGATCTCTCAAGAATTCCAGGTTCACACCTTCTTCCTTCTCTCATAATGCTCGAATAGCCGTTGCTCTCATCCCATGCGCCGCCTTTCTTCTCGACTTCGGCGGCACCGCAGTCGTCTCAACTTTGACTCTGGGCCTCATGATTTCGTATATCCTCGATTCCATCAACTTCAAGCCCGGTGCGTTCTTCGCTGTTTGGCTATCTCTCCTCTTCTCTCAGATCGCTTTCTTCTTCAGCTCATCTCTTTTCTCCACCTTCACTTCTATCCCTCTCGCTCTTCTAGCTTGTTTCCTTTGTGCCGAGACCAATTTTTTGATCGGCGTTTGGGCGTCCCTTCAGTTCCGGTGGATTCAAATCGAAAACCCTTCTATTGTTGTCGCGCTTGAAAGACTCCTGTTCGCTTGTGTGCCTTTTGTGGCTTCTTCTATTTTCACTTGGGCGACTATTTTAGCTGTTGGAATCAATAATACTTCGTACTATCTCACGGCTTTCAATTGCCTCTTTTACTGGCTTTACTCTATTCCTCGGATTTCTTCTTTCAAAATCAAGCAGGAAGCTAAGTACCATGGTGGTCAAGTTCCTCATGATAATTACATACTTGGTCAGCTCGAGAGCTGCTTTCACACTCTTAATTTGATCTTCTTCCCTCTTATTTTCCATGTTGCTTCTCACTACTCTGTTATATTTTCTTCTGCGGCTTCGGTTGCTGATTTGTTTCTTCTATTCTTCATCCCCTTTTTGTTCCAACTCTATGCATCGACGAGGAATGCTCTTTGGTGGGTTACTAAGAATCCCCACCAGCTGCATAGCATTCGTGTGTTGAATGGTGCTATTGCTTTGGTTGTTATCGTTATCTGTTTGGAGATTAGGGTTGTTTTCCATTCGTTTGGGAGGTACATTCACGTGCCACCTCCATTGAATTACCTTCTTGTGACCACCACAATGCTGGGAGGGGCTGCTGGTGCTGGTGCTTATGCATTGGGCATGGTAACTGATGCTTTTAGCTCTCTGGCTTTCAGTGCTTTGGCTGTAATAGTTGGTGCTACTGGAGCTATAGTTTTGGGGTACCCGATACTGGTATGTATTTCACCTCCTACAGTTTGTGCCTGTACAGCTTTACTTTCTTATGATATGAATTCCCAGCATTGAATAAATTACTTCTGAATGGAAATTGGTCACCTACGTATGCCCCCTTTTCTTTTATTACTAATTGGGATATTGAGGAATGTTATTGCACTTTCTTGATGGTTCGAGATAGGTTTAGTGTACTTCTTTGCTGATTCTTGTTTCCGGGAAGTCATTGATGGAAATAATATGAGATAGTTGTCAAACGTGATTTTATAGTCATACGGTAGAGCAGTCAATCTTGTTAACCTGTGTTTCTTGAAGACTTGTAGAAATCAACTCACGAAGACATAAGAACGGACGTGTGTTGTGCCTAACAGAAACCACTTGTTTGAGAAAATCATAAGCTATGGTACGATTTTTCACCATCATTTGACAAAACTATCTAGAGAACTTTTCTTTTTCTACGGGAGATTAGGTTGGGATCTGATGTTGATGAACTTTATTTGTGATGATGTTCCTCTTATAGAGCTAGCATGAAGACAGCAACATGCAGCTATGATTTTATTTGCCTGATGATTAGAATGTTGTAGTCCCTTAAGTATTGCTATTTTTGATGCTAAAATCATGCGTATTCGTTAAGGTGCTTTGCACCTTTCACTATGTATTCTGTGATAATTCTTGATTCTTCTGGAACTTGGGATCTAATTGCTATTGTGTACTTCAGCTTCTGGGAAATTGAATAAGTGAACTGTTGCACACGGGACTCGTTTTGAGTCTTTTGACTTTTCAAACAAGCTTTAAGTCTTTAACTGTCCAATTTTCTTGATCTTGCAGTTTCTTCCATTACCTTCAGTTGCTACTTTCTACTTGGCTCATTTTTTCACAAAAAAGAGCTTGCCATCATACTTTGCCTTCGTTGTGCTTGGGAGTTTGATGGTCATATGGTTTGTAATGCACAATTACTGGGATCTTAATATTTGGATGGTAGGCATGTCATTGAAATCTTTCTGTAAGCTAATAGTTACTAATGTTGTTCTGGCCATGGCTGTTCCCGGTCTAGCTCTTCTACCATCAAAACTTCACTTTTTGACAGAAGTTGTTTTAATAAGCCATACATTGCTTCTCTGCTACCTCGAGAACAGGTTTTTTAATTACTCTGGCATATACTATTATGGGTTTGACGATGATGTGATGTATCCAAGTTACATGGTTATTCTGACAACATTTGTGGGTCTGGCTCTGACAAGAAGGCTTTCTGTTGATCACCGGATTGGTTCAAAGGCAGTGTGGATTTTGACTTGCCTATACTTTTCAAAGCTGGCTATGCTGCTTATTTCATCAAAGTCTGTTGTCTGGGTGTCCGCTATCCTCTTATTGGCTATCTCCCCTCCCCTTCTTCTTTACAAGTATTCTCTCTTTTTTAACTTGGTTTTCAATGTCGAGCAAGGCTATTTAATTTGGTTATTGATAAAAGTTACTTATATTTCTCTGTTGGGATTTTCAGGGATAAGTCAAGGACATCCTCAAAAATGAAACCTTGGCAAGCTTATGTGCATTCTGGTACAGTTGCATTATCTGTTTGGTTTTGCCGTGAAACAATCTTTGAAGCCCTTCAATGGTGGAATGGGAGATCTCCATCTGATGGTTTGCTTTTGGGTTCTTGTATTGTTTTGACGGGTTTGGCTTGTGTACCCATTGTTGCTCTGCACTTCTCTCATGCACTGGTATCAATTCTCCTCGACTTCCTTCCCCATATTCCTTTTTTCCTTGTTCGTATTTTTCCTGTAACCATTCTGTGATTCTAGCTAATTCTCTGGACAGCTATGATTTCTCTCTTTCCCATTTTTAATTCCTTTGTTGACCCATATGTGATTCGTGGAGTTTTAATATTCTGCAGAAACTTTACATCAACACTAGTATTGTATGAAGAACTGAAGAAATATGTCAAACTTATTTAATCTTTTATCAGAAAGTTCTCTTTTATATCTGTTTTTTGCTATTATGCTGTTAATTGAATGATAATTATTATTAAAAAGGTGTGGGTGCAGGTGCAGTTTTTTTTTTTGCATAAATGAAAGTACTGGGTATGATTTTAATGCTTATGGGGCTTTTCCTTTTCCCTGTCTTATTGCAGTATGCTAAGAGATGCCTAGCACTGATAGTGGCAACTGGTCTGTTGTTTATCCTCATGCAACCACCGATTCCTTTATCATGGACTTATCGATCTGACCTAATTAAAGCTGCTAGGCAGTCTGCCGATGACATCTCTATCTACGGGTTTGTGACACCAAAGCCTACATGGCCATCATGGTTGCTTATTATTGCTATCCTGCTAACTCTGGCAGCTGTTACATCCGTCATACCCATTAAATATATTGTTGAGTTGAGGCTGTTTTATTCCATAGCCATTGGTCTTGCTTTAGGCATCTATATTTCTGCTGAGTACTTTCTTCAGGCAGCTGTCTTGCATGCTCTCATTGTTGTAACAATGGTGTGTACCTCTGTGTTTGTGGTCTTTACTCATTTCCCTTCTGCCTCAAGCACAAAATTGCTACCTTGGGTATTTGCTTTACTTGTGGCTCTCTTTCCTGTGACATATCTTCTGGAGGGCCAAATGAGAATTAAAAGCATCTTTGGGGACAGTGGAATTGGAGACATGGGAGAAGAAGAGAAGAAGCTCACTACTCTGCTTGCTGTTGAGGGAGCAAGAACTTCCCTTCTTGGGCTATATGCTGCAATCTTTATGCTTATAGCTCTTGAAATAAAGTTCGAACTTGCTTCATTAATCCGAGAAAAGACGCTGGAAAGGGGTGGAGGATTTAGACATAATCAACCTGGTCAAAGCAACTCATCCAATTATCCACCTAGAATGAGATTCATGCAACAGCGACGGGCCTCTACAGTGTCAAGCTTCACTATTAAGAAGATTGCTACTGAGGGAGCCTGGATGCCTGCTGTTGGCAATGTTGCCACAGTAATGTGCTTTGCTATATGTATAATATTGAATGTTAATCTCACTAGTGGCTCAAACCGTGCAATCTTCTTCTTGGCACCCATTTTGTTGCTTCTCAACCAGGACTCTGATTTTGTTGCTGGATTTGGGGACAAGCAAAGGTATTTCCCTGTTACAGTTGTCATATCAGCCTACTTAGTTTTAACTGCTCTGTACAGCATATGGGAAGATGTCTGGCTTGGCAATACTGGTTGGGGCTTGGAGATTGGTGGGCCAGATTGGTTCTTTGCTGTCAAGAATTTGGGTGCTCTTATTCTCACATTCCCCAGTCATATCATCTTCAACAGGTTTGTGTGGAGTTACACTAAGCACACAGACACTACCCCATTGATAACTATGCCCCTTAACCTGCCATCAATCATAATAACAGATGTGCTTAAAATTAGAATCTTGGGGATCTTAGGAGTTATTTATTCCCTGGCTCAGTATCTAATCTCAAGACAACAGTACCTCTCTGGTTTAAAGTATATTTAGACAAACACATACTCTGTACAATATGTTTTGGCAATTTTCAAGTTAGATGAAAGTTCAGGTTAGTTTCACTTTTTCAATATAGTACTTTTGTTTGGGCTCTTATATGTTCAAAATGCTTGAATCCATAAGTGTTTTTGGTTGGCTCCTGTCTCAGCCGTGAAGCACCTTGATCTTCATTTTGATGCATGGAAAATGCCTTCAATGTGGAGTATGTGACATTTTCAAATGTAGAAACCCTTGATAATGTTTCCAAGTCATCATCTAGAAAATTAATTTTGATGGTATTGCATTGCTGACTTCTACCTAAACCAGCTTAAGAATAGTGGGATGGTTCTTTTAGAATTTATTGGTGCCCTCAATTTTGTATCTTGGGGATTAAATTGATAAGGTTTTGGATTTTTATTTGGATTTTATTATAATGGAATTTGATTGTAAGTTTTGGATGGAAATAAAACGAATTCAGCTATGGGGGCGCTTTTAAGGATATAAACTAAAGGATATATGCTGGTCCTTGACAGTTGACACCATGTGGCTTGTAAGGTGCTCCAAATGTATGTATTTTCGCTCCCCCCACAATGCCAAGGTCTCATGCAAGAATACTTCTTATTGGGTTAAATAAAAAGGGAGCAAAATTTAGATTATACAAGTTTATAAACACTATAATGATGGTGTTTTCTTTTAAATTTATATTAGCTCATAAACACATTATTTGCATATCCTTTACACATATTAAAAAAAATTCTTTTATCTTTGTTTTACAGTGAAGACTTTTTTTTAAAGACGAGAAAAGACATTTAAGTGGATAAGGGATGCAAAAAAATATTTTAGCAGATATTTGAACGATAAATCATTGAAATCGTTGCATTATAATTAAAAGGCGGTGGCATTGGAGTGTAAAAATGAAATTGTTTTGTATCTCAAATTTGAAATGCCTCATGGATGATATATTGTAGTATTATTGATAAATATAATTAGATTTATTAAATTGTATTAAAAGAGAGATTTTTACGCCAGTTGAGATTATGATATATTTGTGATAAATAATACATTATAATAAAAGAAGTCCAAACTTTTATCCTCTTAACCATAAGGGTCAAGATGCTAAGAAAAATTGAACCGAAGATTATTTGAGAAATTAATGCATTATTGTTAAATTAATTAAAGGATAAAATAACAGATATATTACAAGCTTAGAGAAAGTTATTACCAAAACTACTAAACTATTGACAAAGTTGTTAGGGGAAAAAACTTATAGAAAAAAAAAACTTTTATTTAATTTTATTGGGTGATAAAAAGATTACTGATTTAAGGTAGATTTATAAATAAATAATTTATTGATAAATTTGTAAATTAGTAGTTTGTTCTTAGAATTGTAAACTCATAGCCAAATTAAAAATTATAGATAAACTCATTTTTTTACGGTTTTAAAATTAAAATGTTTTTAGCTATTATAATATGATTTCAAATGTCAAGTATATGGGGTTTACAAATTGAACATTGAATCTTCCATGACCACACAACATACTTACCAATTTCAGGGGGGAAAAAAAGAGCGCAATTGTCCTATGTCTTGTTATTATTTAAGTTTTGCTACTTTGTTTAGTATAACGTGTAAAATAAATTAATTAATGGTACAACAAAACCTATTCAATTATACTGAAATAAAAAAAATACGTTGAATACAGAACGATTTACATATTTTAATTATGTAAATATTTATAATTTTAATTTATTTAATAACATATTTTAATCACTTCTTATATTTCTTTTTCAATCACATCGACATTACACTAAAGCAATAATAGTTTAGAGAGGGCCTTCCCTATGCCGCATGGGTTCTTTTATTCCAAATTCGTTACCAAATGTAAACCCTTGACAAGGTGTGGACTCCTCACTCCCGTGACTTAGAAAGAAATTCCCGTCTTGCCTCTCTCAACTCCATTACTAACCGTTGAATGAAAAACACAGGTATGTTTAACTAGCAGGCTCTCCAATTTTCCAGTTCTGTTTTCTTTCCTTTTCCGATTGCTTTAGACCTTGCACTTATTGCGATTTACATTTTGACTATTGGGATATCAATTTTTTACTATAAATCTTTCATCTTTGTGGCTGAGCTTATGGAATTCGGATCTTTAGCTTATTCGTTCCCCTTTTCTTTAACCTCCGAAGTAACTTGTATTTTCTTTAATTTACTATAGGGTCCTAACTTACATTGCAGTTTGTTTTGTTTATGTATATCTATCTTCGTCGGTCCAATGGATGAATTGAGTGTTGCCTCGTAACCAGCCTCCCCATTTCGTGTCTTTTCTTCTATAGTCACCTTAAATGCAGAAGTTAGATTCTTTCAATTGTCATAGTTTTTTCTATGAGTGTTTTTTTGGCTGGGTTGTTGAGAATTTTGTTGCTTGGTGTTAATTGATTATCTTTCTATTTCGGTCTTGTTTCTATATTTTGCTCTATTTTCTTATTGGATGCTTATATTTTGTTCTACGTTTGCAGTTGGCCATTTTTGAGCTCATCCGTTGACTATTTCCTTTATTAACAATCTATTACAAAGGATTTAAAGATGGGTTCTTTGTGCTGCTGTCCATGTGGGGATGAATTTGAGGAATATGCACTCCCTAATGACCCAGTATATAGGCACTGCATATGCCTGAGATTCTTTTTCCACCGCCTATTCAGGGAGGTATTGTATAACACTTCAAAAAAATTCAAATAGATTGTTGATTGAACCTGCTTAGACAATGGAAGAGAGCTTTATTGTGTAGTTGTTTCCTTATGGTGCCTTATGTGGAGCTTAGCAGTACAACTTAGTTTTCATTATATGCATAGATGCGTTGATGAGCTCATGAGCAAAACATACACCGACCTAAATCATGTAAACCTGTGATTCCGTGAAATCTCCCATATGATTTAGCCAGCCAATTTATTTTTCCGTTGCTAAATTATAGCTATGAATTTCTCTCTCCAACATGGAACTTAGTTTTTGTTGAAGGATTGTATTGTCCCACATCGACTAGGCGTTCAACTGTAGTGCAGTTTATAAGTGTGGGCAACCCTTAACTCAATGAGATCTTATTGGGGTGAGTTAGGCCTTGCGCTTATATAACATGGTATCAGAGCTAGACCCTGAGTTCATCGTGATTTGTAGCCTTCGTTGCCCCTGTCCGATGTGAGGGGGGGTGTTGAAGGATTGTATTGTCCCACATCGATTAGGCGTTCAGCTGTAGTGCAGTTTATAAGTGTGGGCAACCCTTAACTCAATGAGATCTTATTGGGTTGAATTAGGCCTTGGGCTTATATAACAGTTTTGTTTAACACATCCTTCTGTCATCATGCAGTCCCATGCAGTTTTTCAAAGACTTGATGGGCGGTCAGTTTCAACCCCTATCCAGGGAGCTTACTCTTTAGAATCATCAGGAATAAGCCCAAGACTGTCAGAAAATCCTTCAAGTGATAGTCAGCTATCAGTGACTAGGCCATTGCCCTATGATGCAGACCAACAAATTTCTCACTCCCAGCGAGATGGTCTAGTTTCTAGGCGTGACAAGTCAATGACTCGTCTGCAAGAAAATTCACAACTGAGAAGAAATACTAGCAGTTCTGGACAAGAGCCTTGGGGCTTTGGGAAGAAATCAAATGGAGCTGATGTTGAAGAAGATTGTAAATTTAGCTATTCAGAGTCCTCAGAAAAAGCTTTGGCAGCTAAAGTTGTTTATGGAACCACTTACTCTCAACTATGTGAAGATGAAGATGTTTGCCCTACATGTCTTGATGGTAATCTGTCCCATTAATGCACACAACATAAAGTATAATTAGTTATGCACACACACACACACTAGTGATGATAATGATTTATATTCTTGCAGAGTATACTCCAGAAAATCCTAAAATCACTACCAAATGCTCTCACCATTTTCACCTTGGCTGTATTTATGAATGGATGGAAAGAAGTGAAAGTTGTCCAATTTGTGGCAAGGTATGTCCAATTTTTTTCATCAAGAAAATTTGATTTTGTATACTTTGGTTAGATCCTTGCCTCTGGATTAACCATGCCTTTGGGGTGAAATGGCAGGAGATGGAGTTCTGTGAAAGTCCTTGACATTTTTCCATCTGATCTCGAAGTAATAGAGCATATATACAAGTTTACATATAAGAAAGGATTGAAATTATTTAGTTTGTTTCACTATGTTGTTCAGCTCAACATTTGTATCCCACAAGTTTCTCTATTATTTTTCCTTTTTATTGTACATAAAATCTGAGATCAGAGTTGATCATATGAACTTGTAAACATAATTGTGAAAATATGATCTTATTGATTCACACTTGAAAACTTTTTCTTTTTTATTTGTTGAATCATGCAGCCTTGGATAGTTAAAGTGAAGCATACTGTTTTATTTATGTTTCGTTATTAAGGTTGCATTAATGATAGACATAAAAAGAGATGTGATATGTTCATTGAATCGTTTAAATAGATAGGGCACCATTTGTTTTAGATAGGCTGGCCTTGAAATTGGACATCTTATAGTTTATAGGAGGAAATATGGTAAAATTTCGTTACCTTTTATAAAAATATATTGTAGACTCGTATTTATTAGGTGAGTATGATATCTTTATACAAAAGCCTTTATGAGCTTTGGTTGATAATCGTTTTTTTTTGTTTTGTTAACACCGACATGTACGTATAAAAGTTTATGGGCTTTAGTGGACAATCACATTTCTTTTTTTTTTACACGAATAAATATTAAAATATATATAATGAATACATATTTTATATCTTTATTAGTTTTTTATACCAATAAATATCAAAATATTTATATAATAAATATATTTTTATGAATAATTATTTTATATAATATGGTTGTTTTTATTATATTAAATGTAATAATCTATATAGTTAATGATTACACATTTAACGAGTGTTTGATCAATTTATTTATGATATCTTTATACATAAAAAGTCATAATATAAAATATTTATATAATAAATACATATTTTATATTTTTGTTAATTATTTTACATTAATAAATATAAAAAATATTCATATAATAAATATATTTTTTATAAATAGTTAATTTGTATAATATAATTGTTTTTATTACAATAATGATGATAATAGATACATTTAATGATTATCTATTTAATGAGTTCGTTCAATTCACTTATAAAAAAAATATTATTTTTATTGAATTAGTAATTTTTAAGTAGAAATCATATCATAACTCATATGAATTAAAACAAAAATAGTTATTTAATATAAACTATTTTAAAGTAAAAATATTTATTAAATTCAATCAGTTTTAATTTTTCGAGTTTTGACGCTGCATGAAGGGAAGCATTGTTGTTCTTTACCAAATGGCCAAATTGTGCACCCAAAACAATTTGGGATTAAAGAGTTTCTTATCGTTGGGAGTATTTTGTGGAAGTAATATAAGTCATTGCTAATTTGTGAGCTCCTTATCATTGAACGAATTTACGATAGCCTTGAACGGGTAAAAGACTATCTTGGCATTCTAAAAAAGATTTAAAAGAAAAAACAGGTACGGATGCCAAAAATAAAAAAAAAAAAATTCCTGGGTAAGATGTAATAAGTAATAAACCTAAGGATACATAATTGAGAAATTTGAAATACTTTACAAGAAAATAAAATCATATTTAAGTGAGCACAGAATACAGAAATAGAAATGTACATTTGGGCTCTCACCCTTTTTTTTTCGGCTAAAACATTTCGGGTTCTTACTCGACGCTGTATTTTAATGATAAAAATTTATTATTATTTTTAATTTTATAGTTTATGTTTTTTTAATATCAATTTGTTACTTTATGTTTAAAATTTATTATCATTTTAATATTTTCATTAAAAAAAGGTTAATTATGGATGAAAAAATTTATCACGTTCTAAAAGAAAAATACTAAAATGATAGTAAATTTAAAGTATAAGGTACCAACTTGAAAGTAAAAAAATATAATGTATAAAACGAAAATAATTTGAAACTTTTAGTAAAAAAAATGAAAGGTATTAAAGTTGAGATTATTTTTTTTTAAAGAAAAAACCTAATGAAATGTCGAAAATGACTAAGTAACATTTTTCATTCATGGTTAACCTTTATTTTAAAGGAAATATGAAAATGATTGTAAATTTAAAACATAAGTTAATAAATTGATAGTAACAATAAGGTAATTTAAAAAGTTCAATAGGAAAATAATGTTTACCCTATTTTTTTTATTTAACTATCAATTGTCTTTTACAATGAATGATATTTGATTTTTGTAGGCATTGAAAGGAATCTTATATTCAGTAAGTTGGATAAAAATTTCCACCGGTAGAAAATTGGAATAATAAAATCTCAAAATAGAGTAAATTGGAAAGAATGTATATTTTAAAAAGTTTGCTACATGAAAAAAAGAAAGAAAGAATACTCAAAAGTCTGAACCAAATATACTACTCTTAGGAGCTTGGCCTAATTGTAAATTCATAACCGTCATTTGGACACTCCCAATCAACCACCGTCCATACAAGAAACGTTTTAGTTAAAACCAAAATGATACACAAATATCTACAAAAATTAATGTTGTGAAGAAGACAAACTAAGTAATCTACACTCATGACACAGGCCAAACAAACTCTCAGTTTGATACAACATACATGTGCGAAAACACTTGAGGCATCACAAAGGTCTCTCTATTCTTAATGATAAATTGTTAACACTTGTGTTACGATTTACCAAGGTTTCAAATCACGTACTGGTCCAGCATTCCAATCTAAAATCTTCTCACCGGGCTTCAAATAAACACTTTTGTCATGTGGCAACTTACGAGCCAACCCATTAAGTATCTGATGGAAAGCATCTCCTGGTTGTGCCGGTTGTGGAAACATCATTGCCCGTTTCATATAAGGATTGGCAAGCAACCTCTGTTTCCTCAGTATAACTTCTGGTGGAATAGATGTGAGGATTGTATCTAGTTTTGGTACATCCTCCTCTGCCACAAACACTCCAATTTCCTCCCATGGAATAGCATCGGCAAATGGCAAAACAATATCATCAGCTATAATAACAGGGATGCAACCAAATACAACTGCTTCAACTAGCCTAGGACTCCATGGAGCCCAACCCAAAGGACACAAACAGAAGATAGATCGTTGCATGTCTTCGTAATATGTAGTTGGGTGATCAGTTGAGATGTCAAATAGTGGATTGTTCTTAAAATTCTCCCAGACAGCTGCTCTAGCACCTCTGTGGGTCGATCAGAATAATCAAAATAAAACTTGAATTTAATTAAACAAATTCATTCATTGATTCGGTATAAGGTTCCTAGTTGAGTAAATAGTCTAGGTGCATTAACTCTCAATAAAGCGATGATTGCTTAATGAAATTAGGCTTATCTTCATAAGATAGTAACTACAAACATACCTTGCATAGTAACCACCTTCAGGATCATTATTAACGTCATAAAATAAACCACGGAAGTAGACAAAGATGGACCGTGGAGTGTCTAGGGGAATCAGGTGTGCCTGCATTTTCCGGGGTGGAGCAAATGGAGGAATAGTAATTGAACCATCCTTCAAACATGCATGATTTCGTTGTCCAAAAGTCTGAACCAAGGTAGCACGCAGCAGTAGAGAGTGGATCCCCCGTTCTATAGCTTTCTCTTCCTACACAATACAGAAGAATTTACTTACCATGTCAACAACTAAGGCAAGAGATTACGTTGTTCACTCAAGATAATTCTAAATACTTACAGGTAAGTAGGAGCAGTTTCTATGAGTTTTAAATCATGTAAAATTGGTTCTTTTTTATTGGTCTTGTCAACAATCATAATGACTTTTATTTAAAATTCAGCCAGAGGTTAATAAGTTACCACAGACATCAACACAAAATGAAACCCTACTGATACGGAATGTCTAATGATGTGTTGCAGGACATAGTAGGCTACAAATTTGGAAAAAAAAATTCTCATAATGAATCCAGAAAAGTTGAATGATGGTGATTTTAGACGTTGAGACATAACAATAATATCATTCTCCCTCAAGAAAAAGCCTAAAATATACTGAAATATGTGAAAATTCCAAACCAAATTCCCCTTAAGGTGAAAGACAACACAGATAGCACAATTGTGACATTGGAGGCTTATAATATAGCAGACACTGTGTTTGAAACCAATCAATTGCTTAGAAGTATAGAGACTTTGTTGTCTTTATTGGCATCTTAAAAGGAGTGCAACAGGATACCTTTTTTGTATCCTAAAAATTCATGGTTAGATAGACAGCAGAACAATTCTCTTACCAGATAATGGAAGCAGGCTCCAAAATCATGGGGTACAACAAAGAAATGATCTGCTCCTTCAGTCCGATTCCAATAGGGCCAGTTTGTAGATACGAGTTGTATAGCACTTCTCATCACTCGTGGAGATTTGAAAGGCAATGGAAGGCCAGTTGGTGTAAGATCACAAGTGGCGTATATAGGAGTGTAGAACCAATCTGCTTCTTCAGGATTGAGAGTTCTAACTGGGCTTGACAGGAGGAACCTATGCATGAAAATCTCAGCAGCAAACATGTGGGTGAGACATCTTGGGTCCTTTTGAAGAATCTTCTTGTTATATTTGCTAGGGAGCTCATATACATAAACTTTAAGCTTTCCCACTGGATCATCTTCCAACACATCTCCCGCACTTCCTGCATCACTTTCCATTCTGTTAATCTATTGAGAAAAATTGAAGACCGGAAAGGCTAGTCGTCTTCATTTTGAAGAGATATCAATGGTTTATCTTTACAGAGTCATTGGGAGGGTCATGAAAGGATATGCACGAAACACTGAAAATTAACACTCAACTGAGATTTGGTAAGGAAGCTCATTTGACAGTTCAACAATTCCTCAAGAACCAAAATTGACTACTTCAATTTTCTAAAGATCCAAGACATTTTCTTCATTTTTTTAATCAAATTAGTTTTCTTTTCTTTTCTTTTAATACGGTATCCAGAATTAACATGTACATTTGAAAATTGGATGAGAAAATCCTTAAATGGATTGCTATGAACAATCCTATTTCCTATAAAAATCAATATGATGGAACCTCCTAACAAAATCTACTGCTTCATCCCTTGAGAAACTATCAGACTCCATAAACCAAAATCTTGGCAGAGATTAGCATAACAAAAAACCAAAGAATTAAGGCAGACAAGACACCAACAAATTTCATTAACTAATCGATAGGAGCTGAGAAAAAATAAAGCATCCAATTCGGTGATAAAAAAGTCACCAAAAACAAAAGTGATTCTGAACCTCGACTATCCCATAAAGTCACCTCAATACTATAAGTTAGGCCAAAAATAAAGACATACAGTAAAAGATGTCTGATGAATTTCCCAACACCAGGTCAGACGATAATGCAATAACCAAGAACATTTATAATATCGTATATGGGACTAATATATAGAAGATCAAAGATCAAGTACCCGTGAAAGAAAAGATAAACGCACCTGAAATTCTCTCAGTACGCACATTCTGATCAGCTTGAATCCTCCAAGCAAATCCATAAATCAAAATAATAGCAAGAACCCACAAACCATTTGTCATTTTGCCCCACTGAAATACGAAAGTGGAGACCAAAAATCAACCAAAAATCGATACGGGTATGCTGTGTTCAGAGCAAGAGAGGACGAAAAGGTTGTATTTATGGAAAACGTATGGTTGGGACGTCTCATGGCTAGTAGTTGAAAAGCTTTTGTAAAGGGTAGGTTAATGGGACCAAATACGAAAAGGAGGTTTTCAAGTAGGGGATTGATAGAGAATACAAAGAGAAATTGCTTGAAGAAACAGGGAAGACACATTCTTTATTAGTTTATATTCGAGATGAATTTGCAGCAAACACGTTCAAATCTATGCCGACGACTGAAAGTGCTATCTGCTTTACTGGGTTTGATGACAAGTCCAACTCAGAGGGTAGAAGGCTAGAACTTGTATCGTAGAAAAAATAAATAATAATAAATAAGGCCATTCGTATGGATATTGTATCGGTAGATCACTGGATATATATATTTGCAAAATTAATAATAATCAATTAATATATTATGATTTTAAAACTAAACTATTATATTTTTATATACATATAATAAAATATATTTTTAATATTAAACGTATAATATTTTATATAATTAAATTAAATTTTTTATTCTAAAATATATACTTTTATTTTAATAAAAATACCTGAAAAACATAAATATAAAAAATATTTTCATATTTTGAAAAAATAAATTATATTAACTTTTAATTTTATATGTTTGAATAAATATTACACACGAAATTGTGTCCATTATTATAACTCTAAGAAAATTAATACAAAACTATTAATTTCATGAATTAAAAAAGTTAAATTCATTTAGTATGAACAAATTACTACCTCATTTAATAAAAAATATATTAAATTAAAACATTAATAAATAAAAATAAATAAAAAATATTAAAATATAATTGTTAATTATGGTTTCTTACTTCGACAAGATACAACTATCTAAATTGAATATTTTTAAATACTTTTTCAAACCTATTATTTATATTAAATACCAATCAAAAATGAGTATCTATTTTTTATGATATTATGCATGGATTACGTATATTATGATGAATTCTTCAGAAAATATTGTAAAAGATGCATCCAATCTCCGAAAAATCACAATCCTTTTGAACTTTCTTTTTTTTGGAATGGGATTTTTAACCTTATTCCATGGTATTTATATGATATTCCTTTTCACTTTAAAGACACACGCTATTAAAAGAAACCCGTTTATGAAACTTATTATCTGAACGTGAGAATTAAGAAAATTTGAAATTAGAAGTATTTAAAGCAAAAAAAGATAAGGAAAGGTACCTAGTATATTTTCCGGTGCAATAAAGTTACACAATGTCTATTTTTCGTTGATAAAGAGGTATTTTATGGGTTTGCCTTGGTATCATGTTCATACCATCGTATTGAACGATCCAGCATCGAATGTTCGTACAACAGTATCCACAACTCCTTTGCGAGCCCCGTAACAAGAAATACTATATTCTGTTAAAGACAATCCTTCATGTAAATTGCTTTGAATAGGTAAATCAATCATCTGTCCTTGTGGATCCGGCGAGTTGCAGCCTACAATCAAAATTGAGGACAAGTTTTTGAAGTTAGCTCACCCTCGCGGGATTGTAATCCTTTATCCCATCCATTGTAGCACGTGTGTCGCCCAGGGCATAAGGGGCATGATGACGTCAATCCAAATTGAGATTTTCCTTGGAATGTAATAATATCGATTTATAGAGATACATTTATACAGATACAGATTCTACAGATACATTTATATAGATACAAAAGAAAAGGTTCTCTATTGATTCAAATGTTGAAGCCCCGATCGAAGCTCACTATAAATCTTTGGGTACCTATCATGAGATTTATGGACACTATCTAATAGTATGAAGTATAAAAAAAGAATTTCTTTGTATATATGTTCGAACCATTGTTGATCATATTTCGCTTTATCGTGAAATTGAAGAAGCTATACAAGGTTTTTGCCAGGCCTGTTCGTACAATAACTAATCATATGGTATCCAAGCTAAGTAATTCCATGACATCGGTGTGAATTTTAGGACTCTTCGATCAAAAATATGAAAGAAACAGGTGTTTTTACGACTCTACCACCCAGTCAATTCTGTTCCACTTAATCCATGTTTCATGGCCATATATCTTTCGGCTAAGGAATGGAATCTACGAATCTATTTGAATTATCAACAAATTCCTAGAATTTTTGGTGGAATGGGGATTATAATTCTTTCTACTTCTCGAGGTATAATAACAGACCGATAGACTCGATTAGAACGAATCGGTGGAGAAATTTTGTGTTATATATGTTAATCATTCTGATGTCCAATTCTATGAAAATTTTCTTTGTAGTATTGTGCTTTGGTGTTATTTATCATGCAATTCTAGGACCTAGACTCTTGAAGAATCTTTTCCAATATTAACAAAAATGTTAATATTAGTTAAATTAATAAAAAAAATAAGAATTGTTTTTTTAAAATAAAATTAAAGATAAAATTAAATTAAATTTATATTAAAATATTTTAATAAATATAGAATTATAAGAGAAACAATAACTAAAAAAACACGTTAAGATTAAAAAAATAATTATTAACTCAGTTTTAAAATTTAAATTATAATAATTTATAAATATATATATATATATATATCATTAAAAATATTAAATAATATATTTTATAAGAAATTTTATATTTTAAAACATTAAATTTTGTAGAGAATTTATGCTTATTTTAATAAATATTGTTCATATTCTATTAAAAAATTAAAATATAAATTGTATTAATTCAAAAAATATTATAATTCATCTCATATATCATTAGAAATATTTAGATATCTAGTTTCTAAGAAATTTTATAGTTTTTTATTTTGAGTTTTTTTTATAGAAAGTTATTCGTATTTTGCTAATAATTATTTAGATTCAAAAAAACATTTTTTTTATCTATTTTTAAAATCTAAACTATATAAATTTATAAAATTTTATGAATCATTTCATATATCATTAAAAAAATTTAGAAGTATAGTTTTTATTAAATTTTAATGTTTGTGATTTCAAGTTTTATGTAAAAAATTATGCATATTTTATTAATGATTTTTTAGATTCAGAATAACATTTTTTACTCATTTTTAAAATAAAAACTATACTAATTTATAACTTTTATGAATCATTTCATATACCATTAGAAATTTTTATAAGTTTAGTTTATAATAAATTTACAGTTTATGATTTTGAATTTTCTATAAAAAATTGTACTCATTTTAGTAATAATTATTCAAATTTAGTATAAAAAATTTAAAATATAAATTATACTACTTCATAAAATATTAAGAATGATTTCATATACCTTTAGAAATTTCTATAAGTTTAGTTTCTAAAAAAATTATGGTTTATAATTTTGAGTTTTTTTATAGAAAATTATGGTAAGTTAAGCCTAACACAGTTTGAAAATTAAGAATTATTTATCAAACAAGTAATATTTAATTTTCAATTTCTACTTCTCAAAATTGAAACTATAAATTAGTTATCAAATATTTTTTTTTCAAAAATATTTTAAAATTTAAAAATGAATTCTAAAACTCAAGAATTATAAATTAAAAATTAAAATAGTTATAAAGTATGTCCTAAATATTTAAATAAATTCAATAAAAAAAATTAAATGAACAAGTCATGAATTACTCAACTTAGTTTAATTCATCTAAAAATTAGATAAATTAATCGAGTTGAGTTTAAACGAATTGAGTGAATTCAACTCATTTGACATATCTATTTATAACTGACAATTATTAACTAAAATTATTTTAAATTAATGTAAAATAATTATGGTTATTAATATATTCTTCCTTGATAATTCATACACCTTACCATTTTTTTAATCTATTGGAGAATTGACATCTTAAATTGAAAACAATAATAATGAGTAAAAAATTGATTTAATGATACGAAAAATCCATAAAATAAAATCACTTTGTATTAATATTTATAATTTAATTTAAATTAATAGTATTTCACTTTATATTTTACATATACTAATAACAAGTTACAATCTTATAAAATTTTCATATATATTTACATTTTCATTTCTAATAGACATGTAACCTCTCCTTAAAAATGTGCTATATAGTAAAATTCATTTATCTTAATCGTATTTGTAAACTTCTTTCTATCAACAAGTTATTTCAATTCATTTAGTAAAATATATTGGGGATGGAGTGATCATCTTATCAGAATACAATGATATAATCGTTTATAAACGATCCACACTCAATATAATGTCATAGTTTTTTGTTTCTTATAGGAATCAGGGATAGAATGTCATAGCCCGTTGTGTTGGAAAATTAGTGTTTGAAACGTCAAGGCCAAAGGTCAAGGCCTAAAGGCCTTTCTAAATAAAACAAGCTCTCTCAAAGTTGTATTCTTTCTTTCATATTTTCATTACAATTCTATAGCTATATATAAGGAGATTTACTCCTTGTTTTACTCATTGAATTAATGATTACTTGTTTTACTCCTTGAATTAATCCTTAAATTAAGGATCACAACTCCTTGATTTACTCCTTGAATTAAGGTTCTTGATTTACTCCTTAAATTAAGGTGTTGACACTCCTTAATTTACTCCTTAATTTTATCTCCAATAAAACATTTAATCTATATTACTTTTGCTTTTGTTTTAAGCCGATTGATTAATTATTTATTTTTAAATAAAGTGCGTGAAAATCTGGTAATCAAGCCCAAGCAAACACAAACCAGTACAATATTAAAACAAAGGCTCCATTAAAAACACAATCATATCTAAACTCTACACTAAAAATATCAAATCAATTTTCATAATTTATCTCATATTTTATTTAATATCACTAATGAATTTATGAATTAAAGTTGTCTTATCATATTTAAATCTTATCTTATTTCATTTAAAATTATCATACTAAGTTTATAGTTGTTATAAATAATCATGTTTTTTTTCATTATTTTTTATAATTTTATTTTTTTATTTAAATCAATTTGAGATAAATGAAATATTTTATTATGTATCATCTCATTATCATCCAAATCCACTAAAAATAAATAGGATAAGATGCCATGATTTCACAAAATTCACAGATTGTGCTATAAATTAATGAGATATTCTATCTCAATTGAAACATATGCTCTGTAATAAGGATTCCATCAACATCAACTACTAGCAACCTTAAAGAATCAAATACTACACCATTCGAGCAAGCAAAGCTTGGAATAGAAAACTCAAAATAAGCCAAATAGGATACACGCTAGTGTTAGCAATTGAACGTAAAATAGCTTTCTAACAGTAAGAAACCACACACAGCACACAAAAAGACATGACACAAGCACTAAACATCCATTACAAACCCAAAAAACCCAACACAATCCTAACAAACATTCAAAAAGAAACAGAACAAGGCAACAATTAAAATACTACCAACAGCCACTAAGCAGATTGAAAACTTTTAAAATAAATGATGAATAAACTCCCTGCTTAGCTAGAAACACCAGTAACAGCTTCATCAACGTCAACGTGATTACTGGTAGCAGACTGATCATCCACATTCACATAACTTGATTCAGACTGAAGATTACTCTAGAAATTGACATCTTCGAGCCCATTCCTTGGCCGTTTGCCACTCTTAGCTCTTTTAGTACTGCAACCGTGTCCAAAATTCCTACTTATACCAATACTAACACCAACATTTTTCTTATTCTGCATCCGAAACTTAGGCCTCTTCTTGCTCTTACTACATCACTATTCATTCCAAAAACAAAGCCACCACCATCCTTCTTTGTCAAGCCACTGTCTCACATATAAGCAGGAACACACATGTTCATGTCAGAACAGAGCCACTTCTCCTACATCAAATATTTTCCCCCAAAATCAATATTATCAGCGCTAACAACCTCACAAAAACGAGATTGATGTGTGATATGACCACAATAATAACAGAATATGGGCAAACGCTCATGTTTTACTTTAAATCACACATAAGATTACATGAAAGGAATCCATACTCCTAGAATCAGAGCCTTACCAAGATCAAAGTTCACACAAATGTGAAAAACCCTCATAGAACTGTCACGCATCAAGAATTCATCGATCTCATTGATTGAACCAACATTTTATGCAATCTTCCTAGCAGTGGATTCAATCCTCCAATCCATAGGAAGATTGTTGAGCTGAATCTAGATTGGAGTACAATCAAAAGCCAAGTCAAATGGAGATATACTTGTTAATAGCCTTTGGATTACAAGCAAGTTGTTATCAAAATATCGTGGGCTTTTTTCGGTACAAGCTCCAAATTTGCACCATCCTCAAAATAAAATACAAAATAGAACAGTCTACAACCTTCATATTGAGTCCAATGAGATATTACGATAACACAAAGGAACTATTCCAAGTTCACCGGCTTCTGAGAAACAATGCGCACAAGAAGCCCCAAATCGTTATTGCTCCTTTCTCACAATTAAACCACCAAGATCCTGAGTTAAATCAATGTTATCAACACAATTTGACAGGTCTTTCATGGAGATTTCAACAAACAAACAGAAATCTACCTTGAGATTTGCAAGGAGACACCAAGGATATCGAGAATAAAGTAAGAGAAACAACAAACTAGGACTAGGAAATGATAGAGCACCAAGAGATAGATAGGAAATAAAATAAAATAAATCTATACAACACTCAAGGGTTGTGAGGAGAGCCCAGAGCACAATGAGCGCACTCGGGAGAAAGAGAAGCGATTATTTGCTTTTTTCTGTGCTATTTTGTTGGAGAATAATTTCAATACACAATTTCAGAATTCGATTCTTTAAAATCATAGAAAATCCGAGCAGCTCTAATAAATACTTGGAGACACCTGGACAAAAAGAAAATTTCGATGTTTTTCAAATCAAAATGCATAAAAAAATGTATATAGCAGCAGGTGCACAAAGCTGATAAAAAAATCTAGTAAATTAGTGAAGGCTTGTTACTTCCATAGAATAGCTTGTTCAAATCCTCATCTCAATTATAATTTGATGAAAAAAGAGATTAATCCTACTTCGAAATGGGAAATGTATGCGAGCACCAGTCCCCAATCATATTGTACAAATACACTGCTCCACCCTCTCTCAACAATAACAATAATAAATGAAATAATCTTGATCACGTATAAGCATAAGAACATCAACTGAAACTTCTCTGCCTTTTGATCGTACACCCAAAACAACACAAATAGATCAGTTTTTTTGCTATAGAAAGTAAACCCAGAAGCAAAAACCTCATTAATGTGGCATGATTTATTACACAAGTACTATAAAAGCATCATCATCATCACCTCTAGCATTCTAATTGTCTTCAAGTCATCAAAAGTTTATGCGAAAGAAACTACTAATTATGAAATATCATTCGAATGAACTGTTAATGGAAAAAATAGCCTTAATCCATTCTCATCCAATCAGCAACTTGTTCTCAGTCATGAAGCTGTATGTGGGTACCTCTAAATTGTATGGTGCTGGCCCCTTGCGAATCCTGCCAGAAATATCATAATGTGAACCATGGCATGGGCAAAACCAACCACCAAAATCACCAGCATTTGGCAAGGGAATACACCCTAAATGAGTACAGACTCCTACAACTACAAGCCATTCTGGATCCTTAACCCTCTCTGCATCCTGTTGCGGGTCCCTGAGAGATTTAACATCAACACTGTTGGCCAACTTTATATCATCCTCAGTTCGACGCCTGATAAACACTGGCTTCCCTCTCCACTTAACTGTCACAGTAGTGCCAGGCTCAATGCTTGATAAGTCAACCTCAACGGAAGCAAGGGCAAGTACATCTTTACTAGCAGACATGCTAAGAATAAACTTGAGGACCAGAAGCCGGATCAATGAAGCATATACAAACCTGCCGCCAGACAAGACAAAGTAGGCAAATGCACGCTTGCTGGGGTCACCAGGTGGATAGCGTTCATGGTTGTGCTCATCATATACAATTTTGGAGGTAGGGTTCTTAACAGCTGCCACTGTAGGTGGAAGGTCTGAGATCAAACCAGAATCATGTCCAGGAGCAGGGGGTTCAGATGAAAATCCTGCCAAGAGAATCAACCACCAATAAATGGACTGCATCACAACTCATAGCAGTAGCCAAACTAACCAACACATGAATAAATATTGTTATTCACTAATGAAATAAGAGTATGCATGAGTCTCAGAACGTGTTTTTCCACCTAAGGAGCCTTGAGAGTAGCATATTAGAGGAAAATATTATGTGTGCACCTTTTGTTGTTGAGCCTCAACAACAAAAGATATCTGTTCTTACCAGGAAAACACAAATTGGTGAGTCTAAATGCAAAAATAAGGCTCCATTTGAACTTTTAGAAAAAGCCCATTAGATTTTCAGTCCATGCAACCAAAATAGAAGGTGCAGAACAGCGGTAGCAGTGAAAAGTATGGACGAAGTGAAAGAAAAAAAGATATTAGGGTTTTTATGGTGCAGTTTCTTCCTCTAGTTCCACTGTTCTGCCTCTTTTTTGCGCTGCAGTCTATTCTTCCAGAAGCATACCAAACACGCAGAGACACTCACACAGAGGTACTTCTTTTTCGAGTTTTTCCTTATTTATCTCTTCTTCTTCTTCTTCTTCTTTCAATTGTTTTAACATTAAGATGATCTATATGACTCCATTCTTCACATTTTGTGTTGTCAATGACTTTATATGTGTCTATTCTTTTTCTTTATTTTATTGCAGACAGTTCCAATGTGTTTACCCTTCTCTTTATTTTATTGCAAACAGTTTCAGAGTTTGGTTCAATGCCAAGAAAAGATCATATATGGAATATGCCTTCGAAATTACCACTCAAGAGATAGGAAGGAAAGATATTACAAGTATTTGAAGTGTAAGTTTTTCTCTATGGAAACAAAGGGCGGGTTGCAAGATTTAAGGACAACCTTGCTGGTACTCACAAAAATATTTGCATCATGTAAGCAAGTACCTGCTGAAGTTAAATAGAAAATTCTAAACTATCCAGAACAAGCTGCAATGGAAAAACAACTAAGACAATAGAATCTACAAAATATGGTTGAAGACACTGATCTATGAGAATTTAGATTAGTAAACTTGACAAAAAAGAGGGAGACAAGTAAGAATGACATACGTTTTAAAACTCTGTTTTGTAACTTTATTTGAGGCACACTTTTAAAAATTATTTTTCTGTCTTTGCTTTTGATTTGGACTCTTAGGCCTATTGTTTGTTTACTAATTCTAGGTTGTTAGCTTATTTTGAGAAACTTTATTTTTGTCCATGTGTCTTTTAGTTATCATGGACCTTAAACTTATGATATTTTAGATGTTTTAGTTGTTGGATTGTAATATTATGAACTATGTGAGATTATTATGATTACTTTGATGTTATTTTGTGATAATATCAGTCATTCTATTATTTATTAATAAGTTAATTTTTTATTTTTGTTTTAATTAAATTGAGGCTTACACATCGCCTTGGTAGAAGGGGTATGCATTGAAGCTAAAACACATCTTTAAAACATTGGAAGTATTTTATAGGTTATTTACAAAAGAGGTATACAATATACGATTGAATCCTTCCAAGTAAAAAATCGCATTTTTAAGGCATTTGTAATTAATAAACTGGATTCCATAACTGATAAAAACCTATATTATATGGAATTTTCATTTTTCATTAAGTATCCGTGTCCAATGGACACGGCATGGACATGGGTGTGGGTGCTTGACACTTCAAATTAGTGAAAATTTAAAGAAAATTGAAAAAAACAGGCATCGGACTTGTATTGAAAACTTTAGGACCCTTGATGTCTTAAAAGAGTCCATGTAACATAGATAGAAACTACTTGTCACGTTCTATTCTAGCCTTGGTATAACCACCAAATGAGAAAACTTACCACGAAATTAGTTACTACCAGAAAGACACACTTAAATAAGAGAAATAGAGACAAAGATAAAAGGTCCTAGGTCTTGTATAGCAGCAGAGTAGAAGCCATATGTCATGACATGATGACATTGATATTAACAATGTGCAAGTGCAATGGTATTACAACAGAAACTAAAATAAGCACTTATAAGCTATGAAGGACAAAGAAGACCATATCATTTATGGGAATACATAGGAGAGGTAATATTTAACATTGATACTCCAACACATAAAAAAAAGGAAAATTATGGATGTGCTTTATATCAATAGACTACTACGTTTAAAGGTGCAAAGGAAATATAATATACAAAACAAGTATTCAGGATACAGCTACCTAAATGAGCAGAATATAACAGAAAAATAAACATTTTAAAATTTTAGCCTACTCCAATAGAATGAACAAGAAGTTAAATCACTTTCTAACTTCTAAATCACTAGAATAATATTGTTTAGTATATAGTATAAAATAATAATTAATAGGTGGTATCCAGAATACATCAAACACAGGTTAACAAGTCATGATGCAAAAGCTCAAATGCAATGGCGGAATAGTCATCTATGACTTCAACTGACTGGTCAAATCCTCACATATTGGAATAATCATAATCTGCTGTTCCAACGAAAACACCACTCAAAGAATAACATTTCTAGCTCATTAATTTAAATTATAATCTGATGAAATCAGAATAAGATTAACGGCAATAACAATAATCGAGAGACACAGAGAAAGTTAGGTTTGATAGAAATTCATCAGCTCGTGGAAATGTTGTTGATTAAATAATTCTAATAAAGAACTAAGAAGAAATAAAAGAAAACCCTAAACATGAAGGGAAGGAAGAGAAAAATATAAACCGACCTCTGACAAGAGCAGGAAATCGTTGTGATGAAAAATAAGCGGGGGAGAAGATGATGGATTTGCAAGACGATGAGGAAGAGGACGAGTCGAGATCGATAGCACAAAGAGAATAACATCCAGACACAATGGCTGGGCCTGACTGCGTCGAACACGAAGAAGACAATTTCGTTAATGCCAAAGACGATAATCTCTTCGCCGCAACTCTCAGCATTTTTCTTCTTTTAAGCTCTCTGGTTCCTTCTCCGTGTCGGCGTCAAAACTCTAAATCGACACCAAAAGGTAACGAGAATTAGAACACATGTTGCACAGACACCTAAATAGGGGTAGTAAATTATGTCATAATTTAATTATCCAATGAAAAATATAAATAAAATACGAATTAAATTAAATTTTTAAATTTAATTAACATCAAATAACTTAAATTTGTTATTACATTAACTAAAATTCAAATTAAAATTATAATAATTTTATTACATATATTTAAAATATTATTAACAATATCATGAGTTAAAATTATCAAAATCTAAAATATAATATAATATTTTCTTAAATAATAGTTTATTTTTATTTGTTTTATAATACAAATACAAATATAAAGAATAAATCTAAATAATCTAAACTTTATTTATATTTTTTTTATTTCTTAAATAATTTCGTATTATTAATACATTCGTGTTTACGTTTACGTTTGATCATGCAATCTAAGAACAGAAAACTGAAATTGTATTACTCGTGATCGTGTGTATATCAGAGCATTGCATTATACTTCAAATAATATCACAACGTTAGTGAATGGCTCTAGGCCATTTATACAACTATTGAATAAAGAATCTACAAACAAACTCAGCTGACTCATCAAACTCATCCAACAGCCTAACCACATGAGGGCGGAGTACACTGGACTACCATATAACAGAATAGTCCTCATGAACCAAAGCATGCCAACTTGTCTTCTTTAATCTGCACAGTCATCATCTGGACTAGTGTTATCTACACTTGCACCCCCTGAACCAGCACTCTCAGCTACACTACTAGCATTGCTATTGCCTGCACTACTGCATCGCATGATCATTACTCAAGCTCCATACACCAACATATATAACTGCATTGTAATGTATACCGAAAAGCTCTTTGACAACTAAAATAAAATTTGAATAATAATCATAAAATAACTGCAAAAATAGCATATTCAGTCCATGACACCTAATATATTGCTATTTCACACAATGTTCACAGGCTACAAAGTAATCTACTACAAAATTGCAGCAAAAAAAGGTCATCTAAAATACAAGAATCTTTAAGATACAACATATAAGATACTGGCTAGAAATTGGTGAGAACAGCTGGTTATGCTAAGAATCTCCCATTTCCTTCATCTACAGATTAAGATATCCATCCGTTTGTAAAAACCCGATTGCTATTTTTGGCTCACTCCTGTCTAATTAAGATTCTGTTTTAACTTTTTCTGTTCAAGCTCCTCAATCAAGGCCTTCTTTTCATCTTCAGTAAGAGAATTGAACGTGAAGACAGATTTGTCACCAATGTCATCCTGCGAGAAACGGCAGGTTTTATTAGTACATGTTTGGAACCTTATTGTCAAACACCAAGCAGAAAGAATAGTCTTGACTCTCGTACATAGAATGATGGAAGACTACCTTAATGGGTTGAGAAAACTTTCGCCCAGCAAAAATAAGAAAAAGGGCCATCCATGAACCAAGTAGGGTAAGTTTTAATCCATCATCCATCAGACCAGTCTGTATTACAGGTGGATCAGGGCCATGATAACAAGACATAACTACTAGAAAAAGACGTCATGAAGAAGCAAGGGTCAATAAAATGAAAAATTTTGTATGTGAGTTTCCAGAGGATCCTCTTCAGCTCATAGAGCACAAATATACATGAGTGCTTTAAAGAACTAGAAAAGTAGAAAAAATATATGAACATCTATGTCTTGAGCTTTTCATGCATTGCCTTACCCGTCAAGTTTTTGAAGTAGGTGCAGTGTTGACAAAAATAAAGATGATCTTCATTTCAGATAGAGGACTCTTTCCCAATCCCCCAGTCCGGTCATAACATTAAAACATCCCAGTTAACAATGCAGCTATATTTAGTTGATTGTACACCCTTGTCAATTCATACTGATGATAAATATACCAGGTGATAGGGCTAGTCATAACAAAACATGAATACGAAGCCAAAGAGATCGTGAATTCAAGTTTAGCAAGAATGCTTCAATGTTAATCGGCTTATCTAAGCATGAACAGGAAAGTAAAATTTATAAAAAAATCAGGAAAAATATGTCCCTTGAGAGGATTTATAGACATAAACTTATTTTTGAGGTTATATAATCCCTATTATGATTAACTACGGAGAAGATGAAAGATTACTACCAGGTGACCGAGAAGAACCGCAGGTATTATGAATGTCAGAAGCCCTGCTTCCAGCTTTCCATAGCAGAGACCTGTTTGCAATTAAAAGTGTCAATTAGTACTAAAATTGTTGGACTAACTATATTTTATACATTTACCACTCCACTACAAGTATTGACTCTTATACTATACAGACAAAATACTTACAATTTAACAATTAGTGTTAATGAACCTTGAACACATGACTTCCAATTTTAATACCATGTAATTTTTGTATAATGTATAAGTAACATGAGTCATCAAATCGTAAAAGATCAAGCTAAAAGAAAGGTAAATCTCATACTAACATTAAAATAGTATATTTCTTAATCAATATAGGATACTCTTTTTATACACTAACAACAACAATTACAAAAAGATGCTATTCAATGTATAGAGAATACAATTACACCATAAGCCTCAAGTATTTTCAAGCAATGTTTGATTGTGCTTTTGGTTGAAGGTGGATTCAGTCAAAAGCGGTTCAAGAAGAAAGTATTTCCTATTTTCCTTCATAAAATGCGATTTCTAAGCTCTAAAAACACCTATAAAAACATTTTTTAAATTTGGTTCGAAAGTTCTTTTCTAGAGTCTTAAAAGTATAAGCATTTAAGACACTAAATGGGATTCACTTGGCGAATGCTTCAGCCCCTCCACTCAATCGAACGTGTTACGTACATTGCTGTTAAAAACCTTATGGCTTATACGAGCCTCGGCTATAAAAATAGAAAAAATGATTTTTATCTGAACTTGTGACATAAACCAATCTGAATATATAAATGAAATTGTCCCTGGTCCCACAAATCTTCCAACAATCATCGATCTACAGCATTACAACCAATAATGATAACACATCACTCGAGCGAGATAAATCAGTGTTATTTAAAAATTTATGATAAAATAATTAATGTAAATTATATAAATCAACAAAAAACTCATAAAACTAAAATTGAAAAAAAAAACTAAAAATTTCTAAATTCAAAGTCCATTCTACAGTGAATACCTTCCTTGAAGACAAGTCCAGTGAGAGCAGCGAAAAGAGGACCAACGAACCACACAGCTATTGGGTTATCTATAACATACTGAACTAAGCCTAGCTCATGTGGCCCAGCTAAGTTTGTATAGGTAAGCAAAGACCCAACAACACCCAGCGCCCAAAGAGCTTGAAGAGTGCGCTTAATTTCGGTAACATATATGTGAATCAAAATCAACGACAACCCCAATCCACCAGCTCCAACTGTGTAAAATAAATCAAGATTTTGCTTAATTATTTCACTCCACTGCAAATCATCGGGTAAAAAGGCAGCTGAAGCTCCGATCACAAAGGACGAAGCTGCCGTAACCAACCCAGTTCTGTATAAAATCACCTGCCCACATACATGCATAGTTAATTAGATAAGCCTCCACTGAGCAAATGCTATAAAATATGAGAGCTGAATACCCCAACGATTTTATGTAATCCCAATTAATCTAGTTATTAGAATTACGCAAACTCAACGAGAAAATTATTTTCATTTTCAAATCAAAAAGTACTGAAAAGAAAAGGGGAATAAGTATTAGAAACCTCTTGGACATCAGAGGGTTCAACGGTCCAAGGACCGTAAATTCCTTGATAGAAAGTATTCCGGGAGTTATCTCCGACGGCTTTGCATGTGTACTTGAGCAATCTAGAAGATGAAGACCAAGTGTTTGATTTTGAAAACTTGGAAACAAATAGCGCACCAAGGCCTTCGTTGTTAGCTAGGCTTCGGCAATTAAGCTGAAGAGGGGTGAGGACGTTTGCACTTAAACACAAAAGTCCCGATGATGCCATGTCGCAGCTGCTACTGAGAATAAAAATTAAATGAAAAACTGAAATTAAATTGCATGGTATTTATTTAATTAATTACATTAAAGAGTAATAAAAACTATGTTGTTCCGATGAGAAATCTAGATTTATTGTCGCCTTGTGGCTTGTGGCTTGTGGCTATGCTTGAAAACACGCGCTGTGCCTGTGTGCTGACGATGATAAAACTTTGTTCAAGGGATAAGCTTGTGGACTCTTCTTGAGCCCAGCTAGAAGAGGCCTGATTTTATAGCCCATAACCTCAAGATATGAGGCCAAACTGGCTTAGAATATTCTCTCCAGTCGGCCCTAATAGAACATTTAAAAAGAGTTTTCACAGTTTCTATTAAGATAGCTGGAACGTGGAATACTAATGACACTTTTTATACGGTAAACTAATAGAAGTATTATCAATTTTTATGTTTTCTCAAAACCTACTATTTAAGTGTGATAAATATACCTTCAACTTATTCATATATATATATATATATATATATATATATAAATATCATTTTTATTATTTAGGTAATAAAAGTTAACGTTATTTTTTGTAACGTGACCAATTTAATTGGATGAAAACAAATTATAAAAGAGTTGATTTTATTTTATTTTAAAATTGGAATACATATATGTTGTATATTATACAACTCTATAAGAAGTAGCTGTATACGTATATAACACTGTGACATATATATATATATATATATATATATATACACACTAAATTACTAATAGGAGGTAAAAGGTGGGATATTTAAGGAGTCAAATACAAAAAAACGGTATTTTTAAATTTACAAAGTTCACATTTTTTTTTAATGAAAATAATGTTCACATTATGATCATAAACAATTTTTGACTCAACTGCTAGATTTCCTTTTTCTGTTTACAATTTAAATTCGTTAGAAATTTATGATTAATTGCATAAAACAAGTGCTTACACGTAAATAGTTCCATCACTACACTTAGAAAACTATATTTAATTTATCCAAATTATACCACTAAATATATCAAAATTTTATAAATTATCTATTCTTATCGTATTAAGTTTACTTCGTATTTGTAAGTCCCTCCTACATTTAAGAGGAAGAAAACACAAATGGTAGATGCAACCACCAATGATAGGTGCAACCATAAATGGTAGGTATAACCACAATGGTAGGTAGAGCCACAATGGTAGGTGCATCTAACATTGATATGCAATTTTACCTATAAATAGGCAATGTCTTTGCCTTAGAGAAACATCAACACAACAAACAAGAAGAGAAGCTAAGCAAAGTCAAAGGAACAATTTCCTTTGAAGAAAAATAAATATTGTCAGGTGAGAAGCAGAGAGATTATCTTAGAAAAATATTGGGATATTTTTCTAAAGAGGTGACAAAATAGTGAGTTTGAGAAACACTTTCAGGTGACACTATTTTCGGGTTTATCTCAATTTGTTGTATCGGGCTCTAACTTTGTACCCATTAATCTTATTAATGGGAAGAAATAATTTCTAGTTTGTCCCGTGAACTTAGCCCAAATTAAAGCCACGAACCACGTTAAATTTCCTAAGGCTATTATTCTACCGTTGAATTCATTTTACCTTTACCTGGCCGCGCTCAACAACTGTATCGTAGCAGGTCTAGTAAAATTCTTAATATGCTATGGGTTACAAAGATAGATCGATCTTCCACATCGAAAAGATTTTATTAGGTTCAGGGTGTATTGATTTACGAAAAGAAACATAGCGAAAAAATGTCAAGCCAAAAGGTAGATATTGAGAAATTTAATGGCAATAATAATTTCTCTTTTATGGCAAAGGAGGATGAAAGATATTCTCATTCAACATGGTCCATAAGGTCATTGAAAAAGAAAAAGATGGTAAGAACTGCCACCGAAGAACAACGTAGAAATAGATTTAGATTGCATAGCCTACTACAATCCGCCTAAATCTCTTAGATGTTGTCTTGCAAAATATTGAATCAAAAAATTGCAAAAGATCGCTAAAAGAAACAAAGACTCTAGAAACGTGGTACATGTTAAAAGAACCTTGCCAATAAATTTTATTTGGGAAGGAGCTATATCGTATTTATAAGGAAAATAATGCGAAAGTAATGATGCAACATACGTTAGCAATTTCAACAAAGAAGCTTTCTCACTTAGCAAGATTTAATGTGAGTTTTCGGATGGCCAAGAGAAAGTTACGATGTTTGTTGCATCACTACCCTTATCATATAATCATATCACAACAACTCGACTTATGCAAAAGACAAGATGGAGTTCAAGTTGTCATGTAGGCCTTTCGTTCTCTCATATCTTCTAAAGATAAAGGATCAAAGTTAGATGCTCTTCAAAGAATTTCATGCCTCGCTTGAGACAGATCGAAAGAAGCTAAAGCATCCCATTGGATACAACGGTGGAGAATACACAGACCTTTCCATGCTTATTGGTAAAAAGCATGGTATTCCAGATCGATGACATCTCCAAAGACACCGCAGTTTGAATGGCTTAATGAGAGGATGAATAAAACTTTGATGGAGAGAGTTAGATGTCTACTCTCACATGCAAAGTTGCCTTCAAACTTTTTTGGGGTGAAACCATACTCATACGCATTAATGCGTGTCAATCTTTCACTGCATACTCCTCTCAAGATGGATGTTCCAAATAAAGCGCGGTCGTGAAAGGATGTTTCCTATGATCATCCGCGAGTGTTTGGGTCAGTAAAGCATTTGTTCATATCCCCAAGGACGAGATCCAAACCTCGGATGCCAAAACAAGACAACAGGTATTTTTATTAGCTACGGTCAAGATCAATTTGCTATAGATTTTACGATCCAGCTTGCAAAAGAGACTCGTGAGCCGTGATGTCATATTTGTCAAGATGAGACCATTGAAGATATTATCAAAATGAAGAAAAGATGTTCCTAATTCCAATGGTGAATCATCGCATTTGGAATTAATTCCTACAACATCGCGTTGCCAAGACAAGTCGGAGATGAAGACCAGGTTTATCCACTTGACGTAAGATGATGCTCCCCATGTAGTTGGTCTCAAGATGAGAGAAATGATGATATTCATTATTCCACCAACACCGTGGCTTCTCCCTGCTCCACCGAGAAGAAGTGATAGCGAGATGACCTCGTATCTCATATCCTCCGCATTTAGCATGTAACTTTCACCGACTTTATAACCCGAGAGTTAGGCGAAGAGCCATTGACGATTTAATCCAAACAAAAATGGATCGAAGCCACGCAAGATGAGATGAAGTCCTCGTGAGAACAAAACCTCGAGTTCACGGTCGCCCAAAGGGAAAAAGGCCTTGAAAAATAAATGGGTGTTCAGCGAAGACATGACATAGTTCCGCCAAATATGATACAAAGCCGATTAGTCATTAAAGGATTTAGCCAAAGAAAAGGTATTGACTTTGACGAGATTTTCTCTCCATTGTAAAAATGACATCCATCCGTGTCACAGGTGGGTTACAGCAAGTCTCGACTGATGTTAAGCAAATGGATGTCAAAACCGCTTTTACATGGGCGACTTGGAAGAAGAGATATACACGTGAGCAACCAGAGGGTTTTCAAGAAAAGAGAAAAGAAGATTATGTCTCGCAAATTGAAGAAAAGTCTTTACTACTTAAAACAGACACCAAGACAATGGTACAAGAAGTTTGAGCCTCTATGGGAGCAAGGCTACAAAAAGACTACTTGCACCATTGTGTTTTTGCGTTAAATTGTCTAATGATGATTTTATTATTCTTTGCTCTATGGGGATGATACGTTGATTGCTGGTCGAAATATTTCCAAAATCAACAACTTGAAAACATAGTTGAGTAAGTCTTTTTCCATGAAAGACTTGTGACCAAAGAAATGCAATTCTCTGGTACGACTATTATTGTAGATGTAGCCAAGAAATTAAGGCATCACTGGAGAAAGTACATTGAGAAAGTACTGTGAGATTTCATATGAATAAGGCTAAAGTGATTAGTTGTCCTCTTGCTAATCACTTTAAGCTAACTTCTAAGTTAGCCCTTCTTCTACGTATTAAAGAGAAGGAAGAGATGGAAGAGGTTCCATATGCTTCACCGATTGAAGTCTAATGTACGCCACGGTTTCGTACACCGGCCAGACATCACTCACGTTAGCTTGGAATTGTGAGTAGATTCCTTTCAAATCCCGAAAGGAACATCAGTCATAAAGTGAAATGGATTTTCGTGCATATTCGAGGTTCTTCCAAAATATGCCTATGTTTTGGAAATGATAAACCCGTGGTTACTGGATACACCAGATGCAAATATGGTGACGTGGATTCCGGTAAAATTCACTTTAGGTTACCTAATTACATTTGCAGGAGCCGTGTGTCACGGCAATCAAAGTTACAAAAATGTGTTGCATTGTCCACTACCGAAGCAGAGTTTATAGCAGCAATGGAAGCACGAAAGAAATTGCTATATGGATGAAAAAATTCTTGAAAGAACTTGGGTCAAACAAGACAGCTTATCAAGTATTATTTCAGGATAGTCGTAGCTATCCATCTTGAAAAGAATGCCTCCTTTCATTCGAGATCAAAACATATTACGTGAGATATCACGATTGTGGATGTAATGAGAAGGTTATTACAACTCGAGAAGATCCATACATAAGAAAATGGATCTGGACATGTTAACAAAAATTCTCCGAGACAAAATTTTGAATACCGGCCGCTTAGTCCGGATTGCCGAGCCCTCATGTAGTGAGGAGAGATTGGTAAGTCCCTCCTACATTTAAGAAGAAAACACAAATGAGTAGTGCAACCACAATGGTAGGTACAAATGCTGCATGACAACCACACCAGAGCAGATCTAACATTGATATGCAATTTTGCCTATAAATACCAATGCGTTTACCTGTAGAAAACATCAACACAACAAACAAGGTTGTTTAAGAAAGCCAAAGGAACAATTTTCAAGAAAAATAACAAGGTGAGAAAATGGAGTTTTAATATCTTAAAAATATTCGATATTTTTTTAAAAGCGCGATAAAATAAAATAGCTGGAACACTACGCACAACATTTTATCTCAATTTGTTTGTATTGCTTCAAACTTTATACCCATTAATATTATTAATGCAAGAAATAATTTAGTCATTCCTACAGATTAAATTTCAAATTAAAGCGCAATCCACGTTAAATTTTCAAATATGATTATTCTACTCTATTAAATTCATTTTATCTTTACATGTTGTGAAAAACATTATTTTCAGCTTATACTTAAATATTAAAGTACTCACACTCTTAATATGGTTTATATATATATTTGCACAGAGCTTGCTTCCTACTGGAAGAGGCCACCTATAAGCATCCGTTTAGAAGGTTCTCACTGTGATGACAACTACCACTTCCGAAATCGTGTAAGAAATGTAGTTAATTTGTGTTAAATTATAAAGAATACTAGGATAAATATGTACTAGCATGGTCCCGCCGTTGATTTTTTTTTTTTCCTTTCGTCTTTTTCTTCTTTCTACTAAATTTCAAATAAACTGCAAGATTTAGTCAATATATAAATGGACGATCTTGTGATAGAACTGCTTTACTATTATTGATTAATAAATTGTAATATAATTAAATACAAATATATACCGTGTAAGTTCTATTCATGATGATAAATTTATGATACATACAACTTGTAATACACTGTGTTTCTTACAAATGTGCTAGTTGAAATTACATGTAGAGTTATGTGAAGGTGACCATAATTAAATATTGCACGAGTGATAGCATAAGTCATTTAAGTTATATTAAAAGAAATATTTTATTTATTTTATTATTTTTTAATGATTTAATATTTTCTTTTAACAAACTGTTTATAACGATAAATGATTAAATTTTTATTTTATTTTTTTATATTTTTTTAATTGTTATAAAGCTATCATTTTAAAAAATATCTATAAAAATGAACAACAATAACCATAAAATTAGTTAAAAAAACAAAATAAATATAAAAAAAAATTTAAAATTTAATTATTTTTCATATTTTTATAACAAAAAAGATTAAAATAGTACGAATTAAATTGCTATAATATATATAAGTAATTAACCTTATATGTTTGTTTTCTTAAATATCAAAAGCATACCAATGAAAAATCATTATGAAACTTTGGTCCCTAGTTTTACATTTTCTTTCTTATCATAAGGATTTGGTGTACTCGTCTTTACAGCGTTTATCATTCACAATGATTTAGACCACGAATGATATGTCAACTCTTAGGCTTTTATGTAATTTTTCACTTCAATTTTTCTTTTTTTCCATAAACTTTCACTGTTTTTATTCTTGACTTTTCATCCAAAGAAACCCATATATCATTGAACCATCCAAATCTTTCGTTCTCGAATAACGTAGAATTTGTAAATTTCTTGCATTACTCTCTCAATTTGCTGATGTTAATATTTTAATATATATATATTAAAAAATAATATTAATTATTTTTAATTAAAAATATGTTAAATTTATTTAAAGATATTTCAAATTATTAAGTTTTACTTATATATTTAACATTAAAACCTTAAAATTTAAAATTTAAATGAATATAATTCTATTTGATTACATACAATTTATTTATAATTTTATAAATATTATAAAAAAAATTGTTTTTTTAAAATTAAATTAAAATATGTGTCCCTATTTATTATTACCGTATACATCCGCTATTGCTTCAAAGAATGGATTAACTTGCGGTGAATTAGCTTGTTAGGTTCACAGGGGTTACATCTATTTGTTAGTAAGTAATTTTATATGTTTACATTTGGGTTACATCTTCATCATTATTTTTTATTTTTTTATTATTTTTCACAATAAGATCTAATTAATAAATTAATAAAAATATATAATTTATTTTTAATTAAAAATGGATTAATAAAGATATTTAAAAAAATTCCATTAATAATTAATAGGTTGTATCGGCCGGTGTCGCATTTTGGACCGTGTCGTGATTGTATGTTGCCCATGAGCCTTAACATGTCGTGCCTGATGGATCGACCTAGCTGGCTAGCTCATAAATTCTTTAAGCTTTTTGTAGGATTTAATAATGAACTCTTCTACTAAGCTAAATATTATATTAATATGTATTTTAAAATTATGTTACCAAACATTTTTTAATTTTGCCAAAAAAATATTTATTAAAATAAATGAAACAAAGGGTAAAACAAATCTGCCCAAAGTTCTATTTTTATTTCAAAAATAAATAATGGGAGTGGTTCCCACTAATTTTGTCCAAAATCACATGCTTGCCTGGATAAGGATGTAATCATGTAAACACGCGCCAGCACTACCAAGCCTCTTTTCTTGATGACTTTCGCTCATAGGAATCACTGTTTACAGATCCCACGTCGGCTGTGATTAATTTAACGAATCAAAATCAATCGATTCCATCCATTTTCAAGGTTTATTTGACGAAACGAGTAACGGATTGAAATGAAATTCGATTATTAGTTAGATTTAATCACAATTCCTTCTCCTTGTAGAACGCCGATTCCATTCCTGACATATAAAATTAGCGCAATTCAATTTTACTCCCTCACATAAAATTATAATTACAAAATTACCCTCCCTTTATAAACGGCTAGCAGATTGGATCCGCCTCACATTTTTCTCACTCCACGAATACACATTTCTTCTAGCTCTCGCACTCCACCATCACGATTTCTTTCCACCGAACTCCACTGCTTACAGTCCCCTCCACTACCAAGTGGTTTCCGACATTCGAGGTGAGTTCTCGTCCTCATCCGTGTCTTCGCCATCCGAGTCACAACCCTAATTTCTTCACGAGTTGTTCTCTTTTTTGTTTTTTGCTTCTCGCTTCTGAATACACTATTTGTTTCCTGAAATTTTGGGTTTTTCCTTTGAGATTGTTCTAATTTATTTCTATTTTGAATCGATCTCTAATTTATTTCTATTTTGAATCGATCCCTAATTTATTTCTATTTTGAATCAATCCCTAATTTTGTTCTTTGTTCTAATCGCTGATACATTGTTCGTCCGAGAAATTTTTCTCTATTTTGTTGAAATTTATTTATATTTTGAATCGATTCAAATGTTTATTATCTGTTTTGGTATTCTGGTATGTGATATTCTTTGTTGTTTTATTTGAATCAATTTATTGGTTTCATGAACTCAAACACAACTTCGATATAAACATTCCTTCTACATCCCATAAAGACGATACTGATATTGTTTCTAACAATATCAATATTTATTATTTGCTAGACTTTTCTGACTTAATGGCATAAATTGTTGTTAGGATTAATTTTGATAGATTCAGTGTATAATGTAACTCTGACTTTGGTTTAAACTATCGATTGGAGCTGCATAAACTAATTGTTATGCTAATGAATTCAAAAAATCGCCATTAATGTAACGTCAGAGGTATTATCGAAGAGAATGCATTACTTACTTTCATAAACCTGCTTATTAATCTTGCAGAGGTATTGTTTATTCAAAAACTATCTATTGTTATATGTTGATATAATCGTAGATTCTACAATATTTAATTTTGGCGCTTAATATAATCGGTATATTTTTATCAATTTTATGAGTAAATTGTTGTTCCTAATTAAGTATTGTTTTTGTTTGTAGTTTAAGGTAAAATGGATGATCATAGCTTGAATGTGGAAGAGGTGGATGCTATCGGTTAGTGTAATTGATGCATATAATGTATATTGTAAAATTCTTTTTGAAGTTGGTTGCGGATAAAAACAAGACAATATCTTTAAGGGAGACAATTGTAATTTAGCTTGATTTTTTTCAAATAGGAAAATCAGGCATAGATTGTGCTACGAGAGTGACATTACTTGTATTAATCAAATTAGGATTTAGTATGAGTGATTTTACCAATTTATGGCAATGCTCGAAACTAGGTGAGGGCTAAAACAATCAAAACATTTGTTAAGAGATGAAATAGGTAGCCATATTTCTTCATGTAATTTGCACACCATGAAAATAGAGTTATAACTGATCGATTTAAGATCTCGAGACAAGCCATAAGTATTTCAATAATGTCTTGCATACGCTATCATACGGTTGCAGATAAGCGAGTTATTGAAAAAATCCGAGCCTATTCTCGACGATTGTGATGACAATAAAGGGAAATATTTCAAGGTAGATATAATGTTTAATTTCTTTTTCTTATTACCATGTAATATTTCTAATAATTAAATGATTTTACTTGACTTATTGGTACCAGGGTTGCTTAGAAAGCACTTCACGGTACTCATATTAGAGTAAGAGTTCCCCGTAGGTGATAAGTCTAGTATCGAAACCGAAAGTGAGGTTACCACAAATGTTTCTGGGCTCGCTTTCGATATGCAATTTATTTATGTTTTACCCTATTGGGAGTGGTTCAAAGAACCGACGATAGTAGAGTTTTACGTGAAGCTACGCGTAATGCACGGATTTAAAGTCCAACTTGCAAGTACATACGTGAATTGATCAATTTTTTTAAATTCTATGAATATGAAATTGAATTGTAAAATATATTTAATATATGTGGCATTATTATCTTGCATGTCGTAGTATGCAAATTCCAATGGATTTCTTGCTCCATATCGTGGTCAACGTTATCATTTGAGCGAATGGAGAGATGGTTCACAACCTTGAATCCACTTGAATTTTTAACATGAAGCACTCACAGTTAGGAATGTGATCGAGAGATGTTTTGGGTGTGTTAAAAAATCAATGGGCTATTCTAAGAAGTCCATCATTCTATCCCATTAAAACTCAAAATCGAATAATTATTGCTTATTGCTATTACACAACTATATAAGAAAGGAAATGTCATATGATCCATTTGAAGAAAATTGGGAAAATCTTGAAGATAGAGATAAGGATGTTGATGAGGAAGATACAATAAGAATTGTAGACTCTACATATGAACGAGTGTATTTACGGACAATACAAGATCAAACATGTACAATGAATGGAGAGAAAGGAGAGAGAGGTATTGATGATAATGAGTGTTTAGGTTAACGGAAGTCGTTTTTTCTTATTTATGCTGATCGTGGTTGTAATGAAGAGACTGCTTTGATTGAAATTATTTGTAATCTTGTAAAACATTATACTATCGTCGTGATTCTTTTAATTTTAAAATTATTCTCATCGTAGTTAGGCTCGGCAACTTTAATATGTTTTCTATTTCTATTTTGTTAAATGTGCTTAGTAAGTATTTTTTTGTACTTACTTTTTAATTTTAGGATGTCATCTTCGCAAAGTTTTACCTCAAGAAATCGAGGTCCCCGACGTAATAAAAGATTTTGGACAACAACATTAGATGAAAAATAATTGAGTGTCTTCAGAGTTACACAATCAGTGGTTCATATATAGATCAGGTGGTTTCAAACCTGCCACTTTAAATGCTATCGAGAAATCACTACTTCAAAACTACCAGATTGTAATATGAAAGCTAAACCACATATCGAGTCCTGATTGAAAACATTGGAAGATTAAATTTACTACTATACATACATGCTAATCGGTCATAATAGTAGGGATTTAAAAAAGGGATCCAGTGAATAAACACGTAGCCGACCCACCAATTATGATGCATACGTACAGGTAATATTTTCAATTTGACATATTTTAATATTTTTTGTAGTCACAAAGAAACTGCTTCATTGGAGCATAGGTCATTTCCTTATTACGAGGACTCGCTATTGTATTTGGTAAAGATAGAGCCACAGAAAAGATGCGTAGACTCAGATGATGTTGTTTTAGAACTTGATAATGAACGGGATCAAGAGACAGAATGAAATCGATCCATTACATCAACACGTAGATGTTAATGATCAAAGAAAACTCAAATGTTTCATCTAAAAAAGAAAGAGAACAATTGGAGTTAATGAATATGGAAATTATTATAGGCGTAGCTTCGATACTTCGGTAAGAGATGAAGAATGTCGAGCCTGAGTCGATCCATCCACAAAAGAAGAACAAAAGAGGTCAGACAATGAATTACAAAGCGACCACGCCACTTAGCAACGATGAAGCGATGTTGCTACAATTATTCTTGTCGACAAACCCGCAAGAATCAATGTGTATTTTTCGAGAACCGATGGCAACCAAAGTTTGGTTGGATTGTGAGCCTTTCTTAGACGTAAGGTCGCATTATATTAAGTTATGGATATGTGTTATTACTATATGAATATTCGCTTGTAATTGCTATATTAGCCTTGTTTTGAGATCTAACTTTATATTAGTTAGGCTAATATCAATATTTTAATATAGTGTTTTCAACACTTGTATTTTGAATACTTTTGAAAATAATGAACATTTGCGGCTTCATCAATAGCATGATACGAAAAGTATTATGATCAACATACGCTTGTAATTCCGCTTATATTGATAATTTATTATTTTGTAAAAATGAATAGCATCATCAGCAATGCATAATCCCACATACGATTTCAATATATTGAATGCTATTAAAAACAATCTTAATAACATCATTCATCTCTATAAAAGTTAATATATAATTAATTTTTTATGATATAAAAAAAGAAATATATATTTCTTACTTAAAAAATTAAAAATTAAAATTGTTATTTAATTTTTCTGACGAAAAACTAGTAATTAAATTACATTATTTGAACTTTACAGCATGTAGGGGTATTCAAGTCATTTACATCTTTTTTCATTCCATTCCAATGTCAAACCAAACATTATAATCCTGATTCTTAGCTTTATTCCAGTGATCAAATCAAACAGAATTGTTTCAATTACATTCCATTCCATTCCCATTCCATTCCACGAAACAAACGCCACCGTATGGTATAGTAATTAGAATGACAGTTGAATTAATTATATATTTTTTATATTTATTTATTTTATAAATTACAAATAAAATAAAATTTATTTAAAAATAATTATATCTATTATATTTTTTGATAATTCTTATCTTATTATTATATTTTTTTTTATTTTTATTTTATTCTTAATTTTAAAGGTATGTTAATTATATGGAAAAATAATAATTAATAATTGGATATTATTTTAATAAAAATTTTAATAATATATTTTATTTTAGTAATAGTTTTAATAATAATTTAGAAAATTAAATAATTTTATGTAATAATTATTTAGAAAATAAAAAATTTTAATAATATATTTTATTTTAGTAATAGTTTTAATAATAATTTAGAAAAATAAATATTTTTAAATAATATTTTAAGTAATAATTATTTAAAAAATAAAAATTTTAGTAATGTATTTTATATTAATAATAAATTTAATATTAATTTATAAAAATAAGTAATATTAAATAATTTTAAATAATATTTTTAAGTAATAATTATTTAAAAAAATAATATTTTAATAATAATTTATAAAATAAGTAATACAAATTAATATTAAATAATTTTAAATAATATTTTTAATTAACAATTATTTATTAAAATAATATTTTTATTTTAATAATAATTTTAAAAAATAAATAATATTAAATAATTATTATTTAAATAATAATAATAATTTTAATAATATATTTTATTTTAATAATAATTTAAAAAATATATAATAATTATAATAATATTTTCTATTTAATTTATGTTATAAATTAAAAACTGTAAAACAAATTTAATGTTTTATTCTTGTGATAAAATCAAATTATATAATAGTAAATAAGAAAAAGAAAAAAATCTAAAACTGAATGCAGCGGTTGATAACCCCTTTAGAGACGGTTCAGTGCAAAGTGTTTTTGATAAAAATGGTTCAAACAAATATTTTAAAATAAGTGGAACTTATCTTGAAATAGTATTTAAAGCGTCTTAAATGTGGTTCTTACGAACATAAATTTTTTTAAGTACTCCTAGAGAGTATTGGAAAGTGGGTACCTTAACAAAGATATTAACTTATAACCTCAATTTTATTCGTATATTATCAATCATATTTATTTCTTATTTTTATTAAATTTTTTTATCTCTCTCTAAAAGAATATATACTCCCAAAATATAAATAAAAAAGTCTTTTCATATACTCTTTAATGTAATTTTTTTTTTGTTTTATTCACCTATTTTTATTTTTTTAGTATCATTTTCACGATTTGTAATAAGATAAATATTTTTTATTGTATTTCAACATAACAAAACTATATTTCTAATTTTACCTTCTTTTTTTTTTGGTTTTCACTAGTTTTTAAAACAAAATTTAGTAATTTTAATAATACTTTTACCTTGTCGTTAGCACTCGAATGCCCATATTTTTTATTATTAAAGTAAAAAAAGAAAATACTTAACTATTAATAAAAAAAATAAGATTATCTTAATAAAAAAAAAACTAACAAAAAACTTATTCAAAAGACTTTGTCTTTATCCATATCATATTTCAAAATTTTACATATTTTTTTCGTATTACTTGCCTAGATAAAGGTTTTTAACCTGATAAATTTTTTATAAACCTATACGAAGTATTCTTAAACCTTACTCTAAAAAATCTCCCCTCTAATAAAGAACATTCTTGACAATTAATACGACAAACTAGTTAATTATATAAATTCAAGAGGAAAAAGAAAATAATTCTAATTTATGATAAGATGTCGTAGAATATACAGAATTTTTAGGATAATATTAATTTATAGAGTAGTTAATAACAAATTGCAAGCATCAACACTAACTTATCAACAACACCCTTCTACTTTTTAGTCACATAATATTAGTGTCAAATAATATTAGTGTAGAGTATAATGGACCACTTTTTAAATTAATTTTATATATTATAATTATAAATAATATAATAATTATATAAGTTCGATTGTTATTAATAATATTATTTCATATTTTATAATAATTCTTTTTATCATATTAATTTATATTTTGTTATTTTAGTTGGATTATTATGTGATTTTTGTTTGATATATAAAATATTAGTGTTCCAATAATAAAATAAAAATATGATAAAAAAGATATAATTACATAACATAAATATTTTAATCAATAAAATTTTATTTTTAACCTTGTTTTAAATAAACATATGTTCAACTTTTTATAAGCCAAGAAACATATATTAACTTCATCATTATTATTTATCTTTTAAATAATATTTTTATACTTATATTTAGGAAAACAAATTTATATTAAAAAATTTAATAAATATATGTTAAATATATGTTTAAAATGTATGAAAAAATTTAAATATATATGTTTATTTTTTCAAAGTTTAAAAATGAAATCAATAATATAATTAATTCACATATAAAAGAGATGGAAAAATAATCATAATTAAAGATAACAGTATCTAACAATTTAGTTGATCAATATTGATACAGAAATTATGTAGCAAATTGCACTAGCTAGTAGTGATCACTCGCATTACTACTACCATGAATCCCATAGTCATCTTGTTGTTGTTGGTGATCCAACAAAGAGGAAGATGACGATAGAGGACAAGAAACTTGATTGTTCAATAGATTTGAGTAATATGTTGAGAAATCAGCATCATTGCTAGATAGGATTTGAGCATATTGATAAAGACCTGGGAAGCTTTCATGTAGCGTTGGAGGAACAGGCAGAGGATTAGCAAGAGCAGATCCTGAAGGCTCTTGTTTCGAAGTTATTGGAAGATGGGTTAATTGAGCAGCAGATGTATTACCTTGAACTCGTTCCGGAAAATTAAGCTTAGCTTTGGTGCCTTTGAACTTCAGAGCTGCTTTATCATATGCAAGAGCAGCATCCTCGGCGGTGTCAAAAGTTCCAAGCCAAACTCTAGCAGCCTTTTTAGGGTCACGTATTTCGGCTGCCCATTTTCCCCATGGTCTTTGTCTTACTCCTCTATAATGTCGTTTCTTCACATCCTCTTCATAAATCAATTAAAAAAGTGATGCATATTAATGTTATAAACAACGTACACAGGAAATCGTCTTGTCTTAATTAATTGGATGCAGTTTTCAAATAGAAGTTATTCATAAAGTAAAGCAATATTAGGTACATCTCACATTTTGTTTTGTCCATCAAACGAATTTCACCATATATTCATCGTCACTATGGTACGTGGGATATATTGTATAAATTGTTAGAATGCATAAATATAATATGGACTCATATCTCAAACATATTAATATTATGGGAGAGTTAGTACTCAGATACTTGTAACATAGTATTACAGCGTTAGGTACTATTTATATTCAAGCATATGTACCTTGAATTGAATTATTTATCAAAAAAATGTACCTTTAATTAACTGTTGAACTTTTAAGGGTTGCACTCGCACCTACTAAGTGAATAGAGCCAAGAGGGTGGGGTTACAATGTTTAAATATAATGATGGTAGTCTCCAACAATAGCTTTTGGGATGAATTCTGTGTTATATGTATTTTATAGGTAAAATATTTAAAATTCTACGTTCAAAAATTTAAAAATTAATTACTTTATAATGTAACGACATATTTTAAGTGGATATTAAAAGAATGAGTTCAAATCTCTAAGTAAATAAATATGCAAATATATAATATATTATTTCAATAAAATAATCAATGAAACAACCAAGTTATTATAGTGCAATGACATGCTTTAAGTGGGTATATTAAAATAACATGAGTTCAAATCTCATCCTATGTAAATAAACTTGTAAATATGTGATATGTTATTTCAATAAAATAATCAAGAGTGTAGACTAAGGACTTGATTAGGATAATATGATATCTCGGACTTGATCATACGATGAAACAAAGTTAAAGGGAGGAAAAGGAAGAAGAAGTTTATAGTATGTATGTTTTTATTATATATATAAAAAAAATTTAAAAAGTTTATTTACAGTAACTTATTAAGATATATATTAAAATATTAAGAAAAAAATTGATCTTAATTAATAAATAAATGTTATATAAATTATTTTAATCTAAATAAAAATGCTCACAAAATTATTATTAAGAAAAAATTAATTTAATTAATAAATAGATGTTACATAAATTATTCTATAATAACTTAATCCAAATAAAAATGCACACAAAATTATTATAAGCAAATCCTTATCATTGTTTAATACTGTACTTCTTTAATAAAGAATATTAAATTAAAGAAAATAAATAAATCTTTAGTCAAAAGATGGTGTTCTTCAAACCCCTTAAATAGGATGTGGGATTGTGGGGGGAAGGGAAAAATATAATGATAACCATCAACTTTTCATTGTCAATGCCGACGCACACATGTGTGATGCTGCTTTGTTAATATATTCATAGGGATATGATTGTATTATATTAAAGTTATCGACCCTCCGAGCTACACATAAATACCTAACTACCTACCTATATATATATATAAAGACTTAATATTAGCTTAATATATTTCTCTCTTTATAATAAAATTCAACTATATTTTATATCGAAAGAAATTAATTTAACTTCTTTTAAATTTATTTAATATTAAATTATATTAAATTTTTATATAATTTCTTAATAATATTTAAGCATTAATAATAACAAAAGAATGATTATATTGATTGATTGAAGATATATACATAATAATCCAAATATATAGTATTCAACGTTTATAATTCCTATCAAGTTGTTATTGTTATATAGATATTGGTATATATGAACGATCAACACGACTCTCTTTTATCTAAGTTTCAGATTTACCCTTTTTTTCATGCATTCTCATTGTAATAGGAAACTGGCCAGAAAAGCCAAAGGCTCCATCCAATTAAACACTCATATTTTAAAAAAGACATCTACTCATAATTAGTTTTAAATATATGTTTTTTTTTTCAAATAATTACTAAAATATTACTTAAAATTACTTTTCATAAATTAGTGTCCAAACACTTTAATATATACCACTACAAAAATATTCTTTTTCAAGCCTTGCACTTCTTTTAAAATTGATTCGGTATTGCATATCCAAAAATTCCCTAAATACTAATTAACATGATAAAAAGTGGCAACAAATATAGACCATTTCATTTTCACGATTGGGTAAACCTAGAAAGCAAAATATGAGGACCACAGTCAAAGATCGATGGAGAAAGAAAAAAAAAACATTGGGATTTGGAAGTTGTAAGAAGGAAGGACAACTCCTCACGGAAGCTGGTAATTTCCTTTCATAATATAATCATTTATTTTTTTATAATAACTGTGTAATAATAAAAAAAAACATTCGATGATTCATTTTTAGATTCTCTAAGAAGATAAAGATTTGATATTTTTTTTACATATTTTGAACATATGTTTAATTTTATTATATATAAATATGTCTTCAAAATATATTTATAGTATAATATTTACCTTAAGAATTTGCGATAAATATTTATTTGATAATATAAATTAAATATATGTTTAATAAGTTAAAAAAATACATTATATATATATTAATGGCGTTAATTATAAAAAAATTGAATATATATACAAAGATGGTTATATTATGCTGTTGAAGACTAATATTTGATTGATAGCTAATAGCTATGATTAATAATTAATACGTACAAGTTCCGGAATAATATTCAAGAAAACCAAAATTTAGCCAAGTTGTATAGATGACAAAAACAAGTCTATATCAATATTATCTGTGTCATTTGGCCAAAATAAGAGAGAAAGTGAGAGTAGCCAATATAACTTTGTTTGACTCTTATTTTAGAAAAAGAGTAATGCGTTTTAGCTTACTTATAGATAGTAGGGATGCTAATTCCTTTAGCTGGAATCATAGATATAAAAGCATAATATATAAGAAGTGATGGTTGGACAATTTTAATATATAAATTATATTAAGTGCTGTAGTTGGTATCAAAAAACATTTTCCTTTTTGCATTTATATATCTTTAAAATCATTTGTCTAATCACTAAATTATGATGAATGTTTTAGAAACAATGTATAAGTTATGTAGAATTAGTTTTCCTAAAACTGGCACACAAACACAAAGAAATATATTTAGTAATTTACAAAGAGATCTGAAATCTATGTTTCCATAAATTAGGGATTCTTAATTTGGACGGTTAATTTAAAAATGATGTTTTTTAAAAAAACTATTATTTTAAATAATGTGATTTAGTAGATAATTAGTAATATCTATCTACTATATTTCAAGAAAACATAACACACTACTCGTCTTAACATATAAAGATTAAACAGAACCAACTTATGCAAGCTATATATACAACTTTTCATGTTTTCAAGATGTTTTATAAATACTGAAATCTGTTATCTAAATTTTAAATTTTAAAAACAATTCGTTTTTGAAAATAGTTTTTAAAAATATAGCCAAACACTTTCATTTGTTTTTAAGCTAGAATAATTTTTTATTTTATAAATCAAAAAACTGTTTTTGAGTTGGTTCACCGAACACGCATTTTGTAATCTAGCTATTGTAGAGAGGTCTCATTCTGATTGATCTAGAGAAGTTACTCACTCTAGTAGGGTAGGTAGGATTATGGAAAACCAGAGAAAAAAAGAAGATCAATTTTGACCGGAAAATAAATATCACCATGAAGACAACCCAATCGGACAATGCAATTAGCTTACGGCATCAAAAAAATCGACACATGTCATAAAATAATATATTTAAGAGGAAATTATAATATTAATTCGTATTCAAATACTGTGATGCAAACCATTGAATTAAATAATTAAATAATAAAGTTACCTTGTGGATCTTGAAGAGGTTCATGAGGAGGTGGTTCTTGTTTCAGATCTGATGATGAAAATATCAATGATGGGCTTGATTGCACCATAGTTGATGATGATGATGATGATGATGATGTGTGATGGGGATGATGATCATTTTCATTAATAAATTGAGAAAGTGAAGAAACCATGTCGGTGAAGTCAGTTTCCGACCAATTATTAGAATATTGATCATATTCATATTGTTGGTTTCTCTCTTTCTCGTCCGATGCTTCAGCTGAATTAAGGAAGTGGTTCTTTTCCATGTCTTCGATTCACTTTCCCTCTTTTATATTGATCTCTCTTCTATCTTGATCGAGCACATTTTATATGCCGAATCTCAAGGAGGATCAAGACACGAATGACTAAAGCCAAAGGAGATGAGATCAAAGCTGACAAGGTGTATTGTCTTTGTATTGAGAGATAAAGCAAGCGGTGAAGAATATTTGAGAACGGGAAAATAGATAGGTTTAGATGTGGAACTGGTTTTTTTATTGGTCATGTATAGGGATGGCAATTTTGAATACAGAACACAAATCCAATAATCAATTATTTTTATATTAAAATTAACTATTATTTTTTTTATGCTAGTAAAAATATTTTTTTTATCATTATAAATAAATAAATAAATAGGTAAAAAATATATAAATTTAAGCCTCCAAAAATAAACACAAATATACACAATATAAACAAATACGACATGAATACACATAACACATACAAATTAATAGTGGTTAGAAATATTTGTTTTTTATCCATCTGAATCTAATTCGATTTGAATAAATGTAAAAACTTTCAATCCGAATCTAATTAAATAATATAAGCAATCTGAACTAATTCAAATCCGAACATATTGGATTTTTTCGGATAAGATAAAGTTATATTAATATTGAAATTTATTTATAAATTATTTTCATATATAAAACACAACATATATAAATTTAAATTTTAAATTAATATTTTTGTAACAAATATTATTATTTATAGTCACAATTAATAAAAAAATAAAAATGATATCTATGCAATTATTAAATTATTTTTAAAATTATATTTATTTTTAAGTTAAAATAATAATATAATATAACTATAGTATATCTAATATAATAGTAATTTGATTCCAATCGAATCCAACGAATTATAAAATCCATTAATATGAATCTCATCTGAATATGAATACATTGTATAATTTTCGATCTGAATTCAATCTGATTATAAAATTTATCAATATAATTTTATTTGAATTCTACATATTGGATTAAAACTTTTAATTTAAACAAATTGAATATATTATTTACCCATCTTTTTAAATTAACACCACTAATTATTTGTCTCCTCTATTCTCTTTAATTATCTATCTTCTCATGGATTCATAAATAATAATCTCTCCGCCTAATAAAATATCCAATAAACAATGATTTTGTTATTACAGTGTTGCTTACTAAAACTTTAGGTAGATAAAGACAAATTATAAAAAAGAATTTAAAATTTATAATAATACAAATATTACACTATAACATTTAACGAGTTTAATTGAAATACGTTCAACATTAAAAGAACAAAAATCATCGCAGTTTAATTTGAATGAAATTTAAGTAGAAAACATTCAATATAAAATATGTGTTAGATATTTTTTTAATAGTAAAAAATATATGAATTAGACATAAATAGTATTATTATTTTTATGTTTATAAGTTTTAATAATTTTTTTATTTTTAAAAAATATCTAAGTAGTAGATGAAAAGTATATAGCCGGCAACAATATAGATATTTTGTTTGATAAAAAAACAATATAAATTGACCATAAAACATTTAAATTTATCTCTCTAGTGGTTATTACTCACCCTTTAATACTAATGTAGTACTGAAAAAAATTTATTGAACAAAATCCTATATTTTTTTAGGGAGGTTATTTTAAAATTCTTATATTTATTCTAAATGTAATCCTTAGATTTTATATTTATTTTTGTAACAATTTAATAATATTTTTACGAAAAATTGATTACTTAAGAACAAATAAATATTTTTTATAGTTATTTTTTTATTTATTTTCTTATTTTTATTTTATTTTTCTTCAATTATTTTTGTTAAAAATTATTTAAGTTATAATAATCTCTATTTAATGTAATTAAAAAATAAAATAAAAAATTATATTTTTTTTATACGATCAATTTTTCATAATAATAATAATATAACTAAATTATTAGAAAAAATAAAAACAAGATCTAAATATTATTTTTACTATAAGTAGTATTTTACTATTGTTTTTAACTTTCAATCATCTACTTTTTTATATAATGATAAATTTAAGATTTTAATAAAAATAATAATTAAAAAATTTATGTATTTTCGAACACAATAAATAAATAATGCACTATTTGAAGGTTCATGATCAAAAGTGAAAACAAATCACAATAAAATGATAGCATTCTTTTTATGTAGGCTGATGTGAAAGAACTTTTGGCGACCTTTATTAATTTTACTAATTCTATTTAAAATTTGATTAATATATTTAAAAAAAATATATTTATTTTCAAAATTTTATGGTATAATTTTCAAAACAAATAAAAACACACCCTTAAATACTCAGTCTCTTACTTTAGTAGTACTTATATATAAATAGCACTTAATTGTCCCTTGTACGTAGAGTGTTTGATTAAAAATTTCTTTTAATGAAATGTTTGATCAATGAATTAAATTTTCTTTTTTAATATTACATTTAGAGTCATTTGAATGTGGAGATAATTAATCACTATTTTCAATCTGTTAAAACAAAAATATTTAATAATTAAATAAAAGATAATTAGTCACAAGCAATTAAATATACTAACAACAAATATAATTATAATAAAATAAAATAAATTTAAAAAAAATTCAATTGCAATGAAATATATCATTGTAGTAGGGATTAAGATCCATATATATGGCCATGTAACTCTTCAATAATATTTTAGTCATGTTTATTTTAAATTAGGTAGTCCATTAATTTTAAGACATTGTCAATAAGATTTAATATTTTTTAAAAAATATCATTTTATGGATATCTCTCCTCTCAATATCTCTTTTTCTTGTTATATTGTGTATCTTAATATTATAAAATTCATTTTAATTTAATTGTGAAGTTATTTGAATTTACAAAGAGAAAAATAATTTACTCTTTTCTATTTTATTTTATTTTTTTAAACAAAGAGGAAGAGAACTGAAAAAGATTCAAACTGAAGACACTATTTTTTATCCGGGAGCAAGGAGATGGAGAAAGAATGGATTTTTGAAGTTTTTAATCTTATTTTTAAGAAAATACATGAACTCCAAATATATTATAATTTTGAATGCATGCACAAAAAATAAAACTAACTTAAAAACGTGTTTAGTACTAACTATATTTCAAAGTTAGTGACTCTTGTCTAAATTAAAGCTTAACAAGGTTGGCTAGTAATATGGTGATCCAATAGCCCTAACTTGAGCAATATTTGTATTAGAACGCAACGCATGCACAAAATGACTTACATAAATACGTATGTGTCTCAAAAATTTCACTAATTATCCCAATGTCATTTCGGCGATATTAATATTTTTAAATAAATATATACAAAAAAAATAAAAAATAAAAAATCGAATGAGATTGATCACCAAAAATGAAAGCACCTAAGAAATCATATCACACAATTTTGCCATTAGGGTATTAATGATCACTTCATTTTCTAAAACTAATATCAACACAAATATGTGATATTGCCAAGCAAAACGATTTGTTTATATAAGTACAATAAAACACTCTTCTTAATTAGTTTGAGATCATATATTCAACGTACAGAAAAAAGTTTGACAAATGAAAAAGATGCATGATTATAAAATAATTTTTTTTATGTTGCATTTGAATATTGAGTTAAAGCTGTCTGTTAGAAGAGTAAAAAAAAAAAAAAATCATTTAAAGATGCATCTCGGAGCAAACATAATTAAAGCCAGGCCTAGCTAGCTTCAATAAGTCAAGCTAATACTGTTTTTACAACTTCTCACTCTCGCTCTCCTCCAATCTGTGGCATAATATTGACATTTTTTCTTCGTGTTTTTTTATTTCCTTAACTAATCCACATATAACTTAGAGTTTATATGCATTGTGTAAGTATTTGTTTACATATTAAATTGTGGAGGTGAAATGTAAAAATAATTATAGTGTGACATATAGATTCAAGTGTACGTTAAATATATTATGATATTTATAAAATATAAAACACAAATGACACAACAATTTAAAATTTTACTAAATAATTTAATATTTTAAAAATTTTAAGAATAAAAATATTATTCACCGAGTTTTTAACTAACTTGTAATTATCATTTTATTATTACTATTATATTATTGTTTTGTCATTTTCCTTGTCTTGGATAAGAAATAGCTATTTGTTAAAATGACGACACACCCACCATATATATATATATATATATATTTGTCAGAACAGCCACCAGTTGAAGAGGCCGTATATATGAGTTGATAAGTATTGAACATTAATTGTGGATCCAAGCCTTTTGTCTCGTCAGATAACGTGACTCCTATCATTTGATAAGTCATAAGTGTATTTCATATATGGTAGAGTTGAAAGAGACAATGTTTCACTAATAAGTAGGGCTAATACGTTTAAATTGCATGTTCGTTATAAAGAAAGATGGACAGACATGGACATAAAACCAAATGATCCATGCGTACAATATTGTACGATTCCCATTAAATCATAATTAAGACAATACATTGATCAAGTTTTTATATAAATTTTTCGGGAATCAATTAATGTATATAATTTTTTATGTGTATCTTTATTTGTTATTGATAATTGTAAAATGCATGACATAATGTTAATTTATAAGTAACAAAAACTCACTTTTATCATATATTTATCTAAATATTAATGATGTATAAAATAAAATAATTTTAATCATTCAAGTTACCATATTCATATATTCTTTAGATTTTAACACGTGAAATTCACTTATATATTATCTATTCAGAATTTAAGTTTTAAAATTTATATATATATATACTGACATATATTCTACGGTACAACTAATCAATTATATATTATCCTTAATTTATATAAAACTACACGTATAAATGATCTTCTACCTATAAACAGATCCATAGCCGTGTAACTCGACTTTTTATATATATTGGTCACTGGTATGTAACTATTTGACGGCGAATGTAAGTTTCCATATTTTGCGATCAGAAAATCAACTTTTATTATTCGGTGAGGGTTGTAGAAGTGAGTAATTTAATTATTTTGTTTTCATAAGAGTTACTCATTTTGTAGGTGAAAATAAAACATATTAATAATTTTTTAAATAATATATTATTTTATTAATAAAAAATTATGTATTTTAATTTAATACATATAAAATTATCACTTATTTTAATAGTTTAAAATTAAATTTAAACAATACAATATTTTTATTTTTTATTTTTTTGGTCAATTATTTTTGTAAAATTTTGATTTTATGAATTATTTTGTACTTTTTGAACACTTTTATGTATTATATTTTACGTATATATCATGTTTAAATAAAAACAGCATAATTTATCATATCAAAAATAAGAGATACATATGCATGTCATAAAGTTACAATATTAATGACATTAGAAACACATGAATGAGCTATATCCATTACACCATGGTTTAAGACACATAAATGGTTTCGAGTAACATAATGGAGTTGTGTCGTTCAACTTCTAATATTAATCTTCAAAGATAATAGACATGATATAGCTCATTCTTATAGTTCTAACTTCACTGATATTATAATATTTTAACTTATGTACCCCCTATTTTTTATATTCTAAATTATGTAGTTTTAATTCAAATGATAAACACACTATACATAAAAAAGTGTTCAAAAAATACAAAAAAAAATCCATTAATTTATAAAAAAATTACAAAAATAGATGACTAAATAAAAATTTGTATTGTTCAAATTCATTTGTAAACATTTAAAATAAAAATAAATTTCTCTATTAAATTCATTTTATTATTATATCATTTTTTATTAACAAAATAATATTTAATTGTTCAAAAAATAATTGAAGTGTCATAGTTTTACTAAGAGAGTCCCCTGCGTGTCTCTTACCAAAACAAAGTGATTAAAATATATTGGTAACGTTAACAAAGTGACTCTTAAAAATACTTATTCCTTTATTATTATGGTTCAACAATAATATTCTAGGTCTATAGTTGTTTAAAAAAATCAATTTGGTCTTGAGATTTTTATATTGGGTATAATTTATATTAAAAAAATGCATAGTTAGTCATATTTTTAAATTTTCTTTAAAAAACTAATAAGTGAGATCATTTGATAAGCATGAAATTTTCTTCTCGATGGTATATGCGAGATAAAATAAGTTTTCATAATTTATTCAATATTTTTGAACAATTTTTCCTATTTTATGCCCATATAAAATCACTCATAACACTGTACCTTTATAGTAGTATTATTTCGTCTAAAACTATCATGATTTTTGTATTTTTATCTTCTCAATCTATCATACATTGAAACTAACAATATTAATTTGCATATATTTAAATGATTAAACATAACAATAATATTATAACAGAATCCCATCAATAATCAATACCTATAAGTATGATAAATGCTTGAATTTGATATAAAAAAATTGAGAATGAGAATGAGTGATAGAAAAAATAAGTTTGCAAGATTGAGGAAAGTAAATAAAGGGATATACGTGAGAGAGATTGAGAAGATAGGGTTTTGTTATGTTTTTTTCTTCGTGTTTTTCTTTTTTTAACTTTTAATAATAGGGGTAAAAATACGTAAATTTACTTTAATTGTTTCATATTTTAATCATTCACGTGCTAATCGTTACTTTTAACTAAATTATCTAACATCATTAGCCTCTTAAGACTAATTCCATTCATTAACAAAAATGATGGAACTTGTAGTATCTAAGTTAAAAATTTCAAGACTTAAAAGAGCATTTTTAAACATCATTTTATAACTAATTAACACTTTTCCATTGTTATTATTATTATATGCTAGTCAAATTCATATAATTTACACCTATTATCTTATTTTCATATTATTTATTGTAACAAAAGTTTTAATTATCGATTAAATAAATATGTTTTATCATTAAAAAATATCTTTATTTTAAAATAGATATCTCTACTTTCAATAAAATATTACAAATCAATTATGAAAAAATTAGTATAATATTTTAATAAAAGAAATTGAAATAATATGATATTAATAACTTTAATTTGACAAATTATTTGGAATGCGTAACCCATACACATCATTATTGAAAGTAAAGTAAAATGGTTACAATCATCTCAAAATTTAAAATATTCAGTAAGTTAATTTCTTAAATTTAATATAAAATTATGAAATATCATTACCATATTAAATATTTAACATATTATTTATTTAATATTTAAATTAATATAAATAATTTAAATATTAATTAATAAACATAAATTATTTACAAAAATATCATCAAAATAAGCCTATAATTTAATCATTTTTATCTTCAAATTGTAAGTATAAGGAAACATTTCTACTCATTAAATCATCCATGATCTAATATCATTTATATAAAAAATGACTTAAGTATAAGAGTAAATACGATACCTTTCATAATCGTTTCTTCTAACGCATTTGTTAGTGATTTGTAAGATTGGTGTGACAAAAACGTGATAAATACAAAAACGATTTCACAATGAATTTTTATAAAAAAAATTATAATATCTCATTATATAAGTTTCAATAGTTTAACTATTAATAAATACTTATTATTTAATTGATAAAAAGACTTAATATAATTAGGTGTAAAAAAAGACAATTTTTATATTACTTAATATAAATAACATTGTATAAAGAAAAAGATAAATAAATATAATTTATATAATTTTTAATATTTTATAATTAATAACAATTTATTACTTAATTGATAAAAATAAAAATATTAAATAAATTATACGATAATTAAAAATAATATTTTTTTTACTCTTTTTTTCTTTGAAGCCTTAAATAAGTTATTTGTCTTCTATCAAAAAGACATCTTCTTTTACATAAGCCAATTTGATAGGATTGATTTTTTTATAATTCTCTTTTTTATTAGTTATTTGAATAAAAACACATATTTATTGTTTATTAACTTAGTTATTATTCTAAGATAAACTTTTCTTATTAAATATTGAATAGGATGATCTATGTCATATTATGTCAATAAAGTTTATGTTTCATTATCAATTTAGATTTTTATATAGATTTATAAGATCAAAAATCAAGAAAATTACAATATAATATCAAATTTTCATTTTTTTGAATAATAATCGATTAAAAAATTATACAATCGAGTAAAAGACATAAGGTGAAGTTTTTCTCAACGTGCTCAAGAATATTTTTAACTTTTGTTTAACAACTTTGATTGTTTATATATTTAAATTGATAATTTTTTATCTAGAATCTTTAAAAAAATTATATATTTTTTAAAAAGTAGAGACTTCATGTTAGGATATTAGATAAGATTTTTTTTTACTATATTCCTTTAAATCATACACTCAATCCAAATTATTTACCTATAATTATTTTTGTTATTATTATAATAAAAATATAAAAAAATATTTATTATATTTTTAAAATTAAATACATTATAATGCAACCATTAATAAATTAAGTTATTATTAATAAAAATAATTACTATAATAACAACTTTTATGCAGGCATGTACCTCCCTATGATCTTTTTATTATTTAGTTATATTGTTTGAACTCGGAGAGAATGAATTAAAGACTTTAGTAGTTCGATCATTCACGCATGTTTTATGGTCTGTTTTTTGGAACACTGTTTTGGAATTTTTTTAAAATACATACTATATAAATAATATCTTAATAATATTAATAAAAAGACGTTTAATATTAAACGAATTTAAATAATTATAATTTAATTTTAATAATTAAATATCTTTATATTAAAAATGCTTTTGAGGTTAAAGCGTAAAGAATTTGTTATAAACTATTTTAGAGTTTATAAAACATATTTATTTTATTTTGTATTGACAGACGAAAACACGTTCTCTAAAATTGCTATAAAAATTAACTTTTAACAAAAAAAGAATACTGTTAATTAATTCACAACCTTAAATATGCATCAAGTAGGCATTTTGTGAAGCGGCAAATATTATGACACGATATATAAATCGATTTCCAATTTCAGCCGTTCACTATTACCAGTATCTTTGCAAATATTATGACACGATCAGAAAGGGAGACAACCACATACATGCATGAATTTAACATCGTGTGTGATCTTTGTCACCCCAAAACAGAATAATTCACGCGTGAGTGCACATGGCTTTTGCCTAGCCCCGCCTTCCTCTTACCTTCCAGCCGCTCAGTGGGTTCCCAAAGGTCAAATCAATTAATCATGTTGTGCTGGGCCGTTTTGTCCCTATTAATATAAATATTTATATGTTGAAAGAAAAAAACAACAGTGATACCAGAGAATTAATATATTGATATTATTATATATTATAAATTTATTAATATCAATTTTTTATTCATATTAATTTTTTTTATATACTATTATCCAAGTATTTTTTGAGTGATACTTTAAAAGCATCAAAATTATCTAAAAGATATTTAATACAAAAATAATTATGTGCATAAATTAAAGGCTGTTTTAATATTTTAATATTTTTATTTATTTTTACTCTCTCTCTTTATATTATTTTTTTATTCTCTCTTGAATTTAATGTTTAAGGTTTTACAATGAAAGTGGTATAACTATGACTAATATATTAGATAATTATTAATTAAAATAATTATATTTATTTTTTTAACTTATAATTAATTAACAAATCAATTACGATAATATAATAACTTATAATAAATATTTTTTTTATAATTTAATATTTTTTTAAGATTTAGTATTTAAGATTTAAAGTTTAGAATTTAGTATTTAAGTTTTATGGTTTAATGTTAGAATATGATTTAGGTTTTGATTTTAGATTTTAGTGAAAAACTTAATAAGAGAATTTTATGTAAGTATATAAAGGTACGTGAAAAATAGACGAGAGAATTAAACAATAGAGAAAAAATTAAAATGTTTAAATTATCTTTAATTTAATTGTTTTTGTGTAAAATTTATTTTTGATTAAATGAATACCTTTATAAGAATGGATAATATTTTTTTATACTGATATTTATTAATCAATGATGATTTATTTTATTTTATTTATAATAAAGATTTCGTTTAATAGTATAGAAGGATATAAATTATAAAATCTTAAAATTTAGAAATAATTAAAGACTAATAAACAATAAAATAAAATAAAAATCCAAACCCTCGTAGAAATATGTATATTTTAAGATACTACTAAAAGAAATTTGTTGATAATGAATATTAAAATAATAAGATGAGTCAAAAGATAGCTACACTCAAATTTATGACAGATAAATGGAATGCGAATCCTACTTTATTTGTCCTTTATGCCTCCTAAAAAGTGAAAGGAATCTATATATAGATTTAACCTTCTTTTTTTAATAAATAAATAGAAATTGTATAACAATACTAAGAGAGTGAGAAAATCTTCCTCTAAACAACAATCATTTCCAGATCTGGAACATCGCTGCTTTTTACATAGTTGCAACTTGCAAGAGGGGTATTTTCTTCTATTCAGATTTCAGGCAATCACATGTTCAAAAATCTTATGCATGCAGTACTATAGGGTAGTATCTAGCCTAGCTAACTAACAATATATCTAAATCGATCCATTCTTAATTGTCTAAATTCAACCAAAGGTCATTCATTCTATCTTATTTGTTGTCATCTAATAAGTACATAATAATATATCCCCATGTTACAAGATTGTATTTTTGAAAAAAAAAAAATCAAAATCGCATGTATCAATTAAATTGGTGGTGCAATTAAGGAACCTAAAATTTCAAACATATACACATAGAAGAATTGATGTTGGATAGAGAAACCATCTTATTTCTCTTGATATAAACTAAGAAATTAAATTGATAGTTTTTCTAAACATTGCTTAAGAGAGCTCTGTTATGATTGATTAAAAATAATATTAGATTTGTTAGTCAAAATAGTAGGTGACTAATTTAGAAAAAAATTCATGGAAGGTGGCTTATCATATTGTCAAAGATGGAGGTGACTAACCTTGTTTAAATAAAGAATAGGAAAATTAGGTAGCCTAATTTTGTTGAATGAAGAAATGTTTGGCATATGAAATGAGAACTTGAAGGCTATAAATATGGCTTCATTTATTCATTGATAATCATCCAAAAAATAGAGAAAAACTTGTATAATAAGTTTTTAAGTGAGAGAATTTTGTGGGAAAATCCTCTTGGGCTTGTAATTGCTTTGTCTTTTGGGTGTGTGAGAAAATTACTGAGAGTGTGGTTGTAATAATTTTCCACATAGTGAATTTTTCTCTAGTTGTCTTTTGATAACGAAAGTGGTTTTTCTTTAATTTGAAGTTTCCACTATAATTCTTGTGTTTTGTATCATCTATTTCCCTGTCATTTGATATTCTATTAAGGAAGATATTAGGAGGGAGAATTTGTGATTATATCATTTTATCTAAATTTCCTAACAAGCTCCTCACCAGTGCATATATGTAAGTAGATAAGTTATTGGAACTAAACTAAAACACATAATATAAATACAAGTAATGTTAGTAACATTCTTCTATAAAATGTCTTATTTAATAAGTTTAATTCATGTCTCATAATAGATTAAACTTTAAATTGAACTAAAATTGGTCTTTTATTTTTAAAATTGATCTTATCATCACGGAGGTTTTCATATATAAAAAGTTTTACAAAGGAAAATATTAACCTACACACAACTTACTTTATATAAACCATTGACAAATACCACATCAAATACTCATATAATCATAAATTATTAATATCGAACAAAACACAAGATAATATTGATTTGAAAACATAAAAAATGATATATCAATTTAATATCAATCCATTATATTTTTTTAAATACAAAATAAAAACAAATAAAAAGTATTTACAGAACTTTGAACGATCACCTCATCAAAAGTGGTAGTGAGAGTGATGGTGAGTTCGACGACGAAGTGCTAAATTTTTTTTTTGTTTCAAATATTGTCGAGCAAATTTAACAAATATTTACACCCAAAATGAAAGAAAAACAACAACAACAACAATAACATTGGCGAACAAGCGTCTCTTAACTTAATATACACATTAAGAAAATCAATTTTATAGTGAGTATAAACATGTTTACATGTATAAAATATAACTAATTATATGCGTATGAATTAATGATTTGTATTAACTAATCTTATGAAAAAGTTATAAATATAATAAATAAGAATAAAATAAATATAATGTGTTGTAAAATAAAGGAGTTAACACTAATACACCATAACTTACATTACCATTCTGATCGTCTCAGCCTCGTTGACATCGTGACTTTCACTAAACTCATCGCAACCTAATTCAAAATATCGCCACTCACCCAGAACCAATCTTCTCATACACAAGACTTATCGCCACCTACCCAGGACCCAGGATCCTTGACAACTTTAATTGAAGTTGTTAACCCTTTCCTTGTTTAATCCAGCTTCTGTTTCTTTGTCGTTTCAACGAGAAACAAGATTTCAACTTCAGGGAAAAAGTTTAATCGCGATACCCCCAGTTCCATACCAATTTGTTAAAAGTAATTCCACCTACCAATCAAACCACAGAACCCAACAGCCGGCTTTCAACACACCCAACTACCCTTGTTGAATTTGATCCTTAAGGATATTTTCTTACACCCATCGAACCACCCTGAGCAAAACACAAACAATGGGACTTACCCATTCAGTTGAAACATAGAAGGTTGTACTACCATCTCCTCACAATCATGCTCGAGTCAATAGATTTACATATTCAAAGCAAAGAAATCCATTCCTGGAAGAACATTTTGAAGATTGTGCTTCCAGAGGGAAAACGTATTCTCATGTTGCTCACCCTATTACAGTTTTTGTTCACTTAAGAAATGAGAATCAAATTGATATTCTATGTCTGTGATGGGTTTAATTACCTATGCTGATAAAGTCCACGAGTGGTTGAAAGTTATGAAAAACTATTTTGAATCTAATGGAATTTTTTAGAATGAACAATTTGAGTTAGCTTTGAGTTTTGTTGGCTCTGCATGTCAAAAAAAAAAAAGTCTCATATGCACTCTTGGAAGAATCGTTGGAAGAATGTCTTCACTAAATGATGAAATGAAAGGGTGCTACGTACACATTTGATTGGATCCTAATAGATGGAAAAACAATCCCTACAGGATGTTTCAGAACAACAATAAGGTGCAAACGTGCAACTGTTTTTGTTACCACTGAATTGAGTTATTTGTGCTTATTAATTAGGAGTTGATCTTACTGTTATTGGAGCATTAATAATCTTTGTATATTTTCTTTTCGACTTCGTGTTGACTTTTGAGGCAGTGATTGGTGCAATATCAGGTGCTATTATTATAGGTCGAAAATGGGCCATGAGAATATACACTATTTTTGTGTTACAGTGTGGCTTTGCATTTTCGTTGTAGAGGGAGATTTGCTTCCGTACATTGGAAGAGTGCTTACTGTATATGAAATGAGAGTTCTTCTTTTCCTCTACGTGTTAACTATTTTTGTAGCTAAAATTGCAGTACGTACCCCACGAATATTTAATGAGCACTGACTATTGTAAATCAATTCATGTTTAATGCTACAACCTCTGTATCCATTATTATTGGGAATGTACTATCATGAACTTACCTGTATGTTGTTGTGATTTTTAGCCTTTTCTTTATTCCTGAGTTTCCTTGATGGCTAGCAAAGTTCGAACGTAAGGAGGAGTTCAAAATTTTATAACTGAAACTTCAGACATTGAACAACAAGGGTTTAAAATCAATCTAAAATATTTTATAACCGACTTTTAATTAGTTAATTGATTTTCTTTCTCAAAGTTATATTATGTATAATACAATTATTTATTTTTAGTTATTATTTTTAAAAAATATTTAAATAAATTAATATTTTGATTTTATTTGTGTTTATTTTTATTTGAATTAATTATTTTTATAAATTAGTAAATATACCGTCAATGTTTGGATTAAACTCAACATCTACGTCAAGTCTTGTCACACTCTGATAGTATTTGATATTTCTTGTACACCAACGCGTGATCTGAGAGTGAAATCCTAGCATAGATCTGTTCTAGAAAAAAAGATTTTAAGTTTACGCTATCAGAAGGCGACATTAGTTTTGGCATGATGATTAATAAATATCTACTCTCGAGATGGAGACAATGGAGAGCAAGTTGATAAATATTCGAGCCGCAACTTTGTCCCATTCAAAGATTTTTTTTTCTCGCTAAAGTTGTCCCATTTCAAGTTATATTTTCGGTGAGATCTCGTCAAGCTTTTTTGGGTTTAAAAATTTATATCAATTAATTCTTTAAATTATAAATTGAATAATAAAATTTATATAATTTGATTTGATTTGATTGTATTTTAAAAATTATAATAAATTAAATAGATTAAATTATATACTTAAATTTTTAATACTTTTTATAATAAAAATGTTATATGTAATGTATATGTTTTATTAATAAGAATAGTTTGGGTAATTTAATTTTCTTTCCTTCCCACCGTCAATACTCATAGGTTCTTTATATTTTTGGACGGTGTAGGAGGTAGTAGAGTTTGTTGGTTATAGATAATGTCAAAATCCAATCATTATTTGTAGAACCCCGATCATCCCTTTTTTTTGTAATTATACTTACCTTTATTTTAAAAAATATATATTTAAATTTATAATGATAATTCTGTATTAGGTAAACCTTTATTTTATATATTTTTTAAAAATATATTTATTTAGTATGATTTTTTTTCTTAATTAAATTAAAAAAAATTTAACATGTAAAAGAACTTTTAGAATTTATCCTCGTTAGAGATAAATATTAATTATTAAAATCACATCAACAAAATTCAAAATTCAAAATTCAATCATACTTCGTTTGAATGAAAAAACAATTATAAATTTAATTATTCATACTATTGATTCAATTTTTATCTAAAATATATATGATTTTAAGTATTAATAGAACATAAAACAATGGATATAATTCGAGTACATTTATATTAATATTTATGCCGGTACGTATCTAAAAGTAATTATATCTATTTAATTAATATGTTAAATTAATATATTAAAATAATGATTTTTTCAAATATTTTTAATAATAATCTTGAATTGTTAACTGCGAGTATAAACTTTCCTTAAAATGTAACGATTTTCAAATGATTTTAATTATATATTTTATAATTTAGTTCAAAGATATTTATATTAAAAATCGCGTCTACATTTATTTGTACCCATAGTTAATCATTACTTTGCTCTTATGTTGTGTTTTTATTATTCATTTTATTTTTTTGATATGTTGTCACTAATTGAATATGTTTTTTATATTAAAAATATATTATTTAAATTTTTATGTGTTATTTATTTTTTTATTATTTATTATTATTTATTTATGTTATTTAAATTATTTCATGGTTTCTATTTCTACATACATCAATATTTAACGCTAAATCTTTCCATCATTAAAATATTATTCCATAAATCTTTTAATTATTAAAATATTATTTCATATAACATTGATTTTAAATTATTTATTTTCTTGTCTTATTTTTATTACATCTTGGTTGAATTCGTGTATCAACAAATGCCATGCCATGCCATGCCATGGATAACAAACAAGGTAGCGTTATGAGGATTGAGGACACCATTCAAAACCATTAAAGAAGTGAGACTTTTGCGTATTATGAGAACTACATTCCCTTGGATGAATATTGATACCAGTTTTTGTTATTTTCTTTTTATTAAAAAATCATAATAAAAAGTTATTTTTATCATATCTTTATTCACCATTAAAATAAAAACTAACAAAATAATGTTGTTTTATTTGGGATATTAATCAAATAATTTTTAACATTCTTTCATATTTTTTACAAAAATAAATTAACAAATGATAGATGTTTTTTTAATGAATTAATGGACACTTTTGATATAAAGTAGAAACTTGTGCAACATTTTTCTTAATATTTAATTTTGAATATACATATATTAAGTTTTAAAAAGCTGCTTACAATACAATAATGGGTAAAATTATTAGTATTACTTTACATCTAAAATTCAAATAAAATGAATTAATTGTTTGAGAATATACGTATCATATATTTTAAGAATAATAAAAAATATTAATTTTTGATTTTTTTTCTTCTTTTTAAATAATCATTTTAATTTAATTTTTTCTCACTTTGTAGTAGATAATATATTCTTTTTTTTCTTGTTTGTACCATGTTTGCTATATACATTAGTATTTTTAAAAATAAATAATAAACAAAATTTATTTTTATACTATCAAAATATATCTATTTATAATAGTCATAATTAGATACTTTACTTTTATTTCAAACCTTTTAACAACTCATTCTAATATTTAGTAAAAAAGAAATATATTTTATTACACCATATTTTAATTAATTTATCAACTTATTGATAAATATAAATATTTTTAAATATTTAAAAATATAGGTATTAAATAAAAAACTAATTTAAAATATAATTAATCGATTATTTTGATGTTTTATAAAATTTTATAAATTTTTTTCATATTTTTGATAAAATTTTCATAATTTTTATGATTTTTTTTAAAGTATTTGTCAATAACGATAATATCTTTAATACTTTCGTAAAAATTATATCTTAATATTAACATTGATATTTTAAATATTTTATGATACTTAAATATTAAAAATTATATGAAATATTTACTTTTTGGACTTTTTATATCAGTTTTCAAGAAACAATGGATTAAAACTGATAGTAAAAATTAAAAGAGGATTAAAGTTCGTTAGCATGATAAATAAGATTACATACATAGTTGGGAAAGTAATATATTTTTATAAGTAATATTAATTTCATATATATATATGTGTATATACGCAAAAATGATTAAAATAAATTTAATGGGATAAATTTTTATTTTATTATAATAGTTTAAAATTTAATTTAAATAATATAATTTTTTATAATTATATTTATATATAATATATTTTTAAGCCCTTTTTTGTATCATTTTCTTTATGTGATTATCGTGTTTAGATTAAAATGTATACTTCATAGTATTAAAAATAAAAACTTTAGCTCATAGAATTACAAAATAAATAACTTGGAAACTACTAGAATAAGTTATCTTCAATCCACCGTTATCAAAAGATCACCTGATAGCGTAGCTATTATCTCAACTCCAAGTAATATAGTGGATATGTGTTGTTATCTTATAAAATTTTAAATTGTATAAATCTTATTTTTGATATTATAAAATCTATAATTTTGATCAAAATATAATATCTACAAAAAATATTATACAAAAAAGCTCCAAAAAATACATAAAAATTCTATAAGTTATAAAATTTATAAAAATAGTTAGATAAATTTTTTTTAAAATATTATATTATTGAAATTTTATTTTAAATTATTAAAAATAAAATTATAAATTTATTTTATTATTATATTAAAAAAATTTATTAATAAAATAATATTTTATTGTTTTAATTGTGAATAAAATAATTAAAATATTATAATAATATAAATAAATTAACTCTTAAAATATTTAGCATGTATATATATTTTAAAATTTAAATTATATATTTAAAAATTAAAAATTAATGGTCCTAAATTAATTAAAAAATTTATAAGAGTAAAGTTTTAAATTATTAGGAACTGATTTTGTAATTTATTATTTTTAAAACATTGATATGGTCAAATACAAAGAAGTTTGAAAATTCGGGTTGTTAAGATACTATACTAATTCAGGCTAAGTAGCAGGTCATATATGTCTGACATTCAAACCGGCCTAGCTGCAACCTTGTCGCTGACTTAAAAGTAGAGCACATTCAACGGAGAAGTAAATTAAAATGTACAAGATTATGATCTGTTGATAGATTGCGGTGAAATTCGATTGTTTAAATTTAATATAGAATTAAAAAAAATCCAATATGAATTAAATTAAAATTTAATTTAATTTAAACTATTAAAAAGATCGCGTATACGTTGCGTATATAAATAAGGACAATCTCACATCTTATAACCTGAGTTTTAAGATGTAATTAGTCCCAAATTTAACATGCTATCAAAGTATGTTATATAGTCAGTGTAGTTATTTCGCCAATGTTAAGTGATGCATTCCGCCACTTAGGTTTCATAAGTTCAATATCCTCGTCGATATCAAGGAAACAGACCTTGACGATGTGAAGAGGAGTGTTAAAGTCTCACATCGACTGGGGATCGCATCCATGCTGCGCATATAAACAAGGACAATTCTCTATCTCATAACCCGAATTTTGAGATATAGTTAGGTCTAAATTTAATAACCAATATGAATAGTATAAAAAAATTAAAATCAACATAGTGTTTTAGTTAAGGTTATATTATTATTATATATTATTGATAATTTTGAAGGAAAAAAATTACATGAGATTTTTTTATCTAGACCTTAAAGACTATTTAGTTTTTTTATTTAAAATATATATGTTTAAGTTTATTTATTTGTGAAAAAGATAACAAATAATGATAAAATTAATTTTTCAATTAATTTTTTGTTAAATATAATAAAATAGAATATGTGACACGTATATATTTTTATTTTTTTATAGATATTAAAAAAACTAGTTAACTTTTTTTAACAAATCTTTTTAACAAACTTAAATTAAGTTTTCATTATCTAATGTGTTACTTTGGATATCAGATAATAAAAAAATTATTTAAGATTTATTAAAAAAATTATTTAATTTTGAAAGAATTTTTTTTAAAAAAGTTTGAATAATTTTTAATTAAATATTTTTTTTACTTATATACCTATCAAAAAATATAAACATATGTATGTCACATATGCTATTTCATTATATTAAAAAAATGGAATGAAAAGTTAACTTTATTATTACTTGGTATATTTTTCACAAATAAAGTAAATTTAATAACATATTTTTAACAAACAAATACATTTAATTTTTTTGAAATAAATGGACTAAATAATATGTTTGGACTATGCAACTATTTAGGTACTGCACACTTTTTTTTATATGATTAATCTGATAGTTCATGTCATGAAAAATTTGTTACATTTTTTTTACTATTTTTATTGTAATTTTTCACATTTTCATACATTGATTATTCACTTATTAAAAAGTATTATACAATATCTTGTCAAAAAGTAATGTGATTAGTTATATGAGTATTTTTTAAATTTCATTTAAAAATAGATAGGTTATAGTACTTTTTAAATTTATAAATTATTTTATATAAAATAATTACAATAAATTTATTGATTTATTCACGCATCTTTTAAATTGGGTTATAATTTTATTTTTTTAGCTACTTTCGTAAATAAATTATGTTATTACTAATTATAATTATATAAATTTTAAGTCTAAAATATTTATTCACTTTAATTTTAGATAATGAATCCATTAATTCTTTTATAATATACGTATGGGTTTCAAATTTTTTATTTTTTAATATTTTAAAATCTTGTAACACAATTTTTATTTGTATGTTTAACGTTTTTAGAATACATTGAATTTGCTTCATAGTTTTTATTATTTCAATTATATTAAAAATTATAAAAAAAATTACAATATTTTAAATCAACATCAGGTTAAATAAAATAAAAAAATAATATATATTAATATAAATAGATAAAATTTTATACCAATTTGATTAATTTAAACAAGTTCAAATTCTTTTTATTTAAGTTAAGATTTACAATTCATAACACAAATTATATTCGATTTAGATTAAAGTTTGAATAATTTGTATTTATTAATCTAAGTCGGCTTAAATTATCACAATCGTCACAATCCACTTACCGTACAATAAATGATATATAAGACAATAAAAAATTGATTAAAATATATCAATTTTAATAAAATAATTAATATATTTAATTTATGAAAAATGAAATGATTAAAGTATAATAGTATTTTTAAAAAAATAATCAATTCTCAAGTCTTAAAATAATTCTTGTTTGGTATTATCTGCTTAATGTTAAGCAACCTTTGAATGTCGAACCGAGGTAGATATCTTTACAGTAGGTCATGAGAACCACACGCAAATGTGTGTACTTTGTCTGTTATTACATAATATATACTCTTAATGCTTTGAGTAGAATATACTCCAAATAAATTAATGATACGAGGTTTATGTTTATAAATACTCAACCCTATCGCATTATGGAGATATCCCAATATTCATTACTAGTAATTTATATAGCATCAAGTATTCTTTAAATAATCCTGATACATTATGTAATATAAAAAAATACTTGTGTACAAATGAAAGTAATAATACTTGATAGCAACATTAAGGAGTTATAAGGATTCGGAACCTAGTATATAATATACAACCTACAAAGTATAGTATAAGTATGATAATTATATATTAAAAGATATATAAGTAAATTTTAAATAATATAATATAATATTATTAATAAATATAATAAAAAATTAACCTGTTAATAATAATTATATATTCAAAAGCGATAATGATGTCAAAGTGATATTATTTTGATCAAATTTGTAAAAATAAAAATACTTTTTTTTAGTGATTTTTTAATGTTTAAATTGATAGATCGAAGAATTAAAAAAAATTGATGAATTAAATTCACGTGTCTAATTTCCATTAAGTTTTTAAAATAAATTGACAAAATGGTACGTGTACAATATATGCTTTGTTCAGTAATAGTTTTGTAACATACTAAATTTGTATGAAATGTTTGCAAAAACAATCCGTAGTTATTTTTTGGTTGAAATAATAATTAAAAAATAAATATTTTATTAAAATACAATTTTAACGTGGTCATACCGTACGAAGTTGGAGTACCAATCAACGTTGTGGTGTTAACAAGTTGCAATTTCTTTAAAATATTTATGCATCATTTTTTATATAAACAAGTATTTCTTCAAAATAGCAGTGTTACCCCTACAAATTATCAAAAAAATCCAATTTGAAATGGACTTCTGATGTTCAGTCAATAGCAACTTGACTTTTCTAAATTTTAATAACAATAGAAATCGAACTTGTGTTACTCCTAAGACAAAACTATTTCTAAGGCCAAGAGAGATTCGAAAGTTGACGTGGAAAGATGTAAGGCTTGTCTTGTAGCATATGACGTGTGGGATCTTATCTCATTGCCAAAAACGACTTATCTTGTAGCATATGACGTGTGTGATCTTGTCTCATTGCCAAAAATTATAAAACTCATCGGTTTTGTAAATAGATATTTAAGGTCAAGAGATATTCGAAAGTTGATGTGGAGAGGTATAGGGCTTATCTTATAGCATATGGTTTTTCAGATAAAGAAGACATTGATTATAAAGAGACTTTCTTTCCAATTTCTTTCAAAGATTTTTTCAGGATTAAAAAGACATTGGTGTTACATTTCGATCTTGAGTTACATGAGATGGATATAAAGACTATGTTTCTCAATGGTGACATTGATAAGACCATATGAATGATGCAACAAGAAAACTTTGTCTTGAGAGACCTAAAGAATATAGTTTGCAAACTTAAGAAATCTATCTATAGGTTTAATCAAGTATTTCGACAATGATATTTCAAGTTTAATCAAGTGATTATTTCGTTCGATTTTGAGATTAATTTGATCAATGAATACTTATACAGTAAAGTATGTAGCAACAAGTATATTTTTCTAATTTTATATATCGATGATATTTTGCTTATTAACAACGATATAAACTTATTGTATAAAACTAAGAGATTTTTAACTAAGAATTTTGATACGAAATATTTTGATGATGCCTCTTTTATATTAGGCATACATATATTATGAGATTATTTTCAAAATATTTTGAGATTATCAAAAAATAAGTGTATCAACAAAATTCTCAAAAGATATGACATATAGAATTACAAACCATTTGTAATGGGCTTGATCCATAGTCATTGTGTCATCCACAACTTCATACCTGATTAATAGGCACAATGCAATCAAAGTTGGTATCATAATTCAAACTGTCAAACATTAGGAATCCGAACTTAAACATCCTACACAGACACTTGCAAACAGATTGATCCATCCTCTATAGTGTAAGCGTGAGAGAGAAGGGGGGGATCAAGTCAACACCACCTAGAAAACACCATGAAGAAGCACATTGAAGGAGTATGCCACCATTGTCATTTCTTTACATGAACTGACCAAAGTGAGATGAATTTACCAAAAAACCAAAAATAATACCTTAAATTTATGGGTGCATAAAAATGTAAGAAAAGGAATTCACCTTCGATATGGATCCGGTGGGGCCATAAAGGGCTTGTCCAGCAAGGATAGTATGTCTCTGCTAAATAATATGAATCAAAATTATGAGGAAGACCAACCTGCTGAACATCAAGCATAGAATCCATAGGTGGCTGTAGAGATCTTGCATGTGCTTCAACTTGATATCGATCATATAATGGATGCTCAACTACCTGATTGGGTTGATTACCCAGGAGCCGTGGTGAATGATCACCGTGCAGCCTAGATAAGTAAGCAGCCTTGAAGGGAGCTGAGACCTCTCCTGCTGTGATTGATTAAGGTGCACCTCAGATAAGTAAGCAACCTCTTGATTAGGCAGCCTTGCAGGAAGCTGAAACCTCTCCTGCCGTGAATGAAAACGGTGCACCCCAGATAAATAGGCGACCTCTTGATTAAGCAGCCTTGCAGGGAGTTGAGACCTCTCCTCCGTTGTAGCATATGTGAAAGGCTGAGGCCTTGCCTCATAGGGAAGAGGAAGCTCAGCAGTAGTAGGTTCTATCAGAGTGATTGGGCAGAAAGCCGACATCAGAGCTCTCACCTTCATTAAACTTAAAAAGCACACTCCATGAACTGTAAAACAAGTTATGGTTGAATATAAGAGACGAACCACGTGGCTAAATGGGTAACTGCATAAAGGCTAATAGTGTATTCCTTACCTGTTTTCTATCGTGCTCTTGTCTAAAACTTAGAATCACCTTGGTAATTGTCTTTAATAAGTACTTTTAGAGTGCTCTCAGAAAGACGTAAACATTCCTGGAATATCTTAAATCTTATCCGAACAAAAGAACAAGAATACACGAAAAGTCAATCAGAAATAAAAATAAAAAGAATGACTTCAACAAGGTCAGATAACGCTCTATGAATCGATCCAGGAAAAAAACAGATATGGGGAAGCAAAGAAAATTGTAAAGGATCTCAATGAACTTTAACTAACATAAATCATTGATGACAGATCTAGAAGCTAAAAATGGGGAAAGAAATTGTACTCCAAAAAGTAAAAGAATTTTAAGTGGAACCTTTGGACATTCACTCGGTTAAATTAGGAAGCATTCATTTTTCCAACATATAATTGTAAGTAGGGAGGGAGTAGGCCAGGAGTAGAGTATATGATCTACTATCCTTCAATAAACTCTTTTACCAACTAACTTTATGCGATTCGACCTTAAAAGAGAACTAAAACATTTCCCATGATACCACAGCACAGTAATAAGCATCAAACCTTAGGTGCCTAGCGCAAAGATTGTCCATAAGGAACTATATGTTACCTTACCTGTGCAGGAAATCTCCCATTAAATGCAGCCGGTTCCAAGTCTAACCCTCCCTTACATGTTGCCTTGTACACTCCATAAAGAAGTTTTTCATCAAAATTATATAAAAAAAAGTTTTGTACTCAATCTGATTCCCTTTACAAATTCTATTTTCCCTGCAGGCAGCCCAAAAACACGATACTGATAGCATTGAGGTTTGGTTTTTCCATTACACATGAATATAAATCCATAAACTGATTGGCTGCTCTGCCTTTCTTTTTTACTTGCTTGAGTAGCAATACTGCTAGTAGCATGAACACTGGGAGTAGAAGAAATAGTAATGGATGCATCATAGGTATAAACATCGAGAGCAGGTACTGAAGAGAGGCCACCATTGATCGTGGAACGCACACTTTGTTGAGAAATAACGCAAATTCCCGATAAGTCAAATTTATGAGAAAGTAAGAATAGAAAAATAATATACAAATTTGATAACGAATTTCGGTCAATCTTGCTTATGTCTCCGGACCTGCTGCAAATCTTTTACTGAAAGGGGAGAAATTACACAAGGTGTTTACAACACTTACAACTCACAACCCAATTATATCCAAGAAAATTACTCTCAATAAGTCTCTCACAAAAGATTTTATCTCTAAGATTTTCTCTCAATTGGAATGAACACTTTGGATGATTAATTCATTACAATTACACATCTATTTATAGGAAAATTCACTCCTTGAATTACTCTTTAAATTAATGGTTCTTTAAATTGCTCCTTGAATTAAGCTCCTTGTTTTGCTCCATGAATTGCTCCTTGTTTTGCTCCATGTTTTACTCCATGTTTTGCTCCTTAATTTTCTCCTTAAATTAAGGAGCTTTATAACAATCTCTCACTTGAAGACTGATTTCAATCTGTCTTCACACCTTAATCAATGCAACAGCTTTTCTAGTCTTTGTTACTCTAGCAGACCAACTGAAGTTGAGCACAACTTCAGTTTGTCAATAGTTACCACCTTTGTTAACATATCTGCTGGATTTTTGCTTCCTTGAATCTTCTCCAGTATTAACACATCATCTTCCAATAGAGATCTGATGAAATGATAACGAAGTACAATATGCTTTGTTCTAGAATGAAATGCTGATTTTTTTGCCAAGTGTATTGCACTTTGACTATCACTATGCAGAACATTCTTCTTTTGTTTGAATCCCAGCTCAATTAACAAACCTTGAAGCTATATCATCTCTTTACTAGCTTCAGTTACTACTACATACTCAGCCTCTGTAGTGGATAGAGGGACAATTTTCTGTATTTGTGACATCCAACTAACAGTTGTAGTTCTAACAGTAAATATATAACCGGTGGTGCTTCTTCGGTGATCAACTTCACCTCCAAAGTCTGCATCTACGTACCCTTGTACTTTTACCTCTCCTTTACTAAAGTATAAGCACTTTTCTGTGGTGCCTCGCAGATACCTCAAAATCCACTTGACTGCTTCCCAATGAATTTTTCCTGGATTTGACATAAATCTGCTAACAACTCCCACTACATGGCCAATGTCTGGTCTCGTATAGACCATTGCGTACATCAAACTTCCAATGGCTGAGGCATAAGGAACCTTAGCCATGAATTCTCTCTCTTCCTCTGTCTGAGGGGACTGATCCTTGGATAGGCGAAAATGACTGGCCAAGGGTGTGCTAACTGAATTGGCATCACCCATGTTGAATCTCTTCAAAACACGATTGATGTACTCTGCCTGAGATAACTGCAAGGATCCTTTCTTCTTATTTCTTGTGATTTGCATTCCAAGAATCTTCTTTGTTGGACCCAAGTCTTTCATGTCAAACTCCTTTGACAATTGCTGCTTCAACCTTTTAATATCATCCATATATGAACCTGCTACTAACATATCATCAACATAAAGTAGTAAAATGATATAACTGGACCTATATCTCTTGAAGTAGCAACAATGGTCAGCATTGCACTTCTGGAAACCTTCCTTGTGCATGAAGCTATCAAACTTTCTGTACCATTGTCTCGGGGCTTGTTTCAGGCCATACAAACTCTTCTTAAGTCTGCACACCATGTTCTTCTTCCCTCTTTCTGAGAAACCTTCTAGCTAGTACATGTATATCTCTTCATCTAATTCTCCATGAAGGAATGCAGTCTTCACATCCAACTATTCAAGATGAAGATCTTTGATGGCTACAATACTCAATACTGATCTGATAGTATTAAGCTTCACAACGGGAGCGAAAATTTCAGTGTAGTCAACTCCTTCCTGTTGAAACCCTTTGACAACTAGGCGGGCTTTGTATCTTTTGGAACCATCATGCTCTTCTTTCACCCGGTACACCTATTTGTTGTGAAGTGCCTTCTTTCCCATAGGTAACTCAGCTAGTTCCAATGTTTGGTTGGAGATGAGAGATTTCATTTCTTCTTTCATAGCAAGCTCCCACTTGTTGGAATCTCGAGTCTGACAAGCTTCATCATAGCATTCAGGCTCCCCTCCATCAGTCAGCAACATATAGTTCATGTATCTCCTGTTAGGCACATGAGGTCGAGAAGACCTTCTCAATACAGGAGCTGGAGTAAGAGGTTGTGGTGTGTCGGAATGTTGTGTACTGCTTTATCCAACAAGTTCCTCTGGCTGAAGACTTCTTACAATTGGTTCTGTTGCGGAAGTATCTGGGACATCATCTGCATCTACAAATATTGACTTATTCTACTCTAAGTTATTGGCGTCTATTTTATGCATGTCCTTATACATCACCCTTTCGTTGAAAATCACATCTCTGCTACAGATAACTTTCTTCTTTTCATCATCCCAAATGTGGTAGCCAAACTCATCTTCACCATAGCCAATGAATGTGCATTTCTTGGATTTGGGATCAAGCTTATTCCTGCCTTGATCACTGATATGCACAAATGCTACACAACCGAAAACTTTTAGATGTGATAGTTTCACCTCTTTTCTGCTCCATACCTCCTCTGGTATTCTATGCTCCAATGGAACAGATGGGCCTCGGTTGATCAAGTAAGCTGCCGTGTTGACTGCTTCTGCCCAGAACTGCTTCGGTAGACCTGACTGTATACGAATGCTTCTAGCTCTTTCTGTCAATGTTCGGTTCATACGCTCAGCTACACCATTGTGTTGAGGCATGCCTGGCACAATTCTTTCTATTCTGATCCCGTACTCATAGCATAAATTTTTGAATCTGGTGTCTTCATATTCACCATCATTATCGGTTCTAAGCTTTTTGATCTTTAAACCCGTCTCATTTTCCACCATAGCTTTCCATCTTCTGAAAGCCTCAAATACGTCAGACTTATACTTTAGAAAGTAAACCCATACCTTCCGAGAGTGATCATCGATGAAAGTCACGAAGTAGCGTTTCCCACCAATAGATGAGATGGTCGTTGGTCCCCAAACATCAGAGTGAATAAGCTATAGTCTTTCCTTCTTTGGGATTCTGCAACTTGTCTGAATGCTAACTCTCTTTTGCTTTCCAAGTATGCAATCTTCTCACATGTCTATCTCCGTAGACTATAGACCTGGAAGTTTTCCCTTAGAGTGCATAATCTTCATCCCCTTCTCACTCATGTGGCCTAGTCTCTGGTGCCACAGATTTGGTGTTTCATTGCTTGCTGCAACTGTAATTGAACAACGTGCCTCTGCTGTCATGTAAAGAGTGCCACTTTTCTTGCCTCGAGCAACTGTCATTGCACCCTTTGAAATCTTCCAATCATCACCATGGAAGATCGTAGTGTAGCCTTCACTGGCCAACTGCCCCACTGAGATTAAGTTCCTTCTAAGATTGGGAATATGCCTAACATCCTTCAGTTCCCAAATAGATCTGTTCAACTTAATCTTCACTACACCTTTGCCAATAATAGCACATGGTTGATCATAACCAAGATATACCTTTCCTAGGTTTTCGAGGACATATTTCTCGAATAATTCTTTTTGTGAAGTAGCATGGAACGATGCTCTAGAGGCTAACACCCAAGATTCTTTCTTGCTCTCCAAAGAGCATATCAATGCATCGTCTCCTCCTGAGGTGGAAGTAACATTTGCCTCTGCCTTCACTTGTTGTCCTTCGATGCACTCTTGCACTTATTTTTGTAGTGCCCGGTTCTTCCACAATTCTAACACTCGATAGTCTTCGAGCTATGGGAATTATTAGGATTCATGGATTTGGACCTCCTGTCCTTTGATCTACCTCGGTAGTCAGTTCTGCCACGTCCATTCCCTTTGGTTGAATTTCTTCCTCTTGACTATGTATGCAAAACTGAATAAGTTGACGATTCACCTGACTCTCTACGTCATATCTCTTCACTGAGAACCAGATCACGAACATCGTCAAATTTCAACCTATTGCTTCCTGACGAGCTACTTACAGTCATGACAGTAGCATTCCAACTTTCTGGTAAAGAAGATAAAAGTATTAATGCTCGTACTTCTTCATCGAATTCAATTTCCACTGAACTCAACTGGGTTGTGACTGTGTTGAGTTCATTGAGATGTTGAGCTACCGATGCGTCTTCATTTATCCGTAAATTGAACAAACACCTCATCAAGTGCACTTTGTTTGAAGCTGATGGCTTCTCATACATATTGGAGAGAGCTGCCATAAGACCCGCCGTGGTCTTTTCCTTTCCTATGTTGAAGGAAACATTACGGGATAGCGTCAATCGAATAACTCCGAGGGCTTGTCTGTCTAGAAAATTCCAATCTTCTTCCTTCATAACTTTTGGTTTCTTCCCTAAGAGAGGTTGATATAGATTTCTTTGATACAAATAATCCTCTATCTGCATTTTCCAAAACCCAAAATCTGTGCCATCAAATTTCTCGAGTTTCACCCTTCCTTCATCTTCGGCCATTGCTCCCACTAAAATCTGACTTCTTCTGGATCGTTTCTGACTATTTCTATAAATCACCGTGTATTAGAACACCTCCGTCAACGAACAAATATCATCAACAAAATTTCACTATTCACGTAATTCACTATTCACGTAAATAGTAACCTTGTAGAAAATTGACAGAAATCACCACCAATAGCTCTGACACAAGTTGTTGGGAAATAACGCAAATTTCCGATATGCCAGATTTATGAGAAAGCAAGAATAGAAAAATAACACACAAATTTAATAACGGAGTTCGGCCAATCTTGCTTACATTTCCGGACCTGCTGTAGATCTTTTTACTGAAAGGGGAGAAATTACACAAGGTGTTTACAACACTCACAAATCACAACCCAATTACACCCAAGAAAATTACTCTCAATTTTCTCTCACAAAAGCTTTTATCTCTAAGCTTTTCTCTCAATAGGAATGAATACTTTGGATGATTAATTTATTACAATTACACATCTATTTATAGGAAAATTCACTCCTTGAATTACTCCTTAAATTAATGGTTCCTTAAATTGCTCCTTGAATTAAACTCCTTCTTTTGCTCCATGAATTGCTCCATGTTTTTCTCCTTGTTTTGCTCCATGTTTTACTCCATGTTTTGCTCCTTAATTTGCTCCTTAAATTAAAGAGCTTTATAACAATCTCCAACACACCTATCTTTCTACCTCTATTCCTTTTCTTCATGGATTTTTTATCCATTTTCTTAGTTCTACTAGGATGATTTGGGGCTGCCTTTCACTTGTAAACTTATTGCCTCGCCTCTTTCCCATGGAGAAGCTGTTGTAGCTACATATATTCATGCAGGAAAGAAAACAAAGCTCATTGTGACCCTAACAACCAAAGAATTACTTGTAGCTAATTAATTAAAAATAAAAAGTCACTTAATAATTACAAATTTTAAAGCGAATTATAATGAAATGCAACGACTTTACCTTGCCTCACAAAGGATTTGAATAACAAATGTATGAGGAAACAAAGCGGCCACCAACAAACAAAAAACTATAACTTGTTATTAACACTCAAGAAGATTTGTTCAATCACTATATTACCAAAAGTTACTGAGTGATTTGTTAAAATGGGACAATGGCACTAAGGTGGCGTTTGGTTTGTGGAATGGAATCGGAATCGGAATCGGAATCGGAATGGAATGGAATGGAAAGGAAACAATTTTGTTTGATTTGACCATTGGAATCAAGGTCTGAATCAGGATTATAGTGTTTGGTTTACCACTGGAATGGAATGAAAAAAGCTGTAAATGACCTTAATACCCCAACGCCATATTTGACACGCACGCGTGAAAAGCAATATCAACTAAATATAACTATTGTCGCCTCCACCCTAGAAAGTATAATGGAAAAAGTAACTCACGACTCACTTATATTTATAAATTTATATACATTGGTCACCTTATTTTTTAAAAAGGAGAGATTAAAAGTAAATAAAAAATGTGAATTACTCAATATCATAATGTTCACAATAATACTACAAGGAGAATATTTTTCAAAACCCGAAAATAAAGATTTTTTTTTGTGTTTTAAAAAAGTAAAATTAAAAGAGTTAAAAATAAATAGTAGTAATTATTTAACTCAAAATTAACAACTAAAAAAATGTATGAAAAAATATCTAAAAATAATTAATTCCTTAATTTTTTAAACATGTGAATTACTAAAATTCTTCAGTATAATTAACAATCGATTACATGATAAATTGAATCTAAACTAACATGTATTTTTTTCTCAAGTAAATTATACATCATATATTAATTAACCTAATTACACTTTCATTAAATTGCATACTACTTATTAAGTCCATCAATTATGGATCACATACATAAAAATCATATGTCTCAATCTAAAAATTATGCATTTTATTTAATCAAGACAAATAATTCTCTCAAATCTATTTAATTGATTCTACAAATAGATAAACAACTAATATTATACAAATTAGATTAAATAATATAATCAAATTAAAATCATAATTAGGATAAAATATTATATTATCACATATAAAAAATTGGGTTTATAATATCCTTAGATTAATAAATTAGGTAGATATTGTTTTGTTCATAAATATCATATTTTTCAATAAGAAAGACATGCAAATTAATAAAGAACTTAGAAGAAGAATAAATACAATCAATTTTTGAATTATAGCATAAATATTCTTTTGAATCTCAACCAAAATTGTATCTTCTCTTGAACTTATCTCTTTTTGGCACCAAAAACTAATAAAACATTTACAAAATTCGACCATTTAGGATTTTTGGTGTAATTATGGGGTTAAATTAGGCTAAGACGAAATTTGAACCATCAAATTAACTTTCAGCTCAAGGGTTGAGATAAAAAAAGGAAAATTAAATAGTATTGGTCAATGAGATCGCGACACGTGGCAAGAGAGAAACATGCGACAAATCAGTGCACGATGCAAGGTGAGGTGGACTAGTTCTAGTCAATGCATGTTGAGTCAACGACACATGGCACATTGTAATTCGCTTATTCAAATAATGTGGTGCCCTAGTGGAATGAACGAGCAAACGAATCACATAACGACGCATGGCACACTCATTAACTGTGCAATAAAACTTGGATTTTTGGTGTAATTATGGGGTTAAATTAGGTTAAGACGGAATCTAAACCATCAAATTAGCTTCAACTCAAGGATTGAGATAAAAAAAGGAAAATTAATAGCATTGATCAATGGGATCGTGGCACATGACAAGAGAGAAACACAGGACAAATTAGCACACGATGTGAGGCAAGGCGGATTGGTTCTAGTCAATGCGTACTGAGTCAATGACACATGGCACATTGTAATTCGCTGATTCGAATAATGTGGCACCCTAGTGGGATGAACGAGCAAATGAATCACATAACGACGCATGGCACACTCATTAACTGTGCAACAAAACTTGGAATAAATGCAGTGTCAACACATGACAACAACTAGTCAGTTATACACGTGACACGTTCCAATTAGCTCCATTTTCTTGCGTGGCATCCACATGTCCTGTTCTAATTTATCTTGCATTAAAAAATACATAAAAAATTTTTGAAAAATAGATTTTCATCACCTTTTACTAAAAAGTTTATATTTAAATGCTTTTAACTCCAAAAGTACTAATTATTGAATAAAATGAATAAATATTAAACAAAAAAGTACATTGATGACTCTACTTTTATAGAGTTATTAGATGAACTATTATGATATTAATGCACTACACATATATGAAAGCATTACATATTCTTTCTTTAGCAAATCTTGTTAATCCATCTATACAATTCCCGTATCTATTAGGTGAAGTATTATAAATCCGTTACCTTTATAAAAAGGTCGGATAAATATATTTTGTAAAAGTAATGGATTTATGCTACTTCACTTTTTTTTTTTTACAAAAATGAGACAACACAAGTCCATTACCTTTATAAAATAGATTTTTGTGACACTTTTTTGTAAAGTTAGCATACTTGTATTGTTTAATCTAATATGTAGGTATTAAAGTATATTTCATTAAAAATAACAAATTTAATCTATCATTCTTCCTTATTAAACATTATAACGAGAATATTAATCTAATGAGATGTAATTTTTGAAACAATAGTTTTAAATAAAAATAAATAAATAATAAGAACATAAATAATTTTGTAATTACATGTTATGAATTTAAAAAAGCGAATCATTGCCACGGAATCAATTCCAAATTTCTTTCCATCATCTTTCTGGGAAGGAAACAAAAAAGAACAAGAATGACTACTATTCCTTCATTTCCTTTTAAACATCCCCCAAGTTCTAACCCACTCAATAACATGAGTTAAAGAGACCGGAAAAATGCTTAATGTCCAAAAGGAGCATTGGTGTAGCATCAAATCCCAAAAAATAGTATGTTTCTTCCTTGTTACAAGAAAAATCTTTTACCAAATACTCCTAAAACAAGAAAGATTTATACAACACATAATATATTAACACAAACCACTAACAATCTAACACATCAAATAAGAAATTCCATCTTTAATCAACTAAAGCAATCACTCAAGGAATCCATAAGATTCAAATTCTAGCAGAGAACTAATAGATAAAATGTATAAGAAAGAGCTCAAATCCCCTCGGCGTACTCCAACATAATAAAGAGAAAAGTGGGTAGCATTTCATAACAAACACACGCTAGTTGCAAGACCGTCCATTATTAGTCTTGTAGAATGAGGGGTAATTTTGGATCATCATCCTCTTAGTCTTCGTCACTTCATTCTTTCAACTCTATTTCCACTTGAAAATTGTTTTTTTTATGAAATCGAGATCGATAGTTATCTATTAAGAAAAAACTCACTTAATTTTCTATTGTATTTTTTTATAAAATCGAGATAATTATCTATTATAAAATTCTTTATGTAAAAATGTATACACTTTATGAACGTGGACAAAATGATAAAAGTGATTGAATTATTAAAAGTATATTTTTACATTGAAACTCATAATCTTTTTCTTCCCTTGCAGAAGAAGTTGATGTTTATTGCTTAAGGTTGGATTGATCTTATTTTATCAAAAGGTAAAAAAAACATAGAAATAATCGTAAAAGGTAATAGAAAAAAGTTCCATATATATATATATATATATATATATATATATATATTCCAATTTCCCCTAATATCCAATTACTACTGACAGGGAAAATTTCAAGCGGGGTAATAAGTGGGAAAATGTGTGAAACCTTTAAAACATTCCTGAAATTGGACCACCATTTTTTATCCTTCAAAGATCAAGCAAGGATCACCAATTATTGGGCTGAATATGAAGGCACCATGTACCAATATCATCATTACTATTTAACATTTTCTGAACTAATATTCGATTTCCAAGAGAAGCGACTTTTGTATGAAATTCGAATCACATAAGTTTTCACAAATAATAGTAAACTTTTTGCTGCAATTTGGTCGGTGCTATGGCTTATCAGCTTGTGCTTCATTTGAAATTTTGAATACCAAAAGGTTATCTATCCAATGACAATCAAGATCAAGTCTGCCTTGGACATAGCTAATCAATACGTTGAATCCTTTATTTGCATGCTTCATGTTTGGCGTAGGAACCATGACTGCACAATATCAAGTCGATTATCAAATCATAAGGTACAAACATACGCATCCACGTTACCAGAGGAAACCATCATGAGTAACAACTATTTTGAAAGACAAAAAATGCCTCAAAAATTCTAAAACAATTAACACAACTAAATTCTAAAACAATTGACACAATTAAACAAGGTAAGAAATTCGGTAATTATATAATTTAAACACTTTAATCTTGGAATTATTAGGTTAGTTAAAAAATGTTCACATAATTCTTTAAAATAAACACTTTAGTTTCATAATTTTTAAATTGAACAATTATAGTTCAATTATTTATGAAAATTAAACACTTTATGTCCTCATTTTTTATACTTTTGTAGGACCAAAAGTGTTCATTTAAATAAACTAGAGGACTAATAATGATTATTTTTCACAATAAAAGAATTAATAGTACCTAATTTATTTATAAAATAACAGAATTAAAAAGTCTAATTTATAAAAATTATAAGAACTCTAATACCTAACCTAATAATTATTATGACACTAAAATTGTTCATTTAATAACAATTACAGGACTCCTCACTTTAACATTTCAAAATTTTGAACAGAATGTTACATTTGCGCAATTATGGATAAGAAACCAAAAGAAAAAGGAATAATGAGATGGAAATAAAGATTAGTCAAATCGCTCAATAACAATCTCCTCATTGCTCATAGACTCCTATTAATACAGAAACATTTTCTTTCTCGTAATGTATTTTTGTTTGTACTCTCAATTTCATTCAAAAATTTGGAGCAACCCCTAGTGCCCCTCCGGATTTTAGAAAGAATATCTTTAGAAAATGAAAGACCCCCCCCCCCCCCCCCCCTAGCACCAGCTATGCATTTTTCCTCTAACACTTCAGAATTTGAAATGGATAGTCTTAAGAGAACTTGAAAACCACTCAGCCTTTGCTGAGCGTTCCAAAGTACCCAGGATCTTTAATACAATTTACCAAGCACTAACAAAATTTTGTTTGCTCTTTAGTTGCCTCTATAGTAGGTCACCAGGTCTAAGGATGGATTCAGATTTGGTTACTCAAGCCTTTATGGTTAGTGCCCAGAAAAGATAGTGGTTTGCTTAATCCAACTCTTACATAGAACTAGAAGATGTCTCTCCCTGTGAAGAAGCCTCCCCGTTTCCCATATCTGGTGGGCTTCCATTGTGGTTCTCATCGCAAGTATTTGTCCCTTTCGTTTTACCGGGTCTAACACGAATATTAACCCCCATTGGAAATGGCACCTATAATAAAGGTAAAGATGGAGTGGTTAGTGCCTTTGAAAGAGAGTAACTCTTTCATCACAGTAATCATTGTTTTAAAAATATAAGTTTTTTATTTGTCAATTTGAAAATACAAGTTCCACAGTCTTTTTTAATTATTTATTTGTTGCTCAAGTTTCTGGTTGTATATGTTCATTTAGCTAATAAAGGTATGTAGGCAATAAATGAAATGTGCTTCCCATACCTGATCACCAGCATTGGGGCCTTCTGTATTAAAAAGAATTGGTCTACATCGTTTGTCCTCATTCATCAAGCTTGAATTCTGGAAATGTGCAATCAAAGATGCTTTACCTTGAATTCGAGCATACGCCAGTGATGCCACCTTCTCACTATTGAACTTTTCCCATTTTCTCCCATTAAATGTCTGCCGAATATCAATTTTTAGTCTTATATTCAGCATATATCTTTTATCAAGTTAGAATTGTCAGAAAACAAACCTGATAAAAAGGAACAATCAGGCTAGGATCAGTCATGTTAATGAACGCATATCCCATATTGCATTTGTTCTGCAATAGATAAGAATGCAATGTTAAAAATATGTAATATTTTTTTATCCAGAAAAGAATCAGGGTCAGTTCACCCACAGAAACTATATTAGCAATTCCAGATCTTCGCATATACTTAAGGTCCATATGTTTGCACCTCAGTTAAAAGTAGTTTCTTCAGACATGAGTGGTTTCAAGAAAACGTTTTCAAGAAGATAATTTGCTTCTGTATATGTGCTTTTGTCAGGAATCACAAACTTTTTTTTTTAAGCACTGAAAGCGCTTCTGACAAATTTTTTTGTTTAGTCATAAAGCTTTTTTTTGGGCCTGTCAGAGTGATTTACAAGGTTTTAAGAAGTAGAAACAAACATACCCTAGAACTGAAACATGCTATCAGAAGTGACCAAACAATAAGTAAAACTTGCCTTAAAATCAATTGGCAGATAAATGAAATTATAAGTTCCTCGATGGCGTTCATCAATTGCAGCCAAAAACATCTTTGAAGTATACCTGAAGGAGAACCAAATTAAACCATAAAATATTTTTATGCCAAAAACATAAGAAAAAAAAAGGGTATCATGAAGTTTCTTTTGGTTATTACAATATTGCCAACACAAACTCCAACAATTATCTATAAAAATAAAAGGGAAAAATACCACATCAGTCTACTAGCTAGCTATTACAGTTAGAGCACTTAAGTCCACTAGTTTTTTTTTTTTTTTTTGCGATAGTTTAGTTCACCAATTTTAAAAAAGTGACACCAAAGATTTGATAGCTCAATTTTTATGTTTTTTTTTTTAAATAATGATTTTTTCAACTGCAATTGAAAAATAATGTTTTAATGTGAATAATTCCTGAAACAGTTTTTTAAAATAAAAATAAATAAAAAATAAAAATAAATGAAGAGAATCATAAAAAGTGAGTAATGGACCTATGTTATCACTTTTTCAAAACTAGTTGATTAAACTGTCACAAAAAATATACTAAGTAACCTCTACGGTCACCCACCCAAAATAAAATTATGTTCCAATAGTACATGTATCCTATTATTCTGAAATAAACTCAACTGCACTAAAAATATCGAGCATTACTGGAAGTCATAAGTCAATCAACTCAGCATCATCTCACATCGACTGATTTAGAATCAAGTAATAACAACTTTTAGAATATTCAAAATTTCATGGTCACTAGAATTCAAGTGAAAATCTACTTACTTGTTAGGAATGTTCTTTAACATAAGTGTTGTGCGCTGGTCTTCCCCTCTCATTATACGGTCAATATCCAGTTCATATTGCTTCTTGTTGACAGCCTGATTAGAGTTCCCTTCATTTCGGCGGCTTCTAGCGCGCTCATGGAGAGGATCAAATGAATTCATCACTGGAATCATTTGACCTCTGCCTGGAAACAAGGCAAACCTCTGGCGATGGGACTGAAGTCCAACAGTTTTTGAAGGAACCGAAAGGTCCATGCAGTTTCCACCAAGATGAAGAAACATATTCTGAGAACCAAATTCCATCGACTGCAGTGAGTTTGAAATTCTCATATTCCCAAGAGAACCTGGATGAAATCCAGAAACCTCAGAGGATTCCCCAGCATAGGCAGATCGTCTGTCCCAGAGAGAAGGGCCAACCGCTGGTGCTGACCCCACATGGTGATTTGTCATAAGTAAAGTTCTGTTCAAAATATGAGATGGTGCCCTGGTCAGCCCGTGAAGCCATGAGGGGTCAGCAGCACAAATTCCACTGACAAATGACGGTGAGTTAGGCCACATAACACTTGGAGGCTGAGGATCATATGAATTGTTCCATGTATAATGATGTCCAGGAAGGGAGGAGGTGCTATTCCCAGCAGATTCAAAAACTGAAGAAAACAGCCAAAATAAAACGTTAATAGACTCAATGCCATCAAACTGAGCTAACTCGGCTGCCTTGCCCATTACTGAAACCAGTTCAACCAAGTAAATGTGTGGCTTAATGTTGACTCTGCTTCTTATAGCTCAGATGGATATTGAGCACTGAGACAAGACAATGGATTTAGATTCCCAAAATTATAATCCCTATCCAACCTACAGTACATTTTCCATGTAGATCACAATACAATAATAGTAGAGAGGTAACATATACATCAACGACCAAGAATGAAGATGATTGCAATTATTTAAGGCAATCTTTTTTTCCCTTCTCCCTTTCAACACAAAACAAAAGCATAAAATGAAAAAGGAGGAGAACAAGAGGGGGGGTCTAGCTGAGATAGAAAACAATGAAACATGCAAATCAACCAATAAAGAGATAACTGGAAAAATAAATAATCGCACTTACCACATTCATTGAATTCGGCTAAGTTCCCATTCGAGTTTACTCTGCCAAATTGAAGGTTATCAATTCTTTCTGATGGCCTAGAATTGATACTTGCCGCCACATTGCCCAAAGAATTATGATGTATACAATTACTTATACCATCATGGAACTCTGGAAGAGAATGAGGGTGAAAAGCTGGTGTCCCATGGATTTCAAATTTTTGCTGGCCTGGCAAATGGTTGGACTCAATAAGGCCAGATTTGTTGCCAACTGACTCACCTGTAAGCAGAGAGGGTAAGCTGTTAGGAACATTGGAAGAGATTCCATTGTGGAATTCAGTTTTCCAGGGGTGACGTTTGTATTGCATTATGTACAACCATAATAGTACCATTGTCTATGCCACCAGAAGTAACTTCTCCATGAGGAATTGAGTCATTAAACAACTCATATAAGATTCAGGTAAATGTATAATTTTTTGTCTGCTGAACGAGAATCAAATAGCACTGTGTTACTTAAAAGAAAGCATTGAATATTATACCTGAAAAACCTGTAATGGAATTTATAGGAGGGCTACTCTGCTGCAAAAAAAGGTCACATTCATCTTGCTCCAGCAGAAACTGTTGCCCCAAACTGCAGTGTGTAATAAAACAAGAATGAATGTCTTGTCTTAAAGGACAGAAGTAGCTGACCATGAAATTTTGTACAATTGATGGCTAAACTGATCCAAAACAAAAACAAAATGCAGTATGACATTTTCCTTCATATATTATAACTGTAGAAAATTTCTCTACCACCAAGTGTCTGAAAAAAAAAATCTGGTTCTCATATTTGAATTTACTTCCAAAACGGAAAGAAATCAAGGGACGAGCAAAAGAATCAAAATAACACAAGAGTAACAAAGCCAAAGGTATTATGCCAAGAAAATACCATCGTCTCACACCACCAGGATGGCTTGGCTCTAACTTTATTCGCTTTCCAGCAATGTCACTCCCATTTAAGGCACAAAGAGCAGCCTCTGCAGCTCTCAAATCGTAAAATTCAATAAATTTGTGCTGACTTCTGTGTGGTGCTTCACGAACCTGTAATCCAGTAACAATAAGTCACCAAATTAGAATTGGTTAATATTTTTTCCATGTATATACATAAAACATAAGAAGACAAGCTCACCTCCTTAATTTCTCCATAGGCTCCAAAAATTTGGCGAAGTTCATCATTTGAGACAGAAGAATCAAGGTTCATTACTACAAGAGTTCCCTTATTAATATCTTTTTCAGAGGGATTATCCTGTCAGGAGATAAGATAGGCTATTAAGCAGCAAGGATGAACTTAAAGCTTATGTACATAATTTTTTATATGATAATAATGAAGAAACTAGATTAAGAAAGATGAAGTAGAAGGTAACCTTTGGAATAGAGTAATGTATGTCCAGCTTACGGCGCCTTAGTGGCCTGTTCTGGAGTGCTTTCATTGCATTTCGGGCTGCTCTAATATCATAATAGGAGATCATAACAAAACCACGATGCTTGCAAGCTGTATAAAGAGTATGAATGTCTCCATATTGCTGAACATACAATATAGATAATTTGTTAAAGTCACCATTTATATATCTACTTTTTGCATAAAGCAAAAAAAAAAATCAGCACAAAAAATAATGAAAATATGGCAAACCTTAAATAGGGTTTTCAACTCGAAATCTTCAACATTGCTATTTATATTTCTCACAAACAATGTCCTTGAGGGGTGTTCACCATGAGGGTGTTCTCCAACAGTTAAACCGCTACAGTCCCCTACCTGACAGTTAGAAAGCCCTCCAGAAAGTTTATGAGCTTTGTGTCCAGCAGATGAAACATCATCTTCTAAATCCATCCCTCCAACACTGCTGAAAAGGTCTAAATCCTCCATGCAATCCCCACCATTGGGCAGGGTATTATACTCAAACTCATCAACAACTCCAGAAAGCAAGTCATCGTCATCAGGGAGAAGGTTTCCAATGGTTTGAGCCTCAACTTCTTTGGTAGATTCAAGGACATCCTCCTCTTCACAGTAGGAGACAATAGTATCAGAAGAATGGCCACATAGAGCATTGTTTGATAATCTCACTGCACCAAGAATACATGTTAAGTGCTTTATCGAGTATACCAGCAAGCATCATCCTGAACTCAATCATGAATGAAAAATACCATACTACTACTAGTGCTAACACCAAAAAAGATGTGCAGACTTAAATAAGCAGAGGGAAAGAGACTTACAATCCTTACTAAATAAGTCAGAAAACGAGCTAGTGAAAAGGCTGCTCTCATACTGAGATCCCATCATATTGACTTTGCCTCCTTCTGTAAAATAAGATGCTGGTTCTGCTTTGACATTAGATCTCAATCCAAAATCACTGTCTATAGGTTTCAATAAAGGCAAAGAATGACTATTTGCTCTCTCCGCTCCCACTGCAAGTCTGTTTAAGCTACGATTCACTTTCTGGTCTTGCAATAGAAAAGGCTGGGGATGTTCCAGTGAAGTCACTCCCTGAAATCCCGGTGGTATGCGGTTTTCAAAAGATGATGATGCAACTGACTTCACTCTATCTGTTCACAAAATTAAGCCTATCTTTATTATTTAATAAAATAAAACTTATTTTCTTCACCAAAGGAAAATTTTATGGGCCATTAGCAACAGATCAAAGATAAATAAAATGCACGCCAACTGTATTGGTAAAATCCATCTCCTAAGGCACTGTTAATACCAAAATCTTTACTGTCGTGGATGAGTTATCTAGACATAATTGTAATAGTGTATCCAAATGTAGGAGTAACAATGATAACATATCTTCACTAGACAAGAAAGATTTTTCTACAATTCCAATGACTTGGATGCATCAAAAGTAAACCAAGTCTATTATCAGAAGATAAACTTTGTTTACTTTTGATGCAAACTAATCAAGACAGAATATATTGCAATTGATTTAACAAATATAGAAAGATCCATAATAAAATTAACTTAAGAGTGAGTGGATCAGAGTATGTTATTTTCACATCAATTAGCTTCAACTACTGCGAAAGTGACAAGAACTTGGCTCTGAATAGATACGTGAAAAACTTCTCAAATCATTTAATATGAAAAGGAAAGGAAATTTGTAAATACCAAGAAACGTCTCAACACCTTGATTAGTTTGCTCATATTAAGATCTTGCAGTGAAATCATTTAATGTTCCCCGAATGGAGGATAATAACAACAATTCAAATAAAGCAACTGTACATTTATGATTTCTAACAAACATTGGAATTGGAAATAAACCAGCTGTTAAGCTGTGATATTTAATGAATAAAACAGAAATATCAGTTTTCATGATTGATGATACAAACCATAGTGATCAGGACTGCCATCTGTCTTCCACAAACCAACTTGCCTCTGCATAAGTTTTCAGAAAAGAGGGCAATTAAAATTTAAAGGCAAGGGAATGAGAAGAAAGAAGAAATGGGCAAAATAAAAATTGTTGTTTCTCTAAAACATAATAGAGATTTTTCAAGTTCTTCAACATTAAAGAAAACATATAGAAAATTTGACACATGTTGAAATATAATAATAATATAACAAAACTGCGAGCTCAAAATTGATTAACTGAAGAGAGGAAATCAGAGAGGCATGGAAATGAGTACCTCAATAGGAAAAGACAAATCCTCGGAGAAGCCCTGCAGGTCCATTACTTTAGAAGGCATAATGAAACGCAGTGACTCCGATTGCGCAAACCCAAAATAATTTCAGAACTGTTCCATCTCTGACACCTTTATACAAAATGCAAAAAATTTCTCTCTGGCTCTACAGAAAAACAGACGATAAAGAAAATTCCAACAGTTTCAGCAATTTAAATAATTCAAGTTTAGGCATGGATGAAAAATAAAAGTTACAAGCAGATGGACAAAAAACACAATTACGAGAAACATATCTGCTATATTAATTATCTCAAGATGTTGCATACAAGTCCTCTAATTATGAAAATCCGAGAGATATCATGAAGCACCAGCAATTAATACAGATTATGACACGAATATATCTCACTGAAGGTTATTTACTCCCCGAAAAGAACATATTAGATATCTCAAAAATATTTTACGAACGAATCTATAAACAATTCTCCATGGGATCAGCGAGAACACAATACACGCGGAAATTTCAATACGAAAAAGAAAATCATTAAAATTCAGAAAGAAATGTCGAAGTTTACCTATGAACAAAGCCGCAAACCAAAGTTTGCTCCAAGGAGAACCGAACAAATAGCGAAAAGCAGCCAAAAACCTCAAACTCGATGAGAATTCCAAATTTAAACGTTCAAATCGCAATTTGGAATCCAATATGAAGTAACAAACAGAAAAATTGCAAAACACAAATCACAAAGAGAGAGATAGAGAATGAGAAGCGAAATGGGGAGGGAATTTAAAACAAAGAGGAGGGACACAATAAAAATAGAATAAATTACGGCATACGGCAAGGGGAGATTGAAGAAGGGGATCATCTAGGCATCTCTGCCGTGTAAGATCCTCCAAAGTTCTTTGATGCCTTTTTTTCCTGCATTGCACGTTAACCTCCCCAAGCCTTCCCTTCTCTACTCTATTCTCTACCTCTTCTCATTTTTCTTTCTTTTTTCTTTCTTTTTTCTTTATCTTATTATTTCTTTATTGTTTTACCTATTTCTTTATTCTTCTCACAAAGTCAATCTCCACGTTTCCTCTTTCTCTCTATGACCTCCCTTCTCTAAAGCTCCAAAAAGCTTTTTTACGTCGGAATCTATGGAGTTACCGGCGAGACTCTTAGCCTCTCGCCAGAGAGAAAAAGACAAAGGATATTGATTTGCTTCCCCACGAAACAGGGTAAAATAATAATAATAATGACGTACCAAAAATAGAAAAAAAAAATATACCAGATATGTGCGTCCTACAAACACGAGAAGGAGAAGGAGACGGAATGGGGACCGCTTAATACCGTTTAAACGGCGTTAAGTCACCCATAATCCGTTCTGTGGTCTGAGAAAACCAAAGAGAGAGAATGTTTTGATGTTATGATCTCTCTCTTTATCTTAGTGCCACGTTCGCGAGTGTTCTTTGAGTTTGAGACTTTCGGGTAGTTAAAAATCAGTTTTTGTATTTTAGGAAATGACAGAATTGTCCTTGCAAGGAATATATGATTGTTTAGACATTTGAAAAAAATACTATTTATAATTGAATATTCTAAAATGTAATTAAATATTATAATTGAGTTTACTGTCTAATAAAATTATATAAGCCAAATGTGTTGATGATGTTTTAGGATGGAGCACTTTTATTTATATTAATTTTTTATCTCACAATAATTTATGTATTAGTTATTTAAGTTTATTTTTTTATTAAAAAATAACTATAATATACGTTATTGTGAAACAATAAATTAAAATAAATAGATTTTTCTTTAGAAACAAACATTAATGTTTATTATAATCGTTACATATTTCATTTTGAAGTTATTCTATCTTACATATATATTTAATATCTTTTATGTATTATTTTTTTTGAATTCATCTCCTTTACGAAACTATTTTGAAGAAAAATAATTACAATTACCATCCTCGATGAAGGAGTTATTGGGCACAATGGGTAAAAATAAAATGAATTCAACAGAGTAGAATAATAACACTAATAATTTAACGTGGTTCACCCTTTAATTTGGGCTAAGTCCACGGGATAAACTCCGAAATTATTTCTTCCACTAATAAGATTAATGGATACAAACTGAGAATCAATACAACAAATTGAGATAAACCCAAAATAGTGTCACACAAGTGTTTCCAAAACTCACTATTTTATCACTCCCCTTTTAAAAAAATATCCCAATATTTTTCTAAGATATTCTCTTCCACTTTCTCACACAACACTATTTTTCTTCAAAAAAATTGTTCCTTTGGCTTTGCTTAGCTTCTCTTCTTGTTTGTTGTGTTAATGTTTCTCTAAGGCAAAGACATTGCCTATTTATAGACAAAATTGCATATCAATGTTAGATGCACCTACCATTGTGGTTGTACCTACCATTTGTGGTTGCACCTACCATTTGTGATTGCACCTACCATTTGTGGTTGCACCTACCATTTGTGTTTTCTTCCTCTTAAATGTAGGAGGGACTTACAAATCTCCCCCTCCCGACTACATAGAGGGCTCCACCAATCCAGCAGCTAAACAACAATATTCAAAATTTTGTCTCGGGAGAATTTTTGTTAACATGTCTGATCCATTTTCTTCTGTATGGATCTTCTCAAGTTGTAATAGCTTCTTCTCCATTACATCCATAATCCAGTGATATCTCACATCAATATGTTTTGATCTCGAATGAAAGGAGGCATTCTTTCCAAGATAGATAGCACTCTGACTATCACAAAATAACTGATAACTGTCTTGTTGCAACCCAAGTTCTTTCAAAAACTTTTTCATCCATAGCAACTCTTTACATGCTTCTATTGCTGCTATAAACTCTACTTCGGTAGTGGACAATGCAACACATTTTTGTAACTTTGATTGCCATGACACAGCTCCCCCTGCAAATGCAATTAGGTAACCTGAAGTGGATTTTCTGGAATCCACATCACCAGCCATATCTGCATCTGTGTATCCAACTAACATAGGTTTATCATTTCCAAAACATAGGCATATTTTGGAAGAACCTCGAAGATACCTGAAAATCCATTTCACTGCAGCCCAATGTTCCTTTCCAGGATTTGAAAGGAATCTACTCACAATTCCAACTGCATGAGTGATATCTGGCAGTGTACAAACCATGGCATACATTAGACTTCCAACTGTTGAAGCATATGGAACCTCTTCCATCTCTTCCTTCTCTTTGTCTGTAGAAGGGCTCTGCTTAGAAGTTAGCTTAAAGTGATTAGCAAGAGGACAACTAATCGCTTTAACCTTATTCATATGAAATCTCTGAAGTACTTTCTCAATGTACTTCTCCTGTGACAACCATAATTTCTTGGCGCCTCTGTCTCTAATAATAGTCATGCCAAGAATCTATTTTGCTGGTCCTAAGTCTTTCATGGAAAAAGACTTACTCAACTGTGTTTTCAAGTTGTTGATTCTGGAAATATTTCGGCCAACAATCAACATATCATCCACATAGAGCAAAAGAATAATAAAATCATCATTAGACAATTTCTGCACAAAAACACAATGGTCTGAAGTAGTCTTTTTGTAGCCTTGCTCCCCCATAACAGACTCAAACTTCTTGTACCATTGTCTTGGTGCCTATTTTAAGCCGTAGAGACTTTTCTTCAATTTGCAGACATAATCTTCTTTTCTCTTTTGCTGAAAACCCTATGGTTGCTCCATGTATATCTCTTCTTCCAAGTCACCATGTAAGAAGGCAGTTTTGACATCCATTTGCTCAACCTCCAAGTCAAGACTTGCTGCTAACCCTAGCACAACACGGATGGATGTCATTTTTACAACTGGAGAGAAAATCTCGTCAAAGTCAATACCTTTTCTTTGGCTGAATCCTTTGACAACCAATCTGGCTTTGTATCGCGGACTGAAACTGTGTCCTTCATGCTTCACCCTGAACACCCATTTATTTTTCAAGGCCTTCTTCCCTTTGGGCAGCTTTATCAACTCAAAGGTTTTGTTCTCATGCAAGGACTTCATCCCATCTTGCATGGCGTCAATCCATTTTTGTTTGGATTCATCATCCATGGCCTCTTCATAACTCTCAGGTTCTCCCCCATCAGTGAAAGTTACATACTCATCTGGAGGATATGAGATAGAGGGTTGTCTCACTCTATCACTTCTTCTCAGTGGAACAGGGGAAGCCACAGGTGTTGGTACTAGATAATGAATATCATCATTTCTCTCATCTTCAGAACCAACTTCTATGGGGGCATCATCTTCATCAGGTGGATAAACTTGGTCTTCATCTCCAACTTGTCTTGGCACTGATGTTGGAGGAATTAATTCCAAATCTGATGAGTCACCATTGGAATTAGAAACATCTTTCTTCATTTTGATAATATCTTCAATGGTCTCATCTTCAACAAATACAGCATCACGGATCCTGACAAGTCTCTTTGCAACTGGATTGTAAAATCTATAGCCAAATTGATCTTGACCATAGCCAATAAAAATACACTGTCTTGTTTTGGCATCAAGTTTGGATCTCTCATCCTTGGGGATATGAACAAATGCTTTACAGCCAAACACTCGCAGATGATCATAGGAAACATCCTTTCCTGACCACACTTTATTTGGAACATCCATCTTGAGAGGAGTACAGGGTGAAAGATTCAACACATGTGCAACTGTGAGTATTGTTTCACCCCAAAAAGTTTTAGGCAACTTTGCATGTGAGAGTAGACATCTAACTCTCTCCGTCAAAGTTCTATTCATCCTCTCAGCTAAGCCATTCAACTGTGGTGTCTTTTGGAGGTGTCATCTGATGCCGAATACCATGCTTTTTGCAATAAGCATGGAAAGGTCCTATGTATTCTCCATTATTGTCTGTCCGGATGCACTTCAGCTTCTTTCCAGTCTGTCTCTCAACTAAGGCATGAAATTATTTGAAGACATCTAGCACTTGATCCTTTGTCTTTAGAAGATATACCCACGTCTTCCTTGAATGATAATCAATGAAAGTCACAAAGTATTGAGCACCACCAAGTGACTTTGACATTGGTCCACACAAATATGAATGAATCAGATCTAAAATATTATTCATTCTGGAATAAGGGAAGCTCTTGAAAGCAACCCTATTTTGCTTTCCTGCTAGACAATGAACACATTTCTCCAAATGTACTTCATCCATTCCAGGTAATATCTTCTTTTTGGCTAGACTTGTCAAACCTTTTTCACCCATGTGACTGAGTCTCTTATGCCATAACTCAGCTGTACTATCTTTCTCTATGGCATTTACTGTGTCAGTGGAGAGCTTTGCTTGCATTATATACAGAGTTGTATGCTTCTCACCTCTAGCCACTACTAAGGAGCCTTTTGTAAGTTTCCATTTTTCATAAATGAAGAAGCTACAATATCCTTCATTTGCAAGTTTGCGCACAGAGATCAAATTCAGGCGCATATCTGGAATATGCCTAACATCCTTCAGAAATAGTCTGGTTCCGTTCTCTGTTTCCAAGCAACCGTCTCCTCTGCCTACTACCTTTGACAGGCCTTCATTTCCCATTCTAACAACACCAAAACTCCCCAGGTGTGTATGATGAGAAAAATTATCTACACGATGTAAGCGTGGAATCAGAAGACCACTATCAATCACCCAATTTGTCTCGCGTGATGCAAGATTGACAAAATCTTCATCATAAACGATATTGAACTCGTCTATGGTATTTGTTTGCTCATCATCACTGTTGTCGTCCTTCTTCGTTACTTTGCCTTTGTTTGTTTCTTGTTCCTTTTTGAACACCCGACAAAATTTCTTAATGTGACCCTTCCTCTTACAGTGATGGCATTCAACATTGACAAATTTGTTTGATTTGCCTCTACTCTTACTTCTGGGTTTTTGTTCTTTGTACAATCTCCTTCCTCTAGACTCTGTGATAAGGGCTTGTGCTTCTGAATCTCTTTCCTTGTTTTGTTTCTCATATGAGAACAAGGCTTCTACAACAACTTCAAACTCCATCTTGTCTTTTGCATAAGTCAGAGTTGTTGTGATATGATTATATGATGAGGGTAGTGATGCCAACAACATCACAGCTTTCTCTTCATCGCCAAAACTCACATTAAATCTTGCTAAGTGAGAAAGCTTGCTGTTGAAATTGCTAACATGTTGCATCATGCTCACATTATCTTCCTTCCTCATCTGATATAGCTCCTTCCACAAATAAAATTTATTGGCAAGGTTCTTTGACATGTACACGTTTTCTAAAGTCTCCCATGTTTCTTTAGCAGTCTTGCAATTTTTTGATTCAATATTTTGCAAGACATTGTCTAAGAGATTTAGACGGATTGTACTAGCTGCAATCTCATCTATTTCCTTCCATTGTTCCTCGGTGACGGTTGCTACCTTCTTTTCTTTTTCCCAGCAACGCCTTATGGACCTTCTGTTGAATGAGAATATCTTTTATCCTCCTTTACCATACAGAGAAATTATTATTGCCATTAAATTTCTCAATATCTACCTTTTGGCTTGACATTTTTTTTCCGATGTGTTTCTTTTTCTGTAAATCAATACACCCTGGACCTAATAAAATATTTTCTGATGTGGAAGATCAGTCTATGCTGCAACCACAGAGCATATTAAGAATTTTACTAGACCAGCTCTGATACCAGTTGTTGGGCACAGCGGGTAAAGATAAAATGAATTCAATATAGTAGAATAATGACACCAGAAATTTAACGTGGTTTACCCTTTAATTTGGGCTAAGTCCACGGGACAAACTCCGAAATTATTCCTTCCACTAATAAGATTAATGGGTACAAACTGAGAGGCAATACAACAAATTGAGATAAACCCAAAATAGTGTCACACAAGTGTTTCCCAAACTTACTATTTTGTCACTCCCCTTTTAGATTGAGATATTCTATCCCACTTTCTCACACAACACTATTTTTCTTCAAAGGAAATTGTTCCTTTGGCTTTGCTTAGCTTCTCTTCTTGTTTGTTGTGTTGATGTTTTTCTAAGGCAAAGACATTGTTTATTTATAGGCAAAATTGCATATCAATGTTAGATGCACCTACCATTATGATTGTACCTACCATTTGTGATTGTACCTACCATTGGTGGTTGCACCTACCATTTGTATTTTCTGACTCTTAAATGTAGGAGTGACTTACTGGAGTAGCAAATGTTTCTTGTAGGATATAAGATAGAATTTTCATTAATGCTAACTTTTAGGTAATACAAACATGGTTTAGGTAATTTTCCATTGAGCACGAAATACATGTTATTTTAAAATATTTAATTACATAGTATAATTTTATTTTTAATTATTTTAAAAATATATATTGTTTTTATTATAACATAAATAAATATATATTTTTTAATATTATAAAATATATATATATATACACTAAAATAAATTAAATAACTAAATTATTTATACATTAAAACAAAATATAAAAAAATTAAGAAAATTTGAATCTATAAATTCAGTCATAAATAATATAATAAATTATTATTGATTTTTAATTTATAATTAACTATTATCATAATTTTGGTAAAAAGAATTTTTAACAGAATAATTATCCGGCTTGAGATACGTGTTCAAATTGTTGGCATTTATTGCTGCTGTCACAAAGTAATAATCCACTGCGTACCGGAATTTGCAGAAATTATTCTTGACATGCAGTATTATTAATAAAATATAAGTTAATGCAAAAAAATTCTTAAATAAGTTAACATTATAATAAAAATATTATAAATATAACTAATTTTTCATAAATTTTATTTGATATAATTTTGTCATTTAATTAAACTATATCATATTATTCAAGATAGAATATAAATTTATAATATTTAATTTGTTTTAATTAAGTATATGGATATCTTAACTGTGGGATGTCTTGTCCGATGCTCATTACTCGCTTTTTTCGAAAAAAATGTAGGAGTGTGCAAACTTGTTTTTAGTTCAATAGTTCACTTAATTTAAGTCAAACTATAAATATATAAATAATGTGATTGTTTAAAAGGAAAAAAATATGTAATTCAATTTTTTTAAAAATAAAGTATATATTTTAATATTTCAATTTTTTAAAATATATATTATAAACCTCTAATTTATTTAATAATACTATTATATGTTATAAATATACTATAATTATAATTAATATGATAATTTTTTATTAATTGTAATTATATGAGATCAAATATATTTATCAATAATATAATATTACATCATATTATTTAATATTAATCTCAAAATTCATATATATAAATTATTTCTCATTCATCTAAATTTAATTTATACTAATCATTTAAATTTGGTTATTATTAAAATATATAAAATCTGCATCTTATTATAAGTAAGTGATAAATTTGTTATTATTTTTTTATATTTAAGATGTAATAATTAGAGTTGTTGATTTATTTTTATTTTAAATAAAAATAAATATTTTAATTATTGGTAAATTTATTACTCATTTATAGTTACGTACAATTCTTACGTGTCTAGAAAGTAATCGAATTAAAATAATTTATCTAACTTAAATTTATGTGCATTTTTAAAAAAAGTATCTCATTCATTTAAACAAAAACTACAAGAATATTAAATTAATAAAATAATAATACATTAAATTATCATAACACTCAATAAAACTCATATGTAACACAGTTTGATATTTCTTCTTTAACTCTTTTAATTCTTTAAACATATATGATTCTTTCATTAATAAAATGATAAATCTCCAATCTAACTTAAGTATTCATGTCTTGATAAATTCACGTTTTGAAATGCAAAAATAACTAAACAAAAATATCTAGATCTAAATTTAGAAAAAAATAAGTTTAAAATCATCACTAAATCAAAATCTAAATGAAATGAAAACCATATTAAATTGAAATATAAATATAATACATAAATTATAATACGTTTATATTAAAATAAACTAAATAAAATTGAATATCTATTTAAAAAATAGCTTCTATGTTGAGACATTCTCCCTTTGTTAAAAAACAAAAACAATAAACAGTTAAGTTTTTATTAAGAAAAAAATAAAAGAGAAGAGAAGATTATAAAATCTTAACTTTTCTAAATTTTAATTTTATGTGTATTTTAAAAATAAAAATAAAAATAATTTATTTAAATGATATTATATTAATCAAAAATTATATTTAACCCTTTAACTTAATCTATTGTTGTTTTATTTATGCAAGTGGGGGTATTTATTCTGATTGAAAATATTATATAAGTGTAATTGTGCCTATGACCTTGTAAATAATTTAAGAACTTAGAGTGTATTTTAAAAAAATTAGGAACGTTGCAATTTTTTTAAACTCAATAAAAGCTCTTTTTCCAATTACTTATCCTCTTTTTTTTTCTTTTTGCAAAAACTTCATTTATTTAGTTAATTTTATATCTAATAATAGAAGCATAGAATCCGTGAATTTCATCTCATTATCTTGAGATAATATTACATATAACGATGATTTCGACGTACGATAAAATTGAATTATTTTCACTATTTATTTGTTTAAAAATAAATATATGTTATCTTATAAAATGAATTTCATCCCAATAGTATTTATCTATCGAATAAAAAAATTAAAAATGAAAATTTTTATCTTAAAAGATAAGTTTGCATTTATATATTCAATAATTATCCTTGTTAATTATAAATAGTTTCTTAAATAATTATATTATTTATTCATCGGCATTTTATAAAAATAATTATATGTTATTAAACTAAAATCTCTTTTAAAAAAATTAAATAAAAACAATATGGAGTAATTTCGGAACCAACTATCATTAATTTGAATAAATGTTATTTGCACCTATGTTTCTGTATCATTGTGTTCAAACTAATATTTATATTTATAAAATTTTAGTGATAAATTTTAATTTTTTATTTTAAATTATAAATTTAAATTATATAAAAATATTAAATAGTAAAACAAATTCCTAATATTTGTGTTTAAAACAAGTGTTAGATAGAGAATTTATCTACAAAAATTAGTAGGCTAACCCTCGTTCCCTATTCATCTATTTTCTTCCATCAATCAAAGTTTTTCATTCTCAAGTATTATCTTCCTATATTTATATCTATTAGTAACATAGCAGGAGATTTCATAGGTTTATTAATTTTTTAAAATGAATAATTTAATTTTAATATTTTTAAATAATATTTTAATCCATTAATTTTTTTAAAAATAATATTATAGATCTAAATAGTTAATTTTTATATTTTTTTATATTTTGAAACTAAATTTAGAAAAAGTATTTAAATAAATATTCATGTTAATTATTTTTAGATATAATCGAAAAGTAAAAATAAAATAACCTAAAAAAAACCTAAAATTGGATTAAATTAAACGATTATTTTTTAAAATTAATAAATTAAATTATAAAAAAATAAATGTGTTATATAAATATTCTAACTGTATCAATTAATGAAATTGTGTGACATGTATCTTCTTATTTCCACCATCTATCGGATCTATCTCCCATGTACATATTGTCGTTTTTCGTTTAGATTTGGTTAATGATTATTCAAATCCATCGGATTTGATGTCAAATTCTCATATACGACATGAAAATGTAGATGTTCGACTTGTCGCATCAGACATTAAAACATAATATTTATGTTTTTTAATTAAATTATATAAAATTATTATAATTATTGATAAATTATTATTAAAATATTTTTTATTAAAATATATTATATATTATGAATATTATTTTTAAAATATCATTAAAATAGATAAAATATCAATAATATCAATATTTTTTCATAACGTTAATATTTATATATTTGTAGTAGTTAATACTATTAAATAACATATTTAATTATTTTAGACATTTTAATTATTTATAAAAATCTAATAATTTTTTTAAAAAATAATTATAATTAAAAAATTATTTGGAATAATTAAATTGAGTTTTATTTATCCTTATTTTTGTATTTTTATTTTATTTATAAACACATGTTAAATAATTTAAAAATAAAAAGTAATGTAAATATTTTTAATAATGTAATAGAGCAAGGATTATGTTAGTATTAAAAAAATTTAGTTTAAAAGTAATTAATTAATTTTTTTGATATTTTATAAAAAAATCATATTTTTAATAAAATTTACTTAATTTTTGTGATTTTTTTAAAGTTTTTATCAACAACAATAACATCTTTAATATTTTTATAAAAATTATATCTCAATATTTTAATCAATATAAATATTCCAAACCTTGTATAGACTCATTATTGTTTTATTTGTTATTATTTTCTAATCGGTATATTATGAAATTATTTGAAGAACTTGATATATTCTAGCTTAAATCAAATATTATTGAGGGGGTTTTGATAGTAGATAATTAAAATTGTGATTATATATAAAAATTTAATGATTTTTTTTTAAATAATCGTAATTAATAAAATATAAGACGAAATGGTTATTTTAATATCGAAACAAAACATATACTAATATTATTATTTTATGTACATATAATTATATAAAAAATACATTTTTAATAATAAAACATATAATGTGAGAAATAATTAAATTAAATTAAATTAAATTTATTTTTATTTTTATATTTTATTTATAAACATGTGTTAAATAATTTAAAAAATAAAAATTAATATTAATATTTTAAATAATATATTTTTAATATTTTAAAATCAATTACCCATTTTTTCACTTATTTTTTGAGTTTTTTTATCGGTTCCGTACTTAATTTAAGATACCTATTAATCTAAAAAGCCGCTTATTCATTTAGAATTTCGATGGATGTTTATAGGTTTATATATTTTAAATATTTTTAACGAGTTTTTAAGAATTTTTGATAAATTTTAATATATTTAATTCATAGATTTTTATAAACTGATATTGATAGCAGTTAAATTAACTAATAATAGAGGGAGAGAAATAACGTTAAAGAGAACTGTTGGAACAAATATGTGAAAAACTATGTAAGAACAATATTACCGATAACCTGAAATGAACTGCTTGGGTTGAGTCGCGGACTAGGTCGCTCTCTTTAAGACGTTTCGCGGCTCTGCCCAAACTTGTGCAAGCAAACACATCCTCGTCGTCCCCAGGATAAAACAAATTTCATAATTTTTTTCTCGTCTCGAACTTCACCGCACCGATGAAGTCCTAATACTACACCTCTCAAATATTTATGTTGCTCGGAAATCTGAGAAAACAATTTTGAATTTTCTTTTCTTTGATTTTGCTATGAAAACCGTAGAACTGTTTTTTGAGTTGTTAAGTTATCTTCTAAACTGAGGCTATTGCCCCTATTTATAGTTGAAAAAATATGTGTAACGGTCATATAATTATGAAAATAACGGTCATAAAAGTAACGGTCACATAATTATGAGAATAACGGTTATAAAATTAACGACCACATAATTATGAAAAATAACGGTCATAAAAGTAACGGTCACATAATTATAAGAATAACGGTCATAAAATTAATGGCCACATAATTATGAAAATAACGGTCATAAAAGTAATGGTCACATAATTATGAAAATAATCTGGCCATAAAAAATAATGACCATATAATTATGAAAATGACAGTTACATAATTTATGAAATAATGGTCATAAAGTAATAAAAAATATTTTTTTATTTAAATTCATTTCCAACAATCCCCCACTTGAATTTTAAATAAAAATAGTTTCATCGAGCAACCAATCAATTAAAAGTATAAGATTATGCATAAGCAAAAGGTGTCTATCGACTTGAACCTTTGCGTAGTGTTAATGCTTTAGAATATACTAGAGTAACTCATAGTTTTGAACTCTATCTCTAACAACATCACACACACAATCTTTCCAAGGTGTAGTTCGAAAAGCCCGTGCTTTACGACCATGCACGTGTATCCCAATATAGTGAATGCTCTAGTAAATTTTGCCCAAAATTTTCATAGGAAGCGGCCATACTTCCACATTCACATAGGTGAGTCTATCAAGAGTACTCATGTAGCTACGTACTCCACTCCACATAGAGTATAGAACTCATCAAGAGTTTAATGATTAACTTATCCTTTCTATCACTTCAGGACTTCATGCTTCTAACAATATAGAGTGTGACTTCATAAATAGCATGATTCATCTCATATCACTTCATGACTTGTTATTACCCATTGAACTTATTTCTTGGGATCTCCAGTCTATAAGTTGGGTTACCATCATGAGTGACTCTTCATTCTAAGGGCATCAGTCGCATTCCTTTCGAGGTTTTTGAAAACCTTCTCACTTGTTAATCCTTTCGTCAAAGGATCAGCCAAATTTTCATCAAGACATATATGATCCATTCTTACTGACTCTTGTAGAGAGAAATTCTCTAACAAGACTGTAGTACTGCTGCCTCTTTCCGTTGTAATAACGGTTCTAAATATTTGCAATAGCCGCGGTACTATCGCAGTGGATCAAGACAGCTGGTATCGATCTTTCCCATAAAGAGATCTCAGCTAATAGACTTCTTAACTAGCCTGCTTCTTCACTTGCAATAGCTAGTTCTATAATTTCAAACTCCATAGTAGATTGAGCCAATATTGTCTATTACTTAGACTTCCAGAAATGCCTCCACCAACTATGTTAAATATATAGCCACTAGTTGCTTTGGAGTCTTCCTCGATAAAGTGTTCCAATCTGCATCGCTATATCCATCTGAACAATGTGGAAACTTTGTATAATGTAATCCAAGGTATATAGTTCTCTCTTAAGGTATCTCATAACCCTTTCAATAGCATTCCAATGCTCTACACTGTGTCTATTGGTAAACCTACATAAGAGTCCCACAACATAAGATATGTCCGGTCTAAGGTAATCAAGTAGCATAACGTAAGCTACCAATGATGCTCGCATACTCGCTTTGTCTAACACCGTCTCCGGTGTTCTTGAACAACTTTACACTAGGATCATACGGAGTACATGCAGGTTTACAGTTAAAGCAATTATATTTCTTTAAGATCTTCTCAATGTAATGAGATTGATCTAAAGAAATTCCCTTTTCAGACCTAGTAATCTTTATACCAAGGATTACACTCGCTTCTCTGAGATCTTTCATATCAAAGTTAACACTTAATAAAGTTTTCACATTATTCACAACATGAATATTTGAACCAAAAATAAGCATGTCATCCACATATAAACATATAATAGTGCAAATGTTATCTTCTAATTTATAATAAATACATTTGTCACTTTCATTCATTTTGAATTCATGTGGGTTAACTATATTATCAAATTTCTCATGCCATTTCTTAGGTGCTTATTTTAGACCATACAGATATTTATCTAGTTTTTATTTTCTTGACCTGAGATAACAAAACCTTCAGGTTGATCCATATAAATTTCTTCTTCTAAATCACCATTTAAGAAAGCAGTTTTAACATCCATTTGATGTACTACTAAATCATGGATGGTAGTAAGAGGAAAAAGTACACATATGGAAGTTATTCGTGTGACTGGTGAAAAGGTATCAAATAAATCTACATTTTTACTTTACCTATACCATTTAACTACAATACAAGCTTTGTACTTTTCAATAGTACCAAGGAGTTTTAATTTCTTCTTTTGTATCCATTTACATCCTATGGTTTTACAACCATAAGGTAAGTCAACTAAATGCCAAGTTTTATTATACTCATAAGAGTCCATTTCATCATTTATGGTTTCTTCCCATAGGTTGGCATCTAAAGAAGAGAATGATTCTTTACGAGTTTGGGGATCTTCCTCTAAGGTATAAGCATAAAAATCTGACCCAAAATCCTTAAGGGTTCAAGCTCATTTACTTCTTCTAATTGCAATGTTTAATTCCTCATTTTGTTCAATAATTCTAGTTATGGGTAAACGACGAGCCCCCACTATTCTTCAATTTAAATGAAAACCTATGTTCATAGTAGTCAACATCATTTGATTCTATAACTATGATCATTTAAGTCGTAGAATTTATAAGCTTTACTATTCACAACATATCCTATGAATACACATTCGTATGTTTTACTAGTAAGTTTATTTCTTTTAAGGATCAATGATCCTAACATAGACTAAACAATCTCAAGTTTTAAAATAAGTTAAGTTTCTTATTTTTTCAAAATTTCAGATGATGAAATTTTACTAGTAGATTTAGGCACTCTATTTAACACATAGCAAACAGTTAATAAAATTTCTCCCCACCAATGGGAAGAAAGACCAAAGTTTAATAAAATTGTAACTACCGATTTAGTAAAAGTTTTTTTTTCTTTCAAATTTTGCCATTCATTTCGTAAGAATAAGGTGTCTTTTTTTCATGAATGATTCCATGAGTTTTATAAAAATCATTGAAGATATTGGAATCATATTTAGTGCCTCTATCACTTCGAAACCTTTTTATTTTCCTATTAAGTTGATTTTCAATCTCAGTCATAAATATTTTAAACATGTCAAACGCTTCACTTTTATTTTTCATTAGATATACATAAGTGTAATCTGAACAGTCATCTATAAAAGTTATAAAATAGCATTTTTCATTTCTTGTTAAATTTCTATCAAGTTCACATATGTCATAATGTATTAATTCTAAAGGTTCAGATTCTCTAACTACTGATTTATGTGAAGTTTTTGTTATTTTAGCTTGACTACAAAAATCACATTTTTTTAAATCATTCAAAGATAGTTTAGGAATTAGTTCTAAGCTACTCATGTTCTTAATTATGCGTTTATTAACATGAGAAAGTCTAGCATGCCAAATATTAAAGGAACTCAACATTCAATTTAAACATGCCATTAGTGGTGTACCCTTTCCCAACAAAAAATATTATTTTTAGTTATTGTATATAAATCAGCTCCTATAGTTTGAGTAAAGAAGATATCCTTAAACTAAGTTCTTTCTCATCTCTGGAGTATGCAAGACATCTTTCAAGATGATAGTCTTTCCAAAGGTAAACTTTAATTCCACCTCACTAGTACCAACAACACTTTCTTATCCTCAGACTCAGAGTTGGACTTGAACATGTCTCGATTATAGCGAACATGGCGAGAAGTACCAGGGTCCACCCAACACCCCTCGGATCCATCAACAAAATTGATTTTAGAAATCATAGCAATAAGTTGATCTTCGGTAAGGTTCGCCTACGTGGCAGGACGATTCCTGTTCCGGCAGTTTCTAGCCAAGTGGCCAGGTCTGTTACAACTATAACACATGAATGTGTTATTCCTTAAGGGGGTTAAGGTCCATTCTGGAGAGGATAGTTTTTGTTTCTATTTTGGTGGTTGTGGTTTTGGTTATTATTGTGATTATGAGTTTTCATATTTCTACCTTTAGGTTTCAAAATTGCATATGAGGGTTTCTTATTGGTACTGTTGTTTGAGACAACGAGTACTTCATCTCTTTGGTCTTATTTTCAGACTTCTTCTTCTATTCTTAAACGGGTTATAATATTTTCTAAAGAAAATTCCTTAGTTTTATGTCTAAGTGTATTCTTAAAATCTTTCTAAGCATGGGGTAATTTATCTATAATAACAACTACTTGAAATTGTTCATCTAAAGTCATACCTTCAAAAGTTATTTCGTGTGCTATCTTCTGCAGTTCGTGTGATTGAGCTTCCACAGATTTTTCATCAATCATTTGATACTTCATGTATCTACTAACATCATACTTCTTAGTTCCAGCTTTATGAGTATCATACTTCTTTTGAAGTACTTCCCAAATTTCCTTAACAGACTTTATCAAAATTATAATAGTCATACAAGTCATTAGCTAATCCATTAAGAATAAAAAAAATTTGTATATAAAATAATTTTCTATCCAGGTGTTTAAATCCTTTATTGTAGCTTCAGTATGAGAATTAGGCAGTGTTGGTTTTTCAATAATAAAAACAAAAGCAACATTTTACATGGTTAAGAAGAATAACATTTTTTTGTCTCCATTTTTAAAGTGTAGTTCTTCAAAACGAAATGTTTTGTTAAGATCAGCAGTTAACATTTCAGTAGACATGGCAGATAGAATACGTCTTAAAATTGTTGGAACAAATATGTGAAAAACTATGTAAGAACAATATTACCGATAACCTGAAATGAATCGGGTTGTGAAGCGGACTAGGTCGCTTCTCTTTAAGACGTTTCGCGGCTCGCCCAAACTCAGGTAAGCAAACACTCGTCGTCCCAGTGGATAAAACAGCCTGAATCTTTTTTCGTCTCTAACTTCACCGCACCGATGAAGTCCTAATACTACACCTCTCAAATATTTATGTTGCTCGGAAATCTGAGAAAACAATTCTAAATTTTCTTTTCTTTGATTTTGCTATGAAAACCGTAGAACTGTTTTTGAGTTGTTAAGTTGTGTTCTAAACCGAGAGCTATTGCCTCTATTTATAGTTGAAAAAATATGTCATATAATTATGAAAATAACGGACACATAATTATTAAAATAACGGTCATAAAAGTAACGGTCACATAATTATGAGAATAACGGTTATAAAATTAACGACCACATAATTATGAAAATAACGGTCATAAAAGTAACGGTCACATAATTATAAGAATAACGGTCATAAAATTAATGGCCACATAATTATGAAAATAACAGTCATAAAAGTAATGGTCACATAATTATGAGAATAACGGTCATAAAATTAATGGCCACATAATTATGAAAATAACGGTCATAAAAGTAATGGTCACATAATTATGAAAATAACGGTCATAAAAATAATGACCATATAATTATGAAAATGACAGTTACATAATTTATGAAATAATGGTCATAAAGTAATAAAAAATATTTTTTTTATTTAAATTCATTTCCAATAATAACAGATAAAAGTTAAAAATTTGTATAAATCCTTGGGGTATATATTTATTGTTTTTGTAAATTTTATAATAATTTAAAAATGATACTAAAATTATTTACAAAAATTTCTTATATTCGTACCATTATAAATGTAAAAATATTGTTACTGTGTAGAAGATATCATGAATATGTGAATATTTTAGTAAAATTTTTGTTATTAATAGTTTTGATTTATTTAGGATTTACTATTTAAGTTATTGTTCCGTAAATTTATTATTTTATATTTTTAATTCTATATATATTAAAAAATTTAATTGATATTGAAATTAAATTTAAATAACTTGACTTAAAATATATTATTTTTATGACTTTAAGTTTCAAATATGATTGTGATACTCATATTATTTTTATTAATAAAAATAACCTAAGATATTATTAATTATATTTAGGATATATTATCTCTAAAAAAAGTGTGATTTTGATGTTTCCTACAAAATAAAAAGGGGGTAAAATATTGTTACAAACATTTTTCTTACCGACACGATAATAATAAATAAATAAATAATTTATCTCTATAATTAATTTTATGTTAGTTAGTGCTACTAATATTAAATAAATAAAGACCTAAACAATAAAATGTTTTCATGATTAATTTTTTCTTTTGGAAAAAATGGAAAATAATTAGAGGGAATTGTTTATGGCTATAGAGCAGTTGTAGGCATGAACAGCCAGTTGGACACGTTTGCTAAATCTAGAGAAAAATAAATCAAAATCGGGAGGAGGATGAAATAAAATGTAAAACGATTGAAATATCTGGATTTATTACTCTTCATCTTATTTACTATCATTTTTTTAATTGAAATAAATAATAGTAATTAAGAATCTTTTATACGTGATATAAGCATGATAAATCATAAAAAAGGATAATAAAATCCGAAACTTTTAACAAAATTATCTTATGGCCTCGGTTTTTAACCATGACCATAGACCTATGGTCTCGGTTATAAGAACCGAGACTTAAGTGAGAGAGACCAAAAATCATAACCTATGGCCTTGGTTTTTAACTGAGGCGATAGGTACCCCTTATGACCTCGGTTTCTTAATAACCGAGGCCATAGGTCGCACATATGGCCTCGGGTTTTTAATAACCGAGACCATAGGTACCCCCTTATGGCTTCGGTTTTTTTATAACCGAGGCCTTAGGTCTCACATATGGCCTCGGGTTTTTACAAAACCGAGACCATAGGTCTCACATATGGCCTCGATTTTTCAATAACCGATACCATATGTGAGACCTATGGCCTCGGTTTTGTTATAACCGAGGCCATAAATCTCGCCTATGGCCACGGTTTTGCTATATAACCGAGACCATAGATAATCAAAATGAATTATCATTACACTAAATTTTCAAAAATAAATTAAAAAAATTAAAATTAATTACATTAAATTTAAAAGATATATTACATTAAGAGTTTAATAAAACGATACAATAAAATAAATATAATAAAAAATAACTAATTAAATAATTCCAAAATTACATATTGTAGTAGTGATATAATAAAATTATAACAATATTGTTAAAAATAGCAATAATAAATTATTGTTGTTGTTATCATAGTTTGGGTGCTAGAAAACTTGATTTTACTCATCCGCATTCTACTTATCTGTAATTCATAGGCATATTTTAGATTGGTGTTAGGTTTATAGAGGATCATTATTTGAAATTAGAAAGAAACAGAAATATCATGAGAAAGAGAATCAATAACTATTTTTTAGAATTCAATGAATTTTGGCTATATTTTTGAGAATCAGAATAATAAATTTGAGTGTATTATGTGCATGTCAGCTTATATATAATTATTATTTAAACAAAATTTAATGTAAGAAAAATTATACATTTAACCTTTCACTTTCTAAAATTAGACCAAGTTCTTAATTGCAGCATAGATTATTAAGTTGATATTTAAAAAATAATTATAAATAAATTTGCCACCGATCGAACAAGTTCATAACATGAAACATATATAATTTACTTGGTATAAATTAATGGCTCCAAAATTTTATACTAATTTTTTTTAAAATAACGTTATATATAAATTATGCAATCTGTAAATCAAATCATTGATCTTAAATTTAATGTTTTATAAGTAAATTTTGATTTCAATAGTTAGATAGCTCAAAATTTTGTACGAGCCTTTCATCACCATAAATGGGTCTTTTTTTATTTTTTATTTTTTTTAATGCATTCTTCTAATTTTTTATACTTATTTTTATTATAATTTAGTTATATTATTATCAAAAAGTAATTACATAAAAAAAATTATTTTTTTAATATATTTTTTAATTATTTTAGTTGTAACTTATTCAAGTAAAAAAGTATTTATTTAATACAGTTAAAAAAATAAAATTAATTTCATTTTTTATGTAATTATTTTTTAATATAATTAATAAAATTAAATTATCATAAAAAAACAAATACAATATTTAAATATTGTTTTTAATAAATAAAAGTTTTTTTTTTTGTTATTGGCGCTAACTTAAAGCTTCAGGACACTTACTTGACAGCACACGGCTATTAAATTTTTGGGATCCAGGGTTGTAAAGATCAATGTCTAGTTGAAATGTTATTTTCAACGTCTTTGTGCACTTCAACTACGTTGTCAATATTTTTAATAGGAAAAATCTGTGTGTATATTATTTACTTGGAAATGAAAATAAATATAAAATAAGAAATGAATAACGAAGAAGGTAAATTCATATTTTATAACAAAAAATAGTATAATTATAAAACTTCCATTCATTGTCGTTATATAAATATATAGTTTTGTGTATTCTTAATCCTTTAATTGACTTGGTTATTTTTAAATTCAAAATAATAATAAATAATGAATATATATTTCATATTTTATCCCTAATTATGTTTTTATATTATTAAAATATAAATATATCTCTTATAACCTGAAATAATTATATCTTGAATTGTTTTTTTATTAACAAAAAAATCCATCGTAACATACTTTAAAAAACAAATTATAACTTAGATAGTTAATTATATGTTAAAAAATAATTTATAATATTTTAACCAATATTTATTATGATTGTACTCCAACATAAATAAGTGTAAAATAAATAAATACATTCACTTATTAATTGATTGGGTTTAGCATTAGATCAAAATTGTTAATTCTATGATAATTCAAATTTGAATTCAATCCGATCCGAAATAAATTATAAATTATTTAATCCGAATTTGATCCATCGTAAATGTCAATCTGAAGAAATTCAAATCTAAATCCAATTGGATTGATAAGATCAAATAGGTTCAAAATCATAATTTTAACTTACAAAATGAAATTTTACATAAAATTAAAATTAAAAAATTATTCATACAAATTCAAGAGTAACTCACACCATTATTAAAAATAGTTCAACAAAAATGATCCAAAAGAAAATATTTCAACATCAATTATATAATTTAACTCCAAATATTCATAATTTTAACATAAAGCTAAAAAACATTAAAGTTCAAACTACATCAAAATAAATTACAACTTTTAAAGTGTTTTTCTCTCAAAAGCTTCACTATCCAAATAATAATAGTAACATGAATTACTTGAGATAATTAGTCAAGGTTTTAAGTTACTAATATCATTCAGAATATTTGCATGATGGAAAATTAAAATTTTAGAAATATAACTAAGCTAATAATAAATACAATAATATGTAAAACACTTTTCATTTTCATGTGATATTAACGAATAAATCTATATACATTCAAACTATATCTTATGTAATATATCCAATTCTAAAGCCTCAATTTCATCAATAGACTCTTGAATATCAATGATTGGAGAAGAAAAAATCCAATTTTGAGTGCAAATCAAAGATTGCACAATTTTAAAAGACAAGAAACTCTTGTATGGACTAATTGTACGACTACTGGTGTAGAATGCAGATTTATATGCTATAGTAGATATCGGTATAGCCAATATATCTCGAGCTATCAAATATAAAATATTAAATCTTGAGGAATGAACATTCCATCAACTTAAAATATCAAATTTATCATCGTCCATATCAACCAATGCTTTACAAGTATTTTTCCACCTCAGACTATTCTCAGTAGTATCAACTTATTTTAAATGCTTTTTCTTATGAGAAGCATAAAGTTGAAACTTATTTGCTTCTAAACCAATATCTTATGTACCAATTTCTAAAGGTTGAGAATATTCTTCTGTGCTGGAAGGAAAATAAGTTTTACGATACTCCTCGTACATATCTTTCAAAGTTTTTTCCACCTTTTTTGAACTTATTGATGCCTTAATCTCACCCTTATTAGTCAAACTTTACTTTCATCTTATTAGTCATCTTCATCATAATTTAATCCTCACATTTACTCCTCGTATCAAGCTGATCATGAATAAAAACAATATGATCCAAGAAAAAATTATAAGTCACATACAAATATCCATAAAAATATTCGTAAAAAACTTTCAAAAATTGGACAAAATTTCTTGTACTATCCCAATCAATTGTAGTTAGAGCTTGTTTAATTTCACATTGAAAAAACTTTTGATAGTGCCCCAAATCAGTGATTTCTAACCTTTTAAATGCTTTTGAAAATATGTTGTAGAATCCAACATCAAATTAGTTTAATTCTACCTTGTCGTAATAACTAAGAAAAAAGTTTTTGAGCAGATAGTTTTTCCATCTCAACAGTACTCTTGAATTTTTTAAATCTTATTTGCGATTCTTTCACGTATCTTACAACAACATAAATCCTATTTATTTTTATGTTATAGTCTTTTAAACCTTTTTTAACAATTAAATTCAGAATATGTGCACCATATCATATATGCAAGTGTTTTGATTCTAAAATCGCACTATCCTAACTATTAACACATTTCTTCAAATAAATAAGTACAGTATCATTATAACATGCATTATTAACTATAATACAAAATATTCTATCAATGTCACAATCTAACAAATATGCTTTAATAGCTCTACCAAGTGTATCACCTTTATAGTTTAGAGCTTGACAAAAGTTTGAGATTCACTTTTGTAAATTCTAACCATTATCAATAAAATGAGTAGTTAAACACATATACCATAAATTATAACAAGATGTCTACGTATTAGTAATAAGATATCCTTTTTTGACTAGTTATACTTAATAACTCTTTCAGTGATTTTATTATTTCAATAACGTTCAAATTCAATGAATCTCTTGCAATGGTCCACTTATAAGGGAATTTAAACAATGGTTGCAACTCTTTAATAAACTCTTTAAATCATTCACATTCTACGATAATAAATGAAAATTCATCTTTTATTATCCTCGTCAAATTTCCTTACATTTTTCAGTATTAAAAGTGTGAGGTACAAGATTTTCTTGCTTAAGGAAAGTGACGACTCTACGAAAGTATAGTCATCAATACATTTTTTACTTAATATTTGTTCATTTTATTCAATAAGTAATATTTTTGGAGTTAAAAATATTAAAATATGAACTTTCTAGTGAAGATTAATGAAAATATAAGTTTTGAGAATTTTATGGATTTTTTATGAATTTTTAATGTATGACCAATCAAAAGCTGCCACGTAGATACTACGCAAGTAGTAGAGCAAACAGAGCATGCCACGTAGATCATATGCAAACAGAGAGGCCCAATCTCAAAATGCCTCATGTATCGTGTTACCCAACGTTAGGCCACATGTCAACATGACTTTCATTTCAAGTTCAACGCTTGGTTAATGCTCTCACTATGCATCATCACCTGATTCGTCAATTTATTACACCTAGGTGCCACGTATTTCGTACCCTTGAATGAAGTTGCACCACATGACATTGACTTAGCTTTCATTGATCGTACCAGTCCTCTCATGCCATGCGTCGCACTTTGATTCGTCCAGTGAATACTGTGTGCCATGTGTTGCGTCTCTATTGGATGACACTGTTAGTTTTTCCTTTTTCATCTCAAGCCTTGATCTGAAATTGATACGACGGTCTAAATCCCACCTGGACTTAATTTAACCCTCTAATTGTTTCATAAATCTTAATGAGTTTAAATTAACATAGTTTTTATCAGATTTTAGAGTCAAGAAAAGAGAAAAATACAGAAAAACTAAAAGGAGATACAATTTTGTTGAAAATTCAAAAGGAGATTGGTACTACAATCTAAGAGATTGATTGCATTTTTTCTTCTTCTTGTTTCTTTATCAATTTGTATGTCTTTCTTTATAAAAAATATGAGTTTTATGATGAAATTATTTATAGTTAATTTATTAATTTAAGGGTCTTATGAACCCAATTTTTACCACGTGATGGTAAAATATTTTACCCCAATTATATTTCAATTTATTTATATTATTTAATTTGATTTTTATATTATTAATTGGTTAGCTAACAATTGATTTATAGAGACAATTTAATAGATTTGAAAGAATTATTTAATTATTTATCTTAATTGAATAAAATGCATAGTTTTTACGGAGAGATGTATGATTATTATATATGTGATCCATAATTGATGAGCTTAATGAGTAGTATGCAATTTAATTGACATGGGAGTGTGATTATGTTAATTACTATATGATGTGTAATTTAATCGAAAGAGAAATATATGCTATGTTAGATTCAATAAATAATTTAATTGATTAATAGTTATATTTGAAGGATTTTAGTGATTCACATGTTTAGAAAATCAGAGGATTAAATATTTCTATATATTTTCTCATATATATTCTTAGCTACCAAATCTAATTTAATTAATTATTGTTATTTATTTTTAATTCTTTCAATCTTGCTTCCTTGAAATATAAAAATACAAAAAAAAATTAATTTTTATTTTTTTTAGTTTTAAAAATTAGTTTATAATAACATAATCGTCGTGAAAACGATATATTTTTTATCATTATATTACTTGTTGTAATATATATACTCGTGTATTTATTGCACACAATTCATGTGTCATATCAGAAAGCTAAAGTTTTTTTGTTTTTAAAGCACTATATCGAGAGACTTATTATATCCAATGACAATGTGTGCAAGCAAATTTGACGTGCTAAATTTACTTGACACATACTTATATTATTTTTTATAATATTTGCATATAGTTTTTTAATGTTGCCCAATTCCTACTATGTTAAAATGTGACCATGCTTCACTAATAGATCTAGATGAAATGTTTAACTTTCTTCTTTAGAAGCAACATAGAGGCCAAAAAGTTGAGTATTTATAGAATCTTCTGTTTAAGTTGGTGTTGTTGCATTTTCATCTCTATTTGCTTCCTAAGTTACTTAAAATGTGTCGTTATCTTTATCTAAAGCCATGTATTTATTCATAGGAAAAAATATTAAATATTAGTAATAAATATTATGGTTATTCAAATACCTAATAAAACACAGGGTAAGAAGCATACTTAATTAGATGCTAACAACGAAAAATCCGTTATTTTGTTTACGTTGACTCTTTGATTGTTGCAAATTTATTGTCAAATAATACTAAAATATATATAAAAAATATATAATCCATTAAGATGTTAGGAAAAAATTGAATTCAAAATATAGAATCCGATTAAATTCACGTATCCAACATCACCAAAAAATTATAAGATTAAAATGTTATAAGATTTATAAGTCAAATGTTATAAAAGTCATATTAAACAACAAATCTAACTTCGTTTTAGTTTAAAATTTAAAACCAAAATAGCATATTGAAATATGATTTAGATTACAGAATTCAAGACACCAAGACAAACACGAAATTAGACAATTCTTTTGAATTTTTACATCAATACATACTGTGTTACGTAATACTATTGTTTTGTTCTATTATAAATGAAGGTTATAATTTGAATTCTTATACAAAATTTGGATAGTTTTAACTTCAAATTGCTTTTTTTTTCCAAAAAAAAATGGTGACTATAAAATTGATTTTCAAAATGTTAAAATTTTAAAAATTTATCATCTATTATTTCAATTAATTTGATATTTAAGAAACATATGTAAATGTAGTTAAACTTGAAACATATCACTAGAACACTTTTGGAACATGTTCAATTTATGGATATGTATACAAATCAACCCAACAAATACTTATCCAAGAAGCGTCCACGTCCAAACAAAAACAACTTCAATTTTGTGGATATATATACAAAGGTGTATGTAAAATAAACATGTATTTAAAATAAGTTATTCATTGAAAAATTTGTTCAAAGTTTACCATCAAAAGGAAAGCTAGGGTTTTGAAAGTAGATAAAACATCAAAAGGAAAGCTAGGGTTGAGATTACATGTTGTTTCTGAAAAGAAAGAATGACATGTCAAAACCGAGTAAGAAGAACAATGGTTGGGAGGGGTTGAAGAGCAACAACTAGGAGGGACTGAAGAGACGCGATTAAAAAGAAAGATGAACAACAAACTGGGAGATGATGAATTGATAAAGAACAACGATCGAGAGTGGATGATTAATATAAATTGGGAAAGGAGTCGGGAACGATAAAGAGCAATTGGGAAAGGAGTTAAGGATAATGAAGAACGATTGTGAAGGGAGTCAGCTAGGGACGACAAATAAAACACGTGACAAGGATGATGAGCAGAGCATGTGACGAGAAACGACTAGCCTAACGAAATGGAAAAGAGTGATTTGAGATGTGCTATTCATAAGGGTTTTGATAAAAATGATTTTTTTTGTTGTATAAATTTTTAAATAATTTAATCTAGTATGAAATAATACACAATTATATATAAATTGTACAAATAATATCAAGATATATGTGTTTATATATATATTTTAAATAATATATTAAATATATCCGATCAGATTTAATTATATAAATTTAAATATTTTTAAATCGAATTTAATTGAACGGTTAAAGTTCAATCCGAATCCAATTTTATTTAGGATCAAAACCAATGTATTTTTTTTTTGAATTCGATCGAATTTTCGAGATTCATCGAATATTTTGTTCAATTTCACACGGTAGAATTAGCAAATAAACAAAGTCAATAGAAGTTGCCAACATCCACGGTGCAAAATAATGGCGGGACTCCCGATGGCTTCTCCGCTTCCCGCCTACGGAGCTCTTCAAAATTTCTTCACGCTCATTCTTAACGTCTATTAAATAAAGAAAAAACCCTAATTTTCGAGGGTTTTTAAATTTTGTGGGTTTACTACCTACGTCGGGTCTGAATCGCCTGGAGGATTGAAATTATTTCGATCAGAGCCTAGTTCTGCTCGTACTGTAAGTACGAATTTGTGTTGCTTTCGTTCCTTTACGTATTTTTTGATATAGTGAAATCCATTACAATGTGAGACATTGATCGCGTTAACGGTTTTACTAGGCTACGTTACTTTGTCATCTGTTGTTTAAAACTTGTTTTATTTGTCCCTATTTATTCAACATTTGTACGAGTTTATTTACAAGCATTTATTTGAGTGTTTAATCTACGGTTGTGGGCGAAAAGCTTGTTTTAGATGAGGCTTATGATATTCATTGGGTTTATGAGATTTATTTAGTTAATTGATTTTTTTAGACATGTTATCTAAAACGTGGGATAGGCTTTAAGTTGCTGATTAGAAGCATTGGTGTTTGTAATTGCGGAATGTAGGTCTCGGATCTTTCAGTTCAAAATGGTCGCGGTAAAGAAGTCACCCATTGGCTTAGCCGCTGACACTGCCTCTCCGACATCCAATGGTTGTAGTGAGTTAGCTGCTACTGTTAAGAACGTTAACCAATGTATTAAAAAGATTGAATCCCCAGATTCCAGTGTGCAGCGAAGGTTAAGTCCTAGACTTCATACTACCCCGGATGGCAGCAAACCGGGCACTGAGAAGCTTGAATATCCTGTTTCTTCCATACAAAGAAGGGTGAGTCCAAGGCTTCATTGTATCTCTAATGATAAGAAAACTGGCTTTCAAAAGCTTGAATCCCCAATTTCAACCACACGAAGATTAAGTCCAAGACTTCATAGCATCCCTGATGAGGTACCGGGCATTCAAAAGCACAAATCCCCAGTTTCTCCTGTGCAACGAAGAGTAAGTCCAAGATTTCATGGTTCTCCGAATGCTAAGGGATCGAGTACTCAAAAGCTTCAATCCCCAGTGTCTCCTGTGCAACAAAAAGCAAGTCCAAGACGTTGCATTATCATGGATGACAAAAAACTAGATATTCAAAATCCCGAATCCTCAGTTCAACAAAGAGTAAGTCCAAGACTTAAACATATATCAGGTGACAAGAAACCAGGCATTCAAAAAGTTGAATACCTGGTTTGCCCTTTGCAGCGAAGGGTAAGCCCGAGACTTCGAAGCATCCCTGATGATAAGAAGCCACATTATGGTAATCATTGTAAAAGGAAACAGGATGTCAGTAAAGACATTAGTAGCAATAAAAAAACCAAAGTCAAGCCTTCAGCAGGAGGAAACACACTGGATAAAAGGGAAGCAAATGCAAGGGAAGAAGATACAGGTGATGCAAGTGATTCTGTAGAGGATGACAGTGATGGTATTGCAAAGTGGCTGGCTCCTTTTTCCTTAATCCACAAACATGGTATTAGCTTAACTGGCAGGGTGAAAGAAACACTGAGACTTTTTAATTTGCATTATCTTCACTTTGTTCAGGTAATTATATTCCCTCTAATGCGTTTTTGGAAAATAATATTATATGATGCCTTTTAATTTGTTGCATACAATTTCTCTTGTTTATCATATTTTCCATATCTAAAAGATTATAATTTTGGTTTCTTCAAACTTTTAAAAATTAACTTATATTTCATCATTGTGTATTGATGTGAATTAAGGGGAAAATTTGGAAGATGAACTGGGGATACGAATATATCAGGGCTGATTGATTTAGGTAAACAAACAGTTTTTAATCGTGTAGGTTTCAGGTTTTTCTTGTTAACATAGTTTGTCAACTAGTCTTATTCTTTCCTCATGTCTCCGTATTAAAGTAAGAACCATCAGAAAAGTCCACCAATATAGTGCAACTAAACTAAACTGCTTCCAATGGCTAATTAAGATGTTATAGTTGAGAAAAAGTGAAAGAGAGAAGCAGAAAGAACACAAGCAAGTAGGATTGTCATGCTGAATACTCAAGAGAATTACATTGGAGGCTCATTTTCCCGCAAGTCTAGGGACTTGTATTGTATTAGTGTATGAAGGTGCTCTGCTGAATATTTAGGGCATGACTTCTCAGGGATGACCATGCTGAGTGCCATGTACCATAGGTGTCTGGTTCTCTCATTTGGGAATAGTAAGTCATGTAGATCCTTTTGAGAGGGTTGCTATGGGGGCTCCTTGGTAATTTCGCTAGAGGTTTATGGCAAGGAGAACGGGGGAAGAATTTCTTTCAATATCTCTTCCAATTCTAGGCAAGGTGGTGATAGTGGATTTGACTCGTGTTCTTCCATGATATTTGTCACATATCTCAAATATTGTGTGTGCTTCAGTGAGTATGCTGTCCCAACTACCTTGGTTTCACGGGCTTGATTGTGAAGCCTCGCTCACAGTGGATCAGAGACTCAGCGCCACTGTATAGAAAACATGTACTTTTTCTGGGTACAAGGACCCACAGTTCTTATGGGCTGCCTAAGTCACATCATTGGTGTTTATGGGTCAGTTTTAGGGCATGATCTACTTGGAATTTGTCCTTGACTGTTATGGGCCAGTTGAATATAATTCCAAGAAGTTTTACAAAAGATATTTCAGGAATGATTTTCTCCTGAGTAATGAGGTTTCTTTTAAATTGAAGGCAAAGCAGGGGAAGCAACTTATGCTGTAAATTGTTTGAGCAATTACCCATAGAATAGAGTTACAAATTCTTTATTTTGTAAGTCGGATAAGAATTAGTTATTTGTTTATTCTGAATTTTTTCAAATTTTGGGCTTTGGCATATTGGCTATTGTTTCTTCGACTAATATTCAGTTGCATATGAGCTCTAGAAGATTATAAGGTTTAATATATGCATCGTGACTTCAAAATCTAATTTATCCTTTGAAATTTATTGGCATGCTCTATTTCTACTGATTGTTGAGTCCTTAATATTCCTTGATCTGGTAAGGTCTTGATGATTGTAACTTGGAATCCTTGTTCCTTCTATATCTTGGAATAAGTTTTCGTCCCTATTATTTATGATCAAGAGATTTATGTTTATTTTCTTGCAAGATTCCAATTCGTAATTGAGTTTGTTCCAATACCTCTTACCTGATGATGCATAGTGCTTTGCTGCAGGAAGAAGAAAAGAGATGCAAGAAGACAGAGGTTAATACCTTCATTTTTTTGAAAATCCCTGCTATATAATTTTCCTTTTTAAACGATTTCAATATAATTCCATATGTTCCTTAGAGCATAAATATATGTAGAGCTTTTGAATATTTTTTTTTGCCTAAGAAGTTATGCAATCTCCCTTTTACAATAGTTAATTATAGATCCATACTAACTAACTAAATTTATCAAAATCCTGAGGTTAGGGGTGGTGTAAGGAATTATTGCTATTTTATTCTAGTGGATAGTATTAGAAGGTTGCAGGGAACAAAGGTTGGGAGGATTTTGGTAAAGCCCCCTGGATATTATGTGCTACCAATAACAATATCAGTACATTATCCCATTCTGGTATTTTTTGTTAAATTTTGCTAGCCTCAATCCCAAGTTTGTACCACATTTGCAGTAGCCCTTAATGATCTTTTCCATTTAGTTACTTTATTTGTTGGCAATCGTGTTTGTAGATTGGGTTGCAAAAGAACTATATATGTGGATTATTCTTAAGTATAGTTGCTAGATCTATGCAATGTGGTAAAAATGGATTATTGTAAACTTCAAGATAGTCCGAGGCGTAAGCTTCAAGGCAATCCGAGGTGTAAGCTTCAAACGTTACCTTAAAAACTTTTTTAAAAAACGAATAAAAGAAATTATAAGGAATAAATATGAAAATAATAATAGAATAAACAAAGTAAATCATACATGATTTTTGCTCTATTCCTCAAATGTCAATTTGGAAAGGTATTAACTATGGTGGAAGCAGAAAACAAAATTAAAGTTAAACAAGAATGTTTGAGCAATGTTTGTATAGAAGGAATTATAGAGTCAAAAGAAAAGGAAGAAGAAATAGAAATATAAATAGTCAAATAGGGAAAAATATTTCTTGATAGGTTGGAACTCAATATTGTCTAATTTCTTGGTGATAGAGGCAATAGAAAGGGAAATAGAAAGGCAAAGTGAGAGATGAGGGAATACCAAAGAATATATAGGAATTAATCTTAATTGTGTTTGTTCGTAAGATTTTGATATTCTTTTTTTTGTTTTTATTAATTTTAACTTATACATTTTATAAAAATTAATGAAATCAAATCAATATTTTAAAGGTAACCCATGAAACAAACTATTTGGGGCTCCAACCTCAATTGCCTCGAGGTGTAAAAGCCTTAAGGCGTGTGCTTCATATCAAAAAGGCGTAAGCCTTTGCCACATGAGGATATAGTTTTATAACTTTTTTCTTAAGCCTCGAATCAAGACGAGTCTCAATGTGAGCCTCAAAATAACCATTTAAAACATTGGATCTATGTAATCAAAATTCATTGTCCTTATGTTTTAAATCTTCAAGTAACCATAACAAGGAAAATAAAAGTTTTGGTTAAACCTTATCATGAAGATTCATATCTGTAAATGCGTTAGGGCACCTACATAATGGTAACATCCTAGGATAATGGGCTCTCTTTTAGATGCTAAAAGTTTCTTCTTTGGTAGCCAAGGGTAGAAGTTTGGTGATCCTTTTCTAAATGAAGGTATGGATGGTGTTTCTTGGTATTTTCCACTCTTATTTACATTACTTGCTTCAAAAATTTGCAGAATGGGAGAGCATGTGATGATGATTCTAAGAGATCTTCCAAGCGACCTGACCTGAAGGCAATTTCTGAGGCAAGTTGCTAATCGATGTCATAAATAGATCTGACATATAACATTTAGGAGGAAGATTCCAAAACTTTTCCATTCGTCAATTACACCCAAGAAGATTATGTAAATGTTCATCCTGAGGGTGTAGCTTATACAAATTGATGGTTTTTCTATTTGCTGCCCTTGGCCACGGGTTATCCCTTAATTTGTTGCTAGTAAATGTCAGTCACCTCCCTTGACTCAAAATTCACTCGTTTATCATCTTCTTGTAGCCAAATTAGTTCACTCATTTATCCATTGCACCTGCATGTGCATATTTGATGATTAGGCAGCAGTCTATTTTGAAGGGAGGTAACTTCTTAAAATATGAGAGATTGAGTTCATCAATGAGCAGGTTGAGGTCACTAAAAATTTGTATTTTTTTCCTACCTTATTTGTTGTTAGCATAGTGTCATTTGGTTTGTTCTCATACAATTTTTTTTTCAAATTACCATTGTTCTTGTTTTCAACGGGTCTTTTGGAATTTTTGCTTTTGAAATGTTATTGATGCTGGGTGCCCTCCTTGTATTCCACCTGAAATTTGCATGGCAGATGATGAGCAAAAAGGAAATTCTTTATCTAGAACGACAAATTGGTCATCTACCAGGTTGGTCATTTTTTACTGACTGTTGGACCGTTTTCTTATTTTATAATGCTGTCTGGTTTTACTAGGGTACAATTAGAACTCTCTAGCTCATGCTTCTTATTACATTAAAAAAGAAAAATCAAGAACTGTTTTTAACACTATAGGTATTGAGGTGGGGCACCAATTTTTCTCTCGTGCTGAAATGGTGGCCCTTGGGTTTCACGGTCATTGGTTAAATGGTATTGATTATATTGGACAATCTTATGGGAAGGTACAAATTTCTCCCATTTATCTTAGAAAAGGTTATTCTGATTTCCTGATCTCGTCGTTATTCTATTCTTTCAAAGTAATTGCTAATATTCATTGTTGTTTCTATAGAACTTTATTTCTTGAAATTATTTATTTGAGCTATTTTGTGGGATTTGTTAACCAAAAAAGAAAAGAGTCTAGAAATTAAATTCTGAATGCAATGGTGAAATTGAAAAAAACTTTTGTCCTTGAGATGATCAACATAATTTCTGAACTGAGGGCATTTTCATTATTGAGTGCAAAATTTGCGAAATTTTAGCCTGTGTGTTAGTCGTGTTCATTACTTCAGTTTGTTTGTTTGTGAGTCAAGGATGCTTATTATGCAGGTTACTCAGTTTCCTGGATTTGAAAAGTCTTATGTTACGAAAACTGATCTGTCAGTCATTATTCTATTAGAATTTCTACACTTGCACTCTTCAATAAAAAGTGATGAAATAATGCTATATAGCTCTTAGCATAAGGTCGTATTCTTTTAGGTGTTTGTACCTAAAATATTTTTACAACTTATGTGGTGTACTATTATAGTAATTATACAAATAGTTGTCTCAAGTTTCAAATAGTTGAAAGAAAAAGTGACGATGGTTTATTACGGTAAGTTGAGAAGTTACTTGTGATGACTAGATATGAGAAATGGTTTAGCATAAGTTTGTATTCTATTAGGTGTTTGTAGAGTAAAATATTTTTACAACTTATGTAATGTTTTAATTGTGTACTATTATTAGTAATTATACAAATAGTTGTCTCAAGTCTCAACCATTTGAAAGAAAAAAATGATGATGTGTTATTAAGGTATGGTTAGACGTTACTTGTCATGACTAGCTACGAGGAATGGTTTAGCAAATTAGCTACTAAGCCTATGATAATAATAACTCTATTTCTCAAAGATGACCCATCAATGCAATGATGTAAGTCGCATGAAATTAGGTACTCAAAACCTATGTTATTCGGACTCTTTTAGGATACTAAGAATTGTAAATTTTGGATATATATTGGGGCGTAAGACACATCAATTTTTTTAATTTTTTTTTGTAAATTATACCAAATTAGAGTGTCCAAGTAAACATACCTATGTCCATGTCATTTTGCATTTAATGTCGTTCATGAACTATCCCCAAACTTTTACCATCCACCATTCCTGTTTGATGTCTGTTTCTGAATGAGAGCTGATGCCTGATATGATAAAGTTCTCTCTATTGTGTGATCAGAATTTATTTCTCTTCTTTTACCTAGAATTGATCTGATTTTGACAATTGCTGTATAAACATATTTCATTCTCTGGAGCATTGCAGAAGAGATATAAGGGCTACACCTTTCCCCTAGCATTAGCAATTGTGCTGTCCGGCCAGTATGAAGATGATGTTGATAACTCAGAAGAGGTTGTATACACAGGTCAAGGTGGAAACGATTTACTGGGTAATAAGCGTCAAGTGAAAGATCAAGAGATGATTCGTGGAAATTTGGCTCTGAAGGTCTGTGCATTATATGATTTAGTGTGTGTGAAGGTATGCACACACACCGCAGACATACATATAGACACTATATCACAGCCTCCTCTCTATTTATACACATACATTGATCATTTGGAAGGTTAACCCTTTGATTTCTAGATTACCTTCTGGAGTAAGTTTTAGTAAAATATACTGTCATCATAATTCTTTTCCTTTAAATAACAGTAATCAAACAAATGCAACCATCTTGTGCTCGTCTCCGTTGTGATGTTAAATTATTTAGTAAGGATAGACTAATGGTTGTTTCTCTCTCTCGTCTATAATAGGCTGTGTTGCTGACACATTTTAGAATGGATTGTTTACCAGATGCTATACTCATTTCTTTTGGAATCCAACATCTTAATGCTTTGCGTATAATATTTCATCCACTTTCAGAATAATATGGAGCAGTCTGTACCTGTTAGAGTCGTTCGTGGGCATCGATGTGACACTAGTTATTCTGGCAAAGTTTACACATATGATGGCTTGTACAAGGTGAGGCATTGATATGATTCGTCTTTGTTTATTTTCTGTTATTGTCAAAAGGTTTAGCATGTTCATTTCAGTATGTGTTATACAAAGTGTAAATGTGCAATTCAGCAATCAGCTGAAATATTAATGTCTATTAATTGAAAATGTGAATTTTGGGAGTTGTCATTTTGATTTTCAAAGTATCAGCATTCTGGTTTCAACTTCTGAAGGATAAATTACCAAGGATGATAATATTTAATTAATAACTTTGACTCAAAAGAGCAAGGAACATAAATGTTACTGCGGCTGAACCAACAATAAAAAAGAAAGAAAAGGAAAAAGAAGAAACAAGGGTATATAGCCTTGTTTGGCAATGCTAGATTTCAAGTTTGTTTACTAATCACAAAATTGTTGTACATGTTCAGAAATCCTCTTTGCTATCATGCCATGTCTCTTTTGTGTGGATAATCTGTACACTTTGCATTATCTGCTAGGTTTCTCATTATTGGGCAGAGAAGGGTGTTGCTGGTTTTACTGTTTTCAAGTACCGGTTGAAGAGGCTTCCTGGCCAACCTGCTTTAATCACAAATCAGGTCCTTATTTCATTTATGCTATTGAAACTCTCACTGTAGTTTCTCATTTGTTGAGTTTTGTTGCCCTTGTCATAATACAATTATAATGTGTATATTTTGTGTATAATACAATTATCTGCTAGGTATTTAATATAATAATCTTGCACATTCTAATTTAAAATAAACAATTTGTATAGTTTACAACGTACTATAGAACTAATGAAAGGAGGTTACATGATAAATTTTTCAGGTTCATTTTACTCGGGGACGAGGATCTAAAGCTCAATCTGAATTACCTGGGTATGTCTATACAACCTAATAAAAAAGAAGTTTGATTTTCTTAGGTTTACCATTCGTAGGTTGAACCTGAGAAAGTCTATTGATCAATTTTAAGGTTGGTCTGCAAGGACATTAGCAATGGTCAAGAAAATGTATGTATTCCTGCTACAAATGTAATTGATATTCCGCCTGTGGCACCGGAAGGTAAGTAGCTTGAATCATACTTCGTATTGTTAATTTTCTATTCACAGTTTTTTTTTCTCGCATGTAAGAAAAATTACCTAACTATTACTCTACTACGTAGTTGAAGATGAGAGCTTCATGAAACCATGGTTCACTTGTGAATAGGCTTTAACTTGCCGAAGTTTTCCTTGTACTTGCTACCATTCCTGAATCCTGTTATACTATATAGTATAGCTTTGTACTACCTTTCTGCTACATGACACAGTTGTACGTGGCAAACTAGTACAAGTTATTTTTCCTTTTCGTTACTCATTCCACAAAAGTTAAAATAAAAAAGAGAAGTAGAGAACATACGAGAAGCCGTGGTAGACTGGTAGCCATGGAAAAATATAGTACACTAGATAGAATGATTATTTTATATCCACTCCAATCCAAAACTCTTGAACATGCAGGCTTCACATATATCAATTCTATTCAAGTTTCCGGCAACCTAAGCATTCCCCAAGATGCTCCTGGATGCAATTGCCAAGGGAATTGCACTAATCCAAAGATCTGTTCATGTGCTCAATTTAATGGCTCTGATTTTCCTTATGTCCATCGTCATGGTGGCAGGTGAGGCTTATTTGTGCGCTTTCTTACTAATGCATGAGAAAAAGCAACAAGGGAGTCAGTAAATCTTCTATTTTCTTCAATTCTTAGTTGACAAAGCAGTGGGTAAATGAGAATGATCGACCCCCTTTACATGGTTGAAATATCGCTCTTTTTTGGATGCTTTATTATTGTAAAAAATGTTTGATAATATTGTTAGCAGTGGGTAAATGAGAACGATGTTTTTAAAGAATTTATTTGGCTACTCTTTGGGCTTCTACTTCCCTTCTTCTTGAGGGAATTTCAAGATTTCACATTCTTCAAAATTATCAAAATGTTGTTTAGTTTTTTTTTTGGATATCTGCTTTTTTATTTTTCTTTTTTGCCCCCTAATTCTTCTATTACTAAGGTCCACATATGTATTTTTCTTTTATATGAATAAATGTTTCAGGCAAAAAAAGCTAGTTCTTCTCGACGTTCTACTTTTCCTATATTTCTTTATTAAGGCTAAAAATACATCATTTGAATTCCATATATAATGTTACTGCCCCGGACCAGCCCCTGGTATATATATTCATATCCGAATGCCATCGACCTCTTAGAAATATTTTGGAAATTTATGTTTCCCTGTGTGTCATCATCATTCTTTTCTTCCTGCTACCGTCTCTCTCATTTTTATTCTATTGTCTTGAATTTTATTTTAGCGCTCTATATTTCATTTTCTGCTCTCTTTGACCGTGTCTCTTTGCCCTCCTTGTTTCAGATTGATTGAAGCAAGTGATGTTGTTTTTGAATGCGGTCCAAATTGTGGCTGTGAACCTGGTTGCATAAACCGTACATCTCAGAGGGGATTAAAGTACCGACTTGAGGTACTTTAATTAAAATGAGTTATATCCAATATGAAATTATGAAATGGTGTACTACATATATTATTAGCTTAATATTTATGAACAGGTTTATCGAACTCCCAACAAGGGATGGGCTGTCAGGTCTTGGGACTCTATTCCTTCTGGTGCACCTGTATGTGAATACATTGGAGTACTAAGGAGGAGCGATGAATTAGAAAGCGTCTCTGGGAATGAATTTATATTTGAAATCGATTGCTGGCAGACAATAAATGGGATAGGCAGACGGGAGGTATCATTTTGTGCTAAAAATATTCCCATTTGTCTCGAATATTTTTACTAATTCTTATTATACCTTCTAGGAGGTTTTCTAACAGTAGATTACACATTGTGAGAAAGACATTTTGGTTATATGTTCATTTGATTTACTTTTTTTTAACTGCAGAGACGATTACGCGATGTATCTTTGCCAAGTAAACAATCTACCATGAAAGATGATAAGGCAGAAACTGAAAGCACACCTGAGTTTTGCATTGATGCAGGTTCCTTGGGCAATGTTGCCAGATTTATTAATCATAGCTGTGAACCTAACCTTTTTGTCCAATGTGTCTTGAGCTCTCACCATGATATTAGACTTGCTAGAATCGTGTTATTTGCTGCAGATAACATACCTCCTTTGCAAGTAAGGCTCCTTTCTTTTCTCTCATCTTTCTCCGTAATTAACACTCAATTCATAAAACTGATGCTGATTTGTTTCAGATCATTTGTCATTAGTATTTGTGTTTAAGGAGATATCAGTTGGTGGTTTGATTAAATGAATTAATTTGATGCTACACTCGTTAACGATTTATTTTTCATCGATTATTCCTTTGATGTCCAGTTGTTTTGAATTGTTTGAGAATGAGATGCAGCTGTTTGTTTGTGTCAGCATTATGAATGCTACTTCATGTATTACAAATTTGTGTAATTGGCTTCAAAATGACTTCTTTTGTTGTAGTGTGAGGTTGTACATTTTATTAGTATTATGCATTGTATTGATATTTGCATTGCTTCCCAAACAAAATACTGAGCTGTGTTTGTCATGTTACCCATGTAGTTACCTTTTATCCATCTGGTAACTGCAAAGTATTATATTTTCAAAAGAAACGTTTTTGCAACCAATTGACATCTTGAACTTCTATAGACATTTTTAGTCATCAATCTTCGTCTTAGAATAACAAAGGTTATTAATCGTTTCAAGCAGGAACTTACATACGACTATGGTTATGAACTTGATAGTGTTATTGGTTCTGATGGAAAGATTAAAAGGTTGTCATGCTACTGTGGTACAGCAGGCTGTCGAAAGCGTTTGTATTAGGCAAGCAAAGATCTCTTTTCTGAATTGCTATTATTTTGCCTCCCCAATTCATTGAGGAAGGGCTAAAGTTCATTGTTAAAATGGCTAGAACTTTGGATTCTTGTCTCTTTGCTGATTCTGCAAGTTTTAGGTAATTTCATGGCCAATATGTTGTGTTAAACAATATGAGCGGTGGTAACTCCTTTAAATTTGGAAAATACTATGAGATGTTAAAGAAAGTTAATAACATGGACTTTAGTGTGCTTGTTGGAAGTTTTGCAGCTGATTTGGGACTCAGGGATAATGCCAAAAGTGATTCAACTGATGTATGTTTCAATTTTGGGATCATCATGGAAAGGAGGTTGTCTTGTGTGAACCAAAAGGGATTGGTTAAATGATTTTGTTCCATGGCTGTCCCTTTAGTACTTGTGCTACAATTGAAGGATTAGTTGTCAAATTGGTTCTAAATGTTTTTTATTTATCATTACTATTTTATTATTTGCTCTAGCTTTCTTTTGATAAGTACTTGTTATTTTGTTTGTTGATTTTGGTTTTGGTTACCTGGGTTAATGCCTTTGCTTTAGTAAATTACACTCATGCTCTTTTTCCTGTTGGATAATGCAGATTGAGTTGTATTTTCTTTGCAAGGCTTGCTCTTAGTATTATTTACTAGAAGGTAACTACATGGGTAAGATGATGGGTTTAAATTAGAGATGTCACTAGATTGGATCCGACGATAGTTTGATCTAGTCTGTTGTTTAAAAGATTTAATTTGATCTTATTTGTTTTTATTTGTGGATCATTTAATATCTATAACTCAATCTTAATTATTTTATTTTTTATTACAAATAATATTTCATGTGGTGATTTATATATTTTATATTGATAAATTTTTAAAAAATATAATAAGAAAACATTATATATGGTATTAAAGTACTTTATTCTTTTAGAAATATTTTTTACTTATTTTAAACAAATTATGATAAATTAAAAAATAATATCATTTATATAAGAAGAAATAAATAGTTATGAATATTATGATATTTGAATTTTTGTTTAATTATGAAAATTTTAAGAGAGTTAGGCTTTTAAAAATGTAAGAAAGAGAAATTTTAAAATTAATTATTCATAATGTAAATTTTTTAAAATAAATAGTTATAAAAATTAAAAAAATATGTTGAGAATTTGTGATTTTTTTAGTTTTAATAATTTAAATTTGGATTTATCCACATTTTGTTATGTTTTAATCCAATTTGTTGATTTTGTACCCAATAATAATCTTATTTGATCCAAAAATAAGCTGTTTTTATTGTATTACATTGACTTCCAATTTGATGGATTTTTTTAACGTCCCTAGTTGGAGTGAAATTTAACTTTGAAGTGTTATAGTGTAATGGTTTGATCATTAGTGTATATTATAATTTGCTTTAATCAAATATTATTTAGTAAGATTTAAACTTATAATTTTAAATTTAAGTTTTAATGTTCAATCTAGTTGAATAATTAATGATAATTTAAATGGAAAAAATGTAGTTTTATTCATTGAGCTTGTGAACCAATTGATCACCTCTTGTAATTTTGAATCGGAGAACAAAAATTATTTTTCCTATTTGATAATTAAGTTATATATATTGCTTTATGTCTATGTTAAATTTTTGGTATGATCATCTTATCAATATATAAATCAGATAATTATTCACTTACAAGATTATATATATACTTAATGAATTTATTTTAAAAAAATTTAATCAATGTTACTTGACTTTTCAACTTACAAGATGACGTGTTACACATACAAGATTATATATATACTTAATGAATTTATTTCAAAAGATTTTAATAATGTTACTTGAAGTTTCGACTTACAAGATTACGTGATGATATAATAAGTTATATATATATATACGGTAATTGAAATTTATAATTTAAAATAGAGGGAGTGTAAGTGATATACGAATTACTTAAGGATATTTTAAAATGTAGTATTTGTCTCTTACATTTTTTTTAAAGCAACTCAAATTAATAGATATAAATAGAATTTAAATTGCACTTTTGGTTTTAAATGACGCATGCTTTGACTATTAGAATGCTGATATTCGTATCATTAGGAACAAGAATTCTAATGAAAATGATAAAAAAAAAAAATTGTTATGATTATCCTTCATGTCGTGGTTCTGTATTTATGGTTAAACGTATGGATTTTTTTTAACAAGTACAATTTATTTTGAAATACACATATTAACGTTAAATTTACTTAGTTGTAGCAATTAATTTTAGAGTGTATTTTCCTTTTCAAATTATTAGTTATTTATCTATTATTTTAATTGAAAATTATAACATTTATTGCTTTTCATATATCAAATAATACTTTTTTTATCCATTAAACTATTAAACATTTTCATCAACCTGAAACATCTATTAATTCTAAGGAAAAAAAAAATCGACTTTAGTTTAGCTTTCTTCTACTTTTACCTTTTTTTCTTGATATAGATTTGTTTTCTTTTTAATTAATAAATTGGTGGAGGTTAATGAAAAGTTGTAATTGATCGATAAGTAAGAAGTATAATTATATGATATAAAACGAGTAATATATGAGACAATTTTTTTATCAAATGAAAAAACAAAGATAATTAAAGGAAACTTAATTTTATAATTGGCCCATAACATAAAATATATGGGAGATCTGTTGAAGACATATTCAATATATTGTGAAGTACAATGAAGTTTAATCCTTGACATTTAACAAAGAACCAACAGTGTTTCATCTGGTGAATACTACACTGTAACTTATGCGCACAACAATATTGTTTATTTAAAAAGAAAAGAAACAAACTAAACTAATAAAAAGCTTTACATGAATTTGTCTTATGTTTTATGCATATAATTATGTCTACCTAACCTAACTTAGGTGGAATGAGGGTGAAAATTTCTATTATCATTACTTAAATAACTTCATTTTGAGGGAAATGAGATAAATTATAAATTATGTCCTAATTTAATTATAAATTAAATCGACAACCTCTTTGATAATCGACAACTTTTACCGACTCTATTAAAGGATCGGGTGGAGAAAAAAAAAACTTAAAATTTATAAAAAAAAAGTAGGTACAAAGTCAGAATAAAGTCAAGAGTTCAAAATTTTGATACCAATTAATTTGATAAGCGTTTCCTTTTATTGCAATGAAGACGCAGGCCTTCGTCGTCAAGAATATGCTATCATCAATCTAATTTATGGACTTAAGCAATTACTAATCATAAAAAAGAAAATGTTAATGATATTGTTGTACTTATTTTCGTTATTGTTACAGTAAAATTGTACCAAAATTTTATTTTACATGTACTATTAATTATATTTTAATATCATTATTATTAAATATAATTATAATTAATAAAATCTATTATTTATATCGTACAAACAGGATCAAAGAAAAGAATGAAAAATAAATCCTTTTAGAACTGGCTAGTGGCTAGTGACTAGGATGAGGCGTTTAACCTAATGAGAAACACCAAAAGTTTTGGGTTTAAAAACAGTTCCGGATTGAGACAATTTTGATTGAAATTTAAGATTGCACCTGGTAAAATTTTCTAATAAATAGACCACGTACGTACTGTTTGAAATGTATTGATGTTTCTCCTTTCTATTTTGTGTGTTGCATTATTAATTGGATAAATTAAAATCAAATTATATTATTATATGAGATAAATAAACAAATGACAATTATCTTTTTTTTTAAATCATTTTTTTTAAAATGCACTAATTAAATACCCACATTTTTGTTAAAATAGGATTAAAATACCTTAATATACAATTGAGTGTAAAGTAACCCTATCTATAAGTTTTCATGTTATTATTGCTATAATGTCGACATATAATTACTATCTATAAGTATTCGTGTTATTGCTATAATGTCGACATATAATTACATTATATATATATATATATATTTTTAAATTTGTTTTGGGTAAGTATCTTCAAAATGCCGAATAGTATATAGCATTTTTCTTTAATTCTATGATTCTATATATCAATGGAATTTTCATGGTATCTCGATGATTCCACTTTCTGCCAAGCATTGTCTGCTAAATTTTTTTATTAAGTTTCCTATAACGTCCTCTTAGTGTTCGAATGTTTTTTCTTTCTTTCTTTCTTTCTTTTTTAATACAATTATTAGTTTATTAATTACATTACAATAATGATAATTAAAAAAAAAAAGGGAAAAAAGAAGAAGAAGAAGGGGGATTTGAAGGCAAGTTTGAAACAAAGGCAAACCAACAATCTGATTAATTCTCTCGTCAACTACAAAGAGGGATGGTGCTATGATCAATAAGATTAAGGCTCCTGTTTTTGCTACTGTATGTTAGAGTTGAAATTACTTATAGAAGTAGGTTTTGATTTTAAAAGTTATGGGGATATTTTCTTTAAGAATTATATATACATGGGTATATGCCTTGTTGGGTACATATAAAGTGAGTCTCATGCTACAATTCTTATATTTATTTTAAAAATTATAATTAAATCTTTTATTTATTTTTATTATTATTAAAAAGTAAACATATAAGAATAAAACAACCATTTTTTTAATTTTTTCTATAATTCATTTATTTACATTTTATTCAAATTAAAATAATTTTTATATGATAAATTTAAAGAAAAAAAAATTAAACAAAAAAATAACTTAATTCTTGTACGATTATTTTTTAATAATAATATTACTAATATTTAAAAAAAATATATAAGAAATAAATATTATTTTTACAATAAATAAAAGATTCTATTGTATTTTTATTATATATATATAATAAGGTTTTGATTATCAAGGAAATCGACTTACAATTAAAAAAAAACAAAATTAATGTTTTTTTAGGCAGATTAATTTATCACCAAAACAGTGCATGTGTCTTCATAAGAAATAAAAGTTAATCAGAATCCCAAGTATGACTATATATCCAAACGCTCCTTGACTCACTGAAGAAAGAAACGGTTAAACTAATAACTAGACGGGTTCGGTTGTATTCAATTTTATCCATGTTGTCAAATAGTTTAAATTTAGAGATTTATTATTTTAATATTATTTTATTTTATTTTATCCTTATTATTAGTTTATAATTTAATTATATTTACTTTAAAATTTTATTTTTACCAATTTAAGATAAAATTAAAATTAAATTGAAAATTTTGACACATATACATTTTATATTTTTTAAAAGGGTATTTTTCTTTCTCTTCTCTCTCAACACATATATAGTTCACTTATTTATTTATTTATTTATTTTACAAAGATATACATTTGATTAATAGGATATTGAGTATAGTATTATGTGATATGCCTCTCTGGCATTGGCCACCCTATAAGACCATGACATGTATGTACTTTTAAACCCACGATTATGATTTATTATTTCTAAAATATGATTATGTTTTCCTTGGTTGAATTTAAGGGCAATCATCTAATTAGGGATCGAGGATCAATGAGAGAGAGGGTTATAATTTGGATGATGTGATGCATGACTTACAAGAAGGGGAAGGATCATCCTTATGAAATTTTTGTCCTAACTCTTAAAAATTAGATTTAAAAAAAGTGACTTTAAAGGAGGGACCATCTATTAGTACAAGCATCAGCCATTAAGTAAAGATTAGTGGCCAAATAATTCAATTAGGATAAATTGATAAAGAGAGAGGTTGAGTATCTGTATATCAAACGAGAGGTGGAGACATTTTTACATTAGTGGTAGGGTAGGATGCCCTTATTGACTCTTATTAGTCTACACCAAACCCCATTTTTATTATCAATTAACCACTCCATAAAATCACATTAAATTAAAATAAAAACCCCTATATATTCAACCTAGAAAAAGTTCCATGATTTTAATTTTTTTTAAATTTATACCAGATTTTGATCCAAGAAAAAAAAACATTTAATCTAAATTTATATATATATATATATAATTCTAAATCACATTTTTAAATTTATTCTAAATTCTAAAATGCCCACATATTTTAGAATAATATTACTATTATCCTTTGTTATTGTACAATTTATTTAAGATTTTTTTTTATCAATTAAGTAATAATTATTTAGTAATTAAAATATTGATAATTATCTTAAATTATATTATTTATTTTTTTTTAAATAATATAAATAACTATCTTTTTTATTTTACAATTATTTTATTTTTATCAATTAAATAATAATTTTTTAATAATTAAAATATTGATAATTATTCATAAAATATTATAATAAATGGTATCAATATAAGATAAAATGTAAAAAACACGTAAATTTAGTTAATTTATTTAAAAGTCGGACAATTACTATAAAATAAGAAATATATATATAGGTGGTCCAAAATAAAAAATTCTACATCAAGAAAACGACTCACATGCATTCACAAATCACAACCCTAAACGGTAAAAAGAGATTAATGAAACTAACAAAAAGTGGAAATAGGAGAGTGCCCTTAGAGATTCCAATATTTCTATCTAAAAAACTATGAATAATAGCTGTATAGTAAACCATTAGCACAAAAAAGAATATTCTTTGTATAGTAAATACAATTAAAATTAAAATAAATCCTATTGATTGAGATTTAGAAGTTATGACCTCCCCTTCCAAATTAATTATAACTTAAAAAACCCTAAATAGGGGTTAAGGGTCATTACCTGTATATTAGAGCTTTAGGTAAAAAGGAAAAAAAGAAACTCATCTCCTTCATGGTTTCTCTATAATAAACCACTAAAAAATCCAAAAAAAAAAAAAAAAAACCTAAATATTTTCCCTCTCTTTTCTCTAATCAAACCTCTCTCTTTCTCTAATCTATATTGCTTCCTTAAGGAGGAAGATGAGCTGACAATTGATCCACAAAACGTCGTAACGGATTTTACATTAAAACGCCGTTACTTCAACACACACGCCCCTACACCCAAAAGTCACGTGCGCTCAAAACAATATTCTCTCTCTCTCTCTCTCTCGCTAAGTTCGTTTGAGCCTTCATGGCTTTAGATCAATCGAACCTACCTGCGAAACGCGTTGATGGCGCTGATGCTCGTCCCACGTCAGCCGACGGCGGAGATGAAAACAGCAAAACACCGAGACTCCCTCGTTGGACGAGGCAAGACATTCTCGTTCTCATACAAGGCAAGCGAGTAGCTGAAAGCAAGAGCCGAAGCAGAATTCGCGCAAGCGGTTCGGGTATTGGTTCGGGTAAAATCGAACCAAAGTGGGCATCTGTGTCGTCATACTGTCATATGCATGGGGTTAACCGGGGACCGGTTCAGTGTCGAAAGAGGTGGAGCAATTTGGCCGGAGACTACAAAAAGATAAAGGAATGGGAATCGCAGAGGAAAGAGGGTTCGGAATCATTCTGGGTCATGAGGAATGATCTCAGGCGAGAAAGAAAATTGCCAGGTTTTTTCGACAAAGAGGTTTTTGATATTTTGGATTCCGGGTCGGTTTATGACCAAACCGCGACATTGGCGGAGACGGAAATACCTCCTACTGCTACTGCTACAGAGGAGGAGAAAGACGACACGGAGGAAACGGAAGGTTTGTTTGGTAGCAGACGAGAAGTGACGGCTGATGATGGGTTATGCTCGGACTTTGAGCAAGTTGAATCGGGTCGGTGCCCCGTCAAGGAAGCAACAACTAAAGGAGATCCGGTGAATGCAATTCGTGCTATGCCTATATCAGGTAATTGGAAATATAGGAAATCACCTTTCGTATATAATGGGAATAAAGTTTGGGTGGGGGTTTGAAGTCCGTTTGTTAAATTTAGTAATATTATTTTTCATAAACTCATTTATTAAAAAAAAAACAATACTTACCGTTTAAACAATTACATAATATTTTATATCAAAATTAAAGGTAAAGAGATTAATATCAATTTTTTTTTATTTTTAAGCATGTTATTCCTTTAATTCAAATTTATCAATTTTTTTAAAGTCTTTTCCTGCATTTAATTCCTAAAAAAACATATACATAATTTCACGAGAATAAAAAAAAAATACTAAATAGTAATAATAGATTATAAAAATAATATAATGATGAAATTAATGGAGTAAATATGATAATAGAACAAAAATTGATACTAACATTTTTATCCTAATTTAATAATAAAAATTATATTATTATTTAAATAATAATTAAATTATATCATTTTTAATAAAAGAATCATTTATATATATATATATATATACATGTTTTTTATAAAAATAATATAATTAAAATATGGAATTTTATGAAAGTTTTTCTATTTTTCAGCGAGTTAAACCTTGACTTGATAACATTTTTTTTTAATTAAAAATGTATATTTTAATCTTTTTTTTTTAAAGAACGCTTTAATCCTCTTTTATTATAAAATGGTCATTTTGGTCCAGATTTTCACTCTTCTGTTAACCATCTGTTAAATGCTTACGAGAGGAACACGCTCTTGTCTAATAAATTAATGAATCTTAGTTAAAAATAATAATACAATATAAAAATGAATTTAAGGAGAGAAAAAAAATCCACCCAATTAATCCGACTTTCACGGACTCCATAAGCATATTATAAAACTGAATACTTCAGAGGTACAGCAAAAAAGTAAAGATGGTGGAAATGGTCTAGAACTTTCCATAAGTAAACCAGGTCTCCCAGCTTTCATCTTAGAGTTTCCGACACCGACACCGCCACCGCCTCCGCCTCCAATATTATTTTTGGGGGGTTTTGCTTTCTTTAAAGAAAGCAGCATAAAATGATTATCCACTAAAATGTTGGGTAATGAAGAAAATGGAGCAAATGTGTCCTTTTTGGTAATTAACCCAAAATATTAATTTCCTAAAGTACATGTTAATTCTATCATGTCCCCTGCTTTATTATTGGGTGAGGGGTTGTGTGAATCATTTTATTTGTATTAAGTATCAAAACTTATATATTTTTTTAATAATAAAATATTATTTTATTAATAATTTTTTTTAACATGATAATAAATTATATTTATACAGTATTATTTTTTTGTTCAAATATTTTAATTGTTTTTACGTAATTGAGAGAAACTAAATAAATGAAGCATTTATCTTACATGTTTTCTCAATCAACCAATAATTCCTCCGTCATGACCCAAATTGCTTGAGTCAATATTCTTTTTGAAAGAAACTATTGCATAATTGTCTACTATTTAATATTTAATATTAGATCCCATTATTCTCACTCAATTTAATTTACATGTAACTGTTAATTTATTTAAAAAATACCATATCTAATATTATTTAATTTGTTATATGTTAAGTTATTATTTAAAATCCTAATATTTTTGAATGTTTTTATATATATTTTATTTTTACATAAATTTATGAATTTAATATCGATGATATTTTTAATATTTTATAAGATTAAATTGTTAAAAATATTGATATTTTAATCCATACTTACAATAATAAACAAATACTAAATTTTCTATTTAATGAAATTTTATGTTTTTTTTTTTGAATTTTTCTCAATTTATGTATGACCTTTTTTTTGTAGGTATCGTATTTGGATCAAAATTGAAGAATTTACAATATCAAAATTAGGGATTATGCAAGTCAGAAAATTACAAGATCAATAATATTGAAACTACATAGATAAACTCTCGTCAGTTCATCATCATCGAAGACCACACAGACGTTATAATCGTTGCTCAAATACAAGCAACACAATAGAGTTGTATCGTTCAACTTTAAATATCAACCTCTAAAGATAGTAGGAGAAGATATCTCATCTGTGTGGTTCCAATGTCAATGATCTTGTAATTTTCTAATATGTGTAGTTTCTATTTATGATATTATAACGTCTTTAGTTTTGATTCAAACACGATACATACAAAAAAAATGTGATATAAAAAAAGTGTCAAAAAATATATAAAAATTCTATAAAAGCAATTAATTAAAAAAATATTTTACTATTCAAATTCGGCTTTATATATTTAAAATAAAATAATAATTTTGTTCATTTAAATTCATTTTTTTAATATATCATAATTTTATAGAAATTGATTAAAGTGTTTATTTTTGTTGAGAGAGTAACCTAAAATTTTTGTAAAAATAAATTGATTAAATTATTATAATGATATAAATAAAATAATTTTTAGATATTTAATCCTTTATTAATTTTCACGTGGAAACATAAAAAATGAATGTATGATTGATTATAGATTATTATTTCTGATATTGTTGCTTACATTCGTACTTTATTTGTGTGACCAGTTGTGCGAGGTTGTCAGGCTCAAGGTAGTCAAGGTAATAATGTCTCAATTTTTTATTAACAGAACCATTTCAAAATAACTAGTCGCTGGTAAATCAGAAATAATTAGTTATTATTATTTTTTTAATGGAATATACATTTCAGTATTCATGGAGTCAAGGTAATATTGTCTAGCTTATCTGACAAAGGATATACCTCTTTTGCTTTCTGTTATGGTTTCCTCATTGTTTTGCTGCAATATGTGATATTTAGCAAGACCAACACTTTGTCTATATAACGTTTGAGTTTGAAGGAATTTATTTAATGTCACCATTGTCAATTTTTTTGTGGAAAAATGTATGCATGTATTATTTGATTGGAGGTAAGAATATTAATAATAAAATGAAAAATGAGAAAATAAAAAAATAAGAATCCATATTTTGTGATATGAGATGGAACAAGAATAAATATTATATGTCTCATTTTTTTAAAATTATATATTATATTTTAATAAATATATAATATATAATTTTTTATAGATTTAATTATATTTAAACTCAAATTAATTATAAGTAATGTATTATATATTTTAAATTTTTTTAAAATTGTATTTTTATTACTTCAAACTAGTTTGTAACAAAATTTTATCAATATTATTTAATATAAAATAATTATGTACTTATTGTTACATATATTTTATTTTTTCCGTCACAAAATATTTATTATTAGATTACTTTTATTATAATTTTTCTTTATAATAATAAAAAATAATATTTAAAATATTATATGGATTAACGTTCTCTGTTTAGGGTCTCAATGTTTACTAGTAAGTATTATAAATGAAGTAAAAGATAAATTCTAAATCTTGGACGGGGTTTGTGACCCCAATCTTGCTCACGTCTCGACTAACAACCCTATTCACCACAAAGAGAATATGTTTGGAAATTTTTATAAAATAACACTTATAAAACTTATAACAATAATAATAATATCTCAATAATAATGAATAAAATCAATTGGATGAAGATCAATATTGAATAGTCTTAAATAATTATATTTCAATTTAAACGGCTTTTAATTAAAAAACGTTTAATGTGAAATAATTAGCTGATTTTTTTAATTGTAAAAATATATGAATTAAATATAATGATATTATTTTCATAGTTATAAATTTTAAGAGTTATTTTTGTTGTTCTCTCAATATGTTTTTGGTCTTAAAATTGACGTAATGTTAATTGACGTAATTATTGGATATTAGTCCTTAATTCAAGTAATAAACATAAGGATCTTAATTCAAGGAATAAAACAAGGATCTGAATTCAGGGAATAAAACAAGGATCTGAATTCAAGGAATAAAACAAGAAGCTTAATTTAAGGAGTAAAACAATGAGCTTAATTCAAGGAATAAAACAATGAGCTTAATTCAAGTAGCTTAATTCAAGGAGTAAATCAAGGAATGATTAATTTAAAGAGTAATTGAAGGAGTAATATTTCCTTATATATAGCTATACAATTGTAATGAAAACAAAAAAAGAAAAGAAAATAATACAAACTATAGAGCTCTTTTGTGTAGAGTTATTTCTTGTTTTTCAACGTGGTATCAAAACAGGAAAATTAACTTGCTTCTACTTTATTATTATCTTAGCATCTTCAATCTTCGAAATGGTTGGAGACAAGTCGCTAGGATTAGAAGCTGAAAGTTCATCGGTGCTTTCCTTCCTGAATATGCATGAGGTGGATGTCAACCCAAATCAAAGATTAAGCTCAGTCTTGTTAAATGAGTTTAATTACTTGCCTTGGTCAAGAGCATTGTCTCTGGCTTTAGGTGGAAGGTCCAAGTTGGGGTTCATAAATGGAAGCATCGAAGTACCTGATGTTTCCTCATCAACCTATAAATCCTGGCTTAGCAAGGATCAGCTGGTTATCTCATGGCTTCTAAATTCTATGAAACGTAAATTAGCTGAAATATTCAGTTACTTTGAATCCACATACCAACTATGGGTGATGGTCAAGAAAATGTATGACAGTCAAAACAATGCTGCACAAGTTTTTCAATTAAAGAAGGACATCTCAGATCTGCAACAAGATGGAAAGCCTTTTGTACAACTCTTAGGAAGCATGAAAAACATGTGGAATGAGTTGGAAATATATCGTCTTCATACAACCGGTGTAGCTCTGCTACGAAAGAGAGCGAAAAAAGATAAGATATTTCAACTTCTATCCAGTCTCGATTCAACATATAAAGATATACAATGCCACATACTCATGAATATTGAACTACCTTCCTTCACTAGTGAATGTGCCACAATTCAACGTGAAAAAGTAAGGAGGAAAGTCATGAACAAGGATACAATGGCTAGTGCACCTGAGACAAGAGTCTATCTAACCAACGAGAGGAAGTACAAAGGGAAGCATCCAAACTTGAAGTGTCAACACTGCAACTATACGGGCCATGTTAAGGACACATGTTGGATTCTACATCCAGAATTAAAGCCTGATTTTATAAAGGACAAGGGTTTATAGAAAGTGAATCATACTGCATACCGTGCAAATCATGCTTTTGCCTCTACCTCTAATGGGTCTGATCCATTCAAGAACTTCACAGCGAATCCAATTGAACTCATGAATGAGTTTATGTTGTATCTTCAAAGCAAGACAGGAAGAGCTAGAATTGACTGTGTGGATAGCATAGAAGAAGGAAACTCGACAGCAATGCTAGGCAAGTTTATGGGTTTCTTGGCAGATACAAAACTCATATCACAAGAGGACATGCAAGGTATCATAAAAGCATTTAAAACTGCTCTTAAAATAAATATGTTGCATGATTTTTGGGCTATAGATTCAGGTGTCACAGATCATATGACCAATCATGTGTCAAAGTCTCATAAGTTTGAAAAATTAGCAAATTCTTCTCAAGTTTCAATTGCAAATGGTGAGAATGTAAAAGTTTTAGGAAAGGAAAAAATAAAATTAATGTCAGATGAAATCGAGTCGACGATTTTATATTTACCTTCCTTTCTCTTCCAACTTCTATCTGTAGGAAAAATCACAAATACCTTGAATTACTTAGCCATTTTTTCTCCTCACAATGTCATTTTTTAGGATTGTACCACCAAAAATACGATTGGTGAAGGGTTTTACTTAGATGATCTCTATTACATATCCAAGAGCAATCCCAGAGGGTTTCAAGCCAAGTTTAACCCCATCCAAGATAATCAATTGTGGCATCAATGTTTAGCTCACCTTTCTCCACCAATTTTGTCAACTTTATTTCCAAACTTAGGAAATGATGCAATTGCATGTGAAACTTGCCATTTGTCTAAAGCCACTAGATTACCTTTTAATTCTTCCTTGTCTAGGATTGGTAAGTGTTTTGAACTAGTTCATTTAGATGTATGGGGACCAACTAATGAATTTTTTGATGGTTATAAGTATTTTGTGATTTTTATTGATGATTTCTCTCGAGTCACATGGTTGTATCTTTAAAGTCTAAGAATGAAGTTATGGAAGTATTTAAGGACTTTCATAACCTTGTTAAAAATCACTTCTCCTCTAAAATTCAAACTTTAAGGTCTGACAATGGCACCGAATACATGTCTCATATCATGAAACAATATTTGTGCTTTCATGGTATTATGCATCAAACAAGTTGTGTTGGCACACCTCAACAAAATGGTGTACCTGAACGCAAAAACCGGAACTTACTTGAAAAAACTAGAGCGTTAATGCTACAAATGAATGTACCAAAGAGATTATGGTCCCAAGGGGTTATGATAACTACTTACATCATTAATAGATTACCCAAGTGAGTCTTGGATTTCAAGTCTCCCCTAGAGGTCATGAAAGGAAGGAAAATTAACCTCTCACACCTTAGAGTCTTTGTCTGCATCTGTTTTGTACATATTCAATCTCATCATAGAGATAAATTGGATCATAGAGCTGTTAAATGTATTTTTCTTGGTTATTCATCTACATAAAAGGGATATAAGTGTTATAATCCTTAACTTAGAAGATTAATTGTGTCTAAAGATGTTCGATTTTATGAAACTAACCCTTTTTTCAGCAAGTCACATGAAATCACAAGTCAAGGGGATGACATCTTGGATGTGTTTCCATTACCAAGAATCGAACTTGAGGCTCTACAACAACAAGATCCCAGGCATGTCAACATTGATACATCTCTCACTGAAAGTAACAATGAAGGGTCTCTTCTTAATTGTACACTGCATGAAGATGTTGATAATCAAGATGATCCTCACAATATGGTACAAGATGTGAGCGAGTGTGAGATAACTCCTCCGGCTCCACGACGTAATCCAATGCGTGTTAGGCAACCTCCCACAAGACTTCAAGACTTTGTCACCTACAAACCCACACATCCCATCTCAAATTATGTGTCATATAAGAGAGTGACACCAACCCATGCCACATTCCTCAGCACTATATCGAGTTACAGTGAGCCTCAAAACTTTCATGAGGCCAACAACCAAGAGGTGTGAAAGAAAGCCATGCAAGAAGAACTTAAAGCCTTAGATCAACACAACACATGAAGCATCACCAAACTTCCAAAAGGCAAGAAAGTCGTGGGTTGTAAATGGATCTATAAGCTCAAATTCAAGTCAGATGGATCAATTGAGAGGTATAAAGCAAAATTGATGGCTCAGGGATTCACTCAAACATTCGAGGTGGATTACAAAGAACATTTACATCTGTTGCAAAAATGAACATAGTAAGAGTGCTATTGTCCATGGATGTAAACAAGGGGTGGTCCATGTACCAAATGGATGTGAAGAATGCATTCTTGCATGGTGATCTCAAAGAAGAAGTCTATATGAAATTGCCACCCGGCATCCTCAAAGCAATGAACTGGATTTAGTGTGAAAATTGCACAAATCCATTTATGGTTTGAAACAGTCCCCATGAGCTTGGTATGCCAAGCTAAGCTCAGTTCTCACTAGTGTTGGTTTCAAAAGCAACAATGCCGATTCCTCACTATTTGTTCGCATAGGAGTTATGGGCAAATTGGTTGTGCTGATTTATGTAGATGATCTGATAATTACAGGTGATAATACTGACGAGATTTTCAACCTCAAATAGTCCCTCAGACAAAGGTTTGCAATTAAAGACCTTGGGATATTGAAGTACTTTCTTGGTATAGAAATGGCAACCTCGCACAAGAGACTCTTTCTTAACCAAAGGAAATATGTCCTAGATTTGCTCAAGGAAGCTAACATGAGCGATGCTAAACCAGCCATTACCCCTCTTGACAGTAAGCTCAAACCTAGCTTGAAGGGCACGTCACACACGGATATAAGTTATTACTAACATCTGGTTGGTAAATTGATCTACCTTACAATCACCTTACATGACATCACATATTCTGTAAGTATTGTGAGTCAATTCATGCACCCCCTGACACTTGAGCATTTGACCCTTGTTAAAAGGATCTTACGCTACTTAAAAGGATCAGTGGGTCGTGGTATCATCATGAAGAAGAATGACAACACACAAATCATGGGGTATTATGATGCTGATTGGGCAGGGAATGCAATCGATCGTAAGTCCACCACTGGTTATTGTACATTTATCGGTGGAAACTTAGTTACATGGAAGAGTAAGAAGCAAACTATCATCGCTAGATCAAGTGCTGAAGCTGAGTATCGTGCAATGGCTTCAACTGCATGTGAGTTGATATGACTTAATGGTCTTCTATGTGATTTAGGTGTTCCTACAACTCTTCCTATGTCCTTATTTTGTGACAATCAGGCAGCCATGCATATAGCATCAAACCCAGTGTTTCACAAGAGGACGAAACACATTGAAATTGATTGTCATTACGTTCGTGAACAAGTTCAATCACAGGTGATTCAGACACATTATACAAGAAGCTTTGACCAACTGACTGAAATCTTCACCAAGCCCTTGGCTTCTCATTAGTTTCAACGACTTTTGTCCAAGCTTGGATCCATAAACCTTCTAGATCCAACTTGAGGGGGAGTATTGGATATTAATCCTTAATTCAAGGATTAAACATAAGGACCTTAATTCAAGAAATAAAACAATGACCTTAATTCAATGAGTAAAACAATGAGTTTATTTCAAGGAATAAAACAATGAGCTTAATTCAAAGAATAAAATAAGGAATCCTTAATTCAAGGAATAAAATAAGGAATCCTTAATTCAAAGAATACTTAATTTAAAGAGTAATTGAAGGAGTAAAATTTTCTTATATATAGTTATACAATTGTAATGAAAATAAAAAACAAAAAATAATACAAACTAGAGAACTCTTTGTGTAGAGTTATTTCTTGTTTTTTAACAGTAATGTTAACAATTGAGTTGAGTAATAACCATCTTTTAAGGTTACTCCCTTTGATATTCTATGAACTTGTGGAGGGGAGAAAAAAAAAGATGTACTTTGGAAGCAATACAAAAAAAATTGCTTTCAACGACTTCAAGCAACTACTATAAGCGTTTTAAATTAAGTAACATTTATTTAAACTGAAGAAAGATTTAAAATTTCATTAAAAAAAATAAAATTGAGTCATGTCTTTGAGCTGCTGCATTGTATTACACATGTTGAAACAATCATACATGCCAAGTATAGATGGCCTCTGGATAGTGAAATTACTTTCTTGCTTCTTCTTCTTTTTTTTAAATGTTATTGACGATTTAGAGTTTGTGTTAAGTTGTACCTAATTACTTGTGTTCTGAAAATGACAGACCTCTTTCACTAAGAATAAAGAAAATATGCTATAAGCTTTAACATTTATTTTTGGAATTTACCTGAGCAGGCAATGAGAAGCAGCCACCGGCAGATCCTGAGATTGGATCAACTTCTGTAAGGATGCAAAAGCGGCAACGTTTATCGGATGAAAATGAGGAAACGAGTCTGCAGAATCGCTTGATTGAAGTGTTGGAAAGGAATGGTAAGGTGCTGGCTACCCACTTTGAAGATCAGAACACCCATTTGAGTCTGGATAGGGAACAAAGAAAGGAACAAGCTGATAGCTTAGTCACTGTTCTGAATAAGCTTGCGGATGCCATGGTGAGAATTGCTGAGAAAAAGTAGCAAAAAGGCAGTCACAACATGTACATATCCGACATTCTCTTGAGAGGCTGAGAAATAGGTGAAGCAAATTTGATTGCTCATCTCGAGTCGCATTCAATCTTCCCTATTTTTGTTATAGTCAATTATATTTTGCATCTTCTTTGATATCTGCCATTTTTGTGGCAATTCACCACGATTATAGGAATCATACACATACTTATTTTTATAAATTTTGGACGGGTTAACACATTTCCTGTTGCCTTGTGTTTAAATATCTTCGACTTCCTATGCAATATTGCCTTGACATATGCCTTATTGATCGAAAAGACTAGTTATATTTGTATAAGATGCAATTGTTCTCTCATTCCTTTTTTTCTTTCTTTTTGACCATGAATAAAAGAATTATTCTCTCATTCATTCCAAAGTTGTTTTGTCTATTGACTTTTACTTTGAAAAGCTTCCTATTGTTTTATTATTGAACGTATTTATCTTCCTATCCTTCCTACTTAGGAGAGGCTTCATCTTGTAACTAATAGGATTAATTGCATAATGTAACAGTACGAGAGTTGGCATAGTTGAAATTTGATCGTCCAACTACAAGACAAGGCCAATCTATCACTTTTTTTAGTCTAAAATATGACCATTGTTTATATACTTTGGTACTCTCGAGAAAATTCTAATGAGAATTATTCTCAATCGAGTTTCACACGCATGCAATTTAACAATTATTTCTCAATATCAAGGTTACTTAACTGAAAGACTCATTCCACCGTAAGACTTTTCGTCATCAAGGCATTATATCATCCAACTACTTACCTAACTTTACAAATCATACACGTTGACAACAAATAGTACAATAATGTACAAAGACTTAGTTGGTTTCCTATTTCTCTTATTAGTTCTCTTCGTATACACCCTTAAATAGCCAATTGGATACTAAAGGGTAACTCCTCTAAAGGCCAACTACATCTTGCACCCTTGGTGCATGTATGTTTGATTCTCCTCAACGTATTTATATTCAAGATAATATATATGTCACCTTATTCTTAAGTCATTCAAGAAAGTGTGTCTTACATGTAAATAAGTTCCATTCACACAAAATCGCATGTTGCCCTAATGAGTAACTCTTTGATTTGAATCCTACACACAATGCCTTCATCTTAGCACATTTTCGCCTACTTTTGTGTTTAATAGCTTATGGATCCTTGGTGTTTGGTCGAACCCTTAGCTGACGCATATCCCTATTCGACATCAATGGCATGAGTGTCGACACATTTACAATGCACCTTAATTAGAGCAACACTGCCTTACTAACATGTCGTTACTCATCGATGCACCATCATTTGTGCAATGTTGCCCACAAGGCATGTCCTTCCCACGAAGTTACATTCACAAGCCCACATAGAGTAAATTGATATGCATAGACATTTCTTCTCATGTAGCATCCTACTTGGAACTAATGCACAATACCGACCTTTTTGTATCACTGACAATGTCTTTAAGACTCTTTGTCTCAAGGAGATATTGACATGCCCTCTTAGCACATCCAGTTCCTACCTCATCATCATTCTCTAGCTCACAGGTAACTCACTTAGTACACCATGCCTACTGGTGTTAGAGGTGGTTAAGAACTTGACACCATGCCTAATCTTAAAGATTTCTTAGAGCATTTTCCTTCTTTTAAAAAGAAACATAACTTTATGCGAGGAGATATAAATAAAAAATAATTCAATATTAATTATTTTATCAATATCAAAGTATCCCTCATATGGATCATAACACCTAATATAATCTCTTTTATAGATAAAATTCATTTTTATCCTATTTCAATGCTATACATTAGTGATGCACATTGAATATAATAGGTTAGACTTAGCAAAATATTAACTCAACGCAATGGCTTCTAGTTAGAAAACCATTCATATAAACCAATCAACACTAAACCTCAAATTAATCCAAACCAACCCACACTTACTTGATTTAGGTTTGGTTGATAGTTTGCAACATTGACATTTTACTATCTTAAGAATTATTTAAAGTATATACTAGGTATGCAAAAACATAGGAGTGAAAGGGTCATTACTTAACAATTTCTCGCTATAGCGAAAACAATTAAACAACCATCACACATAAGATAAATATACCAAAAGACGTATAAGAAAAACAATACAAAAAGTGAAGCAATATAGCACACATAAGATAGGGAAAGCAATAAACAAGTTTCAATCACTTTAAAACTTTATATATGTGAATATATATTATTTAGTAATAAACTGATTGTATTATCACGTGATCATACAAACATAATATAATATAATAAACTCATGTAGACATCGTGTCTACATAATAACATCTACGATATACTCATCAACCATCAGGATTAAATGATTCACCAAAAGTGAATCTAAAATCTATAACCTAAAAATATAAAAACAAACTTCTATTAGTACATCACTCAATTGTGCCTAAGTTGCCAACGTTATCTACACACTTGATCAAATCTAACTCATCCATGAAGCTTTACCATAATGTGATGTCGTTAGTCAACAACTCTTAGTATAGTGAAAATAACAACCTAGGTTAAAGTAAATTCCATTAACATAGACCTATATAAAACACATATTTCTTGATTTTAGTTCTTTTTTAATTAGCACATCCAAAACAATTTTTTAAAAATTTGTTTAAAATGTATTATTAAAACCATTAAATTAAAAATAATAATTTTGAAATTGAGTTTTCAAAATACAAAATTTCCTCACCTTTTTCTAATTAATCAAAACATTAAATATAATGGGTTATTTTTAGAAAAATTTCAACTACTTAGGACATATCATTAACGTCTTTCGCCGATGTCTTAGCAAGGCTTTGTTGACCACTCAACAATATCCATAATTGTACAAGGACCTCCTTAAGCATACCTCGATCAACCTTCGCTTGCAACCCCCATGACACATGTTAGTGGGGTCAACGAGCCTTTAATGAGACCTCAATAAGTTCCATATAAAATAATTTTTTAAGTGTAAAAAATGTTAAGTATTTTCCCAAAAATATTCCCCAAACATTTTAATGCAAGCACACCACCTACTTTATGCAACCTCAAAAAGGTGGGTGTGTACAATATGCAAACATATTATGTGTCCTAAGAGTGTGTGTGTTACTTAACCATTAATGATCAATCTTACAAAAGAATTGACAAATATATCAAGTAAAATACAGACTTTTTATTTTGCATACAAGATTATTAATATAAATAACAAGGATTCTAAAATCTCCTCTTTAGATTTTTGTGTCAAAACACTACACAATTTTAATACAAACATGGCATATAAACATAATTTTTTATGTAAGATGTACCTAAGGTGCTCATTCTCGTTAATGAACTCCGACATACAACCAAGACACATCCAACACACCTAAATCCAATGTATTTGTTTTGTAGTGCTTCATCCATCTTGATGACCCACTCCATTTTTCAAATGTGTATTCACATTTAAGCTCCAAATCACCAAGTTGGTAATCTAACATGTATCTATATACACAAAGCAACACATACAAAAAAACATCAATAAGCAAAAATATGTGTAGTTTACCACATACTATCACAAATGCATTATAATAGGTTAAGTGCAATCAAATACTGAGCAAATAAACACAATTCTCCCTGTATTCATCCAAGATTATCCTAAGTGTAAGTATATAATAAAGAAACAATAATGAAGTGAAAACTACACCCACGCAACAAAACATGTTATGCACTCAAATTTATCTCCCTTTTTAATTCAAAAAGTCAAAGAAGCACTCTTTCTATGTGAAAGATGAAAGAAATATAACCATGCAACATCCTAACACCAGGGTACTCAAAAAAGGAAAGAGCCGTTAAGAGGTTAAGGTCAATAAGATTACCCAAAGAAGAGGGGTTCTAAGGATGAATAGAAGGCTCAGCTCCAGCTACCTCAGGACGATAAACATCACCAAAGTTCTCACCAGAGGCGGGAATACGAGAGGCATCATTGCCCTTAGGTCGAAAAAACAGGTGGTGAATGAACAGAACAAACAAGGCCAAAATGAGGACCTTGCGGAGCCGTAAACAAATTGCTCAAGTTGAGAAGTCGAGAGATGAGATCTTTAATATTGTCCTGGCGTAATGCAGTCATGTTCTATCATAATGAGATAAGCTGTGAGGTGATCTCCTGTCTGGAAGTTACTCACTCTGTTATAAGAAGGAAGACCTCTTGTGATAGATGACTTATCTTTTTCTCTATGATAAACTGCACTCTCTTTGGATTATCAGCGGAAGCAGTCTGCTGCACTGAACTTGATTTACCATTAGAACTCTGGAAATACTTGAGGATGTGTATACAAACTTGAGAATTGGAACCTTCAATCTCACTAGTTGAATCAAGACTATAATGCGTATACTTGGAAGGATTTACCAAATAATCTGGTACCATTGAGCCTTTTTGTCAGTGGGTGGCCATGGTCAGAAACTGTAGATTTTCTGATAGATGTTCTCCACAATTATTTGCACAAGTCGGGTCAAAGCTATACGTTTCTGTGGCTTTGATACCTACTCATTATCTTTCCTTTTCTTCAATATAGACTTTGGCTGAGCTTCTTCAATATAACAAGGCTGCTTACATTCTGTAGGATCAGTAATAACAGAACTGAAATTCTGAGCTTCAGCGTCATCTTCTTCCAGTCTAACTTTCGCAGCAAGGTGATTAGCCCGTGAATCTTTTTTGAAGACCTGTCATGAATTCTGCAGCACATTCTGAGAATTCAAGTAGAACCCGTGTTCACTAAAATCCGTCATATAGAAGCGATCACTGGCATCTTTCCTTCCTGAAGCAAGATTGTGATATTCATCTTCTTCTTCGTGAATCGTGTTCAAAGAAGGAATAAAGTGTCAGTTTCTATCCTAACGGAACAATGTAAGGAAACAATAACTAGCGAAAACTACTAAACTATACATCTTTCATGAAAATATTTTAAAATAAAACGTATAAAAACCTAGTATACAATATAAGGAAACAATAAAATGTTATATTAAATTAATATATATACAAATGAATTATCATAAAAGTTATAAATATACCAATGAATTATCGTAGAGTTATAAATATATGATCTAAATTTATTGAGTGATAAAAATAATACTTAAGTTTTATTAATGGTATAAATCTATAACTATTTTGATAATTTTATCACTAAATTCCTTATTATTGGTACAAATCTACAACTAAGTTTCTTATTAACAGTATAATTTATCACTCAATTATATAATAATCGTAAAAAATATACCATAAAAAATATAACGCAATAACTTAAAAACATAGTGTTACATTTATAACACTAATTATAATTAAGTGTTATCTTTATATATTTTGTAAAATTAGATCATACGTTTGTAATTTTCATGATAATATGATGATATATTTTTGTTAGTTTACACCACAAACTTCCGAACAATATGTCATGATTTTTTTTCACAACTTTCTTCCCATAGTTTTTAAGTACCAGTAAAATGTCTCAGCTGCCAAATAAGGCTACTCATGAACAACAATAAATTGAGCATGAAGGCCATCAGTCAAGTTATTTTTCTCATTTTCATATACAATGATTAATTAATCATAAGCTTCGATGCAAATCAAGAATCTTTTAGCCAACAATCACTCAAGCTAAAGATGAGAGACGAGTAAATATTTATACGAGGTGGATTGAAATTTTGACATGCAATTCTTATCTCAACACCAAGATTATTTTTCTCACGTTTTAATAGAATATATTCAGGAAAAAGAAAAGAAAAATATTAATTCACTCCGCAATCCAGAGTACGGTCCAACCCTATGGAGGACCTGATATCCAATATATCGTACCACTATGCCCTCCTCGCCTATGCAATCCATCCGATTTTTCACCGCCTTCGTCCTCGTCATCTTCAGACTTCCTTCGTCGCGAAACTCCCGACCATTCTTCAAAAGAGAAGTAGTCGACGGAAACATTGCAAAAAAAATTCACGAAATTTATAAATATAAGCAAAATTATAACTTTTTTAATAATCTTTCAAAAATATCAAAATAATTATTTATTTATTTTATTTAATAAATATAAATATAAATATAAATATATTTCATATTTATTTTAATCAATAAATTATAAAATTAAATAAAAATAATTAATGATAAATTATTATTAAAAATAAATAATATTAATTATAACTTATATTTTACCATTAATATTTATATTATTAGCTAATATTCTATTAATTTAACATTTTCTTAATATTATCATAGATAATGTGTATCAATATTGAAACATCTAAAATATTAATATCTTTTAGACATTATCATGAATACTTTTTTTCATTGAGTGTTAATACAGGGATGTAAATTTAATCTAACTAAATAAAAAATAAAATGATATGATTTAATCCAACTTGATTTAAACTCAATTATGTTCTATATTTCGGTGTAACTTTATACGAATAATTTTTTAAATCGAGCTAAAAACCTAATATTTATGATAAGGATCCAAGTAAAAATTTTATAAAATAAATATTTTTAAATATTATATATTATTATTTTATAATTTCTTATATGATTTAAACTCTAGTATTAATATAAGTTAATTCAAAGTAAAAAAAAATGCTTCCTACCATTTTTTTAACTTATATTTAATTTAAAAATTTCTATTTAACTTAGCTAAAATATATATTTGATTTAAAAATATTATGACTTAAATTTGGCTCGAATGGGAAATTTTGAGTTTGATAATTTTTTACTACCCAAATTTACATTCTTAAATGAGTGTGATTATACGTTGTTTGAGTTACAATCTGATTGTTCAAAAGAGTGGATTGATTTTAACGTGATATTTCGTATTTAAATATAAATTATCCTCTAAAATTTTATTTTTAATCTATTTTACAGTAATGTGTACATATAATATAAAAATATATATTTTTATATATTTAAAATTATGATATATATATATATTTTTTAATAACTTAAAAATATTTTTTATAAAGAATTTAAAAGTTAAAACATATTCATAATTACATCGTATAAAAAAGAAGAGGGGTAGGTATATGATATATACATAGCCAGGCTATTAGTCCTTTTATTAGCCTAATTTTGGATTCTCTTTATTTCTCTAAATTCATATGTAATTAAAAATTATTCTTAATTTTAATAATTATTTTATTTTATATTATTAATTATTAGTTTTAAAATGATATTTAAATAAATTATTTTTTATTCTAATTCTTTATAATTTTTTTATAATTAAAAGAAAAATAATAAATATTACATTCTCTTCCATCCCCAATCCAGTTTATTTCTATTTCTATTAATTCTCAATACAAATTACTAAACAGACCCTTAACAGATTGCATTCTGCTGCCCAATCATCAATCCTAATCTCGAGGAACGACTCTAGGTTGTAAAGGGCATTTGCCATGGAAACAACCCAATCCGCAAAACCGGGAGTTTTGGTTAAAAAATTCGTTGATATCATGTATCAATGTTGGTTGATAATGATTAAAATAAAAGAAAAAAAAAATAATTTGGTATCTAATATATGAAAATAATTAGTTCATTAATATTTTAATTATATAACTATTAAGTATAATATTGTTAAATTAATTTGATAAAAATTAAAATTTATGAAATTTAAAAACATTATAGATTGAATTATATAAATTAGAAGATTAGGAACTAAATTTTAATAGATAAGCTAATTACAAATTTCATCCAAAAGTCATCAAGTAAGTTGTGTATAATAACATGTAATACATTACGTAATTAAAAAAAAAAAGGATTTCTGTCCCAAATACATGGTAACAAGTATTATAGTTATTTCAAATGCTATTATGAATCAAAACGCATGCAACGTTGTAAATTAAAGTTTTGGGCCAATATGCCGGATATTAATGGGCTTAGTAGGCCTACTTGAATTGGTTCAAGAGCAAGCAAAAATATGATTTTGCTAAAATGTCATACCAAATTCTAAAGACTGAAATATCCTTTTAAGAGACCTGTAATAATGAATGAATATCCATCTTAATTAGTGGGGTTTTAATAATTGGAAGAATTTATCTTCCAAAATGTCACTTAACAACTTAAAAGATTATGGGAAAACAACAACTTTACGATTGTATTAGTTGATGATGGGACATGCATGTGTGACTCTTCCTCATTAGACACTTCTCAATTAATACTGCACTACTTTCTGTGTATAATTAATTTTATCTTAAAGTTTGTTTGCCATTAAGATCTAATTAGTTTTTAAAACTTAATATATCTCTATTTGCAAATGATAATAGTTGGGTTCGAACACTTATTGTGTAAGTAGGTGCATGTGTTTTTAATTCTCTATCCACCCATTAACCCTGTGATAAAGTTATTATTAATAATGGGATTGAATTATCTTTATGAAATCCTCCTAATTTTAATATAAGAATTGATTTATTGGAAAATTTATATAATTTATTAAACGTGAGATTTAGTTACGCTTATTTCTCACACATCTAACATTATACAATTAAATCATTATGAATTTGAATTTTAGGAGTTAATGCTTGCTAAATTCGTTGCCGTATTAAAATTTATAAAGCCGGGTAGGTAGGTACATTATTAATGGGCTGCTAGCTTGTGTTTGCCTAAAACAAAAATATATGTACCTATCGTCCCTCCTATACCTTACCTACCTATAATTTTTTTTTTCAATTTGAAGAAACTTAACTATGAATTGCCAGAAAAATAGATGATCGATCATCCTAAAATTCAACTGGTAAATTGGGTCATGTAAAAAAAAAAAAAAAGTATATTTTTATTAGTGGAAACTGGAAAAGAAAAAAAAAACTGTACGTCACTAGTAGTTTAAGGTTAAAGCAATTGTATATTTTAATGACTTCTTGAAAAATAGAAAAAAAGGAGGAGAATGTATCATCACTTTATTTGCCTTTTCATTTTGGTTGTCCCTACATGTCGGTTCTTTAGCTTCCTTTTTCTTTTCTTTTATTTTATTTTGAATATGTTCTTCTAAACATAATTTGCACTTTTTCCCTTTTCTAATTTAGGGATTTGTACACAATTGTCTTTTGAATTTTTGTAACCTTGGAGTACTTTAAAAAAAAAAATACTTTTATATTTTTTTATTTATTGTAAAAACGAATTTTATTGTTATAAAAAATAAATATAATTTTTATTCTTTTAATTATATTAAATTAAAAATAAACAAAATTGTTCAACGTATATTATTGAGTGTAAATGAAATGTAAATTAATTATAATAACCAGATAAACCCTCGAACACTCTAACATTAGTCAATTTAAGGTCAAAATTGTTGAATTTTTTTTTATGTCATTTATTTTACTTTCTGAAAATTCAAAATCTTACGAAAATATATTATTTTTATATTTATTTCGAAGAAAAAGACATTTAGACAAATTTTGTTTTATTATGGATAGTTTTTTTTTTCTCAAAAAGTGCTACCTATTTATATGAAAGTAATCAAAATTAAATTTGATTTAATTGTAGCTACAAATTAAACTTGTTTATTCGGTTTGTAACTTGTATGTACAGATGAGACGTACCCATCTTCATTTAAGTTTTAAAAAATTACTAAATAGATTTTTTTAGTAGAAAATTATTAAATGTTATAATGCCTTTTTTATTCATGTTACTTGCTCCAAAAAGACACCTAACATGGCTCGTTCATAATTTTTTTATCATTAAAAAACAGCTCTTATTACTTCGAGAATACACAAAAACAACAGGATTAAAATATAATATCAATTAAATTATAATAAATAAAAAGGAGTACATCATGCATGTTTTATGCTTTCTCATTTTAAAAACATTTTTGTTAAATTATTTCATATTAAAAATTAAGAGATGACCATGGGATGGGGCATTTAGTAGTGTGTTTAAGCTGTACATCTCCCTTTGTTGCTGGAGCCTGGCTAATATCTACGAAGAATAGTAGTAAGCTGGGTGATCATAATTCCTGTACAAGTTTTCGAAGATCAATATTCAGGACCGTGCCATTGTCAATTTGTCAGTGGTTCTTTTTTTTTCTTTATATTTTTTTTAAATATCCATAATTAGATGTATATTTAAACGTAGAAAATTAAAGTTGTGGATATTCATAAAAATATAACGATTTTTTTCAAAAATAATTGATAAAGTATAAGAAAATAATAAAAACCGAATATATATTAATATTTTTTTTATATATATAATTAAAAAGTATATTTTTAATAATAATATACATAATACTTGAAATAATTAAATTAAATTTCGAATGTGTTTAACAGTTAAAAAATAAAAATTAATATCAATATTTTAAATAAAATAACAGAGTAAGAATTACGTTAAGATTTAATTTTTAAAAATTAAATATATTTTTTTAATAAATGTTAAAATATAAGTAGTTTGATTAAATCGTTAAAAAAATGATTCATAACCAATAATTATTATTTAAATATATTTAAAATTGATAATAAATAATTATAATTATATGTTAGACACTTTCTTATTATACCTAATATATATATATATTTTGGTTTCGTTTGCATATTGAAAGATACAGTGGATATATTTTTTGTAACACATTTAGAAACAAAACTAGAAATTATAGGTTGAAGGTACCAAATTTTAAATTTATTTTTATTTGTACATATATTTAAATCATATATTAATATATAGGCCAATTTTTTCTAAACGATAGCGGCATGCCACACTAAGGGCATGGTCTCTAGCCTGCTAATTCTGAAGAAAAGTTTTGGAAGGGGCTAAAAATTCTTAAAAATACGAATTTTAAAGTTTTGTTTCGTATCATGACTATGTCCTAAGTACTTTGAATTCACATGTCATCACAAGTGACCATGCCACTACTTTGCTGTGGGGGTGTTGGGGAATCCTGAAGTATCTATGCCAAGAACTAGCTTATGATTTTTCAAACTCTCAAGTCTCAAGAACTACAGCTACTTTTCCAGCAAAATGGAGAAGAAAAACCAGCTCAGTTGAGAAGCCACCTGAGATAATCTATTAATCCCTAGTCTTCTGATTTTTTGAGGAAAAATTCCCCATTTTATTTGCATAAAGATTAATGTTATTACCTAGAGAGAGATATCTTCGTATTGCAATGGCTTTTCTCTCAGATGGAACTCTACGTGAAAAATATAATTTATTTGTGTATTACATGAAGTTCGTTTATATTTATACCAATGGTGATTATTACGGTTTATATATATATGATTTTATTTTTCGTATATTAGAATTAATATATATAATCCACTTTTTGAGTCTTTATTTAAGAGGATATATGTAGTCATATTTAGCACCAATCTACTTGGATGATGCATCAAAATCAAAGTTATATATATAAATGAATAATATTAATATAAATCTATTATTTAAATTAAAATATTGGGATAAATCTATCATCATCTAATAATACAAATCAAACAATTAATTCTTTATTACAAATCTTCTATCATTACTATCTAGTATGTTTCTTTATTATATTTTTATCATTAATAAAAAAAATGCATTAATAGTTTTATCATAAAATTAATATATTTGTATTATTAATAAAAATATAATAATAAATTTATCACGATTAAATGACATATTTGGACAAATAAACTAAATTTTATATGAAATTCAATGTGATTATACCAATTGATATTATTTGAAAGAATCATATACAGAAGAGTTACTCAACTGGGTAAAGAAAAACATTACAGAAGGTCTAAAACGTCACTTTCCAAGGGAGACTCAAAGGAAGCTTGCGAACTCGATCTCTGTTTTACCCTATGTCATTTTCTCCGAGGAGGCGGCTTTTGAATTTATTGTATTTGAAATTGTATGAAAAAATTAAAGTTATGGGATAATTAACTTATAGTAAAATTTTCGGTCATAATTTAGGTAATAATTTATTATTAGAAACAATTTTATAAAAAAATTATAAAAATTATTAAATGCACGTAAACTTACGTGTACATGTATAATCACACTAATTATGATATCAAATTTTTAAAATTATTTTACCATTTAAAACATTATAATTAATATAAATACAAATCCCTCTACAAATTTATATATGTAATTTACATTTTTCTTCTCCCAAAGTACAAAGTTTAAGAAAAATGTTAAATACATATATATTTACATTCAAATTTATACTAGTACTATTTATATTATAACATATGATAAAATTTTATTAAAATATAAATAATTTGATAGCTTATAGTTATTCTAAAAGGTAAATAATTTAATAATTTAAAAATTATTATAACATCTATTATTATTTAAATAATATCAATAACTATAAAATATTATGGATCTTATGTATTAATGATTAAAATTTAATGTAATTATTTTTTCTATTATTTCTTTTATAAAAATTAAATAGTATTATATTCACGATCTTATCTCAATATTATCGTTATTATAATAATAAATGATATAATTATAAATTTATAATTAATGTTTAAATTTCAACCACGGCATTTAATTAAAAATAAGTGTTTATCGTCGGATTGATTTATAAATTTTTAAAAGATGTTATTAATAAAGTTTTAAAATGCAAATCTTTGTTGATATATTTTTAATTTTGACTCTGCTACGAAGGGCGTATGTCGGGTAACGAAGTGGAGGGAAATTGAGATTTCAGAGGTGAGACCCACTTTGTGAATTGCAAGGTTTTGCGTGACAGAGGCATCTCCTAGTTTTGAACATCACTCCCACGCTCTTCAAAAGAGAGCAAAGGCATGTAGAAACACATCGCTTCTAATCAACCGTTAAAATTAAGGAGGATCACCTCCACGCCGTCATGCTGTTTTAATTGCCCACAATATTTTTATAATTTGTGAAGCACGCGCCTGTAAGCTCTTCGAAGAAGACCAGTCATTCTGTTTGTTATATCTATATTTTGTAGTGTATATTATAAAGTAATATTTAATAAAGATAAAAATAATATAATTGATAAAAAATATATTTTATAATAATAAATATAAAAATATATTTATTATATATTTATGATAAATTATTAATAAATACATATGTATTTGATAAAAATTATGACATATAATAAGAGTATTCGAATAAATATCACCTTTTATCTATGTACCTATGTCAGGAACTCATGTCCGTTACGAGAGGTCTTACCCGTTATCCCAGACGACGTAGTTTTATGGTTTCTCTCACGGAAAGCGAAACAAGAATTAAAAAATTAAGAAATCGAAATACAAAAATATAGTGGGAGGGTAATATTTGGCCAAGAGAAGGAGGCAAGTTGTGTCTGTTTCAGTCGCTCACATCATGTACACATGTACACTGATCATTTTTCAGGTATATGAAATGAGAAGGGCCTAATCGTAATCGATCCCATTAAAACACTCAATTCCCAAGAACATCCTGTAAACATTTATACAGATACGACCTTTTATTGTGCTTCTAATCAAAGCTGGTGTTTTATTGTTTCTTTCTAGGGTTTCTCTTTTTGATCTCTTCTAGGGATAGGGTTTTGAAAACATAATATTAGAGAAAAAGAGAGGAAAATAGTGTAGTTTTCAGCTCACGAAGTACTCTGTGCTACCTTGAGTGAAGTGAAATCTATGCAAATGAAGTTGACAGGAATGCGCTTTGCTGTCTGTTAAGGAGTTGATTTCTTTGGTTTTTTCTTTTTTTTGGGTTGTAATTAAAGTGAAGTGGAGGAGTTTGATTTTCACTGGCTTCCTTTAATGGGGTTTTGATGGTGATTGGGCTTGGGATGATAGGATCAGAGTAGAATATGAAGATCTTGTTCTGTTTTAATGATTTGCGAGGTTACAGGATTGAATTGGTTTCAGACGGCGAAGATCGAGCATTGTGTAAATGGTAATTAAGATTTAGAAGCTGAAGAGCGGATAAATCGCAACTCTTTAACATGCATTTTGCAAAGCTCGACGACTCCCCTATGTTCCGCAAGCAGGTAAGTACTCCTCCTGTCTCGTGCTTAACTGGTCACTTTAATTGCAGGACTTTGATCATATTTTTTCTTTCCTAATTAAAATCCTATCGTTGGTTGTTGAGAGGAGGGAGAAGTAAAAAATATAAAGAAAATGAAAATTTGGAATCTCAATTACTGAACGAACATCTATTCTTTTTTCTTGGGTCATATGCAGCTCTTTCTTATATGTATGGAATTTAATTACACTTGTAACAACGGTGACCTATTTCGATTCTTGAATTACTGAAGAGTAAAGGGGTCTTTCTTCAGCGCAGAACGAATTATGTGATTGTAGCTGAACATTAAGTTTGAGGGCTTTAATTTCCCTATAATTTTACTTATCAAACTGAAAGAGTGAATTTATAGTTAGATATTGGTGGCGTGCTTCTATTAGTTGCCCCAAACTGTGTTACTACATGTCTTTATAGCTCATAACTAAAATTTACTAAAGTATTGAGAACTAAAGCTGTGTGGAGAGGAACCTTGATGAGTTTTTGATGTAGGAACATTAAGCCCATTTAGAGTGCTAGTTTTACCTAATTTAAATATTGTAAGGTCCATTAATACTTAATAGTAACCTAGGCTGTATATAGTAATATTTTACAATTGTAATGGAGACTTTGTTATTGAATATTTGATATGCAATAATATGGAATGAGAACATTGTTCTCAGTTTTATCTCCAATCCTAACTTCATCTTCTTCCTTTCTTTTCTAATTCAATTCTTGCTTCATCTCTAACACCTCTTACATCAGTTTTAGGCTGGTTAGTTAATGTCCTCTTATAGGGTGAGACACAAGTTTATTCAGGCAAACTCACTCTACATTTAAGTCCTCTAGTACTTCTTCCTTAGAGGAGTTATAACTGGCTCTTTGTAGCCATTTAGATTGTGATAAGACAAATTTTCAACTTTCAACTTGGCTCTGAATATATGATTGTTTAGGAATGTCTTAAAATAGCAAAGTCTCTCATGTCCTGCTCTTCCTCTATAATTATGTGAGTTATATGATAAGGTATATCCCTTCTCATTGTTACTAGGGCTCTGTGCATTGCACATGGATGGTGAATTTCGGTAGATAATAATTCCATTTTTGTTTTCTAAATATTTAACTACGTGCCACCATCTTAATTTTGATACCTGTGTTTAAAACTTGCATGGTAATATGGCTGCTAATGGCTTCTTTGATCAAGCAGATACAATGCTTGGAGGAAAGTGCTGAATCATTGAGGGAGAGAAGTTTGAAATTTTATAAAGGATGTCGAAAATACACGTATGTCTCTGATCTCTATCTATAAGTTTGCTTCTGAAATGCAAAATACAATTATCCAAACTCTTAGATTCATGTCAAAGATCATTCTCTTAGTGTATGTCAAATTAGGAAATTATATTTAGTGAATTATACTGTAGATGGTGTAAATATGAATCTTGAATTTTAACTTGCACCATGATAACTTCTCTGATTCATGGAGCCATTTAACATTCAGTAAAGTGTATTATGATTCCTGTTGTCAGGATTATCTGGATAGTTATTAATATTTTACTGGCTCGACAATCACTTTATGAAGATCTTTATTTCATTCCTTTTCTCCTCACAGTGAAGGACTGGGGGAGGGATATGGTGGGGACATTGCATTTGCTAGTGCTTTAGAAACTTTTGGTGGAGGGCACAATGTATGTCTAATTAGGAAATTATATTTAGTGAATTATACTGTAGATGGTGTAAATATGAATCTTGAATTTTAACTTGCACCATGATAACTTCTCTGATTCATGGATCCATTTAACATTCAGTGAAGTGTATTATGATTCCTGTTTTCAGGATTATCTGGATAGTTATTAATATTTTACTGGCTCGACAATCACTTTATGAAGATCTTTATTTCATTCCTTTTCTCCTCACAGTGAAGGACTGGGGGAGGGATATGATGGGGACATTGCATTTGCTAGTGCTTTAGAAACTTTTGGTGGAGGGCACAATGATCCTATTAGTGTGGCTTTTGGAGGTATATTTTTTTCTCTGCAATGTTTTTTAATGTTTCGTACGGTTAGTTATACAGATGTAACATATATGCATATGCTCTATAATTTTGTCAGAACCATTCCACTCGAATATTTACCAATTTTTTCGTAACTGGGATTTCACGATGTGCCCAAATGATTTTTGTTGGTTCTGCTGACAGCTCTTAAGAAATTAACCTTACAATTTGATAGAAACTAGGATGTTTCCAGCCAAGAGATAACAAACAAATGAACAATCATTAGAGAATCCATTTTGCATAAACAAAAGAGATGCTTATGGTGTTGTTACTTGACTTTACCACTTTTTACTGTAGGTCCTGTTATGACCAAATTCACTATTGCATTAAGAGAAATAGGAACGTATAAGGAAGTTCTTCGTTCTCAGGTAATAATTTTGGTATATTCTTATGATGTTTCATATTTGTTGTTTCTCAGTGTATCATTCTCTTTGGATCTATCCAACTGGTTGCATATTCTTTGGAGGGAAAAGTTGTTTGTTGCTGACATGTTATATCTTTACTGTAGGTTGAGCATATGCTTAATGACAGATTACTGCAATTTGTGAATATAGATCTGCATGAAGTCAAGGTACTATAAAATTTCCTTAGTGTGCATCTGATCCTTACATGCGCATATACTATACGTTGATATGTTGCATATTAATAAAATAGAAAATGTCATCATTTTAACTTGGAACATTATTTTAGTAAGGCAACTCTTCTATCTTTTTGTTATAACTTGTAATGTCTAAAGAGCAGTACGGAAAAGAATAAACAAATTGTGCCTTTATTTTTTTCTAGACAAATGTCTCTACAAATATCAAATATATTTTTCCCTGTATGTTTCAAGCAAATTTCACATGGTGCCATCATTATTCATCAACAGTTTGTTGTGGAGTATGGCTGTACTATCAAAGAGATTATGTTCGCAAATCGATGCTGTTTTGCTCACTGCAGATTTGCTTTTCTTTTCAATATGTTTCAGCTTAAGAGATGTTCTGAATAAATGATTATGTCTCTATGAAGTGTGATTTTCTCTATATCACATTTTTTTCTTCTATGTTTTGAGGCATTGAATTCATGCAGGAAGCACGGAAGCGTTTTGACAAAGCTAGCCTTTTGTATGACCAGGTGCCTCCTTAGATCTCCTGATCTTGTTAATGTTTCAATAGAATTTCATGCACTCAGGAATAAATTGAACTGAATTCTTATTGTAGTTTAGCATGCAAAAATACTACTAGTAAGCTCAGGTTAATTGTTGGAAATTATGTAATATTCTGTTTGATGGATTGAATAATTTCTGTTAGACACAGGACATAAGATAGGGGTGTCATGAATCCTTTGACTTGTATCCATCACATACAATTCTCTTGTTTCTTTGTTCACTAGAATGTGCCATGTATAAGTGATGAACTAAATCAGCTTGTGTGTTAGTAGTGCTCAAGAAGCCTGCTACAATTGTCATGATTTCAAGGTTGACAGGGATCTCTATTGACCTTGAAAATGTCAGGAAAGATAGTCTGGATTAATATCATACTATTTTGATCAATCATCAATGCTTGTAATATTGCTTCAGGCTCGTGAAAAATTTCTTTCTCTGAGGAAGGGTACCAGGACAGATGTAGCTGCTGCCATAGAGGAGGTATTACTCAATATTAGTTTTTATCTTCCAGTCCATTTTTATATATTATTCAATTATGGTTTTGGAAATTCTTTATCCTTTAAAGTCTAATCTAGAAACTTTCTAGGAGCTTCATAGTGCAAGGTCTACTTTTGAGCAGGCTCGTTTTAATTTGGTATATTTCTCTATCCATTTGCTACATTAATTTATCAGTTTTTTCGAAGGAAATTTTGGTTTTGTTTTACTAAAAGACCTTTGATTTGTTATGTTGATCATCCCTTCTAGGTGACTGCTCTTTCTAATGTAGAAGCAAAGAAAAGGTTTGAATTTCTTGAAGCAGTTAGCGGGACAATGGATGCACATCTTCGTTACTTCAAACAGGTAAATTACATGGCTGGAAATTTTCTGTCCTTGTCTCTTGCTTATGATCATGCTAATCTTGAACATTGATATTTTGCAGGGGTATGAGTTATTGCATCAAATGGAGCCGTATATTAATCAGGTTTGTATAAAGCTACGTGAATTGTGTGTGCATGCATGCATGCATCAATTTATCCTAGGACATTTGATAATTGTCCTGAAAAAGAAGAAAAAAAAAATTTTGCAGGTAACATCCAACTTGTAAATGTTTGAATACGAAGACATTGTGGACTTCAATTCAGTTCTATGTTAGGACGAAAGTGCATTGTTTCATTCCCATTTTTTTTTGTTCTTTCAAATCACTCAATTTTTCTTTTTTAAAACCGAGTTACTAGATTTCAGTAAAGTTGGTTCTAAAAAGTATTAGTGTGGATGCAAAATAGTGTTAATAGGAGTTTGGTTATTTTCACCACTCTAGTCCAGATATGATCCATAAACTGGAGCTGGGGTTTTGGGCAGCAATCATCACTTTGGCTGCTGGACTGGACCTAAGAGTCAAGGCTCTTGATTACTTGATGCCTGAGGGATCTGGCATTGTAACATTTTATATTTCATATATACCTACTGATAGGTAATCATAAAAATGTTTATTAACAGGTATTGACTTATGCACAACAGTCAAGGGAAAGGTCCAATTATGAGCAGGCTGCTCTCAGTGAGAGGATGCAAGAATACAAAAGGCAGATTGATCGAGAGAGTAGATGGTCTTCCATTGGTTCTAATGGGTCTCCAAATGGAGATGGTTTACAAGCCATTGGCCGAAGTTCACATAAAATGATAGAAGCGGTTATGCAATCTGCTGCCAAAGGAAAGGTCTGTTTAATATATTTCTGAAATTTTTAAGTACAAAACAATCTATATTGAAATTATCTTGGCGCTCACTAATGGGCTTGGTCTTTCACTTTGTTTTCTTGTATATTAAATCGTATTACTCATGCAAAATTTTAGGTTCAAACAATTCGACAAGGTTATCTCTCTAAACGTTCCTCGAACTTGAGGGGTGACTGGAAAAGAAGGTTTTTTGTTCTTGATAGTCGAGGAATGCTCTATTACTATCGAAAACAGTGCAGCAAATCATCTGTAAGTATTATGCTTTCAAATTAACTATGATGCAGAAGGCTCAATTTTATCAAGTGCTTCTTGTTAACTTCTTCCTATTCCCCCCCTTTTTTGGTATAATCTTTTAGGCTTCTGGCAGTCAACTTTCCTCTCAGAGGAATAGCTCTGAGCTTGGATCCGGACTGCTCAGTCGATGGCTTTCTTCTCATCATCATGGCGGTGCACATGATGAAAAATCTGTTCCTCATCACACTGTAAACCTGCTTACATCAACAATAAAAGTTGATGCTGACCAGTCAGACTTGAGATTTTGCTTCAGGATTATTTCACCGACTAAAAATTACACATTGCAGGTTCAAATTATAACTTACGATACCTTGTTGTTTTGAGTTTTATTCTGCTTCATTGAGTATGTACAACTTGTGATGGATTTTACCTAGAGTTGTTTGTGTAACGATATGTATATTTGTTGTTGTAAGTGCAGGCAGAGAGTGCGCTTGACCAAATGGATTGGATTGAAAAGATAACAGGGGTTATTGCTTCATTACTTAGCTCCCAGATTCCAGAGAGGGTAATTACTTAGATATTGTGCTTGATTTTATGGCTTTTAATTTCCATTAAAACATTTAAAAAGTATTGTTTTTTTTGTTTCAGTGTCTGCCTGTCAGTCCATTCGGAAGCAGCCACCATCGTTCTGCAAGTGAGAGTAGTTCATTTGAAAGTTCAGACTTTGACCACTCTGCTGTTGAAGAACTTACATCTGAGAGGTGTCTTGCTGATCGCCTATTCAGAAGTTCACAACAGCAACGAGCCTGTATTAAAAGTGAGAAGCCAATTGATGTGTTACGAAAAGTATGTGGGAATGATAAATGTGCTGACTGTGGTGCCCCCGAGCCAGATTGGGCATCGTTAAACCTTGGTGTGCTCGTTTGCATTGAATGTTCTGGGGTTCATCGTAATCTTGGTGTACATATATCAAAGGTAAATTTATTAGTTTGAATGCAGACTTCCTTCACGTTATAATATGTACCACCTTTGAGCCATCTTTTTGCATTGTCAAGCAATTGGGTAAAGTATAAGATGCATGATTTAGCATGCACTTACAGTGTAGTGCTTTAAAGCATACTCTTCCAACATTTTGCTTCAAGGTTTTCATAAATAACTCTGAACTTTGGGCATCTGATCAACTGAAGTTGAGTTTTTAATTTGATAATTCATGGATGGACTTGTTATGCTGATGACAGGAGATTAGGAAGATCAGGATGGTATATAAACATGTGATTTGGATATTTTTGTTTTTAATTCAGTACCAGCAATCACATGATTTGGCAGTGCCTCAGGTTAAATTGCTGATATATAAGCATTAAAAAAGGGAAAAAAAAAGTTGATTGTCAAAGAAATTAGTAAGTTATTTGTCGTTTGTAGACCTGGATCAAACAAAAACTTCTGGACTTAAAATGGTAAAAGCATGGTTCAGCGGTATCACATGAGAAAACCCCTGTGCTTTACCTTGGAACTCTTGCACAATTGTGGTATCACATCAAAAATTCATGCAAGCTAAAATTGAAAGCACGCTTCCACGAATGGACGAGAAAGAGAATTGAAATAGTGTGTATATATATATATACTTTGCATGTGTTGTGCTCATATTAGAATGTTGATTGGTAATATCAATATCATCCAGAGGCCATAATTTTCGGTACAATTATTTTCTTTTACAGTTGGTAATGCTTCTAATGATATTTATATATTGCTTATTTGTCAGCTTTTATTCTTTGATGATATGTTGCAGGTTAGGTCTCTTACGCTGGATGTCAAAGTGTGGGAGCCTGCTATTATAAGTTTGTTTCGGTCTTTGGGTAATACTTTTGCTAACTCTGTCTGGGAGGAGCTGTTGCAATCAAGAGGCGCTTTCCAAGTTGATCTTGTCCATACAGGGTAAATAATCTCTTTTATCACAAAATACAAAATTTTAAACAATAACATAATTCTCTCTCGTATTGGTCTTGCTAACATTTTCATGTGTTTTGATGAAGCTTGTATAAGTCTGATAAAGTACAGCTAGCTTTTATCTGCAAACCCAGCAATGCTGATTCCATATCAGTCAAGGAGAAATTCATCCATGCAAAGGTGTGATTTTAATTCTCTATCACGGTTTTTTTGGAATTTTTTCATGTTATGAGTCCTACAGTTACTCAGCAGAACATGCTTACCTGGATTATCTGAAACTTTAAAGAAACGATGCTCATGATGCAATTCACTTATGAACGGCTTTAATTTCTCTCTATACCTTATTTCCATGTTTGTAAAGTTATTGAACTCCTAACTCAGTCAATTTCCTGTTTTTTGGTTGCAGTATGCTGAAAAGCTTTTTGTACGTAAGCCAAAAGACAGTCAATATCCTCATCTGGTGGCACAACAGATATGGGAGGGTGTTCGTGCTAATGACAAGAAAGCTGTATACCGTCATATTGTTCATTCTGAACCAGATGTAAATACGGTGTATGGGCAATCATCATTTGGTTCTTCTTTAACACTTGCTAAAGTAATGTTATTGCCAGAGCAGATAATCCTTGATCATAGCAATAGCTGCTTAGCAGCAGAATCGTTGGATCGGTCATCTACGAGCACTTTGGACATGAGTGGTTCAAGTGAGAACATGGAGGATCTTGACGGATGCACTCTGCTTCATCTTGCTTGTGAAACGGCGGACATTAGCATGCTTGAACTCCTTCTACAGTATGGTGCAGATATAAATGGCACCGATGCACGAGGCCGAACACCGCTCCACCGTTGCATCCTCAGACGCAAGACCATGCTTGCAAAATTTCTTCTTACAAGGTAACTTCATGTTATTGCTAATCTTGATTTTATCTTGTGTTGATTTTTCTTTTAAAAAAACAATAGCCTGTTTCCTATCTTTATTTGTTTGCCTTCAAAAAAATTTACTTGCCATCTTCTGCTGCTCCTTTTTTTTTTTGGTCCTTTTGATTTGCAATTGAGGATTCCCTTTGACTTGCAGGGGAGCTGATCCACGAGCAGTAAATGGGCAAGGAAAAACACCCTTCCAGCTTGCAGGAGATTTAAACTTGGACGATTCAGAGGTGGTTGGTTTGTTGGACTTGTATAGATGATATTCTTAGACAAGGTATTGCCAAGGCCAATTACTTGGAAAACTGTGCTGTGTAATTATATCTCATAGTTTTGAAATCTAGTTCTTTGTTGAAGAAAATGTTGAAGATGGTGTTACAAAGTGTTATGTGGGTAGATGGGCGTGGTAAGTAGGCAAGCGTGCCCCGGGGGGGCACCTGTGCAAAAGGCCTCCAGGGTTTTAATTCTTTTTCTACTGGCTCCGTTGGACTCATGAGTAGAGATTAACAGCTATCTTTTAGCTGAGGAGCCTTGTAATATTTTTGTTTGCTGCACAAGGAGCATTATAATGTTTCTATATTTATTTGGGTTTTCTGCTTCCAGTTCCGGTGAAGCTGAGAATTTAGTGTAGACCATTGTGTATTTGTACATTAATTTATTTTACTGAAGCTCTGTTGTGGTGCATTTTTTAATGCTCAAACGTTGTAATTTTTTGTTATTCTGGGGGATTTGGAAGGGTTGAAACCGGGAAAGTTCATTATTGTAAAAGAAGTGTAAAGCAATTTGATTGTTTTTTCATTTTTCTTTTTGGGGTCAAGGTTCCCCCTCTTCTCCTTCCACTTTTTTATCTCCATTATTTCTTTGCTAAAAACATTTGACGATGAGAATAGTGCATGGCAGTTAGAAACATGGATTAAAATACCTAGATAATTTTATATGTTCGTGTATTTTTACCATTGGAAGGGTACTAATATAATTAATTTTCATTAATAATTTTTTTAAATTTTGTAACTTTTTAAAATTTCGTTAACATTTGTTATATTTTTTCAATATTTATTTAAAATTAAATTTATTGATTTTTGTATACAAATTAGAAGATTGAACCTTGACCATATAGGTATGTACAAACATGTTTGATGAGGTTTTACACAGTTGGTTAGGTTTAATTTATGGAATGAAATTAGAATTGATTTTTTTTTTAATTTTATGTCTAGTTGTATTAAAAAGTAAGAATAAAATAAAATCAATTATTGGGATGAGAATTCATTCTCTCCTTAGGAATCATGGTTTTATTTTCATCTAAATTTGTTCTAATTTTACCATGTCTTTAAATATAACCTTAAGCTTTAAACTTTATATTTTAAATCTTAAAATCAAAAATCTTATTTAAAAAAAAATAATTTTAATCTTAAACTTTAACTTACAAATATAACCCTAAATTTTATATCATATATCTTAAACCTTAAACTTAAAACTCAAAACCCTTAACAATATATCCTATATTTTATACCCTAAATATTAAAACTTTAGATCTTATTTAAAAAATAATAATTTTAACCTTAAATCCTTAAATCCTTAAATCTCAAGTCTGAAAACTCAAAATCTTAAATCTTATTAAAAAAAAAATAAAATTTTAATAATATATTTTATTTTTAAGTAATAATTATTTTAATAATGTATTATATATTATGAAAAAATTATAATTAAATGATATTATTTAAACTTTATCGAATATAATAGTATTAAGGTAATATATAGTATTTTTATTTTATTTCATTTAAGTTGTAAACTAAATATTATAATATTGATTTTTACGTGATCAAATCAAATAATAATGTTTTATTTCTATTACATTATATTCTCATTTTAAATATATTTCGTGAACCAAATTTGAAATTGCCATTGAAATCTACTATTTATAAGAGGAGCAGTTTTATTAGTAACAATTTAATAAAAAAGGTTATTATGTGTCCATATAATTTTGTTGTTATTCTATAAATTATTAAAAATCACATTTATTGATAACTGATTATGTAGTATAAACTGAGTATATATATTAGTATATTCATCAAAATATATTTTCATCACATTTAATAAATGGCACATCAACTATTCCGTAAAATTAAGACAAAAGGCGATACTAGTGCCTTGTGAAGTTGTTGACTCGTGAAGATGGGATAATAATGAAGAATAAAAAACGAGGAAAGAAAATTCATATTTTATTATACTACATAAGATGTATATCACATTTTTCATCCCATTTCTTAAAATTATATTCGTTATTTTAATAAATATATAAATTTATTTATATTTTTAATTTTTTTTAAATAAATCTAATTAATTTAAAACTCAAATTATTCTTATATAATATATAATATATGCTATATTTTATTTTTAATTTATGTTTTAAAAACAAAAAGTAGTTTTTCTTTTATAAAAATTAACTATTTACTTAAATTCTAAAAACTTAAAATTTTATAATTATTTATAATTTATTAGTATCATTATTTTAAATTAATTTATTACAAAATTTTATCAAGATTATTTAATATATATATTTTTATTATTTTTGTTATCATATAAATATTATTTATTTATTTTTTCATTTTTTATTAGTTTAAAATTTTCTTTTCTTTCTTATCATAAAATATTTATGAATTAGTTTTTTATAATTTTTCTTTTATAATAAAAATAAAAAGTATTATTTTATCAGTTAGATTTACTTTTTTTTATTTAAGAGTTCACATTACTTGTTGAGAAATTCTGATATTTTCATAAATACTTTTTAAGTAAAAATAAAAAAAAAATTCTAAAAAAAGGAGGGAAGATCTTCACCCCGCCTCGTTACATTAACAACACTGATCCTTTCGATAAGACACACCTCGCACAAAATCCCGCTGGTTCTCTTTTAATGATCAAGATCTCATGTTGATAGGACAATCGTGTATTATTCATTATTCTATACTTTTAGTTAATTATATATATTTTTTCCTCTTATATATCATCATCATTCATCAGTACAATATATAATCTGTTGGGTCACGACTCGCTCGGTTCGATGTTTTCGGCCTCGTGAAAAAGACATGGCCAACGTGACATTGACCCCCACTGGTAAGAGTACTGACTAACGAAACTCTGAAAGGCGCTCATATCCTTAGTCTTCCTGCCCTGCGCAGCATATGAATGAGAGAGAGGGGATAAAGCAAAAGAGAGGTCAACTGAGATATAGATTCTTGTGTGGATCAATCTTTCTTACACGCGGAAAAAAATATCGAGAGATTTTTATCCAATGGATTAGTAATTGTTTGTTTCTCATCCAATTTTAGACTCTCTGTAGTGATTTTATTTGTATTTCGAATTTTCTAGGGACAATACTACAGGCAGGGATATGTAGTAATAGTTTTCTTTCATTTCATAGTTTGTGTGAAGGGGAAAACTAGTGTATCCGTATGTTTTTTTTTTTTTTTTTTGAATTTAATATAATTATGTACTTTTAATTGTGAATACTAATAATAAGATAACATATAATTGATTATGTGACTCATACAATGTTAAATTTTTTTATTTTCAGTCTTTTTTCTTTAGAAAGAAAATTTGATGTGATTTTTGATTTAGAGTCACGTAATAATGGGTTGCTCGGTTCCAGCCCACTTGGTAAGTACTATAAGACCGTTCTTGATAATGGGCTCTATCTTGCAGTGAAGAGGCTCGAGCCCTTTGGCTCTGCAGAGGCTCAGGGCAAGTCAATGAAGAGACGGATACAAGAGGAAGTGGAGGTGCTAGCTAGCTTGAGGGATAGGAATTTGATGAGCTTAAGAGCTTATGTTCGTGAACAAGACAGGTTGTGTTTGGTTTATGATTATATGCCATGTGGGAGTCTAGAAGATGCCTTGAATAGAGTAAAGGAAAATAGGTTGCAGCTTGGTTGGGAATATTGGCTAAGGATTGCAGTTGCGGTTATTAAGGGACTTCAATATCTTCACTCATTTGTTCCTCAGGTTCTGCACTACAATTTAAAGCCTACAAATGTCATGTTGGATACACAATTTGAACCAAGATTGGCTGATTGTGGGTTGGCTAAACTTTTACCCAATTTTGATAAGCCTCTATCTGGATACTGTGCTCCAGAGTGTTTTCAAAATGGCAGGTATGATATGTGCAACCTACTTTTATGTTACTTTTCTAATTCATTCCTTGCTATTTAGTTGAGGACTTTTAATAGGCAACTTCAAGCAAATCTGCTACTCTGGTTCAAGACTTAGGATGGTGATCACGACACACTATTTTCTATGCCATAGTTCTTGGTAAATTTGTTTTGCACGTAAAGCACTTGTGCTCTATTAGCCTGCTGTAATCCTATATCCCGCATAAATTGTAATTGTTTATATAGGGAGTCCTTTGCTGTTAGTGACCACCCCAAAAATGTCATGGTGGGCATTTTATGATAGATTCAAGGGTGTTTTAGCAACTTCAGAAGCTAAAAGTTTATCATTTGATGGAGCTGTGGTTTTAACTTTTTTTAAGTCTATGCACATTTGCCTAAAGCACTGAAATTGGAAATAAGTTCATGTTATCCATTTGTTATCTTCTAAGACTGGGTATCTTGTGAGGAATAGCAGATATATTATTGTCTGATCCAAGTTTTGGCCTAATGGTTCTTGATATACAAGTGCTAAAGGCAAGTCCCCCTTTTTCTTTTTCTTTTTTGACAGGTACACTGATAAAAGTGACATTTTTAGTTTTGGGATGATATTGGGAGTTCTGTTAACTGGCAGAGACCCAACAGAGGCATTCTTGGGGAAGCATCAAGTGGGGGGAAGGTTGGGACATTGGTTGAGACAGTTGCAGCAAACAGGGGAGGCTAGAGAAGCATTGGACAAAAGCATTATTATAGGGGAAGAAGGGGAAGAAGATGAGGTGTTGATGGCAGTGAGAATTGCTGCTGTATGCCTATCAGATTTGCCTGCTGAGAGGTCTTCTAGTGATGAACTTGTTCACATGCTAACTCAGCTGCACGGTTTTTAGAGCAAATGTAAATAACTTCTTGTTTCCGTACGTAGTAGAGTTACAGAAGTAGATTTATGAGATTCTGGCTTTGAAGGTTTTGTCATGTATTTTTAGCTTTGTATAGAGTGGTGTATACTTGAGTACTAATGCATTAAGCGAAGACGCTGGAATTCCCAAAGATTATGATTATGATTCAAATTTTCATACTAATATGGATTAAATATGTACGCAAAAGTGACGAAAAAGGTGGGCAAAATTATATAAAAAATAAACCATTTTGTTCATATGCATGCAGTTGTCGGAGCCAGAATTTTTTTAGACAAGATTGAAACGTGGGCATTTTTTAATATACAAAATATAAAATATATAATATCTGTAAAAATAAATAAGTTAATTAAAATATAGAAATTTAAAGTAAAGTTAATAATATATTTAATTTGTGAAAATAATATAATTACAAATATAACTTTTCTAATGAATTATCTTTAAATTTTATTGAAAATAAAGAAAAAAATATTATTTATATACGTAATAAAAACTAATAAATTATTTTAAGTAAAATATTGATATGAACTTAAATCCCACCTAACCTAATTTTTTAAGTTTATGTTACCCGTTATTTATTATTTGTAGCATGTATTGATAAACTAAAAGTGTTACAAGAGATTTGAATGCAAAGATTATACAAGTGCACTTTTGATCACATTAGCACCTCGGATAGGAAGACAAATGCATTATTGTGTGTGAGTGTGTTTTTCTTACATTCTTTTTTTTTTCTTACTCACTTTCTAATGAAGGGTTTTGTTTCGTTGGCCATCTTTGTCTTGCAAATGACATTTTTTTTATATATATATTTTGGGAATTACGGGTGCTTTTAGTAAGCTTACTAGCACTAGTATGTGACAGAGCGATTGAGATTCAAAAACATTAGCAATTTAAAAGTTAAACGAAAGGTATATTTATTGTTAAGCTATATATGTTCATATAGTGTGGGGGCAAAATCTATGCTCAATCAGTCAATCTCAACACAGTATAGTTGCATTGCGTCGGAAGCATGGAAAGACTGGAACAAGGTAAAAGGAAAAAGGAAAAAAGTCAGGTTGAGAGAGGTCATGACCAATAATGGGTGTTATAAATGTTGGTAACCAATATTGCATAAATAAATGCTCTTTCTGGGTATTGTAAGTCAGTGGGTCCAAAATACGTAGGTATATATTTATAATAAAAATACCATGTGTGTAATGTTATTTCAAAGTTTGGCTGTGAAGGGATAAAAAATAAAAATAAATAAATAACAGAAAATATAAATAAATCAAGTAAACAAAAATAAAAAATTTACTGGTAAATTGATTACGTCCACCCAACGGATAAAAAATCTACTACTAGTTAGTTATTGAACACAGTTTTGACCCACTACACATAGTATTTTAAAATTGCATCAAGTTTAATTGTTATTATGGTAATATTATTAAAAGATAATATTAATTAATTAATTAAGATTTATATATATATATATCTTTATATTATATATAACAATATATACCATATCTTATAAATTTTAAAATAGTCATTGTTTTAAAAAATGTATAATCTATTTAATAATATTATATTTTTATCAATTAAATAATAAATTATTAAATTATTAATAATTATCTTGAAACCTATTTATAATCTTAGCATAGTATATGCTCAATTTTGTAGGAGTGTGGAATTAACTCATTATTTAATAGATAAAAATATAATATTCTAAAAACTAAGATTCAAAATGGGTTGTTTTCGTTAAAAAAAAAACTCAAGAAAAAATTAACTAATTATCATGAAATATGTTAAAAACTAGATTCAATATGGGTGATTTTCGTTAAAGAAATTCCAAATCTTTAACTCTTGAGTAATGCTAGGAAGCATGGACGTATAATTATCTTTCGTACTACTCTATCTTATCCATTCAAGTAAGAGATAATTAGTGGATCATAGTCTTGCTTTGAAATATATTCATCTTTAATTTTAAATCACATAAAATAATATTTATTAAAAAAACATAAAATAAATATACAAATAAAATAATAGTATTAAACATGACTCTAAGGAAATGTTTATCAAAAGTATCAAAGAAATATATTGATTCTCATTGATGATGTTTATTTCATAAATTAAGTAAATAATAATAACATCATTCTTTCCAAGTTTTTTATTCCAATTCTCTTTTTAGATCCAAATTCAATTCGTAACTCTAACCCTATTGTTGTCCTATTTTCTTACCAAAATAATTTTATTATTTTTTACATTTTAAAGTTTAACAAAACTATCCATATCCGTATTTATATAAAATACTTAAATTAATTATTTACCAATTTTTTTTGTTTGATTGTTTGTTAGGGATGGACAAAAAAAAATACGGATTCAATTATCTGTATTTGTCGTAACCATTGGTTCGTTTTTTATCTGATAAATTTAAAAGATATGTACAATTTCGAGTATCAACTGACCATAAATCAATTAATACAATTCAAGATACCCGTTCGTAGCCGAAATTAACTATTTATTTAATTAATTTATATATTTATTAAATTAAATATATATATGTTTTAATTAGAGTTTTCGTAAGCTTTCGTCTCTTGACGCTCTCGCTCTCGCTTTCTCTTCTGTCGACTACCGCTCTACCTTTTTCCCTTTTGTCGCTCTACATGGGTCGCCAATGCCAACTCAACATCCTCGTCTTTGCATCTATTGCCCTTGCTTTGGAGAATCTGTTGACACGCTTCTTGAAATCTCGATAATCTTCGATAAGTTTGTTTTAAGTTTCCTGCTTTCCTTCCTGTCATCCTCATCTTAGCAAATTTGTCAAAATACTTCTCCGAATCTCGATAATCTCCTGTAGTTTTGTTTTAAGTTTCTAGGTCTTCCTTTCTTTGTGTAATCTTTATTTCTCGTATTTGTCTTTCATTAAATAAAGTTTCAAGGGTCTCTCACATCCCAACCAAGTTCATTTGTCTACTTTGCAAATATGTATCGCATAATTTTGTAAACCAAAAATTAAATGAACTAGAAAGTTTCTCATAAAGGATAGACAAACATTAGATCTCTTCTGTTGATTTGCCACTTACCCTAGGTTTCCTTTGTAGCTTCTCTTTTCTCAAGCATCCACGTAGTTTTTTTCCATGTATTTTTTAATAATCATCTTAAATCGTTACTTACAGATAAAAAATCACTTTAAATTATAAATATCTTTGAAAAATTTCGAGTACAAATTTTATAATTTAATTCAGTGACATTTATATCAACAACCGTACTCACCCTACCATCGCTATTTTTTACTCATGTTTTCAAATATATGCCATTAAATATTTTTTAAAAAAATAAAATACGAAGATATATTATTTTTTATAAAAACTTCTTTATTTTACTAAGTAAAATATATTATTATTATTATTATTATTTCAATAGATGAAAAAAAAAATTAAAGACATTTTGGCAAAGTTAATATTTTTATTCTCTAGTTCCGGTTCAACATGTTTACTTTCTAATGTTTTTTTGTTTATTTTGATTCTAAAAAAAACTAATAAACACCCTCAAATGTAATTATTTTAAATATTTTAATTATTGTTTATTATAATTAATCCACAATCAAATTCCTATTAATTTCCATTCCAAACTAATAAATGCGCTCAAAATGTAGTGTTTCCAAGCATTTTCCGTCCTCTAGAGTAGGAAAAATATCAAAGTTATATCAAGGCTTTAGAACGCTTTACCACCACAATTGTAGTCAATCATAACATTGAAACCTTATCCAGCTTTGAAAATATCTTACATCTCTACCACCTTATCTATCCAAGTCATCCTTAAGCTTATTTATAGATTCAAACTCCAGCCCCACTTATGTCATTTGTACCAAACGACCTCCTCCAAAGAAATTATCAAAATGCAGGCTTCGTTGTTACTCCCACCAATTTCCCCAGCTCCCCTAGCACCAACAAGAACCCTAGCCTTACCATGGACTTGTATTCCAAAACTAAAAGCATCCAAGTGTCCTCAACTGAAGGCAACTAATGCTGCAAACGAGAATGCAACAGTTGATTACACTTCCATGACTTCGTATGATACAAATATATCAGCTATGTCATTCGGTTTAACTTGGGTATACATCGAGTCATATAATAGTTGAGATATACTTATGCTACCTTTTTGTTTTCTTGGTTTGAATCACAGTGTTTTCCCATCAGAGGCTTGTGAGACAATAGGAGGAGAAGCTTGTGATGCTAAAGTGTATCCTGAAGTGAAGTTGAAACCTGAGGCAAATAAGAAAACGCCTAGGCCTGCTTCAGACCAGGTTGACAGAGACTATTTAGAATACGATGGTTCCAAGACGTAAGATCTCTCGAATCTGTCAACAACTTCATAATTTTTTTTTCCTACTAGAAAGCAACTTTGAATGAAGTAATTTGACATTTCCTGGCTGAGTTTTTGTTAATAACCTTCTCGTACTTTCATATGTATGATGTTTGGTGTAGGGTCTTCCCAGGAGAGGCTTGTGATGATCTTGGAGGAGAGTTTTGTGACCCAGATTATCAGAAAGGAGTCTATTAGAACATCCTTTTGAGAATCAGCTCTTCCTTCTGTTTTCAGATTTGTTGCTAATATGCCAGTTCTTCTGTGAATAATTGATAACTCGGTGTGTATCAGTTGTGTTCAAGTTATCAATTACTACTTTAGTACTTTAGCAAAGCATGTCATGAAGTTCTTGAAGAGCAATGTACTTAAAGTAGTTACTAAATCTATATACAAACCTACTTTCCGAAGAACTCACTTTTTTATAGTTGAAATTGGATTCTTATCATTGGAAATTTTAAATATGATCTACAGCAGCAGATGAAGGCAAACTATATAAATTTCATGGTTAATTTTGTTGTAAGGAATGCTAAGTTCAGCACAGAAACACTGTTCCAATAATTATATCTGCTTAAGTTTCCTATATGAGAGGAACCCACTTTTTGTATTGAAAATCTATAAAACGACTTACATAAGCATCAAGATTTCATGCTGTCAGTTACTTTCTGCTTACAACAGCGAAGCTGGCCCATTCTGAGATCCGCTTTCCACTATCAGTTCAGAAAGATCACTGCTCTCGAAAAAGGTACTGTGAAGAGCCTTAACGCATTTTTCAGCTTCATGATCATTTACAATCAATGATATATTGACCTGGGATGGTGTACATAAAAGCATGTTGTTAGAAAGCTAAAAAAATAAAAAATGCTAATTTTACCCTTCTATACAAGTCCTGATAAGTACCTTCGATGCCCCTTGTGATATCATCTGGACATTAACTTCATTAGTCCGTAGAACATGAAATACCTGCCCCAAAAGAAGCAAAATATGCAAGGAAAAAAAAAAGATGAAAAATTGCATCTGAATAAAATTGCAAGGAAAACCTTCTCTAGAATCAATGATGAATATCGAATATTTCCAACAAGAGAGATGATTGATCTGTGCTGCAGAAGATTCACATTTGCAATTTTTTCAAGCTCTTGCTCCATGTTATCAAGTTCCTGTCATATTATTAGGCCCCAAAAAAAAATAATTGCTGTCATGACGAATTTTGGTATTAGACATGTACAACAATTAGGGACATTTTCCATCTTCAGCTAGCTAGTAGGATGTTTCCGAACGCTCGAACTGATTTATAGGCAATAAATGAAGTGCTCATCAATTTGTTTACTTCATTTTACTAGAATGCTCACAGGACATCATTTTTTAATGCTTTATAGTTTGTACCGCATTTTTGTTTTAGTTGAGATTTTGTTTCAAATGGGACAAAAATAAGAGTCAACACAGCGAGTCATGGATGAACTATGAAGTACCTAAGAATAGTTTGTATACTTGCCTGCCGGATTAGTTCTCTACTCCAGAGTTTGGATGGATCCAATGTCACAGATATACTAACTTCACTGGTAGCAACAACATCAACTGAAATGCCCAAATCTTCGAAGATTGAGAAAACCTGTTCTCAATTACATTAGTTAGTTAGTTAGTGGTATACCATGCAAGCAAAATATCAATGACAGACAAGAAAAATAAGGATGCTCTCCCACCTTTGCAAGGAAGCCAACTTGACCGAGCATGCGGGTACTGACAATATCCAACATGGTGACATTTTGCTTCAGAACTATGCTAGTCAGGACACACTGAAATGGATTTTAGGACGGATACCAGAAGCAAAATGAAACGGAAATTAATGGGGAGAAACAAATCTTAAGATTCTTCCACACTTCAAATTCCTACTGGGTAAAAAATCCAGCAAACTACAAACCTTTGTCACATCTCTTGTTTTAGTGATAAGCGTACCAGGAGCTTTGGGGTTGTAAGAGTTCTTGACCCTAACACGAACATCACCTTCTCTAGCCGGTCTCATGGATTGTGGATGTAGGACCTGCAAAACCAAGGCAACAAAATTCCTTTCAAATTCTCTTATTTTCATTGGAAAACCTCCATTTGATCCAACAAGTAATACTCCTCAGCTCCATGAAAATATAATTTGGGTACATGGACCAGGAAGTTGGTCATAAAAGAAATTTGAACTGCCAAAATTTATAATTGTGGCTAAAGAATTAATGTGCAAGGATACAATAAAATACGAGGTGTTAAGATGCATAAAGGTTGAAAACAGCTTATAAATAATAATTTTCTTTCCTTGATGACTAAGCATCTAGGTGGAAAACAGAAAGAGAACTTCAATAAGATAAACAAAATGTAAAGCGGAGACAGAGCCTAACCTGAGCACCAAAGTAAGCAAGCTCAGCTGCCTCATCAAATGTCAAATAAGGTACAGGCTTTGCATGGGGATATAAATTGGGATCGCAGGTCAACACACCATCAACATCCTTCCAGACCTGTTAAGAAATCAACAAACATAGCGTATCAGTATGAATTCCTCTATAATGCACTAGAAAAGTACAAGTAGTGAAAATTATCTTGGTATTATTTAAGCCCAATGAGTAGAAAATTTCAGCTCTACAAAATCTAGTAATGTATTCTGTATACTGATACATGAATGATAGCACAGGCACATACATACACAAACTATTCCAGTTCATACACAAGAGATCATCGATTACCTGAATTTCTAGCAACCCTAGTGCTTTGCCAATTGTGGTGGCTGTCAAATCACTGCCACCCCTACCCAAGGTAGTAACTGCACAAGACTTCCAACTCTGCAAATAAAGCACATATCGTGTTCTGAACTCCAGTCAATAAATTGATTGTAAAAAAATTCCCAGTCAATAAAAGACAAAAATTGAACCATAATTAAAAATATAAGCTAAGCATCTCTGCAGCAAAAGAAAATAAACCTCTTGCTACCTTCCCAAGGAAGCCTGTAATAATGGGCATAGCAGGATCAGAAATCCAATCACTACGTAATCCTTTGGCAACAGCTGGGTAAGTTGCTTCCAATATATCCGCATTGGTGAAGTCATCCGTTGTTATGAAACCAATATCAAATGCATCATACTGCAAAAGGGGGGAAAAATCACATTTTGTAAGAAGATTATAAATTCCAACAAAGGTAAGTATCATATCAGAAATGATAAGTAAATGCTGGTCTCTGAAGTATACAAGAAAAATAAAACAAAAATGAGCGCAAGAGAAACAACATACGGTTATAAAATCAAGGAAGAATAGACATACTTGGCGTGCTTTAACCCCGATTATATTCAGATAAGCAGCAAATATTCTTGTGGACATGCACTCTCCAAATGAAACAAGGTAATCTCTGGTGCGGAGAGTTAATTCTTTCATCATAGCTATTCCCTTCAGAAGTTGCTCTAATTCATCCAGGTGCACTGCAGAGCAAGTCAAAACCACATTCCCAGTATTCTAATTAACCACTGATCTACCTACCTCATTACAATTATACAGGGGGGAAAAATAACACGCTAGAAGGTTGTATAAATCTTCATCTTAGCTCCTATAAACCTAAACTTTGTTCAGCATGCAAGAATAGACAGTACAAAACTAGGGTTATACCCAAGCAAGAAGGTCAAGATTGGAAGCAACAACGTGAAATCAACAAAGAAGTTAAAAACATCAAGAGCTTTTTCAATAGCCAAAGAAAGGAAAATGTCTTTTGTCTTAATTTCAATACTCAATATGTGTCAAAATCTCACTAACCCTCTTTCTTTATTATATTAACCTCACTCTACATCTTGATCGTACATCTAAGTGTGGGATGTATAGAACAATTTGACAATGATCCTCACCCGAAATAACAGAGCGATCAACTCCAAGTTCGTCAACTATCCTGAAACCAAAAACAAAAACATGTATGCAATTTTATAACACCATACGGTCATCTGAAAACTAGACACTTTCACCACAACAAAAAGAATAAGAATCAGAGAGCAAGCAATCAAACCTAAGATGCAATTCTTTTAAAATGCTAAACTCTTTGATTTCAGATGCATTTGAAACACCGCAAGTTACTGCCTTTTCCCCAGCCTATGCGAAGGCCCATCAATTTATTAAATTTATGTCCATAAAGATTTACAAAATTAAAGCAATTAAACGACAATTTCATCACCAGCAAGAGGTTGTTGGTGGTTTTCCCCACGGCAGAGAGGACAATCACAGGATTTTCCTCAGGAAAGCTAAGAATGAGCTGCGCAATCGCCTTCATCCTCTCTGCTGTCGCTACCGAGGATCCACCAAACTTCATGACGGACGTGAAATCCTTTGAATTAGGGACGTATTTCTCTTTGGCTGTTTCGTCATTTTCTCGAAGCAAAGATTTAATGCTATTCCCCTTGCTTTTAAGTCTCAACGCTTTGTTTCTACAGCCATTCTCTATAATTTCATGGAATGATCGACAACGCGAAGCAACCAAAAAGAGGGATCGAATACATGAGAAATGTGAATTTCTAGGAAATCCATAATAGCTGGGAATTCTAACGCCATTAAATTGCAACGAAGCATGCATTTTGAAACTTCAAGTACAGAAAGTAGTATCGATCAAACACCAGTTATTTATGGAGGGCGTGATTTACTTTCATCGAATCTTCATTTGTTTTCTTTCCAGGAGCTATATATGCAACTAACTGATACCGTGTGCTATGAAACAGTTTTGATTTGGGCGTTCTAAATGTGTCAGACAAAGAAGAGCAGCTGAATTGACCCAACAGAATAAAAGAAGAACTGCAGAAGAGGTTTTTACTTCTTACTTTTTTTTTTTAATAAACACCAAAAAATAAAAATATTAATCGTATAAACATAAAAATAATATTTTTTATATTATCATATCATTTTAATTTTAATTTATTAAAATTAAAATTATTTAATATTTAATAACATTTATTATTATTATTATTATTATAAATTGTAATTATGTTTAACTTTTTTTATTTTCTTTGGATTTTTTATATAAATTCCACGAAAAATTCCAAAAGTTAGACACTCTATTATAATTCAAAAATAAATTAAATCATTTACTTAATTTTATTTAATTTAATAATGAATTTTATTTATAACAATTAAAAAAAAAGAAACGTGATGTGTGTCTTTTTTTTTTTTGAAGAAAAAAAAAGTAAAAGGTCATTCTTTTATCTTTATATGATTTAATTGAAGTAATATGGAAGTACGTTGAATATCAATATTTTTAAAATGTTTTAGTTAAGTACGTGTATTCTTGTACATGAAAAGTTATTCTTTTGAGTTAAAAATGTTTTAGTAAGGTGGTATTTTTTTAAAAAAGTTGAAGTACGGTCAAAATCTTGTAAATTACGTAATAAAATCACACAATAGAATATATATAAGAAGAATGATTTAACGTCAGACATACATAGATCGCATATGTAGAACCCTATTTACAGTGATTTGTAATGTCAGAAGACAAAAGAAGACAAAGCCAAATAATAAGCAGAAGATGTTTAAATAATACAAGTAGTATGCCAAGAAATTACAATATCAAATATAACTTAACATCCCCTCAAACTGGAGAAGAGAAACAATCAACTCGAAAAACTAATTTCAAATCTACCATTTGATTCTACAAGACGCCACCGTTTGATCTCATGGCGATATTGATTTCAGACAAACAAAGGTTCAAGAATACGCTGACGAACAAAACGACAATCAATCTCGAGCATGCTTTTATTCGCTCACTAAATACATTATCGCGACAGAATCAATAAAGACTGATTGTCACAATATGTGATAAATAGCTGATCGGATAACACCCATATCAAAGAAACCAACCCTGAGCCAAAGTTAAGTTCTCGAGTTGGTGTCAAGAAGAGCACGATATTCGCCTTCAAATTGGATCGAGAAGCAGAGATTGCTTTCGCTTCGCCAAGATATAAGCAGAAGTTTCCAAGAAAGAAACAATATCCAAAGGGTGTAGCGATCACGGGCTGGTCACCCGTCCAATCAAAGATCGTAGTAGGGCGGAAAGTTAAGATTAGACTTGTTATGGAGAAACGGAGACCGTGAAACATAAAGGCCTTTTCGATGGGCCGAAGAATGCGAAGAACCGCAGATAACGGGCAGACCGCGTAGCAGACATGAATTGGACTCCAACCGTATGAACAAAGATAGGCAATGTCGACGAGTGATCATGAGATAAACAAGGTCACGCCATTACTACTGTCTCGTATAATGCGTAGATCCGAGAGAATAGTACCATCTAAATTCAGTAAGTTTGACATTGGTTTCCAGCAGGTGTTGATGCGCTTTACAATCGTTAGATGCCACCGATTAAGAATATCTCCGAAGAGTACTTTGCTCGGTATAGATAATATCCTCGAGAATCGATGAGATTTCTAGGCCCAAGAAGTGAAGGAGACGACATCAAGGTCTTTCATTTCAAATCGATGACTCGTAAACCGCTGCCAGATCAATAATTCCATTGTAGTCATTCCCTGGCATGATCATATCATCTACATAAAGCGAGCAAGTTGTTACACCAGCCGAGTCTTCCGAATAAAGAGACCGAGTCATAAGAATCGGAAGTGAAACCAAAGTCCGAACAGAGTCGACTTGGCAAAACCAAGCTCGGCGAGCTTCGTTTGAGTAGCCATGTAGAAAGCACGACGAAGTCTCGCATACTGATGAGGTGAATGAAAGGTATCCAGTGCGAGGAGGTTTCATATAAACTTCCTCGCCATGTCTCCATTGAGAAAATCATTTTTGACATCCATTTGAAACATGTTCCAATTTTGGGCAGCAACAACAAAGAATGATACTTCTCGAATCGAGGCGTAGTCGAGCCACAGTGGCAAAAAGTTTCTTCATAGTCGATTCCATATTCCCCGTGTAAAACCCTTGCAACCGTACGCATTTGCTTTATATCGTCTCCAGTCTATCCATCCGAATGAGTTTTGATTTGAAGATCCACTTACAACCAATCAAAGATTTATTAGATAAGATCAACAAGATCCTACGACGAGCTGTTACACGCTCGTAATTCATCTCACATAGCTTGCTGCCAATAAGGGTTAGAACTAGCTTCTCTATAGTTTTTGGGGTTCACGATGAGACAAAATAGTAGAGAAACATTGGTAATCACGAAGATGAAAAGGAAGACTACCGACACGAGTGTAACGACGGTTGATGACTCGACAATCGTAGCCGGTCTTCGTAAGATGTTGCTATGGTAGGATCACAGTGCATACACATCGAGAAGTAAAGGACGATGCGTAGGTAACGAGCAATGTCGAGGAAATAAATCAATAGTCGGGTCATTAAAAACGAGAGCCGAGGTGAGATGAGACATGAAATGAAGAAATAGAGGAAAACATTTTATGTTCCCAAAAGATGACATGACGAGATGCGCAATCGCTAGAGACAGTGGTCCCAACAACGATAGCCTTTGTGTTTATTCCATACCCTAAGAAACAAAGACGAGAACTAGGTTCTAATTTATTGTGTTCAGGCAGGGTGAAGAAGAACAGTGCACAACCAAACACTTTGAGTAGTTCATTTATAAGTACTATATGTAGACGCTCATAAAGGGATTGATTGTGAATAATAGGTACGGGAACACGATTGATGGTATAAACAACCGTAAAGAGTCGCTTCACCCCAAAAGCTGCTCGTGACAAGAACTAGAAACAGGAGAGTATTAATAGTATTAAGAATATGTCTGGTTTTCGCCTCACTTCTTTCCATTTTGTCTGAGATGTGCCGGTGACAAGTTAATATCGAGAAAGAGTCCCATTTTGTCGAAGAAAATTTAAAAAATTTGTTTCTTTATATTCCATAGCATTATCACCAAGCACTTTGATATTTTGAGAAAATCGGGTTTTAACCATATTCGGGCAAAATCATAATAAATTTTTGGGTAATTCAGATCTATGTTTCATTAAAATCCACGTGAATCTTGAATAATCATCAATAAAAATGACAAAATAAACACATTCCCCATAAGTAGATAGTAGACCCCAACATCGAATGAATTAAGTCAAAAGTGGAGACAAGTAGAATCACTTTTATTAAAACATAAAGCAGTTGTTTTCCCAATTGACAAGGCAAACAATTTACATTATCGTAAATAGAAATAGATCCTAATTTACCGTAAGATGCTATGGATCTAAGACGCCCCATAGACGTACGCCTAGACGAGCATGCCATAGGTCGATAGAGCAGAAGCAAAGAACTAACCGGCGCGTAGGAGAATCGGGTAGATTTAAGGTTGATAAGTTCAAATAATCGCCCAACCTTACGCCTATCCCAAGGATCCGTCTGCCACCGCGGATCCCGCATACGACAACCGTAAGAGGAAAAAGTAATAGTAAGACCAAGTTCACATAATCGACCAACAGATAAGATTTCAGAGTAAGGTCGGGAATATGAAAGGTGTCGAAAGCGATATGAAGACGTGGAAACTTGTCCTACAAAGATTAACATGCATACGTGAACCATTGGCGCTTGAATTAAAGGCTCGGAGATGGAAGATCATGGCTGGAGAGAATACGTGAGTATCATGAGTCATACGGTTACAACATGCTTAATCAAAATACCATAAAGATTTACCCGATGTGGGAGAGACAAGGCAAAAGAGAAGCATTACTAGATCTGTAGAGAACATGTTTAAGAAGACCTTCAAGTTCTCGAGTAGAGAAAGTAAATTTGTCATGATTATCCTCATAAAGCATGCGATAGATGAGTTACTATTTTTACCCGAAGCACGTCTGGCAGGATTCCGAGAGGAATACCGAGAGGATTCCAGAGGAATGTTGAGAGGGATTCCGAGGAATGCCGAGAGGATTCCGAAAGCACTCTATTAAAGGTCACGGACCCTTCAGGACAATATATACATACCCGAACGGGACATGTAAGAAGCTCATGATCGGGGGTTGTGACAAGAGGGGTGCAGCTCGATGTTCAAGTCCTCTTTAACCTCCTTGTAGTGCGCAATAAAGGGGGTGGCAATGCACCGGTATGATGAACTTTTGAAAACCCCCACTGAAGTTTCTTCAGAAATGGGTTCTCGGCACACAGCAGATATCTAAGGATGGAAAAGGACTCCGATGTAGTAAGGAAGCCCGAACAGGTTCAAATCGATCACGGAGAGCCACGAGAAAAATAATAAGACGTCATGATTACAAGTTTCCAAACATCTCATCATCAATCTTGTTCAAGTCGTTGGTTCAGAAAGAGTGAGCCGATCCCAAATAGTATGCATTTCGAGAGAAATTGGTTAATTGGTTCTTCGATCAGCCTCGCTTGGTACAAGAGTCATGTTAAAAGTCGATACGTGGTCAAGCAACTGTCAGAGTAAAGTCGAGCCTCAAGAAATTCCCAAACTTTCGCGTGTCAAAACGCTCAAATTCACCATTAATTCGAGGTAAAGTGGTGTTACTAATCCAGGTAATAATTTGATGATGTTTACTCTCCCGCCTTTCAAGGCGATCAAAGAAATAAGGAGTTGTTTTCTGGTTTCTCGACGGGTATGTAGATATCACTCGCTATGAAACGCCATACCAAGGCCCTTTCAAGAAACTTTTTCATCGCTTCGTGCTAGGTAGCTTAGTATCATCAAGGTGGCAGTAGATTGGTTTTTAGGATATCATTTCTGGCCCATTTTAACGTAAATAACGGAGAGATATAAAGCAAATATATAGAGACGATAAAGGATATATCCTTAAAAATGAAAAAGGAGTCGAACAAGCCTGGAACCGGCCGAGGTGAGCCGGCCGAGAAATGTAGGCCGAGGAGTAGCCGAGTGAAATGAGCGAGCGAGCCGGAAGCGAGCCGGTACGAGCGAGCCGATTTGGAGGCGAATTTCAAGCTTAAAGTGAGCCGAGTTGAAAGTAGCCTGGTTGAATGAACCTGTCGGGCGTGAGCCTGCCGAGGTAGCCTGTTTGAGCCGAGGAAGAGAGCACTTTGATAAAATTTTTGGATATAGATACGAGTACTCGATACCACGTGAATAAGATGGTAGAGCATTAAATAACGATTTAACGTCAGACGCATTGCTAGAATGCATATGTATAACCCTATTTACAGTGATTGCAACAAGCGTAGCATGTCATAGCATGTTTGAAATAATGTCATAGCATAAACGTAGCATGTCAAATAAATAATAATACAAGTGAAATAAATTACAATATCAAATATAACTTAACGAAGTGAATGAAATAATAACATGTGGCAAACACACGAACACCACCGAGCAAGGTCAGTATTGAGTTTTCATAAAAATTAACAGCTTTCCTTACCCAACACACTGATTATATATAATAAGTATTTCAAGAGCGCTGAATGATTAGAGAAAAGGAAATGAATCGATCGATAATTAAAGTTCCAAACGTTAATTCAAAAGGACATATCCTGCACATCATCATCATCATCATCATCATCATATCACACTAAATTCTTAATTCATTGAATCAAACTTTACCATTAAACTTCTTTTAAAATCCTCATCCTTTAGTCAATTTTTTGCTTGAATTATATATAGTTCAATCTTTATTAGATTGGAATGTGAATCTATTAATTCAAAATTTTAGAATCAACATTACTTATTTAATTTATAAACTTCAACCACCCAATGTGAACAATGAAGATTATATAGAATGGTTCCAAATATATTTTGGAAGTTTTTCTATAAAAGATGTTTATATTAAAATAACTTCCAATAATAATTCATTAATTAACGTGATTTCTTAAGATTATTATTGAATGTTAGGATTCATAAGCCTCGCAAATTATTTATTTATAAGATCACTTCTGACACTTTATGTAAAAAAAAAAATGGTTGAGGTGTTTCTTAAATTTTATATATTTGAGTATTCTTTGTTATAAAGAGAGAAATTGTATAACATTTTTTTTCTTCATAATATGTGATATTTTTAAATCTTTATTATTGAAATTTTAATTGGAGTTTTGTTAAAAAAATGGATATTTTCATCTACGTCGGTTACTTTGGATTTCTCAATCCAGTTTTTTCTCACATCCAGAAAGTATGTTATTATGTTCAATATATCCACCACCCCCAAACTTAATATACACATTGTCCTCAATGTGTGAAAGCTAAAGACCATATGAGATGGGTTTAAGAAACTTCCTGGTTTGTTTGATTGGTTAAGCCAAAATAGCTTCATTTCTTCATATTTGCACCTACGAAAAAAAAATGAAATAAAATAACAACATAACAAAATACAAAAACTAATAAATGCGCAAAAAAAAAATAAAAAAAAATAAAAAAAATAAAAAAAATAAAACACATGGGTTGCCTCCCAAGAAAGTCATTGTTTTATAGTCTTGAACTCAATTTGTTTTTCTTTTTGTAAGTTAAGATTTGTGTGTCAAACAAAATCTCAACTTACGAGAAAATTGAAAAATAAATTAAGCAAGCATAAATAATAAATAATTTTTTTCTATTTTTTTTCGTTTTTTTTTTCTTTTTTTTTTTTTTTTTTGTGTGTTAAGATTTGTGTGTCAAACAAAATCTCAACGCACTAGAAAATTGCAAAATAAACTAAACAAAAAACAATAATAAAAAAAAAATTAAAAAAAAAATAAAAATATATTTATTTTTCTTTATGTGAGCTAAAATTTTGTGTGTCAAACAAAATCTAAACGCACGAGAAAATTGAAAAATAATTTAAACAAGAAACAATAAAAAAAAACAAAAAAATATTTTTTTTTTTTTTTTGAATTAAAACCAGATTGGTTGGTATTAATATCAACAATGAAAATAGTAAAACAAATCCGTGTAAAACAAAAACTTGATGCGTGTTTTTCAACACACGAACTTCGTGCAAAGATATCGGTCAAGTAATAACATTTATAAGTAAAGATCGATCCCACGGAGATTTATTCTTATAGTTTGTTGAGTCTAAAATTATTTCTCTCGATTTTATGCGGAAAATAATCGTTGATTAAAAAAAAGGTAATAAGAAAATAAAAGAACTCTAGGATTGCAATTCTTCACCAAACTAATCCACTCAAATCATATTAACTTTTCTTTGGATTTATATTTTTTAGTACATTTTATTTGTCAACCGAAAACTTCTTTTATTCATACATCTCTTCCGAAATTCGCATAAACACACTCGTTAAATTAATTCACTATATCTCTACATGAAATTAAATTCACCAAGATTCATTACGTTAAGTTTTCAAAGGCCACACATACAATTAGGGTATATTCCTATCCTTCATCATACATGCATTTTATCTACGAAGCGATATACACAAAAATGCCTTTCTCAAGTTTATTTTTATGCCACAAATCGTTTTGATAAAATTAGTAAATAATCAAAAAGCATTAAGCGCGAAGATAAAGCGAACAAATCCAACGCGTCTTATAATATCAAAAATAATTAAAATCAAAGCTTCATAAATTTGAATCAAATGCAACCCTAGAAAAATTAAATTACTTCATAAAATTAAAATTAAAATTACAACAGATTCAGAAAAATAAGATGAAGAATAAGGAAAATTAAAACATCAAGAAACGAACATATTTGGCACACGCAGAACACAACAAAAGCCAAAAAATGGCTTCTGTGTGTTCTGCTGTCCAAAACCGAACACTACAAAATTTCTAAACTACACAAAAACTCTTCTCCAACCAAAAAACTTTTTTACAACTAAAAACTATCTCCTATTTATAGCTAAAAAATACATCTAAAATATTACATTTTTATTTTATTTTTTTATCGAAAACGCGTAATTAATTTTTATCGAAAAAATAAAATCACGCGTATCGATTTGTATCGAAAAATATAAATTATTCTCACGCGTGAAGCGGTGCATTGTTACGATTTTTTAAATTCAAAGTGCATGCCACGTGTCGGCGTACGATTCTGAAAGATTTCCAAAGGCCACGTGGCGACATCATTGGGTACCCAAACCGTGCACGTAGGAACGGCGCGTAGGATTGGCGCGCGAACCGAGGCAACGGTGGAAACGGGTCGTGATCCGCGGGCGCGCGCGTGGTAAATAGCCACGTGTCGGACTTTGATTCGCTTCAATATTCGATGGACACGTGGCGATTCTTATTCTGTGAAAGCCGAAGATGCACGCCGCTTTTATGGGCCAGCGTCACACGGGATTGTAACACGAGCGGCTCGGTGCGCGGCGGCTTGGATGGACGCGCTTCAATCCGGGCCGTTGATCGATCCGACGGTCGGCCGATCGCCTCGGGGAATACGCGGCCCGAGCATGTGGGGCCCACTTTCGACGCCGGCACTGCGCGACACGTGGGTCCCACCGACACGCCGAGCCGCGTGAAAGTTGATTAACATCGCCACTCTCCTTGTTCGAGCTTGGTGAACACGCGCCAATCCGATCCGTTGATCCTTTGATCGGACGGTCGCGTTGAGCGATTGTAATCACGCGCGTTGACTTCATCTCCCCGCGAAAACTAAACTTTTGTTAATTAGACTTTCACCCACAAATATATTTAAAACCACATTTTCAACTTTCTTAAATTATAGTTTAACCCTTTTCTAATTTTAAATTAAATTTTTAAACTTTTAATAATTATAATTAAGCCCAAATTTAATTCAAACTATATCTTCCATTCTTATAAATTGTAATTAAGCATTATATTATTTGAAATTATATTTGTGGACAAAAATATGAAATTAAGTACATTTTCGATACAAATTATACAATTTTATTAAAAATGTATTTTTAGCAAATAAAAGGAAAATATTAATTTATTTAACAAAAATTAATAAATATTAAACGAACATAGCAATTATCATTACTAAAATTGATGCAAATAACTGTATAAAATACAGTTATCAGATACTAAGTTTAAAATTTTAAAATTTGTGTAATAAATTATAAGATTGACGACCCTGGGAAATTTAAGCTCAAAATTTATTAAGAGATTTTGGTTTTTCTATTTCTCTGCTTTCTACATCTCTTTTCACATGTTCAAGAAACACCTACCTACGCTAGCTACGCACGAAAAGAGAGCCCTCTAATTTCCCCTCTTTACCATTCTTACCCTCTCTTCTTCTTCTTTTTTCCGTCCGATTATTTGATCTCCTCAAAGGTTTTTTGATGGAAATTCATCAACGTTGTATTAAATTTTACATTTTCTGAAACCAAAATCTTCAAACCATCAATAGGAAAATTTGGAATGTATTCTTTCAAATCTGGTGGTTGTTTACCGCCGTCTTGTTTATCATTGGTAGCAGCTCAAGATAAAATCGAAACGATAAAATCTGCAAATTTTGCTCGAATGCCTTCGTGGGCATCTCTTAAATGCAGTCCACCTTCTGTACAAACTCCCCAATTTCAACAAGGACAAGTTGAAAATTTGCATTTGGTTTCTTTAGCCAAAAAGAAGCAGCTCAACGAAGTTCATGAATTTCTTGAGCGTATGGACGAGGCCGGTGTCCCTGTTAGTCCCCACTCATATAAATGCCTTTTTGAAATGTGTGGGATGATTGGGTCTCTATCAGATGGAATATTTATCCACCATTGGTTGCTAAAGACAGTTAAGAATCCTCCTGAATTCCTGGATTATTACGTTCTCCAAATGTATTGCGATTGTGGGAGTCTTTTTGATGCACAAAAAGTGTTCGATAGTAGGCCTGACAAGAAACTGGTTTCATGTGTTATATTGATTTCTGCTTATGCACAAAAGGGACTACTAAGTGAAGCTATCGAGTTGTTTTTGCTTATGCAAGAGTTTGGAATTAGACCAAGTTCATCTATTTTCACTAGCCTCTTAAGTAACTTTTCAGGCTCTTCACTTTTGCAGCTTGGGAGACGGATTCATTCCTATGTTATAAGAACAGGGTCGACTAGTATTGCTTCGATTGACACGGCAATTTCTAATATGTATGTAAAGTGTGGGTGGTTGGAAGGTGCTAAACTTGTTTTTGATCAGATGAATGAAAAGAATGCTGTGGCGTGGACTGGGTTGATGGTGGGTTACACTGAAGCTGGAGAGCTGGAAGATGCTTTGACATTATTTGCTGAGACAGTAAGGGAGGGGATAGAAACAGATGAGTTTGTGTTTTCAATAATTCTCAAGGCATGTGCTGTCTTAGGAGATTTGAACATGGGAAGGCAAATTCATGGTTGGTGTATTAAGCTTGGAATGGAATCTGATGTCTCAGTTGGTACTCCTCTTGTGGACTTCTATGTCAAATGTGAAAATTTTGAATCTGCTTGTCAAGCCTTTGGGAGAATTTGTGAACCAAGTGATGTTTCATGGAGTGCTATAATCTCTGGCTATTGTCAAAGTGGTAAATTCGAGGAGTCCATTAAGATATTTCAATCTCTAAGGACCAAAGATGTGAATTTAAATTCTTTCATATATACAAGCATATTTCAAGCATGCTCTGCACTTGCAGATTTTAATTCAGGTGCTCAGATTCATGCTGATGCAATTAAAAAAGGGCTAGTAGCATACTTATATGGAAACAGTGCTATAATTACCATGTACTCAAAGTGTGGCAGATTAGATTATGCTTATGGTGCATTTGAATCAATTGATAGTCCTGATGCTGTGGCTTGGACTGCTATAATATGTGGTTATGCTTATCATGGAAATGCTTCTGATGCTCTTAGGTTTTTTGATAGAATGCAAAATGCCGGTGTGATGCCAAATGCAGTAACATTCATAGCACTTTTAACAGCTTGTAGCCACTCAGGAATGGTTAAAGAGGGCAAGCAGTACTTGGAATCAATGAGCAGCAGGTATGGTATCGACCCTACAGCTGATCATTATGATTGTATGATTGATATATATTCCCGTGCTGGGCTACTAGAAGAGGCACTTGAATTGATCAAGAGTATGTCATTTGAGCCTGATGAAATGAGCTGGAAAAGTTTACTGGGTGGGTGTTGGATTCATCGAAATCTTGAACTTGGCAAGATTGCAGCTGAAAATGTACTTCTATTGGATCCAGATGATACTGCGGGTTATATTATCATGTTTAACTTGTACGCATCATCAGGAAAATGGGAAGAAGCAGCTGAATTTAGGAAGCTGATGGCTGAGAGGGACTTGAGGAAGTCAGTTAGTTGCAGTTGGATCAGTACTCAGGGTAAAGTGCACCGGTTTATAGTAGGAGATAAACACCATCCTCAAACAGAAGATATATACTCAGTAATAAAGAAGTTGAATTTCTCTGCTAAGATCATTGACGACGCCATTCTAACTGAAGAGGATGATGTATTATGCAGTTTTCCTGAACGAGAAAAACAGCTGCTTGTGCACAGTGAAAGGTTGGCTATTGCCTTTGGACTATTGTCAACACCAAGCAATGTCCCTATTGTGGTTTACAAAAACATCCGAGCCTGTAAAGATTGCCATGAATTTGCAAAACATGTTTCTATGGTAACAGGACGCACAATTGTAGTCAGAGATTCCAATAGATTCCATCATTTCAACCAAGGGGAGTGCTCTTGCAAGGACTATTGGTAAATTCCAGTTAGAGTTCCTAAGGTGTTAGGCATTATTGAAGTGGTGGAGCTCCAAATTTCGTTTTGATTGTTAAGCAAGACAACAATCAGCTGAGTGCCTGAGTCACCACCATTAACACTCCAAAGAGCTCGGATAACTGGTAAATCCGGTATGGGTTTTAAGAAGAGTTAGTGTCTCCAAGTAAGATGGGCAATTTACTCTAAGAGTGTGATATAGAGCAATTCACCACGTAAACTTATAAGGGTGAATCCAGGACAGACGATTAGAGGTGGGAAGTGATTGGAACCAAATTATGGAGGATCCAATGCTAACGTTAGATACTATTGATTGCTTATTCTTGGAAATACGATGAAGTATACCTTGGTTATTCAATAAAATTTTATCATGTATATATTTTCCTCGTATTAATATTTGTAAGACTTCTAAGCATGTATGCTGACACACTGAGGAGTATGTAATGCGTAGTAATCACAGTGATTATAAAAGTGGGTTTAAACGATACATATGTGTTGGTGGTATGCACGGTCAAGAGACTATAGACGTGAAGGCTGACAAGTTTGTTGCAGGAGACCAGCATAAATGACACAGTTATCAACTAATTTCACTTTTAAACCCTATCATAAAAAAACATTATTTTTTTAACATCGAAAAATATATATTTATTTACATCATAAGAAGAAAGAAAACATTATTCGACCGAATTAAAAATAAAATTCTATGTATATATGACAATTTTATATTATTGATACTAAGACATAATTAATGTTTAGAATAAAGTGAATATTTTATATATTTTTATTATGATAACAATAAAAATTATTTTGTCAATATCATTATCCCTAAGTTTTTGGTATCTATTTCTCTGTCTCTAAGTTTTTGGTATCTATTTCTCTGTCTCTTTAAGATGTTTTAAGATATTAAGAATCATATGAAATCAAAATTTTAGTTATTAAATGATTATCATGCTAGAAAATTTAGTGACTTAGTGTATTAAATTTACATAAATTTTTGTACTCAACACATTATATCACTGATTTATTTTCTAAAATAATTTTAATGTGTTACAATATAAATTATTTAGATACAAAAATGCTTAAAAATGTGTAATTAACATTCCCCCTTACTAATAGATATTGTAACTTTTATTCTTCTATAATGTTTGTCCTAACTTTTCTTAGTAGTATGACATTGAAGGTTCAGGATCCTGAGCGTTGTAAATTCGGAACTTGCTGATCCACATGTTCATTTCATTTGCTAGAATTAATGAGTTCTATAATGAGATAAACTAACATCTTACTTTGAATCGTGTAACTCTTTGCAAGCAAACTAATAATCTATTTCAGTCTTTTTGCACTTTATACAATCATGTAATGCTGAAAATTGACAAAGAATCAATTTTTTTGATTCACTTGACATCTTTACAAAATTCCATTACTTTCCACACCTTGGAAAAAAAATTAACAAATTAACATATTTCCATTCAAAGATGGCTGATTTTTTTAAAATCAACTTTACTTGACAGTCTCAATCAGGACTTCAACTACACAACCGATCAATCAGAATGCTTCCGGTGGCGGATGACCTCCCAAGAAAGACTTGAACAATGCAAGTGACCTCTCCGGCTGCGAGAAAGGGGCTTCATGAGATGCCCCTCTAATGGTAGCAAAGGATAGTACATTTCCATAAACTTGAGTCCATCCACCAACCTGAAAGTTAAGACAAGAATAAAGCTCCTTACTCTTCTACATAACTTTCTTACTGAGATACTGATTGTACAAAAAATCTAACCTGTTGTCCCTCAAACCACGCTCTGTAAGGTACAGTCGTATTGAGTCCCAACTCTTCTGCAAGCCCATGAACTAGAGTTCTGCTACCAGTTAAGGGTATAACAGAATCTTGATCACCACTGAAAAAGGAAATTTAATATCCAATATCCAGTCAACTCCAATTATCTTGAGGGCAATGAAAAGCTTATGACGTTAAACATAACCATGGAGGAAATATGATCAAGTTGAGAAACACCTACCTATAAATTAAGACTCCGATTCCAGCCTTCACAATCTTACCTATGATTGTAATTGTTGGTATCTCCAAATCCAGAAACTCATAATCCAATATACTGTTATGCATGAAGAAGATGAATGATTGATGAATAAACTCGATGAAACCAAAAGATAGGACACAATATATCAAGTAGATACCATTGCAAACTATAAAATGAACAAAAAATAATGAACTTCATGCTTCAACACATTTGATCTCACACAAAGGTGATCAATTTCATCAATCTAGAGTCAACATTATTTAGCTTTTGATGCTTTTGGTCTTCCGTCCTGATTAAAGAGAATTCACTCCTACAGGATGAACTTGTTCTGGTTTAACAACAATCTAAGTCAATGGGGGAAACTTTAGCAAATTTAACGATTAACACACGGATAGAAGTTTGGATTTTCCTATTCAGTTATTCATTTGTGCAGACTCCAATAGAAAGACATTCAGCGATAAATAGCATTTATAAACATGAATAGTTCATTCATCATGATAAAGTGTCCACTTAAGCTACTTACTTGCTACAAACTGCCCATTTGTGAACTCCCACAAGTCGAGCGTGAAGTGCCTTCTTCACGTCCTCCCTGTTAAGATAATTAACTGTTTCATCTTCCACACAGACATCTATTGTCTCAGTAACTTGCTGGAAAAAAACAAAGTAAAAACATATCAGAAGATAAATCATAATAGCAGACTAACATTAAACTAGAAAAATTTGATACCAAAATCACCTGGGGACGAAGGGTTTTGGACTGTGAAAGCACTGAAGGTATACAAACATCAAGAGTGACATCATATTTGTCAACAAATCTACTGGTTTCTCTATTCACTTGATTCATCACCCTTGAACAAATAGGAGAAGCTGAGTCTCTATAATATTCACTAACATACCGTGAGTAATTACAAACAGTAGTGAACATTTTGTAAGTTGAATCTGATATTAGTCCATGAGACCAAAGGAACTCTGCCCTTGAATTGAAGTCGGTGGCAAATTCTAAAACTGGATTACCCAGCTGCAGTTCAAAGAAGAAAACTGGTCTTAGATCAATGTTTTAATTAGGAATGATGAGAAGGGCAAAAGTTGAATGTTTATGACACTAATGCTCACAGCAATCCCTTGCAAATTGAATTTTTTTCCTTTCCTGTTCATTTGGAGCATGAGTTCTACTAGCTGGGGCACATAGTGACCTGATGATAAAGAAAAAGTGAAGTATTACTTTGCAATCTTGTATGTCATTTCTTATAAATGTAGAAATACAATGTTTGCCTTTCTTTCAACATCTTAAGCTTATGAGATGATTTCTCAACAACTTTTAATATTGCATCAGAGCAGCAAGTTCCTATGATCGAATCTTTGTGACAACCACCAATGTCAATTAAAATTAACAATTTTGATGGAGCTTGCAAAAAGATAAGAAAACCTACTCTTGAGTAAAGTTTAAGTGATGACTTTTGTAAAGACAAAAATAGCACAAACTTGATTGGAAATGTTAGTATGGATAAATTGTTAAGACCAACTCCCACAAGTTTGATTTTTTGAAAGAATTAGTGTCTGACATTTCTTCATAGTATAATAACTTGTTAGAAGTTGTTGGGAAACAAACCCTCCTAAAAGCTTGTATCAGAACATGGGATAAGAACTGAAGGTCCTCAGGATCCAATAACTTCAATTATTGAATTACAAATATTTAATTTGCATAACACTTTAGAGGGAGTTATAAGCGTATAAAATTCTTATTGGTCCTCCCACTAAATTTAATTTTTGAGAGAGTTGATTTCTCAACAAATTTTAATATAGTATTAGAAATGGAGGTTATATATTCAAAATCCAGTAACTCTAATTGTTAAATTACAAGTGTTCAATCTGTATGGTGTATATGGAGAACATTTGTGGTGTATATGGAGAACATTTGTGGGATAGTGATAAATGTATAAAGTAATATTGGCCTTCTCCAAATAACTTAAGCTTTTGAGAGATTTATTTTTCTAATAACTTTTAAAAATTTCATCTCTTTTTCCCTTTGAGAACTACTGAATGCTGATAATTTTTTACATGTATGATGTAACAGATCCATTTAACGGTCCCTTTAAGAGCCAATTGAATCAATTACACATAATACCCATTATGGATAATAAGCCAAGTTACAAACTCATGACATTTCAACTAATAACTGTTATATTTAATTGAAGATTGAATAATACCAGCATAGCTTTCTCCAGTTATGAATAGACTTCTGTTTCTGTATTGAGGGAATTTGACAAGCCATTTTTGCAAGAACACCAAATTGTCCCTAGCTAAAGATAAACAAAGACAAATTTCACAAATCAATAAGTAAGCTGTAAAGGTTAACTTTTGTCAACTCATAAGTAAAACGACAAAACATCTACAGTCAGCACTGAAATGGCAATCTGTAAAGTGAGGTGAGAAAAAAAAATGGAAAAAGAAAGAAAACCATAGTGCAGTACCACCACGAAATATACCATCCAACTCTAATATAAAAAGAAACTAAAGAATTTCCATGGGATCTTTGGCGTAGAAAATAATGGAAAAAGAAGTTGACTCGAATCTTGAGTATATTCAATTGGGTTTCATGTGCTAATTTTAAAAATATTTACAGATACATATTGCCTTTCTTCTGAAGCAAGGTCAACAAATGGGAGAATCAAAAGGAAAAATGCAATAAGCTGATTGAAATTACAAACTTCATAATTAAATCAACTACAGAAAACAATCAGATTGGTGATTTATACCAGTAATTTTATCATTAACAGCCACATAAGAAGAGGTATCAGCAGAATAGGAGAACCCAACTCCAATTGGCGTCTCCAAGTATAGCATATTTGCTTCTGCGAAATCAATGTGTATTTCAAAGGATAAGCACTTTGGGGTAATTGGGTTGTTTTGAATTTACTACACAGAAATTAAAAAAAAAGGTCTAGAAATGGATTGCGAAATTGGCATTTTTACCTTTGTTCCAGCTGTGTTCGTTTCTGACTAATATCTCACCACGAGGCCTAAATGGTCCATTTTCAGAAAATGCCCCAACTCCCAGAGAAGAACAACCAGGCCCTGCAATTTAAAGGGGAAAAAAAGCATTTAAGAACTTTTTCTGAACACTCAAAAAGAAGATTATGTATCAGAAGAGAGAAATAGGGACCTCCGTTAAGCCAGAGCACAAGAGGCTTGGATGTTGGATCTATTTCTGCTTCAGCAAAATAGTAAAATAGAGCTCTCTGGTTCTTTTCGTCAACGGTCACATAACCCGAATACTGCTGAAACTGGACAAAGGGTTGACCCGGTAGCCGGGTAATTCTATCAAGCTGGGTAAGAGAAGCTTGTACAGCAAGATAAGAACACAGCTGAAGTAGAAATATAAAAACCATTGCAAAGGGTTTTCGTGATAGAGAAGACATGGTTCAATGCAAGGAGCAACAGAACCGGGACATGAAGTTAATGATTTTTGGAAGGGGGGCAACTGATACGTTGCTCAGTGGGTGGCATTATATAAAGAGTGAGGGTACACGTTCTAATCTAATAACTAAATTTTTGTTACATTTTACCAAATTTGATTAAAAAAATTCATTTACGGATACTTACCCGTATTATTATTTTTATTTATCCATAATTACCCCTCTCTTATTTACTTTATACATAATTAATAACTTAATTAATATTAATTAAATTGATGTGATATTTAAATAATTAATATAATAAATTTAATTAATTATTATAATAATTAATTAATTAATGTGATAATACTTAATCTTAAAAAGATACTTATTTATAAATAAAATTAAAATTAAAATACCTTTATATAAAATGGTTCTTTTTACCATCTTCGAAGCGAGTAAAGACGAGAAGAAATTTTCTGGTAATTTTTTTCTGTCCCCTCGTACACTTGGACCCGAAAAAGAGATGGGTTTTTTTTTCCCTTTATTTTTCCAATATTATTCTCAACATACATAACTAACTTACTTCTTTATTTCTTATATTTTTAATGAAATAATTTTTATTAAAATTAGATATCTATTTCAATCTAAATGGTAAATTCTTATGTCATAATTAACTTTTCTAGTCAATTTTTAGCATAAAAGACAATTTTTTATACGTGCACTTTTTTAATCCAACAAGTAATATATTCTAGTAATAATTTAAAAGTTAAAAATTCACTCTACTTGTGTTTTAAATCACATGGCATTCTAACTTACAGAAAATATAAATCACATCTCACAATGCTAAAGCCTTACGTTTTTTTAAGGTCAATCTCATCTATTAAGTTGTATTTGAGAAAACAAAATTAAAATACATAACTAACCGACTTACATGAGAAAAAGTAAACTTAAGATAGAAAATGTCTGTTTAAATTATAAATTTAAATTATATTAAATATTATTTGATATAAAATAACGTTAAAATACATTATTTATGTTTAAAATTTAATTAAATTTATACGTAAATTTTAAATTTTTAAAATATATTATTTGATTTTTTATTTTTTAAAAATTTCGTAAATATATCTCTAAAATTTTAAAGTTTATGATTTATTCTAAAAATTTTAAAATTTTATACCTAGTTTTATTATTAAAATATATATTTATGGATCAAAAATTTAATTTCTATATATAAAATTTTAAAAATATAAATATTAAATTATATAATTTAAAAATTTAAAAATCTTGTAAAATCTTGTAAAATTTTAAAAATTAAAAATAAAATAATATGGTTTAAAAATTAAAAAAATATACTTAAATTTAATAGTAATAATATATTTTAACCTTAAAAATTTATTTTAACATGATAATTTAGTTATATATCAGAATTACATTATATAATCGTCGATACTTTTATAAGTGGGTCTCTCTTTTATTCGCCTGCCTTCTGAGACAATGGGGATGATTTGTGCAGTGACAACGCTGAGTTGTTACTGTTGTTCGAAAGAGTATTATTATAAATTTATATATCTGGTGGAAATTCTTGATGCAGTTATTATCTTATTTCTGCTTATTTTTATTTAAAAATAAACTAAATAATTATTAATTATTGTGGATGTTCCAAGGATAAAGTATTTTAAAATTTATAATTTTAATAAAATTTTATTTTAAATTTATATTTATTAAATGAGATAACTTAAATTTAATACCTTTATAAAACATCATAAAAATTTATTACTTTTATAAAATAAATTGTTACGATTCTTTTTATTTTGTTAAATGTAATATAATTACACTATCATTATTTCTTGATTTAATAATATATTTTATTTATAAAAATCAATAAAAATTATACAAAATTATTATATAAATATATCTTAATCATAATTAATATATAATTTTTTTATTAAATATAATTAAGTAGATATAATTCATATGTAAATTTTTCATTAAGTATAATTATTTAAGTAGTTAATATGTAATTGTTGTATTAAATATAATTATATGTAATAATAATATTATAAAATATGGAGTTATACCAAATTTTAAATATATAGAGTTTTCTTTCCGAAAATGAAAAGGGAGAATGTGCTGTGTATATTCAAGGAAGTAACAGAACCTGTTTTTTTTTTTTTTTGGTAATTTCAGACAAAATACTCAGCAGTAAACCTCTATATAAGTTAAGATGTTTATATATAATTTTTATAAATATATTAATAATATTATTATTATTAATAATTTTTTTTTGAAAAAAATCATAAAAACTATGAGAATTTTATTAAAAATGCGAATCTTTTTATAAAATTTAATTATTTATATTTTAAATTAATTTTTATTTAATTTATATATTTTTAAGTAATTATAATATTTATATTAATCAATTAAAATATTATATAATAAAATATATATTATTTTTTATAAAATATCATAGAATAATTAGTTAAAAAATTTAAAATAATTAAATATATTATCTAATTGTATTATAAATAGATAAATTTTAACTATATAAAAATATTTAAATGATAATTTAATGATAATAATATTTAAAAGATAATTTATAATATTGTTAATAATTATGAAAATTTAATTAAAAAAAATTGAATATTAAAATATATAAAATAAAATTATCGTTACAATAATGTCATCCTTGGCTTAAACCCACCGGATACTGCTTCAAATGATCGACAGTGACGTTATCTAGCTGTCAATTAACGGTATTAAATTTATTGCACCTATATATCTATATGTGTTAATAATATAACTATTTAAAAAAACTGTTGTAAATTGTTCGTGTAATTTATTTTTTTAGATTATATGTAATATTATTTAATTTTTTAATTTTAAAAATAATTAATTAATAATAAATTATATTATTTTAATATTTTACATTAAAGTATTATTTAAAAAAATAATCTTTTAACAAAAATTATCATAATAATATATTTTATTACTAATTGATATTTTTTAAAAATAATAGAAATAAATAATATAAATTTTAATTTAAAAAATATAAGGATACCAATATAACTCTAATTTCCGTTCAAAAAAAAAATACTATTGAATGTGGCTTTCACTCTGCACTTTTAAGCAGAAAGAGGCTTTATTTTATTTTATTTTTTCATCAGAAAATAGATTAATATGGTCAACTGGATTATTTTCTCAGAAAGAAGCTTTTCTTTAGGAAAATAAATAAATAAAGAGATGCTTACAATCATGACTTCAAGGGCTCCTCTCTTTTTACGACCCAAAGAAAATCATGGTCATGAATGAACTAAATTTTGAAATGAAATTATAATTTAATTCAACTTGTGTGAATTTTACTTTTAATTAATGAACTAAGTTCATATCAAATTTAATGTGTTGTGCTTTCACAATCACAGCTGATTTTGTCAATTAATCCATGTTTTCATTTTGATTCTTCTATAAGGTGGCGTTTGGTTCGTGGAATGGAATCGGAATCGGAATGGGAATGGAATGGAATGGAAAGTAAACAATTTTGTTTGGTTCACCACAATCGCTCTAATTAGGATTACAAATGGTGTTTGGTCACACCTGAATGGAATTAAAAAAAAAAGAAATGACCTTAATACCCCTACATGTCAGAAAGCTCAAATAATGTCATTTAATTACTATTTTTTTCGTCAAACAAAATACATTATTGAAATCATTATTTTTCTAAATAATTATTACTTAATTAAAAAGAAATATATTATTAAAATTATTATTTTTTAAATAGGGTTTAGGGTTTTGAGGTTTGAGATGTGGGATTTGTTAGGGTTTAGGGATTTAGGATTTGGGGTTATATTTGTAGGTTAAGGTTTAGTTAAAATTATTATTTGCCTAAAAATGGTTTAGGGTTTTAGAATTTTGGATTTGGGGTTTAGTGGTTTTAGGATTTGGAATTTGGGGTTTAGGGTTTTGGGTTTTGGGATTTATGTTTTAAGGTTTAGGGTTTAGGGATTTAGGGATTTGGGGTTTAGGGTTTTAGGATTTGGAAATCGGGGTTTAGGGTTTAGTGGTTTTGGGATTTATGTTTTAAGGTTTAGGGTTTAAGAATTTTGGGTTTAGTGGATTTGGGGATTTGGGATTTAGGGTTTTGTGGTTTATGGATTTAGGGTTTAGGGCTTTATGATTTGAAATTGGGGTTTAGTGGTTTAGGGTTTTGGGATTTATGTTTTAGGGTTTTGGGTTTTGGGATTTATGTTTTAAGGTTTAGTGGTTTAAGGATTTAGGGTTTAGGGATTTAGGGTTTAGTGGTTTTGAAATTTTGGATTTAGGGTTTTGAAATTTTGGATTTAGGGTTTAGGGTTTAGGGTTTTGGAATTTTGGGTTTGAGAATTTAGGATTTGAGTTTAAGGTTATATTTTAAGTGAGGGTAAAATTAGAAAAAAAAAAGTTTAGGTGGGAATGGAATTATGACACGAGTGAGAAGAATTGTGATTCCTTCTCTTTTAGTAATCTGATTCCATTCCATCCTTCATTCCGTCCAACCAAATACACAAAATGGAAGGAATCGATTCTGATTACATTCCATTCACTCCAACCAAACGTGGGGTAAAAGCGAGGTTGGGAAATTGTCTTCTTTATCGAATTAAAGATGATACTAGGGATGGAAGATTTGAATCGTAATATTGTTCGGAGAAATGTCAAATTTTGACAAATTGTATTATAAGTAGGGATGAAATTGAAAACTAATCTGATCAGTATTTATACCTTTAAATATTACATTTTTTTTAATATACATTAAATATTTTTTTTTACGTTATAAAAAATAATAATATCTGTGTACAATGTGAAATGAGTTGAAATGAAATTATATATATAAAATGTTACTATATATACTTAAACTATGTTTTATTAATTATACAGGATATTTTTTTAAATTATTTTGTTATAAATAAATAAATTATTTTTTTTTTTGTAAAAATAAATTATAATTGTTTGGTTCTAGGTAAATTGAAAAGTAGAAAACTAAAAAATTGTTAATTAGGTACTTAATTATCTATAGGTGTATAGATAGCTGAATTGGAAACCGTGCCAGAAAATTGAAGAGAAACAAACTTTGTTTAGCCCTTTTTTCATGAAATCTGAAAATGGAAGCGATCGATGTTTTTGCCTTTTTTGTTTCTCCAACGTTTTCACACCCTTCCCTTTTGATGATTATATTTGTATTTTTAATGAAAAGAAAAAAGCTTAGTTACTTTCTTAATTATTTTAACAATAATAATTTCTTTTTGTAGACATAGCTAGCATGCTCATGTTGCTGCTGCTGCTAGAACCCTACGATTTCCTTCCTTCATGAATCCCTTGAACCAAGATTGTTTAATTATTTGTCCTGATTCATGAATTGCTTCCCTAACATATTATATTGGTTTAATTGGGTATACAGGGCAAGTCTACAGAGAACAGGAGAAAATTTCCCCCATTGCGCATGACTTGAAAATATATTAATTAAATATAGAAATTGATGTGAAAGAAATAGTAATACGTACTGTAGCTGGCAAGTCATATATATATAGTCTGTTTGTTATAAAAATGTAAATATGAATACAGTAGCGAACTTCTCACTCATTCTTCCTTTTCTTTTTGAAAAAAAGAAAAAGAAAAAGTGAGATGACAAAGTCAAAATAGAAATGATTTCTGAGTTGAGAATTTTATGTATACATGTTGTACACTTATCATTGTGACATTTCATGATCGATATTGTCGCATTACTTTACCTATTAAGCATTTATTTTGCAGAACCATCCATTTCATTGTGACCACGTATTTATATATATATATATATATATACATCATAAAATTTGTAATATCATAAATAAAAACGTAAGTAGGATAATAATATTCACAATTAACTAAACCTAAATTTTATTTTGGTTAATAAAATATTATTATTATTTACTTAGAAAATGATATCACAAATTCATTAATTTTAACAAAATTATACTTAAATCATTCTATTTATTAAATTAGATAACATAATTATACTAATTTTATAAAAAAATTATTTTCATTACTACTTTTTTATTTAATAATTACGAATTTAAAGTATAATTTCGTTAAACATAACAGATGTAAATGACTTTCGTCTTATTTATCAATGACGTATTTAAAATTTACATCCAACGTAAACAACATATACACAATAAAATTAGTATTATTTACTTTCAATTATTATTTATTTTTAATTAAAAAAATATTATATATAATTCGTTTTAGTAAAATTACATTTAAAATATATTTTTTTTTAAATAAGTGAGTTTAAAAGCTTAAAAATATTATATATATATATATATATATATGTATATGTAACCTTCATTAATTACCTCCGAACAAATTTATAATATAAATAATTTTTCTTTCGTTAAGGCAAAAGGATAAAACATAGCACTCACATTACTTCTCGGAAACTCCTCCCACCATTTTGCCTTTTATCTTATTGGGTGGTCCTCCTCAGCTAACAACCTCATGAGCTAGTCTTTGAAATTAAACTAGCTAATTAAATGATTACAAATTGACACACACATATATATAGAGAGAGAGAGAGAAGATTACTGAGCACTTCCAACAAAAAAACATAATCAAATTAATGTCATGATTTTAGTGTAATCATAGTGGGGTTACACAATTAATGATTAGAAGGTCGCGAAGTGGAGGGTAAGCCTCTTTGACCATCTTGACACCTTTTCATCAAATTGATATTTACATTAACAACCATATATATATATATATACATATATACTTCAAACAGTGGATGATTGTTGGATATTAATTAGATATTAAAATAATTTTGCAAAAACTTACTAACACACATATTCAATACATTATCACAAATGACTTCATATTATTTGAACTTAAACAAAATAAATTATGTGAAGTAGTGTGTATGTGGTTTAATCCTTTGAGCAATTTGGAAGTAGCAGCTAGGACCCATGCCACTAACAGAAAAAAGGTAAAATTGGCATGTAAATGGGATTAGGTCAAAATCACCTTTAGAATATTACTTACTGTCTTTTTCTTCTTTCCCTATGCCAACACCTTTTTAATTAAAATAAGTATTGTTTTTTTTTTTTTTTAACTTGTCCTGGCCTATATATATTCCACAAAGTAGGCATTTAATTGGTACGCACATGGCCATCCTTCACAAGTGGATTTGTTTACAAACTAGACCATTGCCCACACCTTTTGGCAAAAGCTTATATGGATAGTTTGAGTGTGTGTTGGTATAATATTTTAGTTCGAGGCTAAAACAAAACCTGCAGCGCGTGCTCAAGCCCATAGACCGCGTGATAGAGACAACACAAACATAGAGAGAAAATAAAAGTTTAGTGGGGAATGGGGATCACCTCAAAGAAGCTCAGTTTTAAGAGAGAGAGAGAGAGAGAGAGAACGATCCCCAACGGTCATTCACAATGTTCCGTTATTTGAAAGTGATGACAGAGCCTGATTCAGAAATATTCTTCTCTGGCCTGTATGTGGATGTACTTACATGAAGCTCAGGGATGATGAGACCATGTGGGTGTTAGGTTGACAAAATAAGCATGCTTGCCTAGTATGGAATATGAATCCACCTGTTTTTTCATATTTTTAGGACAACGTTCTGAAAGTTTTAAATTATTATTTTAATTAACTATTTTTATTATTAAACTATATTTCAGTAAATTATTTTAATTAAAAAATGATTAATTTGAACGAAACATTTAAATTAATTTTAAATAAAATAAAATTATACAATTATATCATAAATAAAATTATAAAATTATAATTTTATTATTAGATTTAATTTTTTTTATTAAATTTAACAATTTTTAGTAAAAATAATTAAATAAAAGATATTTCAATAAATTAAGTAATCAATATGAATATAAAATAATAAATTGATATTTTTTATAAATAATTAAATAAATGTTTATCCTCGTTAGTTTGTCATTCCGTGAATAGGGTCGCGCAAACACATAATTGGTGTTATTCACAATGACCCATAATACGAGGGGAAAATTGAAATATCATGAATTATTTATAAATAAAATTTTATTTATAATTTATATATAATGTTTTTATATAATATAAAAATACTTTTTATATATATTATAAATAAAAAAAGGATATGTTTTTTTATAAGTAAAAAAGTAACGGGTTAAAATGAAATAATGCTAATAAACGAATCATATAAAAATAGGATGACAAATTGTAACCCTTTACATGTAAAGATGACTTACTTCCGTAGGATTGTTGTAAAACTGGATTAGATATATCTATACGGTTTATACATGTTTGTTATATTAGTAATATCTCATTTTTATTTTTGGTATTTTTATCATAATTTTTTAGACACTACATACTCATATTTAAAAAAATATATAAATTTAGTATAATTTTTATTTTATTGAAAAAAATTTCACAATACCAAACATGCGTTTTTAATTCAGAATATTTAAAGTATTTTCATCTATTCTAACTCCTAAAATATTAACATTTTTCAACCATTTTTTTTATCCCTTAAATACTTATTTTAATATTTTTTTAATTCATTTTATCTCTTTATTTTACGTTTTTTAACCAATCAAAAAACATTCTCAAAAATACAAGAAAAATAATATGTTAATATTTCAAGGAAATAAAGAGATAAAAAAATACCATAATTATCATTTATTAAAAATGCTACAAATGTGAAAAAAATAAAAAATTTCACAAAATTTGTACTTTTTTTAAAAAATATAATGTGTGTCACTAAGTTACTACTTGATAAATAATAAATAGGAGAACATGATATAAAAAATAATATTATGATACTATTAAGATATTAAATTCCTGTTTATACTGTATAAAATATACGGCCCAATCTCATCTGGTTTGTAACGTTGGATTAACTTTTAACCATACCACTCAAACCATTCTATTTATTTTATTTAAAATATGTATATACGTAAATATATAACATACAAGATTCACACCCGTTAACTCTTGATATGTTATTGTTAGCCCAATTCTTGTTTAGTCAATACTTAAATGCATTAGTCAATATAATAACATTAAAAAATGGTACGAGCAGTTAATTTTGCAACCAAAAGCTTTGGTAATTTAGAGGTATTGTGTTAATGTTTGAGTATAATTTATGTGTTATATTATTAAAAATATTTAATTTAAATATTAGTATTTTTTTAATTATTTTGAACATTATTATTATAATAATTTTGTCAATAGCGAGTTCTATATGACAAATTTTTACAAAGTTATTATGGGAATTTAAAAGAAAAAACTCAGAACAAGCAAACTCTAAAAATTATCTTCCGAAATTTTTTATTTTTTTTTTAAAAAGTCATACATAGAATCTTAATTCTTATCCAAAGAATTTACCTTTAATAGAGTGGGTGAGAATGCAATGTTTTGAGCAACACAGGTGTATATGAAACCGTGACCTAGATAGTCATATTTATAATATTGATTTTTTTTATTTCTTAAATTTCCAAATTTTCAAAATTATTTTGTAAAATTTAAACCCACTCAATATACTTTCTTTTTTTTATCAAAAAGATACTATTCCAAATAATTAAAAAGAATATTAATACTTAAAATAAAGTATTAAAATAAAACTTTTTAATAATATTAGATACATATGAAAACATTGAATTAATATAAATACCTCAGACTAACTATAATGTTATAATATGACGTACAATGGTTGGGTGTAAATATGGCTGCACCTAACACTGTTCTACTACCGTTAAAAGACACCCTGTTAAAATCCCAACCATTGCGTGACAACGCAATTTGCATAATTATAAACAATTTTTTATTTAAATGGACACAATTAAAAACCAGTTAAAATCGTTAATTGAATCAGACTATATAATTTAATCAGTCTGGTCTGGTCTGGTCTGGTCTGGTCTAGCTTCCCCTACATAATGGATCCAGTAATGGGACCAGACCGGGCGTTCACACTTCTACTTTCTATAGATGGGAAATTCTTTAACCCTCGTGTACTTTTTGATTTCACATAATACGTGGATCGCATGCTTGAACCAGGAAAATTTAAATGGTTATCTTTAATTACCACTCAATTTTAACTTTTGATTTTATTTTAATATATAATATTAGAGTACTAATAATATAAAAGAAAGTATATATATATATATACACTTAAATTTGAAATAAATTTTAAGTGACCTATATTAAATATAATTAAACCTACTGTGTAACTTTATTTAATAAAAAAATATTATATTAATTATAATGATATATATCATAATAATTCAGTATAAAACAAGAATATAATTTTTATAGATCATTGTTACTATTATTCTCTTTCAACTTTAAAAATCTAAGTGTGTACTTGTAAGAGTTTTCTTTCAAACTCTAATGAAAGTCATATTCATTATTATTGAATACACAATGAGTCCCAAATTAAAAAAAAATATGAAGAGTAAAATTAAATATGTAATTAAATTAAAAAAAATGTTACATAATATTTTATATATCTTTTATTAATATATAGTATTTCCACTTTTAAGGCTTTTTCTTTTTTATAAAAATTAGAAAACAAGATAACTCCAATTTACTATATTTCCGTGTCGCATTGTATTTAAAATTCACTCATATAATTGGGATGAAATGATTCTCCTAGTAGATAACTTTTTTGGTCGGAAGCAGGTCCAACAGTCATGCTAAAAATAATGTCAGTATTTTTCTGGCATTATCTCAAATTCAATAATACTCAAAATCAAACCATGGAGGTTAAGCTTTTGGTTCAGGTAAGGATTTTTCAAAGACACTTGGATTGTACGAGAAAGAGTTATCTAATGTTGTATTAGAAAGAATTGATCAAGATAATTTCCTACTATCAATGGGGATATGAAAAAACCTCTAATGATTCCTAGAAAAATCTTGGCTTCCTCGCTAAAGTATAAATCAGTGGTAATCTTAGTGAGCTTCTATGGTTAGAAAAAAGAATCTCCTAAAATCAACGTGGGAGTCGCAGAATTGAAAATTTTCCCAGTATCTCAACTAATTCTCCCACTCGTTGATTTTAGGAGATTGGGATTCAGTATCATCATTTTCTTTGTATTTGTACTCCAAAATCAAAAACTCCGATTAGGAATTAACATAAAACGCTTGGTGGAAGAGCAGGATGCTCAAAGGCAATCAGAAAGGATAAACTGTGCTGCGATCAGAGAAACGAGAGAAAGAGGAGGGGGGAGTCAATTGCCTTGCAGTGGGCACTTAAGCAGAGTGGGTTTGGGCCCGCCAATGAGATGACTCAACAACATAAAACCCACTTAAACATGTTTTAAGTTTTGGAGTTCAAACCCAATTTTCAGTGCGTGTATTTGTATAAAAATACATTTATTACCAAAACCCAATTTTCAGTGTGTAAGTTGTATTTGTATAAAAAAACATTTATTACCAAGAAAAATGAAGGAAAAAACAAATTAAAGGTAGTTAGAATAAAAAAGTGACAGAAAACAGACATTACGTATCCAAACTTATGATTACTTTTTGCACATATGATGACGGGAATAACCAATCCGTGTTGCTAATCAACAACAACGTTAAGTCACGGGTTCAAGCCTGGTACAGAGAAGGAATAAGGTAGAAACGATTACCGGAATATATAACCCTATAAACCCACAGAAATCTGCACGACCATCCACCTATCCTCATAAGAGGACTAGCTATTTTGCCTATTCTTCCTCTCCTGTTGGCCAAAGATTCAGCAACTATTCTCCAAAGGGTTGGAGAAATACCACATAAATGAAAATTAATATATGGTGGTGATCCATAGATCATCAATAAATAGCAGCTTTTCGTACCACAGTTGTGGGAGAGTCTAGGTCAATTTCTTTGCGCAATGCTTCCCACAGTCGGTGCTCAATTCCCATTTTCCTGAGCTCCATTAGTCCTTGCTCAACTAATAAAAAAACATTAACTCAGAAGCAGATAAAATATTACCTCTTTTTTGTTACTTATTGTGAGAACTAAATGGACATCCTGGTTGTGAAAAACAATCTAGTGAAACAATTTTTAACCCAAGTGTGAGGTGTAGCATTAAGTTGTTGGAACAAAGTACCATCAACAGCATCATGTGAGGATGGTGAATGGCCACTGCGGCTGATCCAAAACTGGAGTCGTTCTTTGGCAATTTCCACCTCTATACCATTAACTTTGGCTCTTCTCCAAAAGTATGTAAGCCATGCCTGTCATAATTAATTGCATGGTAATATTTAGATTCGATAGAAACAACTCCATATCTACAAGTAGAACTTAAGCAAAATACATTCAAAATATTTGGTAGAAAGACTAGTACAGCAATCAAATGAACAACAATTTTATGGCAATGGCAAACATACAAATCCTAAAAAGAATTATAGTATAGCTGGACAAAGGCTAAACAGATATTATGTTTTATGGCATTCAGCTGCCGTCATTCTGATGTTACCCATATACCATTACAGAATTTAGAACACGCTGGTAAGTTGATACTATAAAAGAGGAATCACAGTCAATGACATCACAGTCAAGAAACCAAGTGTGATGAAGGACTAAAGAGCCCAATACAACATAATTTATCATTGTAGTTGTTGAACAGACTCTAGGGAATGTCATAAAATGAATGACAGAAGCCATTGAAAAAAAATGACAGACCTCCTTGAAAAGAACATCTTCAGACTCCTCTGGACTTAGCTCTGCAAGGATATATAGGCATCAATGTTACATTTTAACCAACACAAAATCACCAACAAATCATCTCAATCTAAAAATATATTTATTAAGGGATCACATGTTAAAGATTAGAAACAAATTCCTACCCAAATAATTCTACAAAAAAAAAAAATTAAAATCATCAGTGTGTGACATAATGCTAGGGAAAGTAATAGACTCCTGAGAACATTTAAGTGTGAGAAAAGTTGTTAATTATCACACCTTAAGGAGGACTATTATTTTCAAACCTGCGTGGGTACTATGCTATTTAGGCAAACATTAGCAGAGGTTTTAGTTTTTCCCAAATTAGAGGTAATAGAGTAGATAAGCTTTCTCTTAAATGCACTATGGATAGTGGTGGCAATCTTTTGATTCAAAAAATAACAATAAATTCCAAAGCAACTTACAAAAAAGGTAATCTATTGTTCGTCAACAGAAATTAACCTACTAATATCACCTCATTAGTTAGTAAAAAGATCAGTGGCAATATAATGCCTTCCAGCATAAAAATCAACAGTAGAGAAACTGAGAATGCTGCAGGGTTGAGTTATCTCCCCAATCTTCCAGTACACTGATACCAATAATTTTCTTTTGATCATTTACTTTAGTAATCAGTTTAGATCGATCCTTATGACTTACCAAATGCCTCCATAAACTTTGGATCAGCAGGCGATTTGAGATCTGAACACCAAGAATGAATAGGAAAATCTCAGAAAAATCAACTATTAAGACATTCCAAACAATAAAGAAATGCATACAGGACTACATAGCTCTACCATGTTATGATAATCTAACTGTTTGCAAATATAAGAGCATTAAAGTTTAAGCATGATTGGTAAGGAAAGTTGGTCATTTATGAATAATTTTTTACTCCGAGTACTACTAAAATTTAAAGAAATAAATTTTTTTTTTCTATTTGATAAGAAAGAAGGCATTTTGATTAAATCCATAATGGACATCGATAACACATCAAGGAGCCTTCAAACTAAAAGAAAGCCCAGCTACGTTTTTTGCCAGAGAGGGTAGGCACAATCTTGGTCATCAACCTGGATCTGCTCCAATTGGGCAAACTATAGAGGAACTCCAAAGGAACCATTTCTGTTGAATTATCTCAAAACAATGCATGTAGGAATGTTTACAGGACAGCCAAATTCTGACATTCTGAAAGGCATTACAATAGGAAGACCAGCCAAAACTTCTAAGGAGCTTGGTTGCTGTCTGCTTAGAGGAGACAAGAAGTGGACTCTTGAAAAACTAGTTATGTACAAACAATTGAGTTTGTCATCAATAATCCTGTAAACTACCATGGATAGTTCATCCAAAAGTGCAATTAAATTAAATGGAAAACAAAATCCACCAATCAGAGCAGGTCCAGAAGAGTTGGACCAGAGATGTCACAAGGTTACAGAAGCAGACCTGAAATGGATAACCGAGCAGAGTTTGGACGCCGCTGTTGGGCCAATGCAAGCACAATGGCATCCTCAACCTTTCAAGCAGCAAAAACAGAAATATATTATTAAAAAGGGACATTTTACCTATAGAAGAATACTAAAGCAGGTACATACAATCTTTAAAGAAGAAGAATGTTAATCACAAGTGTTTGAATGCAGGATTGAGTATGTATGGAAGACAACCTTCAGGGAAGCAAGTTCCTTCAATCCCATTTCAACTGAAAGCATACTCTCAATGTTTCCTTCTCCAGTTAGATCATTCAGGTCCTGGACAAGATTGTTCCTCTTCTCTGGATCATCATCACCTGCTCAACAGATTTAAGGCTGAAATAAATTCAAAGAGAACAATTAAATAGATGTTAAAAGTAACAACAACTAAGGTACTGGCCTTTTTCCCAACACTCCTCTTTAGCCTTCTGTCCTGCAGATACGACAACCTCAAATGGAAGAGGAGCTAAAGATGACCAGTGTTCATACTTTGTAACTGCAATATCTGCACAGATACCTAAAAATAGGAACATGTATATGGTGGGTCAATGTCATTAATAAGCAGTAAAGAAATCTCTTATTTGAGCATAAAATAACGATATGTCATTGCAAAACTTCCAAGATACATTCAACAGTATGTACAAGATAACGCACATCAGAAGCAGATAGATATAAATGGAAAACCTGCACCGGCCATCCAACTAGGAAATTATATGAAAACCCTACCATAATGAGAAGAAATTATCATCCATAGAAAGTTAAATTTACGCTTTTGCATGTATAAAAAATAATTTACACATAAAAGGCTTAAAATATGGTAGCTGAATGACAATAACTGCCAAATAAGTAGCCAAGATTTGCAAAAATAACTAAAAAGGTTACATGATAATCTGAGAATCTTCTGTTGCCCTGACGGACAAAATTATTGTACATCCTATATATTACCATATTTTGCAGCTAAGCCCCAGTAGCGAGCGAGCCAACACCTCTTCAGAACTACTTCTTCCTGCAACATTGAAATAATGGGAAAGTTAACCCCTTCTAATAACTATTGCTACAAAAGATTGCATTGATACACACCATTTCTTTCTGAGTCAATATCATTCTTTGTGTCATTGTTCTGAGAGCTTTCACTTCAGATTCTGCGCCCTGAAGCTGATTTACAACAGTTGCAGCTGCATCTTTCGCACTCTGGTTATAGAAGGAAATTAAAGACAGGAGTCTAGTTGTGGAAGCAGAAAAAAAAAATGCCAACAGCAAAAGTACACAGTGAAATGCCCTAAACCAATCACAAAAAGGCATATGCAAAATATCCAGATTCTAATCATTAAGATCAGTTTTTACGCTATGTAATTATTTTCATTTTCTCATGCAGAAATACAAATAAATGCCTGTTTTCTTTCTATCTCCACTGTTTTCAACTACCCATGAACTTTGATGCTTATCTCAAAATCAACATCAACACAAATAATTCATGTAAGAAGACAAACATAAAACTGATCAAACCTATAATATAGTGTTATATGAATAGGGAGACTTCTACCTTGTAATACAGACCATCATGGAAAAAGCATCAACCAAGCTTGACTCTAAACAATTAATACTTTATGCTGAATTCTTAAAAATAGTGGAACATATCTGAGTGATGAAAAAGATGCGTTGAACTCTGAAAGAATACTTACTGCAACTTCAGAACGAAGGGAAGCAACTTCTTTGTCTACCCCATTGTTTGTGTGTTTGCCAACCTTCAGTGCAGCCTGTGAAAATAAATTCTAGTCATATGTGAATATTTAATTTGACATATTTATGTTAATTATCTATTCACCCATCTAGCAAATTAGATCCATAACATAAAAACTTTTAATTGGTATCTGAACGGGCCAGTAGATATACTTAGTGTTATTCAGAACCTTGTTATGGATCATTTGAGAGAGGATTCTTCTATAACCCATACACCTTTATTTGATAGGTCTAACTATCCATATTAGAAGGCCCATATGAGAGCTTTTTTACATTCTATAGATGAGAGTGTCTAGAACTCTATTATTTATAGTTGAGAAGCACCTACGGCTAACAAAGATAATGTTGTCACTCTTAAACCTAGGAAAAAATGGACCTCTGAAGACAAAATTAGTAGTAACTGGAACTAAAAAGGTATTAATATTATATTTAATGATATGTTTGCTGAAGAGTTTCGTCGTATCTCGACCTCCTAAGCCCCTAAGATGATCTTTCTTTTTAACTTGTATCATGCATTTTGTCAATGATTTCTTTTTCCTCCACCTATTCCCAACAGTTGATTCCAAATAATAGAACAAATAATAGCAATCCTACGATGAATAGGCAGCTCATAACAAGCTCAAGTTATCAAACAAAGGAAAAATCATGGGAAGGAAGCTATTTAAATGTTCAAGGAAATGTACAATTTCAAGTCCTAATTAATTACCTCTCTTTGACGCAAAGCAGCTTCTTTTCTGCAAATAAACAACAGAGGGCATAGTGACCATACAAGGACTAGGTAGAAGAAATGGGTGCGCATGAAGGTTGTTAGTAACTTGAACTTACCGGCTCAAGAGTTTTGCTTCCAAAGACACACCCTCTCCAAGTGCAGCAACCTAATGACTCACAAAAGAGTTGCATGTTTATACTTAAGACTTGAAGCAAACATTAGGTATTCAGAAGTAAATTTGCATAAAAAGAATTCTCATAAAAATAAAATTGCCATAAAAATCAAATTGTGCTTTTAAGAACGGTCCAGCATGTGATTAAACAAAGTCAAAATTGGAAGGGGGCTTAGTGCACACAATGTTATTCAACTTTTGTTGTCAATATATCAGCAGCTATGTCTCAGAATAAGAAGACAAAATTGGATATTAGGTTAAAAAACATATGATCACCAGTCCTCCCAAATGTCAAGCCATTCATCTACGGCAGTAGCTCTAGATAATTAAAATAAAAACTCAAAAAGAGCTAGAATTCAATACCCAGCTATCATGGAGGTTAATCCAAAAACTGGGAACTTTTGGTTGTTTTAGTCACTGCATGTGTTTGGGGGGAGAAAAGGAGACCAGATTGAGGGCAAAGGTCTATATAACTGCTAGCTTACAGCTAAAGAAGCTCATGAAGACCCTTTAAGCCACCTAAAATTCTGGAACTTTTTGAGACTTGAAGAAAAAGGACTGAAAATAAGGCAGTGAAAACAACAAGTTTTAAGTTAACAATCCAATACTGCAATCAACATGAATTCTATAACAAATTGTCAACTGATGGACTCGCAAATGTGCCAAACATACAAGGATGCCCTTACAAATGTGCCAAACGTACAAGCATGCCCTTGCAAATGTACCAAACGTACAAGGATGCCCTTAATTGTACAGTAGTGAAAATAATATTATACCACATAATATGACTTAGAACAAATACCTGTTTTTCAAGTTCTTTGACTCTGGCTTCTGCTTCCTCACATCTCTCTTCTTCGTATCTGAGCTGTGTGACAAGTTCCAGAACATGTCAACATACTTCACCCAAAATATCTGGAGAGGAAAGTAAACATTATGCCAGAGAAAGATAAGAAAAGACCAAACCTTTTCAAGAACATTTTCGTTCTCTTCTTGCAGCATATCAAGCTGCAATATGACAGCCAATGTCAATTAATTTTTTTTAAAAAATCATTCACTTCTCCAAAATCATCAGGATAACATGTAAATCATACATCATCACGAAGGGCAGAAGCCTGTTGCTGATCTCCAGAACTTTTTGACTTATAGGGTCCTGTCTCAGATGAAAATCTGCAATTTATGATTATCAGTTACCTACTTTTATCAACATCTCTAAATAATATAGATTTTAATATCAGTTAGACAATAGCCCCACCCCAAAATCCTTTACTATTGATATCAAAGAAAATAATAGAAACTCAAACTAAGATGCTTTCAATAAACGAGTATATTACAAATATGGCGACCAATATAAGCTCATAATTCAGAAGAAAATCAACAAAAACCGTAGAGGCACTTCTTTTTATAAATTCTTTCTTTTTTATCTTTTTCCTAGATTTAGAAGTAAAGTGAAAGAATACTACTTGGCCAAACAGCAGGAAAAAAAAATTATCCTAATGAAACAAATGTAGGTTACAAATATTAAATAAACACCCAAAGGGGAAGAGAGAGAGAGGGGGGAACACGTAATACAAGCTGGTGTGGTGTAGTAACATTGTGTTTCTAAATTCAATAAATTGTTAATAAAAGTATAAATATTTCTTTTTAATTTTTTGCCCGAAATTTTATATGGTAGGAACTTGTTTACCTATTAGATTTTTTGCTGTTATTAATAGGAATATGCTTCTCCGTGGGGGGCATAGAAACCGCAGTCCTTAGAGATGTTTTATTTGTTGGTACTAATGGAGTTGGACGAAGTGACGTTGCTAATCTCCCTGTTGATGTCGAGCGAGCTGATGGAATTTCCTCATCAAAGTTCCCAGCCAACTAATCAAATATGAGAAATTCAATTCCAATTAGCTTTCTCCCCCCCCCCCAAAGAATATTCCAATTAGCTTACTCAAGCCACAATTCTCCCACAATATAACAAAATAAATACAGCAGCACCTTCTCTACGCAAAAGCAATTATTGATTTATTAATAAGTGCGTAAGCAAATCTGAGACCACCTTAACTACCGTTTTGGCAATTGGCAGTAAAATATTTAGTTTCGTAGAACATATCTCTCGTTTACTCATAAACATATTAAAATTAAAAAACTTCACCCAAAATCCCAAGACGGCCACATATGACCTTCGTGCATAAGACTCCAACATTCGAGCTTAAAAGCAGATTACCACATTGGATCAAACTCAAAAAAGTTTTCCGCTGCATTATTCGACCAAAGGATTCGTTGCGGAGTAAAGTTATCTAGTAGCATTCAATTATACTAAATCACTCAAGCCAAGCATGCCAAGCAGCACCCAGTCCTACTTGAGCACTCACTCAATAAAAAGCAACATATCTTAAAGAATAATTTACCACCGGTGAAGGAGATCCAGTATTTCTTGCAGACGGAACAGAAGGTTTAGCTCCGCCATTGACGTTCCTAGCAAGAGAAAGTGGTGGGGGAGCACTGTACCGAAAACCTAGGTCATCCTCATCGTCATCGTCGTCTGCCGTCTGAGAAGCCATGACCTGAGCAAGGCGCTGAGCGGCGGCTTTAGCGGCGAAGTTTTGAGTGCGCTTGACGTTAGAGATTCCGGTGGCAGAAGAAGATCTCGTGTGGTGACTACGAGCCGGCGACATTGTCGGTGATGGAGAGGCGACGGTGGTTCCGGACTCGCTGCTCCACTGGCGTGGGCTATCAGTTCGTCTCTGATCCATGGAAAACTAAGATTATTAAACTAGATACGCATTTGAGTTAAGTAGATTAGCTTGAGACATGCACCGAATGACTTTAGACGTAGTATTCGTACGGTCGGCGTCACAAAGAGTCTTAGACATGGAAATACAACATACACAATGTTCGAATACAGATATTTTCAACTTAAAGGAAAGCTACTAAAATATAAATTTGCACTCTTGTTTTTACCTATGCAGTTGCTACTTAAATTTATATGTATTGATATTATTTAAAAAATAAATTATTTTTTCGATTTCTATATCATTAATTACACGTATTATAATATAAAATATACATATAAAATTAAATTATATTAGCATTTTTCTTCCGATATATGACAACACTAAAACTTGTGACCAAATTTTTATAAAAAATTATAAAAAAAATAAATACTAATAATATTAATTAAATTTTAATTTAAATAACATTTAATATAAAATAATATGTATTTTTTTTAATTATTGAAAATATATTAATTAATCATAAATAAAAATGATCAACATATTAAAATTATTTTTATGATTAATTTAAATTCAATTTAATCGATCAAATTTGAAGATTTTTAATTTGAATATGATCCGTTAATATAATTAATTTGAATCAATATAAATTCGAAGTAAGAAAGATATAAGAATATATTTATAAATAATTATTATATATAAAATATGATATAATTAATATAAAGTAAAATATGTATTTATTTATAATTTAATAGTTATTGATCTAGATCGGATAAAATAAATTATAAAATCTATTAATCTGAATCCGAAAGGATTCCATAATTTTTTATATAAATTTAATTTGATTACAAAATTTGTTAATCTTATCTAATACGAGGATTTGATCGATTTTTTTAATTTAAATAAAATTATTGGATTATTTACTCACTCTTAATTATAAAAGATATAAGAGATGTTATTTTTATTATGATAAATTTTAAAAATATTAACTTTTTTTATAATATTCATTTAATATATTTTTACTAAAAATTATAGTTTAAATATTTTGCATTCAATATCAATCAATTAAATACAATTTAAATTAAAATTAAATATTTTAAATTTATTTAATATTAAATTTTAAATATTATATTGAATATTATTAATATGTTATTTTTATTATCATAAATAAATTTTAATGGTATAAATTTATTTGATATTCTTGGTTATTATTTTATTTTTACTTTGTGTTTGTTTTATGGTGTATATCTATATAAAAAAGATAATTATTTAAATTTATATCATTAATTATTTTTAAATAGAAAATTTATTTATTATTTATAAAGTAAGTAGTAATGTAGTTTTTTTTATTAAATATAATATAAAATTAATATAATTATTTTTTAATAGTAAAATACTAAACATTTAATAAAAATAGAAACACATCGGTGATGAGTGTGAATAAGACTTCTCAATAGTATAATATGTGTTGGATCCTGAGCTTGAAATCTCTCATCTGTGACTTTAATAGAAAATTAAGGCAGTCTGCCACTGCCATTAAAGAGATGTTTATTATTATTATTAGAGTAGATAAATAAATATTTTTCATTACTTATATTTTTTAATTAAATATTGAGTAATTTTTGTTTTTCAAAAATAAATAGAATAATATTAAATTTTATTAGTTTATTAATTTAAATTACTATATTATCATTTAATCCAATAAGAAAGAATAATTTATCGCCACTTAGGGCTATAGTACCCCTGTAGACCTCTATACTCTTTTTGTTTTTTTTTTGGGGGTTACCTTATCAATATCTTTTCATAATTCATTGTGACTCAAATCCCCAACTTCCATTTTTATAAGATAAATTTTACACCAGCACTGTTATACATCTCAATGAAATGTAAAATATGAAATAACAAAATTAACCTAAGAAAACTTTGACATGTAAATGATACTAAGAGAATAACAAGGAATATAAAGTATTGTTCATTTTACACACACGAACTATTAGAACCAGTCTCCAACCTTCAGCGTTTAAAATTTCTAATTTTATTGCAGGAATACGATACTGTTTCATAAATTATTTGAAATCAACTCGTTGGACTTAAAAAAACGTGTCTTCTTTTCGCAACAAAAGAGCACAGTAACTTTTTTAAGTAGGATATTATAAATTCATTAACTACTAAAAATATATAAGAAATTCAAAATTTCAAAACTAACGTAAGAAATAAGACACGTGAATACATTTTTTTTTTTTTAAGATCTGTGTTCCCTAAATCAATTTCAATCCAAAAAAATATAAGCTTTGATAAATTTAAACACAAAAAATTTGATTTAAGAAAACATAATGATTCTTTAATAGACAAAATTTAAGGCTAATTTTTAATATTCATTTATTTGTTATCATTTCACATAAGTATTTTTAAATATATTATAAAATTAAATGAAGAAAATAAATTTAAAAAATAGAGAATAATATCATAAAAATCCCTTAAATTTAAATCATTTTTTATTTAATTCTTTAAATTAAAATAATATTATTTAACCTTTTAACTTTGAAAAAAAAAAGAATCTACATTATTCTAATATTTTAAAAATTAAAAATTATTAAAATAATGTGTTTGGATCCATTTTATATATATATATATGTTTTTTTTTTCTTTAGAGCTTGATCTCTTATATTAAAATTATTTACTTAGCTCCGTTTTATAAATATATATATATATATATATATATATATATATATATATATATATATATATATACTAATTCCTTAAAAATGCCAGGTTGCAGGCAGAATCAAGTTTTCCGCCAATGCCCATTGGATCTTCATTACAAGTTCCATATCCAGTCATCTTTTAGAAGTAACGACCCATCAGTCACGTAAGCTAGACAGTAACGTCAGCAGAGCAAGATTCCCAAAAATACAGGCAATGAAGTAATCAACTTAAATTTTTTAGATCCAAATTCTAAATCTACCCCTGTGATATTTAGCACCAATCAAAATTCTAAACGTGGCAGACAATGAATTGAGACAAGCAAAGCCTGGATCCACACCACAAAGCAGTGACTTGCCTAAGAAGTAAAAAAAAAAATGAAAACAAAAACGATAAAACATTTCCGGAAAAAACACTACCCTGCAAATCCGTTAGTTTTTTTTTTTTTTTAAGCAAATCTGTTGATTTTATTTCCTTTTTACTCCTAGGCAACAACTTTATTTTGTTCTGCCAGGTTCGCTTTTAAGTTCCACCTCCACCTACCTCTCCCGACCTAAAACACAAAAAGTTCCAACTCCACCTTTGCACCAGCCTCAAAGGCAACTTCGGGTGCAGCTCACATCCAGATACAAGCTTCACAGAGAAACCATCCCATTAATGCTCATCTCTGTCAACCCTAATACAGTCCATTTATAATGGCACACCCACTTTGATCTGCAAATTTATCTTCTCCGTTAATGTCATTTAACTTGGGCTATGATTTTACATTTTCAGTCTCCCAAGCTTGTTTGAACATCGAATAGCCCCTAGTTGCTTGAGTGAACGTGAAGCTACATAGGAAACTTGTCAAGCAAACATTTCCTAAGCCCCTCCCCACCTACAAGAGTAAACACACTGCGCCAAATTCACCTCCGTCAACCGTGCTGTCTCAACCACTCCTATTCATAATTTTGTAAGTTAGCAGCCGATTCAGTTAAAAACCCACAACACCAAGTGGACATATCTAGCCCAATCAGTCCTTACTCCTTACAACCTGAAGCCCCATAGACTCCAATGTGATTCTCGTATTTCCTTAATTGTTTTAGTTTTAACCAAAACTGGGTTAGAGTTAATTCTTTTTATGATTTAATGGCAAAATCCTGCTCATTTACCCTCCGGTAAAGCAAAGCAGATGCTTCGACCCTGATCATAGAATAAACCATGTTAAATTCAAAAACTTGAAATCAAGGCAAAACATTCATTCAAAACCAACTTAATTGCTTACCAGCTAGGATGAACGACAAATTTTCCAGAGGAAAGAGCCCAGTTCACCTGTTCAAACAGTTGATGTTTTGCTTATTATAACTTAAATTTTCATAATCAAATCAAATAAATAGTTAGCACCACAAAAAACATCTCCTAGAGTAGCTGTTAATATGAACAACAGAAACTCTTGCATCCTTTTGTTTTCTTATTAAATATCACCTTCCCCCAGCTATCCGGGAATGTAAATTCCTAGAATCATTTAATAAATGAATGAATGATCAATGATCTATTATCCCCCTTCCAATCCAATCCCTATACAACTTAAAACGAGGCTCAATGAGAGCAAAGGGGAATTTTTTTTTAATTTAAAATGCGGAGAAGATACCAATCTTGCACTAACATGGCATCACAAGCCACATCATGCAAGATAATAACGCTTGATGTTGAATAAATATACACCTAAAAGCTTCTGCTAGCATAAAAATTATCAGCAATACCTTGTCAGTCCCAAGGTTATTGGCAACTACGTGGGTAACCTGTTCATCAATGTGGCTGGTGCACACAGCACCAAATTGTTCAGCTGTCTGCCAAAGAGGATGCAGATGAGGGTTGGCCTCACCAACTGGAAACACCCTGCTAAACACTATGCGACAACCAGACAAAATCTTCCGCTGCTCTTCAGCTAGAATATTTCTTACGTCTGCTTCATCCAAAGAATGATGGGAAAAGAAATTCTGATGCATTCTCTCGATGACCTACTTGAAGCAAGGAGCAAATACTTAGCAGATAAAAAGTCAACTATAATTAAGATTCGGGCAAAGTTCAAAAGTGACCTCACCCCCAAACAGGATGCTAGAGTTCCATCTTCTGGTCTCTCATCATGGTCAATCTCGAGAAGAGAAGGACCTTGAAGCCCAAATTGGCGTCTACTACAGGGAAAGTACATATACCTGCATCACATCAAAACAAAAGGAAATTGGCTGATAAATACGCATGGTGATCATATAAATGGTTCTATTTTCAATTAACCAAAATTACCTTTCTACAACTATCAAGTTCATTTTGTTGTGTGGCCAGACCCTCACAGAGTCATCAATAATTACAACTGATGATTCCATACCCAGAACACCTTCTAAATCCTTGCTCTTGGGAGCCCTATCATCACCATCTGAAGGATCCCCCTCATCACCCCTAGAAATAACTCTTCCAGCAAACAGAACCCCATTTGGATCAAGAACTTTTGCCATCTCTGTAGCATATACCTTGTTCCCCATTGTGTAAAGATGCAGCTCAAAAAGCTTGCTTGCCTGATGTTCAATTGGAAATTGGGTATTTCACATTAGACCCGTGTACACAACATTTTAAGCCAAAAGGAATTATCACAGAAACTACCTTTTCCAAAAAATTCCAAATCCCAGGTCGCAGTTTTGTCCACATTCCCATATGGGGAAAACGGAAGAGATGTTTATACGGTTTATCACGATCTTGTTCCTCTTTCTTTCTCAAAATCTCATCATGCACTGGATCCACTTCCACAAACTGGAAAAAGGCAAATCAAGTTATAAAGCATAATGGCAGATTGGATTGGCAACAGAAGAACCAATTCATACAGCATTAAGATACTACCTTAGCAGAATTAAGAAGTGTGTGGTCTAGATCCAAGACAAGGCAAAGCTTGCGCACAGAAAACATTTTCTTCTGCTCTTCCAGTCTCCTTGCTCTCTCCCTCTGAATGGCAGCTTTTTGATGGTCGCTATATCCTTCAAAGAGGCGCTCAACATCGCTCCACATGCTAGGTGAACGGGAGGGACCTACTACAGATGCTTCAGAAGCAGAAGTTCTACTCCTTTGGTCCTCAGACTTTGAAACCATAGCTTTCTGATCACCTCTGTCTGCTTTGATAGCTAATTGTTGACTAGAAACATTTAGAGGAACTATAGCTGAGCTCGTTGATGTGCTGGAAACAGACAAAAGATCAGCAATATTTCTCAGATTCTTTTTAAACTGCCTAGCAATATCAGGACCAACAACTGACTGTGAAGTCAATGGTTTTTTATCTGATTGAACCTCATGCTTCTTGCCATTTAGATTATCCTTACTCTCCTGCTGTTTACTGGATACAGGTAGAACACTAGTTTTGGACTGTTCATTGCCCACGTTCCCACTCTTTTGAAGTATATTATTATGGAGAACACGACGAGGATCACGTGGTTTCATGCGGATTTTTCCTAAATCATCCTGAGAAATCTGCAAATTGCATAGATGAACAAAGCTTTGAAAAGAACCCTTCAAAGAACCACCAAGATAATAGAATGCAAAATCTCTTAAAAATTACCAACAAACCTATTTTGGAGATAATTGTTACTAATCTTGTAAAGGGAAAAAAGTCTAACAAACAAGAAAATAAAATAAAACTACAAAATTGCAGAAGCACAACTTCAATTCACTTCTGCATTCGGAGCAAAAATTTACTAAGACCCTCACCATTGATACCACTTGAGAATTAACTTGAAGTGTTTCTGCTGGTGTTTGCAAAATCCCTGAGGCCTTAGAAGGAGCAACACTCGCTAGTGGAGCTGCTCCGAGTATTGAATTGGTATCTGAAGGATGCACCGTACATTTTGCAGAATCAACTAACATCTGCTGGGAGTCTGCCACTGATTTTTGTTGCTGCCCCAGCTTAATAAGATTCAGCAACATAGTCGGATTCACCGCTATATCTTTCAGTAATGCAGGCAAGGAAGCTATTGAACTTATACTTGTCACAGTACCCAGTTCATCACCAATATTTGGTGCACTTGTGGCAGGACAATTGGCTACATTAATTGGTTTTCTGGGATAACCTTCAGCATTCTCCATGAAAGGATTTTTGTTCGATAACTGATATCCACTCAAACCACTATCATCCAACTGGCCAGCAGCAGTAGAAGTTCTCACATCATAAATGACACCAGAATTTCCCAATATGCTTCTTTGCCGTTTTAAATCAGGACCATCCAGATTAGAGTGCTCAACAGATTTTTGCTTTCTTGAGCCCATTTGATCTATAAGTTCAACTTTAGATGTATTATTAGTCATAGGGAAGGGTCTTTGATTAAGGTCCAAACCACCAGAATCCAAATTGACAACTCTGAGTCTAGGGTCTCTACTCTTTGCAGAGGCTTTCATGGTTGGAGTAGAACCAGAGGTTGGAGGTGAACCAGTTCTAGATATAATAGGTCCTTGTACACAAGAAGGAACAAGTGGACGACCCAACATGGGTGTAGTTTCATCTCTTACATTCCCAGCTATACAAGAACTAGAAATTTCTACGTTAGGATCATCCCTATCATCAGATTCTTCTGATGGGGTTGGGCTTGGAAGTCTGTCATTTGTTAAAAAGGAATTCCGACCAAATTTTTGTTGATAACTAGAGAGCGCTTTAAAGGCATCTGTTTCATAGCGCTGTGGCCTAGATGCTTCACTGTCAAGCACCTGCTTAGCTGTGGCAGACTCCGACTCGACAATTCCATCTCTAGCAGCAATTATTTTAAGAACAGAAAAGCAGGATGATGATTCGCGTGTAGGTGATGGAAGACTATCTGCGTCATGATCCTTGTGCAGGTCTAGTAAAGGAAGAAGAATGCCCCTGCTCTTGGATCCAGATATCCCTGGTCTCAATTTTTCCGATGATGTAATTAGGTTGGAATGTACCATTGACACAACCGGTACAGACTTTGAAGGCAACTTAGCAAAATCCGATGCATGACTAACATTTTCCACAACACTGTTAGAATCATTTTCTTGAAACCCATCAAAATTACACGTCCCTTCCTCTTTATGATTAGCTCTAGTACTAGGCAAAATATCAAGGGAATTAACAGAGGATATCATGACATCTATCTGCAAAGCAGAGACCAGGTAAACTTTATAGCATCACTTAATAGACATATAGCAACCAAAAAATGTTTCCGAACATTCACAATACTACACCTCATTCATCAGCTCAGGCTCCGGAGAGAGAATATGGGGATAAGATTTCTTTATAGATGAAAGTAATCTGCCCATAAAATGCAAGGAGAAATACTAATAAAAAATGAAAATTCCATAATAACATAAGAATAATTCAATAAACATATGTGTGTAATAATAATTATAAACACCTCAAAAATGTCTCTTTTTTCTGTTGCTTTTGATTCTGATTCATGGAGCAGAACACCTGCAGGATATAGCAATCCAACGTGAATAATTTAAACACCATCACTAGAATTTCTAGGAGAATCTGATTTAAAATTCTTACTGAGGAGGGAAACCCAATCTAATGACGGAATATAAACTTACTGAGTGACTCACCCAATTGACAGCTCGTATAGCATTGAAAAATATTTGACTAAGATCAACCATTGTGGTAAGACTAATCTTCATAATAACCCCATGCAAGCTCTCCAAAGTGTTGTGCAGGCGGCAACAAACTTCCTCCAATGATCTACAGTAAACAAACCAACCAACCAAAATTAATCTAAAGCATTCAACTTCTGTGGCTCCACAAAACTATATGGTAATTGGAAAAGTTCATACGAGAATCACTTGACTTACTTTTCTGCATCTATCACAGTAACACTACCCAAAGCTTCTCGAATCGAGTTCACTCGGTTATGCAACTCATTACCCTTCGAATCAGTTTCAGAGTCACCAACATCCATAGCACCACCATAAAAAACACCTACTTTAGCTTCATGGACAACATTATTCTCCAAGTCCTCAGAATCTAAGTCAATCTCGCCCTCCTCCAATTCCCCCTCTTCCTTCTCAGGAGGATCAATTTCATCGCCACTATCAACAATCACCACACTATCCACTTCCTTGGCATTGTTCTTATCCTCTTTGCCACTGTTTACAGACGCCGAACAGGACGACCGCTTAGCGTTGTCCTCAGAGTCAACATCCATCACAAAAATGTCATTGAGAGGTTTATTCTGAACAGCATGTGCCCAAGCAAGATTATACAGACCCGAAGTATACCCACGAAATCCCGGGTAGTTATAAAGATCACGCATCGTCCAAACCCTAGTATTGGAATCCATCAAATCTGAACCATTAGAAGCTTTAATAGCGTCCTGCTTGTTGAAATCCTCTGCACTGATCTCTTCCAAAGAATCTGAATCGGAAATTTCACCTTCTTCCACATCTTCAACAATTTTGGTAATTTCATCTTTACCCATCTCACTTGGGGTTTCAATAATATCTTTAATACTATTAGGATCTATATAATTAGATTCAACTACAACCATAAATATACAAACAATAAATAGCTCTAGTCGTTCGTTGTTCAACTCGGGATTAATATAAAAAAAAACGCAAAAAAATAATATATATATGTTAAAAAATTTAGGCTAGATCTTGAACAGATTTATTAGGGTTCCTTTCTTTCGTTTCTTTCCGTGCCAAATATCTAAATCTTATTGCAAAAGTTATAAAAGACTAAGGAAAAAAATTGAATTTCCGAGAAAATTCTTATCACTTGTCAGATCTATTGCGAAGATATTAGATCAAAACCCTGTAATCGTTATTCATTGAACGAGGCAGGAAAATGGAAAAGGGGAAACAGCGAGAGAATGAAAGTTAGAAGGGGCATATGAGAGAGGAAATTGACGAAGGTATGGAGTTTAAAATATCTGAGGGCGACTCTAGTATAAAATAATAGATACTTCTCTTTTCCAAACCTAGTATAAAGGTCGTTGCAAATTCGGATGCGCGGGGACAGGTGAGATTTATACTAATAATCTTTTGTATTAATTTTATATAGATTTAAATAATACTATTTTATTATCAACGGATAATAAATTTTTAATGATTTGATTATATTTGTTATTTTTAATATTTATTTAAAAATATATTTAATTTTAATATAATATTATTTTTATACATTATTTAAAATATTTAAAATATTAATATTAATATTTTATTTTAATTATTTAACATATATTTAATACAATAAAAATAAATATATTCAATTTAATTATTCAATATTTTAATATTAAAAATATTTTTTATATAATTATATGTATAAAAAATAATATTAATATATATTAGATTTTAATTAATTACATTTTAGTTATTATAATAATTATTTGTTATTAAATATACAGTGGACATGGGATCTAATGAGTATAAGTATCTCGCTAGAATAAGGTGAGGATACAAAAGATAGATTCACGTACCTATGCTCAACGAACTCAGAAGAACACGTTAATCGGATTTATAAAGTATCTCGTTCTCAAGCAGCGAGGTTTGGAATGACAATATTCGATAAAGTTATAATGTCCCAGATGTCAAGATTGTCATCAAATAGCTACTTGTATATGAACCTTTATTTATATATACTTGTAACGAACGATCTCGATCCTGTAAACTAATCAATAATAATCAGGTCGTTAATAATGACCTCGTTATGTACATAAATGTGCTTATATATATACCCCTCATATGAGATGAAAGAGGGAGGATTCAGAAAAAGATAATTTCTTATCTCACTAAAAATCACTATCTACGAATCTGTAGACTAAATGACTAGGTCACAGGTTCGAAGTTGAAGAAGGATGAAAGAAATACGTTCGAAGTTGAAGAAAGGCAAAAGAAATACGTCCGAAGTTGAAGAAAGGCAAAAGAAATACGTCGTAGTTTAATTTGAAGGAAGAGTCTAAGGATCCACACTGTATAAAAGCTACAGATCCACGAATATATCCTAACATTAATCATTCTAACATCATGTACCTTTGATTACGAATAGTTTTGAAAAAAATTATTAAATTTTCATATATAATCTTAAATTAAAATGTTATTTCCTAATTGTAAATATGATTCAAATCTTCTTTACATTAAAGAAATGATTTTTTTTTTAATTATGACTCAAACCTTTCCATCCTTAAAGACATACGTTTAATATATTGTTTTGTATGTTATTTTAATAAAGTTTAATTAAATCACATTTATATAATAAATTTCAATAACAAAATTAATTTAATTACACATTTGCTCATAGTTTCCTTAACAAAATTAAGAAAAATTTACATTTATGCATGATGAACAATATTATATTGTAAATATATTTTTAACAAAGAAAATATTTACAACCAGATAAAAAATATACAGTTAATTCAAAATAATATACTAAAATATAGAAATGCTGTATAAATATATTTTTCATCAGTATAACATATTTTAATAGTTTTAGAGTTTAATTTTTCAAAAATTATTACAAACTAATATAAAAACTTCATTTATTATCTTACAATTATAATAATGACTGATCATTTACTAATATTTACTAAATGTAAACCACGTTTATCATTCATTGTTATAATATTTACTAGCCATTGAACGAAATCGCTGATGTTCATTGACTACTAAATAACAAGTATTGTCTAGTTAATATAAATAAAATTAATTTCGTCGAGTATAATAAAGTTAATTTTATCTAATTTAATATAGAATTCAATTTTATTTGAATTAAAATATATATAAAGGAAATGGTATTTAAAAAGAATTATTTGCAAGTTTAAGTGCTATTTTAATAAATAAAAATGTAAATCATTACAAAAGGGATGGGGCATTTTATGGGTTAAATCATAAAATGACTTCTTCCATTACAAAATTTGTAAGATGAGTGTTAGGAAGACAAAATTTTACACTAATATTATTTACACGTACGTTTTGGAGACAAATAAATATAAAAAATTATATTAATAAATCATCTTAATTTAATTTAAATCAATTATATAAATACTATCATAATTCAAAATTTAAATTTAATAAATACTTATTAAAATAAAAAAGAAAATTAAATCAAATTAAATTAAATAAAAAAATATCTTCACCCTTAAATAAATTCAAAATTGAAAATAGTTTGTTAAAATAATTTGTATAGGATCGGTCACCTACTATCTAACATTTCTCGTTATCCTCTCCCTCTTTTGCTTCTCAATCTCCATTTTTCATTCCCTGCCAAGAGAATTCACTCTCTTCGGTTTCATCTTCAGGCTCTGTGCCTCTATTTTTCTGTGTAAAATCTAGTTATGATTGACTTTGTTACATTTAATTAGACACCCCTGCTTTGATCTTTCTTTAGATGCTCCTAGCTGACTGCCAAAATGAAATGGATGAAGGGTGTTGTTAAGAGCAGTGAAGCAATTGTTATTGCCTCAAAGGAAATATTGAGATGATGTCTATAGCAAGAAAATTTTGCTCGTACATTTGTTTCCATGGATGAGTGTATAGGACCATTGGGAGATAACAAAATGGAAGATTTTGGTGGATGAGATTATAACAAGATACTAGCCGTTTCTTATTAAGTTGATTATGCTGTGTGAAAGTTTGAAGGATAGCTTTAATTCTTCCTTGTAAATCGTGTCTTAACAAGCATGGTGGTATGGATTTTCTAAGTGACATGCCTTTTACTAATCTTGAAGCAATAGATAAATATGCACTTGATGTGGACATAAATCAAAGCATATGAAACTTATTTGTAATGCAGAGCATATATAGCTCTTTGGGTATTGCCCTTGTGGCTTGGGTTTTCTTAATTGAAATTGATTCTAATTCTATTGGTTGTGGTGTTAGTTTTGTTAAAATCTATGTCAATTTTAATTTGAACTATGCTCTGGTTTTGGGATGTTAACTGGGTTGAGCTTTCATGGTGCTTTGCTGTTAGGGCTGTATTTCTTCTCCTTGGGTTGGTTTTTCAATGAAGGATTTCTTTCGTAATTTTGTGTAAGGTTGCAAATAGAGGTAAATGGTTCATGGCTGCCAAAAAACTATCACAGTTTCAATTAATGTTACAATCAAACGTTAAGCTGAAGAGTAAAAAAGCTTTCATTGTACGACAAGCAAATATATTTTTAGTTTTTATTTTATATTTGAAAATGTGATGTATTTGGAAAAAATTATGCTTTTTTTTTCCTATTTGTGATTTCTATTCTGGTTTAATGAAATCCTTCTCCTTGATAAAAAAAAATCTCAATACAATAGACATAAGAGTATGAATCTTGACTTTACTTGTCAGTTATCCTTAGGAGCTAGGGTTCGGCAAGGAAAGTTTGCGAGGGAAAATATTAATTAGTCCTCACTCCTCACTGGACGCATTAGTTTAAAAAAATAATATATATATACGAATTTGATAAAATAAAAAAAACCATATACATTTCTCGCTTTTTTTTATATCTTTTTTTTAGACAAAGGATTATAATATTCCATTTTACTTTAGTTCACTTGTTTTTTATCATTTTAATAATTTTTATAGTTAAAAATATATCATTTAATGATTTTTATTGTTCAAAAGATGATGATTAAGAAAAAAAATTGATATTTTATAATATTTAACAGAGTTTAGGTGTGACTAATCTATTTATTTTTAATCACTGTTATTTAATTATTTTGATTATTAAAAATATATCATTTAATTATTTTAATTATTAAAAATTTATCATTTAATTTATTTGATCCTAAAAATATATTAATTAAAGATAAATTTCAATACTTTATAATAGTTAATGATTTTCAACACTAAGTGAAAAATATAAGAAAAGAGTAGCATGCTTTTTATGTTTTTTTTAAGCTTTAAAAATAAAGGGAATAAAATAAGTGAAATGTTGAATTAATTGTATTTGGTATTAAATGGTCAATTTATCCCTTTAATTAATCTCAAATATACGGTATATTAAAATAATCATGTTATAATAATATTTATCTTTCTATGATCGAATTTTTTTATAATAAAAAAAAATTAAAGGACACATCTTACCAGCAGTAAAACCAATTGAACTCAAACTCTTAAAAATGACTAAAATAACAAGTATAAAATTATTTAATGGTTTTCACAATCACGTAATAAAAAAAGGAGAAAGGATTAGTGGTAATTTATTTACTTTTCTAAGCTTTAAAAAAGAAAAAATAGATAAAAAGTTAAGTTGTTAGTCTTTAAAGGAAAAAAAATATTTAATGATCAACATATTCACATCACAATATCCAAATATATAAAATATTAAAATAATTATATTATATTATTATTTATCTTTATATAACATTTTTTATGAGAATATTATTGTAAAAGTTTTATACTTATTTTAAAAATAATACTTAAATTTTTTATTTATTTTTTGTAATAATTTAATCTTATTGTTATAAAAATAAATAAATGTTCAAAGATAAATAACTATTTTTTTATTTTTTATTAATTTAATTTTTAAATTTTTTTAGTTATAGTTAATTTAAATTATAACTATTTTTATCTAATGCAATTAAAAAAATTATTATTTTTATTGTGCGTTTAATTTTTTATAATAATATAATTAAATTATTATAAAAAATAAATAAAAAATTTAAATATCATTTTTACACACTTGTGATATTTTTTTCTTTTTCTATAACTAAAAAGATTAAATGACATGTTATATAATCAAAATCATCAATAAATATTAAATTCATAAATAAAATGATTAACATTACATTTTACTCTATTTTTTATTATTATTATCATGTAACAAAATTTTACCCTATGGTAAGTTTAAATAAAATTATTATTTATATAAATAATTATGATATAATTATAATTAATATTATAAATAATTATTAATTAAGATAATATTTTTTATATTTGTTTAATCAATAATTAACTTTCATATTAAATATAATAACATTACAACTTATAATAAATTTTTTTTAATAAATAATTAGAATTAAATTAATTTTTACATTAAAATATACTTTATTTCTTGACTTTTTTATATATTTTATTTTATTTTTTTAAAATTTAATAATTTTAGTTTATTTTAATAATTTTTTTCAAAAATTTAAAGAATTAAATTTTTTTTATATAAAAAATTAAGAATAAAATTATATTTAATTAATAAATTTTAAAAAATTAATGATTAAAAAAATAAAGATTAAAGTATGTTTTGAGATAAAGATAACGTACAACGGAATCTTAACACAAATAATTAACAACTTTTAGTTATCAAGTGGCCAATTGCTTCTGTTGTCCACGTCAGGACTCATGACTTGCTTTGGTCCTTGCGCCATCGGGCATACCGTCTTACCTGTTACTACTTTTATTTTCAGCCTTTATAAAAAAAATATAAAAATCTATTTCATGAAATAATAAATTTGTGTGATTTTGGTTTTGAAGTAAATAAGTAGGTAAAACAAATTTATTATATTTATAAAGGTAGTATATTTATGTTATCTACGAATTTAAAGTAAATTTTTGTTAAATTTAATGAAGATGTTTATTTACTTTTTTTTCTATTAATTTGTATTTATTTTTAAATTTTAATTGTATATTTTATATCTAATATATGTGATGATTTAAAGTTATTAATAAAAAATAATATTAAATAATATTTGAATTAAAAATATATAATATAAATTTAATAAATAAAAATAAGAATAAATATGATTTTGTTTTTTTACTTTCTAATTGGTCAGATGAATAAGCTTTTTTATATACCTGAATCAAAAGTAAACTTCTGAAAATAAGCTGTTTTACTGAATCAAACTTTTAAAGTACTATTAATAGTGGAAAAAAGTAAATAATAGTAGAAATTTAAGGGGAAAGAGCTGTTATATGAATATGAATATACTAAAACTCATTTAGTTTTATATTAAATCACATCTTCAAAGAATATAAAATGTTATTTAATCTTAAAAAAACATTAAAATTTTATATTTAAGCTGGTCTCTCTTAAAAAAACTAATTTTATTATTAATATTTCTTTAGAGGTGCTAAAAGTATTATAGTTTATATTTTAAAAAATATCTAAATATCACGTAATAAAAGAATTAGATATTAAACCCGGTTCACGCCCCACTAGTAGAGGTAACATCCAATCGAAAGCGTATTGCTTATATATATAACCCATATAACTTTTTATAATTTCATCGAGTCCCCCTAAAAGAAAGAGAAATTGCCTTAATATTACAATAATAAGAAGCGTTGTAAATATGATATTGCAATTTTATAAATACGTGAATGTTATGAACATATCTATGCTTGTTTTGGACGTAGATATATCAATAAAATTCATCTATTAATTAATTAAAAAAAAGACATTGTGTAAAATATTATTATAATTGAATTCATTTAATAAATTCGCGAAAAGTCCGATAATTCATTTAATTATTTGATATTGTCAAAAAATTAATAAAGTATTCTTTTGAAATAAAAAATAAATACATGCATAAAAGAGTCATTTTATATTACATATAAGGTACGTATATCTCCTTTATATCTTTAGATTCACTTTACTTACTATGTCTATCAAATTTATTTTTACAACAACTCATTTCGGCTAATAAAGGGATGCAAGGGACATATAATGCAAAATAAGATAACGTTTTCATTTCATTTCTTTATTTTATAAAATTATAAAAAAAAATAACAAATGTAATAACATTTTATATTTCTTAAATGAAATTGTATGTATTTTAATTATTTGAAAAAATCAAATAACATCATCAATGATTATTTTCTCATCTTATATTTTGTTTTTTTTTATTTTGGAAATAAAGAAATTTAGTGAAATTAAATAAATAAATATAATTAAATTAAATTATGAATAGCTAATAAAATGATAGGAGCAAAATTTAACTTTAATAAAGGTTAAAGATGATTCATAAATCAAATTTATTGAACTTAAGCTCACATTGAGTTCAATTGATCAAGTCATTTTATATACTTGAGTTAAGGAATTAAAATGGCAGGAATTTAAAGCATAACTGTATTTTGTTAAAAATAATTTATACAATTGTGAGTGTGGCAAGAATAATTTTATAAAATCACATTTCATAATATAGTAAAATTATGTGATTTGATTACAATGAGTTCATGTTATTTATGAACTTTTGTTAATTTTATTTAATTAACTCTGATACCCTGCCTACTACATTTCACGGTCCAACAGCCGTACAAGAAAGAAGAATATTGTACCAGATCTATAATAGGGGGAAAAAAAAAGCGAGATCATAATTATGTCTTGGGACCTTTCCCTCCAGAACAGAGAAGCAGAGATCTTCCACGTTATCGGATTTAAGATTTATGTAAAAATATATATTATTAGTTATACATTTTTTATTTTAATAAAAATATATTTCAATTATTAAATTTTAAATTAATTTTAATTTATAAAAAATTTCAACATAAATAAAAATTGATATAGATTTTAAATCAAATTTTAAGACGAAAATAGAGTTCAATAAATTGAAAACTTCGTAAGATAGATAGTTATTATCCTTTAAACCTTCATTTTTTTGCGAATTTTTTCTGTGAATTCCCTTGTAAAAATATATTTGTTTTAATGATTGACTAATAGACGTGATGTTTTTGAAGTGTTTAATCGTTTATCTAAGTGATTACATATTTCACACAAGAATCTTTCCTAATACAATTTAGTTCTCAGTGTTATGTTCGTTTTAGCCATGAACATACGCCTGATTTTGTAACAGTTTATAAAGAATTAAGTCATATACAATTCTATTTCGAAGCTACTTCCTCCCTTATATAGGTAATCTTTTATCTTTAAAAGTAATCTGCAAATAGTAACTCGCATACTCCGATTGGTATTCTCTTTATAAGAATCATTAAAATCCTTAACTTTTCCTATATCTTACGCGTATTACTGTTTTAATCATAGGAATGAACTTGAGGGTAAGTCACCACAATGATCTCACCAAGTATTTACAATTAAGTTGTCCTTATGAACCTAGATCTTGAGATCTACAGTTAAATAAGTTGGATTTTTTTTGCAAATCCTTATTAATTCATGGGCTTAAGTTTCATTTTTCTTGATGACTTATCAATCCACTCTCGATTTAACCCTTGATTAAGGAATTCGTTATGTTATCCTTTGACTTCACATAGTCAGTAGAGATAACCCTAATTGAGAGTATTTGTTTAATGGTATTATGTTTACGACATATATGTTGAGAGTTATCATTATACATATTGTTTTGTGCCTTGCCAATGGCAGATTGGCTATCACAATAGATGAATATTGTAGGTATAGGTTTCACTCACTTAGTAGTATCCTTTAAAAAATTGCATAGCCATTCGATTTCTTCAAAGCGATAAACTCAAATTTCATCATGGATCTAGCAATGCACATCTGTTTAGAGGATTTCCATGAAACAACTACACCACCCAGTATGAATGCATATCTACTAGTAGACTTTGAGTCTTTCATGTCAGATACCCAATTTACATCACTGTATCATTCTAATACAACTAGATATCTTGTGTAATGGTGTCCATAGCTACGTGTATAATACATTTTTAGTGATCAAATCCTGGATTATTAGTATATCTACTTAGCTTACTTATAGCATAAGCTATGTCAAGTCTCGTATAACTCATCAAGTACATAGGACTTTCTATCATTTTAGAATATTCTAGTTGAGACACACTCTCACTTTTATTCTTAAATAGGTGTAGATTTAGGATAACTGTATTTTATATAGTTATTTTCACCTATTTTATTGATTATAAATGCTATGTTCTCTGTATTTTTAGACAATTTTAGTTTAATAAATTAGTATTTACTATTTTTTATATATTTTAATAAAATTAAGTAAAGTGTATCGAAAACATACTTAAATGCTAATTTGTACCCAAAAATAGAATTTTAAATAAAAGAGTTATTAATTGCAATTTATAAAAGTTGAAAATATAATTTAAATTAAAATTGAGCTTAATTTCAGTTATTAAAAGTTTAAAATTTAATTTAAATTACTAAAAGGGTTAGATTGCAATTAAACAAAGTTAAAAATGTAATTTGAAATATATTTGTAGGTCAAAATAGAATTAAAATTTTTTTTGAATTTTCTGCGCAGGAAAAGAATCGCACTAGCACAAATCACAACGTCCATCACCCACCGTTGGATCATCAAAACAACGATCCAGATTTGGCAAGTGCAGAGTGGGACCCACATGTCGACTGCACAAATTTCCTCGAGGCGAATCGCTGACTGTTGGATCTCTTTAACGGTCCAGATTGAAGCGCGTGGAACCAAGCTGTCGCGCAGTGAACCATTCGTGTAACAATCGTGTGTGACGCGGGTTATGGAAGCAACGTTCATCCTCAGTTTTTACAGAATAAGAATCTGCCACGTGTCCCACTAATATTTAAGCAAATCATATTCCGACACGTGGCATGTTATCATGGGTGCGAGAGCGCAAGATTATGCCCACGTTTCACCGTTTCCCGCAACCAATGAAATTCTGCCACGTGTCCGCATTAAATCCTCGCAGCGAATCAGACGCTGACACGTGGTATGCACTTTGAATTTCAAAAATCAACGGCTACCTGTTTCACGCGTAAATTAAAATAATATTATATCGAATATCGATACGCGTCGATTCTATTTTCGATACAAATTCCTTACGCGTTTAAAAAAAAGAAATGTGTTATTTTTTTATGTATTTTTTAGCTATAAATAGGAGATAGTTTTTAGTTTTAAAAAAAGTTTTTTTTGGTTTAGAATTTTTGTGTTGTTCGGTTTTGGACTACAGAACACGCAGAAGCCATTTTTTGGCTTTTGTTGTGTTCTGCGTGTGCCAAATATTTTCGTATGTGATGTTTTAATTTTCCTTTATGCTTCTTATAATTTTCTGTAGTTGATGTTATTTTTATTTTAATTTAATAAAGTAATTTAATTTTTCTAGGGTTGCATTTGATCTAAATTTATAAAGCTTTGATTTTAACTATTTTTTGAAAGATTTATAAGATGTTCGAATTGTTCATTCTATTTTGTGCTTAATGTTTTTTGATTATTTACGAATTTTATCAAAACGATTTGTGGCATAAAAATAAACTTGAGAAAGGCATTTTTGTGTATATTGCTCGTAGATAGAATGACATGTATGATGAAAGATAGGAATATACTCTAATTGTATGTGTTGCCATTTGAGAACTTAGAACTTAATAAATCTTATTAAATTTAATTCTCATAAAGATATAGTGAATTAATTTAACGAGGTGTGTTTATACCGAGCTCGGAAGAGATGTATGAATAAAAAAAGAAGTTTTCGGTTGACAAATTAAATGTACTAAAAAATATAAATCAAAATAAAATAACATGATTTGAGTGGATTAGTTTGGTGAAAAATTGCAATCCTAGAGTTCTCTTATCTTTTTGTTACCGTTTTCCATATCAACGATTATTTTGGATAAAATTATAGAGATACAATTTTAGTACTCAACAAACTATAGTAACAAATCTCCGTGGGAACGATACTTTACTTGCAAATCTTTATTACTTGTGATCGTGTATGCTTGCACGAATTTCTGTGTGTTGTAAAACACATAACAAGTTTTTGGCGCTGTTGCTGGGGATTTGTTTTACTATTTTCATTGTTGATATTAATACCAATCAATCTGATTTTAATTCAAAAAAAAACAAAAAAAATTGTTACGTGTTTAATTTATTTTTCAATTTTCTCGTGTATGGAGATTTTGTTTGACACACAAATCTTACCTCAAAAAAAGAAAAATAAATCTTTTTTTTGCTTATTGTTTGTTTTTTATTGTAATTTTTCAATTTTCTCGTGTATTGAGATTTTGTTTGACACACAAATCTTAATTCAGAAAAAAAGAAAAAATAAATAAAAATAAAAATAAAAAATTATGGTTATCGTTTCTTAATTTATTTTTCAATTTTCTCGTAAGTTCAGATTTTGTTTGACACAAAAATCTTAACTTACAAACAGAAAAACAAATTGAGAAGTCAAGCTGAAGACTATAAATCAAGCGCTTCTTGGGAATTTGTATGCTCTATACCTTTCATTTCAAATTTTGAATTCAACACAGACTTAGTAGATTTAATCATTTGATCATTACTACCCATAATTAGCATGTCATTAACGTAAATACACAAGATAATATAACCATCTTATTTGTTCTTGAGATATACACATTTATCACAAAAGTGTTGATTTTAATGCTATTTGTCCTCATGACATTATCAAATTTTTTATGCTACTGTTTTGATGCTTGTTTCAAGCAATATAAAGACTTTACCAATTTACAAACATTTCCTTCTTGCTCTGGGTATAAAAAATCTTTGGGTTGATCCATGTATATTTCTTCATCTAACTCTCAATTTAGAAAATGTTATATTTACATCCATTTGATGCATTTCAAGATTTTGTAGACCAATGATAGCAATTATCATCCTTATAGATGTTATTCTCATCACAGGAGAATAAATATCAAAGAAATGAATGTCATATCGTTGTTTGTACCCCTTAATTACAAGCCTGGTCTTATACTTTTTAATTGATCCATTTGATTTACGTTTTTTCGTGAAAATCCACTTGGACCCAAGTGTTTTGCTACTTAGTAAATCAACTAGTTTTCCAAGAGCGATTTTGCAGAATTGACTCAATTTCACTATTAATGACTTATTGTCATTGAGAACCTTCCGAAGAATTCACAACCTCTTCGTAGGTTTTAGATTCAATTTCTAACAAGTAGCTCAAAATATTTAGACCTTATGATGTTTCTTTTCTAGCCCTCTTGCTAAGTTTGAGTTCAACCTTAACATTAACCTTATCCTCAACCTCTTATTCAGGTTCTTTGTTTTGACTATCCTCATTCAGTCTCATACGTTTGTTTAGATGAATTTTATTCTTCTTGAGTTTTACATGAAAATACATATTCAAATAATAATGCATTCCTTGATTCCATTATTGTGTTCTTGTGTATGTTTGAGATATTTGACTCATGCACAAGAAATCAATAAGTACTATTATTATGTGCATATCTAATAAAGATGCAATCTATCGTTTTTGGATCTATCTAAACATTCTTAGGTACAGGTACGACTACTTTAATAAGATACCCCACACTCATACATATTTATACGTAGGTATCCTTCCTTTAAATAAATCATATGGTGTCTTATGTGTCTTTTTTTGAGATACTTTATTTAAAAGGTAACTAGTTGACAAAATATCTTCCCCACAAGTTTTGTGCCAATCTAAAACTTAATAGCATTGCATTCATCATTTCTTTTAGGTTACGATTCATACGTTCAACAATTGCATTTAGTTTAAGTGAATAAGACGCTATAGTTTCATGGATAACTTCATATTGTGCACATAATTCACCAAACGGTGCTTCATATTTACCACCATGATCACTACACGATTCTTATGTGTTAATCTAAAAGATTAAGGAACTATTGCGTAAAATTTTAAAAATTTAAGACCTTAATTATAAGATTTAAATAAATTTTTTGAAAGTTTAAAAATTAATGAAATAATTAACCCTTAAACAAAGGATTTTGTTGAAGCAACCCGTGTTAAGATAAACAGCACCAATAACAACAAATTTGGATTCAGGTGTGAACTCTGTCTCAGCAGACAAAGGTAGTTATGTGTCCTCAATATCTCACAAAATATTTTTTTATGATATAATTATAATTAATATTGTTAAGTTATATTTGATATTGTAATTCACTTTACTTGTACTACACTTATATTATTTCACTTGTACTACACTTCCACTATTTCACTTGTACTACACTTGTACTACTTGTTACAATCCTATAAATAGGGTTCTCTATGTACATTCTAAACACACTAATACAACATTAAATCATTCTTTCTTCTTATCTCTCTATACTCTTCACATGGTATCAGAGCCTCTCATATACCTCTAAAATTTCTATCAAAATTCTGCCTCTCTTCCTCGCTCCAAACCCAGCTCCCCTCAACCCGGCTCACTCCAAACCCGGCTCACCTCAACTCGGCTCACTCTAAACCCGGCTCACCTCAAATCGGCTCACTCCAACTCGGCTCTCCTCAATTCGGCTCACTCCAACCCGGCTCACCTCAACCCGGTTCCAGGCTTGTTTTCAACTCCTTTTTTCATTTTTAAGGATATCTCCTTTATACTGTCTCTATATATTTGCTTTATATTTCCTCCATTATTTTGTTAAAATGGACCGAAATAATATCCCAAAACCAATCTCTACCACCCTTGATGATACTAACTACCTAGCTTGGGCACAAGCAATGAAAAGTTTCTTGAAAGGACGCAAGCTATGGCGTTTCATAACTGGTGATATCTCTATACCCATCCAAGAAACCACTGAAAACAACTCCTTATTTGTTGATCGCCTTGAAGACTGGGAGAGTAAACATCATCAAATTATTACCTGGTTCTGTAACACCACTTTACTCTCCATTCATGGTGAATTTGGGCGTTTTGACACTGCCAAAGAAGTTTGGGAATTTCTTAAGGCTCACTTTATTACAACAGATTTGGCCAACCAATATCAACTTTTAACAACTCTTCATACCAAACGCCAAAGGGCTGATCAAACCATTAACCAATTTCTCTCTGAAATGCATACTATTTGGGATCAACTCGCTCTCTCTGAACCAACTTGGACGAACAAGATTGATGCTGAGATGTTTGCAACTTACCGTAATCACCAGCGTCTTGTTATTTTTCTCATGGCTCTCCATGATCGATTTGAACCTGTTCGGGCTTCCTTACTCCATCGGAGTCCTTTTCCATCCTTAGATACTGTTGTGACCGAGCTTCGCTCTGAAGAAACTCGGATGGGGGTTTTCAAAGTTCATCATACAGATTCTGTTCTTGCCACCCCCTTTTATCGCCCTAAATGAGGTTCTAAAGATGACTTCAAATATCAAGGCTATACCTACTGTCACAACCCCAATCATGAGCTTCTTACATGTCCCATTCGGGTATGTATATATTGTCACAAGAAGGGTCCAGGACACTTTAATAGAGATTGCTTTCGGAATCCCTCTCAGCATTCCTCACGGAATCCCTCTCAGCATTCCTCACGGAATCCCTCTCAGCATTCCTCACGGAATCCCTCTCAGCATTCCTCTCGGAATCCCTCTCAACATGCTTCAGGTAAAAATAGTAACTCATCTATCACCGCTGCTGCTTCTGAGGATAATCATGACAAATTTACTTTCTCTACTCAAGAACTTGAAGGTCTTCTTAAACATGTTCTCTCACAATCTAGTAATGCTTCTCCTACTGCCTTGTCTCTCACATCAGGTAAATCTTTATGGTATTTTGATTCTGCTTGTTGTAACCATATGACTCATGATACTCACATCTTCTCTCCCACACAATCTTTCATCTCCAAACCTTTAATTCAAACTGCCAATGGTTCACATATGCATGTTAATGCTGTAGGACAAGTTTCCACATCTTCTATATCACTTTCTGACACCTTTCATATTCCCAACCTTACTCTAAATCTTATCTTTGTTGGTCAATTATGTGAACTTGGTCTTACTATTACTTTTTCCTCTTCTGGTTGTCATGTGCAGGATCCACAGACAGGACAGATCCTTGGGATAGGCCGTAAGGTTGGACGATTATTTGAACTTATCAACCTTTATCTACCCAATTCTCCTCACACTTCCTTTGCTGCTTCTACCACTCCTATCAACCTATGGCATGCTCGTTTAGGCCATACGTCTATAGGACGTCTTCGTCCCTTAGCATCTTCTGGTAAATTAGGATCTATTTCTATTTCTGATAATGTAAATTGTTTGCCTTGTCAATTGGGAAAACAACCTGCTTTATGTTTTAATAAAAGTGATTCTACTTCTGTCTCCCCTTTTGACTTAATTCATTCTGATGTTTGGGGTCCATCCCTACATCCTACTATGGGGGGATGTGTTTATTTTGTCATTTTTATTGATGATTATTCAAGATTCATATGGATTTTCTCATGAAACATAGATCTGAATTACCCAAAATTTATTATGATTTTGCCCAAATGGTTAAAACCCAGTTTTCTCAAAATATCAAAGTGCTTAGAGCTGATAATGCTATGGCATATAAAGAAACAAATTTTTTAAATTTTCTTCGACAAAATGGGACTCTTTCTCAATATTCTTGTCTTGACATATCTCAACAAAATGGAAGAGCTGAGCGAAAACATAGACATATTCTTAATACTGTTCGTATTCTCCTCATTTCTAGTTCTTGTCCTGAACGCTTTTGGGGTGAAGCAGCTCTTACGGCTGTTTATACCATCAATCGTGTTCCCATGCCTATTATTCATAATCAATCCCCTCATGAACGTCTCTATAGTACTTCTCCATCTTATAAACTACTCAAAGTGTTTGGTTGTGCCTGTTTTGTTCTTCTTCACCCTCATGAACACAATAAATTAGAACCTCGTTCTCGTCTTTGTTGTTTCTTAGGGTATGGAATAGAACACAAAGGCTATCGTTGTTGGGACCCTATTTCTAAACGATTGTGCATCTCTCGTCATGTCATCTTTTGGGAACATAAAATGTTTTCCTCTATTTCTTCATTTCATGTCTCATCTCCTACCTCACTCTCATTTTTAATGACCCAACTATTGATTTATTTCCTCCTCACATTGCTCCATTACCCTCACCATCGTCTACTACGGCTTCTCCTGATGTGTCTGCTCCTTCTGCTGATCCTACCATAATAACATCTTCTGAAGACCAAATACCTGATTGTCCAGAGTCATCACTTCGTCGTTCTACTCGTGTAAGTAGTCTTCCTTTTCATCTTCGTGATTACCAATGTTTCTCTACTATTTTGTCTCATCATGAACCCCAAAACTATAGAGAAGCTAGTTCTAACCCTCATTGGCAGCAAGCTATGACAGATGAATTACATGCATTAACAAAAGCGTATACATGGGATCTTGTTGATCTTCCATCTAATAAATCTTTGATTGGTTGTAAGTGGATCTTCAAAATCAAAACTCATTCAGATGGGTCTGTGGAACGATATAAAGCTCGTCTGGTTGCAAAGGGTTTTACACAGGAATATGGAATTGACTATGAAGAAACTTTTGCACATGTAGCTCGACTCACCTCTGTTTGAAGTATCATTACTGTTGCTGCTGCCCGAAATTGGAACATGTTTCAAATGGATGTCAAAAATGCTTTTCTCAATGGAGACATAACTGAGGAAGTTTATATGAAACCTCCTCCTGGATACACTCATTCACCTCATCAAGTATGCAGACTTCGCCGTGCTCTCTATGGCCTCAAACAAGCTCCTCGAGCTTGGTTTGCCAAATTCAGCTCTACACTTACTGACTTTGGTTTCACTTCCAGTTCTTATGACTCCGGTCTCTTTATTCGGAAGACTCCCACTGGTGTAACACTTCTACTCCTTTATGTAGATGATATGATCATAACCGGGAATGACTCTAATGGAATTATTGATCTCAAGCAGTTTCTGAGTCATCAATTTGAAATGAAAGACCTTGGTCGTCTCCACTACTTCTTGGGCCTAGAAATCTCATCTGATTCTCAAGGATATTATCTCTCTCAAGCAAAGTACTCTTCCGATATTCTTAATCGGGCTGGCCTTACTGATTGCAAAACTGCATCAACACCTCTAGAAACCAATGTCAAACTTACTCCATTAGATGGTACTATTCTCTCGGATGCCACATTATACGTATTAACCAAGTAAGCGGCCTTGTTTATCTCACGATACTCGTCACGACATTGCCTATGTTGTTCATCTGGTTAGTCAATTCATGTCTGCTCCACGGTCTACCCATTATACTGCGGTTCTTCGCATTCTTCGCTACATCAAAGGCACCATGTTTCACGGTCTCCACTTCTCCAACAAGTCTAATCTTCTTCTTTCCGCCTACTCTGATGCTGATTGGGCAGGTGACCCAACTGATCGTCGCTCTACCACTGGATATTGTTTCTTTCTTGGAAACTCTCTTATATCTTGGCGAAGCAAGAAACAATCTCTCACTTCTCGATCCAACACTGAAGCTGAATATCGTGCTCTTGCTGACACCACTCAAGAACTTCTTTGGTTCCGTTAGTTACTTGCTGATATGGGTGTTTTCCAATCAACTGCAACTATCCTATAATGTGACAATCAGAGTGCTATTCAAATTGCCCACAATAATGTATTTCATGAACGAATAAAACATATCGAGATTGATTGTCATTTTGTTCGTCAACATGTTCTTCAAGACACTGTTTATCTCAAATCAATATCCTCCACAGATCAAACAGCTGACATCTTCACCAAATCTCATCTACCAGGCAGATTTCAAGAATTAGTTTACAAACTCAAGTTGATTGTTTCTCTTCATCCTTGAGTTTGAGGAGGGATGTTAAGTTATATTTGATATTGTAATTCACTTTACTTGTACTACACTTGTATGATTTCACTTGTACTACACTTCCACTATTTCACTTGTACTACATTTCCACTATTTCACTTGTACTACACTTCCACTATTTCACTTGTACTACTTGTTACAATCCTATAAATAGGGTTCTCTATATACATTCTAAACACACCAATACAACATTAAATCATTCTTTCTTTTTATCTCCCTATACTCTTCACAAATATAAACTCTCGAGTCTTCTTATTTTATTGGTAAATAGTTTTAAGATTTTATGTATAAAAGGCAAAATCAGAAGGTGACAGAGACTAAAAGTGAATATACCTCACATTAAACACGGAAGCGAGAGCTCTTCAGAGATGGGTAGCCACTTTTAGCCTAGCCGACTGAAATATCCTGTGTTACTAACTTTTGCCATGTCTTAAATTTAATTAGCAAAACCATGCACAGAAGAATAAAAACTCTGTAATGTCTTAATTATCATATATTCTACATTCCCATAGAGTTGGTTATATATGTTAAGTCCCACATTGGCTAAGAGTAAGGCAACAATACTCCTTATAAGTTTGGGCAATCCTCTGCTTCATGGTAAACTTTTTTTGGGTTAAGTTAAGCGCAGGTTTAAGATGGTATCGAAGCCATTTCTTGGCCGTCTTCAAATTTCTCGTCTTGTAAGTCGGACCGTCTTGTAAATTTCTGGCCAGATGTGGAGGGGATGTTAAGTCCCATTAATTAAGAGTAAAGCGATCAATCTTTCGCATAAGTTTAAGTCAATCATACTGCTTCATGCTGCTTTTGAGTTGATTAAGCGCAAGTTTTTAAAAATATATATACGCATAAAGTCAATCTGTTTAACCAAATAGCTAAAAAAAACCTTTATATATATATATATATATATATAAAGATAATATTTTCAGACTTTTGAAATTCTAAGCTTTTCAAGTTTATCCTCAAGATTAATATTTTTCTGGGCATCGAGGGACCTTAGCTAATGATATGGGCTGTTTCCCTCCCGACGCTGAGGCTTATATTCTTCATCATCTAATTGGTCGATCTCGACCACTATTATTTTGAGATCTTATCTAATATTTAGAGTTCGTTTCTATTTGGTATTGTTCTTGCAACCAGCATTGCAACAATTTTTACCCCTAAATGTCCAATCAATTATTGCGTCTCAATGAGGAGAACTAGTTAACTCTGGGTTCGAGTGTCATTTCACCTCCAACTCTTTCATAGTCACTTCAACATCAATTGGTTTAAAATTTCATTTAATTTCACGCAAGTTTTACCCGTTAAATTATTACCATTATTAAAAAAAAAACTGTTTAATCATATTATTTTTAGATTTAATCCTATTTATCCAAAAGTTTTTAATAAATATTTAAATAAATTTAAAATTATAATTTTTTATCTAAAAGTAGAAGGATACATGTCAGATTTTTTTTAAGGTGTTAATAGTTTTTAACTATTTTATGAAATTATAATATCTTTAAATTATATTTTTTTAAAATTTGTACGGTAAAAAATAGATTTAAATATTTTTTGTTACATATGAATCTTTTTTTTATTTGTTATAGCTTAAAATTAGTCGGTTAGTATTGATTAAGTAGACATATTTTTAATAAATACATTTTTCATTAAGTATAATACTTAATCTTAATGACATTATGTTAATTATATTAATTTAATTATTTTTATATTAATTTAACTAATTAAATCATTTTTGTTAAATTATTGAAACAAATCAATATAATTTAATAATCGTAAAATTAAGGTAAATATTTTATAGTAATTATAAAACTAAACCTACATTTTTCATTTTTCTCAATGCTGAGTTATAAAAGACACCTGCGTTTTGCAATGCTATTGATTGCTCCAAATAGTGAAATTAACAATTCTTGGAGGCACTACTAAGCTAAATTAATGTTTTCAAAGCAATTATAAATGGTTAAAATTAATAAAATTTTATTTTCTGAAATTCATTTATAATAATAATACATGGTTATGAAATATAGTTAGGATTCTTTTTTTCTTTGCCTGTTCTAGTAACATGTATACAATATTAAATATTTGTTAATTCAAATAACTTTTTTTAAAATATGATATAATAACAATCATATATTTAGTATGCATTTCATATAAAATAAAAGGGTAAGATGAATAATTAAAAATAATAAGGAGAGAAACCAATTCATTTGAAATAACATAAAGTCACTTTTATGTAATAATAGATGACAAAAGTCAAATATAATGGATTGGTTGTTACTAACCAGAAAGAAAGGGTGGACACAATTTGTTCTATACCAAATTTTGAAAAATTAAAACAAAATGAAATGAATTACTAGTATATATTAAATTAAATTTAGTTTATTATTAATATCAGTTCTAAAATATATATTAAAATAATTTTATTACTTCCAATCAAATAATAACCTAATAAATTTAAGAAATAATTTAACCTCCTGTTAATATATTTATAAAATATAAATACTTAAAAGTCAATTTGAATTTAAACGATGAATCGAATTAGATAGTTTAAAATAAACAATTTTTTTTTTCTTTTCAATTTAATACAATTTAATAGTTTTTTTATATAAATTGGCAAATATTAAGGACATTATGAACTCAACACTTTGAGGAAATACTCTCTCTCTCTCTCTCTCTCTCTCTCTCTCTCTCTTTTCTTTGTCCATCTTTTCCGTTTCTTCTTTTGTTGCTGGAGAGGAAACTCACTATTAGGATAACGCTCTTTGCTAGATTGGGTGGTTTTCTCCCATTTTTTTCTTATGCTGTAACTCTTTCTTTGAGAAAGCTTTTTTTCAATAAAAAAAATTAATTACTATTGAGTTTATTTGTATTATATGAAAGTCAAATTTAATATGCCTTTATATCTATGTTTATTGAGTTTGGTGCATAAAGAATTTATGTATTTTTATAACAATTAAATCTGTAAAAATTTAACAAATTATATATATTTTGTTAAAATTAACTGCATTTGCTTCTGGAATAAATCATTTTAAGGTTTATTTGATCAAGTAATTTAAAAATTATTTCCCAGGTTTAAAAACAAAAGAGATTAATTTTAAAAATAATTAACATGTTTGGACATAGTTTTTAAGTTATAATTTTTAAAAATTATACAAAAAAAAATTGAAAATGTGTAAAACTACACTTTGTCTCTCCATTTTAGGTAGCTTACCGGATCTACTGCAATAAGAGCGTGAGTGGTTCCGCCGAACAAAGTTTTAATTAATTTATTTATTTTTGTATAATGATTTCTCGTGAACCTACTACTACTACCTTCATGGCTGTTACATCGGAAACTTGTACGTGTCTTCACAAACTTGTCCACCCAATAAGGAAGGGCTCACGACTAAGCAAGACTCGAATGCGACCAAGTCAATTTGTCTTTTTTTGATACGACCCCCGACCTAAAATTTCCAGACCACATGTTTTCACAATTCTTCAAAACACGAAAAAAAAACTTTTCCTTGAAAGGCGTACTACCAGAGCTTATATTTAAGTAGCTTTTGAAATTTTGTTCCAGTGATATTATGATAGTATCCTTTAATTAATTTGTTTTTATTTTCTTTGATAGTAAAGTTATCCTGTATAAATTATTTTCGTTATAAAAATGATTTATTATTTTATTTAATAATAAAATAAAAATATAATAAATATTTGATATAAAATAAATAAATTTTATATTTTTATAGTAAAAATAACAAAAATTATTATCACCATATTATTATATATTTTAATTTAACATCACTTTAAATTTATTCAATTTTATCTTAACTTTTATTATTTTTAACAATTATACACTTACATATATAATTATAAAATTTTAAATTATTATCTTATTAAAATATTAATTTAATGATTTAGTTGCCGTATTTTATTATATTTTATCCCTTTAACAAAATAGTTTAAACGATCCAATCTTATGTAAGTATTGTCAAGTCATATAAAAATTATTTTATTATTAATTATTTAAATTTCTAATAATTAAGATTTGCAATATAATCAAATTTAATTAGTAATAAAAATTTATAAAATATTATCATCATACTAAATTAAAATCCATAATCAATTATTAATATGTGTATGATTTTAAAGAGCATATTTTTAAAATTTGGCATCTTTTTGAACATTTTTCAGAACTAAATCATATTTTAAATAAAATATCATCTATATATAAAATTCTTAAATTAACGGAAAAATTAAATAAGAAAATATATGAGTTTTAAAATAAAAAAATTCATAAAAAAAGAAAGAAAAAAATAAATATATACCTTATATGTTATAGTAATTTGTATAACTTTTACAACTTATTATTTTTGAATATTATTTAATATTTTAATTTTTAAAATTTATTGATAAATACTTAAAATTATGATAAAAATATAATATTTCAAATAGAAATATTTTACACCTAAAAATAATTTTTAAGCATAATTTTGCCAAATACATTGAAATTTTAAATAATATTACGAGATGATATTTTTTAATGTGTCGTTAAGGCTTATACGTTACCCCACATTTTCTCTATATTTTCCCACCTACGTATACAAGTTTTAAGTACTATTTATACCAGTTAGAGAGAGAGAGAGAGAGAGAGAATACTCTACTAGATGATATTTTTTATACTATAACAGGAGAGACTTAATTTCATGAAATTTTAGTAAAGATTTTTATGAAAACCGTTGCCATAACTTATAGCTACGGTTTATTTAAAAACGGTGGCAATACATCATATATATATATATATATATCACGGTTTTTGACTATTAGTATTAGTAAAAGTGAAAAAGAAAAATAAGAGAAAAAAATAAGAGAAACGCTAATATTAAAACTATATTAAATTAAAAAAAGAACGGTTAAGTCAAACAGCCAGCCCCCATTTCAGTGACTGGATTTGATTTTGACTCTTAGGACTTGGTTTTTGCCATTTAAAAAAGTTCCATGAATTTCTGAGTTACTAAGAAAGAATGAAGTGGTTAAATCTTCGAGGAAACAAAATCCACGGTCAAATTCAAAAATGGACGTCGAACACAGCATAAAAACTTTGGTAGCTAGCTATTAAGTATTAACCTTGCTAAGAACTTCTTAACAGGTTTTGAACGAACTCCAATTATATTTATTTGGTTTAAAATTTTATGATTATCTCTTAAAAATTCAAAGAAAATCAACAAAAGGGTTTCATTAGGGGGATCTAACAGAGCTTGAATAATTAGACCATTCAAAAAACAAGCTTTCAGGACATATTCTCTAACAATTGAAGAAGTTCACTTACCTTCATACTTCAATGTCTCACACCACCACCTCATTGGGCCTGTAACTCAAGGGAACCAATTTTCTACATTTGAGAACAACTCTTACTCAGGAACTTGGGACTTTGTGGCGATCATTGACAAAAAGATGTGGAAATTCTGAGGATTGAAAACTATAATTAATTTTGCAAACAGCCCTTATTAATTTAGGAAAAAAAATTATTAATTTTTTTATGTTATATATTGCAAATTTTTATTCCTCATTAATAATAGGTCCATGCACAGAGGACATTGTGAGTCAAGCAGCAAAGAGGCAAATGCTTGAGTGGATGATCAACAGCTCTAAAGAGAACAGAAATTCAAGAGTGCTAGAGCTTCAAGTTTGTGTTTTAAGTGTTTACTCGGTTTGTAGTTACATTAAAAGTATAAGATATATTGCTACTATTAGTGATTTGTGTATATTGAATTAGTTTAATTTCAATTAGTAAATATCTATTACTTATTTTGCTAGCAAACTTGCTTGTGTTTTGTTTTTCGATGCTACGCTGGGTGGCAACTAAAACAGCAGGTAAAAAATTTAAAATATATTTACCCTATAAAAACCGCGTCAATAAGGTACCTTATGGTCATGGTTGTTTTACCTTACAGCCACAGTTTTTGTTAGGATTTAGGAATCATAGCTGTAGTGTACCTATAGCCATGATTTTCGTTAGAAATGTTGGCCGTGGAGTACTATTTATAACCACGTTAAAAATCATGGTTAAATGGGGGTATCTCATAGTCATTTCGATTTTAGTTACTGTTTTTTTAACCGTGGCTAAAAGTGTACTGTTATGTTTAAAAATCTTGATTAAATGTCTTATTGTTGTAGTATTAAAAGATATTGTATTATAATTTCATCATTTTTTTAACATGCGTTTAAAAATATTTTACTTTTATACTTTCACTTAAAATCATAATAATTGTTAGAGCTCCACAAACTTTGGTGATTAAGGGCCACCAGAACATCAACAAATCTATAATACTTTAAAGAATTTTTTTGGATAATAGATACTACTTTTGAAAGTGTATTCAAATGAATTTTATTATTGATCACGTGTTTAATTTTAATATAAATTAAGTAAATGGTTAAAAATAAAAAATAATACGAGACAACCTACTATAATTGCTTAAATAATAAGGATTTAAAAAAAAACATTTTCATCTTCTCTATATGTTCTTATATCTTCTAAGTGAATCTTAGTAAATTATTTCACAAATTAAATAATTTCATAAAATATAACTTTTTAGTGTATTATATGTGTAACATTGTTAAGAAAATATTTTATTGGAAAGAAATTAAATAAGTTAACTTTAAAAGTTTAAAAATCTATTAACCCTTTACATGTAAATTTGAAACTTACATTTATCAAGTTATTTAATAATTCATGAACTATATTAACACTATATTTAAAAGAAAAAAAAAACGAATAAAGTGTATTTTAAGAATCGTCTTTTATTTTTGTATTAGAATAATATTTCTACTAAAATTAAAATATGAGTAATGCAAGTTTAAATAGTAATTTTGTAATTTTGTAGTATATTTATGTGGTTTTTTTACGAGGTTGATGTGTACAATTTATGTCTTGGAATATGTAGTGTAAAATAGAAATCTTTATGAGTTTAGTAGTAAAATTTTGGAAATATGTATATTTTATATAACTTTTTGAATAATTGTAATACTCATACAACCATAAAATATTAATCTGACTGAAAGATTAAGCAACTTTTAAAAATATTAATGAAGTAGAAGCTCTCTTATAAGCGATTGGGCTTCCTAAGCCCAAGCTTAAGAAAGCAATATTTATCTATTCGGCTTGGCCCTCTTATATTGAGCATAGCCCAACCTGTTGTTGAAAAACAAAAGAGAACAAAAATATAAGCATATATGAAAATTTAACGTAATACGATTAGAAATAAAATAGTTGATTTTATTTTATTTTTTGGTCGAAAAAAAATATCACTCGAGCATCTGTCGTGGTATCCCAAATCATTGGTATTGTGTTATAATTTTTTACTTACCCCATGTTTGGTTGGAGGGAATGGAATGGAATCAGAATCGATTCTTTTCATTTTGTGTGTTTGTTTGGACAGAATAGAGGGCATAATTGAATCTGATTACTAAAATAGAAGTAATCACAATTCCTTCTCACATCTTTGTTAATCATTATTCCATTCCCATCTAAACATTTGTTTCCAATTTTACCCTCACCTAAAATATAACCTTAAATTTAAATCCCAAATTCTCAAACCCAAAATTCCAAAACCCTAAATCCAAATCCTAAAATCCTAAAACCCTAAACTTTAAAACATAAATCCCAAAACCCTAAACACATAAATCCCAAATCCCTAAACCCTAAACCCAAAATTCCAAATCCTAAAATCCTAAATCGTAAACCCCAAATCCCCAAATCCCCAATCCATAAACCCCAAATCCCTAAACCATAAACCCCAAATCTCAAATCCCTAAACCCTAAACCCTAAAACCCTAAACCTTAAAACATAAATCCCAAAACCCTAAACCCTAAACCCCAAATTCTAAATCCTAAAACCCTAAACCCTAAACGTTAAACCCTAAAACTCTAAACCCCAAATCTCCAAATCTCTAAACCCTAAACCCTAAACCCTAAACCTTAAAACATAAATCCCAAAACCCTAAACCCTAAATTCCAAATCCTAAAACCATAAACCCTAAACCTTAAACCTTAAAAACCTAAAACCTAAACCCTAAATCCAAAATTCTAAAACCCTAAACTATTTTTAGAAAAATAATAATTTTAACCCTAAATCTTAACATACAAATATAACCCCAAATTATAAATCCCTAAACCCTAAATCACACATCCCAAACCTCAAAACCCTAAACCCTGTTTAGAAAAATAATAATTTTAATAATATATTTCTTTTTAATTAAGTAATACTTATTTAGAAAAATAATGATTTCAATAATGTATTTTGTCTGACGAAAAAATAGTAATTAGATGACATTATTTAAACTTTACAGCATGTAGGGTTATTAAGGTTATTCTGACTTTTTTCATTCCATTCTGAAACCAAACACTATAATCCTGATTCTGAGCTTGATTCCAGTGGTCAAACCAAACAAAATTGTTTCATTTCTATTCCATTCCATTCCGATTCCATTCCACGAATCAAACGACACCTTAATAACTTATTTTCCATGGTTGCACGATAACCAAGGTATGAGTATTATTACACAACATCTATAGGTAAAGATTTAATCTTACATGATTTTCAGTGTAATATTTGAATCTACACACTCACGTCTATCAATCAAATTATGGTGCCAATTTGATTGACTCATGATCATTGATTTCATGTTTGAATGTGAGCATTTTATACTGGTTGGGAAATCTCAAAATATACTTATTACCCATCATTTCTTTAACAAAAATAAGATTAGGATAGGTAGTAAATAAAAAAGAAGAACTAAATTTACATATATTTCAAATATATAAGAATGGTGGATTTTTACTTTCAAAAATGTTAATTCAATAATTGAAAATATTCATAATATTTATAAATTTTATTATAATATTGTCTTTAATTAATATAAAAAATTTATTTTCTTTAATATTTTACTTCAAAGTATAGATCTTTTGATTCAACATTTTACATTTTCAATATAATTTTACTATATTTTATTTCTATTTATCTCATTGTATATTTATTTTTGTAAAACTCAATTTTTTCACAAAGAGACTAGTTAGTTTTTTTCTTTATTTATTGATTGATTAAAATTTTGATATTATATCAAATTCTATAAAAATTATATATCTTTCAATCCCAATAGTTAATCTAATAATATATGAAAATATGTCTATAATCTTTATAAATTATATTATAATATTATCTTTAATCATTATATTACTTTCATTTCTCTAACGAGAGATCCTAAACTAACAATATTAGATAAGTTGTGCATAGATAAATTAAATTGAAGTCCAAAGTAGAAAATATGTATTATATATAATGGAAAGTCTTAAATTATCATATTAGTTTTCACAGCATATATATATATATATATATATATATATATATATATATATATATATATATATATATATACATATATATATATATATATATATATATTACCTACAATATTGTGTAGATGTGTTGGAAATACATGTGGGTTAAATTTAAGTTGTAAACCTACAAAACCTGTAGACATCGTTCTGGGAGGGTGTATATTCCCAACTAATAATCAATTTCTAATTAGAGAAAGGACAAAAGAAAACCATAAAAAAAAGAAATAAATAACAAAAGAAAAATAATTAATGACCACGTTATACAAAAGGGGCGGGTATATTGTAAATAAATTAACAATAATACAAATGAGGAGGGGATTAAATTAAAATATTAATTAATATTGGGAAAAATTAATTAGGTAAAATGATCAAGGCTTCCTACCATAGTGCAAGACCATGACATGATCTGTAGTTGAGGATTCTGTAAGCAAACTAGTAGTAGTCGTCACTGCTGCACTTGGACTCCATATATTATCTCTTATATGTTGCAACGTCATTAAAGGTCCAAGTTCCTGCCCTCTACATGCAATCTCTACCTTTTTAAAAAAAAAAATTATGTATACCCACACATGAATGAACGAACGATTATCTCACGTTAGTAATTTATCACAGAAGAAAAGTAAAAAATAAGAGAAAAGAAAAAAAAAAGAGAATATATAACACACCATTATTACAACGACACCAAGATGGTAAATTGCACGAGGAAAAGAGAAAATTCATGATCACATATGAGATTACCTATATATACTTTCATCATGATGCTTAGAATTACACATGATTGTAGAAATAATATTTATTAATTCTATTAAAACTTGTAATCAAATTAGTTAGATATTGTTTAATTTAAATTTTAATTAATTATATTTTGTTAAATATTATTGAATTATTATTTTATTTTCATATATATTTTTTCTTTTTTATATATAATACCTAGTAGTTTTAAGTAATTATAAGATAAACTTAAATATTAGATTTGATGTTAAATTAAGGAGATTGAATGTTTTTTTATTGACATATATGAGCTGATATATACAACAAAAGGTTATGATTGAAAAAACATTCGACTTTAATTATAAGAGCATGCCTAATTTGTAATAAAAATTGAAATCTAATATTTAGTGTGTGAAAGTGAAACCAATAAATTAATGGTTTTTACAAGCAAAACTGGAGGGGAAAAAAAATGAAGTAATCATGCGCCTTTTGACAGTATGTCACGGCTCGGTAATGCAATGTATGGCTCCATTCTATCCCCCATACATACATACATACATATATATATATATACTGAATTATTATAAAAAAATATTTTAAATGAATTTATTTATATAATTTATTCCTTTAAATTATCAATGATATTAATTAGTCTTTTATTTAAAGAAAAAAATTAATTAAAAATAACTAATATTATTTTATTTTTTTTATTAAAATATTATAATTTTTTATAAGATAATTAAAATACTACTAAAATACAACTTTTTAACAAATATAAAAGTTAAATCTAATATGAATTTTTAATAAAAATTAGCACTAATAATATTCAAACAAAAAAATTTATTTAAATATATTTTTTAATTTTTTGAAAAAGATTAAAAATTAATTATTAAAATGAATATTTTGTAAAGTTTTTTCCATATTAATTATCAATTTATTATTGTTAAATATTAATATTTTAATCATATTGTTAAATAAAAATTTATTAAAATAATATTATTTATTCTTAGTTAACACATCTTACATAAATAAATGATTTAATGATTCATTTTTTATAAAATTTTGTCATATATATATATATATATATAAAAGTTGAAAAATCTATTACATTCTATTTGCCCTGAGTAATATTATTATAACAATATAAATTATTATTATTATAAAAATAATTTATTAATAATAATTTTATTTAATATTGATAATATTATGTTTAACGGTCCCAATTAACATAAAAGATAAAATAAAAATTATTTACTTGATATAATTATTGCTTAAAACTCGTATCTTTATTTTTCAGCTCGGCTCTGTAAACTTTTAGCCGTTGCTTCAAGAAATTCCTCATTCGACAATCCCGGACAGAAGCCAAAAAAAAATTAAGTACAGCATAATAGTAACAATAATTAACCCGGGCACCGGTCTGCTATAAAATTAATCATTCTTAAGCTACCCGCTCATGGATCATCCCAGTATCGTAAACTGCCCGAATTTAATTATGACGGGACCCACCTAGACTTTGCCAGTAAGCCAAAATCATAACCCATTAGACTTATTGATATTATTAAATTCACAAAGATATTGAGATATCATGTAATTTAGAATAAATTATTTAGATAAATTATAAATAATGAAATATAATATTATTAATATTTATAATTAAATTTATAAATTTATATTTTATAAAAAATTGATACAGATTATAATACAATTTTGATATATAAAAATAATCAATTAAAATATACTTGAACAAATTAAATTTTTTTAAAAGAAATTAGGTGGATATAAAAAGCACGTAGACAAATAGGCAACAAAATTTTTTATTTTTATTTCCTAAAACTATATTTTATGAAAATGCCTGATAATTTTAATTTTGTAATTTAAAAATAAAATTAATTAAATAAAATTTTTAAAATTATTATTTTTTAAATAAAATAAAAAATATTAAAAATTAAAACAAACATTTGTCTCTATTTTCTCTTCCTCTTACTCTCTCTCTCCTTCTCTTTATTCTTTCTTTTTTTCTCTCCTACTTTCTATGTTGCTATCATCTTATTTTATTAATAAAAATAAAATTAAGTGAGAAAAAAAATGAATAAAAAAGAGAAAAATAAAAATACAGTGGAAAAAGAGTAATGGAGAGAAAGAATAGAGGGGGAGAGAGAGATGGAAAAATGTGGTATTTTTTAATTTTTTTTATTAATAAAATATATAATTTTTACTTTATTTTTGAATAAAATTTACTTTATTTCATGTTGTTTCTCAAAACCTTAATATATATGAGAAGTTCATAATTAATATTCCTCCATGAGCTAAAGCTAGCATTCTATCTGTTTTTTTTTTCGTTCTGGTTCCTATAATATTCCTTACAATCATTAGGTTTTTTTTTTTTTCCTCCTGCTTCTTTCAAAAACATATAAAAAAGCTGGTAAGACATGCAGTACTAGTTAAAACCTGACAAAAATGGTTATTAATTTAAAGGTGTCATTTTAATTAGGTTCATGCAGACCAGTCACCCTTCACCCTTCACCCTTCACCAACTTAAACTGTACACATATATGATTGCTACAATTTTATTCGACCAAATTAAATGGGAATGATTCTGTTGTAGATTAAACTCCTCATGCATTGCTTTCTCTTAACGTAAAATAAATGTATTTTTTTTATTAAATCATAATAAAGAAGGTGCATCCGAAGATTATAACACATAATATTTTTGGAATGAAGTATTAATGAGTATTTTATTTTTAATAAAAATGTACTTTAGGTTAGGTAGTATAAATTTGATATATTTATAAAATAGATTTTTACTATATACATTAAATTTATAATTTTTTTATAAAAATAATATATTTAAAATATATTTTTATTAAAAATAAAGAATTTAAACTATCTTTTTCCCCTTATTTTTAAGTAGCACAGTAGAAATGAAATTAGCGTGACGAAAGGAAGGGAAAAAATGAAACCGCATGCATAACTCCTAAAGCTATTGAGGTTTGAAATGAGAGGCACACGTGTGAACTTTTAGGCCCTATGATATATGATAAGGATCGATGTGTTATTAATATTATCAAGCATTTTTTTAATTTTTTTTTTTAATAATGATAATGAGTGTCAAGTAGCTTTTTCGATCGATATAATCATATAAGTCGATGAGAAAAACCATGGTTTTTACGATCAATGTCCCTCTAGATTGTTGCTGAAAAAGAGATTTATCTCTTTGCTTCTCCTAGAACTCAAGATTGTGGCTAATCATTACACCATATGTGTTTAAGATATTATTTGAATTTTTTACAATAATATAAAATTTAAATAATATATTTAATATAAATAGATTGTAATTGAAAATGAATTAGTTGATAGTTATTAATTTAATTTTAACGTGTTTTGTCTAATGGTTTTATAAATAACACTCATCTTTTTCAATTTAAACGAAAAATTTAAACTACTTCAATTATTTTCATTTAATCTTAAAAAATTATATTTAACTTTTACTCTTTTAATGTGTTTTGTAATTATAGTTTTATTATTAAATATTTAATCTATGTATTGAAAATTTTCTTATTTATTAATATGAATCAATAAAAAATCTTAATAATTCAATAAAATATAAAAAAAATTATGATTTTAAATATAATTGGTAATTACTTTTGTTATATGTCATTGTATTAAGAAATTAATAATAATATACATATTTAATAATAAAAATTTATTATTGAAGAAAGTATTTTTCATCTATTATTATAGAATAAAAATATTATTTGTGTATAATATTTTTTAACCCAAAAATATGGGTATTTTTTAGTATGTTTGAATTTTTTTTAAATATAATTATTTTTCATTAATACATACAAATATAATATAAATATATTACATAAATTTTTGACATAATGATATGTAACTAAAAATACTAAATCATTTAAATGTTTTTATTGTGACGCTCAGTGACAATAAATATAATTATATTACCTTATTATAGGAAGGGATTAATAGCAGCCCTAAATTTACGCTAATTTAATTGAAATCAGAAGAGGCAAAATAATTAAAAAGAATAATTAAGTTGGACCCCACCTTTCACAAATCACAACCAACTAAAAAACCTATTAATGATTGGGTTATTTCGTAATTACATTCCACGTGTAAAAGTTTAAGGGTTTAGCATTTCGGACCTCATGGATGATTCAATCTTACAAGAAAATTAGGATTACATCACCTGGGCGGTGGATTGTAAGGTATAAACTATTACCCGAAGCCATAATCTTCATTTGTATCTAATCATTTAATTTTGTGATTTTATATTTATATGGAGGGTTTTTTTATTTTATTAATTTCTGAGATGAGTATTGATTGTTCATAACACTTTTTAAGTATATTATTGAAATTGTTAGAAAAAAAAAACATGCATATTATATCAAATTAGATTTTCCCTCCGGAACCATACTATTGTGTGAAAAGAATGATTAAAAAATTCTCTCCCGAAAATAAGTTATACATAAATAATTAAGATTATTTTTATATATTTATTACTTTTATAAATATTTATTCTATGCATAATATAGGTCAATTATTTTCAATTAAACAATTATGACTACTATACATTGGATAAAAAACCTTCAATTCTAATATTATTTTAAAAAAAAATTAAAAAATCAATTCTTCAAAAATATTATTAGGTTATCCAGAGAATAAAAATCATTACTTTTATACATTTATTACTTTATTACAAGTATTTTATTATATGCATCGTACAAGTTAAAAACTCATAATTCAACTATTGATATTATTATATCATATTAAAAATTATTAAGAATAAATTATCTCAAATATTTAAACTATCAAAATAAATACCAATAATACTTTTATATATTTTATCCCATATTATAATTATATTGTAGTTATTGTCACCATATTTAACAATAATTCACGGGTTAGAGTCGTAGAGATTTGAATAAAAGAATTATTAAAAAACTCAAGTCTTTCTAATTATATTAAAAATTGGCTGATTAATTGTTGTCTCTATATTGCTAATTTAATAGAGAGAAAAATGAATAGCAGGTAAATGTAGGTTTTCTTAAAGTAAAATTAAAAACTATAATGTGTTGAACTCATGTATAGGTTTGGAAAATTATTACTCGGTCTTTGTCATATATAGTTCCTTAGGTTATGGCATGAAGTGCAAGGAAGCAATATATATATATATATATATATATATATATGCTATGATTGTTTAAAAAATAAATAGATATAATAAATTATTTTAATTATAAGATAACTTAAATCAATAATATTTATACTTTTATATTTTAAAATTTGAATTTAATGAATAATTATTAAGTCAAAGGAAAAAATTAAATTAAACAAAAAAATATAATAACTATTAAATAGACTTAAATTGATGGTCAAAAATAATTTATTAAAATCATTAATTTATTTAATATATATATATATAGTATTAACAAATTTTAGTGACCTTGAATGATACTATTTAAGGATATAAATGTTAATAAATATAAAAACATAAATTAACAAGTAATTCATACAAATAAGAAAAATATTTAATTACAATTAAATATCAAGTCTTATATATGAGTCTATGAATTCAAATTATGATAATATAATATTTATTTATTTAAAGTTTTGTTAATAACGATTTTTATTTAACATTTATGTTTTAATAATTAATTTTAATATAATAATTTATGATTTTGATAACGATTTTGATTTATCATTAATATGTCTGCTAATAATTTTTACTTAATAATTTTTAAGAAAAAAATCAAAAAATATTTACAAATTGTTTGATAATATTTTATTTTTAAAAAATTTTCAAAAATAAAGAATTTTTTTTGTTATGTTTTTACAAAATTTATGTTTTAAATCATTTTCTTTACATACTTATAAATATAAAAATCATAAAACTTAATTTACACCGTAAAAGTGTTTGGTGAAAATGAAAAATAATAAAAATTTAATTCAAATATCTTATTTTTAAATATTTATAAATAATCCCATATTTTGGTAATTATTATTTAAAAAAGTGAAAATTAAAATAAAAAATCGTTAACAAATATATTTGATTGAAAAATTAATTAAAAAAATCAAAAATTTACTATGAAAATCATTATTAATTAATTTTTAAGATAACAATTCATGTCCTCTATTTATGTATTTTTTTTAATAGGTTACATACACAAGCCAATGCAATGCTATATAAATCATATATTAAAAAAATTTAAATAAAAATTACATTGTTGAGTATGGTAATATTTATAAGGTAAAGAAAAAGACAAATTCAATAAACATGCCATACGTGTTTTCCTAGTTGCTCCCATTGTTTTGTCATTTTTTAATTTAATAATTACGAGAATATGATTTTCTTATCCTTTAAATTGTTGACCCACAAAATATATGCCTCTCCCCTAAACATGCATAATAATTAATATTCCCTGAGAAAAGATTGGTATAAGTGGCAAAGATAGCTTAAACTCCCATTTAATTAATTACATATTAATTATCATGTAAATTCTCAAGGGATAAAAACATGCAAGTTCAAGTAGTGTACGTAAGAATGATTAATAAATGAAGCTATCTATTTATGTTATTTGAATTGAATCACAAGAAAATCACATATTTTACAATAAATTAATGAATAATTTTCTCATGTTTTAAAATCAAATAGTATTCGAATAAGTCAAAACAAACTCTTTGCAGATGAAGGGCTTCTTTCATTGATCTAACACCATTCCATGCGCCCTTATTCTTTAATTAAATTACGTTGATATAATCACGTTAATTTCGGTAGTTTTCTTTATTATGTTTTTTTTTTATTTTTTATTATGTAGACATATATATATTAATTTTGTCATTAATCAAGTCACAAAATCCAAAGATAAAATTTAGAGAAAAGAATAAAGAATAGTTGTATGAATATGAAATTTTGGTAAATACATACCTCTAATTCGTTCTTGAGTCTCAACTTATTCACCAGATACTTCATTAGTAATCCAACTGTCATCTTTCCGTCTCTGTAGTTTATATAGTTTCCCAATAATTGTATTAAAAAACAAGTTATAATTAACTATAAAAAAGTCAATTTTGATTATAAATCACAATCAATGTAATGCAATCTTATTTTAATTATATTTAAAGAAATTCTATCTATCACTTAATTCTTATTTGATATATATATATATATATAACCTATCTATTTTTATTGAATATAAATAATTGGTGATGTGTTACTCTAATAAAATATATGATATTAATTTCAGATTTTTTTTCTCGTAATTTATTAAAAAATTTAACAATTTGATTTAAATAAGTACACCACGAAGCATAATCCAGAAAAAAAGTAATAAATAATTCGTGGTACAAGAAAAAACTAATTAATTTCAATAGCAAATTTGTAAATACCTGATTCTTAGGTAGCTTTTCGAAATCTGAGGGAGAAATGGTTCTTTAGCTCTGCATTAATAAGAAATCATGCCCCATTTATTTAAATTAAGTGATAAAAATAAATAAATGAAAAATAAAGAAAATCAATTAAGATGAGAAGAAAGCTATTGTTAATTCATTAATGACTTACTGATTTTGAGAAGCTTGTAGCATAAACCAAATGCCAGATTGGGGTCTTCTTGGAGGATTAACAACTCTGAAATCTAAGCTGGGCCCAGGATTAAAAATATCATCAGACCCCGTTTGCATCTGAAACTGTCTAGTCCCAAAATACGACGATGAAGAAGAACCCAATAGTGGCATCAAAGAAGAGGACGATGATGAACAAGTGGCATTAAAATACAACCAATTGTCGTTAAAATTATCAATTGAAGAAGTTCCGAAATTAGCTAGCGTTTCAATTTCAGGCACATGAAAGTTTGATTCTAGAGATCTGTCACGATCATCTTGCCTTGAAGTAGTAGCTGGGGGTAAGAGTTGTAGATCCGTTAATACGGATGAGCTGTTTCTTGTTGTAATTAAATCACTGTTTATTGTTGTAATACCCAATTGGAGCCACCCCTCATCATCCTTTTCTTCTTTATTTGAATTCGAACCCAATTCGTTATGAATAGTACTGTTAGTTCTTGTTTCATCTTCAGCCATTGGATGATCATACTCTTCTTCTATACGGTTCGTAACACCACATGATCCAACGTAACCGTTATCATGATAAATTAGATGATGATGTTGTTGTTTGGAAGCAGGAAACATGGTCATATCCGACAGCCAGAAAACCCGAACCCGAAGTTTATTGGATGATGGTGAGCTTCCTTCAGATTTTTGAGGATTTGAATATTGATTTCAATTACTTGAGCCATGGACTGAAGAAGAAATTGAATATTGAAAATTGAAAATTCTTGAATTCAAGAGAATATAAATCTCTAAGTAGTAGTATGGCAATATGTGTATGAATAGTTGAATAAATCAAAGGAGAAAGAGACACCCATTAATGGCCTGAACAACATAAGGGTTTGCGTTTGGGTTTTGGTTTCATATTAGACAGGGTAGTAGAGAATAAACCTTGCAAATCTCGCTTTCCATTAATATTATTTTTGTTTGGAAGTTTGTGGGGGATGAAATAATTGCAGAGGAGAACGGGAAAAAGAGAGAGAAGAGAGAAACATCGATGGTGATATATAAAAGTCAGTTACATTAAAATTTGAAAAATATTTTCACATATGACATAGCATAATTTTTATTTTTATTTTTATGAAATAATAGTTGACATAATTTAAACATATATATCACTTGAAACTAAAAGAATTAAGGGCCAAATAATAAGTAAACAAAGACATATTCTATAATTAAATTAGATACATTTACGTATATTTAGGTTAGTTTTAATTACATAACTATTTTCTTAGATAATATTTTTTTTAATCTCTTTTATATGGTATAAATATTTTTTATATATATAATGTAAGAAATATATATTTTTCATAAATTTTAAAGTGACTTATACATATATAAATTTTATAACACAAAAATATATATTTATTTAGATAATTAAACGGGAAATTATTTAAATAAATGAATCTTTTTTAAATACTAATGAAATAAATATTTAGGGTGTCCTGAGCTGACAACTTTAGGGCATATGTTTAATAGCCAAAATAACTCTTTTTGTAAAGTTCTCTAAAAGGACCTTTTGTACATTAAGTATTAACTTCGTAGAACTACAATAGCTAATATCAATTTTTCTGCCTAATTTTTATATAAAGAATAATAATATATTTTTAAAATTAATAAGATGTATTATATATTCATAAATTTAATTAATATAATTTTTATTTTATATAAATATCAATAATATATTTTTAATAACATATTTATTCTCCTTCTAGTATAATCTCTTTTTTTTTCAATTAAACCATCATTTCATCCTTATCTTTATATATTAAAAACCGTAATGTTTGATCGAAAATCAAAAATAACTTTTACTTTTAATTTTATATTTATATAGTAAATATATTTTTATAATTTTTCGTTAATGTTTTTACATCAATAAATAAAAAAATATTTATATAATAAATATATTTTTATAAAGAACTATTTTATATAATATAATTATTTTTCTTAAATTAAATGTAACAATTTATACAGTTAATTATTAACCATTTATTGAACACAAATACTAAAATGTCTATATAATAAATATATTATATAAGAATAATTATTTTGTATAATAAAATTCTTTTTATTATATTAAGGATGATGATTTATAACGAGTATTTAATTAATTCATTTATAAACATATTCTGTTTTAGTTGAATTTTCATATAATAAATATTTTTTTATGAATAGTTATTTCATATAAAGTAATTATTTTTATTACATTAAGAGTAAAAATTTATATAGTTAATAATTACATATTTAATAAACATTTCATCAATTTACTTATTATTATATTATATTTTTGTTTAAACCAAAATGTTTGCTTGACAATAAAATTGCATTTTTTTTCTTTTCTATCTTTTAACTTTTTTTAATATTTTACATCAATAAATATCAAAATATTCATATAAAAAATACATTTTTTTAGTTTTATAAACTAATAAATATTAAAATATCCATATAATAAATAAATTTTGTTATGAATAATTATTTTGAATAACATAATATTTTATTACATTAATGATAAAAAATCATATAATTAATGATTACCCATATTTAATGAATGTTTAATTAATTCACTTAAGAGTAGATTATATTTCTATTGAAATAATTTTTATATCAAGATCATATCATATTTCATACCATATGTTATTTTTTGTTAGCACTCTATCAAATCACTTATAAATATTTTATATTTTTATTAAATTAATAATTATGATTTCAATATCATATTATATCTCATATTAATTAGAAAAAAAAATAATCACTTAATAAAATTATTTTTAAGCAAACTAACTTATTAAATTTAATAAGATCATATCTATGTCATTAGTGTATAATTAATTTTTTAGATAGTAAAATTATTAATTTAATAAGCTCTTATGTTGTTATTATACTTGATTTATTTATTAAATAAAATTAACACTATTAATTAAATATATTTTTATTTTATTTATTAAATAAATTTGTATAATTATTGTCGATATATTGGTAAATCATTCATGTTTATATTGTATTTTGTTTCTATCTCATAAAATAATCACTATTATTTATTTATGATTAAAAAAATTATTAAATATTTATTTTAAGAATATTTGTGCAATTCATTTTATAAAATATTTTAATATTAATTTTTATTTATAATAAAAATAAATTAAAAATTTATGTTTTTATTTTTGTTATAAAAACATTAAAATAATAATAATTAATATTAAATATATTTATTAAATTTAAATTATTAAATTATTTATTTACACTAATCTAAAAACTAATATTTTAAAATGAGGCGAAAAGGAAATGACAGAAGAATACACTAGTAACCATTATGATGTCATAGATGCTTGTGAACTGAAGGGAAGAGAAGGATATGGAAGCATAAAATGACGTAGAATTTTTTATATGGAACATGACGACAGATAACGTGTATAAGAATATTTTATAACGCTATATTTATTTATATATAACAAATTTTATTTTATTTTATATTTATATTAATAATATATTATTAAAATTAACAAGATAAATATCATGTTTATTATTACGATATTATTTTAATATCATTTTTGATATTTTTTATTATTATATTAATTGATATCTCAATGATATTGAATTTAAAAAAGTTTAAATTTGGTGTTGTTAAGTCGCATTCTTTAAGTAAGTCAACAACGCTTCCTTATAAGTCACAAAATCCTCTAACTCATGTTTTGGGTTGATTAAGCGCAGGTTTAAGAAGCGTAATTATTTTACGAAACCAACACAATTAATTATAATGAATAATATTTTTAGCATTTACTTCTCTTCCTAACCATACAATAGAAACAGTTTTTTGGTAATTTTTGAGTCCATAAATATATTTTTTAAATTTTTTATTCATTTTATTTTATCTTCAATCTCTTGTATTCTTTTAAAGATAACCTATACAAACTACTATGGACTTATTGCAAGTTTTTTTTTTACAACATATGATATAATTAAATATATAAAAGTAACATTTATTATACAATATCTAAATATTTAAATTAAATAACAATCCAATTAACATAAAAGTAGAAGCATGAACAATGTTCATAAAAATTATTTGGATAAAAGAGAAACAGTTTCATCTTTTTTATAAAATGTTAAAATTGAGATAGATAATAGGAAGTAGGGAGAGAGAAAGAGAAAAAGAAATAGAGTTCGAGAAAGGAGAGAAAAATATATTAAAAGATAAAAATAAATTTTAAAAATATCACATATGCATATTTTACATATATTAAAATTTTTAATTTGAATTTGAATTTTGTATTAAATTTATTCATTTCTTTAAATGCATATATCATTAAGATACTAAGTAATAATAAATGCACAAAAATAGTATTAAAAAAATAGAATTAAGATACAAATAAGGTACCAATAATTACATATCAAATGTGTAATATATAAAAAATAAAAAATATTATTATTTACTTTTAAATTAATACTCATTTAATTAAAAGAATGTGTTATATATATATATTTTGATTTAGTGAAGATATGTTCAAATTATTTTATTTATAGTAAGATATAAAGTGCTACAAAAAGTAAAATATAAATAAATAAAAATTTATTTAATGTATGTTAATTATTTATAATTTTATAATTATTATATTTAAAATTTTATTTATTAAAAATAAAGGTGTAATACTAGCTATCCTCACCCATATATAAGAAATTGAGATGGAATACATCCCTACTCGTCCGTACATATAAGTAAGTGCCTTTGATACATACCATGAACTTAATTAGCCAAAAAAAAAATAATAAAAAAAATAATAGTGCTATATACGTAATATTCATGCATAAGATTGAGATGAGTAGAAGGTAGAAAAAGAAAGAGAAAAAGAGATACGATGATTTCATTCATTAATAGAGTCCAATTTGGGGATTGGTTTTGATTTGTTAGTATGCAAAGATAATATAAAAGGGACCCAATAATGGTGGCTTTTGAAAGTGCTTGTTGCTATCGGAGAGATTGTGTTTTGCGCTTCTTTAATTACTTTTCTTTTGCCCACTTATAAACTGTGGGAGCTCTAAATATTTTATTTACTAAATTTAATTTTAACAAACATCGGTAAAATAAATAAATAAATAAAAATCAGTAGGCTGGGATTTGCTTTAATCTCGTCATCACACCATCATCAATGTCATCATCATCATCATCCGTCCATATTCTGTACCTACGCACGAATTACATAGCAGCTAGTGTGCCCGCCACAATGTGTGGTTTGTTATTAATTTTTTTAAAATATATATATAATTAAATAATATTAATATTTTTTTTTGCCCTTTTTCTCTTTTCTAAGTTCAAGTAGACTCCTGAGAATTCTTATATATATATATATATATATTAAATTTGATGTATGGCAGAGAGTTTGTCAGTAAGAAGGGCTACTGGGCTGCGAGGTTTGAAGTTTGAATGCATGTGCGTCGAGTAGATTACCACCGCCACAAACAAAGCATGTATAAATATCCTATTTACTATTTAATATATAGGGGAATCACTTTTTCAATATCCTATTTATTATTGTTCTACGACTAAGTTTTATTTAATATATTATTCATGATTTTAAAATTTATTTAATTTTATAAAAAATCAGATAGAATATTATAAAAAAAAATTATGTACTTTTTTTACTTTTAGATTTATAAAATTTCATTAAAATATATAAATATATATATATATATATATATATTATTTGATATGAAAATTTATTGATAAATATCTTCAAATAATTATGGATTATAAGAAGTAATTTTACAAATGATTTTAAGTTTTATACAAAATCGATATCAAATAGGTATTATGATTTTATATTTTTTGAAAATATATTTTTGTATAAATTGATATCATTAAATAATAAAGTGAAAGAGTAATATAAAACAAACTAATAAGATTTTAAAATATTTTCGAAAATATTTTATTAATAATTAGTTTTATTTTTTATTTAATTATTTTTTGCCAAATCCAAAAAAAAAATGGAAATTGATTTTTTATATGTATTTTTTTTTATTAATTTAGTTTTTCGTTTGCAACCATTTTTCAGAATCATATTTATACTATATTTACTTATGTTCAAACTTTGAAAATTCTATGTACGAATGTCAAATTTAAAATAGTTATTAAATAACGACTTTAGAATTATTGTTAGGGGTTTAGGTATGTGGTTGATTTTTTTAAGTTGAATTTTATTCTCCTTTAAAATTAATTTTTAAAAATATATCTAATAATGAACATATAGTAAAATTATTTTTAAAAAACAGAGAATTAATTTATTTTTAAAATAATAAAATCTTGTATGTGGTATACAAATAAGTATTGTGAATGGAAAAAGTATTTATAAATTTATGTGCCCATATAATTTATCTTTCGTATAATCGAAGAATGTTAAATTTGCACTTTCTTAACGATTACACTTTTTAGTTTGTGTCGATATTATGTAAAAAAAATAAATTATTATTTTTAAATAATTTTAAATTATGTCATAATGTAAAATATATGGATACAAAATTAAATATAAATTTGTACTGTTCATATAATTTGCAATTACAACGTTAACGAATCAAACATGTACAATATTTCACGCTAGTATCTCTTGAGAGGAAAGTTTTTTTTTTAAATTATAAAAAAAATATTTTTTAAAACTTATAACGATAAAAATAACATTTTAATAATATTTAATTAAATAATATTTAATATTAAATACATTTTAATAATTATATTTAATTTAAAGTATTTTTTAATTTAACGTACTTAAAATATAATTGATTTTTTAATTTTTTTAATTATAAAAATATATTTAAGAAATAGATATAAAAGATACTATATTTATGATCATAAATTTAAATTTTAATGGTGATTGATTTTTTTTTTTTATATCCACCCACTGGTACTAGCAAGTTATCATGTGTAATCGGAAAACAAATATAAAGAGAATATTAGTTAGCAAAAAGCTATACTGGCTACTTGAGTGCCTTCCTTAACTAATATGTTGTGTTACATTATTCCACGCCAACAATTTTCAGAATAATTTAATTTATGTAATAAAATCTAAACTTGGGGTACTGTACCTCAGTGGAGCAACGTAATTAAATAATTTATTCTAATAATGATCCTATAATTACTAAAAATGATAGAACTATGATCAATCAAGCTTAGAGCACTACTAGATATTTTTGTATTGATGCAAAGTTTACACCACCATACACAAGTTTTATATTTGGTGGAACAGTGAAAGAATGCTTTCCAAGTTGGTTTTAAATGTAAATTAAGATAAATATTAATAAGATTTATGATATGATTTATTAATTTTTAAAATATATTATTTTATTTAACTTAATTTTTAATAAAATAATATTAATATTAATAAGATATTGTATAATGAACTTATTAAAAATATTAAATAAGATACGAGATAAAATAAAATAGTCTAATTTACATCTTTAATATTAAATACTAATTTGATGATTAAGTTAACGAAGAAAAAAAAGATAGAGAAAGAAAATTAGTAAGAATTACCTCATTTTGTAAGTAATTATTAGTGACTTCTATAAAAATTTAGAGCGGTAATGGCTGTGACATTATATGCTCTGTTTCTGTTTTTTTTTTGTTGTTGTTGTTGTTCGAAACTCTTATATATTTATTTTTAGGAGATTCTCTTTTCGTATTCTACTTGTGAACACGATTTTGTTATAAAGAATTATGATATGATAAAGAGTAAATCAAATCTTATCGAATATCACTAGCGGTGGAGGGGGATGGGGGATGTACAGCGTTCTCAGGAGATTCACGTACACTCTCTCAATTATTTATAATAAATTATTTTTAGGTATAATATCATATAATTATACCATTTGATTTTAATTTTTAATTTTTATTATTTAAAAATTAACTATAAATTTAATGATTTTAACGATATTTATATTTAAATGAGATATATAGATTATTTTTTTTAATGAAAAATAATTAATAAACAAGAAATAAACAGTATTATTTTTATTTTATATATGGTGTGGCCCTAATGTTAAATCTACCACGTATCATTAGGTGATTCATGTGTGTGTATTGATTAATGTGTTTTCTAATCTGAATAAGAGAAAAAATAAACTCGGTGATAAGGACAGGAGGACTTGGAGAGAATGTCCTTTTATTATGATAATATCGTAAATTAAAAATTAAAATCATAATATTTTTATATTATATTTAGATGTATAAATTATCTTCTTCTTTTTCTATAATTAATACAATTTAATGTTATTATTATTAAATAAAATTATTATTACGAATATTATTAACACACCTTTGAAAATTATTAATCTAACTAGAATATACGTAGCATTCGTACAAACATTTCAAGATATTTGAAAGGACGAATTTGATAGTTTGAAAAGCGTTATACAAATTATCGCTTTGAATCCATACATCAACCTCGAAGATATTGTAAAAAGAGAATAATAGTTACTTAAGTAAGTAACGTATAAATGAACATTATCATTGTATGGATAGTTTAAGACCTATTATATTTAAACATTAATTTTTATAATTTTTCTTAAATTGCTTCCATTCCAACTATATATATATATATCAATTAAATTAATTTCTTAATTTAAAATTGATTCCTTAAAATAACCTACTCCCCCGTATTCCTGTTAAAACTTTCAAAGAATATCACGAATTAATAACTAATATTCATAAGTTTGAGCAAAGAAAAAAAAAATCAATTATTCACGAGGCTTTATATATTTAAAAAAAAACTAATATTGATAAGAGTTAATGATGAAAAAAATATTGAAATATTTAATCATAAATACAGTGAAATAATAACTTCTTCTAATAATATAATATATGAATTAGAAACGATAATTCTTCATTAATACTCTAATTGTATGCCTGTAGATTTTATGTATAAAGGTTATGAGAATACCCGCACTCAAAATTATATCATTAATTCGCTTATAGACTCTAACTAGTAAATGTTATATTTATAATAAAATCCCAACAACCAAATGCACTAGTTTAGGCTTGAGTGACTCTAGTCCATGAACATATTAAACAATATAAATATGTTTACTCTATTCCATTATAAACCTATATATACATACATATTTGTTTAATATTGTACTCATTATATTAATTTCATCCTAATATGATTTATTAATTATTTGAAAAAATTTAAAGCTATTAATGATTATATACAGATATATATAATCATATAACACAAAACATATCTCTAAAAGTCATAATCTCAAATATTTTCCTTGACAAATAGTACGACCCCTTATCATCATCAATACTATAGTTAATAAAGGGTATTGATATACACATAATACATAATATGTGATTTTTTTTTCCTCTAAATTGAAAGTAATATTCTCACGTAATATTTTATGGTCTCACTGGTAAAAATAAGTCCCTCATATTATAACATTTTTCAAGTAAAAAGAAAAAGAATAAAAATAATGTTAACAATTTATGTTCTAGCTAGTTTCTTGAATTAAAATTCCTTTTTAAAAATGAAGGAAACCTCGTAAATCTTTATTTAGGGAGTTTTAATCATTTATTATTATTATTATTATTATTATTATTGTTCTTTGATCTTGTTGTTCATGTATTATTTTTTTTCCATCTTCCATCTTCTTTCCGTTTCGTGTTTCTTATCTTTCTTAATCTGTTTTTACTAATATGGTTTAATGAAAGTATTTTTATGAGTTTTTTTATTGTAAAATGTTAAGTGGGGTATTTCTACAGCAAATTTAATACAAACTTTACAAAATAATATTAGTATCCTTTAATAGCATACAATAATTTGTACGAATGTAAATATATATATATGTAAATTTATGTCTACTTTTTAACATTTTAAAACACAAAATTACCTTTTTGTCACAGCTTTATATGTTTGCCTTGCATAGGCAATTTTGTGTGATCGAGTAAAGTCCTAAAAATGGCATACAATGCAATTGTAACGGTAGATCATTATCAAAATTTACAATTTTTTATTCTTTTAACTTAGCAAAAACAAATGCAACATAAATATTTTTCTCTACTTATAGTGATTATGTTCATCCGGAAAAGATTTCATTTTCCATAAATTGGGAAGTAAATATATGTTCAATTTGAATGGGCTTCTTTTTAGAATTAGCTTTAAGAGAATTATATATGTTCAATTTGAAAACCTTATGATATTTCACAATCTATATTCTAATCTCTTAGGACGATTATACTCAATTTGTTGTTGGGTTTTGAAGGGTATCATATTTTAAGTTTATGTTGCTTAGTTCATGGTAGGTTTTCAAAGGTAGTATTTTTAAGGTTTGCATCATCTTTTAGCTAAAAAGAAAAGCAATTTCGAACCGAACATGACCTGCTCAATGGTAATAAAATGGTTGATTGTGAAACAGCGTAAACATAGGATGCCATCTTAACAAGTGGCTTGCTGGAGTCGAGTACAACCTAAGATATGTCCCAAATTTAGTTTAGGAAGTCTTATTTTGCAGGGGGCAAAAAAAAAATTTTAAAAAATTGGAGCAATCAAAATATGAAATATTGCATATATATTACACTTACACCACTATGACGTATCTCAATTATTAACTTATTTTGTTTTTATTTCCCTTTATTAAAAAAAAACAAATATATATTTATTTAAATTTTAAGAAAAATAAACATTTTTAAAGAAATTAAAAATAAAACTTTATGTATAATAAAATTATATTATGTATTTAAATCTAACAATATGCAATCATATCAATGTCTCGTTAATCATGAATAAACTATTGCACATAAAGTTTACTAGTTCTCTAAATCATTTTGTTTATATACATTTCTTCATTCAATTTTAACATGAGAAATATAAATTAATCATGTAACTTTGATTAAAAGTATTGTTAAAGTGTCTACTTTAAACAAAATCATGTAACAACTAAATGATTTATGTGTTTTTATGAAACATGAATAACCAAAACGGGTAAATGATATAAATAAATAGATAATTATTTTTTGGGCATGCGATGCTGCCTGACAGAATGACATTTACCCATATCATTCATTGAATGTAAAGATGCTTCCAAAATATATAAAAAAAAAACTTTAAAAAATTATAATAAAAATAACATCTTTCTATCTTAAAATTATCTAAATAATCGTAATTTAATTTAAAAAATATTTAATATAAAATGATATAACATACTTTTTTTAATAATAAAAATGTATGAGTTAAGATTAAGAGATATGATTCTTATGATTACAAATTTTAATTATATTATTTTTTGTTGTTTTTCTATTTAAAAATATTTGTGTTAAGTTTGGTAAGTTTATTACATTAATTTTTAAATAGAGTCAATTTTGTTTAATTTTTTTAATAATTATGTTTTGTAAGAACAACATCAAAATTTTCTTAAAAATAAATTTCTTTTTATAATGCTCTAAAAAATAACATTAAAAATCCAAAAAATACTTATTTTGTTCCCAAATTAAAATAATTTGTCTCATTTGAATCTCTTGGTTATGAGTCTCCATTTCTCTTCGTTAAAAACATAGTATTTTCTCCCTCTCTCAATTTGTAGATTCAAACAAATTCATAGATAAAAATAAATTTATAATACTTATATAAATAAATTAAAGTACACAAATAAAACGAAATGAGAAAGACTGAGAGGACAAAGATAGGGAGAGACTAAGAGGACAGATAATGAGATGAATTGAGACAAAAAAATATAAAATTATTTATTTTTGAAAGGGAGGAAGGAATTTTTTTGGATTTATTTTTATTTTTAAGAGAAATCCAATTTCTCTTAAATTTTTTTCTTTCTTTCTTAAATTGTACTTAATTGACACTATTTAAAAAGTTAACGTATTAAACACAATCAAGTGCCCTTATTAAAGAGATACATGACCATCTAGACCCTAATACTTCATGACACAACTGATTACATGTCTTATTAACAGTTTCTACATTCATCAATAAAAATGGCAGATAAACAAACAGAGGGAACAATTGCAGACAGAACTCATGAGTCATGAAAGTTGTTCAGCTTTTACCGCATGTAAAGGTTTTTAGGTCCAAAATGGAACCGAGGATCACATAGTAGTACAAAATCAAATATCGCAGTGAAAGCTTTATTTGTTTTGCAGGGAAATTCTCATCAAGTATTTCAGATCAATCAACTAATATCATACTCAATATTTGAAACTTTGATGTTCAACTCTTACAAATGTAGAAATATTTATGCTCATACAACCTCGATTAAGCTCATCATAGATGTATTACTTGTTCCCAGTAAGATTCCTAACTTGGGCTTCCGACCCGTTCCAGATTCACTATAACGAATGATGTGTTACAATATCCTATTCTTAGTGTATTTGAGTATCCCCCATTATAATGATAAATGAACTCACCGAATGCAGTAGAAGTATTGATAAAAAAAACAAAAATGCTTCATATAAACTGCCCCAGAGAAAAAGGAGCAAATTAAGCTACAACTTTCTCAATAAAATTAACTACTTTCAAAATTAAAAAATCGCACCAATACCTTTTTACTTTGGTCCTTGCAAAGTTGTTCTTGGGGTGTAGGTCTGCCCATCATGCTAGATTCTCCACCTGCGTGAACAACTTGAGCCGATTCAGATGCCTTATCAAACACACATATTGGTAGCAGACAAAATCATAAAAAGAAAGCTCCTAAAATCAGTATACCTAACATTAAGTATTAGGATTTTTCTTCAGGATGCAAAATAGATTTTGTGGGAGCTTTATTAAAAGATCATGTCACTAATGAGAATATAACTGATCAATAACCGCATGAGCAGACACCTTGAGAATAATTTTGAACAATATCGTTTATTTTTGAATGATATCATTTATTGAAAATGAAGAGCTTAAGGACATCTCATCATAAAAATATTTCAATCGTCTCCTTCACAAATCAACGTGCAAGGTTTAACAGCCCGTTCTAAGATGTAACAGTTATAAAATAGTCAGGTTATATATGGCTTGGATTTGTTCCTTGTTGCTTGAACACAAAATCACAATCATGTGGCATTTGAAGTTAGTGATTGATCTGCATACAAGAGATATCAAGTTAAACATGGTTTATACTAAAACTATAAATAGAGACCAAATATCAATTCAACAATTCAACTAATGAGAATATAACCAATCAATCAAATTTTAGGGAAAAAATGACTCGAGAAAGTGGGAAACCTTGGAGATATTTGTATCCATCCAAATATAGTGTCTCAGAAAACCTTGGATCTTTACTCTATTCTAATTAGCCTCCACAATTTCTCTGCATATGCCAAAATATGTGTGTTGAGGAACTGCAGATTAGTATGAAAGGTCTAAGAAACAGCAGAAACTTGCATATGAAATTTGTATGGATAATTACCAAGTAGACTGCACTTCTTCCCATGTTATAAACCTGTGTGTTATGAGCTCTTTCAACTAGGACATTTCAGCCTTCAATGAATGTGATATCTTAAATAGGCAGATCAGTCACCAGTAATCACCGCATGAGCAGACACCTTCTTGAAAGTGATGGAATCTATTCATATCCCTTACAATGATATCCCGCTTCACAACATCAGATATTAACTTCATTGCAGCATGGCAATCAGTGCATATCCGGAGATTCTTAATGATACGAATAGGGCTTCCAGATGGTACCCTAATTAGGCCATATGCTAGAGCCAATCTTTCACTATGTACCCATAACCGGCGCACCTTTTCATCATCCTCCATATCATGTAAAACAGCATTATGATTAGGAGCATATCCTGCACTCTGGGTCTTCATCTTCAACCATTCCAACATTCCATTTATCAGTTTGAGGTCAGGATGACTGTTGTTTCCAACAGCAAAAAAATGAACGGCACCCTGGTACTCTATCCAACTTAGACCTGGTTCCTTCTTCACTCCCTTGTTTTTCATGTTTTTTCTAATAAAAGCCACATCTTCCCACATCTTATTTGAGGCATAAATATTGGAAATTAACACATGGGCAGTCTCATCTTGAGGTTCCATTTCAAGCACATGCTGCGCAGAAATTCTTCCAAGCTCAACATTATTATGGATCACGCAAGCCCCAAGCAAAGCACGCCAAACCATAATACTAGGTTCAAATGGAATTTCATCAATCAAATTCATAGCTTCATTAAACTGGCCTGATCTCCCTAAAAGCCTGACCATGCAAGTATAGTGTTCCATACAGGGCTCAATGCCATAATTTTTTGTCATAGACTTAAAATAAGCTTGTCCTTGATCCAGTAGTCCAGCATTGCTACAAGCAGATAGAACACCTAAAAAAGTTAAATTGTTCGGCTTACACTTGGTTTTCTTCATTTGTTCAAAAACTTTTAGTGCCTCCAAACTGAGTCCATGCATTGAGTACCCAAATATCATAGCATTCCAAGAAACTTCATCTCTCTGATTCAGCCTGTCGAACACCAATCTAGCATCTTTAATGCTCCCGCACCTTGCATACATATCTACCATAGCATTACCCACAGCAATATCCTTATCATATAAGGACTTGATTGTCAGCGAGTGGATTTGAAGTCCAGGCTCCAACGTTGCCATGCTTGCACAAGCACTGAAAGAAGTAGAGTATGTTACTTCTGTTGCTTTCACAAGCTCTTTAAGCATACTTGAAAACAAACTCAATGCTGTCTTGCCATCGCCTAACTGCACATGCCCAACAATAATTGTGTTCCACGATACATCATTTCTATTTGGTGATTCAGCAAATAGTTTCAAAGATTTCTCTATCTTTCCACATTTAGCATAGACACCAATGAGAGCATTGGATACGAAAACATCCGAATCAAAACCAACCTTGATCACATGACAATGTACTTGCTTCCCTGTATGAAGACCCTTTATGGCTGCACAAGATTGCAACACACTTGTGTATGTATATTGGTTAGGTACAATAAAAGCTTGCATCATCTGACTGAACAGATAAAGAGCCTCTTCACCATAGCCACTCTGAGCATACCGAGAAATCATGAAACTCCAAGGAACCACATCATTTTTGGGCATCTCTTCAAATACATGGTGAGCATCATCCAAATCACCAGACTTGGTGTACAGCTCAAGTAGTGCAAGACCCACAAAATTATCTCCTCCAAAATTAGATTTTAGAACATACCCATGAACAGCCTTCCCCGGATTTAAGGCATCCAAACCAAGACATGCTTTAAGCACGCTTGCAAATGTGAAATTGTTTGGCTTGAAACCAATCATCCTCATCTGATAAAAAAAGTCCAGTGCATCTTCAAAACAATCATTCTCAGCATAGCATGCCAACATGCCAGTCCAAGATACCATATCCTTGTCAGTAATGCCTTCAAAAACATCTGTGGCAAAGTCAACATAGCCGCAAACAGAGTAGGAATCAATAAGAGCAGTCCCAACAAAAGCATGCGATTCATATCCCAGCTTATAAATACTTGCGTGGAGGTTCCTACAAAATTCTGACCATCCCATCCTTACAAGCAACTTTAAAACAGCAGTAAAAACAAATGGGTTTAGCTCATGACCTTCTCTATGCAACCTAGAAAACAACTCCATAGCCTCAATGAAACGTTCAGACTGTGATAACCCCTGAATTAGAGTAACAAAAGAAATGGTATTTCGTTTTGGCATTTCTTCAAATAGTTTATACGCACTAGGAAACAAGCCCGACTTCACATACATGTTCAGCAAAATGTTATTGGCAAACAAGTCCAAACAAGTACCTCGCTTCAGAATCTCACACTGAAGTCGCATTCCTGTAGTTATATCACCGTTTCGGATACAATCTCGAAGCATAACAGCGTATGCGTAAGAATCGAACTCTAAGGACGGCAACTCGGAATGGTTTAAGAATGGATCGCTCAATTGAATAGCTTGGGAAGAGAGCCGACATTGCTGAAATTTTACCCACGTACTCATTCTAAAATTATTTGCAGATGTTAAAAAGCACGAAGTTCTCTGAAAAAGCAATCTGATCATGTGACTTTCTTAGCTTGTTCGGAAACAGAGTGGACGAGTGTGAATAAGATCCTGTGGAGCAATGAAATGATGTAGTCTGATAGGAAGTAACGGCTTGTGATAGCCTGATAGGTGAAAAAAGAAAGAAAGTGAAATACTGAAATCACAGAAATAACTCAAAACAATATCAAATATATTTAATGAACCTAATTTAAAAAATTGAGTAATAATGGGATTATTTTCAATTCTATTTTATTGTTTTTATATTTTATTTATTGTTAAATTTAAAAATTATTAAAAATGTTATTTTATCATTAATTAATTTATTATATATCGATTAAAATTTATTAAAGATATTTTTAACAATTTTTAAGATTAGTAATAAATATGCCTAGGAAACAACAAAATATAATATGATAATAAATCTATCATTGAGAAATTAAAAAAATAATAATAAAAATAAAAATTTTAAAATTTATAACAATAAGAATAATACTTTAAAATTTATAACAATAAGAATAACATTTTAATAATATTGAACGATATATAATTTAATAATATTTAATCTTTGAGTCATAATAATTTTTTATGATTATGTCAATTTGAATGAAATCGAATTGAACTGTATTTAAAATGAAATTATATCATAGATTATTTTTAATAGTAAAAAAGTATGAGTTAGAAGTAAGATATTTTATTTTTATGATTATAAATTTTAAAAATGTTATTTTTGTTGTTTTTCTGAGAAATGATTCAATAGTATTGCTTAACCTTAAATTTTATGGATAAATTACAAAAAAATAATACACATAAAATTTATAATAACAAAAATAACATTATAATAATACTAAACATTATTCAATTGAACAATGTTCAAAATAGTCATATTTTAATTTACACAGTATTGATTGGATCATATTTAAAATGAAAATATGTATCATAATTTTTTTAACTGATAAAAATATATGAGTTAGATATAAATAGTATTATGTTTTGTTACAAGTTTAAAGAGGATTATTTTTATTATTTTTTCAATAAAACTCAACCTTAAATAATTTTAATTATACGAAGTTTAAATTGTATATTATTTAAATGTATCACATCCAATATAAAATATTTTTCTTAAATTTTGTTTAGTAAAAATATATAAGATGTATTTCAAATATGTTAGCTAGTTTTGTATTTATAAGTATTAAGTAATTATTATTTTTAAAAGGAAAGAAACTAAATGTTAACAATAATATATCCTTCCAATTTTATTCAAAACATGGTAGGTTATGAAAAGTTCTCTCTTCCAAATTATGTAAGATAACCTACATTTATTCATGTTTGTTGTTTGGGTGTTTATCAAAATAAAAATTTCTTTTATAATTTTATTTATTTATGCGATTGATTTGAAAAAAATCTAATAATTAATAAATACTATATGTATGTTATAGACTTTGTATGATAGAATAACCCAATGGCTATAATATGAAACTTAAGTTCTTGTTATCGGATTCTAAAAAACAAATATATCTCGTGATTGGTGATTCCTACTTATTTCAAATCAAACTTCATGTTACAATTCAAATATACAAGTATATTTTAATTAAAAAAATTAATTGTTTTGTTAATTTAATTATAATAAAATTTTCTTTTCAAAAATAAACACTTTTTGGAGATAATACAATCAATATGAAAATAGTAAAATATATATTCAGTAGTATGCAATGATATATTTTGAAGAGCGCAAGACCAAAAAAAAGTGTAATGAAGAAATGAAGTATAACTAAGAGAAAAAAAAAATTGTGGTAGAGTATGTACATCCGAAGTGTATAAACTTTTTTTTATAGAAAAAAAAATTTGTATTCATTTAAATCAAAATAATTAATTTAAAAATTAAGAAAATACATCAAACTATTACAAAAATCCTTAAAAACCATATGTAATAATGAAACAAACTTTTTTTGAGTATTCATCTTTAGTTTTCTAAGTTCTCCAACATGTATTATTTTTCAACTTGATAAGATTTCACTATCTTTGATAAGATTAGATCTTTTATGACAAGAGATCTTTCAATGTTTGAACTGTAATAATACAAAAACTAAAAATATCATATTTAAAAAGAAAACAAGGTAGAACAAAATAAAACATGGTGAAAGATCATCCTTAGTAATAAATTTAGGTGAAGAGAAAGCCACGATATATTGAAATCTATGTATAAATTATTTATTGAATTAAATTAATAAGAAAAAAAAATCTATCCGAGACAGAAATCCTCGTTGGTGCCAAGAAAACCCTATAAAAATGACTAGGTCTTCTGAAACAGAATGATGGCTCCCTAGATATAATAAATTTGAACATGCAATATTTTATTTTATTTAAACATTAAAAATTAATCTTATCTTATTATTACTATATATTTGTTTATGCATTATTTTTAATTTTGAATAGTTTTATGTTTGATAATTTTATTTGAGATACTTTTATCTAGTTATTCAATAATAAATCCATTATTATACAATGTTATCTATCTTTTTGAAAAAAAATTCTATTCACTTTAAGAAATCATTATTATTAGCTTAATATTTAATAATAAATAATGTTGTAAAAATAGTAAAAATAAAATTCTCTTCGTTATAACAATTTATTTTATTATTATTTTTCTAAAATTCACTTATAAAAATTAACATGCAGTGAAAAAAATAATTATTAAATAATCAAATAGTTATCATTAATATCAAATATCGTTAAATAAATAAAAATCTTAAATATTAAAAATTTGAAGTATTCGAATGTAAAAAATTTAAGAAAAAAAATGTAAAAAATTGTTTGAAAAAATTTGATGAAACATGTGCCCTGAAAGACAAAGTACATGAACATGGATCTCTTGTCATGGAAAATATTTTCAAAAAGTAAATTTATTTATGTTATAAATTGTGGTACAATTTTAATTGATATAATATGTTTTTCAACATACAATTAACTAATACATCAATTATAGTAATACCACAACTTATTATAAATATACTTTTTTTATTCGAAGAAAAGAGCAAGTAAAACGTCCAAGATAAAAGTTGTAACTATTTTGTTTCATAAAATAAAGAGAATATTGCATTTGACAATTCTTTTTAAAAAGTGCTTTCATTTTTAATTATCTTTTTACTTTTGAACATACATTGAAAATTATTTTTTTAATGCATTTAAAAGTATGACTAAGTAACTCTGGTGACACACGACCAATCGAAAGACTAACTATTTGATAATAAATATGTTACGGGTATGCGACCTAATGAATGTAGGTATCCTGTTAGGGAATAACAAGATTACACGAATGACTTAACAATGGCTTGGGTTCAATGGGTTTGATAAAACGTACAACCTAATTAACCAAAGTATTTCGTTATCGAAAAGCGAGGTCTTAGATATCAAGATTTGGTGAAGTTGTAAGATTTTGATGTGATCTTGGTCCATCCCTTCCCGTGAGCAACCCGAAAAAGATACTTGGAAATATAGAGTGAGCTGCATATAAGGACCTTTCTTTATTCGTATACAGCGACCTGACAATATAACGCTTATAACAACCTACTCTTTGCTTAGTTAGTTCGCATATAACTTTATCAAAACATGTAATTTTGTATCCAGGTCGCATAGCCCATAGCCTGCGACATACATGAGATGTCATATATATACTCCTTCAACAAGGAAAATACAGAATCAAATTAAGTCATCTAAATTTATATTCCTCACTACAAATCACTAAAATCCTGAACACTTGAAATTCTCTCCAAACACTAACAAATCATGATAGGCTCCAAAATTTTTTTTGACCATTAATACATCTTTTGAATATATATTCAAATAAATTTTATTTTTAAATATGTGCTGAGTTTTGAATGTAAATTGATTAAAAAAAGTATTAAGTAAGCTACACAAAGAAAAATTGTACTAAATTAAATGAGTAATACATTAGGGCATGTTTGTTATTTAGTATAAAGCATTATAATTATATGATTCATTTACAATTCTATGTTCAGTTGTAAAGTTTTATTTTAATAAAATAAAAGTTATATGAATATGTAGAAATTTAATTATTATTAAGGGCTTTTGGAACATTTTCAAAGAAATTGTTATAACATTTGGATGAAAAGTTATAATGGTTTAATATGTGTATTTTGATAAAAGATATATTAAAGAGTTACAATTTTTGAAAGTTAAATACTATAACTTATGTTAAAAGGTTGTGATTTTTACAAAGAGAGCCATTTGGATAGGTTGTAATTGTTTGTGAACAACTATATTGGTTTTAAAAAGACATGAGTTTTGAAAAAAGTAACAATTTTGCAAATGTTGTAACCCTTCGTAAATGATTGCATAACAATCTATAAAAGGGATTTTTATTAAAGTCATTAGAAAGTAAGGTTGCAGAGAAGAACAATGCGAAGTTGAAGAAAGAACAATGAATGTTCTCTAATACTTCCAACCACTATTTATATATGTATTACAGATTTAAAATATTAATTATATTAAGTGCTCTTCAAAGTCAAAAGTGTTCTTAGGTTGTATTCATGAATACACAATGAGGACAATAAAAGATTCCTTATATCTTAAAGACATATTTACTGAAATCTAGTGTATCATCGAACTAGTAGGAACAAATAATGTCTAAAGACATCAACTTAGAGTCGTGCCTTGAAGTCAAAACCAAAAAGCGTATTATTTATTATGATTTTATAGTATCAGAATTGAAGACTTTGAAGACTTGACTTGAAGATTATGAAAATTAACAATCAATAACAAGTACAAGAAATTTTTTTTCCAACAATCTTAAGATGCTATTTTTGCCAAGTGAATTTGTTAAGAACTTTACAAATAGTAAGATTTTTTTAAATTTTTTAATATTTTATTTACGAAGTATAATTATGAATATGAAAGTACCTACGAATAAATGTTTGCATAAAATTAGTACCTACGAATATGAAAGTACGTATAAAATTTGTGTTCTAAATACTACAGATTTAAAACATTAAAAGACTTCATTATATATTAGAGACATATTTGTTAAATCTTAGTACATCACCAAATTGATGGGAACAAATAGTTTTTTAAGGACAATGACTTAGGGTTGTGCCTTGAAGCCAAAACCAAATATTATATTTTTTAATATGATTTTACGGTATAAAATTTGAAGATTTTGGATACATGATTTGAAGATGATAGAGATCAATAATCAAAAATAGATCTAAAAATATTTTTCCCAATAGTCAATATCTTAAGGAAAATGGAATTATTATTACACTTTTTGACAAAATGTTTTTTTTTCTTTTTTTTTTAGATTTTCTTGATTCACGTGAATAAATTTAGGTTAATCTATATATGATGCTTTGTGTATGAACTTAGTATGTAGATGAATGTCTCATTTTTTATGTTGTTTTTGTAGAGTAGATTGGAGTGATATGAGTTATATTTATTCTCATATAGAATATATGATAACACAATAACTAATAAGCTTGCTTGTTTAGCGTTGGGGTTATTTAATGTTTAGGATGTTATTTTTAATGATGTATCTCAAATTGATTTTGTAAAGAGTGTTATTTAAAGAGATTGATAATTTTGTTAAAAAAATAACAAGTATGGATGTTCATAGAAAAGGTGCAAAAAAAAACTATTCTTTAAACAAGATTGCCTTATCACTCTTTTCATTTTCGATACATAAACTTAATAGCAAATTCTACTTACATCCTTTGAAATCTCAAAATACATATTCTTAATGTGTAAAATCAGTAGATGTATATGTCTTGAGGATATGTATTTGAATAAGATAGATATTTGTTTGATCCACCTAATCCCTTAATTAGATATGTGATGCTCGATCATCTCACTACAAAATGAATATAAAACTTATTTTAAATGATACTGGTTATATCCACTTAAAAATACATATTTTTTATATGAAAAGTTTAGCTTTGTCTTTGGAAGCAAAATTTTTTACATATAATATTTTGTTAGTATCAATCACGTATATGGTCCTTACTTTTTATACTTTTTATTTTTATAAAATTAAAAAAATAAGACGAGTTTATTCTATTACATGTATATGTAAATATTGTATACAAGATTCTCATTTTGAAGACGACCAACTCAAGTAACTTAATATCATAAAAATTAAAAAATTTTAAAAAGTATTAAGAACACATAAATTTACACATATTATTGCCCCCACATTGACTTATTTAATTTCTATAATGATTTTCACTATGATATAATATAAAAAGTGTGTATAAATTTGTGTGATATTAGACTTTCTCATGTATATATATATATATGTTTGTTTTCGGAACATTACAATTTTCTTTTCTAGAGAAAAATTAAAATATGCTTTATTTCTTGTAGCACATGGATACCGTTTCTATACCTATGTCATCGTGTGTATTATTTCTATGTAATCAATAATTTGCAAATATATTTATATTAGAGTTATGTTTTTTGTGCAATAAATGTAAAAAATTTATAACTTGTAATTGCATGTTATTTATTTAAAATATATGTACTCCAAAAATAACGCATGCTAATTGAAGGTACAACTCACAACGCATTAAAAAGCCATACCGAAAATGCCGCAAGAAACACTCCCTAGTCCCTACTCTATACGAATGCGCTTGCAACTGTGTTAAATGACATAACCCACCCAAAAAGTTATCAGTTGCTCATGAAACACGTTGAAGTAGTGGTCTAGGATAATTAAAATAGTTCAATTTACTTGTTTTATTTTTCACAGTGATAAATAAGTGTATAATAATGTAAATATTTTTAATTACTTTTATATACATGTTTGTTATTTATTGATAATATGTATAATACTACACTACACATCCTAAACAAGATAAACATAATCACGTTTTTTTCGTTCAGGCCACTACCGTTGAATTGGACTCGGCCTAACCCCTTTAAATTAAAGGCTTTATTGCCCTTCACCTAAACTAGAATAAATTATCCTACACTCTTTTTCCTTTAAAAAAAAGTTGAATATTCCATTTCTTTATTACCACAAATTTGACTCTATTAAAATATTAATAATCTTTGACGATTTGCTACTAGTGTGTGTTAAATTAGTCTTAGAAGGTATACAAATTGTGGTCTGTAGGGACTTCAACAACACGTTGGCATTTCTTGTTCTCAAAGCAGAGTCTATATATAGTCTATTATATATATATATATATATATATATATATATATATATATATGTGCGCGCGCGCGCATGTGTGTGTGGAAAAGAAGAAAAAAAACAAGAACCATGCGTCTCTGATCGGTTGTTGCCGTTCAATTATGACCAGACGTCCAAATATATTTTCTAGATCAATATTCTTAATATTCATGTATCTCTAAACATTCACGTTTTAATTCAGATGAGTATAATAATTGAAAACGTGTTGAACGTACGCAAATTAAACCTAAAATAAAATAAAATAAAAAAAGAAAGTGGATGATTCGAATAAATTCATTGACTATAAATAAAAGCTAAAGGAACCATAAATACACACGTGAAACGGTGAATTTAATTAGGAATAAAAGAATGGCCTCAAATTGACAGCAAATACCAAATGAAAACAAGTGGACGACGGAGACAGCCAATAATTCTAAAAATGATAAAAAAGGTAATTTCTGAAACAGTATTAGTTGCATTCCTAAGATATTATACGGTATCTATCCAAAACACAAGCTATTAAGAATAAAGAGAATACAAACAATAATATGCCACCAAGTACCAGCTATGCTTATACGTGTAGTTCAGTCTTTCTCATCACTTTCTACGCTAGCTAGCTTTTATGGGTTATAAGTTCATGACTTTATGACCCACCCAGAGACAAGTCTTCTTTTGATTCTTGAAAACGCGTAATTGCGTTTCAGTTAGGACACGCATAAGGGGACACCGAACTTAACCTGTAAATACATCAAAAAAAAAACAACAACATTCAATATTTGTTTGGCTTTGATCTCAAAACACATGTATATATTTCTTTTAATAGAAAATATTAGAGTACGTAGCACAAATGTAATTAATGAACCCTTAATGATAATACATGGACTAATTCTTCTATGTATGGAATAATGTAATGTTATTTGGGCAATAATTTGCGGATAAGCTGATGTTAAATCACTACTTATGCAGTACTTATGCTATTTTGATTTTTCATCAGGATCGGTTCTCTTTGAAATATACATGTTTTAATGAGGTGATAAATTGTTTTGAAGTACTGAAGCATTTGATAATAGAACTATACATAATTAATGGATAAATTATTGCTCATTTGGTACTCAAATTCAACGAGGTGTAATGTAAATACAATAATTATTTAAAAAAAAAAACAGTTCACTAGGTTACGATGAGTTATTCATTATTTATATTTCAAAACCGATCAAATTATTTTATTTTATAATCATTTATTCGATATTTCTATTTTCGAAAAACGCATAAAAATTTTAAGCCTTTCAACGATGGTCGATTAAAAATTGGTTTTCTTTGACTGTCCGCTGTAGCTCTAAGCTAAGATAATAATAATAATAATAATAATAATAATAATAATAATAATAATAATAATAATAATTTAAAATAGTTAACCCCGTAAATTAAAAAAAATAAGGATAAAGGAAAAAAAATTACTAATCAAATAAAATATGTATCAAATTTGAACTCAAAAAATAAAGTGTCAATTACAAATATATATCTCTCTAATTTTTTTGAAACAACAAAAAAATCTAATAAATTTGAAAAATAACAATTATATCCCCATTTGTCACTATTTTTTAATTATTCAAAATAAGTATTTACAGTAAAATCAATAAAAATTATTAAATTATGGAGAGAATATTGTATTAAAAGAATAAATTTAATGGATATAATTATATATTTTTTAAACTTAATTATATTTTACTGTTTTGAAATACCTCCAAAATCCTATAATACTTTTTCTTAAAAATAAATAAATAAAATATTGACGCTGTTTTACCTCTCCTTGCGTTTCGCTAAAAATCTTTGCAGTGATTTTTTCCGAGCAATAGGAAGATCTGCAAAATAAATTAAATTAATTTTTTTTATTATTGGCGGTTAAAGAGGTAAAAAGAGAAAAATCAAGCACCTGCCAAGTGTCCAATCATTTAAATAGTTGTTATACTACGTATAATGTTAGATTTTGTGATATTATTTTATATTTAATATATAGTATCTTACAAATTCATTTAATCTTTTCACTTAAAAAATAATAATTAAAAACAAATTATATAATTTTAATAAAATTTATTAAAATAATATATTTTATCTTTACAATTTATTATAAGAAAATGGGAGTAAAATTAACTACAATCTCCCATCCCGATTTGATAATATAAAGTATAAACCAAACTGCAGTTCATGAAAGAAAAAGTCAATCAAATCAGACTTAAAGATCCATCAGTTAATCATGAAATAACTAGCACTAAGCCACTTACCTCCATTAAAAGGATCCAGAAGTTGTGATTGGTCTCCAGAAATCGAAGCAAGTGGAAGGTTTGAATTCGATTGAACAGCTTTGGGAATTTCTTCAAAAGCAATCTTCAGAATGTTCTGTGCCTGTGCATTTACCGTAAATTAATTTCAAAAACATGCTTATAAAAACATACGTTAAATTGATGAAGCAAAGCCTAAATATACCTTGTCACGAGCAACATCGAAGACAGAGACAGTTCCATTGTAAAAAATGGTCATCGGAGTAGTTTCACGAAGGTTATCCGGCAAAGGACTGGGAATTAATTTTAAAAATATGAAACATTAAGTTCAAAATATCCTTAAAAACCACCGATTAAAAAAATGAAAATAGATTTTAAAAAAAAAAGATTAAGAATGGAATGAGTACCTCAGGGTAGGAACGTAGACGGGTAAAGCAGAGAAGATAGACGGATCTCCCATGGGACTTGAAGGAACAGAGAATGATTTCTTGGAAACATCGTCCAAGTTTTTACTAGCAGAACCAGAAGTAAGCAAAGATTTCAGAAGCTCTGGGTTGATCTTAGAAATGCCGCTCTGAATTCCTGAGAATTAAAGAAAGAGCAAAAATATATTAATCGGTGAAAAATTAAATAATAATAATAATAATAATAATAATAATAAAGCATAAAATATGTCCAACTGATCACTTAAATGTACCTCGAAAGCTTCTTTGGCAGTGAAGAAACTTCTGGAATTGAGATTTGGAGGAGTTCTCCTTCTCCATTCCAAAGAAATCGAGCTCAACAGTTTCTCTTGACATGTTTGGTTGAATATGGATGAAGAGGCAACAACTGAAATGCGAGAAGGTTGAGGAATGAAGAGAAGTGGAAATGGTGGGGATGCTTGATAAAATGAGAGTCGTGACACACAAATATAGACTTAAAAGAGCGTTGATCTGGCCACTATAGACCTATTCGCACACGTCTTCCACGTGGTGTCGTCAATAAAAGTAACAGCTCCAATTTTCCAATAAATCTATATTTTACTTTCTTTTTGCCGAACTTGCAAGTACAATTCAATCGTTTTAGCTATCTATCTTCTTTTTTTCTTCCTCTTTTTTTTATTTATTTGTAGATGTTAATTTATATTTGAATTTGTAATTTATTTCACTTGTATTACACTTGTACTACACTTCCACTATTTCACTTGTACTACACTTCCACTATTTCACTTGTACTATACTTCCACTATTTTCCCTTGTACTACACTTCCACTACACTGTACTACACTGTACTACACTTTACAATCCCATAAATAGGGTTCTACGTACACATTCTAAACACACCAATACAACATTAAATCTTTCTTTCTTATTATCTCTCTATACTCTTCACACAGACGAGCTCTCATATACCTCTAAAATTTCTATCAAAATTTCGCTCTCTTCCTCGCTTCCAAACCGGCTCACCTCAACCCGGCCACTCCAAACCCGGCTCACCTCAACTCGGCTCACTCTAAATCCGGCTTACCTCAAATCGGCTCACTCCAACCCGGCTCACCTCCACTCGGCTCACTCCAACTCGGCTCTCCTCAACTCGGCTCTACCACTGGATATTGTTTCTTTCTTGGAAACTCTCTTATATCTTGGCGAAGCAAGAAACAATCTCTCACTTCTCGATCCAAAGATCGGTCGAATATCGTCTTCACGACACCACTCAAGAACTTCTTTGGCTCCGTTGGTTACTGGCGATATGGGTGTTCTCCAATCAATCGCAACTATCCTATATTGTGATAATCGAGTGCTATTCAGACAAGCCACAATAATGTATTTCATGAACGAACAAAACATATCGAGATTGATTGTCATTTTGTTCGCCAACATGTATTCTTCAAGACACTTGTTTGTCTCAAATCAATATCCTCCACAGATCAAACAAATGACATCTTCACTCAAATCTCATCTACCAGACAGATTTCAAGAATTAGTTTCCAAACTCAAGTTGATTGTTTCTCTTCCTCCTTGAGTTTGAGGGGGGATGTTAAGTTATATTTGAATTTGTAATTTATTTCACTTGTAATACTTGTACTACACTTCCACTATTTCACTTGTACTACATTTCCACTATTTCACTTGTACTACACTTGTACTACACTTGTACTACACTTGTTACAATCCTATAAATAGGGTTCTTTATGTACATTCTAAACACACCAATACAACATTAAATCTTTCTTTCTTATTATCTCTCTATACTCTAATTCGGCATCAATCTACTAAGTCCGATTCCCATATTCTAAACTTTGGTGAAATACTGTATGCGACTCCGATATCTAACATGGGGTTGAGCATCTCTACCGTTGATTTAAAATTTAATAATCTCAATGTATAATATTGTATTATTTTATTCAAATATTGTATAAATTTTTTTATTAAAATTATTATATTTTTTATTATTTTTATTTGTTTTATTTATAACAAATGAGATATTTAAATTAATATTATCTTATTTAATAAAAAAAATAAAAAAAAATAAGACAGAGATAATTTATAAAAATTAATCAATTATATTACAATTTAATTAACATTTCCTCTTGGTTTATGCATCAATTTATGGTTCACAATAAATACATGCTATGTAAATAGAAATACATATGAGGATAAATTTGGTATCTAACGCATCAAACTTACAATTTTTTTTATATAATTCAAAAATACTCTATTGATGATAAGAGTATTAAGTGTGTCAATAAATCACGCATTAAAAAAATATAAAAAATAAATTAAATATATAATTAAAATAAATTATTTCTAGTGAAAATTTAACTTTGAGTCCAAATCCCAACAAATTATATTAAAACTAGTATCAAATTAACATTGTATTTTTCACACAAGGTGAATACTTAGGATTAAAGTAGACATATATAGGTTGGTGACGAAGCTCTAATCATATAAATGACTAGTCCTTTGTTAGATTACAATTAAAATTATGCGATCTAGATTTTCATAATTAAGTTGCCTTTAATTTTTTTTTTATTTCTTAGTATTCTAACTATAAAAAGGATATTCAAATATAAATATATTTTTGGTTTAAAAATAGATAAAATGGCTTCAAAGGTAACAAAAGATATTTAGGTATCTGTTACAAATCAAAAGTAACACATGATTTGAAATCCTATCTACTACACATTTAACGCGTCAAATATTAAAAATGTTTGAATTGGTAAAAAGGAAAGAAATTCTAACCACCATCTCAATATTTTGACAGGACAAATACCCATGTTCTACTTCAAGCCAAAGAGAAATTATTAATTTGTGCCGGACCATTGCTAAGTTGTAAAGTAAATGCAACTTTTATGGGAAACACATTGTTAATTAATTTATTAAAATTAACTAATAAAATTAGTGAATTTTTTAAAATTTATTTTTTTCTCTAACTTTTTTCTAAATTTTAAATTTACTTAACTAAATTTATGAGTTTAAATAAGAAAATAAATTATATATAATATAATATCATAAAATATTTAAAACAACGTTTACTTATAAAATGAAAACTTAAATCACACTTTGTGCTAATTATAGCTGACATGAAGTTAAATATTATTGTTTGTTATCTTAGTAGTATTATAATTTTATTTTTGATATATTTTTTTATCTAAATTTTTAAGATAGTATCTTAATTATATTCACATTTAAAAAATATACTAATTTAATATAATTGTTATTTAATTGATAATTTTTCACATATATAGTAATATATGTGTGATATTTAGAGAAAAAATTTAAATAATAAATTAATTAAACGATACTTAGAAGATATTTTGAGATAATTAATTAATTATTTATCTAAAAATATCCTTTAAATATCACAGATATACCACTATATATGTAAAAGAAAATTTAATTAAATAATAAATTATATCAATTACATTTTTTTAATTTTTAAAATTTTAGTCTACTTTACGTTATCATTGAACTTATAATGTACTAATATACTTTAATCATTATTAAACTATTAATGCATTTTATTAAATACGGTTAGTGTCAGGATATATTTATTATCATTATATCATCTTGAAGTTGATTTATGTTACTTACTAAAAAATAACATGAGAAGGTATGACACAAAAGGTTATCATATCTACTATAATACTTAAATCAATATTAAAGAGAAAAGTTAAAATCAAATTTTTTATTAAGGGATTTATAGTTTATAATAGGAGGTTTTGAGAGTATATTTAAAGTTTTTAATTAATAATATAATCATAAATAATTAATATTGATTAATTAATATTTAAATATTAAATTAATTAATATATAATTATTTATAATGTTAATAAATTTTTATTAATATATTAATTTTATTAATAATAATATTTAAATTTAAATAATAAAATATATATTTGATTTACACTTAATGTATTTATTTAACTTTTCAATAACATCATAAACTAATCAAATATGAGTATACTACATGATTTTCAATCTAACATATCATAAATTTTACATAACTTAAATAAGACATTAATCTTATATCACGTCCACTAATTCATGGTAGATAACTTATATAAGATATATTAATTTTACTAACGAGTTTACGATTCAATGATATATAATTTATATGAATGTGTAGAAGAATTAAAATTAGAGTTTTAATTAAGGTAATTATTTTAAATTTATTTAAGATATTAAAATTTAGCCTTTAATATTGTAATTTATATAATTTAATGCTTAATGTTTTTATATTTGATGAATTTAATGCAAAAATTTTAATTTTTTTTTCAAAATTATTTAAAAACTTTATTTTAAACTATCACAAGTTAATAACATATTATAGATTAAATCATATTTTTAAAATAAATTGGATCTAAATGGATTAAAAATTTAAATTATATTAATCAATTTAAAGAAAGTAAAAATTTAAATTATATTCTTTAAATTTATAAACATTAGAGATTAATGGTAGGAATTAAAAAAATATAAAACATGTAATACAGGAGAAATAAGAAAATTTATATTCTTAACACATGAGATATCAGGATATATTTTATGATAATGTCAATAATATTGTTATTAATGATAAAAATATAAAAAGAATGACAAAAATTGTAAAAAAATAATTAATATGAAATTTATTTTATAAAATTTTATTAAATATAATCAATTATTTATATATTAAATTAATTTTTTATTTAATATATTTATATTAATCAATAAATTAAATTAATATATATATACACACACTACAAAATATTGTAAAATAAATAGTTAAAAATTTTAAAATAATTAATTAAAATATGTAATTATATTAATTATTATAAATAGATAAATTTTAACAGTATTTTAATTTAATTTACATGCTATAATATTAATATAAAATACAAACATGATTATTACGATAAAAATAATTATTAAATATCAAACTCATTAAATGAAAGAAATGATAAGAAAAAAATTGAATCGAAATGAATAATTATGAAGAAAAAAAACAAGAAGTAAGACAAAATAATTTAAAAATTTATATTTTTGATATACTTAGAAAATGTAACAATAATATTTATAATATATAAGATATTTTAGTTAAAAAAAAATTTAAATGTTAATATTTATAATAATTAAGGAAGGATAGTTAATTTTATAATAATTTAATTAAAATATATAAATATTATAATTAAATATAATAATGTATAATATAATAATATTATATCGCGCAACAATATCAATCCTATCGTCAACATTTTTATCTTCATCTCGTGTAAATGCACTCCATCGGTGTCGTGGATGAGCGGATAACGTAAAAGTCGTAAACGCAAAGCAAAGATTTCACTCGAAGAACACGTGATTTAAATCTGTTTGAACACAGATTCCTCCCATGTGCTGAAATACAAAGAAGACGGTCATTATCCCCAAAAGTCGCCTTCAACTATCAACTAACATTTAAGCTCCGTGTCCCCCATAAATTCCATCATTAAATGTTATTTTTTCAATTTCGTTTTACCAATCAATTAACAAATAATATTTATTTATTTTATTTAACTGTTTGAATAAATTTAATAAACAACTGGCATTATAATGTTTTTAAAATAATTATATTATCTACATCTATATAATTAAGATTTAAGTTTTAAATTTTTTATATATCAAATAAATTATATGTGATTTAACCATAAGTTTGTTTGTATAACTGACATTATAATCGATCACATTTAAATAAAAGACGTGCAAGGATTTATTAGTGTTGATGAGAGGTTTCACGTAATCAGCTAAAAATGCAGTTGCTTTTTTGAAAAAATAAATTCTATATTAATCATTTTTCAGAATATATCACCAGAGATATAAAGCAAAATGTACCATTTTATTTTAATACCTGACATTAAGTGAAATCATTACTTAAAAATATTTTTATTGGTTCATTAAAAATTAAATACATTCTTAATTATTAATTAATTTTTTATAAAAAGTAGGTTAATTTTTCGTATTTGCACGTTTTATTAAAAAATAATTTTTTTATTATAAAATATTAGATAAGACTAGAATATAATAGATATGTAATCCGAAGATAATAACTATTATTTATATAATTAATAATTATATTTTTATTTTTATTTATAATCAAAATAAACATTAATTTTATTTCTTTATATATTAAAAACCTACCTTTTATTAAAAAAAAATTTACCTATAAATACAAGATTGAATTAACATAGAAGATAACTTTGGTGTACTTTTAATAGGAGTGATGCATTTTGTTTCAAATAAGATTAAAGGAGTATAAAGATACCACATTATTATTTTATTTTATAAAATAAAGATTCATAGTTACATTTTTTACAAAAAAATACGAAAAAATAATTATTTATCTTTTCAGTTTTCTCTTTGCTTGTAACTATTACACACCGTCTCTAATTACACCCTTGGTTATATTATTCTTAAATAACGAAGATGTTATAAATTAGTAATTTCGTAAGTAAAGTTTGTGTATAATTTTATTGAGTAAATAAATAATTATGTATAATAATAAGAAAAATAAATAATATAAAATAATTTTAATGTTTAAAATTTTCAACACGTAAAGTTTATTCCATTTATCGGAAAAAAAATTATTAATAATCAAATGAACTTACAAATATTAATAATTAAAAAATTTCAAAAAAATATAACAAAAAAACTTAAATACACTTATAAAATAAATTCATCTAATTTAGATGTAATATATAAAAAAATAAATTAAAAACCTTGTAATTAAAACAAATATTATTATACAAGAAGCTGCTGGAAGAAGTGGAAGCTGCTACTGTCTATTTCTAGTTTGTAAATAATGACCTCGGCTCTGTTTGGTGGGTATAGGAACAAAGAGCATGAACCGAAAACTAAAGGGAATCAGAGTTGGCGTTGGATTTCAGCTTTTACATCTTCTTCTCTCACGCAGTGTTGCTTTTGACAACTCTCTGTTTCAGTTTTTTTTTAACTTCTCCCAGTGGCTGCTAAAATGTTTTTCCTTTTCTTCGGCTGCTGTTGTTGCATCTCACGGAAACAAACACACACACACACACACACATATATATATATATATATAGAAGAAAACTGAGGTTTAAAAGCAAATGGGTTTTGTGTTAGAAAAATCTGTTTTGTACCAAACAAATAACATAAGATTATCTTGAACTTAGATTGTTTAAATTTCATATATTTATCTATTCTTATCTACGATGAATATCACTTTTTTGCTGTTCTTCTCTATTCAACTTTTACTCTTTCTTTTCTTTTTTTTTCCTTCTCCCCAAGCATTAAAAGAAGTGAAGGAATTTTTTTTAAAGATAGTATGCAGAAATCGTAGCTACAAATTTCAGAGAAACGAGAGCGTTTTTCTTTTGACTAAAGAGTAAAAAATAAAAATTCTGAATTTTAAAATTAGATTAAATTAAATGCGAATTCTATAAATCAATTTCATTCAAACATAATGCCTAAAATCATCAAAAATAAAATGACAATGATTTCATTTTACTCATATAGTAAATAAACTTATTCGGCTATAAATAATCCATCTTCAAAATGAATTAAATTTTATAAAAATATTAAAAATATTATAATTTTTAATAAAAAAATTAATTTTTTAAAAAAATTATAAAAACTCTATCAAATTTATGAATTTTTTTTATAAAACTTGATAAAATATCAAAATAATTCATTATTTATATTTTTAAACTGTTATCTTATTTAATACATATATTTATAAAAATTATAATATTTATTTTGATTAATAAATCAACTAATTAAAAAAAATATTGTAAAATAACTCGTTAAAATCTAAAATAATTATTTATATCATAGTTTTTAATATTATTATAAATAGATAAATCTCGATTATATATAATAAAATTTGAATCATGAAAAGATAACTATATAGATAAAACTAGAAAATTACGTAAAGATAAAGTATAAATAATATGTATATATATATATATATGAAAAGAAGTATAATATATTATGTTAAATAAATAACATTTTGATTGAAAATAAAAAAAATTATAAATAGGTAAATTTAAAGATAAATTATTAAAAAAATAAATATGAAATAACATTTTATCGATAATTTTAACACAATGTTCAATGTATCCAAGATATTTTAATAAAAAATAATTTTTCTTAACATTCTCTCTATAAATATATTTGATTGATATGTGGTGATAAAAATATTATGTTTTGATGTACATATTTGAAAAAAAAAGCAAAAAATTTATGATAATGTCAAAATTATTGTGGAAATTGGTTCCAAATTCAAAATCATATGACCATTTTATGTTTTTGCCCTCCGTAAAAAGGGTGGGTTTTTTTAAGTGTGTTTCTACAAAAGGCTTGAGGCATAGAAGGTGCGGTGCTATCCATTCATCAACCTATTTTTTTTATCAGCTCCACAATCTTACTAGAGTGGGCTTTTGAACCATTAAACAAGGCTTCACTTCTAACTCTTTTTTTTTTTTATAATTCATTTCTAGCTTTTTCAAGGACCCTAAATTGTGATGATAAATCACGTAAAACAATTATCATCTTCAAACAAAAGAGAAAAGAGAAAATAGAAAATAGCGAATATCCCTGGTTGACACCTTTTAAGTCTTTAGGTGATGGAGGTTTTTGAAAAATGCAAGTGAAATAAAGGAGTTTTTTAACCGAGAGACTGCTCCTCTCTGACTCTCCCTTTCCTAATTCATTTGGCGATCTTGAACCCTAGGCTCAATTTCGTTTAGTCCTTCCTCGTTCTTTGCTTTTGTTTTCCCATTTCTTTAATTTCTGCTCCTCATGGTTTATTTGCTTGCATCATTTTCTGGTTCCTTGTTGTTTGTGAAAATTTCTTGTTGAAATCTAATCGATGGAGGAGATTTGAGTCAATGTCGATCTGCTCGATCTCACAATAGATTTTGGTGACCTAATCAAACAAATAATCTATAAGAAGTTTATCAATGTTAATGCTCTTCTTCTAGTCCATAGGAAAAACTTGACAAAGGTTGGAGGATTGGATATCAAGTAGATTAATCGCAACACCTTTGGTTTCTATTTCGATGATGCTGATGAGTTAAAGATGGTGCTTAAGAAGGCACCCTGGAGTTTTGAAAACAGCCTCATTGTTATTCAGAAGCTTGACTCAGGTGTGTCTCCATCTAAACTTTTGTTTAGTTCTACTTTGACTTGGATCCAAGTCTATGATTTACCTATTGATTGGAGAATGGAAGTGATTGTGTGAAGGATAGTAGGTTTCATAGGCCCTGTGATTGAGGTGGACAAGTTGTCCCCAGTTAATAGCCCTTTAAGGTCAGTTAGGATACGCATTAGGCTTGATATCTCTAAACCTCTTGTTCGTGGCGCTTGGATCCCTCGTAAAACTGCGATATGCGTGGGTGTAACTTATGTATGAAAGGTTACTAAAGTTCTGTTACTATTATAGGAAGATTACTCACTAGAGTATACTCTGTGAGGTTGCTGGTGATGTTAGTATCGCCTTTGGTGATAAGAATGCTTATTATCGGGAATGATTAAGATTAGATATGAACATAAAGGTTCCAGCTCAAGTGAAGAAAGATGGTTTGAGGAGGAAGAGTGTTAAAGGCTTTGTGTTTGGTTTTGGTGACAATTGTGGGAAGAAAAAGGGTGGAGGCAGAGCTACTAGCCGTGGGAAAGATAATGTTTTTTTCTACTTCTAAGAAAGGGAAAAGTGTTGGAAATTAGAGGTATCAAAGTTGAAAAAAAGGATAAGACAAAGTGTGAACGATGTGGTTTACTTGAAGAGTATTCAAGGGGAGCCAACTGTATTATTACAAGAGGCGCCTTTGGTTAGTGAGGAAGGTATCGATGGAGATGGTGGGATGGAAAGTACAATTGCAGACTTGACCATTTAGATATGGACACTTGAGCTTGTTTCTCCTCTGTAATGATCTTATGGTTATGGCAAGATGATTTGGGTATGTTGGTTTCGTTTGGATTTGTGGAATTGACTTGCTCTTGGTTTGGTTGTGTAGCCTATTCTTTATAGGCTCTTGTGTTTTTATTTTTTATTTTTCTGTGTTATTGCTCTACTACTTAGAAGCATTTGTTTTTGTTATCTATTTTAGCGTGTGTTGGTGAAGGACTCTGTTACTAAGAAACTGTTGTTCCACTTTAATAATTTGAGCTAGATAGCTCGTTATGCAACTTTTGTTTAAAGTTTCTTAAAGTTGATTGTTGCTAGTTGTCAACTAGTCAAGCGTATTTGTAAGTTTTAGTTCTTATTATTGTTTTTTTACAGGAAAAGATAGAACTAGAGGTTTTTCTTTTATTTTCTGTACAAGATGATGCAAGGAAAAGCAAGACTCAAGACAACTAGAAAGATAAGCAAAACTAATTTAACACATCCCCACTCAATTGCTTTTGATATTATACTCAGTCAATCACCACTAGGCTCTGATATTCCTTGCCGGAAATGGCAGCTTTCATAACATTCTCTGGATTAATTTCTCCATCCTTGTCCAAAAACATAGTCATCAAATTCTTCGAAAACCCACTCACCAGAGCCACCCCTTCCTGCGACCCAGCCACAGGTGTTGCTCTCGAGTCCCTCAAATTCCAAAATACTATCTGTGGCACCGCCGATCCAAACCCCTTCTCCTTAAACTTTCTGCAAATTACATCGTAATCAGTTTCCCAATTATTAGGTGAAGCCCTATCAAATTCCATATCACTGAAAACAAACACCCTCTTTATCATTTGTTCTTCTTTCAAATCCCCATCTACAGCCACTTGCAGAATCAAATCAAACACTTTTTGGAAATCAGTGTTCATACCCCAGTTCATTGTTCTAACAAACTCTGCTTTTGATTTAAGACTATCTCCTTCTATCAAGTGGAGTTGAGGTTTCTCACTGAAGGTTATTACGTTTCCCTTCCATGGTTCTTCACTCATTTCCGAAACCAAAAGGCCTAATGCCACAGAAATCTCCATGGGAATCCCCATCATGCTTCCTGAAACATCACACACAGCTATGCAGTTCTTCAATTTGCCTTTCTTTGAAAAATCATCTATCATTCTCTTCCATTGGAGCTCAGCGACTTGACCATCATCGGATTCTTCGCTCAAAGAGGATATGATTTCGTGTGGGAGCAAAGCTCCTGCTGCAATTTTCGCTTTTCCTGATTTCACATCCTCCAAATACTTCTCAAATCGCTCTTCATCATGCTTCAGAAATTTGTCTTTGTAAAGCTTCATGGCTACAGAGGCAACCCGATTATAAGGAATCGCATTCCACTGGTTAGCACCAATGTAAACCTCTGGCAACTCAAGGACTTTCCTCAGAGGCACTAGAACTTCCTTCCTCAATCGGTCTCGGACCCTATAAGCATAATGTACCTCCTCAATTCCTTCATACTCTGCATACAAATCACGCGTATAAACCTTCTTAGCAATGCTCTCACAGAGCAAAGTGGATCGGTCGAATGAAGAATCAAGGGAAGGGCACCACTTAGCCGCCAAACTTATCTTATTATATTCTTTTGAATTCAAGTGACCAATATCAATCTTCAAACATTCAGCAAAAACATCCGAGACGCGTTCATATAAGAATCGGAAATCTGGGTCACGTCCGTACCTATCAAGAACTTTCTTAGCCATGGAGATTTTCTTATCTTTCCTCAACGCACTAGCCGTTTCCTTATCAATTGATGCCTTCTCCTCAGACGATTCAGCCTTTTTCGATCGTTCGGACAACTTGTTGTGTCTGCACTGTCCACCGACTCGAAAGCCTTTTTTTCTACTCAACCATTCGGCTTTTTTATTTTTCCTGACCTCCAGACCTTCGAGAATCCGGTAAATAATTTCGGGCAAGTCTTTGAAATACCCAAATTCAGCAAAGGCAGCAAGATTGCAGGCGAGGGTTTTGGGGTGATTTCTGTGGAGCCAAAGCGCCGCCGTATAGAAGCTTTCCTTGTCAGATTTTCCAGTGCCACGAACACCGCGTAGATTACAGATGAGCTTGAGGGTAGTCAGAGAATTGTGAGCCCATGCCAACTGAAGCCGTTTGGTCAAAGATTCAGAAGGGGTATCAGGGAGAATGTGGAAGAAGAAGTCAAGACAGGGGTTACCTGAGGAGATGAAAGTTAGGGATTGGTTTTCGGTGAGTCCCATGGGAGGCTTGTTGGCGAAGTTGTTGAAATTGGCAACCATGGCATCAATGAAAGGATCGTCTGTGGAAGTGGGTTGGGGCTTTGGCTGTGGAGTTGGGGTTGGGGCGTAAATTTCAGGTGGACCAAGAAGGCTTGGTGGAGCCATTAAAGAAAATTTGGAGAGGAATAAGTTTCGATTACAACTATGAGAAAGAAATATGGGAACTGTTTTTCGCGTAAGAGAGTGAGGTTAATTGAACATATGAATACAATTTGCGTGTTCAGTGATGGGAGTCTGTGTAATATAACAGAAATTTTAGTCCGAATAGGTTTTTGAAATAAATATATTTTACTTGCATATAACATTTAGTAATTTTAAATATCTCTACAGTTATGTAAGCGGAAACTTATAAATGGATCATCAATATAGAATATAACTTTTAATTTTTAAAAAATTTTATTTTTTAAAAATTTAAAAATTATAAGTAGATGTTTAAAATAATTTTATTACTTTAAATGTAAGTTAATTTTATTTTTAGTATTTTTAGTTCTTATTTTTTTAATATTATCTTAACTATATTTATATATTAAAGAAATATCAATTTAATATAATTTTTAACTAATAAAATTTGTAGTATTTTTTTTATAATCTTACAATATTAATAACTTTTTTCTACATTTTTAAATTATTAAATACATATGTTAATACTTTTAACTTATTTTAACACTTTATTTTAAACTAGTTAAAAAATATTAAAATATTTATTTAATAACCTAAAAATGGTAAGAATATAAATATAAAAAATATTATAAATATCATTTATTTAAAAGTAAATATATTAAATAAAATAAAATATAATATAAAATTAATCAAATAAATTAAATATATGTATTATTAACCTACCCTGATAAAAAAAACATATCAAAAATAAAATTAAAATACTACTAAAATAATAACTCTGTTTAAAATATAATAATAATTTATCTCATTGATTATTACGTAGACGATCCATTACTTGGGCACTACGTTCTATTTTTTTTTTATCATTTTCAGCGTTTTGACACATCTTTATGAGAATATTTTTTTCACCATATTATTCTATCATTTTCAGCGTTTTGATAAATTTTTATGAAAATATTTTTTTGCACCGTATCTTTATGAGAATATTTTTTTGCACCGTATTATTCTATGACTTTCAGAGTTTTGACAAATCTTTAATGTTCTCATCCAAGTTTACAAATATTATTAGATTAAATCTAATTCAATATTATTAAATATGTAATATTTTTATTATTATTAATTTTAAAATATTATTTTTTAAATTAAATAATATTTAATAGGTAATAAATCAGTATATCATGGTAACTTAATTAATATAATGGACACCATTCCCCAAAAAAATTAGGAAAATTATTTGGATTCACATTATTCTTCATTGCTCATCCTATTTTCACATAAAATTCTCCATATTTTTAGTCAAAATAAATTAAATAGTGTATTAATTATTCTGAATACTGCTTAATTTATATGATCAAATATAATAAACTAAGTTTGGTGATATCAAGCCCACTTGGTATATAACTAGGAAGGTAACTGCAATGGAGAGAGACGGTTATATTAACTATCCTAATATATATATATATATATAATAATAGTGGTAGATTATAAGAATTTAGTAATTTTTCCATAATTTAATAATACTTATTATTTTAAATATTTATATAAAAAATATTTAATTTAAAAGAATTAAATACGAATATAATTTTTACTCTATTATTTAAAATATAAACATTAATTTTTATCTTTTAACTATTTATTATATGTTTTTAAGATAAATTAAAAATATAAAAATAATAATAAATAAAATTCAATATATTTTAAATTTTATTTATTTTAAATAAATTATTTTTTATTATTAAAAGTATATTTTTTTATGTAATTATACGTTAAAAATGGACAAATAAATTTATAAATCAAACTGAATTGAAAAATTAGATTATATTTGAAAGTTTACTAATTTCAGTTAAATCTAGTTTATAAAATTTAAAAGTTATTTATGTTGGATCGATACATTATAATTAATATATACTTAAAATAATTTTTATTTAACATATAATATGGTTCGTTGTAAAAAAAGCCCACACATCCTTGGTTTCTAGTTAAAGTTGTAGGTATTGCTTATTATTTTACTAAGTAAAAACATAAAAAAAATGTAATTGAGAAGTGTTGAACCAATATATTTGATGTAATAAAATGAATTTAACCAACAAAATACAAAATCAATAATATATTTATTAAATAAATAATTATTTAATTATAATTAAATACTTAAAAATTTAACTATTATTGAATCAGATTGTTCTGATTTATTGGTGCATGTCTAAGGCTTCTGAGTCAAGTACAAATTACAATAGAATAAATGAAATGGGCTTTTGATAAATTTGACACCAACAAAGATGGAAAGATAAGTTTATTTTTTTATACCGAATCAAACTAAAGACCGAATCAAACGATATATATATATATATATATATATACACACACGTTAAGTTCGATAAATCGCATTTTTTATATTATAATAACTGGTTTATACATCATCTAGGTTTATTATCAAATAAAAATCATCAATTTTTTTTAAATAATTATAATTTATTATATATATATATTAAATTCCATAAATCACAATTTTTATATTATAATAACTAGTGATGTATTATCCAATATCTAGGTTTATTATCAAATAAAAATCATCCATTTTTTTAAATAATTATAATTTATTTAGTTAAAATATAATCATTTATAATTCAACACTTATCGTGATTTTTTATTTTATATCGAAGCACATGGAATGTAAATCTGGCCAAATTCGCAATGACCATGAATGTGGTTACCAATTATGGTGGTTTTAATAAGAAAGCTGGCCGGTGAAATGGGGTCGGTATTTTTTATCATCTTTATTTTTATTTTTATATTTTTAATTAAGATATATTAAATATCTTTATTTAAATTTATTAATATCTATTTTATTGAGATTCAAATATAATTTTAAAGAATTTGAATACCTTATAAGTATCAATTATGATCAAAATTGATCAAAATAAATATTAATAACCTTAATAAATATATTTGATGTATCATAATTAAAAAAATATCAAAATAAAAATAAAAGTGTCCTAAAAATATCAATAAAATTAATAATTTATAAATATGTTATCTTAACCCACCAGTCATATTTATAAAAATAAAAAATGTAAGAAGTATATCAAAACCAACACTTATTAATAGCTACATATGACAGATGTTATATAAGATTTTTTTTTAAATATTATAAAGCTAGGTTTTTTGTTAAGATATTAAAAGATAGGAATTCCAATATAATGTTAAATATAATATCAAATTTTTTTCAACTCTACGTAACTTAATATTGAAAAAGAAGCTAGAATTAGCTACTCTTTCCATGTTACCGTTTACTAATTAAAAAAAATAACAGCAACGAATAATAAAATTAAAAGTGTCGAACCAAAAAATAAGTGTGAAAGTCTTTGTTGATCCTCAAACCATGCCTTCATTTGCGGAAAAATCCTCTAACTCAAAAACTTAACATGTTTATCAATAAATTAGTTATCGAATATCACACCTATTTATTATACTTATGTCTCCAAAATATTAATGTTTATTATATATATCTCTCAAGATGTAAGTGTGACATATTAGTAATAATATTCCCCAAACTTCTAATTTAAAACTTATATGTAAATATATAAGAGATCTGAGATAAAAGTATAAGGTATTTTAGTTTGAGAATCTTTCGATCAATGAAATCACACTTTAGAAATCAAATCATAGTTTAGAAACTAGCAAACATTTCTCCCTACAAATAATAGCACTAATTTTAACATAAAATAAGACTACAAGGATAAGCAGTGGATAAAAACTTTATCTTTTTCACATGTTTAAATTATATTTAAGAATTTTTAATTTAAATATGATCTAATAATATAATCAATACAAATAAATCTATATTTTAACATATTATATTTTTTTCGGATAAAATAAAATCATAATATTTTTTTTATAAATTATTTTCATATATAAAACATAAAATATATAATATTTAAATTTTAAATTTATATCTATTTGAAGAAAAATATGAAGTAATATTCTATCTCTTTTTTTCTTCTGTTAATTATGATTTTATTACAACACTATAAATAAGAATAAGAAATTAGACAAATGTAAACTAATCTAGGAATATAACAATTGGTATCAACAATTAAATTATAGCTTGTTTTACACTAGTTTTAAAGACTGTACAGCACTAATAATATTCTCTAAACGTCTACACTCTCCCCCAAGTTGGGTAATAGATATTAATTATTCTCAACTTGCAACTCAATTCTTTGAAGATTGTTCGAGGTAACGCTTTGATAAGGATATTTGCAATTTGATGATTAGTAGATGTATATAGTAGGTCTACAATTTTCGCATCTAACTTTTCTTTAATGAAATGACGATCAATTTCTACATGTTTGGTTCGGTCATGATGAACTGGATTTTTCGCAATTCTTATTACAGCTTGATTATCACAATGCATGCTGATAGGTTCAGGAGTTGTGAAGTCAAGTTCATTTAGTAATCTTCTTAACCACATTCCTTCACAAATCCCATGAGTCATTGCTCTAAATTCAGCTTCTGCATTACTTCGAGCGACTACTGATTGTTTCTTACTTCGCCAAGTTACAAGATTTCTCCATACAAATGTACAGTACCCAGTGGTAGACCTACGATCCACTATAAAGCCTTCCCAGTCAACATTTGTAAAGACTTCAATTTTTTTCGTGAGATTCTTACTAAAGTAGAATCTTTTCTTGGTGTCATCTTGAGATACCTGAGTATACGATAGACCGCTTCCATATGTTCTTCGGTAGGACTGTTCATAAATTGACTTACAACACTTACTGAAAAACCAATATCTGGTCTAGTGTGGGATAGGTAAATGAGTTTTTCCACTAATATTTGATAACAACATTTATCTACATGTGTATTATTTTCTTTGATTCAAAGTTTTACTATAGAGTCCATCGGAGTTTCTGTTGGTTTACACCCCATCATTCAAGTTTCTTTGAGAAGATCAAGTACATATTTCCTTTGAGATATAGATATGTCCTTTTTTATTTGTGCTACTTCCATCCTATGAAATATTTGAGATCACCTAGATCTTTTATCTCAAATTCCTTGGCAAGGAATTCTTTGAGTTTATTCATCTCAATTGTAGAATTACCTATTAGAATAATATCATCTACGTACACAATTAGGATAACTATGCTGTCATTAGAGAAGTGTTTGATGAATAGTGTGTGATCTTATTGGCATTGATTGTACCCATATCTCTTCAGAACTTCAGAGAACGTATCAAACCAAACACGTGGAGACTGCTTCAATCCATATAAGGATTTCTTAAGTTTATAAACTCTATTGGGTGGAACAGGAGATTCAATTCCAATAAGAATGTCCATGTAGATTTCTTCTTCGAGATCACCATTAAGGAATGCATTTTTGACATCTAATTGGTAGAGAGGTTAATCTAAGTTAGATGATAAAGAGAGAAGAACGCGAATAGTGTTGAGCTTTGCTACAGGTGCAAAAGTCTCCCGATAGTCAATCTCATTTGTCTGAGTGAATCCCCTAGCCACAAAGCGAGCTTTGAGTCTTTTTATACTACTGTCTACTTTGTGTTTGATTGTAAAGATCCATTTACACCCAACAAATTGTTTCCCGATAGTAGTTCTCTGATATCACAAGTATTGTTTTTCTCTAAGGCATTGAGTTCTTAACGAATAGTTGTCTTCCATTCAGGTACCTGAAATACTTCATGAACGAAATTTGGAACCTGTATCTGATCAAGGTTGCTGATAAAGGCCTTATAAGTTGGTGAGAGATTTTTATAGGAAACAAAGTTGTAGATGGGGTGGTTTGTGCAAGATCTTACACATTTCCTTATATCAATTGGCAAATTCAAATCATTAGGAGGTAACTCAATAATAGGAGGTTCAGTGATATTACCTTGTGAATTTTCGGAATGCATGTACTCGAGTTGGATTCCTGGACTGGCTCAAGATATACTCAGGTCTCCGCTCTTTCTTGAGTTGTTTTCCTCCTAGAGTAGATAAAAAGATCATTATTTGGGACAAAGAAGTTTGGATATGTTGATGGAGAAGTTGAGGGTTCATTAGGATTACTAAGAGTATCTATTTGAGATGTTGATTCACTTTCTTGAATTTGTGGGAGACTGAGTGGTTATACTATTCCAAAGTTGGTATTCATTGCCTACGTTCTCCCCCTGAATGGTAGGTTTGGAATAGTATGGATTTTGTTCAAAGAATATGACATCCATTGTATTATAAAATTGTTTTGTGATAAGAGAGAAGCATTTGTATCCTTTCTGGTATGATGAATACCCTATGAATATGCATTTGATGGCTCGGGAATCAAGTTTACCTCTATGATGTACATGGACATAAGCATAACATCCAAAAAATTTAAAGGGAATGTGGTACACGATTTTGGTGTATGGGTATGACTTATGTAGAGTATTGATAGGTGTCTTAAACATGAGGACACGAGAGGGATTGATAAGATAGGTAGCTGTAAGAACAATTTCCCCCCAGAAATGTTGAGGGACATGAATTGTGAACATGAGGGATCTAGCTACCTCGAGAAGATGCTTATTCTTCCTTTCAACCACCCCATTTTATTGAGGTGTGTCAACATAAAAGTTTAGATGGACAATCCCTTGACATAATAGATAACCAGTAAGGATAGAAGCAAAGTATTCTTTAGCATTGTCACATTTTAATACTTTGATTTTTGTTTGAAATTGGGATTGAATCGTGGTATTGAAATTTTAAAAAATTTGGCATGCTTTAGTTTTTTCTTTTATTAATAATAACCAAGTGATTTGAGTATGATCATCTACAAATGAAATGAACCAACATGTCCCTATGATGTTTTTGTTTCAAGAAGGTCCCCAAATATCAGTGTGAATTAATGAGAAACGATGTAATTTTTTATGTATGAGGATATGAAATTTTAACATGTTTTGAAAATTGACATAATTCATATTGAAAATCTTTTGAATTTTTATTTCTAAAGAATAAAGGGAATTTTTTTGTAAATAAAGGAAATTAGGATGACCTAAGCGATAGTGATTCAACATGATTTCACCATCATTATTGGAATTAAGATTTAACAAAACTTTATTCTTATAAAAAACTGCGAATACAGCTTGGAGGGCTTGTATTGTTGGAGGGTCTTCACTTCGTAAGAGATAGAGTCACGAGCATTCTTTAGCACTGTCAATCAATCCAAGTTCTGAAATTCACAGAGGTTATGAACAAATTTAGCCATAATATTTTTATCACGGGTGAGTTTAGTAATCGATACAAGATTACAATTAAGTGTGAGAATAAGAAGGACAGAATCTAGAATAAAGAAGTTTGAAAGTTTGGCTGAACTAATTATGGTTACTTTTGATACTGAACCATCGGTAATTCTGACAGTGTATCCGTTTTGGTAGGTTTTAAGATTCATGATAATAGAAGCATCACTCGTCATGTGGTCTGAAGCACCTGAATCAACAATCCATGGTCTCATAACGTGTTTCACACTAAGAGTGTTGAAGGTGTTACCTGATTGAGCTATAGTGGCAGATGATGTGGGCAAGGACTGTCCAAATAATTTCTGGAAGAGATCAATCTGTTCCTTGCTAAACAAAGTAGATTCAGGGGACGCAGTTCCATGAGATTTGGAGACAGTTTTGCCATAACTTTCTTTGTTAATGTGTTGTGCGGATAGTGGTTTCCAATCAGTTGGCTTTCCATGAATTTTTCAACAGGTTTGCTTAGTGTGACCAGGTCTACGATAATGATCACACCAAGGTCTTCCTCTACGAGGATGGTTGTCTATAGTATGAGAGTGCTGGTTCCTCGAATAGTAAGTGCAGATCCTTCTCCAGTCACGAAAATGGTAGTTTGAGGACCCATCATCACCTTTTTCCGACTCTCCTCTTGACGAACATCGGAGAAGGCATCATGAATGATGGGCAAGAGTTTTGTTCCTAGAATTCTGTCATGCACATCATCAAGATCTTTATTGAGCCCTAGTAAAAATTCGAAAACCTGTTTCTTGTCAATAATTTATTTGTACAAGATGTTGTCTGCTGGACATGTTCTTCGTGAACCTCAAAGAGGTCTAATTGCTACCAACATCGAGTGAAAGAGTTAAAATATTGGGTAATTGATAACTCTTCTTGACGAAGATCATAGAGGATGTTTTCGATCTCAAATAGTTCAGACATATTATCAAAACTGGAATAAGTGTCTCTAGCGGCATCCCATATTCCTTTGGCAGTTTTGTAGAGAAGAAAGTTCTCTCCAATCTCGTTTGTCATGGAATTTTTCAACCAAGACATCACCATATTATTTTCAGATTTCTATGTTCTGTATTGTGGATCGTCTTTGTTTGGGGCTACTGCATCTCCAGTGAGGTAGTCATCTTTCATCTTTCTACATATAAACATCATGACGAATTGGGACCACTGAAGATAATTGTGCCCATTTAATTTGTGACTAGTGATGGGTAGAAGATTGTTTTTGTGGAACCATTAATTACAGGTTTTCTTGTGGCCATTGGTGTTATTTTAAGTGGGGTTTATATGTGGGCTGAAATTTGTGAATGGGCTATTTTTTTTAGATTTGGTGCTGGGTTGTATCGGGTCGGGTCGAGTCGGGCTGTACCGGTTTAGGTTAGATTACAAATGCAGCTTATTATGGGTATTGTAAACAAAATGCAAATGTTGGATTGTGGATTTACTGGCTTACCGAACTGAACCAGATGGTGATGGCGATAAACCAGATGATCGGTGACGACGATGAACAGATGGTTGGCAATGATGATGAACCAGATAGCTGATGGTGCTTAAGTTTCGTGAGATCGGATGACTGATGTCTCGCAATTTTGGATGGTTGACGAGTTGTGAGAATTGGCTCGCAAAGATGGCTTGAGATTTGCGATTTTGGGTGGTCGACAAGCTCGTGATGATGACTGGTCTACTGTTTCTTAGACGAACAATGATTTTTGCTGAAATTGAGAACCACCGGGATTTTCGCTAGAGAACAGCGCCTGAAATGATTCAATTTGTTAACACCGTTTGAGATGAGAGGTAAGAGAAGAATCAGCGCCTGAAGAATTGAATTTCAGAGAAAAAAAACTCCTTGAACAGAATTGGTGAGAAAACAAAATTGGATTTAAAAAAAGGTTTTGATACCATAATGAAAATATGAAGTAATATTTTATCTCTTTTTCCTCTGATATTATTACAACACTATAAATAGGAATAAAAAATTTACAAATATCCACTAATTTAGAAATATAACAGCTGATATCAACAATTAAATTACAGTTTGTTTTACACTAATTTTACAGCATGTACAATACTAATAATATTTTCTGAAATTCTATACTATTTAACAAAAATTATTAAATTAATAAATATGTTTGGACAATTACTAAATTAATATATAGATTTAATATTTATATTTATTTTTAAATGAAATAATAATTTAATATAATTATTGTATATATAATATTTAAATATAACATATTATAAATAAAATATATATTTATTTATAATTTTAATATTAATTCAATCATTATCCAATTATAATATATTATAAAATTATTAATCTAAATTGTATTCGATTATAAAATATGTTAATCTAATACAATAATACAATATGAGATATCTAAATTCCCTGTATTTTGCTCTCTCCCAACTAATAACGGTTGATTTTGTTCAAGTCATGGACCTCTTGGTTGGAATTTTAAAATCTGAAAAGCTTCCTTGGACTGAATGCGAATATATAGTTTTACGCGGTCATCCTCTTACCTTTTCTTGTACATTTTGGTTAATAACGATAGAAATTAATAATATATATTATAAATCTATTTATAATGTTAATTGATGTACTGATTATTTTTATGCGAATATAAAGTTTAATAAAATTGATTATATTTATTAATAATATACGTTATATCTTTGTATTATATCTTAAATTTAAAATATATATATTTCAATAAATGCTTTAATATTAATTAGGATGTTGATATTAGAGATAACAGCCTCAGAAATCAGACGGAACTACTCTCCAATTTATTGACATCACACAAAATTAAACTAGAACATGAATTGACATATATTGTTGTTGTATTGATCAACCAGATTAATTTTAGAAGTTTTTAGTTGATAGATACAAAATAAGTAGTATACAGAAGCAATTCTAGTTCCAGACTAATATTAGATTAGATGATGTCTATGGTGTGATCAGATTCAGAAGAAGCATTCCTCCATCAAACAGCAGCAACAAAGCGCAGCCAAACTGCCATTGTAAAAAAGTTCGTGAGGATTCAGGAGCTTGATTAGAACACCCTGATTGATTAAATATTGCTTCTTAATCACCATTGATTGTGGCTAATCTGTTGGTTATTCACCATTCAGTCACAGTTTAGTTTAAGTTTATAAAATTTAGTATCAGGGATATCAATTTTTCATGTATGAACCGAAATCGGTGGAAAATTTTCACTTTTGACACCAATGGAGAATGCTTACCTGGAAGACGGGATAGGGTTGATAACTACTCTCCTTACCTCACCTATCATTCGATCCCGTTTTCTTATCTCTTTTAAAAATATGTTATATAGATATGAATAGCCTCTCTAACCCGCCCCTTTTACATCACTATTCAGTACCCAGAGTCAGAATGTTTTTTTTTTTTTCTCAAATCAAACAATTTTAAACATGATAAACATAAATAGCACAAACCAAAAATAAATGCCGAAACATAGTACTGATTTAGCAGACATCACATACCAGCCTTTGAGGAAGGAAAAGCATCCTGCAGAGTCATCTTGATGTGGCTCGGGTTGAGGGAGTGGCCGCTGTGGAGGTGGTAGAGGGTATGGTTCGTATAAGTAACTCTGATACAAAGGCAGAGGAGGATGTAGTAGATACTCTACTGGCGGTGGTGGTGGTGGCGGCGGTGGGGGAAAAGGAGGAGCTGATGGATGAGGACGACCTGCATTGCAACATGTTCATGAGGAAAGACTAAAAGAAGACGTAGATATATGCAATTAATGCAATTATTGATTATAACTTGCCTGGTGGGTGATGAGGCTCATGTGAAATGTGGTGGTAACTCATAGAATGCAAATTGCCTTGAGAGATATTAATGCAAGCTACAAGTTTTAGAGTTATGTGTGTTGGCTATGTTGTCTACGGGTGAATCGATCCCCCAAGCACTATTAGTGGCTTCAAAGTGCATTCTCGGTCATCACATGGGAGGCTTCCCCACCTAACTTTCTGAGTATACGACAGGGTTACAACTTCTAACTGTAATTCAAAATGTTCCAAATAATGTTCCAGGATAAGAGAGAGATATCTCACGAGTCCCAAGACAGTTACAAAGCAACCTTTCAACTTAAAGAGCAAGCTGGTTTAGTCATAGGTGTTTTAGAAGTAGGCAAAAAAAAAAGCACTTCAATTTACATAACCTCAAAAGCAGAACAATTTACCCACATTAAATTCTAACTAGTTATGGTAATGAACATTTATCCTCTGCTAACTAGTTATCATAATTTAATAGCCAAAAAAAAAAAAAACTATTTATCATAATGGGCATTCTATCCTCTGTTCTGTAACCACCCTCAATTGAAAATTCATCTTACTAGCCTCACGTATTCTCCTTTTCTTTGTAGTTATTACAACTGGAAGTAGGCAAAAAAAAAAAAAATTAATAATCACTCCACAAAACCTTAAGAGAATATATTTTGGTTTGTGCATCTAAAATCTATTTACTTTGATTTTTTAGTGTCATTAGAGAGATACAGAGGTTGGATGCTTGTTGGAAGTGTAATGGCATGAAATGAAAGAGTAGTTATATTTGTACACGTGGGGTGGGGTTTTATCCCACCAACCTATCAATTTTTTATTAGTTGTCATACATGGTCATGTTAACAAATTTAGTGGGTCATATGCCAATTAATGAAACATTTAATTCATTTTTGAGTACGTAAGTATAGAGTGGAGTTATAAAGAGGTTTTCGAAATGAAATTGAGTCCGTGCTCTGTGTTCCTTGCATTTGTTTTGTTGCAGTTGGAGAGAAGATTATGCCGAGAAGCTCTGCATGCACCTTGTTTTCATGTTATACAATGCATACTAAACATAATGGACTAGTGATAATCAAGTGAGTAACATGTTTTTTTAAAACACAATCTGATTGCCCATTTTGACTAATATAGCTAATAAAAAGTATATACGGTTAAGATTGAAAAAATGGTTAACAAATAATTTTCTTAAAAGTTGAACGAGAATAAATAAATATTTTCTTATATATTATATTTCAGGTCTTAACATACTTATTATTTGTCCCAAATTTACAACAAATCGACACTCTTTGATTCCTTTAATGCCCCCCTATTTACCTTTGAACATCTCATATATAACATTATTGAATCGTAGTTGTATATATGAAGGTACAAACAACACAGTTTGTTTCTTTTGAACGGTGTAATCATTTATCTTTCTATTTTATCTACCATTGTTTCTTAGTTTTGTAGGGTTCAAATGTACCTACATTTTTTTTCTTTTTTTTTTAAGAGAAAAATACCATTTATTTATTACAAAAATGACACTTAAATTTTATATTTATTTTTTTAATATTTTATTTTTATGTTGTGAAAGAGCTATTACACAATATAAGAGTGATCATAAGTTGATTGGATTAGTTATTGGATCATTTTACAAACTTTACGTTGAAAGTTTTAAAAAATCTAAAATCTTAGTCAAACTATGACCTCTAGAAACAACTTTAAAATCTAACTATAAAGTCGTTTTGAGGATAAATAATTTAATAGTTTTAAACCTATATAAAAATTTACTTTAATTGAAACAAAAAAAAACATATTATATAATTTTTAGAAGAAAGAAAAATAAAAATAAAATACATAAATGGGTTCATTGATACAAAAAACACTACAATTCATTTTAAAAAGTAACTCATGGTAAGCTAAGGTTGTCTTTTGAAAAAACTTGTTAATTTTACATAGAATACTAGAGTTAGATATTTCTTATATAAAATTTTAAGTCATATTTTTGTTAAATTTTTATTTTAATGTATAGTGTATATGAAATTTTAAGTATAATTATAATAATAGAAATTTTAATATACAAATATACGATAAAAAACACTTAAAAAATTAATGTATTAAAATGGTAGGTTCGTTTGGTTTTATGAGTTTTGTCATTTTTAAAACCTACAACCAAACTTACAAATATGATTTACATCATTTTCAAACCTATTTAAACCAACTAATCTATGAAGAAAAAAAATTAATTTGGTTTGACTATGGACTTAATTAGTTGATCAATTTAAAAAAAAATGTCCATCACAAACACAATGACAATGACAATGGTAAATTTTTTCAATTATATTAGATAAATATTTAAATAAATTGTAACCGAAAAAATTGAATAAAGACAAAAATATATATATATAAAAATAATTATTGTACATAACAATCAATTTTTCTAAAAATAAAATATTACAAAAAAAAAGTAAATATAAGAGCTAAATTACAGTTTTAGAATAAAGATAAAACCTTCACAATCACAATCCCTTATTTTAATTCTCATCTTTTGGAACTTGCATTCTGATTCTCTCCGTATTATTTATGCCAAGCATTTACAACTTGATATCCTTCATAGCAAAAATAAGAGCAAGAAGGAACAAAAGAATTGAGCTAAATCCGATGGCTGCTTATAGTGAATAATCACGAGAATTGATAACAGATGTTTCATGCATCCCTGGGAGATAGGGACCACAAAGATATAATTAGCAAATAACTGAATTGTTATTCATTACTTAAATTATATTTGTTATTATTACGTTTTTAAATATTAAATATTTATTTTCTTTAAAAATAATTATATTAATATAAAATAGTAAATTAATAATAAATAATTTTTAATAAAAAACATAAATAGATATTTAATTATTAATTAAATTTTATTAAAATATATAAAATTATTAGATTATGACATGTATTTAATTATTAAATACTTCAATAATATTTACCAAAAAAAAAGAGTACTTCATTTACTTTTCAGAGTATAATAATAATGCTTCTTTGTTGGCTAAAGATTTTAGTTTTGAGATTTGCTATGAAAAAAGTATAATTCTATCCATCCTAAATTCGTGATAAATCCTCTTTCTTATATTGGGAAAATCAACATGATATTATTTTATTTTTTTAAAATAAGCCCATTATGGTTTTACTGTAATATATATATATATATATATATTTATTAAAAAAAATAGAGAAAATTATCCTACATACCAACTTCTTAATAATAATGAAATATTTTCCTAATTATATATAGTACAACTACGTGATTCACTTAATAATCTCTGACAATAAAACTCATTGATTGCAAAGCTCTACAATTAGATCTTAAACGTGTACATTTTGATCCATTTTGCTAGTCCATTTCTTTTTGGTGCACTATCTTTTTTCTCCCTCTCTCATATTCCTAATTTGGCACCCGCATATTCGTACTCTTAATGTCGCATTGCTATCATGGATTCAAAAGTTACTGAATACCAATTTGGCATCATTCATACAATTTAGATATAATTTTTTTTTTTAATCATAGTTCATACAATTAGTAGATTGATCTTCAACTTTAAACGATTAAATCCGTGCTCAATCTGCTAACTAAATTCATTTTAACATTAGAAATAAAAAGCAGGCTTATACAACACTTTCCTTTTCCAGTTTTTTTATACATGTGAATACATTGCAGTCAACAGCTATAAACACCAATTCCATACTCATTTAAAACTTCTGCAACTCAATTATACATGAAGTTATGCATGAAAAACCAAAAAGACGTCACCTAGGGCCAGATAGTTCCATTGCCTCAATCACGAGTGCAGATTCTTCTATAAAATCTGAATATTTTAAAGGAGGGTTTTCAAATGATCGATATCTTGGTGTATCGGACTTCTGAGAGGCCTCCCATTTCTGAGCCAATCCATCACCTTCCAACATCTTTAAAACTTCAGACATTTTTGGACGTTGAGAAGGATTAAATTGAGTACATATGAGAGCAACTTGAACCATTTCTTCCAACTCAACCCCGTCAAAGTTACCCTTGAGATCCTTATCCACCATGAGGTTTAGCTTCCCTTCATGATGTAGCTTCTTTACCTGAAAACAGTAAAAGGTCATAAATTAACTTGCAAAATATATTTGAGGTGAAAGAGAAGGGTCTCATATTGATTGTCGATGACTTTAAAGTAGACTTTATAAGTAACATGGTCACATCACCTAATAAGTTAACCTTTTAGGATGATACCTATGACACTTACAAACTTAACAAAATTCAATTAAACACATGAAAAGTCTCCATATTTCTTTAAGATGATCATAATTTGTAAATTAAATTCAAAAGAAATTACACTAAAAACTTCAGAAACTCATGACATTATTAATATGTTTCTTATTTAACCCTACCATTGTAACTCATAAATCATAAAGAAGTGAATAACACTTTAATATGCCAGATAAAGTGGAAAAAAGACAGAGATATTACCCAATCAAGCATCACACCCTTTTGGTTTGCTTGTCGCCCCAAATCCAAAGCTTTTTGGCCAGTGATTAACTCAAGGAGCAAGATCCCAAACCCAAAGACATCAGTCTTTTCTGATGACTGACCTGTTCATAAATACTCGGGAGCAATGTGGCCAACAGTGCCACGTACAGCTGTGGTAACATGGGAATCTCTTACTTGCTGTATTTTTTTCTTTAGCTAAGGTCAGCAAAAAAAAAAATAGAAGGAACAAAAGAATTGAGCTAAATCCAAGCCCCAATGGTCAAATAGTAAATACGGGACAAAAATCCATAAACAGCCCCATCTAAAACCAAAGGGGTAAAAAAATAACAAAGACAAAATAAAATATGCAGACTATTTCAAGGTTGAACCGGATATGTGGGTCTGTGTCCAGCCCATTAAAAATAGAAATGGGTCCTTACAAACCCAAATGGACAGTACTAAACTTTATACTTTTTTGTACATAATTATCCCAAATGGAAATATTTAGGAATGAATTGTATGAGCCCATCTTTTAAGCGAGAATGTCTGTAAATTAAATGAGTGACAAAAGAGAAAAGGAGATCAGACAAAATCTTAAAAGAAAAATAAATAAATAAATAAAAAGTTATTGATACTGCAAAAGGTAAACAGTATAAACTACAAGTGTACCTAGTGAGATTCCTTTCCTTGCAGAGAAGCTTTTCGTTGATAAAAGTAAACATATATTTATATCATAATTTTTATAGTAAATAATTATTAATTAAAATACTATAAATTATATTTTTTTTAATGGATAATTAATTTATATCGGTTATAATATTATTACAATTTGTATTAAATAGAATTTTTCTTTCTTTTATGTTCCTTATCAACTCCTCATTTCTCATCACCTAATATGCAGTATCAAGTTCCTTTGTCTTTGACCAACTACTGATTGAGATAGATATAGATAAAAAAAAAATTAAAAATTTAAATAAATAAATTAATATATTTAATTTGTTAAAATAAATTTTTTTTTCTTTCTATATAAGAGAGGTTAATGAATGAAGTAGGTAATTATCTTTATTATTGATTCTTTTATATAAATGTAAATTCTTCGTATATAAAAGATTACATAATACAATAATAAAATTTTGAAATTATTATTAAAGCATCTTTTCCTTATCTCTTTACGAAATAGACCTGAGATTCCCCTGCTTCCCCGGTTAAAAATAGAGAAGCTCCTTTCGTTGAATTTCTTCATGAGTTCACAATTTCACAGTAAATGGACAAGCCAAGCACCATACATATCATGTCTATTAAGTAGGGCCCTCCACAAATAAATATCTAATTTTTCTCTTCTTTTCTTTTCTTTTCTTTTCTTTTCTTTTCTTTCGTACCATGAGCAATCACTTTTACCCATTTACTTTTTCTCTCCATCTCTGTCTAAAATTAGAATCTTTTAGGAGGGTCTCACCATATGACTAAAACAACAGTACCATGTCATACCAGTTCTGCATGCAGTCTTTAATTAATTTTAGTATTTCAAGCTTCATGTTTATATGATTTTGAAAAGGAAGTCTCTTAATTATTATTATAGCCCGGATATTTTGATCTTTTGCTTTTTTTTTTACATAAAATTATATTCTTTTAAAACTCTTAAAAAATTAATAAATTTAATCCACGAAAATTATACTTAAATAATATCAAATTATATCATATTTAATAATAAAAATATTAATTAGATTATTTTTATAATAAAAATATATAGATAGAACATATAAGTTAATATTTTATAATTACAGGTTAAAATATGTTATCAAATATTTTTCTTATTTCTTAAAAAATTATATTTGAAGTGTATAAATTGACAATTTTAATTATAACATATCATATGTTATATACTCATTTTACATGACTATAATATCTTATATGCTCATTTTTTAATAGAATTCAATAAAAAAACAGTTAAAACTTTAATATATAAAAGATTTTAAATAAAAATAAATTTGATAATTTTTTAATTATAAGTTAAATTTAATATTTGTAGTTATAACCCTTATTGTGCATAAACACTTTGAGTAGAAAAAATATATATATTTATATATATTATAAGAAAAATTAATATATTGGATTAAAAATAAAATTATATCAATAAATAGAAGTTATGTTAAAAAATAAAATTCCTAATCTCAAACAGTACTTTGTCTTAAACACAAAGGGTAAGACTAACTCCAATCATGCACTGTATCTCTAAATTTGGTGTTTAAAATTGATAGAAATGATGAATAGTGTTATGTTAAATTTAGTATAATATCGCTACGTCATTTTTTTAAAATTTTAAAAATATTATAATTTTTTTATTACCATAATAAATTAAAATTAAGTATATGATAAAAATATTACAAATCAAAATGTATTAATTAAATATTTATAAGATAAATATGAAAACTTATCAAATTAATATATATCTATATGTATTTTTAATTATATTTTTTAAAATATAATATTTTATTTAATGGATTTTTAATTTTTTAATTAATTATTATTGATTAATTAATAATAATATATAATTGTTTAATTAATTGAATATAATAATTAAGAAAAAATAGAAAAGAATATTTTATTTTATAAAAAAATATATTTTTTAATATAATATTTGATGTTGTTGTTCGAAGAAGAATAAAAATAAAATATAATTTTGATGAAATTTTAGTTTAAAATAGAATAAAAGGTTGAGGATGTCTAAAGTGATGCAAACTAATTAATATACAACGATAAATTATCAAGTGTTTTTGAAAATAAGACTTTGCGATCGTATTTTTTCATCATGTTTGGAATTATTATTATTTTTAACTGACATTTTAGCTTGTATTTTTATATTTGAATTTTATCGTTGATTGTAAATGGAAGTCTAAAGATCATTTAATAGCCGCATTAAATAAACGAAATTATAAATGCTACAATATTGAGTAGTGGTATTTGTATACAATTTTTTTTTTGTCTAACATGTATATTTATTCAATATGTCAATGGTATGTGCTAATAAGTAACATGTTTTAAGCCATTCATTAAGCAGTATAATTAATATATGCAACAATATGTTTAAGCAATTATTGATAGGTGAAAAAAAAAATGCTCCAAAGCCTCGATCAAGTTCAAATCCGATATAGTAAAACAAATCGTATCAAAAAAATAATATTAAATAAGATTTAATTAAAAGAATCTAAATAAATTTATTTTAATTTAAACGAAAGCATCATTCAAAATAAAATTATCTGTAAATTTTTTTTTTGTTTTTAATAACGAAAAGAGAACTATTATAAAAACTTTTATTATTGTAAAAAAAATTGTAAGTAGTTACTTTAATTGACCTTAATGAAAATATTAGACATAAAAATTATTATTTTTCAAATATAAAAAAATTAGTAGATACTTTGAACAACAATACGTGACACAAGGTGAGTCGATTATCAAAAACTGAAAAACCGGCGGATTTAGAATTAAAGGTCAGGAGTGTCACTAAAAAAAAAATATTTAGTAATTGTTATTTGTTTATATTAAACAAATATTTATCTATATATTTAAATTATTAATCTATAATTTAAAATTTAAGTGGATTTTATTTATATTTCAATAAATATTAGAGTTATTTGTTTTTACAGTAAATTTGCGTTTAAACAAGAGATTTACAATTATTTTTACAACCATGTAATGTAAATAAATGATTCATGAGATTGAGGAGCTCACCCCCTTCTATAAGAATTAAGAGATTTGCTTCGCACAGAAGTATCTCATTCCCACGCTACCAAATAAAATGTCTTCACTTTGCTCAACATTTTAGCTTCCACAATTCCACTATTGTTTCTAAAATGAAAGGGTTAGCCGTGACAAATATTTTTATTTTTAAAAATATTAAAATATTTAATTATTCTGATATTAATTTTTTCTACTCAGTAAAAATCAATTCCCAACAGAAATAATTATTTTTACAGTAGTTTGTTTTTTAAGTTTAAACAATAACCACTCATTTTAGAAACCTTAAAATAGACGTCATTTGTTAATCTAACAGAAAAAAAAAAAATTTATTCCGTTTGAAAAATAGATAAAACCATTTAAAGAGATAAATAAGATATGAAGATATATATATATATATAAGAAGAATATAGTAAACAAGAAAAAGAGAAACTACACGTCGCAATCATTACCGAATACTATTATTGCATCTCTACCATTGACCTTGTTGGTTCAACCGTAGGATTCAATCTTTCGCCCCTCCCCAGCACAAAATTTTAATAAAATAAAACGCATAAAATATATATTAAAAAAATCCCGGAAAATAAATAATTAGAGAAAGAGATGAAATAGTGGAAAATTAACAATGAAAGTGATAACCCATTTGTAGCAATTCAACACCGAAATTTCCAGGGAATTAAACAGACAAGTTTGGAGTATAAATAAGATGAAAAAATCTGGTTCATAAGGAGCACTTTCCTGAACGATCAAAGTGTAGAAGTTGACCGTTGCATTTGGGACAATCATGGACATGTTTAGGTACCATGAAATACATGAAACAAATCTTGCACCCACCTACTACCAAAACATTGTTTTTTTCAACTCCCCTGTTTGTCTCTCTTGTGCTTTGCCGGGACGACGATGATTCCTCACTGTCATATAAACTATCATCATCAACACCTTCTTCTTCTTCTTCTTCTTCTTCTTCTTCAGAATAGTAATATCCATTGTACTCCGTTGTTGTCCTCGGATCTTCTTTTGCTTTCATGCCGTTCCTCCAATTTATGTAGTAAATCTCTCCCGTCTGCAAATATTTATAACCCCCAATTATCATAAATATCCAATAACTTAGCCGCTTTTCTTCATGTTAATTAATTAATCACTTAATTAACAAGTATCTATCAAGGACAACCCAGTAGTGAGAAAGTAGTTCCGATAAAGGACGAAATGCACCAACCATTCTAAGAACTATTAATTTATGAAAATTGATCAATACCCAGATTTTGTTTTAATATATTTTAAAAAATGCATTACTCAAGGAAAATCATTTATTAGATATCCAACCCAAGAAAGTTACTTTCTTTACTCTTTAACAAAGGTTTATTTTTTCTTAAAAATAAAATGGTCAAAAGCAGAAAATATGTAAATAAAGAAATGAAAAATGGAAAGGGAAATGGATACTAACAAAGCAAAAGGGCATTGCCTCTTACGCGATTTTGCTTAGGAAACCCTTTTTGCTTTTCTCTTATACCGCAAAGGGTTAATTTTTCTAGGGCGGCCATTAATGAGTGAAAGAACGCAACACCCACTAACCCAATACCCTAAAAACAAGTAACGAAAAATTAAAAAAGAGTACAGAAGATCTGTCCTGTTCATGCATTTATTGAAAGGATTTGGAACAGGAAGGGACCCAAATAAAGCTGAAAGGTAATTGGTTATTTTCACAAGAGAAAGAAAGAAAGAAAAACCGAACCTTTAAATCGAGGCATTGCTCCCAATAGTAAGGGAGAGAGACATGGGAGTTAAGTTCTAAGGTGGTGTCGTTGTTGGGTAAATTATTTTGATCCCGTCCATCTGGAGATGATGAGGTTGATACAGACCTTTCTAAACCGACGTCGTTTGAAGCCTCATCGCCGGAGTTGGCGTTGCTTTTACGGTTGAGAGATAACTTTTCAAGAGAGCGCTCCAGAGAAGCAGTGATGGTCGCCATGTTTGGAGCTGCCATCTATGGGCTAAAAAATTCCCAGCAACTGATATGATAGTGCTATATACATGGAAATAGAATGACACAGAGAGAGAAGGAAATAAGAGAGATTAGGTGGGATTTTGGGAAGTAAAATGAACTAGTTGAACTAGTGATGGAGGGTGGGGGTCATTTTTGGGATTATGAGAAGTTAGAATAAGGATAAAATGGGTTACTCACGAGTCACGCCCTGGAAATGCGCGTATAAATCTTTAATGAAACTAAATATTATTTATTACTACTTACTCCTTACCAAATTTACATACTACTTTGAATCAATTATAATAAAAAAAATTAAATTTGTCATTAATACATGATATTCAATTAAATATATATGGACAGATTTTTAAAATTTTAAAATATATGATTTAATATTTAAAATTTTAAAATTTTATATATATATTCTAGTTTACCTATTAAAATATTTATTTATAAATTATAAATTTAAAATATACATGTAAATTTTTAAAATTTTGATAATTAAATCATATTATTTAAAAATTTAAAAATCTATACATGAAGTTTTAAATGTTTCTGAATCGAATCGTACATTTTAAAATTTTAAAAATTATTGAAAAAATTAAATTAAAATTTAGAGATTAATAATACATTTTAACCTAAAAAAATTGAGATAAAAAGATGTATAAAATGGTGAATAAAATGACATTTTTGTGTATATTTATCTCCTTACATGTTCATTAATTTTTATATAATATATAAATAATATGAATCATCTAATTTTAAAAAAAATAATTTTAAAAAATTAAAGTTTTATAATATTTATAAATATTAAATTAGTATTTTTTCGATCAATAATCTTTTTATATAATAACATAATCTCAAAATGTACTTGTTTGACTCTAAAACTTTGCATTTTTAAAATACTTTTATTATATTTTAATTACATATGAGTCACTTATCTTTAACCTTTTTCTAACATCATGTATTTTTTTCGATACACTTCTATATTCACAAAAAATGATTTGAAGTTTATTGCTGGTTAATATGTTTGGATCCACTTTTCTTAACCCATAATAAGCTGATATTATTTGTTGTTTCGGAACAACTTGATGCAAAAATATTCTTTTTTAGTGGAGTCTCATTCGTTTTCTCTTAATCGAACGACCGATTGAAGTTTAAAAATAATGTAAAAAATTATAATGTATAATGCAAGGTAAGTTTTATATTACTTATAAACATATATTAATATATTTCTTAAATAAAATAAAACATTATTTTATAGTTTTTTTACCTAAGAGTATCATAGTTAATACATTATTACCCTAAATATCCATGTTATTAAAAGATTATTTTTTAGTAACTCAATTTAAGTATTGGTACCATTCTATCCTTTTGAATATTAACCAATTTTTTTTACCCAAAATACCCTTATGATATTTTTATGAATGATTTTTTTTCTTTTTGACAATTAATTAGAATTAAAAAAAATAAAAAAAAAATTGTTAATTTTCATAAATTCTTTTTTTTACATCATTAATGTTATAAATATTTTTAATTATTTATTTATAAAAAAATATTTTTATTTTTATCGTTATAGTTGTTGTTAGTTAGTCGTGAAAAAAAATTTCGTCATGCGCTAATGAAATCGTTGAAATGTTATGATTTTTAATACTTATTTATAATATTTATTTTTTAAATATATAAATTTAATCATTTTTATTTTTTTGTAACTTTTAATACGAGTATTGAACTCAATCTTTAACAAAAAGAAAAAATCATTCACTAAAAATTCAAAAAATCATTTTGGGTGAAAAATGTTAGGAAATTTGGATAAAATAGTATAATCACAAATTCTCCCTCCCAAGATCTTTCTTAGCAGAATATCAAATAACAGAGAAATAGATAATACATAACACAAGAATTATAATGGAAACTCTAAATTAGAGAAAAACCACTTTCGTTCTCAAAAGACAACCAGAGAAAAATTTACTATGTGGAAAATTGTTCTGAACCTTACTCTCGATGTAATTTTCTCACACACAAAAGACAATAGCAATTACTGCAAGAGAATTTTCCCACAAAATTCTCTCATAGAAACTTCTCGTACAAACTTTTCTACTATTTTTGGGATGATTATCAATGAAGAAATGAAGTCATATTTATAGCCTTAAGTTCTCATTTCATATGCCAAACATTTCTTCATTCAACAAAATTAGGCTACTAATTTTCCTATTCTTTATTCAAACAAGGTTAGAGCACACTACATCTTTGACAATATGGTAAGCGACTTATTGGTGAATTTTCTTCTAAATTAGGCACTCTTATTTTTGACTAACAAACCTAATATTATTTTTAATCAATCATAACAATCTCATTGATTAAAAATAAACATGATTACCAACACTTTTATTCATCATTCAACGGTCGTAATTCTGCAGAAATTATCATACTCGCCCATAAAGAGTACACCACGGCTTAGAATTAATCACCAATTCTAGGAATTTTATATCATTTCGTGTCGAAAAAAAAACTTGTTGAAATTTATGGTGCAACTTCTCACACTTGGTTTTCGCGAGGGATTCATCGGCCGTCGACATCCTTTCCACGCGCACACTTGCATCTATACCAAGCCAATGCTCGTATGCGAAACTTGTGGACCCATTGATAACACACCTCTTTCATGGCAATATTTAGAGACTAGCGGCATGCCGTGAGGATGTACGTCTTTCTTTTCAAAAAAGCGTCAGCTATAGTCTTTGAAAGCAGGACATACTATTAACGTCATCGTCGGTATTTGAGCTTCTTGCAAGATCAGCTCCACGCTTTGCACAATTTCTTTTGAGGTGCCAGATTGTCCCATGACACTATCTTCTTTTTCTTATGAAATTGTTTTCTTTCGGTTGTCATTGACTACCAATGTTGAGTTTTAGTGAAACATTTCTTTCACCAACCTCGACCTTTTTCTTGAGAAAACAACTTGCTAGTAATTTCTAAAAAAATTATTTTCTCCTTTCCATGAATCAAGATAGGTTTCATATAATCATAAGAAGATGGAAGAGACGGATGAGCCTTAAAGCTATATCTTAAATCATCGAGTTTAACTCGATGGTTTCGATTCGGAGACAATACCATTGAGAACAACTAGATGGTGAGGGCAGTAATAGTTCCTTCATTCATACGCAAAGTATGAAGCGCTCTTTCAAATACACCCGATTTGAAAGCGCCTTTGCCTAATACAATTCTTGACTTTTCCCAGGATTCTTTGGCCATAGATATTCCATGCACATTTGCAAAAATATTTTTGGCCAAACAAAGCAATTGCACTTGCGACTCGTAGATCAGATCTTCCGAATCTTCATCACTTATATTGGTTTTATTGGACTCGAATCTGATGAATTTGGTTTCCCGCTTACTTGTGTATCCCATATTGGATCAACAAATCTTTGACTTGTACTTGCCTGAAACCAAAATTGATTCTCCGTCAAATTTCTCAATGTCAATCTTGACTCGCGACATTTCTTAACCTTTCTTTGAAATTGGCTCGATACCAGGTTGTTAGGAAATTTGGATAAAATGGTATAATCACAAATTCTCCCTCAAGAGATCTTCGCTTGTAGAATATCAAATAACGGAGAAATAGATAATACAATGAGAAATTATAGTGGAAACTCCAAATTAGAGAAAATTTCGTTGTCAAAGACAATGAGAGAAAAATTCAATATTTGGAAAAATTGTTACAACCACGCTCACGAGTAATTTTCTCACACACCCAAAAGACAAGAGCAATTACAAGCCCAAGAGAATTTTCCCACAAAAATTCTCTCACTTAAGAACTTCTCGTACAAGTTTTCTCTATTTTTGGGATGATTATCAATGAAGTAATGAAGCCATATTTATAGCCTTCAAGTTCTCATTTCATATACTAAACATTTCTTCATTCAACAAAATTAGGCTACCTAATTTTCCTATTCTTTATTCAAATAAGGTTAGGCACTTACATCTTTGACAATATGGTAAGTCACATTTCATGAATTTTCTTCTAAATTAAGTAATTCCTATTTTTACTAACAAACCTAATATTAATTTTAATCAATCATAACAAAAAATAATTATTAGTAACAATGTATTAATTAGAGTATCTTTAAGATAACATTCTCCGTTTTTATACACCAACTTTCATCCATTATTTTATTGGCTATAACAAATATGTAACTTTAGTTCGTGACTAATGAATAATTCATCGAACAAAATTCCTTTTAAAGGGTCCACGAACTCGATTATTACACATGATTTTTCACGCTTCTTATAACTTCTCCCTCTTAGGATGGCAATAGGGTAGTTCAATTCAGATTCGAACCTATGTGACATATTATGCATTGAAATATACAAGTTATTTCCAAGTTCAGGTCAGCTCAGGTTTTAAATATTATTTGGTGATTTGATATCTAAATTAAGGATTATGGATAAATATTTTAATTATAAATAATATAATCTATTTTTATATAAAAAAAATTGATATTTTTCAATGAAAATAACCGTAATCAATTATTTAACATATATATGATTATTATATTATTAAAACTTTAACTAATTAAAACTAAATATATATTAATATTATATTTGTATATACTTATAATTGTATTAAAAAGATTTTAATATTAAAACACAACACATTTTGAATAATTAGATTAAATTTTTATTCTTATATGTATATTTTTTATTTTACTTCAAATATTTTATAAATAACTAATGAATTGAAATTAATGTCAATATTTTAAATAGCGTAAGACAACAAGTATTATTTTGACATTTTAATTTATTTAAAACAATATTTTTTGAATAAATATTAAAAAATAAAAATGGTAGTTAAATCATAGAGAAACTAATACTTAATAATAATCAACAATTATTATCAAAATTTATCTAAAATTAGTACGAAACAATTATGATTATTAACATAACCATTCCTCTCTTTTCCCGTGCACATTCTTATTGTTAACTTGGGTATTGTTTTAAGTTTAAAAAATGTAAAAATATTGATTAAAAAAATAAACAACAAAAAAGATAAAATTTAATTCAATTTGTATCCAAATTTGAAATGGTATTTCAAATAAAAAATGAATTTGATACTTTTGTGGTATCTTTATCGAACAAAAGATAAATATTTGAACTCAAATTATTAAAGTAATACATTGTCCAATTTTAGCAAATATATAACAATGTCTATTTTTTTTAAATATAGTTTATACAAGAACAATTTTTTATTTATAAAAATATTTATTATCTTGTGTATTCTCTTATTGGTTATTGTTTATTTGAATATGAAAACATCTTTTAATATCCTACCAATTATCGTCGACCTCGACAATATTCTCTTATCTTACCCTTGATATCGTTTTATTCTTTTGTTAATCAACTAATTTTTACTATTTATTACAGAACAATCGAAACTTGTATTTTTTTTTATTAAATTTGTAGTTAGGTTACAACTAACTTATTTGTAATACCAATTGTTGCCTATGCTGTCATAACAATCAACTTATATGATCTTTAATCTCAATGATCCCTTCATCATTCTTTAACAACTTTATATTCTATCTAATCTAACGTGAAATTGGGTTTAATGAAATACAAAATGATAGAACAATGATAAGGAAATCAAGACGATAAGAAAGAATGAGTCGATGATAATCGCAATAAAAAGAATATTTTTGATTTGTTTTATAACAAACAACAAAAAACTATTGGTGGACAAAAGTATAAAATGGTATCAAGATTGATGATAAAAATATACATGATTATTAAGGTGAGTAGATTATTTTAGTAAAATAATGAACAAAAACTATGATATGAAATATAAAATAATAAATATTTTTATAAATATAAAATTATCTTTTTATAAATTAAATTATTATTTTATTTTTAATTAAATATAGAGATTATTAATAAATTAATTTAATAATACGAGTTTAAATATATATATATATTTTATTTAATAATGATATAATTAAAATACTTAATCAAAAAAAATTACGTGTGAAACTGTTTGTGTCATATGTCATCCATACTCTTCTTAGATAAGCATGGGATGAACGCGCGTCGAAAAACAGCGTTTAACACAATTAAAGTTCTTTTTCTTTTTCTTTTTCTTCTTCTAATAAGAATGGAGCTGAAATAGGGAAATTTTGGTACACACAGGAAGAGAGAAAGGGAGATTCAGTAAAGGCGCGGTAACCAAAAAGAAGGCCGGAACTTTCTTTAACAATATATTTTCAAATAAATTTTGGAATGTTGAGAAAAGAAATATTATAGTTGTCACTTTGTCATTTTGGCAGTGTTTAGTGGCTGGGATGCTTCTTGCCTTCTAATTTAATTTTTTTTAATAAGGTGTTAAATTGTTATTATAACTTTATAAAAAATACAGTTTGATAATGTGATTTTTTTAAATAAAAGAAATACAATGACCCAATAAAGTTTCGAAATATTACAAAATGTCTTATATACTCATTTAAATTGAGAGCAATTTCAAAATATCTATAAAAAAAATTTCCTCCTAAATAAATTGCCTTTCTCATTTTTCTTCCGTTTTACCATTAAAATTAGTCCTCATTTCTCACAGAATAACCTCCATTGCCTAACCATAACCCATGGCCATCCTCCACCGCCTACCCGTACAACTAGTAACCTTTTTAAGGGTGTATTTAGCATTTACATTTAAGAGAAACACTATATATACACATTAAAAAATATTATTAATTATTTTAATTAAAAATTTATTATATATATATATATATATTATTTTAATAAAAATATATTAAAATTATTGAATTTTGTTGATATATTGATTATTAAAAGATTAAAATTTTAATGAGATATAACTATAATTTTATGTATTAATTTGTTTTTAATTTTATAAATATTATACTTAAAAATTTATTTTTAAAAAAATTGAGATAAAACATGCATCCCTTCTTAACACAGTATACATCCGCCCTGTCCTCCCTCTATCGCCTAACCCAGTTTCTGTTTTCATTTTTCCCTCCCTTCTGTCTGTTTGTTTTTGTTTTATTTTTTTAGTCTCTACTTCATTTTTCATTTTATATTTATGTTTCCTTTTTCATTCTTTCGGTTTCTATTTATGTTTTATTTTTTAGTATCTATTTTTGTTTCTGTTTTTCAGTTTTGTTTCAATTTTTTTTTTTCAGTTTCTGTTTGTTATTTCTGTTTTTCAATTTATGTTCCGAAATGATCTGCACTTTCTTATATTTGAGGGGTTAGGGACTTAAGGTTAGGGACTTAAGGTTATGTGTCGATCATATTTTTCGGTTTTTATTTATTTTAATATAAAAAACTACTATAAGAAAAATACGATAAATATTATGTTTATTTCATCCTTTTTTATGTATTCATCATTTTACAAGCGATCTTAAATCTATACAAAGAAAAGAAAACAAAACTAAGCCTAGTGTGCTGCAGCACACCCATGCTTCTCTGCGCTTACATGGGTGTTGTTGCACACCCATGCATATATGTCTCTTATGTCCAACTTGTTAAGTGAGTTGTACAAGTTCTTTATAAACATAGATTTTGTAAATATATCAGTCAATTGATCTTCTGATTTAATAAATAGAAGTTGAATAATTTTTTCTTCAAAATTCTGTTTGATGAAGTTCAGATCCACTTCAACGTGCTTTGTGCGATCATGTTGAACTGGATTGTGGGAAATGGCAATGGCTGACTTGTTATCACAAAATAAGTTCATTTCAGAGTTAAGAGCAACACAAATCTCTGTTAGAAGTTTTTTCAATCAAAAGAGTTCACATATTCCCTTGACCATTCCTCGAAATTCAACTTCAACGCTAGATAAGACAACTACTTCTTTCTTCTTGCTCCTCAATGTAACAAGATTCCCCTACAAAAGTAAAGTACCCAGCAATAGATTTTATATCCTTGATATTCATTGCTCAGTCCGAATCTATATGTCCAACGACTTCTAATTGACCATTCTTTAAAAAACATAAGTCATTTCCAAATGGAGGATTTTAAATACTGAAGTATTCGCATGACGGCATCCATATGGTCTTCACTTGGGCAATGCATGAACTGACTCACGACACTTACAACATAAGCAATATCAGGTCGAGTATGAGATAAATATATGAGTTTACCCACTAACCATTGATATCTCTGTTTATCTGCTCGTACTTGGTCTACATATTCTCCAAGTTTATAATTTTGGACCATTGGAATATCGACAGGTTTGCAATATAGTAATCCTTCTTCTGTTAGTATGTCTAGAGTATATTTTCTTTGGGAAAGAAATATGTCTTGTTTTGATTGTGTTACCTCAATGCCTAAGAAGTATTTGAGCCCTCATAGGTTCTCCATTTCAAACTCATTTGACAATTGTTCTTGAAGCCTAGAGATTTCTTCTTTATCATCCTCTATAATGATCATGTTATCTACATAGACTATAAGGGCTGTTATTTTTCCCAATCGATGTTTTAGGAAAAGACTGTGGTCAGAGTTGTTTTGTTGAAACCCATATTTCCTTATTACTGAACTCAACCTGCCAAACCATGCTCAAGGTGATTATTTTAGTCCATATAATGCCCGTTGTAATCTACACGCAGTTTCTTTTCCTAATGTAATAGTATATCCTGACGGGATGTCCATGTAAATCTCTTCTTCAAGATCACCACGAAGAAAGACATTTTTCATGTCAAGTTGGTGTAATGGCCAATCTAATTTTGTTGCAAGAGATAACAAAACTCTAATAGTTTTTAGTTTAGCCATAGATGACAAGGTTTCCTGATAATTTATACCATGTTCTGTGTATACCCTTTTGCTACTAGCCTCGCCTTGTATCGATCAACTGATCCATCTGTTTTATACTTAATGGAGAAAATCCACTTACATCCTACCATCTTCCTCCATTGAGGCAACTCACTTAACACCCATGTGTTATTCTTCTGCAATGTCTCAAATTCTTCTTTTATAGCTTGAGCCCAGTTGGGATCACATAAAGCTTCTTCAACACTACTTGGAATTTGACATCAGGAGAGTGTTTTTGCAAACACCTTGATAGGTTCTGATAACCCTTTAGTAGATAAATAATTGGCTATTGGATACTTGGATTGTCGTTCTTCTCTGTCTGGAGAGTATCGATTTGGAGGTTTGCCTCAATTGTACCTAAAAGGTAGAACATAACCAACAAGTGTATCTATAACATTAGTTTGTAAAGGTGTGATGAGATGGCTTACCTCAGAAGTATTCTCAACAGGAGGATCATTGGGTACTAGAGAGTGGAGAGGTGCATCAACCACTGCATCTTCTGGAGATTCAGTCACTAGTTCAGATTCAATTCTTAGTTTGGATCTAGGTACTGTCTCATCCATATTGTTGGCATTATCCGAGTATGTCGGATTGTTACTAATTTCTAATACTTCAACATCAAGCCAATTTTGTTATTCACTATAACTCTCCCTCTGAATAGGGTATTTGGAGACTGGTGATGGGAAAAACCATTCAGATTCTAGAAAAATGACATCCATATTAATGTAGGTTCTTTTAGTAATAGGATCGTAGCATCCGTATCCCTTTTTTTGTACGCCATAACCCAAGAATACACATCGGACATCACATGGATCCAACTTAGTTTGTTGATTTTTATGAAGGTGGACAAAAACAACACATCAAAAAAATCGGGGTGGAAGCATCATAATAGTAGGCAAGGGAACATAATCACATAGCACCTGTAATGGAGTCTAAAATTATAAGGTTTTTGTGGGCATATGTTTCATTAGATACATAAATGTAGTAATAACATCAATTCAGTATCTACTAGGCATATGTGCACTAATTAGTATGGCCCTGACAGTTTCTAAAATATGTCTATTCTTCCTTTCTGCAGTCCCATTCTGTTGTGGGGTTTATGAATATGAGGTTTCATGGAGAATACCATGGTTGTCCAAGTATGTTCGAAATTATTGATTAACACACATACTCTCCCCCATTATCATACCAAAGGATCTTACTTTTTTTAGAAAATTGTGTCTGAATCATGGTGTGAAACAAGTGAAACGTAGAAAATACTTCATCTTTATGTTTGAGAAGGTAAAGTCATGTCATTCGTGTATAATCATCAACAAAAATTACAAACCAACGACAACCGACGACGTAGTGATTAGGGAATGTCCCCAAACATCAGAATGTACTAAAGCAAAAGGAATAACACTTTTATGCATGCTTATAGGATAAGATTCCCTATGACTTTTTGCTAAAATACAAGTATCATATTTGAAATCTGAGTATGTAACATTTGAAAATAAACTAGGTAGTAAATTCCTTAAATACCCAAACGATGGATGCCCAAATCGACATTGACATAACCAAATTTGTCGCTCCTTGTTACTAATCGTGTGTTGCATGTGATTGACTCTTCTTGAATTGAGGTCATCCACATAATATAAACCTTCTCTCTTAGTACCACGCCTAATGATCTCCTTGGTGAGAATATCCTATAGAATACATCAATAACACATAGTTAAGATCTGAAGTGACTTGACTTACTAATATTAGTCTGTTTGAAAGAGAGGGTACAAGTAATGTATTAAATAATGATAATGAAGGAGATAAAGTCACTGTTCCAGCCCATATAACTGGATAAGTGACCCCATTGGCATTGGCAACACGGCTCTGTCTCGGCTGGGTTGTATTGAAGATATCTTTTGGGTCAAATGTCATTTAATTTGTAGCTCCAGAGTCTAGAATCCAATCCTTATAATAACTACGAGTAGAGATGTGAAATGCTTTACTTAAAATACTTAGATCTTGGGAATATTCGACCTGAGGAATAAGGGATAGTGATGCATTATTAGTAGCCACAACGGCTCTCCCAGTGGTTTCCCGTTTCTTCCGTGCTTGAAGATCATTTCACCACTCTGGATACCCATGTAGTTTGAAGTAGTTTTCACGGGTGTGTTTGGAGTTTCCGCAATGGCCACATTTTATGTCAACAGAAGGTGGATTTCCCATGGATTTCTTGCTACCTAAAACAAGAGTTTTTGGTTTTGGTGGCATCGGATTATAGTGTCCCTCGATCCTTTTAAAAGCCATAACTACTGTGGGAGTCATATATGTACTTGTGATCATTAAGGTCTGTCGGACCTCTTCCCTACGGACGAATCCATAGGCCTATTCCACCGTAGGGAATGGTTTTATTTGAAGCACATCACTTCGAGTCTTATCTAGTCTGTTATCAAGTCCATCAAGAAAGGTATAAACTCGATCTACCTGTACGATGGAGTTTTATTTTTGTATATCAATCGCATACTCCATTGGGTTAGGACGACGGAAATCAATTTCTCACCACAAATCTTTGAAGTTCATTGTAGTATTTTTCAATGGATCCACCCGCTTACTTCATCCGAGTAACTCGACGACGAAGATCATACACTTGAGACGTGTCTATCCCATCAAAGTAGGTCGTAGCAGCAGAATCCCAAACTTGTTTTGTAGTTGAGAATCAGATAAAATTTACAATCAAGGAAGGATCCATCGAATTGATCAACCATCCATTGGCAATGGCATTTTTAGTGCGCCATCTCCTAAATGAGGGATTAGTTTCATCAGGTTGAGGAAAATCCCCATTAATATATCCAAGTTTGTCCTTGCTAGAGATATACATCTCCACCACTTGAGACCATAAGGCATAGTTGGATCCTCCCAACTTGATATTAATGGGAACAGTCGACACTTCAATTAGTGGAGGTTGCGATGCGGTCTGAGCTCTAGCTAGAACCTTGGTCATTTTTGTAGTCAAGTCGTTCAATATGAAGTTGGTAGTTAAATCTCTAGATTCTGCCATGAGATCTATCAATGCTGTTTTTTCCCTTCTTCAGCTAACTACCCATAAATTAAACAATCTACATTCGTAAACCCGTCAAATAAATAAACAAATATACCAATTTGTGACCTTACACACAAATTCAAAAAATCTACCACCTTACACTGTCTCTCGCCTAAAGGATTTTTACTTCAGAGAGCTATAGCATGGCGCTATTCATCGCTGCGTTTCAAGTTTCTTCGAGGGGCAACTAGAACAATGCGGCTTCAACGAGTGAGCAACATTGGAATTGGAACGTAAAGAGATTGCGATGACCCCAACTAACAACTAGAACAAAAGAGTAGTTAGGACGGTGTGGCTCCAATGAGTAACCCATATTTTCCAACTCAGATCCCAGCAAAACCATCAACCATTTCTTCTCCTAATAGCACATGTAAAATCTGCTCGTAAAGCTATCCCAGAAAAATTCAAAAATAGAACAAAAATAAGTGTACCAATAGCTTATTTCAAAAAAAATCGATATGATACCACCAGATTGGCCAAACCAGTACACCAGATCAACCCTGTGTCGAGAATAACATAAATCAATGTAGCAGTTAGCTTATTTCATTTCATTAGACCAGCAATAATTTTGTTTTGATACCATGATAAATATTATGTTTATTTCATCCTTTTTCTGTATTTATATCTTTACAAGTGATTGTATTTCTATACAAAGAACATAAAACAAAACTAAGCCTAAGGGTGCTACACACATGATGTTGCTGCATACACATAATTCAGTACTCTAGTACCCATTGTTATCTATTATTTACCTTCTCAAGTACACACCCCAACAAAATACACCATATATCAAGCATTTTATCAAGTAATGTCATTTTGTTTTATTTTATAATTTTATTATACTTAATATATTAATTAATAAATTATCAAATCACATTTACGAAAATTAGAGTACTATTCAACAAATATCTTGTTATTTATTTTTTTCGTAACTACGAGGAAACGTACACACGTTATTATTTTATAAATTATAATATTCATAAATTTAATTCAGGTACAAGTTACAAATGCTTACGCAGAAAAATCAAGAACATGTTGCTAAAAATATCAAGAATAATTCCAATTATATATATATTTTAAATTTATTTGTAAATATAAGAAACATTTTATACTTAGGTAATCAAAATTATAATTATGTGTAAAATTTTGAACATATTTCTCTAAAATTAATTATAAATGTTTAAGCATAAGGTGAGGATAATTGTTATAATTTTAAAATTGTAACTAATTAAAATCTAATATATGTTAATATATATATATATAATTAATTATAAAGTAAAAATACTTTTAATATTAAACATACAACAATTGAATAAATTATACTGGATTCTTCCATGTATATTTTTCCCTTAAAAATATGATTTAAATAGCCAAAAATGAAAAATAACATCGATATTTTAAATAATTTAACAAAGAGTATTTAGTGACCTAAAAGTTAAGTATATTTTTTAATAAATATAAAGAATAACAAATATGTTTAAAATTTGAAAAAATTGTTACCGACTCGTACAAACAATTATTCTCCAAAATACCTAAAATGTGAATGGATAGGTATTGTTATTATACCTTAAATATAGATATCTAAGAATCCAACTGTTACTTAAATATATCTTTGTACATAGTGGTAGAATAAGGAAGTATTTTTAGACATGGTTAAATCTTATATATTTTAAAGTATAGAGTATTAAATAGTAAACTCATAAATTAAAGAAAATAAATGGTAACTCAATATATAAAGTTTATTTTAATATATTGAATGTCCGTAGATAAAGCTTAATTTATAGGTATATTAAATGAGTTGTATAAAAATTTCAAAAATTATTATAGGTATAATTTGTATTTATTTAAAGCACAATTATAATTATATATAATCGATATTTTTAATATATAATAAATTATTGTTATTATATTAATCATAATTATATATCATATGAAACCTTTCAATATAATTAATGAATGTATTCATTATCTTTTTACTAAACAAAATATCAACATCTAATAATATTCAATTAAAAATAGTATTTTATATTCAAGAAGTTTTATGAATTAAAATAATTTAGAATTAAATAAAATACTTGATAAAAAAATAATTATTGTTAATGTTAGTTAGATACATAAATTTTTTAATACTCTCTATGATTTAAAATTTAAATTATAGTATTTTTTTAATTTTAAAATCAAAATAATTTAAATTATTATTATATTTTATAAATTTAAAAAGAAATAAGATACATGTATTAAAAATTTATAATTGTTTTCTATGTATTATGAATTTTCCTTTAAATTTTATTTAAAAAAAAAATTAATGTGAGATAGAAACTAATAAATTATTTTGGACAAAATATTTACTTAGATTAAATCCAGATGTAAAATATATGGTTACGCTACTGTTTGTACATGTTACATTAAAATTATTCGATCTTCTATTACACTTAAGCATAAGATTTTATGAAAACATTCCAAAATAAAGACTAGATTTTGGGGAAAGGTAGTTGGCTGTAAACTTACACATAAATTGTCTCTGATGATTTTCTATAAATTTTTCTTTTGTGTTTTAAATTATAAAAAACAGATGAGTTAATTTTATAGCTACTTATATCATACATGATAGTTTAGTTCTAATATTTTTATCAAATTTTTAATATCCATTTGATTTATTTACTTTTACATCTTATTGGTTGCAATTTGAAAGTCAAATTTTTATTTATTTAAATACAATTTTAAAATTATTAATCAACGAACACAATGACTAGTATTGAGTTTTGCTTTAAAATTATAATATATATCACAATAATAAATTAAATAATATTTTTTATTGAATATAATTTTATGAGTTTGATTTAATTAACAATAAAATAATATCATATTATTTAATATTTATTTCAAAATTGAGATACAAACATTTCCTCACCGTATTGTTAATGTTAAATTTCATAGGTTCTCTAAATATTAATGTTAAATTTCATAGGTTCATGGTAGAGAAGAAATAATATGTGTAAAGTATTAGAAGTTAAAAAAATTTAATATATATATATATATATGATAAATTTGATATATTTATGTATAAATATACTCAAAATTTGGGTCATAACATATAATTTATCTTAATATATATATTTTTAATAAATATTTATCTAACTAATAATATTAATTATAAAAATTAAATCAATATTATAATTTACTATTTGAAATATAATAAATGTTTTAATAAATTAGTTTGGTTAGAAAACTAGTGAAATTAATTATCTTATAATACGCATGAAATTGTAAGGATATTTTTGAGAAAATTAACGATTTTAGACGGTTTTATTGACTCAAAACAATTTGGACAGTTTTCTTATCGAAAGACTTTACAATTATTAAAATAGTAAATAGTAAATATATATAAAAAAACATATTTAAAGTTATAATCATAAAAATATAACTATTTATATACATTTCATAATTTTTTATTATTAAAAATAATATGATATATAATCTTATTATAATTTTTTAAAATTAAATTATAATTATTTAATTTTATTTAATTTTTAAATTAAATTCTATTCAATATAATAAATTATTTTTTTATAATTTTACAAAAATATATCAAATTTTTTTTAAATAATATTAATAATCAGAGGAATGTTTTCCATATATTTGTCCAATAATTGAAGACATACCAACGATATCTACAACTCCTTGGCAAGTTTTCAAATTGTGTGCTCCATGTTAATCTTAGCTAGATGCATAGAATCTTAAAAAGAAGAAAAAAAAGTAAATAATGAATCATAGATACAGTATAAAACCTTGTACGTCATATGTAGTCATGTCAAAGTAAAATAATAATAATAATAATAATAATAATAATAGAGATTACATGTATTTGCGTTTGTTTGAGGATTTTTTAATTTTTATTTTTAGAAATGCGGTTGTTTGAGACTTTAAAGTGTAAAATATGTGTCTCGTATATTTTGTTACTTATATTAAATATTTATTAGTAATTATTTCAAAAGTTATTAAATGATATTTATTTAGTATTATAATTAAAAAAATAATAATTTTATACAAAAATGAACTATACTCCCTATATTTTTTTGGGAAGAAAATAATTTAATGCCTTAAAAGCCATTGATGGTATGGTATGGTACTCTAAAAGTTTCATGTCTAAGAAGACAAAAAGCAATATTCACAACCACAACAATTAAAGACTAAATATAATGGAAAAAATTATTTTTATTTCAACTTAACAATTAGAGATAAAATTTATAAATCTTTTCACTATAGATAGTAGATACCTAAAAAAAAATTTATGGACCTGGGAATATATCCTAATTTTTTTTATAGTTGAATTTTGAATAGTTATAAAAGTAATATTAAAATTTATTATTTATATACTTTTAAATTTTACAAATATAACTAAAATACTATCAAACAAATATCAAAGATATTTTAATAAAATTTGATAGTAAGAAAATAATATAAAAAATTTGATAATATTTTAATAATAATTATAATATAAAAATTGTATGTAATAAAAAAAATATATTTAATTTACTATATAATAATATATATTACATGAATAAACAAACATGAGTACTTTGAGAATGCAAAAAGGCCCCGCCCCAATCTCAGTCGAACTTTTCCTGGATATGGAATCTATTCCCTCAAACAGTAGTTTGTTTTCAAGCAGAGACCTGACACGAATATGTTTTTTCTCTGTGCACTAATATTCCTTCTGATACCCAGCTGTGACCTCTGGATGATTCATTGATATGTTCCACTTCTCTTGTTTTCCCAGCTTCCTCCTATTTAGGCTATTATTATTACTCATTATTATCTATTGCTATTATTTTTGACCTTCCATTCCTAAATATTTCTTGATCGATCACTTAAAAAAGGTTATATCATGATTACAACAAAATATTTATTTTTTTTATAATTATATCATATATTTTAAACAAAAAATATAATTAATTATTTATTGATTAAATTTGTTTTTTTTTTCTTACTTTTATTTTATTTATTTTTAAATTATATTTTCTTTAAAAAATATCAAACCATTAAAAATACAATAAATAATTTCCCTCTTATTAGTCAACAATTTTCTTTGATGTTATTATTAGTACGAATATAATTCCTATTAAATTTGAGACTTTATAGTATTATTTGAAAAGACAATTAATTTACCTTTATCTATTATTGGAACTTGGAAAAAAAGAATCGTTTTTAAAAAAATTTGAAAATAAGGATTATAACAGCACTTAAATATTAGGAATCATTTTGGTGCCAACTTTTGAAATTTGGGTCATACATGTTGGGTCGCCTTTTACGTAAATTTCAACTCAAACAAGTTTCTGCAACATAAAAACAATCAAATAAGTTTCTTTTGGATTTGGAATGATCTTTTTTTCCCTGTTGATTATTAAATCAAGTCAAATAAGATTCTTTTTCATTTGACTTTTATCTTTTCATTTACATAGATAACCGTATTATTTTGTCAATTTTGAGTTGGGTTTTAAATTACTAACCACATCTTTCTTTCTTTTTTCTAACTAAAAAGATCTAGAGTCAGTCAGTATTGGTATTTAATTGTGTAATTTTAATTTTCAATTAAGTTTTTTATTTCCTAATTGCTATCAATATCGTGATAAATCAATTTTGTGTATATAATATTAAAGTTGTGGTTTAAGCATCAGTGTACGCTGAACGGCTGAAATATTACATATCTTTATCTTTTATCTTAAAAACCATCCATAGTTAGTTTTTTTTTTAATAAAAAATTTATAATATTATAATATCTATATAATCAATATATATTTTATTAAATTTTTACATCAATAAAAATTAAAATATTTATATAATAATTATTTTTTATAATACAATTATTAATATTATTATAAATTTATTAAATTTGAAAAACCACTTATAAAAAAAGCAGACAAATATTGGGTTTGAAAGAATGTTACAAACGCAAAAGCGGGTTTTTCAAATCATTCTGTGAATCTGTAATGCAAATGACCAGCCAACGGAGGGAACATCCTCCTACTGGTCATGGCCGTGCATCTTGCTAATCCCGCTTCAACTGAGCGTCTTCTTCATATTTTGCTAGTTATTATATATCAAAATATTTATATAATAAATACGTATTTTAGATTTTTGTTAGTTTATTATATCAATAAATACTAAAGCTTTATTTTAGTGTAATTTTTATATTAAAACTTGTTTCAAAAAAGCCGCTAAAACTCTGCACTATTTTAATGCAATAAAGAGTGTTGCAACATACAAAGCTACCTCATGTTCACCATGGAAACTGGTAATTAGTCAAACTCTTTTATCTAAGCTCGCACACATGCATCGTTTATATACAACATTCTTTCTCATTGTTTTAATTTATATTATAATTTTGGAGTTAGAACTACGTTGCTGCTACGGTTTAAGTATTATTGTACTATATTATACTTAAATCTTTAGATTTTAGTGTTATTATACATTAAATATCAAAATATTTATATAATAATTTTTTTTATATAATATATTTTTTTTATTACATTAAATGTAATAATTTATATAGTAAATGATTACATATTTAATAATTATTCGACCGATTGACTCATAACTCATAAACACTTATTTAATAAATATATTTTTTATGTATATTTATTTTATATAATAAAATTATTTTTATTACATTAAAAGTAACAATTCATACAATTAATGATTACATATTTAATGAGTATTCGATTAATCTACTTACGAGTACACCATATTTTTATTGAACTAAAAATTTTCAAATCTAATATAAATGAAAAAAGAACATTCAACTAATAATAATTAATTTTAAGAAAAAAATACTTACTAAATCTACTAAAATCATGTTTACCATTTACGTAAAATTAACTTTTTAGATAGTAAAAATACTAATTAAATAATTTCATATATTATTCTATTATATTTAATTTATTTATTTATTACATAAAATTATAAAATTATTGTTAATATTATAATAAATTATTATGTTTATATTGTATTTAGATTCTATTTTTTGTAAAATAATTATTATTATAGATTTATTTATCACTAAAGTAATAAATAAATTAATTATTTTTTTAAGATTATTTCTATAAATTATTTTATAAAATATTAACAATTCTACGTTAAAGATGCCTGATTAATTCCAAAGAGTCTATTAATCATTATCTTTTAGAAAAAAAAGGAAAAAATTCATCCCAGACATATAATGTTTTTTCTGAAAAAAATATTGAATTTGTTTTAAGAAGGTTGAGGATAATTAAAGAGCATATTTTTATCAATCATGGTGGCTCCATTGAAAATGAAATGTAAATTGGAGCTTTACCAAAGGCTAGATATTCTATAGTGATAAGAAATTTGAATCAAATGGTATAATCACAAATTTATTCTCTCAAGATCCTACTTACAGGAATATCAAATAACAAAGAAATAGAGAATACACAACATAAGAATTATAGTGGAAATTCTAAATTGGAAAAAAATCATTTTCGTTGTTAAAAGACAATAAGAGAAAGAAATTTATTATATAGAAAATTGTTACAACTACGCTCTCAATGATTTTCTCGCAAACCCAAAAGACAAGAACAATTACAAATCTAAGAGAATTTTTCCACTTTATTCTCTCACTCAAAATCTTCTCATACAAGTTATTTTCTATTTTTAGGATGATTAACAATAAAGAAATAAAGTCATATTTATAGCCTTCAAGTTCTCATTTCACGTGTCAAATATTTCTTCATTTAATAAAATTAGGCTATCTAATTTTTTTATTCTTTAATCAAACAAGATTAGGCATCTTAATATTTGATAATATGATAAGTTACGTTCCATGAATTTTCTTTTAAATTAAACATTTTCTATTTTTATTAATAAACTTAATATTATTTTTAATCAAATAGAACAAATAGTATATTAAAGCAAATATGGTGGATAAGAAATGAATTCATATTCAAAGGATTATTAGTTCTGAACCAAGAATTTCTCATGAAACGACTTCTCAATCATATTGCGGAATTCTCAAAAATTAATTTTAGAAGTGGAGATGGACACAATAGAACTAGATAAATCTGGTGTAACTTATATCCCCTCTGTGTGGAAACCTTGACCACCTAACACTATGAAACTGAATTTTGATGCAGCATGGCACCAAGGAAAAGTAGAATTGGGATTCATGGTCTCTGATCATTATGGTAGGATCATGCATTGTTGGGTGGATGCTTCACGCACTCTATTGAAGAAGCAGAAGCTTCAACTTTTCTTACAGCCTATTCCTTTGCTTTATAACATACAAATAAACCAGTGTACATAGAAGGCGTTGCTATGAATATCGTGGATTCTTTCATCTTTGCAAACTGACACTTAGTCTCCACAGTTACTACTAGATCCATTCTCGAAGAGGCAACTCAACATCTAGATAAATTCTCGAAGATTTCGATCAGATGGATTCTAAAGAATCTAAACTAGACAGCTCATGATCTTATTTAGTGGGCCAGTAGTAATCATTGAGAGTAGCTAATAGTATCGAGAATCCTCTAAATTTATCTTTCTCACCGTAATAAATAATACACTATTCTTTTTATGAGGGAAAAAAAACTTGGGAGCTAATTAAATTGGGCTTAAGCAAGAGGGGTTAGTATAGTATGCCCAGACAATATAAGCAAAAAAGCCCAAATTAAGCAAGACATAGACGTTGAAACTTCACCGATGACTACAACGCACGGTAATAACTAACGACTTAACGAAATATCACCTATTTCAAATTCGAGAAGTTTCAAATCGTTTACTCGTTCATTGCTGGGAGGTTCGTGGGAAAGCTCGATTGATCAAATTCATGGTTGACTGACAGACGTGAACGGAAATATTAGTCACTCAGAGCTTCTATTTGTGTATGCCGTAATCGTAGCGCCGACGCGTTATTGTAAATTTCAACGTGAGGTTCCTTTTCCCTAATTTTGATTCTTGGATCCATCGAATTTTATTTTATCTATAATTGTGAAAGAAAGGCTTCTCTGATTTCTCCGTTATCTGTAGTCCGTAGTATCGACGAGATCGTAATTCGCAAACTCACGATCAACAAATATGTCGAAGAACGAAGAACCGGTGATGGGAGTGCCTTACTATGTGGGACAAACCCACAATCCTTATCAAGAGGGTATTATTCCACAGAATGCATTTGTGGGAGACCCAAAGGGTGTTCCAATCCAGCAGACCATTTACAGGGACACTCCTGCCCCTTTCAACTGCCTTTACTGTGGCAATTCCGGTCTCACCCTCGTCGAGTATATATTTCTCTCCTAGTTTGCTCTATTTTTTTCTTTATGCATGTGTTATTTGGATCAATTCAGTTTTAGAATCCATTCCAATTTATTGTAATTCTCTGTGGCTTGTATTTTAATTCTTATTCTTGGGGTTTTGATAAAACCGTATCGGTCTATTTAAATCGAAATTTCTTTATTAAAGTTGGTTAAAAAGTTAGGGATTCACTTAATATAGCTAATTCTAAGAGATGAATAAGAATTCCAATTTCTCGAGTTCATGTTGAGAGTGTGGATATCTGTATTGCTAGTTTATGATCGCACTTTTTTGCTCTGACTCATCACCTTTGTTGATTGAAATTCAGAAATAAATAGTATCTTAAATCCTGAAGCATAATGTTGTCTATAAGTCTTGAGAAATATTTATTTATCCTCTTTATAACCTCTTCCTAATGATTATATGAGGGGAGGTGGTCTTCAGAACAAAAAATATATAATAAATAAAATAATGGAAGGTGAAACTCCAGTTATGTTTCCAGTCTTGCATTTTTTATTTTTATTTTTTTGAATTAAACAGTCTTGTGTTGTTATGTGAGCTGAAAACAAAATTTAAATATCATGCAGTTGCTAGTTACGTACTAAAAATATATTTCTGAGCTATATATAAACCTTGACAGCCTATCATTAATAACATTGATAAATCCAGGTCAAAACCAAGCCTAGCTGCTGTTGTTGGTTGCATGATGCCTATGATGCTTGGGATCTGCTTTCTTTGCCCATCTATGGACTGCCTCTGGCATAAATATCATTATTGCCCAAGCTGTCATGAAAAGGTATTATTTGTTTCATATGATAATTGTTAAGATCTTTGCATGAATTCACATGAACCAACAAAGACAATGCTAAACTCACAAAGAAAACGAAAGCAATAACAAGAATACCAATCAGTTTTTACGTGGTTCAACACTCAAATTGAATGTCTAATCCATGGAGGGAACAACCCCTACCAATCCACTATGATCACTGAAACTTACACCCTCACGAAAAATTTCTTGATCGAAGCTTGCACCACACATTAGCCAAGAACTTTCTCAATTATAGGTCAAAGATACACTCTTGTTTCTACAGTTTATGATGCGAAAATCACAGTGCCAAAGTAGCTGCAACACCAGCTCTATTTATAGGCCAAACTGGTTGCCTTACATTGGCTGAAACTAGGCTATGTAAGCCTTACATGAAACTGCCTAACAAGCTTAACTAACTTTATGAGATTTGGCCCTTCTACATTAGGGTGTATGCCATCAAGATGAGTCATTCCTGACAATAATAATGGGGGATAATTTTCAACATATATCCATTAGTCTTGGGTGCTAGGAATTTGGCCTGTATGTGTAACTCTAAGTACTTGGTTTTTTATTTTTGTTTAATGGGAAATAACATATGCTGGAATGCCCTTTTGATTATTTGCAGGTTGCCGATTTTGAGAAATCAGATCCCTGTGTTGTAATGGATCCTCCACACTGGACACAACAGAGCTTTGCACTGCCTGCAAGTTACTAAAACCCGTGGGCATGAACCTTCACATTGTGTGTACTGCTATATTCTACTTGTGCTTACTCTTGCCTTTTAGACCTGTGACAAAGTATTGTTGGTACAATTTTATTAAAAGGCTTATGGAAAATGTTGTATATTATTACTGTACTATCAGCAAAACTTAAAAAACATATGTTATAAAAGCGTCAGTTTAGTCAAAAGTGAACTCATCGTTTGTGTTTGAATTGACATTCACCATTTTAAGCATATAGAAGTTTAAGAGTGTAGCTCGGCTGTATTGAGGTTGAATTATAGCATGCTCTATAATATTAATGATTTCCAACAAGATATTGGTTTTCAGTTCTTACTATCCTATTTTTATGTGGATGTGCATTTTCAACGAGATGTTGGTCAGTGCAGAATGTATTAACTTAATTTTTATTTTTTGGCTAATGAGTGTAGAATGTGTACGTGAATATTGGTCCATGATGTTACACGAAATGAGTCGGATGACTCACCCCTTTGGGATATATTTGTTTCCGTTTTGAGACTAAAAACATTTTTGATAACAAAAAGTGCTTAAAGACCAAATATGAAAAAAAACGTTGTCACGAGTGCTTTTAGAGTTCTGAAAGTGTATTTTGTACATGCTGACAAAAGCACACAAAAATCATATTTAGTGAGAGCTGCATTTAGTATGCCAAGATACTTTTAGTTTCTATAGGCATTGTCACAATACATTGTCGAAGGTTCTAGTTGTCATTTTTACCTAGACATGTTGATGCCTAACAATTCGATTCTTTGTTTTTTTTTTCCTATTGGGTGGAAAGCTTGGGAGTGAGGGGGGTAAAGAACTCACTTGGTGTCCTTTTCTAGTTGAAGATGTTTATCAAAATTTATTTAAGGAAATATGATATTAATGGTTAACCGAGCATGATCGATAAAAGTGTACAAAATTCATAATTTTGGATGTGTCGTTGCAAATGAAATAATTATATAAAAAAAAGATAAGAAATTGAAAACTTCAAAAATTATTAAAAATAGAATACGTAAACATATATGTATATTTTTTAGAGTTATTATGTGTTTCTTAAATCATTTTTAATTCAAAAAAATATGAATTTTTATAGGTTTGAGTGTATATTAATTGATTCAGAAACATATAAAAACTCAAATAAATACGTATATGTGTATTCAAGAGTTCTATTTTTGATATTTTTTAAAAGTTTTGGACATTTGATCTATTTTTAATTACCCAACTAAAAATTAATAGAATTTTATACACTTTAATTATAATTATTATAACATATTACTTATCCTCATTTGTTTAAAATACAAACTAGTGATCGAAGAATTATATGGTTGTATGAGATTCCAATTGTTGAATTCGATGCAACACTGATGTATTTGAGTCAATCAGGGCCTCATTAGCTGTAAATGAACTTTGTTAGAAACTCAGGCCTAACCCAGCTTTGATACCATGTTAGAAACTCGGGCCTAACTTAACCCAATAAGATCTCAATGAGTTAAGGGTTCCCCAAGTTTATAAGCAGCTTTGCTGCCTTGTTCCTAGTCAATGTGGAATAAGGATACTTAACAGCTCCCCTTCACACGGCGGAAAAAAGGTGGACATTAGCGCCACGGTGAGACTGTGGTAGAGCCCAATTAGGTCCAAACACATAGAGATTAGGCCCAGCTTTGATACCATGTTAGAAACTTGTTAGAAACTCAGGCTTAACTCAACCCAATAAGATCTCAATAAGTTAAGGGTTCTCTAAGTTTATAAGCAGCTTTGATGCCTTGTTCCTAGTCGATGTGGGATAAGGATACTTAACAGTCCATCTCCACACGGCGGACAAAGGTGGACATTAGCGCCACAGTGAGACTGTGGTAGGTCCAAACACATAGAGACTAGGCCCAGCGTTGATACCATGTTAGAAACTCAGGTCTAACTTAACCCAATAAGATCTCATTAAGTTAAGGGTTGCCCAAGCTTATAAACAGCATTGTTGTTTTGTTCATAGTCGATGTGGGACAAGGATACTTAACAGCCTCCCTCCACACGGCGGACAAAGGTGGACATTAGCGACACGGTGAGACTGTGGTGGAACCCAATTAGGTCCGCCGTGTGGAGGGAGGCTGTTAAGTATCCTTGTCCCACATCGACTATGAACAAAACAACAATGCTGCTTATAAGTTTGAGCAACCCTTAACTTAATGAGATCTTATTGGGTTGATTTAGACCTGAGTTTCTAACAAACTTGAAGTATTTAGCAATATATCTTTCTTTTCATATTTTTTTATTTTTCCTTCTGTTATTTTCTTCGACAATGCTACATTGCTATAAGTAATAACCAAGAAGAGAGAGTAATGACTTGCTAGTTATATAAATTTTTGAGATGGAAACTCTAAGCATAATCTGAACTGAAGAGCCAAGCAATCAAGTATGGTACTTGGGGTTCGGAAATTGAACTGTAATATTGTTGCTCAAAAGCAGCACACATTTTTCTTTTCTTTTCTTTTCTTAATAAGGATGTCCAGCAACATCGTCTTACTTATATATTTATGTTAAGTTTCACTATAAGCATTTTTGAATAATGTAGTAATGTAGGTGTGATTTGTGAATGCAATAGAAGAAGCAACTGGCTTTTCTCATCTTCTGGAAGCAAGAGCTAGCTGCAGACCCAGTGAAGGAAACCAATTAAATTTGCATTATGTAGCCATTGTTTCATTTTGATATAGATTATGGTCGTTGAGAAAAATAAAAATAATTAATGAAATAGAAATAGCTAGGTACCTTGTTAATTTCTCTTGAGTTTCTTGACAAAGTAAAATATGCGTATGGAAGTAAAAGGTCCATCATGAAAGATAAGAACCTGTGTTGCTAGCCAAGGAGACTGCCTGTATACCATCTAAGGATCATCTGTATTTGAAATTCCAGAAAGGGTCTGTCCTTGAGAAAGGTTACAGGCAAGTCATCCTTGGCTACAGAACAAGGCTCTTCATCCTCATGTAGGACTTTTCTTCCCTTTTACTTGATATTAATTACATTGGGATGTCAAATGTGGAGCTATGGAAAGCTTGTATTTATAGCGATTGAGAGGGGCATTAGTTTTGGATCCCTACGTAGGTTGAGTTGAGCATCCCTCTGCATGATACAATCATCAAGGTTGCTTTGAATATATTCCAGAATTTGCATGGTCCAACGTATACTGCCCATGTTCTGGATGGATGGGTCTGAATAATGAATATAAAGAGATGGGGTTATTTCTACTTCCTAAAAATGCTCATTATTTTTGTAATTTATAAATGATTTTTGCTCACATGTCTTTCTCTTTTAATGCTCTAATATAAAGAGTATTTTTTTATAGTATTTAAAACTGAGTACTCCTTTACACCTTCACTTTTCTCACTTCCGCCTGTTATGTTCACACAAACATTATATAAACCTTTGTGCAATTTGATTTTAGACTGAATTTTGCATTTTTTTTTGGGACCAAAAAGTAAAACGAAAAAGATCATTGAGAATGAAATTATATTTGATTTGTCAATCAAGTTGATGAAATGCAGGCACTATTGAGATTGATACTTTATCTATTTCTTTTATTTTCTCCGACTCTTTGGTCGCATTATTCCTATTCCAAATCGCATGTGTCGTACGTCCCACTACAAGGCTATATGTCAATGTCTTGTTACTTTTAACAGTTGACAATTACATTTTTAAAGAAAACTTTTAATATTATTTTATATTAAATTTTTGCTCGTATTTAATACACAATACCAACTATTATATTAAAAAACATATTTATTTTATTTTACCTTTTAATTAATTCATTAATAATTATTATATTCAATTCCTTATTTAATTAATAATAATAATTTTTAAAATTATACTCTTAAATTTTTTTTACTAAATAAAATATTATATTTATTATATAAATTAAACATTATATTTAATTAAAAATAAATATCGATAATATTAATTCTATAAATCATAATAATACATTTAAAAGTGAATTATGAGTTTTCTTTATTTTTGATTTGTTTATACCAAACATATATTTTTTTTAAATAAAATATATTGTCTATTATCATGTTAACTTTTAGAGTTAACATTTTTATTCGTTTTTCAATCAATGTATTAACATCAAGTTAAAAAATAAATATGTTATATTTATATATTATAATCATCTTTTACAAATGAGTTTTTACGCTTTTGGCTAACAAATATTTTCAAATTTAACAATTTATCATTTCAAGGATTAACACACATGATATTGCATTCTCGTACCATGCTGAAAGTGTGTTAATCGCTAAAACATCTAATAACTTAAACCATCCACAAATATGTTACATTATAAATTCTAATGGCAAAATATACTAATATAAGAACACTTAAGCCGGGGTATGAAATCTCACTTTTTGGGTATGGAATTTCTACTCTTATTGCATAAAGTAAGCCCCATTAATTGTATGGGTAGGTTATATATAGATAGATACCAAGCTTCATCTACAAACTGAACATATATAATACCTAATATAAAAAATGTTAATATTATTCATTTTTGATTTATTTTTTATATTCAAATTTTTTAGTACAATCATAAATTTTTAATATATATTCATGTATCAAACTCATTAATATTTTTAATTTTTATAAATTATCTTTATTTATATCCATTTCATATTGATTTGATACGAAAATTTAATAAAATATATATATTTTAAATAAAATAGCCTATTTCTTTTATATCTTATCACGTATTAAAATTATTTTAAAAATTGAAAAATAATTTATTATTTATCATATATATATATATAATCACGGTTAAAATTATAATATAATTATTTCAGTAATTTATTATAATATACTTTTTAAATTTATACCTATCTTCGGTGGGGTTACAGATCTTTTTTTCTTTGGTTCTCTGTCTTTAATTTCTCTGTCCCCTTGATCTTTTGCACCGCTTCCTCGTTACACGAGCTTTCATTACAGACACGCTTTCATTATTTTTCCTCTGAATTTTCCTATTTTATTATATATTATTATAAATTAGTACTATGAAAAATAAAATTTGAATATAATATGATTTTACAAGTAAAATTTGATTTTTTATAACTAATTTAAGTTATTTAATTTTTTAACATTTCAGGTTGAAAAAAAATATATTATCAAAAATTCAAATAAAAATTACAAATACTAATATTCAAAATAAAACACTCAAAACCTAAATTTCAAATACTTCTATAAATTATCTCCACATCAAATCAAATGCAGTAATATAAAAACAAGATAAATTAACTAATCTTATAAAAAATAATCCTCCAATGAAACATAGAAAATTATTTCACTTGTACTACACTTCCACTATTTCACTTGTACTACACTTGTTATAATCCTATAAAGAGGGTTCTTTATGTACATTCTAAACACACCAATACAACATTAAATCATTCTTTTTTCTTATCTCTTTATACTCTTCACATGATATCGTGAGCTCTCATATACCTCAAAATTTCTATCAAAATTACGCCTCTCTTCCTCGCTTCCAAACCCGACCACCTCAATCCCTGCCACTTAAACCTACCACCAACGTCCACCTAACCCGACTCACCTCCATTTCGGCCACACCAACTCGACTCTCCTCCCTACCACTCCAACCCTGGGACCACCTCAACCCTTGCCTGGCAGTTTGTTTTCAACTCCTCTTTTCATTTTTTAAGGATATCTCCTTTATACTGTTTCTATATATTTGCTTTATATTTCCTCCATTATTTCGTTAAAATGGACCGAAATGATATCCCAAAACCAATCTCTACCACCCTTGATGATACTAAACTACCTAGCCTGGGCACAAGCAATGAAAAGTTTCTTAAAAGGACGCAAGCTATGGCATTTAATAACTGGTGATATCTCTATACCCATCCAAGAAACCAGTGAAAACAACTCCTTATTTGCTGATCGTCTTGAAGATTGGGAGAGTAAACATCATCAAATTATTACCTGGTTCCGTAACAACACTTTACCCTCCATTCATGGTGAATTTGGGTATTTTGACACTGCCAAAGAAGTTTGAGAATTTCCTAAGGCTCGCTTTACTACAACAGTTTTGGCCAACCAATATCAACTTTTAACAACTCTTCATACCAAACGCTAAAGGGCTGATCAAACCATTAACCAATTTCTCTCTTAAATGCATACTATTTGGGATCAACTCGCTCTCTTTGAACCAACTTGGACGAACAAGATTGATGCTGAGATGTTTGCAACTTACCGTAATCACCAGCGTCTTGTTATTTTTCTCGCGGCCTACTTCCATGATCGATTTGAACCTGCTTCGGGCTTCCTTACTTCATCTGAGTCCTTTCCATCCTTAGATATCGGCCGGAGAGCTTCGCTCGAAGAAACTCGGATGGGGGTTTTCAAAGTTCATCATACGTATTCTCGTTATTGCCACCCCTTTTATCGCCCCTAAAGCGAGGTTCTAAAGAGGACTTCAAACATCAAGGTCGCACCATCGTCACAACCCCAATCACGAGCTTTACACGTCCCATTCGGTATGTATATATTGTCACAGAAGTGGTCCAGGACACTTTAATGTAGATTGCTTTCGAATCCTCTCAAAGATTCCTCTCGGAATCCCTCTCGATACGCTTAAGGTAAAAATAGTAACTCGTCTATCATCCCGCTTTGAGGATAATCATGACAAATTTACTTTCTACTCAAGAACTTGCTTAAACATGTTCTCTCACAATCTAGTAATGCTTCTCCTACCGCCTTGTCCTCTCACATCGTAAATCTTTATGGTATTTTGATTAATTTCGTCATAACCATATGACTCTGATACTCGATCTTCTCTCCCACACAATCTTCCATCTCCAAACCTTTAATTCAAATCGCCAATGGCTCACATATGCATGTTAACGCTATTGTATGACAAGTTTCCACATCTTCTATATCACTTTCTCGACACCTTTCATATTCCAAACCTTACTCTAAATCTTATCTCTGGTCAATTATGTGAACTTGGTCGTACTATTACTTTTTCCTCTTATGGTTGTCATGTGCAGGATCCACAGACAGGATAGATCCTTGGGATAGGCCGTAAGGTTGGATGATTATTTGAACTTATCAACCTTCATCTACCCAATTCTCCTCACACTTATGTTGCCGCTTTCTACCACTCCTATCAACCTACGTGGCGCTCGCTTCAGGGCTATCGCCCATAGGACATCTTCGCCCCTTAGCATCTTCTCGGTAAATTAGGATCCTGCTTTCTATTTCTCGATAATATAAATTGTTTGCCTTGTCAATTGGGAAAACAACATGCTTTATGTTTTAATAAAAGTGATTCTATCATTCTCTCCTTTTAACTTAATTCATTCGATGTTTGTCCATCCCCACATCCTACTACGTGGGGATGTGTTTATTTTGTCATTTTTATTGATGATTATTCAAGATTCATATCCGGATTTTTCTCATGAAACATAGATCCGAATTACCCAAAATTTATTATGATTTTGCCCAAATGGTTAAAACCCAATTTTCTCAAAATATCAAAGCTGCCAGAAATTTATTAATGCTATGGAATATAAAGAAACAAATTTTTTAAATTTTCTTCGACAAAATGGGACTCTTTCTCAATATTCTTGTCTAGCACATCTCAACAAATGGAAGAGTGAAATAAAACACAGACCTATTCTTAATACCTGCACTCTCCCTCATTTCTAGTTCTTCGTCTCGAACGCTTTGGGGTGAAGCACCTCACTACCGTTTTATACCATCAATCGCTTTTCCCATGCCTATTATTCACAATCAATCCCCATGAGCGTCTATAGTACTTATCCATCTTGGCGAACTACTCAAAGTGTTTCTGTCATACCTGTTTGTTCTTCTTCACCCTACGAACACAATAAATTAGAACCTCGTTCTCATCTTTGTTGTTTCTTAAGGTAGGGAATGTAACACAAAAGGCTATCGTTGTTGGGACCCTATCTCTAAACGATCACAGATCTCTCGTCATGTCATCTTTTGGGAACATAAAAATGTTTTCCTCTATTTCTTCATTTCATATCTCATCTCCTACCTCACTCTCATTTTTTAATGACCCAACTATTGATATATTTCCTCCCGACATTGCTCCATTACCTCACCATTGTCTACTACGGCTTTCTCCGACGTGTTCCGCTCCTTCCGCCGATCCTACCATAACAACATCTTCGAAGACCAACTACCTAATTGTCTGAGTCATCACTTCGTCATTCTACTCGTGTAAGTAGTCTTCCTTTTCATCTTCGTGATTACCAATGTTTCTCTACTATTTTGTCTCATCAGCGAACCCTAAAACTATAGAAGCTAGTTCTAACACTCATTGGCAAGCAAGCTACGACGATGAATTATAGGCATTAACAAAAGCACATATACGTGGATCTTGCTGATCTTCCATCTAATTAATCTTTGATTGGTTGTAAGTGGATCTTCAAAATCGAACTCATTCGGGATGGGTCTATGGAACGATATAAAGCTCGTCTGTTGCGTCGCAGTGGTTTTACACAGAATACTAATCGGAATCGTATGAAGAAACTTTTGCACCTATACTCGACTCACCTCCGTTCGGGTATCATCATTGGGCCGCCGCCCGAAATTGGAACATGTTTCAAATGGATGTCAAAAATGCTTTTCTCAACGATAGACATAACTGATGATGTGTTTATATGAAACCTCCTCCCGGATACACTCATTCACCTCATCAAGTACGCAGACTTCGTCGTGTTTCTATGGTTCCTCAAACAAGCTCCTCGAGCTTGGTTTGCCAAATTGACTCTACACTTACCGACTTTGGTTTCACTTCCGCTCTTATGACTCCGGTCTCTTTATTCGGAAGACTCCCACGGGTGTAACACTTCTACTCCTTTATGTAGATGATATGATCATAACCGGAATGACTCTACAATGGAATTATTGATCTCGCGCTTCGAGTCATCAATTTGAAATGAAAGACCTCTGGTCGTCTCCACTACTTCTTGGGCCTAGAAATCTCATCTAATTCTCAAGGATATTATCTCTCTCAAGCAAAGTACTCTTCCGATATTCTTAATCAGTCGGGCCTCATCGATTGCAAGAACCGCATCAACACCTCTAGAAACCAATGTCAAACTTACTCCATTGGGATGGTACTATTCTCTCGGATGCCACATTATACGTATAACTAGTAGGCGGCCTTGTTTATCTCACATACCACCGTCCCGACATTGCTATGTTGTTCATCTCGGGTTAGTCAATTCATGTCCGATCCACTCGCCTACCCATTATACCGGCGGTTCTTCGCATTCTTCGCTACATCAAAGGCACCACGTTTTCACCGTCTCCACTTCTCCAACAAGTCTAATCTTCTTCTTTTCCACCTACTCGACAGTCGATCAAGTGCGCGACCAACCGATCGTCGCTCTACCACCGGATATTGTTTCTTTCTTGAAACTCTCTTATATCTGGGCGAAGCAAGAAACAATCTCTCACTTCTCGATCCAAAGATCAAGCCGAATATCGTGTTTCTGCGACACCACTCAAGAACTTCTTTGGCTCCGTTGGTTACTGTTGATACGTGGGTATTCTCCAATCAATCGCAACTATCCTATATTGTGACAATCGTAGCGCTATTGGCTTTGCTCACAATAATGCATTTCATGAACGAACAAAACATATCGAGATTGATTGTCATTTTGTTCGTCAACATGTTCTTCAAGACACTGTTTGTCTCAAATCAATATCCTCCACAGATCAAACAGCTGACATCTTCACCAAATCTTATCTACCAGGCAGATTTCAAGAATTAGTTTCCAAACTCAAGTTGATTGTTTCTCTTCCTCCTTGAGTTTGAAGGGGAATGTTAAGTTATATTTGATATTGTAATTCGCTTCACTTGTACTACACTTGTATTATTTCACTTGTACTACACTTGTATTATTTCACTTGTACTACACTTCCACTATTTCACTTGTACTACACTTCCACTATTTCACTTGTACTACACTTGTACTACACTTGTTACAATCCTATAAATAGGGTTCTCTATGTACATTCTAAACACATCAATACAACATTAAATCATTCTTTCTTCTTATCTCTCTATAGTCTTCACAAGAACGAAGAAATCGTTAACTCACGAGCTTTCTCTGGGCCATGACTTCAATATTAATTAAAGAAGTCTTTTATAAGGTGAATGATTATGGCTGATAACCCACTTTCTTCCAATCGGGTACAAGGTAAAAAGAGAAGATGTCTAGGGCTTCGTCCCTTTCTTTTTGAAAAAAAAAAAGGCTGATAGCATTTATCAATTAAGGCTATTTAATTTGGCCCAAATAGAAAGACTAAAAATAAAACATTACATTAAACAAAAATTATCAAATTGTTATCCTTATAAAAGGATTTATTTTATCCTCGTTATAAAACATAATCAAATTTTTTAAATATAAAATTTCTTAAAATATCAAATGATATTAGCTCAAAATCTCAAAATTTTCTTTAATGTACCCAAATCTTTCGTCTTAAATTCACCATTAAATTTATAGTATAATTTCTAAATCTTACTTTTATTCTTAGAAACAATAAACATGTCATCAACATAAAATAATAAATAGACAAATGATTCACTATGAAATATTTTATGATAAATAAATCTATCATAATCACTTTTAAGAGTAACCATAATCAATCATAAAATAATCAAATCGTTTATCATCTTTAAGAGATTGATTCAATCTATATAAACTTTTTCAATAAAGAAACATGTTCTTCTTTATTTAGAATAACAAACCCTAATGATTAATGCATATGTATTTGTTCCTCGAACTCACTGTGTACAAAAAATTGTCTTGACATCAAAATGTTCAAATTTCATGTCAAACAGTGCAATTATAACAAGTAACACACAAATTGAGTTTTGTTTCACAAGGGACGAAAATATTTTATTGAAGTCAATACTCTTATTCTGATACTATCCTTTTGTAACACAACATGTCTTAAACCAAGTTGCTTTAACCTCAAGTATACCTTCATTTTTTTAAACCCATATATTTCTAACAATCTCCTAGCCCTTAGGCAACTTCGCCAATTTTCAAGTACGGTTCTTATGAAGCGATTCAATCTCTTCATTCATAATAACCAACCACTAAATAGACTAATTATAAGTGACAATTTCATGATAATTAGAAGATCTATGTACTTCAATAGACTCTGTCATAAACAATGCAAAAGAAACTAAATCTGCATTTGCGTACTTCTAAGAGTGTCGAATCTCTCTTGTTCCTTTACCCTTAATGATACTATATAGTTACTCATGTTTATCATTTACTACATTATGAGTAGAATCATCTGGCTCATCCAGATATGGTTGAACTAAAGTAACCTTTTTGTATTTGATTATGATCTATACTCCCAAGCTACACCTGTTTACTCATACCGGGGTATTTACCTATAATAATAAACTCATTTTTCTTTTGCAACATGAAAAAATCATCAAATTTAACATCTCTACTAATCAAAAATTTAAGTTACTTAGGCTCAACACACCATAATCTATATTTGTTCACTCTAAAAGAATATCTCAAAAATATATATTTAAATGCCTTTGGCTCAAACTTATCATCATTATAAAAGGACGATCAAAAGCTTTCAAATAAAAATAATTAGAAAGAGTGTCAAATAATACCTCAAACATAGTTTTCAATTGAATTATAGTTGATGAAAACCAATTCACCAAATAACAAGAGCCTAAAATGATTTATCTAAACCATCTTGAAAAGTTATACATTGAGCTCTTTCCAAAAGAGTTATATTCTTACGTTTTGCAACTTTATTATGTTGTGTATTATGAATAGTATAATATCTCATTATTCACAATGCATTCTCTAAATAATATGCTCTGTGTCTTAAGGAATACATTCTTTAAATAAGTTTTTCAAAGATTGATCATTGTCTTTGAGTGTCTTAATAAACCATTCTTTAAATAATAACGTTTTATGTATTCATTAGTTAAATACTAAAATCATTCTTATCATTAAATTTTTCAATTTCTTATTTTATCGTTACGATAAAAAACTCAATATTAATTAAGCAAAATTACAACTCAAAAAACATGTAACCAATCAAATAATCAAAAATTCAAGCATAAATCCGAAAGAGAAAACTTGATTAATCTCAATAAATATCATAATAACTCAATCAATTTAATATAAATTAGTATTAACAAAAACAAAATTATGGTCTAATATGATTGTAAATAAATAATTATGACCAATAATACAATAATAAGTAACGTGAAAAAATAAATAATATGTAATAATAATTTAAATAGTTTAAATTTTTATTATGAAAAATATATTCTATTGATACACAGAAAAAAATCCATCAAAATAAAATGTAAAAATAACAATATTCAAAATAAATCTCTCAAAACACAATTCCTAAATACTTCCACAGATTATCTCCTACCTCAAATCAAATGCAATAATATAAAAGAAAGATAAACTAGTTAATCTTGCAATAAGAAATAATAATGTAACAGAACCGAGGAAATATCACAAAACCAGTGTCTTGATGAGAACCAAAGGAAGAACTCGTTAACCCACGAGCTTTCTCTGAGTAATTAAATGGGACATGACTTCAATATTAATTAAAGAAGCCTTTTGTAAGGTTAATGATAATGCTGTGAGTAATCATGGCCGTTAACCCACTTTCTTTCAATCGGGTAGAAAGCAATAAAGAAGACGCCTAAGGTTTTGTGCCTTCCTTTTTGAAAAAAAAAAGGGGCCGAGAGCATTTATCAATTTGGGTTATTTATTTTGGCCCAAATAAAAAGACTAAAAAATACATAAGATGAAGCAAAAATTATCAAATGGCCAACCCTTTAAAAAATTTGTTTTGTGACAATTCAAATTATATATATATATATATACACACACGTATGAATGTATATATATATATATATTACATAACGATAACCAGAGATAAGAGGAGATTTGAAGGTATATATATTCTGAAAGATAGTAAGCTTTTATCCTTCTATTAAAGTACGGACGACAATTATTAATTCATAATCAAGTCATATATATATATAAACTTTGATAATTTAATCGAATGCTATAGGCATAGGATTTTATCAAACTAGCTAGTGCGCAATCAGATGAGTGAAGAGTGAAGACTCATAAAGCTCAGCAATTGAAATGAGTGCTGCAGGATTGATTAAACCAAGTCTATAAATTCCATAAGTTAAGGAGCCACTTTGTGTTTTGTATTTCAAAGAAATATTTTATGTGCATGTATGAATTATTAAATTAGAGTTATAGTAAATTGTTTTATTTTTTCTAAAAGGTAAAGGAAAAAAAAAAAGAAAGAACAAAAGCAACTTTGATACTGTTTAAGTTTGAGTATATAAATATTAATAATTAAAAAAATAAATTTTATTATTTTAATTAATAATTATTTATGATATTAATTATATTTATATCATAGTTTATTTTATAAAGAAATATTCTTAATAATAATAATATACTGTATAGCTGCAGATTGCAGCTTTTTGTTCCCTCAATATTGTATTAATTTCGGTGTCGGCAAGCCTCTATTTCTGTCAATTTCTTAAGCTCAATAATAATATATTGTTTAGTTGTAGATTGCAGCTCTTTGTTCCCTCAATATTGTAGTAATTCCGGTGTCGACAAGCCTCTATTTCTGTCAATTTCTTAAGCTCAATGCATGTGAGTTGGAAGAGTCACAACAAAATCCAAATCCTAGTCAATTGGTTGCTAGTCCCTAAGGGGCGGATGGATATGATGTCGAGGGAAGGTAAGTATTTTTATTTTAATTATTATTATTATTAAAGATGTAATTTTTTACTTAATTTTTGTAGAAATTAATTCATATGTAACATATAATGTTACTTTTTCATATTAGATTTTAAGAATAGATTACTTTAAATTTTATATATATCTAGTTAATTTTTTTTAAATACAAAAAATTATAACAAAATTCAAATTTTGATATGCATTTATCCAAAAAATTTAAATGACTCTAATATTTAATTTATATTTTAATTTAAAAATTAATTTTTTCAAACTTTACATTATTGATTATTTATTAAGGTACCTATTAAATTCAAGAGCTAGATCCGTAACTTTATAAGTCAATGGGATTCCTTACTCATAAAATAGAGTAATTATTAATTCATTTTAAAGAACATTATCACTAGTTACTTTTTTTTATCAAGATAATTTTTTATTTTAAATTAATAAAATTTAAGATGATATGATTTTAAAAAATATTATTAATATGAAACATACAAAAAATAACTATATTATATTTATTTAATTAGTATTGCACAAAAATAAATAAATAAATAACCTAACATAAACATTTTTTTTAGTAATAATATTGTAATATAAATATATACTTTGTATTTCTTTATTATATAAGAGTCATTTTAAATTAAATAAAAAAAAAGAATTATGTTACCTTATTAAAAAAAATAATGTTACGATTTGGACTTCCTTGTCTCAGCCCAACAGAACCGAATATATTTGGATAAGTAACAGGCTAATTCCAATTACATCTTATAAAATCTTCAAACACATACCTCAATCTCTAAAATTAGTAAGGAGGTATATTTTAAAGATATATATATATATATATATATATATATATATATATTGAATTTTCCTAAGTAATAATGACGTAAGAGTGGAGGACTAATATAGCATTCAGATCTACATATTGGTTTTTAGTTTCTTATGTTCGTTTTGAGAAAATAATATTAATGATAAATATTAAAGTAACGAAGGTAGATGATATAGGTGATTAATTATATTTATTTGAGTAATATAATTCAAATATTGATAAAATTAAAGTAAAATTTATAAAATTATAAATAAAATAAAATTAAAAATACTTTTTTTAGTTTTTAAATGAGATAAAATAATAAAACAATACAAGATAATTATTAAAATATATGAGCAAAAATAGAACATTTTAGTGTATTTTTGAAGGATGTGAAAGGATTGAATTTTTTTGTTAATGTTTAAATACTTTATATTCAATTTTAAATTAATAATTAAATCAAATACATGAATACTTTTAATAATTCTCATTACTATTTTTATTACTATAAACCAAATATAACCTAAGATATGTAATTATGAGTAATTATTATTATTATTATTATTATGTAATTATTTTAATAAGTTCAATCAATCCTATAATTTTTAAAAATAATCAATAAAGTTTATAAATTTTTAAAATAATTTTATGAGTATAATGAAATTTCTTTATTTTATTTTATGTATTTATCTTATGAATTGTGTAACTATAATTAGTGATGAGCAACAGATTAAAATTGTCTGTTTTTGAACAAATTGAATTTAATCCGATCCGAACGGATTTGAAGATTTTAAATCTGAATTCGATTGATGATATAATCAATTCAAATTTAAACAAATCAGATTTTTTCATATCGAAAAAGGAGCATTTTGATATTAAAATTTATTTATGAATTATCTTCATATATAAAACATGACATATACAAATTTTAATTTTTGTAATAAATATTATTATTTATAGTGACAACTAAAAATATAAAAATAAATAAAAAATTTGTACAATTATTAAATTATTATAAATATTTATATTTATTTTTTAAACTAAAATAACAATCTAATATAATTATAGTATACATAATATTTAAATATAATATAGTTTTAAATAAAATATGTATTTATTTATAATTTAATAGTAATTCGATACACATCAAATAAAATAGATTATAAAATATGTTAAACCGAATCCAGTCCGAATTTAAATAAATTGTATAGACTTTAATCTCGATCCGATCCGATTATAAAATTTATCAATCCAACTCGATCCGAATTTGATCGATAAAATTATATTTTTTCAATTTAAGTAAATTAGTAGAATTATGTAATTATCTCTAACTATGATTTCTCATTAACAGTCCAAACAGAAAAATACATTAATTAAATTTATTGATGATAATAATGCATATTTGAATACTTCAACGGTCCTCTTTTACCAATCAACGTAGCATAATCATTTAACTTTTAAATAAAAAAATGGATTTATATATAAAAAAATAATTTTAAAAAATTCTCTGATCTTTATCAACTTATATTTGGGGCGTGGATCGGTGGAATGTAATATATACATTTATCACGTACATAGATTACAATTTTCAAAATTATTAGTTAGGTCAATGGCTCTGTATTATAATATCAATATATATATTCTTTTAGTAAAAATGTTGATTTTGATTATTATATCATAGGAAGATTTTTAATTATTATTTTTTTATAATTAATTATTTATGATATTACATTTTTTCAACCACTATTTTGTTTTAAAAATTTTAAAAATTGATAACATTTTTTTGTTTTTGTTTTAATAGAGATATGAGTTTTACATATTAATTTTGATGTTAGGATATGAGTTGTTTGGAAAGAAAAAAATAACTTAGGATATAAGTAGTTTGAAAAAGAAAAAGAAAAAGATAACTTGAGGAGAGGGAATTCTTTTTTTTAATTTTTGAATATAATATTTGATTAAAATAGATTATAATAATATATTCAATTGTAATAAAAGTGCGGAAGGTTACGTTAAGTTTTTACTTATACAAAATAGTCTTTAATCACTTAATTTTAATTTCTCTTTATTTATAAAAATAGTATTAAAAATATTTTTATTAATTTTAATTTTTTTAAAAAAATTATAATCATAGAATAAGATAAAAGACGTTAATATATTCACTTATTATATTTGTAATTTTTTTGACTTGATATGATGAAAATAAATGACAAAAATATCCTCTATAAATATTTGTCTAAAATAGTTTATCAATAATTTTTTAATAGCTCCTTTTTTATAAATAAAATTATTAATAATTATATTTTTATAAATAAAAGGATTAATTAATATATTTTTAAAATTAGATGATTAAATAATATTTTTATTATAATAAAAATAATTTTATAATATCTTTTTTATAAAAAAATATATAAATTAAAACTTTTGTAGATAATACAACTAGATGTAAGTTATAACCCATCATTATATAATAATATACAATGGAGCATCAATGGACTGGAGTGGAGCTGTGGCCTCTACCGTTGGTAAAAAAAATAAAATTAAAAACTATATAAATTATAAGGATAAAGAGTTAGGATAGTCGATTAGCAGCAGCCGAAAAAAAAGGGGGGGGCTAGGATACTCTATTTTATTAGATTTTAAGTTTCATTTAGTTATGTAGTTCTTTTTATTATTAAAATTGTGTCATTTTTAGTTTTCTTTTTTAATATTTAAAAAGATTTTAGTTAAGAATAAATTTTAACAATTATGTGATAAAAATAATAGAAGAATATGAGTTCCTTTAATTATTTTTTTAGCTTTAAAAATAACAGCAATAAAATAAGTGAAAAAAATGAATGGATATTGTACTTTTAAGATAAAATATTAAATGATTAACTATCCGTTTAATTAACCCCACCAATTATTAAATTAAAGAAAATATTAAAATATTATGATATAACGATAATTATCTTTTTATGTGACTAAATGTGTATTTTATAACCAAAATGATTAACCAACTCTAAATTTATGAACGATATGTCTAAATCTCATTTTAATTATAATAATGTAATCTTCATGTCTCTCACCATTCAGATCAACCATTAACATCCTATAGCAAAAAGAGACCACACCTGGATTTTAAATTAAAGTAAAAAAAATCATAAAACAAATAGAAAGGGTGCTACACGATTTTAATAAAGAAATACATTTGTATATTAGTTTTTTAGTTTGTGATTGGAATAAAATAGATAGAGTACGCAACGGATAAAGGAAGAGAGAAATATGGGGAAGACAAGAGAGTTTATTTATTTATTTATAAATAATAGTTAAATTTTATTAGATTAACCAAACACTAAATTATTAGATAAAATAAAATTATTTTAATAATTAAAAGATTAATGTTTTAGTATGACTTATTAAATTATATTATGTAAAATTTTAAAGTATATACAATTCGTGTTAATTAATTCAATTTTAATTTTAATTGGTTTGTATTATATCAATTAAAATTGATTCAACTCTAACTCAAATCGAATTTCATTAGAATAAGTAAAGTAGAATTCAAACTTAAAACCATACATAAATTGAATGATTTAAGCTAGTATAAATTTTTAATTTCATTTTTTAATTAATTGGATTCTTTAAATTTTTTAATGATGTTAAATCTCATTAGTATAAATATCATGACATGAAACAATAAAAATAATAAAATAATATAATAACAACTAATCAATCATGAAAAAATACATGTATAACAATAATTTTTCTTTTTTTATACCTATCCATTTTTATATGTATAATAAATATGTTACAAATAAGAAAAAAAAAACATATATTTTTATATAAAAGTGAGAAAAAATTAAATTAAAATGATTGTTCCAAAAGAAGGAAAAAAATAAAAAAATAAATCAATAATTGATATTTTATTTAATATTTATTGATATTTTAGAGACAATATTCATGATATTTTAATTAGAAAAGACATTTAAATGATATTTAATCAATATTTTAATGACATTCTTGATAATTTCGCGATAATTTAATTAAAAGATATAGATTTTATATTTTAATAGTGTAATGTATAAAAAAGAGACATCTTAAGAACAATGTTAATGATATCAACATTTTCATCTTTAACTGCAACTTAAATAAATTGTAAGTAAAGAATATTGAATAAAAAATAAAATAAAAACATAAAAGTAGTTATTTATCTTTGTGTAACATATTTTTTTATAAAAATAATATTAAATTATTATAAAAAATAAATATAATCCATATAATAATAATTATAGAATCTTTACAACCAACTTCCCTTAAAATAATATATAATAAAAATGGGAAGAGACTTTTTGGGTTTGGGAGAGAAAGTTAGAATTTATTTTTGTTACCAAGAGTACGTAAACATTTTACTATGTTAGATTCACGGTTTCAAATGTAAATGTCAATTTAACCATAGATTCGTAAATTTTACAAAAAAATATAAAATATATTATTATTATAAAAAATTTAAGAAAATTTTATACAAATTAAAGAAATTTTATCAAAATCATGAAATTTGTTTAATTTTTTTAATAAAATATCAAAACAATTAATTATTTATATTTTAAAACTAACTTATTATTTAATACATAAATTCATAAAAATATTATAAATAGATAAATCTTGATGGTATGTAATAGAATTTAAATTATAAAAAAATAATTATATAAATAAAAATAATAAATTAAATGTAAAAATAAAATAAAATGAATATATATAGGAAAAAAAATATAAAATATTATCTTAAATAAATAATTTTGATTGAAGATAAAAAAATTATAAATAAATAAATTTAAAGATAAATTATTTAAAAAATAAAAAATTAATACGAAACAATATTTTATTGATATTTGCCAATATTGTTTCAACAATTTCGCGACAATATTTATAATATTTACGATATTTCAAAAAAAATATGATTTTTTAGATCTTTTTTTGACAATGATATTTTATCGAATATGTCGTGTTATTTTCAATATTTTTTTTGATATTTTAACTAAAATATATAAATATTAAATTTATATTTGTTAATGTTGAAAAAAATGATAACATCTTCGATCCATGATTAAATTTGTAGTAGTTACCGTTGTATAATATTAACTAAAAGAAAAGTTACCACTGTATAAATTATGGAATAATTTTAGAGTAATTGATTATATAATATTTAAATTAGTTTTTTTAAAATGTAAATGATTAGTATTTGATAGAATAATAAATAATATAATTAGTAGATAATATGATAATAGATAATAAAAAATATTAATTAGATTTGAGATATAATATAAATAATATAGTATAATATTATTAATAAATATAATTAAATTTATTAAATTATTTAAATAAAAAATTAATATATTAAATGATATTATATATTTTTATATAGCGTCATTCTAGGCTTCTAGTCGGTACAAATATCGTAGAAATGTATACTTACAATAGAATTAGAGTTTCTTCTCTATAAATCCTACCAGTTTTTGTTTTTAAACTTTTAATAAATTAATTTAATTTTTATCCGAGATAAATCTTCTTATATCCCTCGTCAATGGTATTATTTTATTTATATTAATTAATTATTTTAAATAAAATATATATTTATATTATTATTTTTATCTTTTAATAAATTAATTTAATTTTTATCTGAGATAATTCTTCTTATATCCTTCGTCAATGGTATTATTTTATTTATATTTATTAATTATTTTAAATAAAATATATATTTATATTATTATATTCATTTAGATCTTACTTTATGATAATTTTTATATATTCCTCTGTAATAATTTATATCATATGTATGCATATAAAATTTATATTTTCTTATCAATTTAAATCTTTATTTAAATTTGTATTTTCTAAGACATGGATATTACATTATGAAATAAAGATTTCATCTTTTTAAAAAAATGATTAATATAATTTAATTATTAAATATTAATTTTTTTAATTTAGATTATACTTCTTGATTTTTAATGAAATGTTTTATATATATATATATAAAAGCTAATAAGCTGAGAAGCTTAACTAAAACTAAACTCTTCGCGTCATAAAGAGTTCATACATATTTTCTCCCTTGGACAACTCTCTTAATTTATGTCCAATTTTAAAATAATTTTATTATTATCTCATCATATTTTATTTTTATTTAAAAATAAATTAATATTTTATTAATTAATACATATTATTTAATTTAATAATAAATTAATATAAATAAAAATTCAAAAAAATTTAAAAGCTGTGAGCTTTATGTTTATTTTTAAAGCTACTCACGCAAACTAAAATTTATTAAGTTTTGAAAATTTTACGGTGTTTAAAATAGTTTATCAAGATTTAAAAGACCTTATAATACTTTCTATCTCAATAAAATATGATTTTAACTTTCTTCGAATAAATTTGCTCAATTCGTTGTTAAGTTCTAAAGTTAGGATTTTGTGGGTTCACGTTATTTAATTTCACGTAGATTTTCAAAGCTTGTTTTTTCTAGATTAGCATTATTTGATATCAATTTTCCAAGTTTATTCTTTTTAAATTCGTATTATTTGATATATATATATATATATATATATATATATATATTTTAATCCTAAATCATTGATAATATGATGATACAATTTAATAAATAATTATAATAATTTTTTTTTAAAATATAATTATTCATAATATTTTAAAATAAAATCAATAAAAAAATATCACATCACTCGCAAATTCACATGTATGTTTTATTATTGCATTTATTATTTCATCCACCCTTTATGTTTTGGTACTGCAACTCAAGTTTTCTTAGAAAAGATAGAACATAGAAAATTGGATGGAGGACATAAATTATCACACAAAACGATCAATCGTTTGAAAGGAGAATAAATAAATAAATCCTTATCATTTCACTTCTTTCTTTGCAGGTAGAAGGCTAAAAAGTTTTTGATTTTCAGCACTGAAAAGCAAAAAATGGTGAGTCCCAAATCTCGAAACGGGGGGAGTATTCTCTGCGATTTCTGCGGTGAGCAAGATGCGGTACTGTATTGTAGAGCAGACTCCGCAAAGCTCTGTCTTTTATGCGACAAACAAGTGCACTCCGCTAACCAACTCTCATGCAAACACCTCCGGTCTCAGATCTGCGATAATTGTGGGTCGGAGCCAGTTTCAGTCCGGTGCATTACCGACGACCTCGTTCTTTGTCAGGGTTGCGATTGGGACGCACATGGAAATTGCTCTGCCTCCGCCTCTCACGAATGCAGCGCTGTCAAGTACTTCTCTGGTTCTCTTTCTGCTATCGAGCTTGCTTCCTTATGGGGTTTTGATCTCAACTACCTCAATAAGAAACCAAATATATCCGACCCTTTTAGTCATGGTTGTGTTGATCCACAACTGGACTTTGAAATGTCCGTTAACGACGGTATGAGTCAACAGGACTTGATTGTGCCCAACGACAACGGCATAATTTATCCAAATGTGGGCTATGCGGAGATGATGACAAAGACGAAGAAACAGAGCTGTGGGAAACAAAAACAGGTCATGTACAAGCAGTTGATGGAATTGTATAAGAGGGATTTAAAGAGTGACAGTAGTGGAGAGAATTTGGATCCTCCTGAGACGCCTAATAGGAATGGTTGGCATGGTACTGTTGAAACCCTCGGTTTAAAAAAGGGGATTAATGGGATTTTGTCTAATTGTAGTGATGTTGGTCAACAAACGTTAGAGCCTTTCACGTCTCTGCTTCCTGAACTGAAACGGACTAGTGATGAAATTGTCGATGGGGATATATTGTGGGGAAACAGTAACCATCTCAATGATCAGAGCTCTCAGGTAATGCTATGGGTCATCCATAAATTTTATTCTTGCTTATTCTGTTTTATTTCTACTTTGTTTCTACTTTTCTATTAGTAATTGTGATTTTGACGAATACACTTTTCCCATTCTTAAATTGCCTTCCCGATCCTGAGAAAATCCTAGTCCGTTTTTGTGGGGGCGGAAAAAGTTGTCAGCACGAGGTAGACTTTCCTTGATCATGACCGTCGATAACAAAATATTGCAAAGCTGAGTATATCAGCACGTAAAAGAGGGACCAAAGGAATCTCTTATATTTTATTTTATATATTGACCGACACTGTAAACTAGTTATTTGAGTACGTCAGTGCTTAATTTTGTACAGTTTCTATTTTTTAATGCCTTGGAGATGCCCCTGCTTTCTCGCTTGAGCATTGTTCATGCATTAAGTTATTGAATCTGAAATTAATAAAGTTAGATATTGAAATAATTGTAAAATCATCTACTAAGAAGTCAATTATATCGTGGTATTTGGACGAAGGTGTGATAAAAAATATTTTATTTATTTTTAGTAATCCTTGCACGAAACCACCTACTGAAACTGGTACACAATATAAAAAGATTCGTGGTTTAATGACATAAATTCTATTTAAATATTTAAAAAATTTGTGGTTGGAACACAAGTCGTGAGTTTGAGTTGTTAAAAAAAAAAAAAACAGATGTAGTGTGTATCTAAATCACGCGTCTAACGCTAAATTGCAGATATGGGACTTTGAATTGGGACGGTTGAGAGATCATGAAGAGTCAGCTGCTTCATTAGAATTCTCATCTGGTGCAAAAGATGATGGCTTTATGATTAAGAATTTTGGTGAGCTTGTTTGTGATTCATCTTTGACTAATTCAAAAATTTTGGGCGGTATTTACCAGATGACTTGCCCTATTACTGCAGAACATGACTTTAACGCCATTGTAAGTATTTTTAATTGCCACCCCTTTTCTATGTCTGATATTGATCCCTTACGTGTACTTTACTTTGTTAATACAGAATTATAGAATTTATATATTCTTTCTTTTACATATTACAACTCCGTCTGCTAAGTTGCTACTTGCTTGATTAAAATAGGATTATTCCCTCGTGATTTATTGGCATAAAACCATAAGCCCAAAATATGTAATATGTTCGTTATATTGTGATATGATGAATATCTCCTTGATATGTTTTTCATTATTAAAGAGAAACAAAACTTATCTTGTATTATTGTATAGTTCCATATGTCATTGTGCAATTTGAAGATCTGGTTAGCATTCAAGAACTTGCACATTGGATTAACATATTAGTTCCAGTGGAGGATTTATTAACATTTGTCTGATGGCCTAGCTAGTTGATCTTTCACATGTTGATTAATATTGACGATTTAAAGGTTTGAATCGTTAGTAGAATTAGTAATTAATGGGTGCATCGTAATTTGTTTGAAAATGCAGAATGACTCAAACCACCTAATAGCCAGACAAGGTACTGTTGAATTCAACAAACACTGCAAACACAATTCAACAATCACTGCACCGTCGCCAAACATTTTTTCCAATATACACGGCGCCTACCAATCAAGTCAGAATCATACAATTCAATCACACATTATAAATAAGAATAAGATTGCCTATATAAACAATGTAAATATCCGATACAAATCAAGAAATTGGGACATTAAAACGTTTATTTCTTACTCGATTATTTCTTCAAACATTAATTTCTTCACAGACGTGAGCCAAGTCGCGTTTTATACAAATTTGAAACCCTTGTTCTCTAAACAGTAGATTTCTTTATCTCGAAAAATATTTTTTTTCTACCGAAAAAATTTTCATTCCAACACCCTTACAAATATTAATTACAAACATCAATTTTTAAGCAAAGATTTCTCCCACCTAATTTTACCAGACATTACTCTAAACACAATTCTAAACATTTTGGTAAAAAATGTATCAGCTTAGAAACCACGCGCCCAACACGCACTACCGTTGGTGGCGAGTTGTACACACGCGCCCCACGCTACCACGCGCCGTTCTCGGGAGGCCGAAGATGACGACGTGTCATCCGGCTTTGCTTTGCTGGCCAGGCGGCTCGGCCCCATGCACATTTCCCTGGCCCACAAGCGCTGTTTCCTGGCCAGTCACCCTGCCGGCCAGTTGGTCCTGGCCACGGTTTTGCTATGAACCCTGCTTTGTTCAAGAAGCTTCATATTTTCAATTGCTCTGGCCTATTTATTTTAAAGGTCCAAACCCTAGTTTTTTTTTTCCTGCTCGATTTCTAATGTACCGTCCTGCTCATTTTTTCAAGTTTTTTAAACCAAATTTGATTCGCTTTATGGTTTTTATCCTGGCTTAGTATAAATATATATTAAAAAAAAAAAACACAAAAAAAAAAATATATATATATATATATATATATTCTTTAGCCTCTAAAATTATTACACCATTTTCTAGCTCGTTACCATAATATCACGTTTACGAGCAGTATAATTTCATTACCTACGAGCAATCAAATCCAAATACAGCATAACTGCTCAATCACGCTGTTTAATGCCTTCGAATTATTCTTAACGAGACTAATTATGACAAGCTGGCGTCTCAAATAATAGAAATGCATATCACAGAGAAAAACTCTCTTATATTCATGACAAAAAATTTGCAACCCTAAAAAACATCAAACAATTATAACAAGTGTTGGTATTAGAAAATCAAAAGTGAAGAGATGGCTACTTACGTCAACGAGGTCCGTAATCACTAAGTCGATATTTACGCATACCATCGCTTCTTGAAATTGGTGCTCGCTTAAAGCATTCTACGATGGTGATGAATTACTGTGTATTTATCTTAAACCAAAAGCCTTTACTTTCTTTGCACAAATGGAAAAAATCACTTTCGCAGTATTAATAGAGAGTTAACTCAAATTTTCCAAGAGCTGTGACTTCATCGCGATAAGCGTGTCACGAAAGACCCTACATGATCTAATATCATATCAAGAAATCAAGAAAGACTAAGGATACATATTTTCCTCACGGATTGATGACGAGTTTCAAAATTGTTCATAGAAATTTTTGAAAAGAAACTATCCCGGCATTGTAAGGTTGTTATTCCTCGATTCGACGAGTAAGACGTCAATCTCATCAAGGAAAAATCTGTAGACGCCGTTGACGCTCGCTTACGATATCTAAAATCGTTTTTTTCCAATCGCCAGAATCTAAAGCGCGATCGATAAATCATCATTTAAATGTACCCATTGTCATCAAAAGCGTCATACAAAAGAACGATGTTTTGAATCGCTGGATATCCTGACGCTGGGATCACAAACCGTGATTCCTGAAGAAAAATCCACGACAGATGTTCCACCGGCCACCATTGTCAAACAACAAAGGATCATTGCAACCTCCTCAAGACACGTTGGTAAAGATGTTTAAAGTTTTTTCTCCCTGCTTTTAATAATATACGGATAATCGATTCGGTGCAACTGATCATACGACATTCTGATTCTGCATAAATCTCAAAACCATCTTCACACAAACCTGCCAGCACCGCTAATGGTAACACAACCTCACTATCGGGGAAAGATCTTTGCCTCTCACTAGTACTTTGAATTTAGACTCAAGATTTCATTCCTCTTAGAAAGATAACCTTATATCTATTTTCTCAAATAACCACCGCTTTATCTTGTTTTGTTATTTTTTGGCCTGACTTTCGGTGTTCAAGGACATTCAAACAAAGCAAACGATCGTCGTGGTGTTAGGCAAGGAAACCTCGTATTATTTGACTTGATTCAACAAAACATTTATCAAGGTAAGAATCGGATCTAACAAGGATGAATCAAATATATGGCTGCATACAGAGATCGGGTCACGCTTCTTTCGATATTTGAAAAAAATTATTTCCAAGTTTATTTTTTGAGCTAGATCTTTCTACTTTAAAGGCGATGCCTCGTGAACTAGCAAAAAGTCATCGTTCCTCATTTCCCTGTAACCTTAAATAAAAGTCCATCTCCGTTTACGGTTATACATTCTCGATGTGCATTGGTCCTTCCAAAGTCTCTACGCTGAGGATCACGTTGGTTTGTTACATTTATCGATGATTTTAGTAGAACGACTGGGTTTGTTTAATGAAATCTAAAAGCGAGGTAAACTTCTTATTTAGAAAATTTCATAAAATGGTTCAGACTCAATATAAAAACACAAATCCAAGTTCTAAGGTTGATAATTATGAGAATATAAAAGTTCTCGAGCTTCAAGAATATCTTCAATCAAGGCATTATTCATCAAACTACTCAGGTCGATACACCTCAACAAAATGGAGTTGCAGAAAGAAAAATCAACACTATTGGAAGTCACCGTGCCTTCATTGATCGAAGCTAATATGTCATTATCTTATCGTATAAGCAATTACTTCACGATATATTTAATCAATCTACCTTCCAAATTCCATTAACTTCCCAAACACCACTACAAGCCATCAATCCGAAGCAATTGTCGCACCAAATGTTCCCAATCTACCTCCTCGTGTTCGTCATGGGCATTTGTACACCTACATAAACAACAACGTAGCAAGTCGATCCACGAGCAATACGTTGTGTTTTTAGCGGGATATGCCATACAACAAAAAGTGGTATCTGTTACTATCCTCCTACAAAACAAATGATTACTACTACGGATGTTATTTTTCATTTAAAGATACAATGTATTTCTCCTCTACACCCGAATTTCGGGAGTACAACCATGCCGAAATTCAGACTTTTTACATATAAATTGCTTCCTTACAAGAAAGACAAATTATATGTGAGGAAAATACAAATAACTTGAATTCAGATGGTAATAACTCTCAATATAGACAAGACATCATGGAAATGGAATCAAGTCCTCATCAAATTCAAGATCATCAAGGAAGTTCCTTACTACCACTAAATGAGATTGATTCCTTTCTCCACAACCGATATACCTAACCAATCGCTTGCTGTGCAGGATGTTCCAACTATCAACCAACCGTAAAAATACTTCCATCACGCCCCAATGCAGGTATTCCTAAAGCCATGTATTTAACCTGGAGATTTCTAAGAAAGTCAAATATCCCACTTAGTAACTATATGCCTAAACATCGTTTGTCAAAATCAAACGATTACTCAGGAATCAATTATCTCACGTATCTATTCCTAACAACATATATGGCGAAGCTTTAGTCGACCAAAAATGGAAAGATGCTACGAATGAAGAACTAAAATCTTTAGAAATAAATGTAACTTGTGAGCTTGTCGATCGTCCACCAACAAAGAAAATTGTTGGATGTCGATGGATTTTTTCAAGAAAATATCAAGCTGATGGTACGATTGAACGATATAAAGCAAGATTGGGCGGCAAAAGGATACACTCAAACATACGGGATCGATTATACGTAAAACATTTGCACTGGCCAAAATTAACACCGTTTCGGGTCTCGTATTCTAGTCATAAATTTAGATTGGCCATTATATCATTGATGTAAAAAATGCCTTTCTACACGGAGATTTAATTGAAGAAGTCTACACGGATTTACCACCAGAATCAAGAAATCCACAATCCACGGAGAAAAGGTGTGCAAATTAAAAAATCACCGTACGGATTGAAACAATCCCAAGAGTACGGTTGTTGGCTTATGTTCACAAGGTCAACGGGTTTATTTGGCTACAAGCAAAGCAATTCAGACCATACTTTATTTCTAAAAAGCCGGTATGGTAAGATCACCGCACTTATTGTATACGCTGATTTGCCGATACGATAGTAACAGAAACGATCTCAAGAAAGGAAAGCGCTACAAACTTACTTATCCAAAGAATTCAAAATGAAAGACCTCGTTCCTTAAAATATTTTCGATCGAGGTTTCTCGATCAATGTATGAATCTTCTTATCTCAAAGAAAGTACGCTTTAGATTTATTAAAAGAAACCTAGACAAGATGTCAACCAGCCTAATACACCAAGAGAGGAAGCGATTAAAGTTACGATCAAGGTTGATCAAGTTCCAACAAACAAAGAAAGATACCAAAGCGTCATTTAAAGGTTGATGTATTTGGCACACACAAGACCACTGACCATGCTTTACGCTAAGTATTGTCACCAATTTATGCATAATCCTGGAGTAACAAACATAATGAACGCAGCTTATTCGTATTTTGGAGATATTTAAAATCAAGCCCGAAAAGGAGTATTGTTCACTAAGAACTCAGTTTTCTAGAATCGCATATACTGATGCTGATCAATGGATCAATAAATGATGACGATCTACATCAAAGCTACTTCACTTTGTAGAAAATCTCAGAATAATGGAGTATAAGAAACAACATGTCAGGTTCGCTCAAGTCACAGAGTCAATACGTATAATGGCACATGGCTTTAGCCTCAGGTTACAATCTCTCCTAAAAGATTTGACATATCCTCGCGAAAAGAATCAATTAAGTTATTTTGTGACAATAAAGAAAGATACGTGATATCAAAGATAATCCGGCCTTCAACACGATCGCATAAAACATACGTCGGATGATTTTTTATTAAAGAAAAGTTAGAAGAAAATTCATCGAATTGCCAAAAATCAAGTCAAGATCAATCGGTCGACATCCTCACTAAAAGGCCTTTCATATCGAGTATTCACAGAGTTGCATAAGTCAGTACGAAAGACATCTACGCACCAACTCGGTGAAAGGTTGAATTCAACAAACACCGCAAACACAATTCAACAATCACCGCACCGTCAGCTAAACATTTTTTTCCAATATACACTACTTACCAATCAAGTCAGAATCATACAATTCAATCACATGTATGAAATAGTAATTAGTATTTGTCTATATAAACAATGTAAATATCCGATACAAATCAAGAAATTAGATTAATAAAACGTTTATTTCTTACTCTGATTATTTCTTCAAACATTAATTTCTTCAGGTACAACAACATTTCAAAGCAGCAATATACAAACGGGAATGTCATCAAATGATTCAGCTTTCAGTAAACAAATTAGGGGAAATTCTGGTGCGTTGGAAGATTTGAATTCATGTGGACAATCTTTTTTCATAAAAGGCTACAACTTGCAAACATCGCTAGCAACATCAAAGGCAAACTTGGCGAACAACAGAGGCAATGCCATGCAAAGATACAAGGAGAAAAGGAAGACTCGGAGGTATATTTGTTAGTTTCATGTTATATATCTATTTACATGTGGTTGCTCAATTTTTTGTCTTAATCTGAATGAATAAATGTAACTTTGTCATTTAGATATGACAATCACATACGTTACGAGTCAAGGAAGGCAAGGGCTGATACTAGGAGACGATTTAAGGGCAGATTCGTGAAGGCTGGTGAAGCTACCGATCATGTTTAATTGAATTTGAAGACATAACGACCTAGTTTTTAATATAGCTTCTCCTACTTCCCTGTCTATAAATAATTTTTTGTGCTTTCTAATTCCACGGTTGGATGTATAAATTTTGTTGGTTCACTCATCAGTGGTTGAAATGTATGCGCAATATTTGTTTCAGCGTATTAATTATCAATGCTATGCGCTTTTCTCCATTATTGACTTTTCTTTCTCCCTTTATATATCAAAACAATTAAGGCAAATTTCAATTTGTGTTCTTTCGTTGTAAAAAAATAATATATATATATATATATATATATTAAAAAGTATTTCAAAATAACAGCTACATTTCAAGGAGGAACACTGATAAAAATCATTCATTCGTGGCGAGCAATGAACTTTCAAAGCTAGCTCTCAGAATTGAGTAACCCCTAATTTCAGCAATAGTTCGCCCAATTGATTCAAAGACTCGTACTAAAAATTAAATTCCACAAATCTCCTAACACCCTTCAAACTTTGGACACATTTACATCACATCTTTTAGACATTTTCACAAACACTTTGGCCATAAAGCACAAACAAAACCAAACAACCACACACAACAAATTGTTCTTAAACAACTATATCACCTACAAACTCAACACAATTAGAACTGCATAGCAAGTACAAAATACCACAACATAACAAACACAAACATACAAACAATCTTATACAAACCAATAATCAAAACAAAGAAAAAGAACAATGGAGTAGAGCCAACCAAAACCAATGCACAGGAGATCCAATCCTACCAACGTCGAAAAATAGAAGAAGAGGAGTAGTAAAAAAAACCACGCTAAAGCCACTACAACAAGCAAATGTTGCCTATCAAACCCAAGTTGATGAATTTCGAAATAGCAAGCATCACAAAACACCTAAAAACTCCATACATTGAAAAAAGAAAACCAACGGTGATGGAGACCCTACTAGCAGCAAACGACAATATGGAAACCCCAACAAAGAAGAAACCTTCAAACGACTCTTAAACCCTAAATTAGTTTGTGTTTTTTTAGAGAGAAGTTGGACACTTTCTCTAAAGAAGCTCGTAGCCCTCACAAATAAGAGAATTTTCAAATATCTTTATATTCATCTTATATATTTTTACTACTAAAAAATTTTGATACATCATTTCACATTAATTTCCATTCAATTGAAAACTATTTAAATTTAACTACAAACAAAACTTCACCTTCAACAAGCGTAGATTTATTTCAATAATTTTTTTATGGAGTGAATGCGTTGGTATAGAATCTAGCAACAATCCTTCCCGTTAGGCTACTTTTCACTTAATAAGTCATTTCGTTAGTCAACAATTAAGCCCGAAGGTAGGTAACTCACTAACTATATCTTCCATCTCCTTTAGGTTTCATTAGACTGATCCTTAGTCCTTCTCCCCTCCAACTAAGCCTTATGGCTTTCCTTATGAGATGAGATGCTCACTAATTGATTGCTTTTCTTACTAACTACAATTATTTAGATTCATTTAATATTAAATATCATTCAATTAAATCTCATTTAATATTATATTTATTATAATAAATTTTAAAGATGTTATTTAATGTAGTTAAAAAAAGAATTATAAATGCGTTTACAAAAATATAAAAGAAAAATAACTTCCATGATGAATATCTCTATAGTGAGGGTTGCTAGTATTTCAATACAAGATGAATATTAAGTTACATAAAATAATCTTGAAAATATAATAGTTATTCATTTTTATAAAAAAAAAATACTCTAACACTACAACAATTTATGTAAGTATAAAGATAAGTTTAATTGTATGATATTAACTTCTTTATATATAGAGTTTTATTTTTAACCTCCTCTTAGGAAAAAAAATATACTATCAATTTTCTTATAATGCAAATAAACATACGTTTTATAACATCGTAATAAAATAAACATTTTTTATTAGAATTAAAAGTGAACCAAGTTGAATAATTATTTATGCATCAGAGGGATAAATATATGTACAAATTTATGTACATTTGATAGAGTCTACGACTCAGTATAGAACAATATAAGGAGATACAAAATCCTAAAGAACTCATTCCTAACTTGCAAGGAATAAAATGGTATAACACTTACTATTCACACAACAAAATCACAAACAGTATAATATCAAAAGCATAAAACTTTAATAAGAGATATTATATGTCAAAAAAAGTAGGTACATAACAAAAAATTTCTAATCAAAGTTTAAACTATTAGTATGTTAAAACATACAGACCTTAAACTTAGATTGTACTAACACAAAATCAAATAACGCATAACAATCGACATAGTAAGGTAAATTATATAGAGGCTGTATCTATATAGTAATACTAATAGACTGTAAAACTATTATTATCCTATCAATCAAGACTTCCGTCAAAACATTCTACTGTTGCTTTTCACTTGCTGTTTTCGCAACTGTTTGATTCAACGCTCAAAACTAGTTGTCTTCCATAGTCAACCCACCAAATATGGTGTGATTGGTAACCATTGATCAATAACTAGAAGTGTATCAACTCACATTCTCAAGAGACATATACTTTACCTAGCATGCACACTACGGAAACTAATTCATTATGTGTATAAATATGTTTGCATACAAAGTTTATCTAACTATGTGTGTGTGAGAATTAATGATACATAGTAACCAACCTTATATAGAGGAAGATAAAAATACTAAGTAAAGTAACATACATTATATTTTGTACACGGGAAGCCAACAAATAGACAAGAGTACAATGAGACTTATAACATTTAACATTTTTCTTTTATACTCTAAACTATATAGAAAAATACCACATAATTTTTTTATATTATGTTATTTTTGTCGTTTAGTCTTTTAGATTAGAAGCGATATTATTTAGTCCATAAACTTTATAAAGAGAGTCAATTATAGACAAAATATTATTTTAATGTGATTATTATTTTTCTATTAAGTGATTAAAAACTATTAAAACACGGGTATTTAATAATAATAAAGTCATAATTAATATAAATTTTTTACAAAATATTCATTTTTAATATTTATTAATTGTCCTAGTTTTATTTTAATGTTTTATTAAATTTTAATTTTTATTAAAAGTCAAACTATATATTTAAATAATTTTATGTTTGAATTTTATTATTGTTTATTTTTTGTTGAACTATTTCATATTAAATTTCCCATTTATTTTTGGAAAAGGTTCATATTTTAATTGCGTTTTAATTATTTGAAAGAAAATAATAATATTTTAAACAAAAAATCATTAAAATAATCAAATTTATTCTTAATTGATCTTTTTTGTAAAACTAATAGATTAAATAAAATTATTTTTATTTTAAGTGGCTAAACAACGCAAATAACAAGAGAATTTTGTTGAAACTTAACCTAAAAATATATAAATATTTTGATCTATAGAAATAAAAAAGTCGGGAAATTTGGATGAAATTTCTCTTTTCGCTTAGTTGCATGTTTGGAAGTCTTCTATATGTAATTTATTTGCATTTTCCCAATTTATATTATTATATGTAAACACGCTCTAGAATAAAATCATCATCCTTCTTCTAGAAATATAGTACCGGGTCTAGCTTTTAAATTTGAAGTCATTTTGGTTATAACTGTCAAAATATTGTATTTCTCTGATAATTATCATGTATATTTCATGTTATTTCTGTTCTGTTATTTTTACAAGAGTTTACAATGTATATAAGGAAAACGAAAATTAAACAATATCCATAAAACCTGCACATCCAGGTTTTATGGCTCCACTAATATTGTCACCGCTCCATGTTTTACTCCATCGAGCATTTGTAACCGCCATTGTTTTAGCACACACCAACACTCCTCCTCAAGTTGGCGCATATATGTCTCTTACGCCCAACTTGTCAAGTTGAGTTGTAGAAGTTCCTTTAATAGCCGTATTTTGTGAAAGATATCGCCCAATTGATCTTCCGACTTAACAAATGGAAGCTTAATAATCTTTTCTTCAAGATTCCGTTTGATGAAGTTCCGATCCACTTCCAACGTGCTTCGTGCGATCATGTTGAATCGGATTGTGAGATATGGCAATGGCCGCTTTGTTATCACAAAATAAGTTCATTTCGCAGTTGTGGAGCAACACCAATCTCGCTAGAAGTTTTTTCAACCAAAGCGAGCTCACATATTCCTCGACCATTCCTCGAAATTCACCAAAGACTGGATAAGGCAACTACATTTTGCTTCGTTTCTCCACGTGACAAGATTGCCTCCCCACGAAAGTAAAGTACCCAAGAAGAGATTTCCTATCCTTCATATTCCCCCGCCCGCCTCGAATCAGATATCCAAGGACTTCCAATTGACCATTCTTTGAAAACATAAGTCCTTTCCCGTGGGAGGATTTTAAGTAACGAAGTATTCGTACGACCGCATCCATATGGTCTTCACTGGGCACAGCATGAACCGACTCACGACACTCACAAAGATAAGCAATATCGTCGAGTACGAGATAAATATAGCGAGTTTACCTACCAACCGTTGATATCTCTCGTTTATCCGTTGGTACTGGTCCACATATTCTCCGAGTTTATGATTTTGAACCATTGGAATATCGACAGTTTACAATCTAGTAGTCCCGCCCCGCTGTAGTCCAGTATATTTCCTTCTGGGAAAGACATACGCCTTGTTTTGATCTTGTTACCTCAATACCTAAGAAGTATTTGAGCCCTCCTAAGTTCTTCATTTCAAACTCATTCGACAGCTTGTTCTCAAGCTTGTAGATTTCTTCTTTATCATCCCCCGTAATGATCATGTCGTTCTACATAGACTATAAGTGGCTGTTATCTTCCCTAATCTATGTTTTAGGAAAAGAGTATGATCGTTGCTGTTGAACCCATATTTCTTCATTGCCGAACTCAACCTACCAAACCACGCCGAGGTGATTGTTTTAGTCCATACAATGCTCGTTGTAATTTACATGCAGTTTTTTTCCTCGATGTAACAAGATATCCTCATGGGATATCCATGTAAATCTCTTCTTCAAGGTCGCCATGGGCGAAGGCATTCTTCACGTCAAGTCGGGTGCAATGGCCAATCTAAATTTGCCGCAAGAGATAACAAAATCTCACGCTTTTAGTTTAGCCACGTGAGAAGGTTTCTTGATAATCTATCCCACGTTTCTGTATATCCTTTGCTACAAGCCTCGCCTTGTAACGATCAACTAACCCATCCGCTTTATACTTAACGGAGAAAATCCACTCGCACCCTACCATCTTCCTCCTCGAGGCAACTCGCTAACACCCATGTGTTATTCTTCTCAGAAGTGCCTCAAATTCCCCTCTTTATAGCTTCGAGTCCATTTTGGATCGATAAGGCTTCTTCAATGCTACTCGAATCGGGACACGAGGAGAAGGCAGTTTGTCAGGCAAATGCCTCGATAGGTTCGATAACCTTCGGAAGAGATACATAATTTGCTACTGGATACTTGGGTTGTCGTTCTTCTCTCTCCTGGGAGTATCGATTCTGGAGGTTTACCTCGATCGTGTCTCGAAAGGTAAAACATAACCAATGATGTATCTATAGCATTAGTCTCAGAAAGGTGTGATAGATAGCTTACCTCGCAGTTGTTCTCGCAGTGAGGATCATCGGGTACCAGAGAATGGAGTGGTACATCAACCACTTCATCTTCTCGGAGATTCAAGTACTACTTGCTTCGGCTTCGAAGTTCGTCGGGTCTAGATACGTGGCTCCTCCATATTATTGGCACGATCCGAGTACGTTGACTTGTGTCTAATATTTCAACATCAAGCCACTGCTCTTTCTTCACCATAACTCTCCTCCCGAAGAGTGGAATTGGATACCAGTGATGGGAAAAATATTCTCGATTCGAGGAAAGTGACATCCACGGTAGTATAGTTTCTTTTAGTAATTGGATCATAACATCGGTAGACTTCCTTTTTGTACTCCCATACCCCAAGAATACACATCTGGACAGCACATGGATCCAACTTAGTTCGGTTGATTTTTATGAGGTGGACAAAAGCAACACATCCAAAATTCAAGTAAGCATTAAAATAGTAAAGGAAGATGATCGATAAAGACCTTTAATGGAGTTTGAAATTGTAAGGTCTTCATGGGCATTCGATTCGCAGATACACAAATTGTAGTAACAAAGATCACTCCAGATTTATTGGGCATACGTGCACCGAATAGTAAGGCCCGAGCCGTTTCTAAAATATGCCTATTCTTCCTCTCCGCAGTCCCATTCTCGTCATTGGCTCAGGAACACGAGGTTTCATGGAGAATACCACGGTTGTCAAGCATGTCCCAGAATTGTTGATTAACATACTCCTCCATTATCGACCTAAGTATCTTAATTTTTTCAAAATCGTCCGAATCATGGTGTGAAACATGTGAAATGTAGCAAATACTTCATCTTTATGTTTGAGAAGGTAAAGCCATGTCATTCGTGTACAATCATCAACAAAAATAACAAACCAACGATGACCCGACGACGTAATAACCGGGAAGCGTCCCCAAACATCGAATGTACCAAAGAAAAGTGAGTCATACTTTTTATTCATGCTCATAGGATAAGACGCCCTATGACTTTTTGATAGGATACAAGTATCACATTTGAAATCCGAATGTGATATTTGAAAATAAACTAGTGAGCAGGTTATTTTAAATAATTCGAATGACGGATGCCCAAATCTTCGATGACATAGCCAACTGCCGTTCCTTGTTACCAACAAGATGTTTACGTGATTGGTTTTTTCCTCGAACCGAGGTCATCCACATAATATAGCCCTCCTCTCCTAGTACCACGCCCAATGATCTCCTCGCAGAATATCCCCGTAGAAGGCAAAAAGTAGAATACATCAATACTACGCTTATGTCCGTCGACCCGACTTACGACATTAGTCGGTTCGACAGATGGTACAAGCAAAGTATTAGATAATGATAATGCAGGAGATAAGGTCACCGCGCCAGCCTCAGAACCGGATGTCGACCCCATTTGCATTGGCAACACCTGGCCTCCGTCTCGGGCCGGGTTGTATTAGAGAGATCGTTTGGGGGGTCAAATGTCATGCGTGATCTCAGCCTCAGAGTCCGTAATCCAATCCTCTTTATCACTACGAGTAGATACGTGAAATGCTTTACTTGAAATACCCGATCTCCGGGAAGATTCACTGGGAAGTGCGGATAGCGAGGCATTATCGTAGCCACACTGCTCGTCATTGTGGTCCCGCTTTCCTCCGTGCTCAAGATCATTCCACCATTCTCGATACCCATTGAGTTTGAAGCAGCCACGGTGTGTTTGGAGTTTCCGCAATGGCCACATTTCATGTCAAGAGACAGGTGGATTTCCCGAGGATTTCGTCGCTCCTGGCGAGGTTCCCCGTTTTTGCGTGGCATCCGACATGCGGTCCTCGACCCCTTTAAAAGTCATAACCGCCCGGTGTCGTATCTACACCGCGATCATCACAGACGTCGACCTCTTTCCCGACGACGAATCCACGCTTGTTCCAATCGCAGGGGAACGGTCCGATTTCAAGCACATCACTCTCGAGTTTTGTCGAGTCCGTCATCAAGTCCATCACAAGGTATACACTGATCTTCCCGTACGATGGAGTTGTATTTTGTATGTCATTTGCAGACACTCCATTGGATTAGGACGACGGAAATCAATTTCTCGCCACAACCCTCAAGGTCATTGTAGTATTTTTCAATGGATCCACCCGCCCTCGTTTCATACGAGTAACTCGACGACGAAGATCATACACTTCGAGACGTGTCTCCGTCCCATCATGTAGCGTGGTAAAGGTTGGTAATCCCAAACTTGTTTCGCAATGGGGAATCGAATAAAATTTGCAATCACAGAGGGTCCATCGAATTGATCAACCATCCTTTAACAATGGCATTTTCTGCGCCATCTCCCGAATGAGGGCCTGATTTCAACAGTCAGGAAAATCCCCATTAATATATCCCGCTTGTCTTTGCTGCAGATATACATCTCCACCACTGGGACCACAAGGCATGATTGGATCCTCCCAACTTGATACTAATTGGCAATGACGCTCAGCTTGACAAGAGGTCGTGGAGTCGATCCGAGCTTTAGTGAAAACTTCCGTCATTTTCGCCGTAAAATCTTCCAACATAAAATTGGTAGTTAAATCTCCTTTTCCATTTTCGCGCAGCTTCTTCTCCTAACCCTAAAAAATTTTTTTTTTTCAAAAATCGCGCAGCTTCTTCCTCAACAGCAATAAGAAATTTTCTCTTCTCTTCCTCAACAAGACCGAAATTTTTCTTCTTCTTCCTCAGTCATAGCCTTTCTTCCTTCTCAAATACAGCCTTCTTCTTCCTCAACAGCCAGTTTCTTCTTCCTCAGTCATAGCTTTCTTCTTCCTCGCTTCTCAACGCAGCCTTTCTTCATCAAGGCCGCTCAACCTCTCGTGGCAGCTCCTTCTTGTTCCACACGTAATGGTTACCCACAACCACTACTGCATAAAACCACAAAATATAGGTCGACAAGCAGAGAAACCGTGGATAATTTCACACCAACTAGAAATCAGCCTGTTATCGGTGTGTTCTGTGTCTTTTCCAAACAAGAAACTGATGGTGGAACCGGCCACACCTGTGAGAAACCGCAACCAAAATGTGCCACCCCGTAAATCGATCCGCAGGTAAGTGTAAACCGTAAATAAAAAACAACAAATGGAAATGTAAAATCGCAAATCGTAAATCACAGAAAATGTAAAGCAGAAATCGAAATCACAGAAACGTAACCGCAATCGTAAATCAAGTAGAAAAACCGAAATCAGCAGGTAGTTCCATTAGTCAGCAATAACTTGCTCTGATACCATGTCAAAATATTGTATTTCTCTGATAATTATCATGTATATTTCATGTTATTTCTGTTCTGTTATTTTTACAAGAGTTTACAATGTATATAAGGAAACTAAAATTAAACAATATCCATAAACCCGCACATCCAGGTTTTATTTTCCACTAATATCGTCAGTTCGCTCCACGCTTTACCCATCGAAGATTTCATTCACCGCCATCGTTTTTAAAGACACACCAACAATAACTAATATTAATTATATACAAAGAAGGTAAGAGAAGAGATATTGCTTTCATAGTTTTAAAATGCCGGCCTTGTTTGTTTTACCTTCTTTGTGTTTTTTTTTGTTTTCTTTTCAATTGAAGGATATTTTACTAAACAGAAGAAGTAAACACATTTCGCTTAGGTGTCGTTTGGTTCGTGGAATGGAATCGGAATCGGAATCAGAATCGAAATCGGAATAGAATGGAATGGAAAGGAAACAATTTTGTTTGGTTTAACCACTTGAATCAAGCTCAGAATCAAGCTCAGAATCAAGATTATAGTGTTTGGTTTACCACTGGAATGGAATGAAAAAAGCTGTAAATGACCTTAATACCCCTACATGCTGTAAAGTTCAAATAATGTCATTTAATTACTATTTTTTTGTCAGACAAAATACATTATTGAAATTATTATTTTTCTAAATAAGTATTACTTAATTAAAAAGAAATATATTATTAAAATTATTATTTTTCTAAATAGGGTTTAGGATTTTGAGGTTTGGGATGTGTGATTTAGGGTTTAGGGATTTAGGATTTGGGGTTATATTTGTACGTTAAGGTTTAGGGTTAAAATTATTATTTTTCTAAAAATAGTTTAGGGTTTTAGAATTTTGGATTTAGTGTTTAGGTTTTTAGGGTTTTAAGGTTTAAGGTTTAGGGTTTATGGTTTTAGGATTTAGAATTTGGGGTTTAGGGTTTTGGGATTTATGTTTTAGGGTTTTGGGTTTTGGGATTTATGTTTTAAGGTTTAGGGTTTAGGGTTTAAAGATTTGGAGATTTAGGGTTTAGGGTTTAACGTTTAGGGTTTAGGGATTTGGGGTTTAGGGTTTAAGGTTTTGGGATTTAGGGTTTTGGGATTTGGAATTTGGAATTTGGGGTTTAGGGTTTTGGCATTTATGTTTTAAGGTTTAGGGTTTTAGGATTTTTGGATTTAGGGTTTTGAAATTTGGGGTTTAGGGTTTTGGAATTTTGTGTTTGAAAATTTGGGATTTGAATTTAAGGTTATATTTTAGGTGAGGGTAAAATTGGAAAAAAAATGATTAGATGGGAATGAAATAATGATTACAAAAGGTGGGAGAAGGAATTGTGATTCCTTCTCTTTTAGTAATCAGATCAGATTCTATTCCGTCCAACCAAACACACAAAATGTAAGGAATCGATTTTGATTCCATTCCATTCCTTCCAACCAAACGTGGAGTTACTGTATTTTAATCGATTTTACGTTGGAACTTTCTCTCTCTATATATATATAATATAATTTAAAATTATATATTATTTTCATTGACCGTTCCATGCATGATTTAAATTTATACCCTCCTAGAATGGCATTTGCCAAGTCAATTCTCAAGTGTTATATAAAAAGTTTGGAAAAAAAAAATGCAATTCATGATCACTCTGGACTTCACGATTTCACAGTTTATATAAATATAAGCACTATTGAGATTTGCTTGATTTGTCGACAATCATGAGTTGGAACCTTGTAGTTTACTCTGCATTTGCCATTGCAATTGCTGCTGCTTCTATAAATTGCAACTCGGACGGTACATAAACAATCAAAATTGATTATCTTCTTCATTTTGTTTAATTAATTAATGGCTTGATTTAAACAGTGGATGCTTTGTCTGCCTGGAAAACAAAGTTGGTTGATCCAAACAATGTGCTTCAGAGCTGGGACCCTAGTTCTGTGCATCCATGCTTTTGGATGCATGTCACTTGCAACAATGACAGCAGGATTACAAGGGTGTAAGCCCTCGATAACTAATTCTCATCTATCTATAGTTATGCTTTAATTTTTATTTTTTTGAAAAGCAGTTTTCTAATTTATAAATTTTGTGATTCATGTACTATGATTGTAAAGGGATGTTGGAAATGCTGGACTAGTAGGAAGTCTTGTTCCTGAGCTTGGAAGCTTGACTTACCTTCAATATTTGTGAGACCAATTAATATCTTTTCACAACTCTTTAAAAATATAATTAAATGATAATTGCTTCAATAAAATCAGGAAGAATGTGATTTAACATGAAAAGGGTCATCCACTTTTTATTAATTTAAAAAAAAAACATAAATATATTATATATGGACAGTGAGGTATTTGGAAATGAAATAAATGGATCGATCCCAAAGGAGATTGGTAAATTAAGCAAACTTATCAGCTTAGGCCTTCAGCGGAATCAACTCACAGGGAGCATCCCTGTATCATTTGGGAACTTGACTTCCTTGATGTTTTTGTAAGTACTCACTCATATTATTATTCCATCCCATTAATTAATAAACGAGCTAGCGCACTGAAAAAAAAAATGATTGGGTTAATTATTTCTTCTTCATTTCAACTCCATATACTTACTTTGAATTATCTTCAAGGATTTGATTTAAGACCCGTAGTGTAATACTTAATCCATCTGTATGTCACTTGCATTAATGGATGTGTTACAAATGGCAGGAGATTATCTGAAAATAGACTGAGTGGATTAATTCCTGCAACTCTTGGCAACTTGAAATCCTTAGAGAACATTGTTAGATATTATTGTTATAAAGCTCCTTAATTTAAGGAGCAAATTAAGGAGCAAAACATGGAACAAAATAAGGAGTAAAACATGGAGCAAAACATGGAACAAAACAAGGAGTAAAACATGGAGCTTAATTCTAGGAGCAATTCAAGGAACCATTAATTTAAGGAGTAATTCAAGGAGTGAATTTTCTTATAAATAGATGTGTAATTGTAATGAATTAACCATCCAAAGTGTTGTCCGATTGAGAGAAAAGCTTAGAGAGAAAGGCTTTTGTGAGAGAAAATTGAGAAGTAATTTTCTTGGTTGTAATTGGGTTGTGAGTTGTGAGTGTTGTAAACACGCCTTGTGTAATTTCTCCCTTTTAGTAAAAGATGCTGCGGTAGTCAGGAGACGTAAGCAAGATTGGCTAGAACTCCGTTATCAAATTTTGTGTGTTATTTTTCTATTCTTGCTTTCTCGTAAATGCGAACATCGGGAATTTGCGTTATTTCTCGACAGCGGTATCGGAGCTATTGGTAGGGATTTGTCAATTTTACGCAAAGAAATAGTCGAAACGATCCCGGAGGAAGTCGGATTTTAGTGGGAGCAATGGCCCATGAGATGAAGGAAGGGTGAAACTCGAGAAATTTGATGGCCTGATTTCGGGTTTTGGAAAATGCGGATAGAGGATTATACGTATCAAAGAAATCTATATCGGCCTCTGGGGAAGAAGCGGGAGGCATGAAGGAAGAAGGTTGGAATCTTACAGACGAGAGCCACCGGAGTTATTCGATTGACGTTATCCGTAATGTTGCTTTCCAGCGTAAGCAAAGGAAAAGACGAGGCGGGTGCTTATGGCGGCTCTACTCGATATGTATGAGAAGCCGTGACCTCGAACAAAGTGCACTTGATGAGGCGCTTGTTCAATTGCGGATGACGGAAGGCGCGTCGGTAGCCTCGACATCTCGATAGACTCGACACGGTTACAACCCGGTTGAGTTCGGTGGAAATAGGTCGATGAAGAAGTACGGCGTTGATACTTTTGTCTTCTCTGCAGAGAATTTGGAATGCTCTTGTCGCGAGTGTGAGTGGCTCGTCGGGAAAGCTGATAAGTTGAAATTTGTGATGTTCGTGATTTGGTTCTCGGTGAAGAGATCGACGTAGAAGACGGTGAATCGTCGGCCTCTTCGGTTTGCATCTGAGAGTCGAGAGGAAGAAATTCAACCAAAGGAAATGGATGTGGTAGGCCGACTCTAGGAGGTAGATCGAAAGACGGGAGGTCCCGAATCTAGGAATCCCTAATAATTCATGGCTCGAAAACTATCGAGTGTTGGAATTGTGGAAGAGCAAGACATACAAAAATCGGTGCGAGAATGCCTTAGAAGGACAACAAGTGAAGAGCGAGAGGCAAATGTTACTTCCGCCTCGGGAGGAGAGATGATGCATTGATATGCTCTTTGGAGAGCAGGAAGAATCTTAGGGTGCTAGACTACTGGAGCATCGTTCCATGCTACTTCTGAAAGAATTCTTCGAGAAATATGTCCCAGGAAACCTTGGAAGGTATATCTTGGTGATGATCAACCATGTCTTATTATTGGCAAAGGTGTAGTGAAGATTAAGTTAAACGGATCTGTTTGGGAGGTGAAGGATGTCGAGGCGTATTCCCGACCTCGGAAGGAACTTAATCTCGGTGGGGCGGTTGGCTAGTGGGGCTCTGGCTACGATCTTGTGGTGATGATTGGAAGATTTCAAAGGGTGCTGATGACGGTTGCTCGAGGCAAGAAAAGTGGCCTTCTTTCTGTGACGGAAGCACGTTGTTCGATCACAATTGTAGCGAGCAATGAAACACAGAAACTGTGGCACGGAGATTAGGCCACGTAGGTGAGAAGGGGATGAAGATTATGCCTTTCCAAAGAGAAAACTTCAGTCTACGGTCTGTAGAGATGGACATGTCTGCGTTGTATACTTGGAAAGCAAAGAGAGTCGGCTTTCGGACAAGTGGTAGAACCCACGAAGGAAAAGCTAGAGCTTATTCACTCGGATGTTTGGGGACCCGACAACCGTCTCGTCCATTGGTGGGAAACAATACTTGTGACTTTAAGCCGATGATCGTTCTCGGAAGGTATGGGTTTACTTTCTAAAGCGTAAGTCGAAGTATTTGAGGCTTTCGGAAGATGGAAAGCTATGGTGGAAAATGAGACGGGTTTAAAGATCAAAAAGCTCGGAGCTGATAATGGTGGTGAATATAGACACAGGATTCAAAAATTTCTGCTATGAGCACGGGATCGAATGGAAAGACATTGTGCCGGGCACGCGCCGACCTTGATGGTGTAGGCGGGCGTATGAGCCGAACGTTGACGAGAAAGAGCGAAGCATCCGTGCTACGGTCGAGTCTATAGAAGCAATTTTGGGCGAAGCCGGTCGACACGGCAGACTTACTTGATCGGCCAGAGGCCCATCTGTTCCATTGGAGCGTAGAATACCGGAGGAGGTATGGAGCGGAAAGAGGTGAAACTATCACGTCTAAAGTTTTCGGTTGTGTAGCATTTGTGCATATCGGTGATCAAGGCGAGAATAAGCTTGATCCCAAATCGAGAAATGCACGTTCATTGGCTATGGTGAGGATGAGTTTGGCTACCGCATTTTGGGATGACGAAAAGAAGAAAGTTATCCGTAGCGGAGATGTGATTTTCAACGAAGGGGTGATGTATAAGGACATGCGTAAAATAGACGCCAATGCCTCGGAGCGAGAATGAGTCGGTATTTGCGGATGCGGATGATGTCCCGGATACTTCCACTGACGGAACCAATTGTAATAAGTCCTCGACGGAGGAACTTGTTGGACAAAGCGATTACACTGACATTAGGCCGCCATGACCTGCTTTACTCAGAGCTCACTTGTATTGAGAAGGTCTTCTCGACCTCGTATGTACCTAACATGAGATACATGAACTATATGTTCTTTGTTGATGGAGGAGCACAGAATGCTATGATGAAGCTTGTCGGACTCGAGAGATTCCAATAGTGGGAGCTTCTTTATGAAAGAAGAAATGAAATCTCGCATCTCGACGGTGTGGGAACTAGTGAGTTACCTATGGGAAAGAAGGCAACTTCCTGACAAATGGGTATGTCTTAGGGTGAAAGAGGGCGTAGTGGTTCCCGAGAGATACAAAGCAGCCCTGGTTGTCGAAAGGGTTTTGACGAAGGAAGGAGTTGACTACGACATTTTGCTCGCGTTGTGAAGCTTAATACTATCGGATCGGTATTGAGCATTGTAGCCATCGAAGATCTTCATCTTGAAACAGTTGGATGTGAAGGCGCATTCCTTCGTGGAGATTTAGATGAAGAGATATCGTGTACCGACGGAAGGTTTCTCGAGAAGAGGAAGAAAGAGCATGGTGTCGGACTTAAGAAGAGTTTGTATGGCACGAAACAAGCCGAGACAATGGTACGAGAAAGTTTGATAGCCATTACCTGAGGAAGGTTTCAGTGCAATGCTTGACCATTGTTGCTACTTGAAGATATAGGTCGATTATATCATTTTACTACTTTATGTTGATGATATGTTAGTAGCGAGGTTGAGATATGGATGATATCGAAGATTGAAGCATCGATTGTCAAAGGAGTTTGACATGAAAGACTTGGGTCCGACCAAAAGGATTCTTGGAATGCAAATCACAAGAAATAAGAAGAAAGGATCTGCGGTTATCTCGGGCGAGTACATCAATCGTGTTTTGCATAGATTCAACGACATGAGCGATGCCGAAGCCGGTTAACGCGCCGCAGGCTAGTCATTTTCGCCTATCCGAGGATCGGTCCTCGAGACGAGGGAGGAAGAGAGAGAATTCATGGCTAAGGTTCCTTATGCCTCGGCCATTGGAAGTTTGATGTACGCTATAATTACTGTACAAGACGAGACATTGGCGTACGGTGGGAGTTGTTAGCGGTTATGTCAAATCCGGGGAAAACTCATTGGGAAAGCGATCGAGTGGATTTTGAGGTATCTGCGAGGCCACGAGAAAAGTGTTTGTACTTTAGTAAAGGAGAGTTAAAAGTACAAGGATACGTAGATGCGGACTTTGGAGGTGAAGTTGATCCGCAGAAGAAGCACCCTTTGGTTATATATTCTTGTTGGAACTACGGTGTTGATTGGATGTCCACAAATACGAAAATTGTCACTCACATCATTCTGGTGGGTATGTATGGCGATGGCGAAGCTAGTAAAGAGATGATATGGCTTGAGGTTTGTTAGCGAGTTGGGATTCAAGCAAAGAGAAGAATGTTACTGCGTAGTGATAGTAGTGCTGATACAACGTGAAGAATTGACATTTCATTCTAGAACCAAACATATTGGACTTCGTTATCACTTCGCCGGATCTACATTAGAAGATGATGTGTTATCTGGAGAAGATTCAAGGGAGCAAAAATCCGGCGGATATGTTAACAAAGGTGGTGATTATTGACAAGCTGAAGTTGTGCTCGGCTTCGGTTAGTCTCTTAAATAAGACTAGAAAAATTTCTTGCGTTGATCGAGGTGTGAAAGGCAGTTGAAATCGGTCTTAGTGGGAAATTGTTAGATATTATTGTTATAAAGCTCCTTAATTTAAGGAGCAAATTAAGGAAGCAAAACATGGAACAAAATAAGGAGGTAAAACATGGAGCAAAACATGGAACAAAGCAAGGAGTAAAACATGGAGCAATTAGTGCAGGAGCGATTCAAGGAACCATTAATTTAAGGAGTAATTCAGAGTGAATTTTCCTATAAATAGATGTGTAATTGTAATGAATTAACCATCAAAGTGTTCAATCCAATTGAGAGAAAGCTTAGAGAAAAGCTTTTGTGAGAGAAAATTGAGAGTAATTTTCTTGGTTGTAATTGGGTTGTGAGTTGTGAGTGTTGTAAGCAGCGTGTAATTTCTACTTTTAGTAAAAGATCTGTGGTCAGGAGGCGTAAGCGAGATTGGCGAACTAGTTATCAAATTTTGTGTGTTATTTTTACTTCTTTACCATGCATCACGAACATCGGGAATTTGCGTTATTTCTCAACAAACATGTGAGTCTACCTTAACTTCACACAATTTAATTTAATTTAATTTTTGTTTGAAAAGGCACACGATTTTATTAGTAGTGCAATTAAAATATAAAAATTAACGTGATTCAATTAGTATTTCTGATGCTAATTTATTAATCCAATTATTTACAACATCTTAAATAGTAATTCGTGTTTTCAGATATTTGAACAGTAACAATTTCTCTGGTGACATACCACTACAACTTCTTGCGCTTGTCCGCTGGGGAAATCTAAGAATCTTGTGGGACTCCATTTCTACGATATTTAACGAATATTTAAATGATCAGAATTTAATTTAAATAATATTTAATGTAAAATATACATGTATTATTTTTATAAATATAAGTTTTAATAGAATTTATAAATATATATTTTTTCCTTTCTATGTCATATGCTTTGAAGCTATATATTGAATTTAGCTATTGAATTGATTCATCTATGCCTATATGGACTTATCAGGAACATCTCTTACAATTCATTGTTTGGGAGTGTCGAGCGTACTAACTCAACAGGTAACTAAAAACATCAACTTCCCCGATTCAATAACATAACTCGCTTTGGACCATCAATGTCCAATTAATACTCCATTCATTTCTTGTTTATGTAATGACATTTTGATTTACTCTTCTTATTTTTTTATCTGTGACGTAGGATTTGCAGTAACTACGATTATACAAGATCCCAAAGCCCATAATTAGAGGAAGAAGAGTAATTATCATTATATCATACGCTGCAGTTGCCTTGTACCACATACAGGCCTTTAAATAAACCGAATAAATTCTCATTTTTGTAAAATAAATCATTGTTATACTACAATATTTTTTTTTTTTGGTCAATATCGTAATACTACTACTACTATAATAATTGATTATGATTTTTTTACTTTTTTTTTTGGTTGGTTGTTGCTAGAATATGATTTCATTGTATTATAATGCACAACAAGTAAGAATGTAAGATGATAAAAAAAAAAGGAAAAAAAGAATGTAAGATGGTCTTACCTTTTTTTGTGGATTTCCTTTGAATTTATGGGCCCAAATTTGCAACGGCCCAATTTTTCTATTACTGGGCCACACAGCGACACGCACAACAAAGTGGCTAGCGTACATCACGCTTTGTGATGTGTTATGAGTTTTTTTATGGAGTGAAGTTGGGAGGGGACTTTGGACATTTTAGGATATATATTTTCTTTGTTAATCTCAAGTTGAGAGACACAATGACCCAAGACAACTAGCAAATCACTTTTTGGGGAAGCTTTAAAGTGATAGGTTGAATTCAAACAAGGAGGGAAATTGCATAAAAGAACTGGCAAACTGTTTGCCTTTATAGTCATCTCAAATCTCAATATTGTTGATCGATCTGCATTATTCAAAAGTACTTACTTAAAAAGTCTACTTTTTTTTATTTCAACTCTATTCTTCCTTTTCACACACACACACACACATCATCATGTTATATATTATACGGTTATTCTGACTCCACCTCAGACCTTACAAATTCCATTTACACCTTTTTTTCTCAGAAGGTTTAATTTCCCTCCTAATTAGACCTCCTAAAGTCCTAATCTTTATAAGGACAGTGTAGTTAGTACTCAACTTTTGGCATTATGATTTTAGTTCATTACCTAAACAAAGAGTCTCAGTTTCTCAATTACATTAATTAAACTAAGAAACTATTTTCAAATTGATAATTAAATTTGAACCAATCTACAACACAAAATTGCTAGAATCAGGAAACAAGTTTTGATCAATTCTCAGTGTTCATGCAATGATCATGCGTAATACTAATTTTCAAGAATTGGGACCTTATTGGTACAAGAAAGTTTTACATTAGACAGATGTGTGGTCTCCAGGGGCGGATTAGAGTGAAGATTGGGGTGTGTTGAAGATAACTCCAATTTTAAAATAATTTTTTTTATATAAATACATTATTATTTAAATTAGTTAAAAATTAAATATATCATTCTAATTATTATTTAAAAGAATAAATTAAAAAAACAACAAATTTGTGAATTAATGACATGTAGATCACTTTTACATTTAGAATATATGTAATTCAAACTTCAATTAGTTTTGCATGATTAATATAATTATTTCTAAAAAAAATCACAAAAATTAAACTAAAATGTTAAAATAAAGTATATAAAAGTATGAATAAAAAACTTCCTCTAAATAAACAAAAAACTTGGTACAAAATTTTATTTCATTACTTTCCATCGTGTCCCATCTTTTTTTATTTTATTAATTATATATAAAATATATTTTCTTATTTTTTTTTATTTTGTCACTATTTTTCTATTCTATTTTAGCTCTTACTGGTTAGCTAGTATGTAAACTTTTTTTTATCTTTACAATAGATGAGTACCTAATTTTATTAGTATGTTGTTATAATAGATAAATTTTATAGTTTAAAATATGTATGAATTAATTTAATAACATTTAATTTTACTTATATTATATGAATTATTTTTTATATAATTTCTTATTATTACTATTATTTTTTTTAAGATAATCGTGAGATAGTCGTTAGTGCATAATCAATTAATGCTCTGTAGACCTAATCAAATAGAAAACTTTTGACGATAGAAGAAAATGGGGGGGCCTTCATAAAGATAGTTCCAGTTTTTTTGTCAATTAAATGATGAAGGATTGAGAAAGAAGCAGTTTTAGAGGTTAAGATGGGTTGGTCAAATAACTTCTTTTAAGGAGAAGATGGTGATGATGAGTGATATGCATCAAAAAATCTATGTAACCTACAAAAGTAAAGTACAGGGTACTCGATCCAATCTGTAGAAAATGGAGTGTCCCACAATCTCCACTGGTTTTTTTTTTTATTTATTTGATATAAATGGAAAACCCAATACAACGACATGCACATGCAGATTCAACCAAAGATAGAGTCAATTAAAGTAACAAAAATGGACCCTAACTCTACCAACTACAACCATATACATACATACATATATATATATATATATATATATATATATATATATATATATATATATTACTAATGGTCGATCCATTAAAAGACGAGTTTCATCACATGCCCTCATTTTCCACTCTTACGCCTATTGCTAAATGAATTGACCTCATCATAGCAGCGTCCACCATTGATATAAAAAAAAATTATTGATTAATTTATATAGATATAGTTATTTATATATAGAGAATCTTATTTTAAATAAATATTATATTAACAAGACACACAAGCAATGTCTAAGTAAAAAATTAGCCCCCCCACACCCAAAAAAAAAAAAAGCTATGTGAAAGTAAAAAAAAAAAAAGAAAAACAATGCTTGTCGATTCAGTTACTTACACTGCTTATTCACATGTAGAAAACTAGAAATGTCAAATTAGACTTATCATATTGTCTTGTCTTCAATACTCATTCCAAATAACTCTCTCATCCAATAAATATTATCCTTCACTTTAAACCTAATGCCCCCATTATATTTGCTTTTAGTGATTCTTTTCTTTCTATTTTTCACTTATTTTATTCAATCCTATTTAAAATAAATAAAATATCTCCAATTCTCACTTCCAATAACATCACAATTCTAATACCCATAAATAAGTAAAACAAAACAAAAATGGGATAAGTTACTATATCATCTCTTCATAATTTACACATAATGATATAATTCACAACTAATATTATTATTCTTATAAAAAATGTATACCTTGTTATTTTTAATAAACCTTCATTACAGACATCTAATAAAGAATGTGATTTAACTATTTTTTTTCATATTATAAATTCATATCACATTAAATATATATGTTTCTTAAAAAAAATGTGGGAAAGAATAAAATTTTTAGTTATAGAATGATAATTTTCTATGGCAAATGAATATTTTTGGTCAAAAGACAAATAAAAGACTTCATTAAATTATACCAAAAATATTTCATTACTAGCACATACCCAGCAAGAAACTAAACCAAAACAAAGAAAACACCAAATAACATTTTAAATAGTTATTTTGATTTATATTATATTTTTATCTCTACAGTTATACTAGTATTTTTTTTAATTATTTTATATTATGTAATTAATTTTAATTTATTATATGTAATAAATAATTTAACAATATTTTAAAAAAAATTGTTAAATTGTTATTTTAGTATGTATTAATTTTTTAACTTTATGTTATATTATAGTTTTTTTTTATTCATTTTATATCATATATTTAATTTAATTTAATTTTTTATATATAATTAAAATTTTAATAATATTTTTAGAATTTAAAAAATAAGACAGTAATATGTATTAAAAAATTAATACATCAAATTTGCCAATCAAATTGGAGATGGTCTAAAACACCTGAACGATTTTATAAATTGATTCCATCTTCAGTAGCATAATTACTACTTAAGGAATAATAATTTTCTAGCATTAAAGTTAGTAATTAGTGCTCAATAAAGAAATCCAAATTCTCCCCAGTGTTATCCAGCTAGGTAAGAGCAAAGAAGACACTTTCAAAAACACAACAAACAAGCAATCGATATGACACCACAGAAACAAAATCAAGAAAACATCTAAAACACAATATGCAAAGCAAAAAACCAGTAACGAGACTTGAACAAAAAAACAACGCTAACAAATAAACTCAAAACAACAGAATGAATGTAGCATAATAGCTACAACTATAAGGGCATAAAATGATTGATGACCAGGATTGCAAGACATCAGCAAGCTAGGCTTCACACCACCAAATCAATAATGGCCTTTTCCATACCAACATTGTCCTCATCCTCTCGAGGGACCTTCATTACAGTCAATATGGAGGAGCATTCTGATAGCAACCTTTGCACCGCCATTAAACAATATTTGCTAAATTAAAGCTCCACTAAGCTTTCTTAAGCACAAGATCAAGTTCTAATGCTTCTTCAAAATAGAAAAAAAAAATGTGCAGCGATCCACAACCTTCAAATCTAATCCACCATTCTTCGTCGAATTCTTGCGATGGACGCAAAACAGAGCCTCCACATTCACAGGTTTATGAGAGACAATGCGCGTAGCTATCGCAAGCTCGTAAACACACTTCTCTCACTCATCCACTTCACCGATAGCAATAGTTAAGTCAAGTTGATCAAAACAGAATTACTCAGATCTTCCACACAAATAGAAATATTACATAAAAAAAAATTCACGAGCAAAGAAATCGATATTAGATCGCAAACAAATATTGAAAGATTAGGACTAAAAATAAACAAACTGGAATCAAAGAGTAAAATAAATAAATAAATAAATAAAGATTAAGAAGCGAGGTAATGAATCAGGAACGAAAACCAATCGAGAAATTGTAGAGAAAACAAGTCCAACACGAGATTGGGAAAGGAGAAACGAAGTGAGAGATCTCTCCTGAAATTTTGTAGTTTCTTCCAAAAACTTGCATGTTTTTCATGACAAATGAATTTGATGATGATTTATTAATGACAAAATATATTTATTTTTCGAATGAAGTTCTAGACCCAAAATTAATAGTTTTTGACATGAGCATTAATAAATTGCAAGCAGTAACACAAGAATTATTTGTTTATCTATCTGGCATTTTTCTCATTCCTATCGAGCAGTAACACATTAACCTTTAGATAATATATGAATTAATTTGTTTTTATTTGGTTTCTGAGAGTGGCATGCATCATCTTTAGATTTAACCGAGTTTGAATAACATGTTATCGTCAAATAATAATAAAAACCAAAGAAGGGAATTAACTATGTTAGGCAAATATTGATGTATTAATCTTTGTGCAAATTAAGCTGCTGGTTGACTTAATTTTTCTAGAACAATTAATGATCCTTTTATCTTTAGACACAGTCCTCCCAATACCGAATCTAAGAATCAAAAATTTTTTTTTTTTTAAGGGATCAAAACCCGGTTGAAATGATTAAACAGTTTTTACTAATAAACAATAAAACTTTAATTAAAAAAAAAATTAACTCAACAATTAAACTAAGAGATGTTCACCCGACAAACACAGCTTCTCCTATTCCAAGTTGCAATATTCCCCACAATTTGTACTCTTTAAAATTGTCCGTATCTAACTTTAATCTTTGGTAAAGATCACAGGAATGTGTATTGTTATATTTATATATATAATATACACGTTTAAAGAAAAAGTAATTAAACAGATATGTTTATATAAAAGTTAAATTCATAATCAAAGTTCAGAGAGTTGTGTTTTATCTCCCATTCATCCCTCTTTTCAATACTGCTATACACGCAAACCCCTATTTTGTCTCTGTATTTATAATAATTTAATCATTTTATTTTTGTACAAAAAATAAAATAAAAAAAACACAGTTAACGTAGTTCTTTTGTTGCATGCAGGAATAATGGTTCAAATTTTAGTGGTTTAAGTGTGTGTTTTACTAATAAGGGAAAAGGCCTAAATAGTCCTCCCAAAATTTTAATAACAAAAATAAGATAACTACGTTACTAATATATTTGTATCCCATTTGAAATTTAGATATTACAAACTTTACAACTCTTCAATTTAAATACACATGCACCATTAATAACATTATTTTCTTAAATTGAACAGGTGATTTAAGTAGTATCTTTTTTTTTAAATAAAATAAAATAAAATAAAAAAGTGTTAGGTATGTTATTTAAAAAGAATACTCTCTTTTTTCAATATTTCATTGTTTTTTAACATAACTATGTATAAATATAAATTCTATTGTCATCACCGATGACATTCTAATTAGGTAACAATTCTTTAGTTATGTTTAAAAAACTTTTTAATTCATTCGTTATTATTTATAACAATTTAATTATTTTATTTTAAAAAAAGTAATCTTATAATAACAAATGATTGATTTTTTTCTCTTATTGTTTTAACTATGTTAGTAGGATAAATTTTATAAATTATTTTAATAATAAACAATAATGACTACAAAATGATATAAAATAAATTAAAAATTTTAAATTTTAAAATTTTGATTAATGATCTTTGTGTTATCTTTTTTCGTAACAAAAAAAAAAATTACAAAAATTAATAAAATAATTAAATTAATTTAACCCACGTAACTAAGAAATTCTAAATGTATTTCTCTCTAATGTTATATGATGTGACATGTATATTGAAATACAAGTAAAATTAAAAATATAGAGTACTATTATATAGGTTAATAATATTATTATTATAACTTTTATTATCATTATAATAAAAATACTTAAAATATCTATTTTAACTCTTCTATAAATTACATCTTGTGTTATCACTATTAAATAAAAAATTTATTAATAAAATATTTTACTGCTATAATAATTTATATCTTAAAAATATCACTATCCATTATACATCACGTTGATATAAGATTTTCTAATTATATAAAATTATAGACAAGTGATATTTACTAATAAATATTTTTCCTATAATTTCAATTTTTTTAAAATTCGAAAGTTATTATTAATCTCTTTATTTATACAAAATATGTTATTCAGATTTCTAATTTTAATAATTTAAAATTTAATCTTTTTATTTATAAAAATAATATAAAAAATACATTTAATAATTTTAAATTTATTTAAAAATAAATAAAAATTATCAAAGATATTCCAAAAATATAATAGGGACAAAAAACGGTAATACTTTTATCAATTATTTTTGTAATTGTTTTTAGTTTAATGGGATAAAAGTAAATGAAGAGAATATTATAAAAATTAATAAATATATTTTTAAAATTAAAAAGATTAAATAAATAAACTTTCGTATTTTTCCCCATTTAATATGCATATATATTTTCATATACAAATTTTTTATAAAACTACATGCAATATAATGCAAGTATCACTTGTGACGTCATTTAAAATATATAATAAATGTGTGCTATTAAGACTTACATGTTTTGAAGGACCGAGTACAAGTCAAATTTAAAACTCAGGTAATTTTAGCGCTTTGAAACACCACGAGTAGTCCTTTTAAGTTGATGGGCTCTATGGTCTATACATTATCCCCTACAGGCTACAGACTATAGATTCCTTGCTTCGTTGCTTTTAAGAAATAAACAAAACTCACCCTTCTCCTCCTCCTCCTCTCTTTATTTCTCTTCTCAGTTAGCCTGCAAACAAATATCTTGATTCATCAAGGTTCTCAAATCCCCAAGTTCTAAGCTTTGGTAATGGCGATTTGGGGCATATTTCGTCTCATTCTCGTAGCTCTTGTACTGTCATGGTCTTTGCCACCGACAAACGCAAACTTAGAAGGTACATAAGAATTTTAATTCTGGGCACCCCATAAAAATGATTATGTTTTATTACTTTTTTTTTTAATTAATTGACAGATGGGATTTAAACGTGTTGTGGGTGAATAATATGAACAGGGGATGCTCTGTACGCGTTAAGAAAGGCTGTTAAGGACCCAAGTCATGTATTACAAAGCTGGGATCCCACCTTGGTTGATCCTTGTACTTGGTTCCATGTTACTTGCGACTCCGATAATCGTGTCACTCGTTTGTAAACATTCTTCTCTCTCTCTCTCTCTCTTTGTTTTTCATCAAAAATCATTCTTTATATTTCTGGTTCTTTGCTTCTTGTTGAAATTTTTATGTGGTTTGTGTTTAATATTTTTCGTTTGTTTGTTTCTCTGTGTTCTGTTAACTTGAATCATATGATTCTTCTTTTGTTCTCAAACCATTTCTTTCATTTTAGTTTAGTTTAAATTTTTGGGCAAACTAATACAGTAATCAAAGAGTTATCGACGAGCTGTTGCTTTATTTTTAATTTGTGATGGAGAATTAAATTAATAGTAGTACTAGTATCCGTGAAATAATCCAATAAAATAGAGTGATTAAAAAGTTTTGGCGGTGTGATATGTGCAGAGACCTGGGAAATGCGAACCTATCTGGCACGTTAGTACCTCAGCTGGGGAAGCTTGAGCGTCTTCAATATCTGTGAGTATCCGACTTTATAACAAAAATAATATTTTTTAAAATTTATAATAATAAAAATAATATTTTATTTAGGAATTCAAAATTGCCTTTACTACCGTGACTTTATTGCTATTGATAAATATTTAAGGGAAAAAAAAAGTTGATGTGATCCCTCTATATATATTCACTGATTTTTCTCCTTTTTTTTTTCCCCTATTCAAGCATTTATGTTCCAATATTTTTTTCGTTACTTTAATTATCATGCTTAATTGAAATGCACGTTGTTTAGCTACAAACTCATAATAGTTTTAATTTTTTAAATATAAACACATAAAAATGTAAAATATTAGGGTAAATGAATGTATCTCATATATACAACTATATGTTAAACCCAATAGTCAAAATTAAAAAAACTGCCCAAAAAAAAAAAAGAAACACTTTGGTAACATTGTGATTTGTGAAAGAAAAAAAAAAGTTTTTAGCATTTCTTTACTGTTTAAGTTGTTATTTTACAATAATTGATATGAATTATCGAACACTTACAACTTACGGCATAAAAACTCTTTGATTTTGATTTTTTTTTTCATGATGGCAATTTGTGAATTTCTTTAGGGAGTAGACCCAAACAATGACCATATTTTGCAGTACAAAATTAGTTTTGGTAGAATGGCAGAACATTTAAAGATGAAACTGATCTCACCTAACCCACCACCTACTCGGTCCATTGTCCTTGGTTATATGGATTCTAATGGTTTTGGTATTAATTCCTCTATGATTCATGATCCTATAATTTAATGACATGGATTGGGTTGTGCGTGTTTTTTTATAAACGCAGGGAATTGTATATGAACAACTTGATGGGTCCTGTTCCAAAAGATCTCGGAGGACTCAAGAGTCTTGTGAGCATGGATCTCTACCATAATAACCTTAGTGGAACTATCCCTCCTACCCTCTCCAAGCTTTCAAACCTAAAATTCTTGTAAGCATTTTTCTTCATCGTTTTTGATCGGAATCTTGCCCTTCAATCAAATTATTGGATTCAATGTTGTTAAAAACTCATTAATTACTTATAGATCACATAGAAGAAATAAATGCACTAAGTTTTGTTATTGATAATTTGGGACTGATATAAAGTCTTTTGCAGGAGACTGAACGGTAACAGACTGAGTGGAAAAATACCCAGAGAGCTTACTGAACTCGGAAACCTTAAGATCCTGTATGACATAATAATTAAATAAAAATAATGAAACCTATCTATACTTGTTTTTGCTTGCTTTGTGTATTTCTGACAAAGATTGCCATTATGTTGTCCAGTGACATTTCAAATAACGATCTCTGTGGAACAATTCCTATATCAGGCTCCTTTTCTAAGTTTTCTGAAGAGAGGTAAATAAGTCATTCACATTAACTAGTCCCTGCTACTAGTATTAAGATATCCTCGTGGATCCGTATTTTTTATACATTGGGTGTCCTTAGATTCTACCTACAAACTGAACTACAATAAGTTTCGTTTGCTTTCCTCAAGTTGTTTCTATGAATCTGTGTACTTAAGGGCTTGATAACAAGTTCAAAAAACTCGTCGTAGCTCAGTTTTGAGGTAGAGTCTAAAACCCCCACTGTATAAAAATTACGGATCTGCGAAGATATCCTAACAACTATTATTAATTATTTATATTATAATTGCTTATTATCTTTGTTTCGTTTATCACATGTAGTTTCAAAAATAACCCTAGATTGGAAGGACCAGAACTAATGGGATTTGTGAGATATGATGTTGAAGGAAGCTGTTAATGATGTATTTACCAAGGGTTGCTAATTCCATCCACTGAAAACACCTACTTCTTTTTTTGTATGGAAAACGTCTTGTTTCCCTCTTAATATATATATAAATCTATCAATTATTTAGAGTACAGGAGGAAATCAAGGGTCATCTATTGACGCAATATTACTAGTTGTTTTGAAGATCATTAAGAATACCTCGAGAACGAAAAAAACCAAACTTAGTGATTTGTCGCTGACTTTGCCTCCCCTAATTTGAGACTTGATCTAATTGCAGTATCAACGGATACTTGCACAAATTGTCCCCGTGCAGTTTCATATGAAGTAAGATGTACTGTCCTTGAATTTCGAAATTAATATTATAACAATCAGAGTATCCACAAGCTTTATGTTCGGTATTGAATGTTACTTTAATTTTAAGAAATGTACACAAGAGTAGGGTGACTGAGATTAGGGATTTTATAATTTTCAATAAAAATAAACAAAAAGAAATTATAGTTATTAAATGGTGTGTAAATGTATTATAGTTTTCAAACGAGTTTCACTTTGATCCTAAATTAAGTTTATCTTATATTTTTAAAATTAAAAATTATTAAATATAAAATTAGATAATTTTTAATATTAATAAAATTCAAATATTATTCATTTAGGATCAATTTTATTTTAAGTTATGGTACTTTTGTACAGCATATAATAACTATATTTTTTTTTGTAATTATATTATTTTTGTATGATTTTATTAGAAGATATTAGACATTCACTCACATGAGTACTATATTTATATTTTTTAAGTGATACATTATAATTCTTGTTGTTTTTCAAATAAATATAATTTAGTTCAAAATTATAACAAGGTTAACTTGAGGTATTAATGGAAGGGATATTTGTATCATTTTTAATTTTGGGAACCTATTAATTTTCTCGGCCAAACACAATTATATATGTGTTGTTTCATGTAACCACTTTCCCTCTTTTTGTATTTTCTTTCCTTTTGAAGACTTCTCTCACATCCATTTATTTTATTGATATGAAACAATCGTTCATGTAAATTCTTTCTAATTATAAATATCGTTTTTCGTAGAGAGTTTTACGTCAATATAATGTTGTGATTGATTAAAAATAATATTAAATTTATTAGTCAAAATAAAAGTTGATTAATTTAGAAGAAAGTTCTAAGAATGTTGATTAACATACTGTAAACATGGAATTATTTAATTTTATTTGAATAAAAAATAGAAAAATTAAGTAATCTAATTTTATTTGACGAATAAATATTTGTGAAATTGAGTAGTATATTGGGAGATAGAATTTTTTATTACATCCAAATTTCCTATCATATCATTATTACACTTCGTGTTTTCCTAATTAGCTCCCCGTCCCCTTGCTCTTACCCAGAAAAATGAGCAATAAAAATCCATTTATTACAAGCAATGGGGATAAAAAATCAGAGATTGTATGGGACTTCAAAAAGGCAACGAAAAAGAGTACAAGAAAGGAAAAGGAAAAAAGGAAACAAGAAATATAACGAAAGATTAAGAGATAGAATGATCTTTTTTACTTTTAATGGTAAATTTTTCTTTTTATTTTTGATAATTCTAACTTACATTCTATTTCACACGTTTTTAACATTTTTTTATAACCAACAAAAAAATAATAATGATATACCCTATATAATTTTAATATTAATTTATACATGTACAAAAAGTTATATATTACATACTAACTACGACATAACCTCCCACTAAATTTCCTATGGTATCGAAAGACGAGAATACATGCATCTTACGATTCAATATAATACAAAATTCCTATAAAATAAAACACGTGGGTAGTATGGTGCAGACTAAAAACATAATAACAAATAATATCTTGACACGTAGGTTGGATTGGGACATAATTCCCAATCGGAATAACTTTACAAAAATCATATACAACATATATATTTACAAAGTAGCACCAGTACAGGCAGATGAAAAACCCTCTTCATAAGTTTTGGTCGCCAAGCAAAGAAAAACAAAACAGCAGAACAAATGCAAAATTTAATCCACACCTATTTTTCAATACAATGACCACTTAGAGGCAGTTCTAAGAAGTGGTAAAACTTAAAAGGTTAAAAGTGAAGCTGCATTGAGACGAGGATAGCACAGATATAACGAGTGCATTTCCAAGAAAACAAATATGGTGCCAATATTAATTCTCTAAAAACAGCCTAATAAAAAGATCATCCCATGTGAACAAACTAGTACAAGTGAAGTTTCATACTAGCATCTATGTATCGCGACATGATTGTCTTTTATTGAAAGTTGGATACTACATTCTCACACAGAGTAGAGAATATATATTAGTGTTTGAAACGTCAATGGCCAAAGGCCTAAAGTCTTTTTAAATAAAACAATTTCTCTTAAAGTTGTATTAACATTTCATATTTTACATTCTGATTATGGTATATATAAGAAGATTTACTCCTTGAATTACTCCTTGAATTAAACACTCCTTGATTTACTCCTTGTATTGTCGATTCCTCGTTTTCCTTCTTGAATTAAGGATACCTTGAATTAAGGGTTCTTTGTTTTACTCCTTAATTTATTCCTTAAATTAAGGTTCTTGATTTACTCCTTAAATTAAGAAGTTAGCACTCCTTAATTTACTCCTTAAATTACTCATTAAATTACTCCTTAATTTTATCTCCAATACTCCCTATTTGGATCCATAAGGTTTATGGATCTAAGCTCGAAGTCGTTGAAGCGATGAAGCCAAGACATCAAATGTAAAACTAACAAAAAATGTTGATTACGATAGCAAAAAAATATTATTGTTCTCGATATGTGACTTTTTCTTTTACCACAATACTTCCTCCACATCGGGCGGTGGGAGTGCGTAGAGATTTAATCCATCATCGCCAAGAGCTTATTTTCAATGTGGGACCTTTCCTTTTACCATAATACTCCTCCTCCACATCAGGTAGGTAGAAGCTACAGGAGAGATTTAATCCATCATTGACAAGAGCTTGGTTTCAATGTGAGACCTTTCCTTTTACCACAATACTCCTCCTCCACATCAAGTCGGTAGAAGCTGTAGGAGAGATTTAATCCATCATCGCCAAGAGCTTGGTTTCAATGTGGGACCTTTCCTTTTACCACAATACTCCTCCTCCATATCAAGTCGGTAGAAGCTAGAGGAGAGATTTAATCCATCATCGCCAAGATCTTGGTTTCAATGTGGGACCTTTCCTTTTACCATAATACTTCCCTTCATATCGGACGGTAGGAGAGATTTAATCCATCATCGCCAAGAAATTTGGTTTGAAAATACAAAAAGAATAAGAAATCGTTCTAATAGAGTGTCAAACGCACTTTGAGCAAATGAATAACAATTTTTTTAAGAAGATCAACTTGCTCTGATATCATGTTGAAAAATTAGTGTTGGAAACGTCGACCAAAGGCGAGGCCTAAAGGCCTTTCTAAATAAAACAAGCTCTCTTAAAGTTGTATTCTTTTTTCATATTTTCATTACAATTCTATAGTATATATAAGAAGATTTACTCCTTGAATTACTCTTTGAATTAAACATTACTTGATTTACTTCTTGAATTAAGGATTCCTTGTTTCTTTCCTTGAATTAAGGATTCATTGTTTCTACGTTGAATTAAGGATTCATTGAATTAAGGATTCCTTGTTTTATTCCTTAATTTATTCCTTAAATTAAGAAGTTAGACTCCTTAATTTACTCCTTAAATTACTCATTAAATTACTCCTTAATTTTATCTCTGCATTGAGACGAGGATAGCACAGATATAACGAGTGCATTTCCAAGAAAACAAATATGGTGCAATATTAATTCTCTAAAAACAGCCTAATAAAAAGATCATCCCATGTGAACAAACTAGTACAAGTGAAGTTTCATACTAGCATCTCTGTATCGCGACATGCTTGTCTTTTATTGAAAGCTGGATACTGCATTCTCACACAGAGTAGAGAATAGATATTGGCGACCAGTCAACGTTAATATAAGACCTCATTCCTATCAGATTCCTGAAATTATTTTAATAGTGGAAGGTGCTTTTCAATCATGAAAGTTTTTAAAAGTATACAACAAGCATGCTTCTAAATCAAAGTTCACAAATTATTTGCTCAAATTACCTGTAAATTTTGCCACCAATTTTACACAGGTTGATGGCTAATTGTTGGTGATAAAGGAGGTGAAGCAATGAATTAGGTCATCTGAGAATTATGAGAAGCTTCCAATGATTGGAACACATGCAACTCCATAACCCTTGGTCCAAGAAGGTGCCGGACCTCTAGATACTAGGGGTCCTGAATGACTAATCAAACCCAATGGTCTCGTAGACCTGGAGATGGAATTGACAGGAGGTCGGGGAAGCCCATGAAGCTCACTTATAATGGGTGAGGAAACAAAAGTAGCAGATGCACCAGATGTTTTTGGTGATAATGAAGGAGGTTGAGGCATTGGATTTCTCAATATAGATCCTGAAAACAATTGGGGATGCTTTCCTGCTGCAGGATTGTTGGGGCCAGCCTTACCTTTCAGAGGACCAGAAAATGGCTGTCTTATAAATTTTTTAGATTCTAAACCTGCAAGCTGATCATGTCGCGAGAACATAAGATCAACTGACAATGAGGGTGGAAACCGACTTGATGCAATATTATTGTTGCTTTCTTTCAGTACAGAATGAACTTTTGTAGCAATTGAACCGGTGACTTTCTCATCTATTAATTTTCCGCTCTTTCTTGGTTCCAAATGAGATGAATACCTCAAATTCTGTATAGGTTCACTCAACCCCATCAGATTTGATCGAGTCACATGATTTCCTGAGGCTTTCATATCAACTGGTCTGCGTAGATCATATGAATGAAATTTCTTCGTGAATGATGGGCGCAATTGTCTCAACTTTTCAGTAGAATCAGCTTTATTTTCTACTAAAAGTGGGGTTGATTGGCTGATTGACGTGGTCTTAAAGGAAAGAGAATTTCTTAGGAGTCTGTCAAAATTTTCCAGCAATTGCCATAAAGGGATCTGAATTGAAATCTTATTTTTTGACAAAGCTATTTAATGGAACTGCATAACAGACAGAGTGAAACTTTAAATGAATGAATTAAATTCTTTTTCCTTTATTTTTTCTGTCTTTGCAACCTTGGGGAAAATAGGGTTTGCCTCACCCAACTGTAAGAAAAACAATAATGTAGTTAGATCATCGAGTTAAAAAGAAGATACGACGATACGGTCAATTGAGCTTCAGGGGTTGGTCAAGTGAATAAGGCATATTCCTCAGGCTCATGATGTTGGGAGATTTGGAATTAGAAACATAGGATTGAATAACAATAAAGAAAAAAAATAGTGATCCTTTGTTAATTAAACTTATAATAATTAAAAAATCAACAAATAATAAAAGAATACTTTATCTTTCTTCCCATATTATTTTTTTGACTTGAAAGAACTCAAATCCAACGAATTTGTAGAAAAATAATGTATTAATTCAAATAAGAAAAATTTCATAAATGTCATTAAAATGTGTATTATAAGTAGCATGAATAACTCAAACGTTCAACACAATAAATAAAATTAAAGAAGATTTTTGAACTTTGGTTAGTCAATAATCAATCTCACTTGAAATATAAATACATAATCATACGAGTAAAACATCCTAATTAATATGTATTAAAACCATTAAATAGGCCCATTTGATCAAACCAAGTTTTAGATTTTAAAAATGAACGACAAGTGTTAATACAAGAGTCAAGTAGAGGATCAATGGTCTCAACCATAATACCAGAGGTCACATGAGAAAATGTCTTAGACTCTCAAGTATAATTATAAAATATCTCTTATAAGGTGATTTTGGTTCTAAAGGATCACAAAATCTTGATTTAGGTAGAACGAGTGACAAGATGGCTATTAATTTTCTTGGATGATGACCTAAAATACTTGGAAGTGTTTTAGGGATGAGATTATTAGCTTAAAAGTCATTCCAAGAATACCCTTCTAAATTTTGGATTGTTTCATTTTTTTAGCGTGGAAGATTAAGAAAATTCTTTGATAGTGAAGAAATTTTAGTAATTTTGGGTAGTAGTCCTATTTTCTTACCATTTTAAGATAATATAGAGATGTTTTGTTTCATCCTATGAATTGCTCGTACACAATCTGTCCAAGGTTTATTAAAAATATGGTAAGCATGTACGATATGTATAACTCACTTCATACTTGACCACATCTTGATAGAATTTTTCAAGTGAAAACAAAAGCTTACAAAATTCATCATTATGTTCCTTTTCAGTTTGTAAACCCAATACTTTCACAACATGTTTAGAAATAAGATTATCATAATTTTCAACATTAATGATCACATTATAAACCTTATTACTAATAGTGCATCTAATTTGAAAAATATTAAGAATTTGTAATTTTTTTTATGTTTAGTAATGATTTTCTTGGACAATTGAGTTCTTGAAGTGGAAGTAAAGATAGGATTGGGTTCACACTCCATAAAACTTATCAATTGGTTCTCTAAACATAGGATGAGCCTTTGGCTCACTATGGTACTCATAACTGGTAAATTTAGTATCATATGAAAGAAAATATTAAACCATATGAAAGGCTTGTTGTTTGTTCATTCTACTAATAGGTTTAGTATCTCTATGAAGTGTATTATGTGAGGACATAAATGTGGTGTGATCACTCTATGTTCTCAACTATGGTGTAGGTTCAAAGTGATTTGCATATTGAGGAAAAAAAAATTGATATAATTGATATTTCATTTATTATATCGTTTAATAATATAAGAGAAGCAATTATCATGAACATATTTCCAAATTCCAATATCTTAAAGCATAACCATTTAGTAAACTTTGGACATAAGTTACATAGTTATAACAATAGAAATTGTAATACATAAATGCATTTTCAATCTCATCAATCCAATTTGAAAAAGCTTTAGCAAATATTGTTCTATCATAGGAAAAAAGTACAAGGTTTTAGAAATAGGATAGAATGATTTTATTAAGACATTTTGGAATAGGTTTTGTCTATTACAAGTTTATAAAATAATTACACAACATAAAAATACAAAACAAAACAAGAGAAAAGGATTAGAGATACACTAAACTAGATTTAAAAGTTAATTAATCCTTCAACTTAGCTACAACTTTGACAATTTGGGATTTCATGTTCAAAGAAAAAAATGATTTTCAATCTAAACATTTTTTTTATTTTCACCTAAGTTTAAGTTCTTGTAAGAAACTATATCACCGTTAAAATGATGGCGACCAAGGGTCGACGTGGATGTGGGTCGTGATAAATGGTTTAAAAGATCCTAATGGTTGAAAATGGTCTTAGGTAGGGGTGGATACAGTTCAATCCGATTCAATTTTTTAAAAAATTGTTAAATCGGTTCAAATTATCTATATTTATCAAACTATATAGTATCAATAAAACAGAATTAATTTGATTCGATTATAATTAAATTGTTAAATATATAATTATAATTAAATAATTATTTATTTATCAAATATATTATCGACTTTGTAATCTTTTAGTTAACGTTGTTTTCTTACATAAAATGTACTTTCGGTTGGAAGATTAAGAAACACAATTTTTTTATATGTTTTTACTTAGAAGAAATAAAAAAAAAGTAAACACTACTTATGACTTAACTAAGTATTAAAATATTGTGTATGATTTTTTTAAAATAAGTTATATAAGATGTTATTTGAAATTTTATAAATTGTAATAAATCAAAATTAGTAAAACATTAGAAAGAAATGTGGGTGCAATCTAGTTTTCTATTTCGATCCAATTTATTAATTTTTTATGCACCCCTAGTTGTGTGTGAATCCTGTTGGGTGTCACTCAAAAATGACGAGATAGGTGGTTGGAGTTGTGAGTGGTGGTTGTGATGAAGAACGGAGTAGAGGTGGGCTTTAAGTGGTGTTTGGGTCACGATAGATAGGTAGGTTGTGGGAGGTGCTGTGAAGAGGAAGAAGGTGGAAAGTGGGATCATGGAAATGGCGACGGTTGACTTATGATGATTAGAACAGAGTGGCTCAGACAAAGTCTCATGCGTCTTACCACTGCCTCTCTTGGGTCTTACTTCTGCGCTGCTCGTCGAAGTCCTAGTACCTCGAAGTCTCTTTTAATATCAGGATTATTGAGATTACTCACTATAAATCTACTACTATCTTTTCCAACTTAGATGGCTCTGATACCAATTTTGACCAGGATCTGCTAAGTTATATAAAGAGTATATAAATGGTAAAGAAGATTGATAATATATGAACTTTTAGTTTATTAATATGGATATATTACAGAGGATACTAGCGGAATTTAGGATATGGAAAAAATATGAAATTCTTCGGATGCTTTCCTTAGAAATCTAAGAGCCTTATATAGATAAAGAGGCTCATTTACAAACAAATTACAATAATTCACAAGATAAGTCTAGTAAGACTTTTTTCAAAAAGCAGATGCTCTCCCATGTGAAGAGTGGTCCCTTTCTTCTGGTGGTGTGTCCCTATTTGAATTTTGGAGTCGTTTGTCCAGAATGCTTTTAGGGGTCCCTTTGATGTCGGCCACTTTCTTTAGTGGGTGGTTGCCTTGTCTTTTAGTTCAAGTCGGCCATCTGTAAATCACTTTCAGAGGGCTCTAGGTCTAATTTTTCATTAGAATTTGTGGAGCTCTCGTCTTCTTCTTCAGAGCATAATTTCTCTAATTTTTTAGAGATATATTCGTCACTTTTCCCCTTTTCTTTTAGGGTTTCTATAACAATTTCTACTTTAGTTTTACCTTTGAGTGACTTAGGTTCATTAATTTCTTTCACTTTGAGTGCTTGGAATAGTTCAATAATTTTAATATTATCAAATTGTTCTAGTGGAGTTTTATCCCACCATCTTCCCCATGATCGTCTTATAAGACAATAGATTTCATCCCAATTGGATACTGCATAATCCCATTTCCATATCCATGGGACTTTGTATAATGCAAAGAAAAACATTAATGAATGGTCTTCATTTTTAGTAGAGTTTAAATTAAACTCTTCGAATAATGTAAAAACTTCTAAAACCTTTTGAGGAAATATATCTTTTGTTGGTCCGAAAAATGAGAACCAATCCCTGAACCAAGTAGGAAAATCATTAAATGCATAATAATCTCCTGTTAAGAACTGGATAAACCACGTATGGGTTTTCTTTGAACTTTGATAAAAAAGCGTGTTTTCCCACGCATGTATGTAATCAAAGTAGTCATATGAGACTGGATTCATTCGTTTGTTTTTAAATCTTTCTCTAACAAATAAGTTAGAGTTCCAATCTGATTTAGATAAAATATTTTTTACTTTAAAGGTTGAGTAAGCGATTTCATGAGAATTTCTCATGTTATGGATTATGTCAACCGAATTGGTTTCTTTTAAGATTAATTCATAATATTCCCTAGATTTAGGGGTAGTATTTCTTTGGTAAATTATCTTTAAGATATATATTAGCTACCTGATCAAAGGTGATTGGCCATATCTTCATCTTCTACCGAGATGATAGATCCGTGTGTAATCTTATGCCATTCGTACTCCTTTTGAGAGCCTTTTCTTTCTTCAAGGCACGAAGATAATTTGTTTTCTTCACGGCTCCGTAAGTATTCCCTGGTGAGGAAATCGGGAGTGAGTTCTCTTCCCCCTTAATATATTCAATAACGAAATCGAATATATATAGAATGGTTTGCCACCTAGCAAAAATCTGTTTTGATGCTAGATTCTTGACGTCTATTTGAAGTACTTCTTTAGCACTCTTGCAATCAACTCTAAGTAAGAACTTCTTGTTTAGAAGGTCGTCTTGGAATTTAGTAATGCTCAGAACAATCGCCAATATTTCTTTCTTAATGGAAGAATAATTTTTCCGAAAGGTTTCCAGGTGCTCAAGTATGTCTTACTAGGACTTCTTTTATAGGCATTTTCTGTTTTAGAATGCCTCCATAACCTATTTCCGAAGCATCAGTCTCCACTACTTTTGAAGCTTCGGGATCGAGATAAAGCTAGGCATGGAGCTCTTTAGCTCGAAGCTTGATTTTTGGACAAATTGTTGTAAGTTGTATTCCATTCTGGAGGATTCTTTTTTAATCTTTGAAATAATGGGCCAATGCTCAGTGCAAGATTTTTATAAAAATCTGCAATATAATTAAGACTCCCTAGAAATCTTTTGTTGTTTTTTGTCTTTTATTTCATCCTAAATTTTTCTCGCAAAGACTATAGATTTTTCGATAGGACTTATAAGTCCATTTTCTATGTTATGGCCCAAGAATCTTACTTGGGTCTGAAATAACTTCATCTTTTTAGCTGACACAACAAGCCCATTGGACTTGACTGTTTTAAAAAACACTTCTAAGTGTTTCCAGTGTTGGTCTACTGAATTTGAGTAGACTAGGACATCGTCTATATAGACAATAGTGAACCCTAAATAAGGGTTAAAAATGTCATTCATAATCTTCTGGTATTCACTTGGGGCATTCTTGAGCCCAAATGGCATAACATTCCATTCGTAAAGCCCAAATGGAACAAGAATGCTTTGTTTTGTAGCGATCTTTTTCTGCTACTTGTATCTGCCAATATCCACTTTTCATATCGAATTTAGAGAATACCAAAGCCTTGTTTAGTCGACTAAGTAAGTCTTTTTTGTTGGGTAATGGATATCTTATCCATCTGAGTACTTTATTTAGGGGCTTATAATTAATTACGAGTCGAGGAACTCCCCTTTCGATTTCAGCGCTGTTCTCCACATAAAATGCCAGGACCAAGGAGAAGTACTGGGCCTTATTAACTTCTTTTTTAGAAGGTCTTCTATTTCTTGCTTACATATGAGTAAGTGTCTTTCATTCATTTGAATGGGCCTGGCCTTTGTATTGATTTGGGCCTCTGTGAAGTTAGGTTCATATGGCAATTCGACCATATGTTTCTTTCTTTCCCAAAATGCACTAGGGATTTCAGCACATATCTCTTTTTCAAATTTCTCTTTGAGAGATTGGATTTTCTCTTGTATTTCTTTAGAAGATCTTTTGTTGAATTGTTTTGTAATTCATTTCTTCCTTTAAGGAAAAAAGAAACTTTTCTTTTTCAGTAATCTTACCTTTGAGGTAATTTACTTCATGTATCTGAGGTTCTTTTGTGAACTTGAAAATAATAGGATATCCATCAATTTTTGTTTTGATCCCTTCTGTAGTGGTTTTGAAAGGATATAGCATGTTGATGAATGGTGTGCCTAGAATTACCATTCTTGATAATTCTTTACTTAATAAAAATGTAGTTTCTAGGCATACTCCATTATTACATACGGCTGCATTCGAAAGCTTATAATGTATAGGCATTCTTCCACCATTAGCAGTATTTAATATTTGAGTGGTTTTTGTAAAATACTTGGTAGGTACAATGCCTTCACTAATGCAGTTTAGATCAGCTCCTGTATCTATTAGGGCTTCTGCTTTGAAAGAATATTCTTTGTTGATCACAATGGTTACTTTTGAGTACCATTTGTGGTTTACGACTCTATCTAAGGAGTTGACAAAGTGCATATCAAAGAAATTCTCGAGTGAGAGTCCTCTTCCTCATTGAGGATTTCTTTCTTCTTATCGGTAGGAATTTTTGGGACTTCTTCTAAAAGATTATCAAAATCTTCTTCTTTATTATCTATCTCATTTTCGTAGATGAGTGGTGTTTGGACACATTGTTGTAGTTCAAGGATCTCAACCCTTGTTTTTAGATCTTTAAGATCTCTTTTAGTTTGATTAATCTCTTGTCCGAGATCACTTACCGTTGGTTCCCGAATCTCGGGAAGAGTATTCCTAATCCTTTTGAGTATTTCATTGAAGGAATATTGTTCTTTGATGTATTGTATTTGAGCTTGTAGTCCCTTTTGATTTTTCCTTTGAGGGACTTCTTCTTTAGCAACTTCTATGTATTTTGCTAAAGTTTTTCTCTTTTCTTCTGGATCTTGAATTTTGTCTATAATATCCAGAATGAAGTTTTCTTCTTTTGTTAAGACATTTAAGTCCAAACCATTCATTTTAATGATGGCTTTATAGTAATCGCATTCACAATTTTCTTGATCTGTTTCATCTTCTTGAGATGAAGACGATGAGGATCTACTATAATCTTCTTCATTATCTTCTTCTTCGTAAGATTGCTCATAAGAGTATTTGTAGAAACTGCTTTTTAAGTTTCTCGTCAATATTTAATTCATTGACCTTTTGTTGGACTCTGCAATTTGGGCTATAATGTCCTCGCTTTCCACACTTATAACAAGTTGGTATTTTACCTTTAGTAGATCGGGCTTCATTATTGGGCCTTTTAGTCCAATTAAATTTCTTATATTTTTTCTTCTTTTAGAAGGATAAGTTCTTGATTCTTTAAACCAAGGTTTTTTGTAAGCCTTTTGAGGTTTAGGGTCTTTCTTTTGAGATAATCCTTTAAGGATATTTTGATATCCATACTGTTCACAAAAGTCTCCTAAGGCTTGTTTACTTTGGATTCTTTCTTTATCCACTTGTCTTTCGAGCTTTATATCGCATTGCACGTTAATCCTTCGCCACTATTTCAGCCGCTAATTCTCCAAATGTATACATACCGTATGGTATGGAACCACCATGCTTGGCTCGGAGTCTTGCACGAATTTTATCGACAAATAGGGTAGGTAATCCCGCAATAAATCTTTCTTTCCAAAAGTCGCTATTAGAGTCTTCTGTGAAGACTTTAGAGAAGAAAACGTCTTTATACCATTTAAAATGTGACATGGTAGGACATCTTAAGCTTATAAGTCGCTCACGACTCCTGTCTTGTTGCAAAGTTGTACTTCCCACAAAGTGCAACAATATTGTGTAGACCAGTGTGTTGACTGTGTCTTCTATCTGGAGAACATCACCATTTTCATTTACTTCTTGCTTAATTGAGCTAAGAATTGTATGACGTTCTTGAGGACCTAAGTGAGTGTCCCACCAACCTTGTAACTGACCAACAAATCCAGCTATTATTGCTAATGCTGCCTGCTTATCTGAGTTCCCTTGAAACTTGATTGCTGTTGCATACATAAGCATATTTTTAATTACCCTAATGACTTGATATTCAGATAGTCCGTCAATACTCCATTCTTGAATGGTACTACCAGAATATACTGTTCTGCTAGGTAATTCTTCTTCGATTTGTAGATCGACTGGAGATTGCCTAGGATAATAAGGCTTTGTTTTGTATACTGGAACTGGTTTTTCCAATTTATTTATTTCTACAGAATCATTTGTATAAGATTCCTTTAGATATTGATAGATTTCATCTACTTCTTTTTCAGAGATCTCATTTAGATCTTCTTCGAGCATTCTTACAGATTTTCCTTTATCTGTCGTGTCTAATTTAGACATTTTCTCTAGTAATTCTTTTAAGAATTCTGAGTTATCTTCCTTTTTTAATTTAAAATCTGGGATAGGTTTAAAGAAGGCTGGTTTTACCTCTTTCTTAGAAGTAGATGGCAAACTTTCAGTTTGCTTCTGGACCGATTTTTCAATTCTTGTTAACTGATTCCCAACTGTTTGTAAGAATAAGTTGGTGTAGTTTCCTTGTTCTATAACTTGATTCACAGATTCATCTGTGGCTTGTAACTCTGGTTTTGTTGAGTTTCCTTTGTAAGGAACTGCCAGTACCTTTTCTCGATATCTTAATGACCGCTTCTGGGATGAGCCGCCATTATTTTTTCTCCGCATTCTAAGGTGTATGTCGATGGACCTTTTCAAGGTTGTGAACTTTAGGAATTATGATTCCATTCTTTTCTAATATTTGATGATAAAGTCGAAGAAATTAAATTCTCCTTCTCTATTCTTCCTTTCTCGCATACTTTAAGAATGCTTTATACTTTTCATAGAACATTTTTTGTTGTTCTCTATTTAGAGAATAAAATATTTTTCTTTTTCGTAATTTTTTTTATCATAAAACATCTCTTTTAAAGATTCATTAAAGGAAAGTTTTTGTAGCATCATAACACTCTGGAATCTAGTGTTTGATTCGTATCCCATATCGAGAGAGTGTTGGACTCATTGGTCTTTCCATCTGCTTCTTCAGATCTATTAGATCTTTCTTCTCATTGCTTCAGATCTTTTAGATCCATTATTTTGATAAATCGGTAAGTTTATTCCCATAGAAGCCTCCGAGTTCCTTCAAAATCAGTTTCTTTTCCTCTCGAAGAATTTATAGAAACATTTGAAAATCTTTCTAAACATTTGAGAATCGGTTGCTTGTAGTTGACGGTCTTGACTCGTATATTCTTACTTTTCTTGTTGAGTCAAACATGATTTCTACCGAGCCATCTTCATGTTCTATTATTTGATCAACTTCAAGATTTTGAGGGATCTTAACCTTTTCGTGTTCTTGTTGTATTAACCAAATTTTCTGGAAGGGTAATTTTGTCCCATGCTAACCTTTTAGGTGTAGCTAATCCGGTCTTTTCACTATTTGTTTGAAATAGCGTGGTTTCTCCTTTTTTATCTCTAATGAGAGATTTTAAGTTGATGTCTCAAGCGTATAGTATTCATGACTTTGAAATATACTCTATATATAAGAGCAATATTCTTTGGTTCCTTCTTCCATGTCGAAACCACGTGTCTCAGACATCTACCTTTAAACATTTTAAAACATTTGCATCTTTAATGCACACAGAGAAATTAGGGAAACAATTAAAATATATCGATCCTGAACTTAAGGACGATTCAATACATCCTAACATCGAATCTTTAATCCGATTGTGTCTTTTATCTCTAACACAAATAAGAACCGAATTATTAAGTCCTTCTCTAGTGAGAGGTTTAATCGCAATTTGTACTAGACCAATATGCAGATAATTATACTTTTCTCTATATCGTCTATAAGACCTTGCGATAATAAGCTTAAGTCTAATGATTCTTTAGCTAAAGGATATGTCTCTTCTAATCGTTTTTATTATATAGTTAGATTTAAAGAGAAAACTACCCTTATTATAGACTTGTGAAGTTCCTACTTTAGGAACATTCCAGCTTAGCTAAATCTTGTTCAATATTTTCTATATTTATTACTTCTTTATTTTTTGCAGATCTAGTCGTAGTTGAAGTAGAGCTAGTCTTTGGAGGATGAAGAAGTAGAGGTTTTAGAGAATGATCTTACTAATCCCGCCATTGCAAAAGATCGAGAATACCTTAATAGGATCAGACAAAGTCTCACGTCTTACCACCGCTCTCTTGGTCTTACTACGCTGCTCGTCGAAGTCCTAGTACCTCAAGTCTCTTTTAATATCGGGATTATTGAGATTACTCACTATAAATCTACTACTATCTTTTCCAACTTAGATGGCTCGATACCAATTTTGACCAGGATCTCGCTAAGTTATATAAAGAGTATATAAATGGTAAAGAAGATTGATAATATATGAACTTTTAGTTTATTAATATGGATATATTACGAGAGGATACTAGCGGAATTTAGGATATGGAAAAAATATGAAATTCTTCGGATGATTTTCTTAGAAGTCTAAGAGCCTTATATAGATAAAGAGACTCATTTACAAACAAAATACAATAATTCCCAAGATAAGTCTAGTAAGACTTTTTCAAAAAGCAGATGCTCTCCCATGTGAAGAGTGGTCCCTTTCTTCTGGTGGTGTGTCCCTGTTTGAATTTTGGAGTCGTTTGTCCAGAATGCTTTTAGGGGTCCCTTTGATGTCGGCCACTTTCTTTAGTGGGTGGTTGGCTTGTCTTTTAGTTCAAGTCGGCCATCTCAGAATCACTTTCGTAGGCTCTAGGTCTAATTTTTCATTAGAATTTGTGGAGCTCTCGTCTTCTTCTTGAGCATAATTTCTCTAATTTTTTAGAGATATATTCGTCACTTTTCCCTTTTCTTTTAGGGTTTCTATAACAATTTCTACTTTAGTTTTACCTTTGAGTGACTTAGGTTCATTAATTTCTTTCACTTTGAGTGCTTGGAATAGTTCAATAATTTTAATATTATCAAATTGTTCTAGTGGAGTTTTATCCCACCATCTTCCCCATGATCGTCTTATAAGACAATAGATTTCATCCCAATTGGATACCGCATAATCCCATTTCCATATCCATGGGACTTTGTATAATGCAAAGAAAAACATTAATGAATGGTCTTCATTTTTAGTAGAGTTTAAATTAAACTCTTCAATAATGTAAAAACTTCTAAAACCTTTCGAGGAAATATATCTTTTGTTGGTCCGAAAAATGAGAACCAATCCTCGAACCAAGTAGGAAAATCATTAAATGCATAATAATCTCTGTTAAGAATCGGATAAACCACGTATGGGTTTTCTTTGAACTTTGATAAAAAGCGTGTTTTCCCACGCATGTATGTAATCAAAGTAGTCATATGAGACCGGATTCATTCGTTTGTTTTTAAATCTTTCTCTAACAAATAAGTTAGAGTTCCAATCGATTTAGATAAAATATTTTTTACTTTAAAGGTTGAGTAAGCGATTTCATGAGAATTTCTCATGTTATGGATTATGTCAACCGAATTGGTTTCTTTTAAGATTAATTCATAACATTCCCTAGATTTAGGGGTAGTATTTATTTGGTAAATTATCTTTAAGATATATATTAGCTACCTGATCGGTGACTTGGCCATATCTTCATCTTCTACCGAGATGATAGATCTGTGTGTAATCTTATGCCATTCGTCCTCCTTTTGAGGAGCCTTTTCTTTCTTCAGTGCCTGAAGATAATTTGTTTTCTTCATGGCCCTGTAAGTATTCCCTGGTGAGGAAATCTGGGAGTGAGTTCTCTTCCCCCTTAATATATTCGATATCGAAATCGAATATAGATAAAATGGCTTGCCACCTAGCAAAAATCTGTTTTGATGCTAGATTCTTGACGTCTTTTGAAGTACTTCTTTAGCACTCTTGCAATCAACTCAAGTAAGAACTTCTTGTTTAGAAGGTCGTCTTGGAATTTAGTAATGCTCGTAACTATAGCCAATATTTCTTTCTTAATGGTAGAATAATTTTTCTCGAAATGGTTTCAGTGCACAAGTATGTCTTACTAGGACTTCTTTTATAGGCATTTTCTCGTTTTAGAATGCCTCCATAACCTATTTCAAGCATCGGTCTCCACTACTTTTGAAGCTTCGGGATCGGATAAAGCTAGGCATGGGAGCTCTTTAGCTCGAAGCTTGATTTTTGGACAAATTGTCAGGTAAGCCGTATTCCATTCGGAGGATTCTTTTTTAATCTTTGAAATAACGGGTCGTCTTGTGCAAGATTTTTATAAAAATCTGCAATATAATTAAGACTTCTAGAAATCTTTACTGTTGTTTTTGTCTTTTATTTCATCCTAAATTTTTCTCGCAAAGACTATAGATTTTTCGATAGGACTTATAAGTCCATTTTCTATGTTATGGCCCAAGAATCTTACTTGGGTCCGAAATAACTTCATCTTTTTAGTCGACACAACAAGCCCATCGGACTTGACTGTTTTAAAAACACTTCTAAGTGTTTCCAGTGTTGGTCTACTGAATTTGAGTAGACTAGGACATCGTCTATATAGACAATAGTGAACCCTAAATAAGGGTTAAAAATGTCATTCATAATCTTCTGGTATTCACTTGGGGCATTCTTGAGCCCAAATGGCATAACATTCCATTCGTAAAGCCCAAATGGAACAAGAATGCCGTTTTGTAGCGATCTTTTCTCGCTACTTGACCGCCAATATCCACTTTTCATATCGAATTTAGAGAATACCAAAGCCTTGTTTAGTCGACTAAGTAAGTCTTTTTGTTGGGTAATGGATATCTTATCCATCCGAGTACTTTATTTGTGGCTTATAATTAATTACGAGTCGAGGAACTCCCTTTCGATTTCAAATATTCTCCACATAAAATGTCAAGGTGACCAAGGAGAAATCTTGGGCCTTATTAACTTCTTTTTTAGAAGGTCTTCTATTTCTTGCTTACATATGAGTAAGTGTCTTTCATTCATTTGAATGGGCCTGGCCTTTGTATTGATTTGGGCCTCTGTGAAGTTAGGTTCATATGGCAATTCGACCATATGTTTCTTTCTTTCCCAAAATGCACTAGGGATTTCAAAGACATATCTCTTTTTCAAATTTCTCTTTGAGAGATTGGATTTTCTCTTGTATTTCTTTAGAAGATCTTTTGTTGAATTGTTTTGTAATTCATTTCTTCCTTTAAGGAAAAAAGAAACTTTTCTTTTTCAGTAATCTTACCTTTGAGGTAATTTACTTCATGTATCTGAGGTTCTTTTGTGAACTTGAAAATAATAGGATATCCATCAATTTTTGTTTTGATCCCTTCTGTAGTGGTTTTGAAAGGATATAGCATGTTGATGAATGGTGTGCCTAGAATTACCATTCTTGATAATTCTTTACTTAATAAAAATGTAGTTTCTAGGCATACTCCATTATTACATACAGCTGCATTGGAAAGCTTATAATGTATAGGCATTCTTCCACCATTAGCAGTATTTAATATTTGAGTGGTTTTTGTAAAATACCTGGTAGGTACAATGCCTTCACTAATGCAGTTTAGATCAGCTCCTGTATCTATTAGGGCTTCTGCTTTGAAAGAATATTCTTTGTTGATCACAATGGTCACTTTTGAGTACCATTTGTGGTTTACTACTCTGTCTAAGGAGTTGACAAAGTGCATATCAGCAAATTCTGAGTGAGAGTCCTCTTCCTCATTGAGGATTTCTTTCTTCTTATCAGTAGGAATTTTTGGGACTTCTTCTAAGAGATTATCAAAATCTTCTTCTTTATTATCTATCTCATTTTCAGAGATGAGTGGTGTTTGGACACATTGTTGTAGTTCAAGGATCTGAACCCTTGTTTTTAGATCTTTAAGATCTCTTTTAGTTTGATTAATCTCTTGTCTGAGATCACTTACTGTTGGTTCCTGAATTTCAGGAAGAGTATTCCTAATCCTTTTGAGTATTTCATTGAAGGAATATTGTTGCTGATGCCGTTGTATTTGAGCTTGTAATCCCTTTTGACTTTTTCTTTGAGGGACTTCTTCTTTAGCAACTTCTATGTATTTTGCTAAAGTTTTTCTCTTTTCTTCTGGATCTTGAATTTTGTCTATAATATCCAGAATAAAGTTTTCTTCTTTTGTTAAGACATTTAAGTCCAAACCATTCATTTTAATGATGGCTTTATAGTAATCGCATTCACAATTTTCTTGATCTGTTTCATCTTCTTGAGATGAAGACGATGAGGATCTACTATAATCTTCTTCATTATCTTCTTCTTCAGAAGATTGCTCTGTTAAGAGTATTTGTAGAAACTGTTTTTTAAGTTTCTCGTCAATATTTAATTCATTGACCTTTTGTTGGACTCTGCAATTTGGGCTATAATGTCCCTGCTTTCCACACTTATAACAAGTTGGTATTTTACCTTTAGTAGATCGGGCTTCATTATTGGGCCTTTTAGTCCAATTAAATTTCTTATATTTTTTTCTTCTTTTAGAAGGATAAGTTCTTGATTCTTTAAACCAAGGTTTTTTGTAAGCCTTTTGAGGTTTAGGGTCTTTCTTTTGAGATAATCCTTTAAGGATATTTTGATATCCATACTGTTCACAAAAGTCTCCTAAGGCTTGTTTACTTTGGATTCTTTCTTTATCCACTTGTCTTTTGAGCTTTATATCAGTACAGAATGCTAATCCTTCTGCCACTATTTCAGCGGCTAATTCTCCAAATGTATACATACCGTATGGTATGGAACCACCATGCTTGGCTCGGAGTCTTGCACGAATTTTATCAGCAAATAGGGTAGGTAATCCCGCAATAAATCTTTCCTTCCAAAAGTCGGTATTAGAGTGTTCTCTTGTGAAGACTTTAGAGAAGAAAACGTCATTATAGCATTTAAAATGTGACATGGTAGGACATCTTAAGCTTATAAGTCGCTCACGACTCTGTCTTGTTGCAAAGTTGTACTTCCCACAAAGTGCAACAATATTGTGTAGACCAAAGGTGTTGACCGTGTCTTCTATCCGAGAGAACATCACCATTTTCATTTACTTCTTGCTTAATTGAGCTAAGAATTGTATGACGTTCTTGAGGACCTAAGTGAGTGTCCCACCAACCTTGTAATCGACCAACAAATCCAAATTATTATTGCTAATGCCGCTCGCTTATCTGAGTTCCCTTGAAACTTGATTGCTGTTGCATACATAAGCATATTTTTAATTACCCTAATGACTTGATATTCAGATAGTCCGTCAATACTCCATTCTTGAATGGTACTACCAGAATATACTGTTCTGCTAGGTAATTCTTCTTCGATTTGTAGATCGACTGGAGATTGCCTAGGATAATAAGGCTTTGTTTTGTATACTGGAACTGGTTTTTCCAATTTATTTATTTCTACAGAATCATTTGTATAAGATTCCTTTAGATATTGATAGATTTCATCTACTTCTTTTTCAGAGATCTCATTTAGATCTTCTTCGAGCATTCTTACAGATTTTCCTTTATCTGTCGTGTCTAATTTAGACATTTTCTCTAGTAATTCTTTTAAGAATTCTGAGTTATCTTCCTTTTTTAATTTAAAATCTGGGATAGGTTTAAAGAAAATTTGGTTTACCTCTTTCTTAGAAGTAGATGGCAAACTTTCAGTTTGCTTCTGGACCGATTTTTCAATTCTTGTTAACTGATTCCCAACTGTTTGTAAGAATAAGTTGGTGTAGTTTCCTTGTTCTATAACTTGATTCACAGATTCATCTGTGGCTTGCAACTCTGGTTTTGTTGAGTTTCCTTTGTAAGGAACTGCTTGTACCTTTTCTGATATCTTAATGACTGCTTCTGGGGGATGAGCTGCCATTATTTTTTCTCCAGATTCTAAGGTGTATGTCTGATGGACCTTTTCAAGGTTGTGAACTTTAGGAATTATGATTCCATTCTTTTCAGAATATTTGATGATAAAGTCGAAGAAATTAAATTCTCCTTCTCTATTCTTCCTTTCTGCATACTTTAAGAATGCTTTATACTTTTCATAGAACATTTTTTGTTGTTCTCTATTTAGAGAATAAAATATTTTTCTTTTTGAGAATTTTTTTATCATAAAACATCTCTTTTAAAGATTCATTAAAGGAAAGTTTTTGTAGCATCATAACACTCGGAATCTAGTGTTTGATTCGTATCCCATATCGTAGAGAGTGTTGGACTCATCGTCTTTCCATCCGCTTCTTCAGATCTATTAGATCTTTCTTCTCACGTTTTGCATCTTTTAGATCCATTATTTTGATAAACTGGTAAGTTTATTCCCATAGGAAGCCTCTAGTTCCTTCAAAATCGCTTTCTTTTCCTCTCGAAGGATTTATAGAAACATTTGAAAATCTTTCCGAAACATTTGAGAATCGGTTGCTTGTAGTTGATGGTCTTGACTCAGATATTCTTACTTTTCTTGTTGAGTCAAACATGATTTCTACTGAGCCATCTTCATGTTCTATTATTTGATCGACTTCAGTATTTTGAGGGATCTTAACCTTTTCAGGTTCTTGTTGTATTAACCACTTTCGGAAGGGTAATTTTGTCCCATGCTAACCTTTTAGGTGTAGCTAATCTGGTCTTTTCACTATTTGTTTGAAATAGCGTGGTTTCTCCTTTTTTATCTCTAATGAGAGATTTTAAGTTGATGTCTGGGCAGATAGTATTCATGACTTTGAAATATACTCTATATATAAGAGCAATATTGCTGGTTCCTTCTTCCATGTCGAAACCATGTGGTTCCGTACATCTACCTTTAAACATTTTAAAACATTTGCATCTTTAATGCACACAGAGAAATTAGGGAAACAATTAAAATATATTGGTCCTGAACTTAAGGACGATTCAATACATCCTAACATCGAATCTTTAATCCGATTGTGTCTTTTATCTCTAACACAAATAAGAACTGAATTATTAAGTCCTTCTCTAGTGAGAGGTTTAACTGCAATTTGTACTAGACCAATATGCAGATAATTATACTTTTCTCTATATCGTCTATAAGACCTTGCGATAATAAGCTTAAGTCTAATGATTCTTTAGCTAAAGGATATGTCTCTTCTAATCGCTTTTATTATATAGTTAGATTTAAAGAGAAAACTACCCTTATTATAGACTTGTGAAGTTCCTACTTTAGGAACATTCCGCTTAGCTAAATCTTGTTCAATATTTTCTATATTTATTACTTCTTTATTTTTTGCAGATCTAGTTGTAGTTGAAGTAGAGCTAGTCTTTGGAGGATGAAGAAGTAGAGGTTTTAGAGAATGATCTTACTAATCCCGCCATTGCAAAAGATCGAGAATACCTTAATAGGATCGACAAAGTCTCACGCGTCTTACCACCGCCTCTCTTGGGTCTTACTGCTACGTTGCTCGTCGAAGTCCTAGTACCTCGAAGTCTCTTTTAATATCAGGATTATTGAGATTACTCACTATAAATCTACTACTATCTTTTCCAACTTAGATGGCTCTGATACCAATTTTGACCAGGATCTGCTAAGTTATATAAAGAGTATATAAATGGTAAAGAAGATTGATAATATATGAACTTTTAGTTTATTAATATGGATATATTACAGAGGATACTAGCGGAATTTAGGATATGGAAAAAATATGAAATTCTTCAGATTATCTTCAGGGCCATGAAGAAAACAAATTATCTTCAGGCACTGAAGAAAGAAAAGGCTCCTCAAAAGGAGTACGAATGGCATAAGATTACACACAGATCTATCATCTCAGTAGAAGATGAAGATATGGCCAAGTCACCTGATCAGGTAGCTAATATATATCTTAAAGATAATTTACCAGCAAATACTACCCCTAAATCTAGGGAATATTATGAATTAATCTTAAAAGAAACCAATTCGGTTGACATAATCCATAACATGAGAAATTCTCATGAAATCGCTTACTCAACCTTTAAAGTAAAAAATATTTTATCTAAATCAGATTGGAACTCTAACTTATTTGTTAGAGAAAGATTTAAAAACAAACGAATGAATCCAGTCTCATATGACTACTTTGATTACATACATGCGTGGGAAAACACGCTTTTTTATCAAAGTTCAAAGAAAACCCATACGTGGTTTATCCATTCTTAACAGGAGATTATTATGCATTTAATGATTTTCCTACTTGGTTCAGTGGATTGGTTCTCATTTTTCGGACCAACAAAAGATATATTTCCTCAAAAGGTTTTAGAAGTTTTTACATTATTCAAGAGTTTAATTTAAACTCTACTAAAAATGAAGACCATTCATTAATGTTTTTCTTTGCATTATACAAAGTCCCATGGATATGGAAATGGGATTATGCAAGATCCAATTGGGATGAAATCTATTGTCTTATAAGACGATCACGGGGAAGATGGTGGGATAAAACTCCACTAGAACAATTTGATAATATTAAAATTATTGAACTATTCCAAGCACTCAAAGTGAAAGAAATTAATGAACCTAAGTCACTCAAAGGTAAAACTAAAGTAGAAATTGTTATAGAAACCCTAAAAGAAAAGGGGAAAAGTGATTTAATATATCTCTAAAAAATTAGAGAAATTATGCTCAAGAAGAAGACGAGAGCTCCACAAATTCTAATGAAAAATTAGACCTAGAGCCTCTCGAAAGTGATTTACAGATGGCCGACTTGAACTAAAAGACAAGGCAACCACCCACTAAAGAAAGTGGCCGACATCAAAGTGGACCCCTAAAAGCATTCTCGACAAACGACTCCAAAATTCAAATAGGGACACACCACTGTAAGAAAGTGGACCACTCTTCACATGGGAGAAAGCATCTGCTTTTTGAAAAAAGTCTTACTAGACTTATCTTGTGAATTATTGTAATTTGTTTGTAAATGAGCCTCTTTATCTATATAAGGCTCTTAGATTTCTAAGAAAAGCATCCGAAGAATTTCATATTTTTTCCATATCCTAAATTCCGCTAGTATCCTCTGTAACATATCCATATTAATAAACTAAAAGTTCATATATTATCAATCTTCTTTACCATTTATATACTCTTTATATAACTTAGCAGATCCTGGTCAAAATTGGTATCAGAGCCATCTAAGTTGGAAAAGATAGTAGTAGATTTATAGTGAGTAATCTCAATAATCCTGATATTAAAAGAGACTTCGAGGTACTAGGACTTCGACGAGCAAATACAGTATAAGACCCAAGAGAGGCAAAGTGGTAAGACGCACGAGACTTTGTCTCGATCCTATTAAGGTATTCTCTCGATCTTTTGCAATGGCAGGATTAGTAAGATCATTCTCTAAAACCTCTACTTCTTCATCCTCCAAAGACTAGCTCTACTTCAACTACAACTAGATCTCAAAAAATAAAGAAGTAATAAATATAGAAAATATTCAACAAGATTTAGCTAATTGGAATGTTCCTAAAGTAGCAACTTCACAAGCCTACAATAAGGGTAGCTTTCTCTTTAAATCTAACTATATAATAAAAACAGTAGAAGAGACATATCCTTTAGCTAAAGAATCATTAGCCTTAAGCTTATTATCGCAAGGTCTTATAGACCAACATAGAGAAAAGTATAATTATCTCGCATATTGGTCTAGTACAAATTGCGCTTAAACCTCTCACTGTAGAAGGACTTATTAATTCAGTTCTTATTTGTGTTAGAGATAAAAGACACAATCGGATTACAGATTCGATGTTAGGATGTATTGAATCGCCCTTAAGTACAGGACCAATATATTTTAATTGTTATCCTAATTTCTCTGTGTGCAGTAAAGATGCAAATGTTTTAAAATGTTTAAAGGTAGATGTACGTACACGTGGTTTCGACATGGAAGAAGGAACCAAAGAATATTGCTCTTATATATAGAGTATATTTCAAAGTCATGAATACTATCCGCCCGTACATCAACTTAAAATCTCTCATTAGAGATAAAAAAGGAGAAACCACGCTATTTCAAACAAATAGTGAAAAGACCAGATTAGCTACACCTAAAAGGTTAGCATGGGACAAAATTACCCTTCCAGAAAGTTGGTTAATACAACAAGAACACGAAAAGGTTAAGATCCCTCAAAATACCGAAGTTGATCAAATAATAGAACATGAAGATGGCTCAAGAGGAAATCATGTTTGACTCAACAAGAAAAGTAAGAATATCTGAGTCAAGACCATCAACTACAAGCAACCGATTCTCAAATGTTTCCGAAAGATTTTCAAATGTTTCTATAAACTCTTCGAGAGGAAAAGAAACTGATTTTGAAGGAACTCAGAGGCTTCTACGGGAATAAACTTACCAGCTTTATCAAAATAATGGATCTAAAAGATCCGAAAATGAGAAGAAAGATCTAATAGATCAAGAGCGTATGGAAAGACCAATGAGTCCAACACTCTCTCGATATGGGATACGAATCAAACACTAGATTCCGTAGTGTTATGATGCTACAAAAACTTTCCTTTAATGAATCTTTAAAAGAGATGTTTTATGATAAAAAATTGAAAAAAGAAAAATATTTTATTCTCTAAATAGAGAACAACAAAAAATGTTCTATGAAAAGTATAAAGCATTCTTAAAGTATGCAGAAAGGAAGAATAGAGAAGGAGAATTTAATTTCTTCGACTTTATCATCAAATATTCTCAAAAGAATGGAATCATAATTCCTAAAGTTCACAACCTTGAAAAGGTCCATCGACATACACCTTAGAATGGAGAAAAATAATGGCAAATTTCATCCCCCGTAAGGGCCATTAAGATATCGTAAAAGGTACAAGCGCTTCCTTACAAAGGAAACTCAACAAAACCAGAGTTGCAAGTCACGATGAATCATGAATCAAGTTATAGAACAAGGAAACTACACCAACTTATTCTTACAAACAATGGGAATCGCTAACAAGAATTGAAAAATCGGTCTGCATAAACCGAAAGTTTGCCATCTACTTCTAAGAAAGAGGTAAAACCAAATTTCTTTAAACCTATCCCGCATTTTAAATTAAAAAAGGAAGATAACTCAGAATTCTTAAAAGAATTACTAGAGAAAATGTCTAAATTAGACACGACAGATAAAGGAAAATCAGAAGAATGCTCAAGAAGATCTAAATGAGATCTCTCAAAAGAAGTAGATGAAATCTATCAATATCTAAAGGAATCTTATACAAATGATTCTCGTAGAAATAAATAAATTGGAAAACCAGTTCCAAGATACAAAACAAAGCCTTATTATCCTAGGCAATCTCCGCCGATCTACAAATCGAAGAAGAATTACCTAGCGTAACAAAGATATTCTCGTAGTACCATTCAAGAATGGAGTATTGACGACTATCCGAATATCAAGTCATTAGGGTAATTAAAAATATGCTTATGTATGCAACAAAGAATCAAGTTTCAAGGGAACTCAGATAAGCGAAAGCATTAGCAATAATAGCCGGATTTGTTGGTCGATTACAAGGTTGGTGGGACACTCACTTAGGTCCTCAAGAACGCCATACAATTCTTAGCTCAATTAAGCAAGAAGTAAATGAAAATGGTGATGTTCTCCAGATAGAAGACACAACCAACACACTGTCTACACAATATTGTTGCACTTTGTGGGAAGTACAACTTTGCAACAAGACAGAGTCATGAGCAATGTACTTATAAGCTTAAGATGTCCTACCATGTCACATTTTAAATGGTATAAAGATCGTTTTCTTCTCTAAAGTCTTCACAAGAGAAGACTCTAATAGCGACTTTTGGAAAGAAAGATTTATTGCAGGATTACCTACCCTATTTGTCGATAAAATTCGTGCAAGACTCCGAGCCAAGCATGGTGGTTCCATACCATACGGTATGTATACATTTGGAGAATTAGTCAAATAAATAGTGTAAGGATTAGCATTCTCAGATCGATATAAAGCTCAAAAGACAAGTGGATAAAGAAAGAATCCAAAGTAAACAAGCCTTAGGAGACTTTTGTGAACAAGATGGATATCAAAATATCCTTAAAGGATTATCTCAAAAGAAAGACCCTAAACCTCAAAAGGCTTACAAAAACCTTGGTTTAAAGAATCAAGAACTTATCCTTCTAAAAGAAGGAAAAAATCTAAGAAATTTAATTGGACTAAAAGGCCCAATAATGAAGCCCGATCTACTAAAGGTAAAATACCAACTTGGTATAAGTGTGGAAAGCAGAGACAATATAGCCCAAATTGCAGAGTCCAACAAAAGGTCAATGAATTAAATATATACGAGAAACTTAAAAACCAGTTTCTACAAATTCTCTTAACAGAGCAATCTTCTGAAGAAGAAGATACTGAAGAAGATTATAGTAGATCCTCATCGTCTTCATCTCAAGAAGATGAAACAGATCAAGAAAATTGTGAATGCGACATTATAAAGCCATCATTAAAATGAATGGTTTGGACTTAAATGTCTTAACAAAAGAAGAAAACTTTATTCTCGATATTATAGACAAAATTCAAGATCCAAGAAAAGAGAAAAACCTTAGCAAAATACATAGAAGTTGCTAAAGAAGAAGTCCCTCAAAGAAAAAATCAAAAGGGATTACAAGCTCAAATACAAATGACATCAAAGAACAATATTCCTTCAATGAAATACTCAAAAGGATTAGGAATACTCTTCCCGAGATTCAGAACCAACAAGAAGTGATCTCAGACAAGAGATTAATCAAACTAAAAGAGATCTTAAAGATCTAAAAACAAGGGTTCAGATCCTTGAACTACAACAATGTGTCCAAACACCACTCATCTCTCGAAAATGAGATAGATAATAAAGAAGAAGATTTTGATAATCTTTTAAGAAGTCCCAAAAATTCCTACCGATAAGAAGAAAGAAATCCTCAATGAGGAAGAGGACTCTCACTCGTAATTTGTCGATATGCACTTTGTCAACTCCTTAGACAGAGTAGTAAACCACAAATGGTACTCAAAAGTGACCATTGTGATCAACAAAGAATATTCTTTCAAAGCGAAGCCCTAATAGATACAGGAGTCGATCTAAACCGCATTAGTGAAGGCATTGTACCTACCAGGTATTTTACAAAACCACTCAAATATTAAATACCGCTAATGGTGGAAGAATGCCTATACATTATAAGCTTTCCAATGCAAGTATGTAATAATGGAGTATGCCTAGAAACTACATTTTTATTAAGTAAAGAATTATCAAGAATGGTAATTCTAGGCACACCATTCATCAACATGCTATATCCTTTCAAAACCACTACGTAAGGGATCAAAACAAAAATTGATGGATATCCTATTATTTTCAAGTTCACAAAAGAACCTCGTATACATGAAGTAAATTACCTCAAAGGTAAGATTACCGAAAAAGAAAAGTTTCTTTTTTCCTTAAAGGAAGAAATGAATTACAAAACAATTCAACAAAAGATCTTCTAAAGAAATACAAGAGAAAATCCAATCTCTCAAAGAGAAATTTGAAAAAGAGATATGTGCTGAAATCCCTAGTGCATTTTGGGAAAGAAAGAAACATATGGTCGAATTGCCATATGAACCTAACTTCACAGAGGCCCAAACCAATACAAAGGCCGTGCCCATTCAAATGAATGAAAGACACTTACTCATATGTAAGCAAGAAATGTAAGACCTTCTAAAAAGAAGTTAATAAGGCCCAAGATTTCTCCTTGGTCCCGCCAAAGATTTTATGTGGAGAATGTACTAAATCGAAAGGAGTTCCTCGACTCGTAATTAATTATAAGCCCCTAAATAAAGTACGCAGATGGATAAGATATCCATTACCCAACAAAAAAGACTTACTTAGTCGACTAAACAAGGCTTTGGTATTCTCTAAATTCGATATGAAAAGTGGATATTGGCATACAAGTAGCGTAAAAGATCGCTACAAAACAAAGATTTACCTGCTCCATTTGGGCTTTACGAATGGAATGTTATGCCATTCGGGGCTCAAGAATGCCCCAAGTGAATACCAGAAGATTATGAATGACATTTTTAACCCTTATTTAGTGGTTCACTATTGTCTATATAGACGATGTCCTAGTCTACTCAAATTCGGTAGACCAACACCGGAAACACTTAGAAGTGTTTTTTAAAACGACCAAGTCCAACGGGCTTGTCAGGTCGCCTAAAAAGATGAAGTTATTTCAGACTCCAAGTAAGATTCTTTGGGCCATAACATAGAAAATGGACTTATAAGTCCTATCGAAAAATCTATAGTCTTTGCAGAAAAATTTCCTGATGAAATAAAAGACAAAAAACAACAGAAAGATTTCTAGGGAGTCTTAATTATATTGCAGATTTTTATAAAAATCTTGCACAAGACGCTGCCCCATTATTTCAAAGATTAAAAAAGGATCCTCCAGCATGGAATACAACAGACAACAAATTGTCCAAAAATCAAGCTTCGAGCTAAAGAGTCTCCCATGCCTAGCTTTATCTCGATCCCGAAGCTTCAAAAGTAGTGGAGACCGATGCTTCTAAATAGGTTATGGAGGCATTCTAAAACAGTAAAATGCCTATAAAAGAAGTCCTAGTAAGACATACTTCAGCACTGAAACCAAATTTCTAAAAATTATTCTACCATTAAGAAAGAAATATTGGCTATAGTTCTGAGCATTACTAAATTCCAAGACGACCTTCTAAACAAGAAGTTCTTACTTCGAGTTGATTGCAAGAGTGCTAAAGAAGTACTTCAAAAAGACGTCAAGAATCTAGCATCAAAACAGATTTTTGCTAGGTGGCAAGCCATTTTATCTATATTCGATTTCGATATCGAATATATTAAGGGGGAAGAGAACTCACTCCCAGATTTCCTCACCAGGGAATACTTACAGGGCCATGAAGAAAACAAATTATCTTCAGGCACTGAAGAAAGAAAAGGCTCCTCAAAAGGAGTACGAATGGCATAAGATTACACATGCATCTATCATCTCAAGAGAAGATGAAGATATGGCCAAGTCACCCGATCGTAGCTAATATATATCTTAAAGATAATTTACCAAGAAATACTACCCCTAAATCTAGGGAATATTATGAATTAATCTTAAAAGAAACCAATTCGGTTGACATAATCCATAACATGAGAAATTCTCATGAAATCGCTTACTCAACCTTTAAAGTAAAAAATATTTTATCTAAATCGATTGGAACTCTAACTTATTTGTTAGAGAAAGATTTAAAAACAAACGAATGAATCCAAATTTCATACGACTACTTTGATTACATACATGCGCTGGAAAACACGCTTTTTTATCAAAGTTCAAAGAAAACCCATACGTGGTTTATCCGCTTCTTAACAGGAGATTATTATGCATTTAATGATTTTCCTACTTGGTTCGTGGATTGGTTCTCATTTTTCTGACCAACAAAAGATATATTTCCTCAAAAGGTTTTAGAAGTTTTTACATTATTCAAGAGTTTAATTTAAACTCTACTAAAAATGAAGACCATTCATTAATGTTTTTCTTTGCATTATACAAAGTCCCATGGATATGGAAATGGGATTACGCAGTATCCAATTGGGATGAAATCTATTGTCTTATAAGACGATCATGGGGAAGATGGTGGGATAAAACTCCACTAGAACAATTTGATAATATTAAAATTATTGAACTATTCCAAGCACTCAAAGTGAAAGAAATTAATGAACCTAAGTCACTCAAAGGTAAAACTAAAGTAGAAATTGTTATAGAAACCCTAAAAGAAAAGGGGAAAAGTGACGAATATATCTCTAAAAAATTAGAGAAATTATGCTCTGAAGAAGAAGACGAGAGCTCCACAAATTCTAATGAAAAATTAGACCTAGAGCCCTCTGAAAGTGATTTACAGATGGCCGACTTGAACTAAAAGACAAGGCAACCACCCACTAAAGAAAGTGGCCGACATCAAAGGGACCCCTAAAAGCATTCTGGACAAACGACTCCAAAATTCAAATAGGGACACACCACCAGAAGAAAGGGACCACTCTTCACATGGGAGAGCATCTGCTTTTTGAAAAAAGTCTTACTAGACTTATCTTGTGAATTATTGTAATTTGTTTGTAAATGAGCCTCTTTATCTATATAAGGCTCTTAGATTTCTAAGGAAAGCATCCGAAGAATTTCATATTTTTTCCATATCCTAAATTCCGCTAGTATCCTCTGTAATATATCCATATTAATAAACTAAAGTTCATATATTATCAATCTTCTTTACCATAACTTAGCAGATCCTGGTCAAAATTGGTATCAGAGCCATCTAAGTTGGAAAAGATAGTAGTAGATTTATAGTGAGTAATCTCAATAATCCTGATATTAAAAGAGACTTCGAGGTACTAGGACTTCGACGAGCAGCGCAGAAGTAAGACCCAAGAGAGGCAGTGGTAAGACGCATGAGACTTTGTCTGATCCTATTAAGGTATTCTCTGATCTTTTGCAATGGCAGGATTAGTAAGATCATTCTCTAAAACCTCTACTTCTTCATCCTCCAGCACTAGCTCTACTTCAACTACAGCTAGATCTGCAAAAAATAAAGAAGTAATAAATATAGAAAATATTGAACAAGATTTAGCTAACTGGAATGTTCCTAAAGTAGGAACTTCACAAGTCTATAATAAGGGTAGTTTTCTCTTTAAATCTAACTATATAATAAAAACAAGAGAAGAGACATATCCTTTAGCTAAAGAATCATTAGACTTAAGCTTATTATCGCAAGGTCTTATAGACCAACATATAGAGAAAAGTATAATTATCTCGCATATTGGTCTAGTACAAATTGCAGCTTAAACCTCTCACTGTAGAAGGACTTAATAATTCAGTTCTTATTTGTGTTAGAGATAGAAGACACAATCGGATTAAAGATTCGATGTTAGGATGTATTGAATCGTCCTTAAGTTCAGGACCAATATATTTTAATTGTTTCCCTAATTTCTCTCGTGTGCATTAAAGATGCAAATGTTTTAAAATGTTTAAAGGTAGATGTACGTACACATGGTTTCGACATGGAAGAAGGAACCAAAGAATATTGCTCTTATATATGTAGGTATATTTCAAAGTCATGAATACTATCCGCCCGTACATCAACTTAAAATCTCTCATTAGAGATAAAAAAGGAGAAACCACGCTATTTCAAACAAATAGTGAAAAGACTGATTAGCTACACCTAAAAGGTTAGTATGGGACAAAATTACCCTTCCGTAAAGTCGGTTAATACAACAAGAACTCCGAAAAGGTTAAGATCCCTCAAAATACCGAAGTTGATCAAATAATAGAACATGAAGATGGCTCAAGAGAAATCATGTTTGACTCAACAAGAAAAGTAAGAATATCCGAGTCAAGACCATCAACTACAAGCAACCGATTCTCAAATGTTTCCGAAAGATTTTCAAATGTTTCTATAAATTCTTCGAGAGGAAAAGAAACTGATTTTGAAGGAACTCGTAGGCTTCCTACGGGAATAAACTTACCACTTTATCAAAATAATGGATCTAAAAGATCCGAAATGAGAAGAAAGATCTAATAGATCCAAGAAATAGATGGAAAGACCAATGAGTCCAGCACTCTCTGATATGGGGGACGAGTCAAACACCAGGTTCCAGAGTGTTATGATGCTACAAAAACTTTCCTTTAATGAATCTTTAAAAGAGATGTTTTATGATAAAAAAATTCTGAAAAAAGAAAAATATTTTATTCTCTAAATAGAGAACAACAAAAAATGTTCTATGAAAAGTATAAAGCATTCTTAAAGTATGCAGAAAGGAAGAATAGAGAAGGAGAATTAAATTTCTTCGACTTTATCATCAAATATTCTGAAAAGAATGGAATCGTAATTCCTAAAGTTCACAACCTTGAAAAGGTCCATCAGACATACACCTTAGAATCTGGAGAAAAAATAATGGCAGCTCATCCCCCGTAAGGGCCATTAAGATATCGAAAAGGTACAAGCAGCTTCCTTACAAAGGAAACTCAACAAAACCAGAGTTGCAAGCCACGTATGAATCCGTGAATCAAGTTATAGAACAAGGAAACTACACCAACTTATTCTTACAAACAATTGGGAATCGCTTAACAAGAATTGAAAAATCGGTCTGTATAAACCGAAAGTTTGCCATCTACTTCTAAGAAAGAGGTAAAACCAAATTTCTTTAAACCTATCCCGCATTTTAAATTAAAAAAGGAAGATAACTCAGAATTCTTAAAAGAATTACTAGAGAAAATGTCTAAATTAGACACCTACGTATAAAGGAAAATCAGAAGAATGCTCAAGAAGATCTAAATGAGATCTCTGAAAAAGAAGTAGATGAAATCTATCAATATCTAAAGGAATCTTATACAAATGATTCTCGTAGAAATAAATAAATTGGAAAAACCAATTCCAAAGATACAAAACAAAGCCTTATTATCCTAGGCAATCTCCAACCGATCTACAAATCGAAGAAGAATTACCTAGCGTAACAAAGATATTCTCGTAGTACCATTCAAGAATGGAGTATTGACGGACTATCCGAATATCAAGTCATTAGGGTAATTAAAAATATGCTTATGTATGCAACAAAGAATCAAGTTTCAAGGGAACTCAGATAAAGCAAAGCATTAGCAATAATAGTCGGATTTGTTGGTCGGGCTACAAGGTCAAGGGACACTCACTTAGGTCCTCAAGAACGCCATACAATTCTTAGCTCAATTAAGCAAGAAGTAAATGAAAATGGTGATGTTCTCCAGATAAGACACAACAACACACTGGTCTACACAATATTGTTGCACTTTGTGGGAAGTACAACTTTGCAACAAGACAGAGTCATGAACAGCTTATAAGCTTAAGATGTCCTACCATGTCACATTTTAAATGGTATAAAGACGTTTTCTTCTCTAAAGTCTTCACAAGAGAAGACTCTAATAGCGACTTTTGGAAAGAAAGATTTATTGCAGGATTACCTACCCTATTTGTCGATAAAATTCGTGCAAGACTCGAGCCAAGCATGGTGGTTCCATACCATACGGTATGTATACATTTGGAGAATTAGTCACCGAAATAGTGGCGAAGGATTAGCATTCTCAGACCGATATAAAGCTCAAAAGACAAGTGGATAAAGAAAGAATCCAAAGTAAACAAGCCTTAGGAGACTTTTGTGAACAAGATGGATATCAAAATATCCTTAAAGGATTATCTCAAAAGAAAGACCCTAAACCTCAAAAGGCTTACAAAAACCTTGGTTTAAAGAATCAAGAACTTATCCTTCTAAAAGAAGAAAAAATATAAGAAATTTAATTGGACTAAAAGGCCCAATAATGAAGCCCGATCTACTAAAGGTAAAATACCAACTTGTTATAAGTGTGGAAAGCAGTGGACATTATAGCCCAAATTGCGTAGTCCAACAAAAGGTCAATGAATTAAATATTGACGAGAAACTTAAAAAACAGCTTTCTACAAATACTCTTAATGCAGCAATCTTCTCAAGAAGAAGATAATGAAGAAGATTATAGTAGATCCTCATCGCTCTTCATCTCAAGAAGATGAAACAGATCAAGAAAATTGTGAATGCGACATTATAAAGCCATCATTAAAATGAATGGTTTGGACTTAAATGTCTTAACAAAAGAAGAAAACTTTATTCCTGGATATTATAGACAAAATTCAAGATCCGTAAGAAAAGAGAAAAACCTTAGCAAAATACATAGAAGTTGCTAAAGAAGAAGTCCCTCAAAGAAAAAATCAAAAGGGATTACAAGCTCAAATACAAATGACATCAAAGAACAATATTCCTTCAATGAAATACTCAAAAGGATTAGGAATACTCTTCCCGAGATTCAGAACCAACAGAAGTGATCTCGCACAAGAGATTAATCAAACTAAAAGAGATCTTAAAGACCTAAAAACAAGGGTTCAGATCCTTGAACTACAACAATGTGTCCAAACACCACTCATCTCTGAAAACGAGATAGATAATAAAGAAGAAGATTTTGATAATCTCTTAGAAGAAGTCCCAAAAATTCCTACTGATAAGAAGAAAGAAATCCTCAATGAGGAAGAGGACTCTCACTCAGAATTTGCTGATATGCACTTTGTCAACTCCTTAGACAGAGTCGTAAACCACAAATGGTACTCAAAAGTGACCATTGTGATCAACAAAGAATATTCTTTCAAAGCAGAAGCCCTAATAGATACAGGAGCTGATCTAAACTGCATTAGTGAAGGCATTGTACCTACCAGGTATTTTACAAAAACCACTCAAATATTAAATACTGCTAATGGTGGAAGAATGCCTATACATTATAAGCTTTCGAATGCAGCTGTATGTAATAATGGAGTATGCCTAGAAACTACATTTTTATTAAGTAAAGAGTTATCAAGAATGGTAATTCTAGGCACACCATTCATCAACATGCTATATCCTTTCAAAACCACTACGTATGGATCAAAACAAAAATTGATGGATATCCTATTATTTTCAAGTTCACAAAAGAACCTCAGATACATGAAGTAAATTACCTCAAAGGTAAGATTACTGAAAAAGAAAAGTTTCTTTTTTCCTTAAAGGAAGAAATGAATTACAAAACAATTCAACAAAAGATCTTCTCTAAAGAAATACAAGAGAAAATCCAATCTCTCAAAGAGAAATTTGAAAAAGAGATATGTGCTGAAATCCCTAGTGCATTTTGGGAAAGAAAGAAACATATGGTCGAATTGCCATATGAACCTAACTTCACAGAGGCCCAAATCAATACAAAGGCCAGGCCCATTCAAATGAATGAAAGACACTTACTCATATGTAAGCAAGAAATAGAAGACCTTCTAAAAAAGAAGTTAATAAGGCCCAAGATTTCTCCTCGTCCCGCCCAAAGATTTTATGTGGAGAATGTCACAACTCGAAAGGGGAGTTCCTCCGCTCGTAATTAATAATAAGCCCCTAAATAAAGTACTCAGATGGATAAGATATCCATTACCCAACAAAAAAGACTTACTTAGTCGACTAAACAAGGCTTTGGTATTCTCTAAATTCGATATGAAAAGTGGATATTGCGTATACAAGTAGCAGAACAAGGTCGCTACAAAACATCATTTACTGCTCCATTTGGGCTTTACGAATGGAATGTTATACCATTTGGGCTCAAGAATGCCCCAAGTGAATACCAGAAGATTATGAATGACTTTTTTAACCCTTATTTGTGGTTCACTATTGTCTATATAGACGATGTCCTAGTCTACTCAAATTCGGTAGACCAACACCGGAAACACTTAGAAGTGTTTTTTAAAACAAACAAGTCCAACGGGCTTGTCAGGTCACTAAAAAGATGAAGTTATTTCGCACTCCAAGTAAGATTCTTGGGCCATAACATAGAAAATGGACTTATAAGTCCTATCGAAAAATCTATAGTCTTTGCGTAAAATTTCCTGATGAAATAAAAGACAAAAAACAACAAAAGATTTCTAGGGAGTCTTAATTATATTGCGTATTTTTATAAAAATCTTGCACAAGACGCTGCCCATTATTTCAAAGATTAAAAAAGAATCCTCCAGAATGGAATACAACAGACAACAACTGTCCAAAAATCAAGCTTCGAGCTAAAGAGCTCCCATGCCTAGCTTTATCCGATCCCGAAGCTTCAAAAGTAGTGGAGACTGATGCTTCTAAATAGGTTATGGAGGCATTCTAAAATGTAAAATGCCTATAAAAGAAGTCCTAGTAAGACATACTTCAGGCACCTGGAAACCAGCTCAGAAAAATTATTCTACCATTAAGAAAGAAATATTGGCTATTGTTCTGAGCATTACTAAATTCCAAGACGACCTTCTAAACAAGAAGTTCTTACTTCGAGTTGATTGCAAGAGTGCTAAAGAAGTACTTCAAAAAGACGTCAAGAATCTAGCATCAAAACAGATTTTTGCTAGGTGGCAAGCCATTTTATCTATATTCGATTTCGATATCGAATATATTAAGGGGGAAGAGAACTCACTCCCAGATTTCCTCACCAGGGAATACTTACAGGGCCATGAAGAAAACAAATTATCTTCAGGCACTGAAGAAAGAAAAGGCTCCTCAAAAGGAGTACGAATGGCATAAGATTACACACGTATCTATCATCTCAAGTAGAAGATGAAGATATGGCCAAGTCACTGATCGTAGCTAATATATATCTTAAAGATAATTTACCAAAGAATACTACCCCTAAATCTAGTGGAATATTATGAATTAATCTTAAAAGAAACCAATCTTGGTTGACATAATCCATAACATGAGAAATTCTCATGAAATCGCTTACTCAACCTTTAAAGTAAAAAATATTTTATCTAAATCAGATTGGAACTCTAACTTATTTGTTAGAGAAAGATTTAAAAACAAACGAATGAATCCAGTCTCATATGACTACTTTGATTACATACATGCGTGGGAAAACACGCTTTTTTATCAAAGTTCAAAGAAAACCCATACGTGGTTTATCCAGTTCTTAACAGGAGATTATTATGCATTTAATGATTTTCCTACTTGGTTCAGGGATTGGTTCTCATTTTTCGGACCAACAAAAGATATATTTCCTCAAAAGGTTTTAGAAGTTTTTACATTATTCGAAGAGTTTAATTTAAACTCTACTAAAAATGAAGACCATTCATTAATGTTTTTCTTTGCATTATACAAAGTCCCATGGATATGGAAATGGGATTATGCAAGATCCAATTGGGATGAAATCTATTGTCTTATAAGACGATCATGGGAAGATGGTGGGATAAAACTCCAATAGAACAATTTGATAATATTAAAATTATTGAACTATTCCAAGCACTCAAAGTGAAAGAAATTAATGAACCTAAGTCACTCAAAGGTAAAACTAAAGTAGAAATTGTTATAGAAACCCTAAAAGAAAAGGGGAAAAGTGATTTAATATATCTCTAAAAAATTAGAGAAATTATGCTCGAAGAAGAAGACGAGAGCTCCACAAATTCTAATGAAAAATTAGACCTGTGAGCCCTCTCGAAAGTGATTTACAGATGGCCGACTTGAACTAAAAGACAAGGCAACCACCCACCAAAGAAAGTGGCCGACATCAAAGGGACCCCTAAAAGCATTCTCGACAAACGACTCCAAAATTCAAATAGGGACACACCACCGTAAGAAAGTGGACCACTCTTCAATGGAGAAAGACCGTTTTTGAAAAAGTCTTACTAGACTTATCTTGTGAATTATTGTAATTTGTTTGTAAATGAGCCTCTTTATCTATATAAGGCTCTTAGATTTCTAAGAAAAGCATCCGAAGAATTTCATATTTTTTCCATATCCTAAATTCCGCTAGTATCCTCTGTAATATATCCATATTAATAAACTAAAAGTTCATATATTATCAATCTTCTTTACCATTTATATACTCTTTATATAACTTAGCAGATTCTCAAATGTTTCCGAAAGATTTTCAAATGTTTCTATAAATTCTTCGAGAGGAAAAGAAACTGATTTTGAAGGAACTCAGAGGCTTCCTATGGGAATAAACTTACCAGTTTATCAAAATAATGGATCTAAAAGATCTGAAACAGCAGAAGAAAGATCTAATAGATCTCAAGAAATAGATGGAAAGACCAGTGAGTCCAACACTCTCTGATATGGGATACGAATCAAACACTAGATTCCAGAATGTTATGATGCTACAAAAACTTTCCTTTAATGAATCTTTAAAAGAGATGTTTTATGATAAAAAAAATTCTGAAAAAAGAAAAATATTTTATTCTCTAAATAGAGAACAACAAAAAATGTTCTATGAAAAGTATAAAGCATTCTTAAAGTATGCAGAAAGGAAGAATAGAGAAGGAGAATTTAATTTCTTCGACTTTATCATCAAATATTCTGAAAAGAATGGAATCATAATTCCTAAAGTTCACAACCTTGAAAAGGTCCATCAGACATACACCTTAGAATCTGGAGAAAAAATAATGGCAGCTCATCCCCCAGAAGCAGTCATTAAGATATCAGAAAAGGTACAAGCAGTTCCTTACAAAGGAAACTCAACAAAACCAGAGTTGCAAGCCACAGATGAATCTGTGAATCAAGTTATAGAACAAGGAAACTACACCAACTTATTCTTACAAACAGTTGGGAATCAGTTGCTTGTAGTTGATGGTCTTGACTCAGATATTCTTACTTTTCTTGTTGAGTCAAACATGATTTCTACTGAGCCATCTTCATGTTCTATTATTTGATCAACTTCAGTATTTTGAGGGATCTTAACCTTTTCAGGTTCTTGTTGTATTAACCAGCTTTCTGGAAGGGTAATTTTGTCCCATGCTAACCTTTTAGGTGTAGCTAATCTGGTCTTTTCACTATTTGTTTGAAATAGCGTGGTTTCTCCTTTTTTATCTCTAATGAGAGATTTTAAGTTGATGTCTGGGCAGATAGTATTCATGACTTTGAAATATACTCTATATATAAGAGCAATATTGCTGGTTCCTTCTTCCATGTCGAAACCATGTGTCTGTACATCTACCTTTAAACATTTTAAAACATTTGCATCTTTAATGCACACAGAGAAATTAGGGAAACAATTAAAATATATTGGTCCTGAACTTAAGGACGATTCAATACATCCTAACATCGAATCTTTAATCCGATTGTGTCTTTTATCTCTAACACAAATAAGAACTGAATTATTAAGTCCTTCTCTAGTGAGAGGTTTAATCTAATTTGTACTAGACCAATATGCAGATAATTATACTTTTCTCTATATCGCTCTATAAGACCTTGCGAGAATAAGCTTAAGTCTAATGATTCTTTAGCTAAAGGATATGTCTCTTCTACTGTTTTTATTATATAGTTAGATTTAAAGAGAAAACTACCCTTATTATAGACTTGTGAAGTTCCTACTTTAGGAACATTCCAATTAGCTAAATCTTGTTCAATATTTTCTATATTTATTACTTCTTTATTTTTTGCAGATCTAGCTGTAGTTGAAGTAGAGCTAGTCTTTGGAGGATGAAGAAGTAGAGGTTTTAGAGAATGATCTTACTAATCCCGCCATTGCAAAAGATCGAGAATACCTTAATAGGATCGTACAAAGTCTCACGCGTCTTACCACCGCCTCTCTTGGGTCTTACTGCTACGTCGTCGAAGTCCTAGTACCTCGAAGTCTCTTTTAATATCGGGATTATTGAGATTACTCACTATAAATCTACTACTATCTTTTCCAACTTAGATGGCTCGATACCAATTTTGACCAGGATCCGCTAAGTTATATAAAGAGTATATAAATGGTAAAGAAGATTGATAATATATGAACTTTTAGTTTATTAATATGGATATATTACGAGAGGATACTAGCGGAATTTAGGATATGGAAAAAATATGAAATTCTTCTGATGCTTTCCTTAGAAATCTAAGAGCCTTATATAGATAAAGAGGCTCATTTACAAACAAATTACAATAATTCACAAGATAAGTCTAGTAAGACTTTTTCAAAAAGCAGATGCTCTCCCACGTGAAGAAGTGGTCCCTTTCTTCTCGGTGGTGTGTCCCTATTTGAATTTTGGAGTCGTTTGTCCGTAATGCTTTTGTGGTCCCTTTGATGTCGGCCACTTTCTTTAGTGGGTGGTTGCCTTGTCTTTTAGTTCAAGTCGGCCATCCGTAAATCACTTTCGTAGGCTCTAGGTCTAATTTTTCATTAGAATTTGTGGAGCTCTCGTCTTCTTCTTCGTAGCATAATTTCTCTAATTTTTTAGAGATATATTCGTCACTTTTCCCCTTTTCTTTTAGTGGTTTCTATAACAATTTCTATTTTAGTTTTACCTTTGAGTGACTTAGGTTCATTAATTTCTTTCACTTTGAGTGCTTGGAATAGTTCAATAATTTTAATATTATCAAATTGTTCTAGTGGAGTTTTATCCCACCATCTTCCCCATGATAGTCTTATAAGACAATAGATTTCATCCCAATTGGATACTGCATAATCCCATTTCCATATCCATGGGACTTTGTATAATGCAAAGAAAAACATTAATGAGTGGTCTTCATTTTTAGTAGAGTTTAAATTAAACTCTTCGAATAATGTAAAAACTTCTAAAACCTTTTGAGGAAATATATCTTTTGTTGGTCCGAAAAATTAGAACCAATCCCTGAACCAAGTAGGAAAATCATTAAATGCATAATAATCTCCTGTTAAGAACTGGATAAACCACATATGGGTTTTCTTTGAACTTTGATAAAAAAGCGTGTTTTCCCACGCCTGTATGTAATCAAAGTAGTCATACGAGACTGGATTCATTCGTTTGTTTTTAAATCTTTCTCTAACAAATAAGTTAGAGTTCCAATCTGATTTAGATAAAATGTTTTTTACTTTAAAGGTTGAGTAAGCGATTTCATGAGAATTTCTCATGTTATGGATTATGTCAACCGAATTGGTTTCTTTTAAGATTAATTCATAATATTCCCTAGATTTAGGGGTAGTATTTGCTGGTAAATTATCTTTAAGATATATGTTAGCTACCTGTTCAGGTGACTTGGCCATATCTTCATCTTCTATTGAGATGATAGATTTGTGTGTAATCTTATGCCATTCGTACTCCTTTTCGAGGAGCCTTTTCTTTCTTCAAGGTTCAAGATAATTTGTTTTCTTCACGGCCCCGTAAGTATTCCCTGGTGAGGAAATCTGGGGAGTGAGTTCTCTTCCCTTAATATATTCGATATCGAAATCGAATATAGATAAAATGGCTTGCCACCTAGCAAAAATCTGTTTTGATGCTAGATTCTCGACGCCTTTTGAAGTACTTCTTTAGCACTCTTGCAATCAACTCAAGTAAGAACTTCTTGTTTAGAAGGTCGTCTTGGAAATTAGTAATGCTCAGAACTATAGCCAGGATTTCTTTCTTAATGGTAGAATAACTTTTCTCGAAATGGTTTCAGTGCTAAGTATGTCTTACTAGGACTTCTTTTATAGGCATTTTCTGTTTTAGAATGCCTCCATAACCTATTTAGAAGCATCGATCTCCACTACTTTTGAAGCTTCGGATCGATAAAGCTAGGCATGGGAGCTCTTTAGCTCGAAGCTTGATTTTTGGACAACACAGGTAAGCCGTATTCCATTCCGGAGGATTCTTTTTAATCTTTGAAATAATGGGCCAGCGTCTCAGGCAAGATTTTTATAAAAATCTGCAATATAATTAAGACTCCCTAGAAATCTTTGCATGTTTTTTGTCTTTTATTTCATCCGGAAATTTTTCTCGCAAAGACTATAGATTTTTCGATAGGACTTATAAGTCCATTTTCTATGTTATGGCCCAAGAATCTTACTGGGTCCGAAATAACTTCATCTTTTAGTCGACACAACAAGCCCATTGACTTGATCGTTTTAAAAACACTTCTAAGTGTTTCCAAATTGGTTCTACCGAATTTGAGTAGACTAGGACATCGCCTATATAGACAATAGTGAACCCTAAATAAGGGTTAAAAATGTCATTCATAATCTTCTCGTATTCACTGGGCATTCTTGAGCCCAAATGGCATAACATTCCATTCGTAAAGCCCAAATGGAACAAGAATGCCGTTTTGTAGCGATCTTTTTCTCGCTACTTGTATCCGCCAATATCCACTTTTCATATCGAATTTAGAGAATACCAAAGCCTTGTTTAGTCGACTAAGTAAGTCTTTTTTGTTGGGTAATGGATATCTTATCCATCCGAGTACTTTATTTGTGGCTTATAATTAATTACGAGTCGAGGAACTCCTTTCGATTTCAAAGATCGTTTCTCCACATAAAATGTCAAGTGTGACCAAGGAGAAGTACTGGCCTTATTAACTTCTTTTTAGAAGGTCTTCTATTTCTTGCTTACATACGAGTAAGTTGTCTTTCATTCATTTGAACGGGCCTGGCCTTTGTATTGATTTGGGCCTCTGTGAAGTTAGGTTCATATGGCAATTCGACCATATGTTTCTTTCTTTCCCAAAATGCACTAGTGGATTTCAAAGACATATCTCTTTTTCAAATTTCTCTTTGAGAGATTGGATTTTCTCTTGTATTTCTTTAGAGAAGATCTTTTGTTGAATTATTTTGTAATTCATTTCTTCCTTTAAGGAAAAAAAGAAACTTTTCTTTTTCAAGAATCTTACCTTTGAGGTAATTTACTTCATGTATCCGAGGTTCTTTTGTGAACTTGAAAATAATAGGATATCCATCAATTTTTGTTTTGATCCCTTCAGAAGTGGTTTTGAAAGGATATAGCATGTTGATGAATGGTGTGCCTAGAATTACCATTCTTGATAATTCTTTACTTAATAAAAATGTAGTTTCTAGGCATACTCCATTATTACATACAATGCATTGGAAAGCTTATAATGTATAGGCATTCTTCCACCATTAGCGTATTTAATATTTGAGTGGTTTTTGTAAAATACCCGGTAGGTACAATGCCTTCACTAATGCGCTTTAGATCACTCACCCGTATCTATTAGTGGCTTCGCTTTGAAAGAATATTCTTTGTTGATCACAATGGTCACTTTTGAGTACCATTTGTGGTTTACTACTCTGCCTAAGGAGTTGACAAAAGCATATCAAGAAATTCGAGCGAGAGTCCTCTTCCTCATCGAGGATTTCTTTCTTCTTATCGTAGGAATTTTTGGGACTTCTTCTAAAAGATTATCAAAATCTTCTTCTTTATTATCTATCTCATTTTCGTAGATGAGTGGTGTTTGGACACATTGTTGTAGTTCAAGGATCCGAACCCTTGTTTTTAGATCTTTAAGATCTCTTTTAGTTTGATTAATCTCTTGTCCGAGATCACTTACCGTTGGTTCCCGAATCTCGTGAAGAGTATTCCTAATCCTTTGAGTATTTCATTGAAGGAATATTGTTGCCGATGTCGCCAGATTTGAGCTTGTAATCCCTTTTGATTTTTTCTTTGAGGGACTTCTTCTTTAGCAACTTCTATGTATTTTGCTAAGGTTTTTCTTTTCTTCTCGATCTTGAATTTTGTCTATAATATCCGTAATAAAGTTTTCTTCTTTTGTTAAGACATTTAAGTCCAAACCATTCATTTTAATGATGGCTTTATAGTAATCGCATTCACAATTTTCTTGATCTGTTTCATCTTCGAGATGAAGACGATGAGGATCTACTATAATCTTCTTCATTATCTTCTTCTTCAAGATTGCTCATAAGAGTATTTGTAGAAACTGTTTTTAAGTTTCTCGTCAATATTTAATTCATTGACCTTTTGTTGGACTCGCAATTGGGCTATAATGTCCCTCGCTTTCCACACTTATAACAAGTTGGTATTTTACCTTTAGTAGATCGGGCTTCATTATCGGGCCTTTTAGTCCAATTAAATTTCTTATATTTTTTTCTTCTTTTAGAAGGATAAGTTCTTGATTCTTTAAACCAAGGTTTTTTGTAAGCCTTTCGAGGTTTAGGGTCTTTCTTTTGAGATAATCCTTTAAGGATATTTTGATATCCATACTGTTCACAAAAGTCTCCTAAGGCTTGTTTACTTTGGATTCTTTCTTTATCCACTTGTCTTTTGAGCTTTATATCAAGCATGCACGTTAATCCTTCCGCCACTATTTCAGCCGCTAATTCTCCAAATGTATACATACCGTATGGTATGGAACCACCATGCTTGCCTTGAGTCTTGCACGAATTTTATCAAAGAATAGGGTAGGTAATCCCGCAATAAATCTTTCTTTCCAAAAGTCGCTATTAGAGTCTTCTCTTGTGAAGACTTTAGAGAAGAAAACGTCTTTATACCATTTAAAATGTGACATGGTAGGACATCTTAAGCTTATAAGCTGTTCATGACTCCTGTCTTGTTGCAAAGTTGTACTTCCCACAAAGTGCAACAATATTGTGTAGACCAGGGTGTTGACCGTGTCTTCTATCCTGAGAACATCACCATTTTCATTTACTTCTTGCTTAATTGAGCTAAGAATTGTACGACGTTCTTGAGACCTAAGTGAGTGTCCCACCAACCTTGTAATCGACCAACAAATCCAGCCTATTATTGCTAATGCCGCTCGCTTATCCGAGTTCCCTTGAAACTTGATTCTTTGTTGCATACATAAGCATATTTTTAATTACCCTAATGACTTGATATTCAGATAGTCCGTCAATACTCCATTCTTGAATGGTACTACCAGAATATACTGTTCTGCTAGGTAATTCTTCTTCGATTTGTAGATCGACTGGAGATTGCCTAGGATAATAAGGCTTTGTTTTGTATACTGGAACTGGTTTTTCCAATTTATTTATTTCTTTAACGCACATGTAAATAAATAAATGATTAAAATTACTTTTTATTATCGTATTTATCATTAAAACATTAAATAAAAGTAAAATTTTTATCATAAAAAATATTAAAATATTGAGTTAATAGTAAAATTCGTTATTTTTTGAACCTTTTATAAAATATAAAAAATTAAATGATATTTTTTTTAATTTAAGAAACTAATTAAAATAAATCTCCTGACATAAAAAAAACAAACATTTACAATACCTTACCCTGTAATAAATTATAAAGAATCCGATTCTCAAATGTTTCCGAAAGATTTTCAAATGTTTCTATAAATTCTTCGAGAGGAAAAGAAACTGATTTTGAAGGAACTCAGAGGCTTCCTATGGGAATAAACTTACCAGTTTATCAAAATAATGGATCTAAAAGATCTGAAACAGCAGAAGAAAGATCTAATAGATCTGAAGAGCAGATGGAAAGACCAATGAGTCCAACACTCTCTGATATGGGATACGAATCAAACACTAGATTCCAGAGTGTTATGATGCTACAAAAACTTTCCTTTAATGAATCTTTAAAAGAGATGTTTTATGATAAAAAAAATTCTGAAAAAAGAAAAATATTTTATTCTCTAAATAGAGAACAACAAAAAATGTTCTATGAAAAGTATAAAGCATTCTTAAAGTATGCAGAAAGGAAGAATAGAGAAGGAGAATTAAATTTCTTCGACTTTATCATCAAATATTCTGAAAAGAATGGAATCATAATTCCTGAAGTTCACAACCTTGAAAAGGTCCATCAAACATACACCTTAGAATCTGGAGAAAAAAATAATGGCAGCTCATCCCCCAGAAGCAGTCATTAAGATATCAGAGAAGGTACAAGCAGCTTCCTTACAAAGGAAACTCAACAAAACCAGAGTTGCAAGCCACGGATGAATCAGAATCAAGTTATAGAACAAGGAAACTACACCAACTTATTCTTACAAACATTGGGAATCGCTTAACAAGAATTGAAAAATCGGTCGAGAAGCAACCGAAAGTTTGCCATCTACTTCTAAGAAAGAGGTAAAACCAAATTTCTTTAAACCTATCCCAGATTTTAAATTAAAAGGAAGATAACTCGTAATTCTTAAAAGAATTACTAGAGAAAATGTCTAAATTAGACACGACAGATAAAGGAAAATCAGAAGAATGCTCAAGAAGATCTAAATGAGATCTCCGAAAAAGAAGTAGATGAAATCTATCAATATCTAAAGGAATCTTATACAAATGATTCTCAGAAATAAATAAATTGGAAAACCGGTTCCAAAGATACAAAACAAAGCCTTATTATCCTAGGCAATCTCCAAATGATCTACAAATCGAAGAAGAATTACCTAGCAGACAAGATATTCTCGTAGTACCATTCAAGAATGGAGTATTGACGGACTATCCGAATATCAAGTCATTAGGGTAATTAAAAATATGCTTATGTATGCAACAAAGAATCAAGTTTCAAGGGAACTCAGATAAGCAGGCAGATTAGCAATAATAGCTGGATTTGTTGGTCAGTTACAAGGTTGGTGGGACACTCACTTAGGTCCTCAAGAACGCCATACAATTCTTAGTTCAATTAAGCAAGAAGTAAATGAAAATGGTGATGTTCTCGGATAGAAGACACGATCAACACACTGTCTACACAATATTGTTGCACTTTGTGGGAAGTACAACTTTGCAACAAGACAGAGTCATGAGCGACTTATAAGCTTGAGATGTCCTACCATGTCACATTTTAAATGGTATAAAGACGTTTTCTTCTCTAAAGTCTTCACAAGAGAAGACTCTAATAGCGACTTTTGGAAAGAAATATTTATTGCAGGGTTACCTACCCTATTTGCTAATAAAATTCGTGCAAGACTCCGAGCCAAGCATGGTGGTTCCATACCATACGGTATGTATACATTTGGAGAATTAGCCGCTGAAATAGTGGCAGAAGGATTAGCATTCTGTACTGATATGAAGCTCAAAAGACAAATGGATAAAGAAAGAATCCAAAGTAAACAAGCCTTAGGAGACTTTTGTGAACAGTATGGATATCAAAATATCCTTAAAGGATTATCTCAAAAGAAAGACCATAAACCTCAAAAGGCTTACAAAAACCCTTGGTTTAAAGAATCAAGAACTTATCCTTCTAAAAGAAGAAAAATATAAGAAATTTAATTGGACTAAAAGGCCCAATAATGAAGCCCGATCTACTAAAGGTAAAATACCAACTTGTTATAAGTGTGGAAAGCAGGGACATTATAGCCCAAATTGCAGAGTCCAACAAAAGGTCAATGAATTAAATATTGACGAGAAACTTAAAAAACAGTTTCTACAAATACTCTTAACAGAGCAATCTTCTGAAGAAGAAGATAATGAAGAAGATTATAGTAGATCCTCATCGTCTTCATCTCAAGAAGATGAAACAGATCAAGAAAATTGTGAATGCGATTACTATAAAGCCATCATTAAAATGAATGGTTTGGACTTAAATGTCTTAACAAAAGAAGAAAACTTTATTCTGGATATTATAGACAAAATTCAAGATCCAGAAGAAAAGAGAAAAACCTTAGCAAAATACATAGAAGTTGCTAAAGAAGAAGTCCCTCAAAGAAAAAATCAAAAGGGATTACAAGCTCAAATACAAATACATCAAAGAACAATATTCCTTCAATGAAATACTCAAAAGGATTAGGAATACTCTTCCTGAAATTCAGGAACCAACAGTAAGTGATCTCAGACAAGAGATTAATCAAACTAAAAGAGATCTTAAAGATCTAAAAACAAGGGTTCAGATCCTTGAACTACAACAATGTGTCCAAACACCACTCATCTCTGAAAATGAGATAGATAATAAAGAAGAAGATTTTGATAATCTCTTAGAAGAAGTCCCAAAAATTCCTACTGATAAGAAGAAAGAAATCCTCAATGAGGAAGAGGACTCTCACTCAGAATTTGCTGATATGCACTTTGTCAACTCCTTAGACAGAGTCGTAAACCACAAATGGTACTCAAAAGTGACCATTGTGATCAACAAAGAATATTCTTTCAAAGCAGAAGCCCTAATAGACAAGTGAGTCGATCTAAATCGCATTAGTGAGGGCATTGTACCTACCAGGTATTTTACAAAAAACCACTCAAATATTAAAACTACTAATGGTGGAAGAATGCCTATACATTATAAGCTATCCAATGCACCTGTATGTAATAATGTAGTATGCCTAGAAACTACATTTTTATTAAGTAAAGAATTATCAAGAATGGTAATTCTAGGCACACCATTCATCAATATGCTATATACTTTCAAAACCACTACAGAAGGGATCAAAACAAAAATTGATGGATATCCTATTATTTTCAAGTTCACAAAAGAACCTCAGACACATGAAGTAAATTACCTCAAAGGTAAGATTATTGAAAAAGAAAAATTTATTTTTTCCTTAAAGGAAGAAATGAATTACAAAACAATTCAACAAAAGATTTTCTCTAAAGAAATACAAGAGAAAATCCAATCTCTCAAAGAGAAATTTGAAAAAGAGATATGTGCTGAAATCCCTAGTGCATTTTGGGAAAGAAAGAAACATATGGTCGAATTGCCATATGAACCTAACTTTACAGAGGCCCAAATCAATACAAAGGCTGTGCCCATTCAAATGAATGAAAGACACTTACTCATATGTAAGCAAGAAATAGAAGACCTTCTAAAAAGAAGTTAATAAGGCCCAAGATTTCTCGGTCACCGCCAAAGATTTTATGTGGAGAAAATGAAATCGAAAGGGGAGTTCCTCGACTCGTAATTAATTATAAGCCCCTAAATAAAGTACTCAGATGGATAAGATATCCATTACCCAACAAAAAAGACTTACTTAGAGGACTGAACAAGGGTTTTGGATTCTCTACATTCGACATGAAAAGTGGATATTGGCAGATACAAGTAGCAGAAAAGATCGCTACAAAACAAAGATTTCATCGTTCCATTTGGGCTTTACGAATGGAATGTTATGCCATTTGGGCTCAAGAATGCCCCAAGTGAATACCAGAAGATTATGAATGACATTTTTAACCCTTATTTAGGGTTCACTATTGTCTATATAGACGATGTCCTAGTCTACTCAAATTCAGTAGACCAACACTGGAAACACTTAGAAGTGTTTTTTAAAACAGTCAAGTCCAATGGGCTTGTTGTGTCAGCTAAAAAGATGAAGTTATTTCAGACCCAAGTAAGATTCTTGGGCCATAACATAGAAAATGGACTTATAAGTCCTATCGAAAAATCTATAGTCTTTGCAGAAAAATTTCCGGATGAAATAAAAGACAAAAAACAGCTGCAAAGATTTCTAGGAGTCTTAATTATATTGCATTTTTATAAAAATCTTGCACAAGACGCTGCCCATTATTTCAAAGATTAAAAGAATCCTCAGAATGGAATACAACTTACAACGGTACAGTCCAAAAATCAAGCCGAAGCTAAAGAGCTCCCATGCCTAGCTTTATCGATCCTAAGCTTCAAAAGTAGTGGAGATCGATGCTTGAAATAGGTTATGGAGGCATTCTAAAACAAAATGCCTATAAAAGAAGTCCTAGTAAGACATACTTGTGCACTGAAACTCATTCAGAAAAATTATTCTACCATTAAGAAAGAAATATTGGCTATAGTTCGAGCATTACTAAATTCCAAGACGACCTTCTAAACAAGAAGTTCTTACTTGAGTTGATTGCAAAGTGCTAAAGAAGTACTTCAAAAGACGTCAAGAATCTAGCATCAAAACATTTTTGCTGGGTGGCAAGCCATTTTATCTATATTCGATTTGATATCGAATATATTAAGGAAGAGAACTCACTCCCAGATTTCACTGCGGGGAATACTTACAGGCCACGAAGAAAACAAATTATCTTCGTGCACCGAAGAAAGAAAAGGCTCCTCAAAAGGAGTACGAATGGCATAAGATTACACACAGATCTATCATCTGGTAGAAGATGAAGATATGGCCAAGTCACTGATCAGTAGCTAATATATATCTTAAAGATAATTTACCACAAATACTACCCCTAAATCTAGGAATATTATGAATTAATCTTAAAAGAAACCAATTCGGTTGACATAATCCATAACATGAGAAATTCTCATGAAATCGCTTACTCAACCTTTAAAGTAAAAATATTTTATCTAAATCAGATTGAACTCTAACTTATTTGTTAGAGAAAGATTTAAAAACAAACGAATGAATCCAGCTCATATGATTACTTTGATTACATACATGATTGGGAAAACACGCTTTTTATCAAAGTTCAAAGAAAACCCATACGTGGTTTATCCAGCTTCTTAACAGAGATTATTATGCATTTAATGATTTTCCTACTTGGTTCGTGGATTGGTTCTCATTTTTCGGACCAACAAAAGATATATTTCCTCAAAAGGTTTTAGAAGTTTTACATTATTCGAAGAGTTTAATTTAAACTCTACTAAAAATGAAGACCATTCATTAATGTTTTTCTTTGCATTATACAAAGTCCCATGGATATGGAAATGGGATTATGCATTATCCAATTGGGATGAAATCTATTGTCTTATAAGACGATCATGGGGAAGATGGTGGGATAAAACTCCACTAGAACAATTTGATAATATTAAAATTATTGAACTATTCCAAGCACTCAAAGTGAAAGAAATTAATGAACCTAAGTCACTCAAAGGTAAAACTAAAGTAGAAATTGTTATAGAAACCCCAAAGAAAAGGGGAAAAGTGACGAATATATCTCAAAAATTAGAGAAATTCATGCCGAAGAAGAAGGCGAGAGCTCCACAAATTCTAATGAAAAATTAGACCTAGAGCCTACGAAAGTGATTTACGAGATGGCCGACTTGAACTAAAAGACAAGGCAACCACCAGAAGTGGCCGACATCAAAGGACCACAAAAGCATTACGGACAAACGACTCCAAAATTCAAATAGGGACACACCACTGAAGAAAGGGACCACTCTTCACACGTGGAGAAACATCCGCTTTTGAAAAAGTCTTACTAGACTTATCTTGTGAATTATTGTAATTTGTTTGTAAATGAGCCTCTTTATCTATATAAGGCTCTTAGATTTCTAAGGAAAGGATCCGAAGAATTTCATATTTTTTCCATATCCTAAATTCCGCTAGTATCCTCTGTAATATATCCATATTAATAAACTAAAAGTTCATATATTATCAATCTTCTTTACCATTTATATACTCTTTATATAACTTAGCAGATCCTGGTCAAAATTGATAATATATGAACTTTTAGTTTATTAATATGGATATATTACAGAGGATACTAGCGGAATTTAGGATATGGAAAAAATATGAAATTCTTCGGATGCTTTCCTTAGAAATCTAAGAGCCTTATATAGATAAAGAGGCTCATTTACAAACAAATTACAATAATTCACAAGATAAGTCTAGTAAGACTTTTTTCAAAAGCAGATGCTCTCCCATGTGAAGAGTGGTCCCTTTCTTCCTGGTGTGTCCCTATTTGAATTTTGGAGTCGCTTTGTCCGTAATGCTTTTAGTGGTCCCTTTGATGTCGGCCACTTTCTTTAAAGGTGGTTGCCTTGTCTTTAGTTCAAGTCGGCCATCTCAGAATCACTTTCGTAGGCTCTAGGTCTAATTTTTCATTAGAATTTCATGAGCTCTCGCCTTCTTCTTCAAGAGCATAATTTCTCTAATTTTTTAGAGATATATTCGTCACTTTTCCCCTTTTCTTTGTGGTTTCTATAACAATTTCTACTTTAGTTTTACCTTTCGAGTGACTTAGGTTCATTAATTTCTTTCACTTTGAGTGCTTGGAATAGTTCAATAATTTTAATATTATCAAATTGTTCTAGTGGAGTTTTATCCCACCATCTTCCCCATGATCGCCTTATAAGACAATAGATTTCATCCCAATTGGATACTGCATAATCCCATTTCCATATCCATGGACTTTGTATAATGCAAAGAAAAACATTAATGAATGGTCTTCATTTTTAGTAGAGTTTAAATTAAACTCTTCGAATAATGTAAAACTTCTAAAACCTTTCGAGGAAATATATCTTTTGTTGGTCCGAAAAATGAGAACCAATCCTCGAACCAAGTAGGAAAATCATTAAATGCATAATAATCTCCGTTAAGAACTGGATAAACCACGTATTGGTTTTCTTTGAACTTTGATAAAAAGCGTGTTTTCCCACGCACGTATGTAATCAAAGTAGTCATATGAGACTGGATTCATTCGCTTGTTTTTAAATCTTTCTCTAACAAATAAGTTAGAGTTCCAACTGATTTAGATAAAATATTTTTTACTTTAAAGGTCGAGTAAGCTGATTTCATGAGAATTTCTCATGTTATGGATTATGTCAACCGAATTGGTTTCTTTTAAGATTAATTCATAATATTCCCTAGATTTAGGGGTAGTATTTGCCGTAAATTATCTTTAAGATATATATTAGCTACAGATAAGCGTGATTGCCATATCTTCATCTTCTACCGAGATGATAGATCCGTGTGTAATCTTACGCCATTCGCATCTTTTCGGCGAGCCTTTTCTTTCTTCAGTGCTCAAGATAATTTGTTTTCTTCATGGCCCTGGTAAGTATTCCCTGGTGAGGAAATCTGGGAGCCGAGTTCTCTTCCTCTTAATATATTCGATATCGAAATCGAATATAGATAAAATGGCTCGCCACCTAGCAAAAATCGCTTTTGATGCGATTCTCGACGCCTTTTTCAAGTACTTCTTTAGCACTCTTGCAATCAACTCGAAGTAAGAACTTCTTGTTTAGAAGCGTCGCCTTGGAATTTAGTAATGCTCTAACTATAGCCAATATTTCTTTCTTAATGGTAGAATAATTTTTCTCGAGCCGTTTCCAGTGTGCCTAAGATGTCTTACTAGACTTCTTTTATAGGCATTTTTCTGCTTTAGAATGCCTCCATAACCTATTTCCGAAGCATCATCCCACTACTTTTGAAGCTTCGGATCGATAAAGCTAGGCATGTGAGCTCTTTACCGAAGCTTGATTTTTGGACACCGTCAGGTAAGTCAGATTCCATTCCTGAGGATTCTTTAATCTTTGAAATAACGGGGCGGTCATCTCGTGCAAGATTTTTATAAAAATCTGCAATATAATTAAGACTCTAGAAATCTTTACTGCTTTTTTGTCTTTTATTTCATCCTAAATTTTTCTCGCAAAGACTATAGATTTTTCGATAGGACTTATAAGTCCATTTTCTATGTTATGGCCCAAGAATCTTACTGGGTCTCAAATAACTTCATCTTTTTAGTCGACACAACAAGCCCATCGACTTGACTGCTTTAAAAACACTTCTAAGTGTTTCCATGTTGGTCTACCGAATTTGAGTAGACTAGGACATCGTCTATATAGACAATAGTGAACCCTAAATAAGTGGTTAAAAATGTCATTCATAATCTTCCGTATTCACTTGGCATTCTTGAGCCCAAATGGCATAACATTCCATTCGTAAAGCCCAAATGGAACAAGAATGCCGTTTTGTAGCGATCTTTTTCTCGCTACTTGTATACGCCAATATCCACTTTTCATATCGAATTTAGAGAATACCAAAGCCTTGTTTAGTCGACCAAGTAAGTCTTTTTGTTGGGTAATGGATATCTTATCCATCCGAGTACTTTATTTGTGGCTTATAATTAATTACGAGTCGAGGAACTCCCCTTTCGATTTCAAATACGTTCTCCACATAAAATGTCAAGTGTGACCAAGGAGAAGTACTGGGCCTTATTAACTTCTTTTTTAGAAGGTCTTCTATTTCTTGCTTACATATGAGTAAGTGTCTTTCATTCATTTGAATGGGCCTGGCCTTTGTATTGATTTGGTCCTCTGTAAAGTTAGGTTCATATGGCAATTCGACCATATGTTTCTTTCTTTCCCAAAATGCACTAGGATTTCAAAGACATATCTCTTTTTCAAATTTCTCTTTGAGAGATTGGATTTTCTCTTGTATTTCTTTAGAGAAGATCTTTTGTTGAATTGTTTTGGAATTCATTTCTTCCTTTAAGGAAGAAAGAACCCTTTTTTTTCTGTAATCTTACCTTTCGGGTAATTCTCTTCATGTATCCGAGGTTCTTTTGTGAACTTGAAAATAATAGGATATCCATCAATTTTTGTTTTGATCCCTTCAGAAGTGGTTTTGAAAGGATATAGCATGTTGATGAATGGTGTGCCTAGAATTACCATTCTTGATAATTCTTTACTTAATAAAAATGTAGTTTCTAGGCATACTCCATTATTACATACACCGCATTGGAAAGCTTATAATGTATAGGCATTCTTCCACCATTAGCGTATTTAATATTTGAGTGGTTTTTGTAAAATACCTGGTAGGTACAATGCCTTCACTAATGCTTTTAGATCACCTCCTCGTATCTATTAGTGGCTTCGCTTTGAAAGAATATTCTTTGTTGATCACAATGGTCACTTTTGAGTACCATTTGTGGTTTACTACTCGCCTGGGAGTTGACAAAGTGCATATCAAAGAAATTCTCGAGCAGAGTCCTCTTCCTCATCGAGGATTTCTTTCTTCTTATCAAGAGGAATTTTTTGGGACTTCTTCTAAAAGATTATCAAAATCTTCTTCTTTATTATCTATCTCATTTTCGTAGATGAGTGGTGTTTGGACACATTGTCAGTAGTTCAAGGATCTGAACCCTTGTTTTTAGATCTTTAAGATCTCTTTTAGTTTGATTAATCTCTTGTCCGAGATCACTTACCGTTGGTTCCTGAATCTCAGGAAGAGTATTCCTAATCCTTTTCGAGTATTTCATTGAAGGAATATTGTTCTTGATGTCGCCAGATTTGAGCTTGTAATCCCTTTTGATTTTTTCTTTGAGGACTTCTTCTTTAGCAACTTCTATGTATTTTGCTAAGGTTTTTCTCTTTTCTTCTGGATCTTGAATTTTGTCTATAATATCCGTAATAAAGTTTTCTTCTTTTGTTAAGACATTTAAGTCCAAACCATTCATTTTAATGATGGCTTTATAGTAATCGCATTCACAATTTTCTTGACCTGTTTCATCTTCTCGAGATGAAGACGATGAGGATCTACTATAATCTTCTTCATTATCTTCTTCTTCGTAAGATTGCTCATAAGAGTATTTGTAGAAACTGCTTTTTTAAGTTTCTCGTCAATATTTAATTCATTGACCTTTTGTTGGACTCTGCAATTGGGCTATAATGTCCTCGCTTTCCACACTTATAACAAGTTGGTATTTTACCTTTAGTAGATCTAAGCTTCATTATCGGGCCTTTTAGTCCAATTAAATTTCTTATATTTTTTCTTCTTTTAGAAGGATAAGTTCTTGATTCTTTAAACCAAGGTTTTTTGTAAGCCTTTTGAGGTTTAGGGTCTTTCTTTTGAGATAATCCTTTAAGGATATTTTGATATCCATACTGCTCACAAAAGTCTCCTAAGGCTTGTTTACTTTGGATTCTTTCTTTATCCACTTGTCTTTTCGAGCTTTATATCACGAATGCACGTTAATCCTTCGCCACTATTTCACGGCTAATTCTCCAAATGTATACATACCGTATGGTATGGAACCACCATGCTTGCTCTGAGTCTTGCACGAATTTTATCAAGAAATGGTAGGTAATCCCGCAATAAATCTTTCTTTCCAAAAGTCGCTATTAGAGTCTTCGTGAAGACTTTAGAGAAGAAAACGTCTTTATACCATTTAAAATGTGACATGGTAGGACATCTTAAGCTTATAAGTCGCTCACGACTCGCCTTGTTGCAAAGTTGTACTTCCCACAAAGGCAACAATATTGTGTAGACTGCAAAGTGTTGACCGTGTCTTCTATCCGAGAACATCACCATTTTCATTTACTTCTTGCTTAATTGAGCTAAGAATTGTATGACGTTCGATGACCTAAGCGAGTTGTCCCACCAACCTTGTAATCGACCAACAAATCCAGCCTATTATTGCTAATGCCGCCGCTTATCCGAGTTCCCTTGAAACTTGATCACGTTGCATACATAAGCATATTTTTAATTACCCTAATGACTTGATATTCAGATAGTCCGTCAATACTCCATTCTTGAATGGTACTACCAGAATATACTGTTCTGCTAGGTAATTCTTCTTCGATTTGTAGATCGACTGGAGATTGCCTAGGATAATAAGGCTTTGTTTTGTATAATCGGAACTGGTTTTTCCAATTTATTTATTTCTACAGAATCATTTGTATAAGATTCCTTTAGATATTGATAGATTTCATCTACTTCTTTTTCAGAGATCTCATTTAGATCTTCTTCGAGCATTCTTACAGATTTTCCTTTATCTGTCGTGTCTAATTTAGACATTTTCTCTAGTAATTCTTTTAAGAATTCTGAGTTATCTTCCTTTTTTAATTTAAAATCTGGGATAGGTTTAAAGAAGGCTGGTTTTACCTCTTTCTTAGAAGTAGATGGCAAACTTTCAGTTTGCTTCTGGACCGATTTTTCAGGTTCTTGTTGTATTAACCAGCTTTCTGGAAGGGTAATTTTGTCCCATGCTAACCTTTTAGGTGTAGCTAATCTGGTCTTTTCACTATTTGTTTGAAATAGCGTGGTTTCTCCTTTTTTATCTCTAATGAGAGATTTTAAGTTGATGTCTCGCGTATAGTATTCATGACTTTGAAATATACTCTATATATAAGATCAATATTGCTGCTTCCTTCTTCCATGACGAAACCATGTGTCTGTACATCTACCTTTAAACATTTTAAAACATTTGCATCTTTAATGCACACAGAGAAATTAGGGAAACAATTAAAATATATTGGTCCTGAACTTAAGGACGATTCAATACATCCTAACATCGAATCTTTAATCCGATTGTGTCTTCTATCTCTAACACAAATAAGAACCGAATTATTAAGTCCTTCTCTAGTGAGAGGTTTAACTGCAATTTGTACTAGACCAATATGCAGATAATTATACTTTTCTCTATATCGTCTATAAGACCTTGCGATAATAAGCTTAAGTCTAATGATTCTTTAGCTAAAGGATATGTCTCTTCTACTTGTTTTTATTATATAGTTAGATTTAAAGAGAAAACTACCCTTATTATAGACTTGTGAAGTTCCTACTTTAGGAACATTCCGCTTAGCTAAATCTTGTTCAATATTTTCTATATTTATTACTTCTTTATTTTTTGCAGATCTAGTCGTAGTTGAAGTAGAGCTAGTCTTTGGAGGATGAAGAAGTAGAGGTTTTAGAGAATGATCTTACTAATCCTGCCATTGCAAAAGATCGAGAATACCTTAATAGGATCGACAAAGTCTCACGTCTTACCACCGCCTCTCTTGGGTCTTACATACGCTGCTCGTCGAAGTCCTAGTACCTCAAGTCTCTTTTAATATCGGGATTATTGAGATTACTCACTATAAATCTACTACTATCTTTTCCAACTTAGATGGCTCGATACCAATTTTGACCAGGATCTCGCTAAGTTATATAAAGAGTATATAAATGGTAAAGAAGTTTGATAATATATGAACTTTTAGTTTATTAATATGGATATATTACAGAGGATACTAGCGGAATTTAGGATATGGAAAAAATATGAAATTCTTCGGATGCTTTCCTTAGAAATCTAAGAGCCTTATATAGATAAAGAGGCTCATTTACAAACAAATTACAATAATTCACAAGATAAGTCTAGTAAGACTTTTTTCAAAAAACGGTCTTTCTCCCACGTGAAGAGTGGTCCCTTTCTTACGGTGGTGTGTCCCTATTTGAATTTTGGAGTCGTTTGTCCAGAATGCTTTTGTGGTCCTTGATGTCGGCCACTTTCTTTAGTGGGTGGTTGCCTTGTCTTTTAGTTCAAGTCGGCCATCCGTAAATCACTTTCGTAGGGTTCTAGGTCTAATTTTTCATTAGAATTTGTGGAGCTCTCGTCTTCTTCTTCGTAGCATAATTTCTCTAATTTTTTAGAGATATATTAAATCACTTTTCCCCTTTTCTTTTAGTGGTTTCTATAACAATTTCTACTTTAGTTTTACCTTTGAGTGACTTAGGTTCATTAATTTCTTTCACTTTGAGTGCTTGGAATAGTTCAATAATTTTAATATTATCAAATTGTTCTAGTGGAGTTTTATCCCACCATCTTCCCCATGATCGTCTTATAAGACAATAGATTTCATCCCAATTGGATACTGTATAATCCCATTTCCATATCCATGGGACTTTGTATAATGCAAAGAAAAACATTAATGAATGGTCTTCATTTTTAGTAGAGTTTAAATTAAACTCTTCGAATAATGTAAAAACTTCTAAAACCTTTTGAGGAAATATATCTTTTGTTGGTCCGAAAAATGAGAACCAATCCCTGAACCAAGTAGGAAAATCATTAAATGCATAATAATCTCCTGTTAAGAACTGGATAAACCACGTATGGGTTTTCTTTGAACTTTGATAAAAAAGCGTGTTTTCCCACGCATGTATGTAATCAAAGTAGTCATATGAGACTGGATTCATTCGTTTGTTTTTAAATCTTTCTCTAACAAATAAGTTAGAGTTCCAATCTGATTTAGATAAAATATTTTTTACTTTAAAGGTTGAGTAAGCGATTTCATGAGAATTTCTCATGTTATGGATTATGTCAACCGAATTGGTTTCTTTTAAGATTAATTCATAATATTCCCTAGATTTAGGGGTAGTATTTGTTATCAGATCCTTGAACTACAACAATGTGTCCAAACACCACTCATCTCTGAAAATGAGATAGATAATAAAGAAGAAGATTTTGATAATCTTTTAGAAGAAGTCCCAAAAATTCCTACTGATAAGAAGAAAGAAATCCTCAATGAGGAAGAGGACTCTCACTCAGAATTTGCTGATATGCACTTTGTCAACTCCTTAGACAGAGTAGTAAACCACAAATGGTACTCAAAAGTGACCATTGTGATCAACAAAGAATATTCTTTCAAAGCAGAAGCCCTAATAGATACAGGAGCTGATCTAAACTGCATTAGTGAAGGCATTGTACCTACCAGGTATTTTACAAAAACCACTCAAATATTAAATACTGCTAATGGTGGAAGAATGCCTATACATTATAAGCTTTCCAATGCAGCTGTATGTAATAATGGAGTATGCCTAGAAACTAAAAGTTCATATTTTTTTCAAAGTCCATATTTCAACTAGATCTGAAGAAAGATCTAATAGATCTGAAGAGCAGATGGAAAGACCAATGAGTCCAACACTCTCTGATATGGGATACGAATCAAACACTAGATTCCAGAGTGTTATGATGCTACAAAAACTTTCCTTTAATGAATCTTTAAAAGAGATGTTTTATGATAAAAAAAATTCTGAAAAAAGAAAAATATTTTATTCTCTAAATAGAGAACAACAAAAAATGTTCTATGAAAAGTATAAAGCATTCTTAAAGTATGCAGAAAGGAAGAATAGAGAAGGAGAATTAAATTTCTTCGACTTTATCATCAAATATTCTGAAAAGAATGGAATCATAATTCCTAAAGTTCACAACCTTGAAAAGGTCCATCAGACATACACCTTAGAATCTGGAGAAAAAATAATGGCAGCTCATCCCCCAGAAGCAGTCATTAAGATATCAGAAAAGGTACAAGCAGTTCCTTACAAAGGAAACTCAACAAAACCAGAGTTGCAAGCCACAGATGAATCTGTGAATCAAGTTATAGAACAAGGAAACTACACCAACTTATTCTTACAAACAGTTGGGAATCAGTTAACAAGAATTGAAAAATCGGTCCAGAAGCAAACTGAAAATTTCAGACCCAAGTAAGATTCTTGGGCCATAACATAGAAAATGGACTTATAAGTCCTATCGAAAAATCTATAGTCTTTGCAGAAAAATTTCCGGATGAAATAAAAGACAAAAAACAGCTGCAAAGATTTCTAGGGAGTCTTAATTATATTGCAGATTTTTATAAAAATCTTGCACAAGACGCTGGCCCATTATTTCCGAAATGTTTCCGATTCTAGGACTTCGACGCTGGACTCTGCAATTTCAGGCACTGAAGAAAGAAAAGGCTCCTCAAAAGGAGTACGAATGGCATAAGATTACACACAGATCTATCATCTCAGTAGAAGATGAAGATATGGCCAAGTCACCTGATCAGGTAGCTAATATATATCTTAAAGATAATTTACCAGCAAATACTACCCCTAAATCTAGGGAATATTATGAATTAATCTTAAAAGAAACCAATTCGGTTGACATAATCCATAACATGAGAAATTCTCATGAAATCGCTTACTCAACCTTTAAAGTAAAAAATATTTTATCTAAATCAGATTGGAACTCTAACTTATTTGTTAGAGAAAGATTTAAAAACAAACGAATGAATCCAGTCTCATATGACTACTTTGATTACATACATGCGTGGGAAAACACGCTTTTTTATCAAAGTTCAAAGAAAACCCATACGTGGTTTATCCACTTCTTAACAGGAGATTATTATGCATTTAATGATTTTCCTACTTGGTTCGTGGATTGGTTCTCATTTTTCGGACCAACAAAAGATATATTTCCTCAAAAGGTTTTAGAAGTTTTTACATTATTCAAGAGTTTAATTTAAACTCTACTAAAAATGAAGACCATTCATTAATGTTTTTCTTTGCATTATACAAAGTCCCATGGATATGGAAATGGGATTATGCAAGATCCAATTGGGATGAAATCTATTGTCTTATAAGACGATCATGGGGAAGATGGTGGGATAAAACTCCACTAGAACAATTTGATAATATTAAAATTATTGAACTATTCCAAGCACTCAAAGTGAAAGAAATTAATGAACCTAAGTCACTCAAAGGTAAAACTAAAGTAGAAATTGTTATAGAAACCCTAAAAGAAAAGGGAGAAAGGGACGAATACATCTCTAAAAAATTAGAGAAATTATGCTCCGAAGAAGAAGACGAGAGCTCCACAAATTCTAATGAAAAATTAGACCTGTAGAGCCTCTCGAAAGTGATTTACAGATGGCCGACTTGAACTAAAAGACAAGGCAACCACCCACTAAAGAAAGTGGCCGACATCAAAGGGACCCCTAAAAGCATTCTGGACAAACGACTCCAAAATTCAAATAGGGACACACCACCAGAAGAAAGGGACCACTCTTCACATGGGAGAGCATCTGCTTTTTGAAAAAAGTCTTACTAGACTTATCTTGTGAATTATTGTAATTTGTTTGTAAATGAGCCTCTTTATCTATATAAGGCTCTTAGATTTCTAAGGAAAGCATCCAAATTGGTATCAGAGCCATCTAAGTTGGAAAAGATAGTAGTAGATTTATAGTGAGTAATCTCAATAATCCTGATATTAAAAGAGACTTCGAGGTACTAGGACTTCGACGAGCAGCGCAGAAGTAAGACCCAAGAGAGGCAGTGGTAAGACGCATGAGACTTTGTCTGATCCTATTAAGGTATTCTCTGATCTTTTGCAATGGCAGGATTAGTAAGATCATTCTCTAAAACCTCTACTTCTTCATCCTCCAGCACTAGCTCTACTTCAACTACAGCTAGATCTGCAAAAAATAAAGAAGTAATAAATATAGAAAATATTGAACAAGATTTAGCTAACTGGAATGTTCCTAAAGTAGGAACTTCACAAGTCTATAATAAGGGTAGTTTTCTCTTTAAATCTAACTATATAATAAAAACAGTAGAAGAGACATATCCTTTAGCTAAAGAATCATTAGACTTAAGCTTATTATCGCAAGGTCTTATAGACCAATATAGAGAAAAGTATAATTATCTGCATATTGGTCTAGTACAAATTGCAGTTAAACCTCTCACTAGAGAAGGACTTAATAATTCAGTTCTTATTTGTGTTAGAGATAAAAGACACAATCGGATTAAAGATTCGATGTTAGGATGTATTGAATCGTCCTTAAGTTCAGGACCAATATATTTTAATTGTTTCCCTAATTTCTCTGTGTGCATTAAAGATGCAAATGTTTTAAAATGTTTAAAGGTAGATGTACGTACACACATGGTTTCGACATGGAAGAAGGAACCAAAGAATATTGCTCTTATATATAGAGTATATTTCAAAGTCATGAATACTATCCGCCCGTACATCAACTTAAAATCTCTCATTAGAGATAAAAAAGGAGAAACCACGCTATTTCAAACAAATAGTGAAAAGACCAGATTAGCTACACCTAAAAGGTTAGCATGGGACAAAATTACCCTTCCGTAAAGTCAAGTTAATACAACAAGAACACGAAAAGGTTAAGATCCCTCAAAATACCGAAGTTGATCAAATAATAGAACATGAAGATGGCTCAAGAGAAATCATGTTTGACTCAACAAGAAAAGTAAGAATATCTGAGTCAAGACCATCAACTACAAGCAACCGATTCTCAAATGTTTCCGAAAGATTTTCAAATGTTTCTATAAATTCTTCGAGAGGAAAAGAAACTGATTTTGAAGGAACTCAGAGGCTTCCTATGGGAATAAACTTACCAGTTTATCAAAATAATGGATCTAAAAGATCTGAAACAGCCTAAGAAAGATCCAATAGATCTGAAGAGCAGATGGAAAGCACTAATGAGTCCAACACTCTCTCGATATGGGATACGAATCAAACACTAGATTCCGTGAGTGTTATGATGCTACAAAAACTTTCCTTTAATGAATCTTTAAAAGAGATGTTTTATGATAAAAAAAATTCTGAAAAAAGAAAAATATTTTATTCTCTAAATAGAGAACAACAAAAAATGTTCTATGAAAAGTATAAAGCATTCTTAAAGTATGCAGAAAGGAAGAATAGAGAAGGAGAATTTAATTTCTTCGACTTTATCATCAAATATTCTGAAAAGAATGGAATCATAATTCCTAAAGTTCACAACCTTGAAAAGGTCCATCAGACATACACCTTAGAATCTGGAGAAAAAATAATGGCAGCTCATCCCCCAGCGTCTTGTTTATATATTATCAATCTTCTTTACCATATATTATCAATAACCTGAAAAGGTTAAGATCCCTCAAAATACTGAAGTTGATCAAATAATAGAACATGAAGATGGCTCAGTAGAAATCATGTTTGACTCAACAAGAAAAGTAAGAATATCTGAGTCAAGACCATCAACTACAAGAAAAGGTTAAGATAGTAGTAGATTTATAGTGAGTAATCTCAATAATCCTGATATTAAAAGAGACTTCGAGGTACTAGGACTTCGACGAGCAGCGCAGAAGTAAGACCCAAGAGAGGCAGTGGTAAGACGCATGAGACTTTGTCTGATCCTATTAAGGTATTCTCTGATCTTTTGCAATGGCAGGATTAGTAAGATCATTCTCTAAAACCTCTACTTCTTCATCCTCCAGCACAAAATAATGGATCTAAAAGATCTGAAACAGCAGAAGAAAGATCTAATAGATCTGAAGAGCAGATGGAAAGACCAATGAGTCCAACACTCTCTGATATGGGATACGAATCAAACACTAGATTCCAGAGTGTTATGATGCTACAAAAACTTTCCTTTAATGAATCTTTAAAAGAGATGTTTTATGATAAAAAAAATTCTGAAAAAAGAAAAATATTTTATTCTCTAAATAGAGAACAACAAAAAATGTTCTATGAAAAGTATAAAGCATTCTTAAAGTATGCAGAAAGGAAGAATAGAGAAGGAGAATTTAATTTCTTCGACTTTATCATCAAATATTCTGAAAAGAATGGAATCATAATTCCTAAAGTTCACAACCTTGAAAAGGTCCATCAGACATACACCTTAGAATGCGGAGAAAAAATAATGGCATTTCATCCCCGTAAGCGATCATTAAGATATCGAAAAGGTACAAGCTTCCTTACAAAGGAAACTCAACAAAACCAGAGTTGCAAGCCGCGATGAATCCGTGAATCAAGTTATAGAACAAGGAAACTACACCAACTTATTCTTACAAACAAATTGGGAATCGCTTAACAAGAATTGAAAAATCGGTCGAGAAGCAACCGAAAGTTTGCCATCTACTTCTAAGAAAGAGGTAAAACCAAATTCTCTTTAAACCTATCCCAGATTTTAAATTAAAAAGGAAGATAACCTTAATTCTTAAAAGAATTACTAGAGAAAATGTCTAAATTAGACACGACAGATAAAGGAAAATCAGTAAGAATGCTCGAAGAAGATCTAAATGAGATCTCTCGAAAAAGAAGTAGATGAAATCTATCAATATCTAAAGGAATCTTATACAAATGATTCTCGTAGAAATAAATAAATTGGAAAAACCGGGTTCAAAGATACAAAACAAAGCCTTATTATCCTAGGCAATCTCGGTCGATCTACAAATCGAAGAAGAATTACCTAGCGTAACAAGATATTACGGTAGTACCATTCAAGAATGGAGTATTGACGGACTATCCGAATATCAAGTCATTAGGGTAATTAAAAATATGCTTATGTATGCAACAAAGAATCAAGTTTCAAGGGAACTCAGATAAGCGGTGACATTAGCAATAATACCGGATTTGTTGGTCGGGTTACAAGGTTGGTGGGACACTCACTTAGGTCCTCAAGAACGTCATACAATTCTTAGCTCAATTAAGCAAGAAGTAAATGAAAATGGTGATGTTCTCCAGATAAGACACAAATAACACACCTGTCTACACAATATTGTTGCACTTTGTGGGAAGTACAACTTTGCAACAAGACAGAGTCATGAACAGCTTATAAGCTTAAGATGTCCTACCATGTCACATTTTAAATGGTATAAAGACGTTTTCTTCTCTAAAGTCTTCACAAGAGAAGACTCTAATAGCGACTTTTGGAAAGAAAGATTTATTGCAGGATTACCTACCCTATTTGCTGATAAAATTCGTGCAAGACTCCGAGCCAAGCATGGTGGTTCCATACCATACGGTATGTATACATTTGGAGAATTAGTCAAATAGTGGCAAGGTATGATTAGCATTCTCAGATCGATATAAAGCTCAAAAGACAAGTGGATAAAGAAAGAATCCAAAGTAAACAAGCCTTAGGAGACTTTTGTGAACAGTATGGATATCAAAATATCCTTAAAGGATTATCTCAAAAGAAAGACCCTAAACCTCAAAAGGCTTACAAAAAACCTTGGTTTAAAGAATCAAGAACTTATCCTTCTAAAAGAAGAAAAAAATATAAGAAATTTAATTGGACTAAAAGGCCCAATAATGAAGCCCGATCTACTAAAGGTAAAATACCAACTTGTTATAAGTGTGGAAAGCAGGGACATTATAGCCCAAATTGCAGAGTCCAACAAAAGGTCAATGAATTAAATATTGACGAGAAACTTAAAAACACGTTTCTACAAATACTCTTATGAGCAATCTTCTCAAGAAGAAGATAATGAAGAAGATTATAGTAGATCCTCATCGTCTTCATCTCAAGAAGATGAAACAGATCAAGAAAATTGTGAATGCGACATTATAAAGCCATCATTAAAATGAATGGTTTGGACTTAAATGTCTTAACAAAAGAAGAAAACTTTATTCTGGATATTATAGACAAAATTCAAGATCCAGAAGAAAAGAGAAAAACCTTAGCAAAATACATAGAAGTTGCTAAAGAAGAAGTCCCTCAAAGAAAAAATCAAAAGGGATAACAAGCTCAAATACAAATGACATCAAAGAACAATATTCCTTCAATGAAATACTCAAAAGGATTAGGAATACTCTTCCCGAGATTCAGAACCAACGGTAAGTGATCTCGCACAAGAGATTAATCAAACTAAAAGAGATCTTAAAGATCTAAAAACAAGGGTTCAGATCCTTGAACTACAACAATGTGTCCAAACACCACTCATCTCTGAAAATGAGATAGATAATAAAGAAGAAGATTTTGATAATCTCTTAGAAGAAGTCCCAAAAATTCCTACTGATAAGAAGAAAGAAATCCTCAATGAGGAAGAGGACTCTCACTCAGAATTTGCTGATATGCACTTTGTCAACTCCTTAGACAGAGTAGTAAACCACAAATGGTACTCAAAAGTGACCATTGTGATCAACAAAGAATATTCTTTCAAAGCAGAAGCCCTAATAGATACGGTGAGTCGATCTAAACCGCATTAGTGAAGGCATTGTACCTACCAGGGATTTTCCAAAAACACTTCAAATTTTAAATACTGCTAATGGTGGAAGAATGCCTATACATTATAAGCTTTCCAATGCAGCTGTATGTAATAATGGAGTATGCCTAGAAACTACATTTTTATTAAGTAAAGAATTATCAAGAATGGTAATTCTAGGCACACCATTCATCAACATGCTATATCCTTTCAAAACCACTACGTATGGGATCAAAACAAAAATTGATGGATATCCTATTATCTTCAAGTTCACAAAAGAACCTCAGATACATGAAGTAAATTACCTCAAAGGTAAGATTACCGAAAAAGAAAAGTTTCTTTTTTCCTTAAAGGAAGAAATGAATTACAAAACAATTCAACAAAAGATCTTCTCTAAAGAAATACAAGAGAAAATCCAATCTCTCAAAGAGAAATTTGAAAAAGAGATATGTCTTTGAAATCCCTACAGTGCATTTTGGGAAAGAAAGAAACATATGGTCGAATTGCCATACGAACCTAACTTCACAGAGGCCCAAATCAATACAAAGGCCGTGCCCATTCAAATGAATGAAAGACACTTACTCATATGTAAGCAAGAAATAGAAGACCTTCTAAAAAAGAAGTTAATAAGGCCCAAGATTTCTCCTTGGTCACCTTGACATTTTATGTGGAGAAACAGTAAAATCGAAAGGGGAGTTCCTCGACTCGTAATTAATTATAAGCCCCTAAATAAAGTACTCAGATGGATAAGATATCCATTACCCAACAAAAAAGACTTACTTAGTCGACTAAACAAGGCTTTGGTATTCTCTAAATTCGATATGAAAAGTGGATATTGGCAGATACAAGTAGCAGAAAAAGATCGCTACAAAACAGCATTTACTGTTCCATTTGGGCTTTACGAATGGAATGTTATGCCATTTGGGCTCAAGAATGCCCCAAGTGAATACCAGAAGATTATGAATGACATTTTTAACCCTTATTTAGGGTTCACTATTGTCTATATAGACGATGTCCTAGTCTACTCAAATTCAGTAGACCAACACTGGAAACACTTAGAAGTGTTTTTTAAAACAGTCAAGTCCAATGGGCTTGTTGTGTCAGCTAAAAAGATGAAGTTATTTCAGAAACATGATTTCTACTTGTAGTTGAAATTTTGTAGTTTCTTCCAAAAACTTGCATGTTTTTCATGACAAATGAATTTGATGATGACTTATTAATGACAAAATATATTTATTTTTCGAATGAAACTAGACCCAAAATTAATAGTTTTTGACATGAGCATTAATAAATTGCAAGCAGTAACACAAGAATTATTTGTTTATTTATCTGGCATTTTTCTCATTCCTATCGAGCAGTAACACATTAACCTTTAGATAATATATGAATTAATTTGTTTTTAATTGGTTTCTGAGAGTGGCATGCATCACCTTTAGATTTAACCGAGTTTGAATAACATGTTATCGTCAAATAATAATAAAAACCAAAGAAGGGAATTAAGGCAAATATTAATGTATTAATCTTTGTGCAAATTAAGCTGCTGGTTGACTTAATTTTTCTAGAACAATTAATGATCCTTTTATCTTTAGACACAGTCCTCCCAATACCGAATCTAAGAATCAAAAATTTTTTTTTTTTTAAGGGATCAAAACCCGGTTGAAATGATTAAACAGTTTTTACTAATAAACAATAAAACTTTAATTAAAAAAAAAAATTAACTCAACAATTAAACTAAGAGATGTTCACCCGACAAACACAGCTTCTCCTATTCCAAGTTGCAATATTCCCCACAATTTGTACTCTTTAAAATTGTCCGTATCTAACTTTAATCTTTGGTAAAGATCACAGGAATGTGTATTGTTATATTTATATATATAATATACACGTTTAAAGAAAAAGTAATTAAACAGATATGTTTATATAAAAGTTAAATTCATAATCAAAGTTCAGAGAGTTGTGTTTTATCTCCCATTCATCCCTCTTTTCAATACTGCTATACACGCAAACCCCTATTTTGTCTCTGTATTTATAATAATTTAATCATTTTATTTTTGTACCAAAAAAAAAAAACACAGTTAAGGTAGTTCTTTTGTTGCATGCAGGAATAATGGTTCAAATTTTAGTGGTTTAAGTGTGTGTTTTACTAATAAGGGAAAAGGCCTAAATAGTCCTCCCAAAATTTTAATAACAAAAATAAGATAACTACGTTACTAATATATTTGTATCCCATTTGAAATTTAGATATTACAAACTTTACAACTCTTCAATTTAAATACACATGCACCATTAATAACATTATTTTCTTAAATTGAACAGGTGATTTAAGTAGTATCTTTTTTTATATAAATAAAATAAAAAAAAATGTTAGGTATGTTATTTAAAAATAATACTCTCTTTTTTCAATTATAAATTATTTTAATAATAAACAATAATGACTACAAAATGATATAAAATAAAATAAAATCAAAATTTTAAAATTTTGATTAATTATCTTTGTGTTATCTTTTGTTCGTAACAAAAAAAATAAAGTTACAAAAATTAATAAAATAATTAAATTAATTTAACCCACGTAACTAAGAAATTCTAAATGTATTTCTCTCTAATATTATATTACGTGACATGTATATTGAAATACAAATCAAATTAAAAATATAGGGTACTATTATATAGGTTAATAATATTATTATTATAACTTTTATTATCATTATAATAAAAATACTTAAAATTTCTATTTTACCTCTTCTATAAATTACATCTTCTGTTATCACTATTAAATAAAAATTTTATTTATAAAATATTTTACTACTATAATAATTTATATCGTAAAAATATCACTGTCCATTATACATCATAAGATTTTCTAATTATATAAAATTATAGACAAGTGGTATTTACTAATAAATATTTTTCCTATAATCTCAATTTTTTTAAAATTCGAAAGTTATTATTAATCTCTTTATTTATATAAAATATGTTATTCAGTTTTCTAATTTTAATAATTTAAAATTTAGTCTTTTATTTATAAAAATAATATAAAAAAGACATTTAATAATTTTAAATTTATTTAAAAATAAATAAAAATTATCAAAGATATTCCAAAAATATAATAGGGATAAAAAACGGTAATAATTTTATCAATTATGTTTGTAATTGTTTTTAGTTTAATGGGAAAAAAGTAAATGAAGAGAATATTATAAAAATTAATAAATATATTTTTAAAATTAAAAAGATTAAATAAATAAACTTTCGTATTTTTCCCCATTTAATATGCATATATATTTTCATATACAAATTTTTTATAAAACTACATGCAATATAATGCAAGTATCACTTGTGACGTCATTTAAAATATATAATAAATGTGTGCTATTAAGACTTACATGTTTTGAAGGACCGAGTACAAGTCAAATTTAAAACTCAGGTAATTTTAGCGCTTTGAAACACCACGAGTAGTCCTTTTAAGTTGATGGGCTCTATGGTCTATACATTATCCCCTACGGGCTACAGACTATAGATTCCTTGCTTCGTTGCTTTTAAGAAATAAACAAAACTCACCCTTCTCCTCCTCCTCCTCCTCTCTTTATTTCTCTTCTCAGTTAGCCTGCAAACAAATATCTTGATTCATCAAGGTTCTCAAATCCCCAAGTTCTAAGCTTTGGTAATGGCGATCTGGGGCATATTTCGTCTCATTCTCGTAGCTCTTGTACTGGCATGGTCTTTGCCACCGACAAACGCAAACTTAGAAGGTACATAAGAATTTTAATTCTGGGCACCCCATAAAAATGATTATGTTTTATTACTTTTTTTTAATTAATTGACAGATGGGATTTAAACGTGTTGTGGGTAAATAATATGAACAGGGGATGCTCTGTACGCGTTAAGAAAGGCTGTTAAGGACCCAAGTCATGTATTACAAAGCTGGGATCCCACCTTGGTTGATCCTTGTACTTGGTTCCATGTTACTTGCGACTCCGATAATCGTGTCACTCGTTTGTAAATATTCTTCTCTCTCTCTCTTTGTTTTTCATCAAAAATCATTCTTTATATTTCTGGTTCTTTGCTTCTTGTTGAAATTTTTATGTGGTTTGTGTTTAATATTTTTCGTTTGTTTGTTTCTTCAGTGTTCTGTTAACTTGAATCATATGATTCTTCTTTTGTTCTCAAACCATTTCTTTCATTTTAGTTTAGTTTAAATTTTTGGGCAAACTAATACAGTAATCAAAGAGTTATCGACGAGCTGTTGCTTTATTTTTAATTTGTGATGGAGAATTAAATTAATAGTAGTACTAGTATCCGTGAAATAATCCAATAAAATAGAGTGATTAAAAAAGTTTTGGCGGTGTGATATGTGCAGAGACCTGGGAAATGCGAACCTATCTGGCACGTTAGTACCTCAGCTGGGGAAGCTTGAGCGTCTTCAATATCTGTGAGTATCCGACTTTATAACAAAAATAATATTTTTTAAAATTTATAATAATAAAAATAATATTTTATTTAGGAATTCAAAATTGCCTTTACTACCGTGACTTTATTGCTATTGATAAATATTTAAGGGAAAAAAAAAGTTGATGTGATCCCTCTATATATTCACTGATTTTTCTCCTTTTTTTTCCCTATTCAAGCATTTATGTTCCAATATTTTTTTCGTTACTTTAATTATCAAGCTTAATTGAAATGCACGTTGTTTAGCTACAAACTCATACTAATTTTAATTTTTTAAATATAAACACATAAAAATGTAAAATATTGTGTAATATTTTAGGGTAAATGAATGTATCTCATATATACAACTATATGTTGAACCCAATAGTCAAAATTGAAAAAAACTGCCCCAAAAAAAGAAACACTTTGGTAACATTGTGAATTGTGAAAGAAAGAAAAAAAGTTTTTAGCATTTCTTTACTGTTTAAGTTGTTATTTTACAACAATTGATATGAATTATCTAACACTTACAACTTACGGCATAAAAACTTTTTGATTTTGATTTTTTTTCATAATGACTATTTGTGAATTTCTTTAGGGAGTAGACCCAAACAATGACCATATTTTTCAGTACAAAATTAGTTTTGGTAGAATGGCAGAACATTTAAAGATGAAACTGATCTCACCTAACCCACCACCTACTAGGTCCATTGTCCTTGGTTCTATGGATTCTAATGGGTTTGGTATTAATTCCTCTATGATTCATGATCCTATAATTTAATGACATGGATTGGGTTGTGCGTGTTTTTTTATAAACGCAGGGAATTGTATATGAACAACTTGATGGGTCCTGTTCCAAAAGATCTCGGAGGACTCAAGAGTCTTGTGAGCATGGATCTCTACCATAATAACCTTAGTGGAACTATCCCTCCTACCCTCTCCAAGCTTTCAAACCTAAAATTCTTGTAAGCATTTTTCTTCATCGTTTTTGATCGGAATCTTGCCCTTCAATCAAATTATTGGATTCAAAGTTGTTAAAAACTCATTAATTACTTGTAGATCACATAGAAGAAATAAATGCACAAAGTTTTGTCATTGATAATTTGGGACTGATATAAAGTCTTTTGCAGGAGACTGAACGGTAACAGACTGAGTGGAAAAATACCCAGAGAGCTTACTGAACTCGGAAACCTTAAGATCCTGTATGACATAATAATTAAATAAAAGTAATGAAACCTATCTATACTTGTTTTTTGCTTGCTTTGTGTATTTCTGACAAAGATTGCCATTATGTTGTCCAGTGACATTTCAAATAACGATCTCTGTGGAACAATTCCTATATCAGGCTCCTTTTCTAAGTTTTCTGAAGAGAGGTAAATTGGTCATTCATATTAACTAGTCTCTGTTACTAGTATTAATTATTTATATTATACTTGCTTATTATCTTTGTTTCGTTTATCATATGTAGTTTCAAAAATAACCCTAGATTGGAAGGACCAGAACTAATGGGATTTGTGAGATATGATGTTGAAGGAAGCTGTTAATGATGTATTTACCAAGGGTTGCTAATTCCCCATCCACTGAAAACACCTACTTCTTTTTTTGTATGGAAAACGTCTTGTTTCCCTCTTAATATATATAAATCTATCAATTATTTAGAGTACAGGAGGAAATCAAGGGTCATCTATTGACGCAATATTACTAGTTGTTTTGAAGATCATTAAGAATACCTCGAGAACGAAAAAAACCAAACTAGTGATTTGTCGCTGACTCTACCTCTCCTAATTTGAGACTTGATCTAATTGCAGTATCAACGGATACTTGCACAAATTGTCCCCGTGGAGTTTCATATGAAGTAAGATGTACTGTCCTTGAATTTCGAAATTAATATTATAACAATCCAGAGTATCCACAAGCTTTTTTGTTCGGTATTGAATGTTACTTTAATTTTAAGGAATGTACACAAGAGTAGGGTGAATGAGATTAGGGATTTTATAGTTTTCAATAAAAATAAACAAAAAGAAATTATAGTTATTAAATGGTGTGTAAATGTATTATAGTTTTCAAACGAGTTTCATTTTGATCCTAAATTAAGTTTATCTTATATTTTTAAAATTAAAAATTATTAAATATAAAATTAGACAATTTTTAATATTAATAAAATTCAAATATTATTCATTTAGGATCAAGTTGTATTTTTTTTAAGTTATGGTACTTTTGTACAGCATATAATAACTATATTATTTTTTTTGTAATTATATTATTTTTGTATAATTTTATTAGAAGATATTAGACATTCACTCACATGAGTACTATATTTATATTTTTTAAGTGATACATTATAATTCTTGTTCTTTTTTCAAATAAATATAATTTAGTTCAAAATTATAACAAGGTTAACTTGAGGTATTAATGGAAGGGATATTTGTATCATTTTTAATTTTGGGAACCTATTAATTTTCTCGGCCAAACACAATTATATATGTGTTGTTTCATGTAACCACTTTCCCTCTTTTTGTATTTTCTTTCCTTTTGAAGACTTCTCTCACATCCATTTATTTTATTGATATGAAACAATCGTTCATGTAAATTCTTTCTAATTATAAATATCGTTTTTCGTATAGAATTTTATGCTAATGTTATGTTGTGATTGATTAAAAATTATATTAAATTTGTTAATCAAAATAAAAGTTGATTAATTTAGAAGAAAGTTTGTAGAATTTTGTTTAATATATTGTAAAGATTGATTTGTCTAATTTTATTTGAATAAAAAATAGAAAAATTAAGTAATCTAATTTTATTTGACGAATAAATATTTGTGAAATTGAGTAGTATATTGGGAGATAGAATTTTTTATTACATCCAAATTTCCTATCATATCATTATTACACTTCGTGTTTTCCTAATTATCTCCCCGTCCCCTTGCTCTTACCCAGAAAAATGAGCAATAAAAATCCATTTATTACAAGCAATGGGGATAAAAAATCAGAGATTGTATGGGACTTCAAAAAGGCAACGAAAAAGAGTACAAGAAAGGAAAAGGAAAAAAGGAAACAAGAAATATAACGAAAGATTAAGAGATAGAATGATCTTTTTACTTTTAATGGTAAATTTTTCTTTTTATTTTTGATAATTCTAACTTACATTCTATTTCACACGTTTTTAACATTTTTTTATAACCAACAAAAAAATAATAATGATATACCCTATATAATTTTAATATTAATTTATACATGTACAAAAAGTTATATATTACATACTAACTACGACATAACCTCCCACTAAATTTCCTATGGTATCGAAAGACGAGAATACATGCATCTTACGATTCAATATAATACAAAATTCCTATAAAATAAAACACGTGGGTAGTATGGTGCAGACTAAAAACATAATAACAAATAATATCTTGACACGTAGGTTGGATTGGGACATAATTCCCAATCGGAATAACTTTACAAAAATCATATACAACATATATATTTACAAAGTAGCACCAGTACAGGCAGATGAAAAACCCTCTTCATAAGTTTTGGTCGCCAAGCAAAGAAAAACAAAACAGCAGAACAAATGCAAAATTTAATCCACACCTATTTTTCAATACAATGACCACTTAGAGGCAGTTCTAAGAAGTGGTAAAACTTAAAAGGTTAAAAGTGAAGCTGCATTGAGACGAGGATAGCACAGATATAACGAGTGCATTTCCAAGAAAACAAATATGGTGCCAATATTAATTCTCTAAAAACAGCCTAATAAAAAGATCATCCCATGTGAACAAACTAGTACAAGTGAAGTTTCATACTAGCATCTATGTATCGCGACATGATTGTCTTTTATTGAAAGTTGGATACTACATTCTCACACAGAGTAGAGAATATATATTAGTGTTTGAAACGTCAAGGCCAAAGGCCAAGGCCTAAAGGTCTTTTTAAATAAAACAAGCTCTCTTAAAGTTGTATTCTTTATTTCATATTTTCATTACAATTCTATAGCTATATATAAGAAGATTTACTCCTTGAATTACTCCTTGAATTAAACACTCCTTGATTTACTCCTTGAATTAAGGATTCCTCGTTTTACTCCTTGAATTAAGGATTCCTTGAATTAAGGATTCTTTGTTTTACTCCTTAATTTATTCCTTAAATTAAGGTTCTTGATTTACTCCTTAAATTAAGAAGTTAGCACTCCTTAATTTACTCCTTAAATTACTCATTAAATTACTCCTTAATTTTATCTCCAATACTCCCCCTCAAGCTGGATCCATAAGGTTTATGGATCTAAGCTTGCACAGAAGTCGTTGAAACTGATGAGAAGCCAAGACATCAAATGTAAAACTAACAAAAAAATGTTGATTACGATAGCAAAAAAAATATTATTGTTCTCGATATGTGACTTTTTCTTTTACCACAATACTTCCCCTCCACATCGGGCAGGTAGGAGCTGCATGAGAGATTTAATCCATCATCGCCAAGAGCTTATTTTCAATGTGGGACCTTTCCTTTTACCATAATACTCCTCCTCCACATCAGGTAGGTAGAAGCTACAGGAGAGATTTAATCCATCATTGACAAGAGCTTGGTTTCAATGTGAGACCTTTCCTTTTACCACAATACTCCTCCTCCACATCAAGTCGGTAGAAGCTGTAGGAGAGATTTAATCCATCATCGCCAAGAGCTTGGTTTCAATGTGGGACCTTTCCTTTTACCACAATACTCCTCCTCCATATCAAGTCGGTAGAAGCTATAGGAGAGATTTAATCCATCATCGCCAAGATCTTAGTTTCAATGTGGGACCTTTCCTTTTACCATAATACTTCCCCTTCATATCGGACAGCTAGGAGAGATTTAATCCATCATCGCCAAGAAATTTGGTTTGAAAATACAAAAAGAATAAGAAATCGTTCTAATAGAGTGTCAAACGCACTTTGAGCAAATGAATAACAATTTTTTTAAGAAGATCAACTTGCTCTGATATCATGTTGAAAAATTAGTGTTGGAAACGTCAAGACCAAAGGCCAAGGCCTAAAGGCCTTTCTAAATAAAACAAGCTCTCTTAAAGTTGTATTCTTTTTTTCATATTTTCATTACAATTCTATAGCTATATATAAGAAGATTTACTCCTTGAATTACTCTTTGAATTAAACATTACTTGATTTACTTCTTGAATTAAGGATTCCTTGTTTTACTCCTTGAATTAAGGATTCATTGTTTTACTCATTGAATTAAGGATTCATTGAATTAAGGATTCCTTGTTTTATTCCTTAATTTATTCCTTAAATTAAGAAGTTAGCACTCCTTAATTTACTCCTTAAATTACTCATTAAATTACTCCTTAATTTTATCTCTGAAGCTGCATTGAGACGAGGATAGCACAGATATAACGAGTGCATTTCCAAGAAAACAAATATGGTGCAATATTAATTCTCTAAAAACAGCCTAATAAAAAGATCATCCCATGTGAACAAACTAGTACAAGTGAAGTTTCATACTAGCATCTCTGTATCGCGACATGCTTGTCTTTTATTGAAAGCTGGATACTGCATTCTCACACAGAGTAGAGAATAGATATTGGCGACCAGTCAACGTTAATATAAGACCTCATTCCTATCAGATTCCTGAAATTATTTTAATAGTGGAAGGTGCTTTTCAATCATGAAAGTTTTTAAAAGTATACAACAAGCATGCTTCTAAATCAAAGTTCACAAATTATTTGCTCAAATTACCTGTAAATTTTGCCACCAATTTTACACAGGTTGATGGCTAATTGTTGGTGATAAAGGAGGTGAAGCAATGAATTAGGTCATCTGAGAATTATGAGAAGCTTCCAATGATTGGAACACATGCAACTCCATAACCCTTGGTCCAAGAAGGTGCCGGACCTCTAGATACTAGGGGTCCTGAATGACTAATCAAACCCAATGGTCTCGTAGACCTGGAGATGGAATTGACAGGAGGTCGGGGAAGCCCATGAAGCTCACTTATAATGGGTGAGGAAACAAAAGTAGCAGATGCACCAGATGTTTTTGGTGATAATGAAGGAGGTTGAGGCATTGGATTTCTCAATATAGATCCTGAAAACAATTGGGGATGCTTTCCTGCTGCAGGATTGTTGGGGCCAGCCTTACCTTTCAGAGGACCAGAAAATGGCTGTCTTATAAATTTTTTAGATTCTAAACCTGCAAGCTGATCATGTCGCGAGAACATAAGATCAACTGACAATGAGGGTGGAAACCGACTTGATGCAATATTATTGTTGCTTTCTTTCAGTACAGAATGAACTTTTGTAGCAATTGAACCGGTGACTTTCTCATCTATTAATTTTCCGCTCTTTCTTGGTTCCAAATGAGATGAATACCTCAAATTCTGTATAGGTTCACTCAACCCCATCAGATTTGATCGAGTCACATGATTTCCTGAGGCTTTCATATCAACTGGTCTGCGTAGATCATATGAATGAAATTTCTTCGTGAATGATGGGCGCAATTGTCTCAACTTTTCAGTAGAATCAGCTTTATTTTCTACTAAAAGTGGGGTTGATTGGCTGATTGACGTGGTCTTAAAGGAAAGAGAATTTCTTAGGAGTCTGTCAAAATTTTCCAGCAATTGCCATAAAGGGATCTGAATTGAAATCTTATTTTTTGACAAAGCTATTTAATGGAACTGCATAACAGACAGAGTGAAACTTTAAATGAATGAATTAAATTCTTTTTCCTTTATTTTTTCTGTCTTTGCAACCTTGGGGAAAATAGGGTTTGCCTCACCCAACTGTAAGAAAAACAATAATGTAGTTAGATCATCGAGTTAAAAAGAAGATACGACGATACGGTCAATTGAGCTTCAGGGGTTGGTCAAGTGAATAAGGCATATTCCTCAGGCTCATGATGTTGGGAGATTTGGAACTAGAAACATAGAATTGAATAACAATAAAGAAAAAAATAGTGATACTTTGTTAATTAAACTTATAATAATTAAAATATCAACAAATAATAAAATAATACGTTATTTTTTTTCCCATACTATTTTTTTTATTTGAAAGAACACAAATCCAACGAATTTGTAGAAAAATAATATATTAATTAAAATAAGAAAAATTTCATCAACCTCGTTAAAATGTGTATTATAAATAGCATGAATAACTCAAAAGTTCAACACAATAAATAAAACTAAATAAGATTTTTCAATAATCAATCTCACTTGAAATATAAATACATAATCATACGAGTAAAACATCCTAATTAATATGTATTAGAACCATTAAATAGGTCCATTTGATCAAACCAAGCTTTAGATTTTAAAAATGAACAACAATTGTTCATAGAAGAGTCAAGTAGAGGATCAATGGTCTCAACCATAATACTAGAGGTCACATGAGAAAATGTCTTTGACTCATAAAATATCTCTTATAAGGTGATTTTGGTTCTAAAGGAGCACAAAATCTTGATTCAGGTAGAACGAGTGACAAGATGGCTTATAATTTTCTTGGATGATGACCTAAAATACTTGGAAGTGTTTTAGGGATGAGATGATTAGCTTAAAAGTCATTCCAAGAATACCCTTCTAAATTTTGGGTTGTTTCATTTTTTTAGTGTCGAGGATTAAGAATATTCTTTGATAGTGAAGAAATTTTAGTAATTTTGGGTAGTCCTATTTTCTTACCATTTTAAGATAATATAGAGATGTTTTGTTTCATCCTATGGATTCCTCGTACACAATATGTCCATGATTTATTTAAAATATGGTAAGCATGTGCTATATATATATCTCACTTCATACTTGACCACATCTTGATAGAATTTTTAAGTGAAAACAAAAGCTTACAAAATTCATCATTATGGTCTTTTTCAATTTGTAAACCCAATACTTTCACAACATGTTTAGAAATAAGATTATCATAATTTTCAACATTAATGATCACGTTATAAACCTTATTACTAATAGTGCATCTAATTTGAGAAATATCAAGAATTTGTAATTATTTTTTATGTTGAGTAATGATTTTCTTAGACAATTGGGTTCTTGAAGTGGAAGTAAGGATAGGATTGGGTTCACACTCCATAAAACTTATCAATTGGTTCTCTAAACATAGGATGAGCGGCTCACTATGGTACTCATAATTGGTAAATTTAGTATCATATGAAAGAAAATATTAAACCATATGAAAGGCTTGTTGTTTGTTCATTCTACTAATAGGTTTAGTATCTCTATGAAGTGTATTATGTGAGGTCATAAATGTGGTGTGATCACTCTATGTTCTCAACTATGGTGTAGGTTCAAAGTGATTTGCATGTTTAGGAAAAAAAATTGATATGATTGATATTTTATTTATTATATTGTTCAATAATATAAGAGAAGCAATTATCATGAACATATTTCCAAATTCCAATATCTTAAAGCATAACCATTTAGTAAACTTTGGACATAAGTTACACAGTTATAACAATAGATATTGTAATACATAAATGCATTTTCAATCTCATCAATCCAATTTGAAAAAGCTTTAGCAAATATTGTTCCATCATAGGGAAAAAAAGTACAAGGTTTTAGAAATAGGATAGAATGATTTTATTAAGACATTTTGGAGTAGGTTTTGTCTATTACAAGTTTATAAAATAATTACACAACATAAAAATACAAAAACAAAACAAGAGAAAAGGATTAGAGATACATTAAACTAGATTTAAAAGTTAATTAATCCTTCAACTTAGCTAAAACTTTGACAATTTGGGATTTCATGTTCAAAGAAAAAAATGATTTTCAATCTAAACCTTTTTTTTTTATTTTCACCTAAGTTTAAGTTCTTGTAAGAAACTATATCACCGTTAAAATGATGGCGACCAAGGGTCGACGTGGATGTGGGTCGTGATAAATGGTTTAAAAGGTCCTAATGGTTGAAAATGGTCTTAGGTAGGTGTGGACACGGTTCAATCCGATTTATTTTTAAAAAAAATTATTAAACCGGTTCAAATTATATATATTTATCAAACTATATCGGATCAATAAAACATAATTAATTTGATTCGATTATACTTAAATTGTTAAATATGTAATTATAATTAAATAATTATTTATTTAATAAATATATTAGGATTTTGGTTAATGTTGTTTTCTTACATAAAATGTACTTTCGGTTGGAAGATTAAGAAACACAATTTTTTTATATGTTTTTACTTAGAAGAAATAAAAAAAAAGTAAACACTACTTATGACTTAACTAAATATTAAAATATTGTGTATGATTTTTTTTAAAATAAGTTATATCAGATGTTATTTGAAATTTTATAAATTGTAATAAATCAAAATTAGTAAAACATTAGAAAGAAATGTGGGTGCAATCTGGTTTTCTATTTCGATCTAATTTATTAATTTGTTTATGCACCCCTAGTTGTGTGTGAATCTTGTTGGGTGTCACTCAAAACTGACGAGATGGGTGGTTGGAGTTGTGAGTGGTGGTTGTGATGAAGAACGGAGTAGAGGTGGGCTTTAAGTGGTGTTTGGGTCACGATAGATAGGTAGGTTGTGGGAGGTGCTGTGAAGAGGAAGAAGGTGGAAAGTGGGATCATGGAAATGGCGACGGTTGACTTATGATGATTAGAACAGAGTGGCTCAACGTGGGTAATAAGTGTCGTGGTGGTTGGGCAGAGAATGTGTGGCTATCGTGAGTGTTTTGAAGGAGAGTTGGCTATTTCTGGGTCGATGAGTTAGGTAGTGGATTAATGGGTTGCACCGACCATGGGTTGAGTGACGATGGTTGTATTGATGGTGGGTTATTTGTAATAGAAAATTTGGATAAAATGGTATAATCACAAATTCTCCCCCCTAAGATCTTCCTTAGAAGAATATCAAATAACATAGAAATAGATAATACACAACATAAGAATTATAGTGGAAACTCCAAATTAGAGAAAAACCACTTTCGTTGTCAAAAAGACAACCAGAGAAAAATTCACTATGTGGAAAATTGTTACAACCACACTCTCAGTAATTTTCTCACACACCCAAAAGACAAGAGCAATTACAAGCCCAAGAGAATTTTCCCACAAATTTCTCTCACTCAAGAACTTCTCATACAAGCTTTTCTCTATTTTTGGGATGATTATTAATGAAGAAATGAAGCCATATTTATAGCCTTTAAGTTCTCATTTCATATGCCAAACATTTCTTCATTCAACAAAATTAGGCTACCTAATTTTCCTATTCTTTATTCAAATAAGGTTAGGCACCTCCATATTTGACAATATGGTAAGCCACCTTCCATGAATTTTCTTCTAAATTAGGCACCTCCTATTTTAATTAACAAACCTAATATTATTTTTAATCAATCATAACAGTCTCCACCTTGATTAAAAATAAACATGGTTACCACTACAATACTGTCTATTCCAACAGTCATAATTCTCTACACCGAGAATTATCATACTCCACCATAAAGACTACACCCACTTAGAATTAATTACCAATTCTAAGAATTTCATATCGGCTCATGTCGAGAAAAAAAAACTTGCTGAAATTTATGGTGCAACTCTCACACTTGGTTTTCCCGAGAGTTCATCAGCCATCGACATCCTTTCCACCACACACCTTTCATCTATACCAAGCCAATGCCCGTGTGCAAACTTGTGGACCCGTTACCAGTAACACACCCTCTTTCATGGCAATATTTAGAGACTAGCGGCATGCCAGGAGGATGTACACGCTCTTTTCAAAGAGCATCACTATAGTCTTTGAAAACAGACATACTATTAGCATCACCGTCGGTATTTGAGCTTCTTGTAGGATCAGCTCCACCCTTTGGACAATTTCTTTTGAGGTGCCCAGATTGTCCATACCCCCAGCACACTATCTTCTTTTTCATGAAATTTTTTTCTTTCGGTTGTCAGCTACCAATGCTGAGTTTTCAAGCGAAACATTTCTTTCACCACTCAGCCTTTTTTCTTCAGAAAACAACTTGCTAGTAACTTCTGAAAAAATTATTTTCTCCTTTCCATGAATCAAGATAGGTTTCATGTGATCATAAGAAGATGGAAGATACCAGATGAGCCTTAAAGCTATATCTTCATCATCAAGTTTAACTCCAATGGTTTCCAGTTCAAAGACAATACCATTTAGAACACTTAGATGGTCAGACATAATAGTTCCTTCATTCATACGCAAAGTATGAAACTGCTCTTTCAAATACACCCGATTTGAAACGCCTTTTGCCTGATACAATTCTTCAAGCTTTTCCCAGAGTTCTTTGGCCATAGATATTCCATGCACATTTGCAAGAATATTTTTGGCCAAACAAAGCCGAATTGCACTTGCAGCTCTTAGATCAAGATCTTCCCAATCTTCATCACTTATATTGGTTTTACTGGACTCAATACCAGTAACAAGGGATGGTTTCTCCTTTAATGCCTTGTGTAACCCATATTGGATCAACAAATCTTTGACTTGTACTTGCCACAAGCCAAAATTGATTCTCCCATCAAATTTCTCAATGTCAATCTTGACTCTTGACATTTTTCCTTCTTTCTTTGAAATTGGCTATAATACCAGTTGATAGGAAATTTGGATAAAATGGTATAATCACAAATTCTCCCTCCCAAGATCTTCCTTAGAAGAATATCAAATAACAGAGAAATAGATAATACACAACACAAGAATTATAGTGAAAACTCCAAATTAGAGAAAAACCACTTTCGTTGTCAAAAATACAATCAGAGAAAAATTAACTATGTGAAAAATTGTTACAACCACACTCTCAGTAATTTTCTCACACACCCAAAAGACAAGAGCAATTACAAGCTCAAGAGAATTTTCCCACAAAATTCTCTCACTCAAGAACTTCTCATACAAGCCATATTTATAGCCTTCAAGTTCTCATTTCATATGCCAAACATTTCTTTATTCAACAAAATTAGGCTACCTAATTTTGCTATTATTTATTCAAATAAGGTTAGACGCCTACATCTTTGACAATATAGTAAGCTACATTACATAAATTTTCTTCTAAATTAAGCATCTCCTATTTTGACTAAAAACCTAATATTATTTTTAATTAATCATAACAATTTGGTGATTAATAGACGCTTTTTGGGTTTCTGTAATCTTTTTCTTTAATATCAGAAACTCATATTATAGAGAGTAGAATTAGGTATTGAAAAAGAAATTGAAAGAATATAAAAAATGGTAAAAGAAAGAGGACTAATTTTCTTAAGAAAGAAAATCGAACCATAATCTGATACTAATTCGACGAAGGGAGATTAGAAAATGAAAGTAAAAATTGAAGAACAAAAAATAAAAAAGAAGAACTGGAAGATAAACTAGAAAACAATTTGTTATCAAAATTTCAATAATAAACCTTATAATTAGATTTTAATATACTAATGGCCTTATTAACAAACCTTATAATAATTAAAATTACAAAAAATAATAAAATACTATAGTATGAAATAAGAAACATATATATGTTAATATTAATGGGATTTTAATACGTTAGTGGGTGTTACTAAGGACGCTTACAATAATTAACGTAACAATAAATAATAAACTATTATCACGTTAACTCGGGTTATGGGTTTTATCTAGACCTGTGGCCATTACTTGGTCAAAGCCCAAAATACAAGAGGGAAGAACCAAGTCCAACTGATAAGAAGTTAAATGCTCGAGGGATGGCAGGTATCTTAGGCTTCATATGTTGGTTGGTGCCTTCAACAATAGAACTAAGAGTATGGGTGTCCTCCGGTATTTCTCTCTATTAATCGTAACTATTAATTTTAATTTAGGTGAGAGGAGCGGAGAAGCCTCTTACATTTATAAGTTGGTATCGTTTAGGTTTCCGGATTTAAAAAATGTGTTTTTTTAGTATGTTATCTCTATAAAAAAAAACGAAGGATAAAAAGTATTATTTTATTAATTTTTTATTAAAATACTAAATTTTTTTATTAATTAATTAAAATATGATTGTGTATTAAATATGTAGAGAGTGGTAAAATATCTTAATATCTCTTAGTATATGTATTTTATGCATGAATGTCAACTTCCAATGTTATAAGTAAATATCTTTTGTCACATTGGTTGGCATTTTTTTCGTAAAAGATAAATATGTTGCATGTGATGTACAGATATCTTGATCCAGGGCATTTTGTCCAGAGTCACCATTCCCAGCATAGCTATCGTTGTCGTCGTCGTCTCAATCATCATCCCCAAGTCCACCAAACTGGTAATCAATATGCTGTCCGTCCGTTACCATTTTCAAATGGCGCTCTACGTACTCCCTCTAGAGACCTAAGGGCCTTCTTGAAGAAGCATAACTGGTTTGAACGAAAGGTCGAACAGATCAATTGTAAGTCAACTCAAAGAAATAAGGGCATTTGATGGAAGGGTGAGAAAAAGGAAATACTTGACCAGAATGATGACGAGCTGCCTGTGTAAGAAGGCTTCCAGGTTGCCCCAGCTTCAAAGATTTTACGCGGAAAATAAATAATGTTGCCTCCTCATCAAATTCATTGTCAAAATTGTATTTCTCTGATAATTATCAGTATATTTCAGTATTATTTCTATTCTTGTTTTACAAGAGTTTACAATGTATATAAGGAAAACGAAAATTAAACAATATCCATAAAACCTGCACATCCAGGTTTTATGGCTCCACTAATATTGTTGTCTGCTCCATGTTTTACTCCATTGAGCATTTGTGTCTGCCATTGTTTTAGCACACACCAACACTCTCCTCAAGTTTGGTGCATATATATCTCTTATGCCCAACTTGTCAAGCGAGTTGCATAGGTTCTTCGCAGTACACGTCATTTTGTGAGTATATCACCCAATTGATCTTCTCGACTTAACAAATGGAAGCTTAATAATCTTTTCTTCAAGATCTCCGTTTGATGAAGTTCCGATCCACTTCAACGTGCTTCGTGCGATCACGTTGAACCCGGATCGTGAGATATGGCAACGGGCCGCTTTGTTATCACAAAATAAGTTCATTTCGTAGCTGTGAGCAACACCAATCTCGCTAGAAGTTTTTTCAACCAAAGGAGCTCACATATTCCTCGACCATTCCTCGAAATTACCAAAGACTCGGATAAGGCAACTACATTTTGCTTGCTTTTCCAATGTGTGACAAGATTGCCTCCCACGAAAGTAAAGTACCCAAAGTAAGAGATTTCCTATCCTTCATATTCCCCGCCCAAATCGACCGTATATCCAAGGACTTCCAATTGACCATTCTTTGAAAACATAAGTCCTTTCCCAGTGGGAGGATTTTAAGTAACGAAGTATTCGTACGATCGCATCCATATGGTCTTCACTTGGCAAGGCATAAATCGACTCACGACACTCACAAAGATAAGCAATATCGTCGAGTACGAGATAAATATACGAGTTTACCTACTAACCGTTGATATCTCTCGTTTATCCGCCGGTACTGGTCCACATATTCTCCGAGTTTATGATTTTGAACCATTGGAATATCGACAGTTTACAATCTAGTAGTCCCGCCTCCGCTAGTGTCCGCAGTATATTTCCTTTGTGGAAAGACATATGCCTTGTTTTGATCTTGTTACCTCAATACCTAAGAAGTATTCGAGCCCTCCTAAGTTCTTCATTTCAAACTCATTCGACAAGCTTGTTCTCAAGCTTAGAGATTTCTTCTTTATCATCCCCCGTAATGATCATGTCGTCTACATAGACTATAAGTGGTCATTATCTTCCCTAATCTATGTTTTAGGAAAAGAGTATGATCGCAGTTGCTTTGTTGGAACCCATATTTTCTTCATTGCCGAACTCAACCTACCAAACCACGCCGAGGTGATTGTTTTAGTCCATACAATGCTCGTTGTAATTTACATGCGCTTTTTTCCTCGATGTAACAAGATATCCCGGTGGGATATCCATGTAAATCTCTTCTTCAAGGTCGCCATGAAGGAAGGCATTCTTCACGTCAAGTTGGTGCAATGGCCAATCTAAATTTGCAGCAAGAGATAACAAAACTCTCAGCGCTTTTAGTTTAGCCACAGTAGAAGGTTTCTTGATAATCTATCCCATGTTTCGTGTATATCCTTTGCTACAAGCCTCGCCTCAGAACGATCAACTAACCCATCCGCTTTTATACTTAACGGAGAAAATCCACTCGCACCCTACCATCTTCCTCCCTCGAGGCAACTCGCTTAACACCCATGTGTTATTCTTCTCGTAAGTTGCCTCAAATTCCTCTTATAGCTTCGAGTCCATTTTGGATCGATAAGGCTTCTTCAATGCTACTCGGAATCGGGACACGAGCGAGAGTGCTCAGGCAAATGCCCTCCGATAGGTTCGATAACCTTTGGAGAGATACATAATTTGCTATTGGATACTGGGTTGTCGTTCTTCTTCTCGGGAGTATCGATTTGGAGGTTTACCTCGATTGTGTCCGAAAGGTAAAACATAACCAACAGATGTATCTATAGCATTGGGTCTGTAGCGTGTGATAGGATAGCTTACCTCGTGAGTTGTTCTCGCAGTGAGGATCACTGGGTACCAGAGAATGGAGTGTACATCAACCACTTCATCTTCTCGGAGATTCAAGTACTACTTCCCTTCGCTTCTGGAAGTTCAAGCTCGGGTCTGGGAGATACGGGCTCCTCCATATTATTGGCACGATCCGAGTATGTTGACTTGGTCTAATATTTCAACATCAAGCCAATTTCGTTTCTTCACCATAACTCTCCTCCCGAAGAGTGGAATTGGATAACGGTGACGATGGGAAAAATATTCGATTCGAGGAAAGTGACATCCACGGGTAGTATAGTTTCTTTTAGTAATTGGATCATAACATCCAGACTTTTTTGTACACCATACCCCAAGAATACACATCTGGACAAAGACACTGATCCAACTTTCGTTTCGTTGATTTTTACGGAGGTGGACAAAAGCAACACATCCAAAAATTCTAGGCTAAGCATTAAAATAAGAGTAGGTAAGGGAAGATGATCGATAACACCTTTAATGGAGTCCTGAAATTGTAAGGTCTTTGTGGCATCCGATTCGCAGATACACACAGAGTAACAAAGATCACCCGCATTTATTAGGCATATGCGCACCGATTAGTAAGTGCCCGAGCCGTTTCTAAAATATGCCTATTCTTCCTCTCCGCAATTCCATTCTCGCGTGGCTCAGGAACACGAGGTTTCACGGAGAATACCATGGTTGTCATTCGTATGTCCGGAATTGTCGACAACATACTCCCTCCATTATCGACCTAAGTATCTTAATTTTTTCAAAAATCGGGTCCGAATCACGGTGTGAAACATGTGAAATGTAGCAAATACTTCATCTTTATGTTCGAGAAGGTAAAGCCATGTCATTCGTGTACAATCATCAACAAAAATAACAAACCAACGATGACCCGACGACGTAATAACCTGGGAAGGTCCCCCAAACATCGAATGTACCAAAGAAAAGGAGTCATACTTTTATTCACGCTCATGTGGATAAGACGCCCATGACTTTTGCTAGATACAAGTATCACATTTGAAATCCGAATGTGTGATATTTGAAAATAAACCAGTGAGTGAGTGCGTGCCTTAAATACCCGAACGATGGATGCCCAAATCTACGATGACATAGCCAACTGCAAGTTCCTGTTACCAACAAGTATGTCAACGTGATCGTTCTTCCCGAACCGAGTGGCATCCACATAATATAGCCCTCCTCTCCTAGTACCACGCCCAATGATCTCCTTGCGAGAATATCCCGTAGAAGGCAAAAGTAGAATACATCAATACTACGCTTAAGGTCTCAAGGACTCGACTTTACGTACATTAGTCGGTTTGATGCAGATGGTACAAGCAAAGTATTAGATAATGATAACGAGGAGATAAGGTCACCGTGCGCCTCCCGTAATCGGATAAGCTGACCCCATTTGCATTGGCAACACGGCTCCGTCTTGTCGGGTTGTATCGGAGAGATCGTTTGGGTCAAAATGTCACGTGATCCGTAGCCTCCGCAGTCCGTAATCCAATCCTCTTTATCACTACGAGAGATACGTGAAATGCTTTACTTGAAATACCCGGATCCCGGGAAGATTCGGCTGGGAATTGTAAGTGATAGCGAGGCAGACATGCAGCCACACCGCCGTCTGGGCCAGGTTCGTTTCTTCCGTGCTTGAAGATCATTCCACCATTCTCGATACCCACGGAGTTTGAAGCTAGCTTTTCACGGGTGTGTTTGGAGTTTCCGCAATGGCCACATTTCATGTCAAGAGATGGTGGATTTCCCGAGGATTTCTTGCTGCCGAGGTTCCCCGTTTTTGGTGGCATCCGACATGCGTGTCCTCGACCCCTTTAAAAGTCATAACTACCTGTGTGTCGTATCTACACCGCGATCATCACGGCCTCCGCTCGACTCTCTTCCCGACGACGAATCCACAGTGCTTCCACCGTAGGGAATGGTCCGATGCTCAAGCACATCACTTCGAGTTTTGTCGAGTCTCCACATCAAGTCCATCGAAGGTATACACTGATCCTCTCCTCGTACGATGGGAGTTGTATTTTTGTATGTCATTTGCACACCCATTGGATTAGGACGACGGAAATCAATTTCTCGCCACAACCCTCGGGCGTCATTGTAGTATTTTTCAATGGATCCACCCCGCCCGTTTCATACGAGTAACTCGACGACGAAGATCATACACTCGAGACGTGTCTCCGTCCCATCATGTAGCGGTAGCAGCTAGGCATCCCAAACTTGTTTCGCACTGGGAATCGAATAAAATTTGCAATCAAGGAGTGGTCCATCGAATTGATCAACCATCCTTTAACAATGGCATTTTCAGCCGCCATCTCCCGAACGAGTGGGTCGGTTTCAACAGCCGAGGAAAATCCCCATTAATATATCCCAGCTTGCCTTTGCCGTAGAGATATACATCTCCACCACCTGGGACCACAAGGCATAGTTGATCCTCCCAACTTGATACTAATGGGCCGACGTCAGCTTGATAGAGGTTGTGAGCTGATCTGAGCTTTAGTGAAAACTTCCGTCATTTTCGCCGTCAAATCTTCCAACATAAAATTGGTAGTTAAATCTCTAGATTCCGCCATGAAATGGAAAAAAACAGAAAACCCTAACCCTATTTTCCGTTCTCTCTCAGCGGCGTCTTTCTTCCTGCGCCGTTCTCTCAAAACGTAACCCTAAGGAAAAAAATTTCCATTCGCGCACTCGGAAATGAAACCTTCTTCTCGCAATCGAGCGCGACTTTCTTCTACCGGAAATGCCGGCGTCCTGCCTTCTACAGCGGCGCCCCGTCACTGCTCGCAAGCTAAGGGAAACCTTCTTCCGCAACCGAGCGCGACTTTCTTCTTCACCCGAGTGCGACTTTCTTCTACCACAGCCGCGCCCGTCTTCCGTGTTCGGCCGCGCCCTTCCTCTCGCAAGCTAGCAGCGTCAAGCTGCAACCTTCCACCTCGATCCTCCGTCTCTCGAAAAGCCCTCACCGAGCGAAGTTGATTCGTTTTTTTTTTTTTTTTTTTCCTCAAAATTGCAGAGAAACGTATACCTAATCATGTGTCGAATAGCTTGTTTCCATCTTTTCTTGGTTTCTTCTTCTTCCTTTTTTTTCGTGGAAAGGCAGATTGAAGATGGTCACACCGATCTCGAACTTTGAAATCGTAACTCAACAAACGGAAAAACCGCATTACAATCGCAGCCACATCGTAAATCGAAATCGAAATCGGGAATCGAAATCTAATCTAAATCGGAATTCGTAACAAGAATCAAAGAATTCGCAAATTTGCAAATCAAATAATCAACATATAGTAGTTTCATCATAAATCGCCAGGTAGTTCATTAGTTAGCAATATCCCGGCTTCCGATACCATGTCAAAATTGTATTTCTCGATAATTATCGATATTTCAAGATATTTCTATTCCCTTTGCTTTACAAGAGTTTACAATGTATATAAGGAAAACGAAAATTAACAATATCCATAAAACCCGCACATCCAGGTTTTACGGCCCACTAATATCATTGTCTGCTCCACGTTTACTCCATCAAGATTCGTTGCTATACCGCTTTGCTTTTAGCACACACCAACATTCATCACGAGCGGTTTGTAATTGCTATATAGAAAAACTCTCTCCTTTTCCACCTTTTGGTCTCCCCTTCTCTCTTAGTCTCGTTTTCATATGCTCAAACACATATGTGCAGAAAAGGACCATATCCATATTCAATGCAGCCTATGAGTGTCCACGTGTGCACTGAGGTGCCTGCATATACATATAAAAATAAAATCTAGCAGACCTTTTTTTATCACATTGCGGCTTCATCTCCTGCATGAACGTGGAAGATAAAACTATAAGATGCTTAAATGACCACAGAAAGAAAATCATGAATCGAACACATGTATCAAAGCAATAACCACTATGCTAAAAGTCCGATATTAGAAAAATTCAAGTATTTGAAGAATGTATTCATTTTCTCAGAAAAAAATAACTGGAACAGATCCAACCAATTTCTTTATTCATAACCTGAAACATTAGGCATTACATTTTGACATTTAGGCTTTTAAAATGTTCGACCTTTGAACTTGAGTCACCATGGCTACACCAAAATAATTTGGCATCTTCAGGGAGAGCCTATGCACTTGTTAACATAAAGAAAAGTTCAATAACAAGTAAAAAACACTCAAACCTACAGGAAAATATTAAGATGCATTAGGATCTATCTGTGCACCCTTCTAAAATAGTTCTGCCACCGTCTCAGGAATGAAAAAACTAAAGCTTCAATCCCTCATGATTTCCAGACAGTTTATCCTTGACATCCTTGAGATTTGTATGAGCGTCACCAAGTTTGAATTTCTTTGACTAATAGAGCAGCCAAAATAACTCATGTCAGGCGGCAACTAAATACTATCAAGGAAAACCGCTACCTGTTTCAACACATGGCTATTAATAAAGCTAACCTAGTATCAAATTCAAGAGAATTTGCTTCACTGCTAAAGATGGGTCTAAAATCTACTTCCTGCTTATGCTGATAAGGATAAAGAGTTCAATAAACACATCATATGTGTTAAGAAACCAAAATCTTACATAAGTGGTTAACAGTAAAGATCTTGAATAGTTTATAAGTCTATTTAACACTTAAATTAATTACATCTTATTAGGTAAAATTAGTTATAAATTTCTAAGTTGTTATTAGAGTTAGATTCATGGTTTTCGAACATTCATGAACCTCACCACCCGTCAGCACTCAGGGTACATTCTGTCCGCTATTAAAAGTCCGCTATTAACCCTTAACTCAATGCATTTTTGTTTTTTTTAGGTTTACCTGTATTAAAAGGCCCAATCCATGTTGTTTAATAATAAGCCCATCTTGTAGTGTTGCATAATAAAATGCTGAACATGAACATGCTGTCCATACAAGGATTTAGTTGATTCACTTCTAATATCCATGCATCTATATAGCAAAATTCCTGTTGCAGTTTTGTCATCCATATTGTCCACTGCTATTTGGCTCATTGTGTATTGTTTGATGATTCAAATTTCGACGACTGCGGATTTAAGTTGTTAATATTCAAAGTTGTCTCCCATTTCCTTGCAGAATGAGACTGAGGACTTGTTCTGAACTGCCTCTATCTAAAACTTCAGGGGATGTTGCTGATGCATTGATTGAGAGTAATAGCAAGAGTACTCAATGATCTGGACATAGTTGAGCACATAATTGAAGGATAGTTGAGCTAAGATTCCATTGAACTTAATCGGGTGAGGTTTTCCTTATCTTCATAAATGTATGTAATGTTTGAAAAATGATCTATAATGATATTACATATTATCATAAAAAGTCTTCATTAGTAACTAAGTTAATTTTTCTATCCATTATTTTTTACATAATTCTTTCAATTTTTATTTTATTTTTATTAAATCTGTGAAATGCTGTTTGCTTGTTTTGCTTTCCAAAGTCCTATACTGACAATATGCTCCACGAATTTCATTCTCATATCACTGATATGACATTTCTCGAGGAAAAGGTCCAGTTGATGATACGAAAGGATGTTGATTTTCATGGGAAATCTTTGTCTTTAAAATTTAGATTTTTATTTAGATTATGTAAATACGTTGTATTTTATATTAATAAAAAAGAAATTAAAAGAAAAAATTTAATAAAAACAAAGAGAGAAAACAAACTAATGGATTATGAATACAGTAATGAATAACAAATCCACTGATTGTCACAAGGATAATATTGAAGAACCTCATAGATGGATGTGGTCCATGTTTTTTGCTTTGAAGAGCCTTAGGTTGGAAGGAAACTTTCACACGAAAACTATATATGGCAGATTTATTTTGACTTAGTGAAATTAGAAATTAATTAGTTTGTTATATTTACAGTTGTTCAGATAAGACGTTAGCTATATTGGTCAAGAAAGGAACTTGTCCTTGATTATCATACAGGGGTTATCTCCGTCTCTTACTCTCATCTGTCGTTGAGCTCTGTAACTCACTCCAACCCGTCTACACAGAAGACAAGTCTTGTGTTTGAAGCGAAAGCATGAATATATCATCAAATCACCCCATTTATTCCAACTTTCCAGACATTTTATATCTGCTGCAATAATTACTTTTGTTGTTAATTAGTATTTGAATTTTTCATTAATAGAAACTTGATGATCTTTTTCTTGTTTGAGATATACTGGCTTTGGATTCCTTTTAACCGTGCCAGTTAGATGAGCTGAATTAACAAATACATGCCGGTTGGTATAAACGGTGTCTTGAATTTCTTCATTTACTATGAGGGCTCCATCTCAACATTTCTTTCCTATTTTTTTTTTTTTTCAATTATGAGACTCTATATGTATATCTGAGACGTCTTTGTTGCAGAGATTCCAAGCAACCCTTTAAACTTAATTTTGTCAAAACAAAACAACATTAATTAAAGGGTAGTTGGTTTTTGGGGATGGTCAATACACACAATTTGATAATCTCTGCAAGATACGTTTTGAAAATGTCAAAAAAAAAAAAACTTTTCATTAATTAGGTTGTTTGTTCTTTACACGGATAATTGTTTTTTTTTTTTTTTTGAATGAATGAATAAATTAATATTAAATTTAATTTATTTAAAATATCAAATCATTACATTACTTATAAATAATGAATAATTTTTCACCAACCCTACGATAGTTGAGCTGCGAGAGTACGTGGTCTAAAATGACGAGCAGCCCCACGTGATTGACAATTTGAGAACCCCCAACAGCCCAACCCTACTTTAGCAATTCACAAATAATTTCATACTTTTCTGTCATGAAAACGAAATAATTAATTATATGTAACAAACAATAAAAAAATAAATAAAGTGACGTGAAGAACTTCAACATCTTAAGATGATATTAAACCAATGTCACAAGAAACTCTGGTCGGCAATTTTATTTTCCTCTCTCTCTCTCTCTCTCTCTCTCAATAATTCTGTCTCACTACCTGTTATATATGGCAGGGCAAATTGGCAATTGCTCAATTTGAAAATCGATAAACCAAAGTGATAAACTATGTGCCGACCTTTGTCCATCTTTTCTCCACTTGGCAGTCCTTCATTGGTCACCTGTCCCATCATTTAACCTATCTAGATCAGCCATTACATATTTTATCATTCCCATATCTTATGGATCATAGCTCTAATTACAAATCAGCCCTGAATTAATTAAATACAAATTTATTCTTATTATCTGCTAACGTTGTGTTTTGGGATACTATAATATTAATGATCATGAGTCAACTTCTGCCGGCTCGTTACATGAATGACACGTGAGTACTGGATGATTCTAGCAGTGAAATGTAATTCATAACAATAAGATTCTATATACATATTATTAGAATATATATTTTATGAGTAAAATGAAAATAATAATAATAATAATAATAACAATCAGATAGTGATGGTATTTAAAAATAAAGGCAGGTCAATGTGTTAGATAGTTGTAAGACAGTGGTTATGTGAATATGTTCAACCCAGCAAATACAAGTTTAATATATTTTCCTTAAAAATAGAGGCTACATATATTTATTTTGTTACAGAGGCATCTACCAAAGTTTTCCCAACTTGTGAATCATGAGGTATCGTTTACGCAAACTTACAACTTACAAGGAAGTGCAAGAAATCATCTACTCTTTCCTTTTTTTTTCTTTTCTTTTTCAAAAAAAAAAAAGAAAAAGAATTTGAGATTTATGGATCAGTTTATGTACAAAATTTGGGACCCCCTTCAACCTCAGTTTCTTCTCAAACTCAGCTAGCTGTCTCTACTCAGGACTTCATTGTGTATTTATTTTCCTCCTACTTTCACCAAATTGGTACCGTAGATTCAGAATTCAGTTAACTGTTTTAGCAATTATACCGTACGAAAACGTATCTACTCTTCCTTTTTTATTCTTTTTTTTTCCTTGCAAGTATACTAATACTATTAGCATTGATGACAAGTATAACTAATTTTTGTGGAAGATGTGTTGAGAATGTCTGATGCTTAGAAAAAGATTCGGCCATTTAAGTTTTTAAGTATTATTTATAAAAAAAAAAAAAAAAAGACGACAACACAGTTAGGAGTGTTTTTGAAGATTAAAATTGAAACCAATAAGATCTGGATTCTTGGAGATTTGATTTGATCCATTTCAAAAACAGTAATAAGGAATTGGGTTCTGTTTTGGGTGATGTTCTGCCTAGCCCTAAAGGGAGAGAATAGAACCTCCTGCAAAGATATGGTCATTTGAAAGAATATATTCTTATTCTTGTGCTTCCAAAAAAAAATTAATACTTAATATGACTTTTAAGATGTCTTCGGTATTATTTTAAGATTGGAATCTAGATCTCCTAATATACATGTTCTCCATGAACTACACGAACTAAATGTTAATAAACAAGTTAATAAAATGCTGGTACAAAAAAGCAAGTGTCATTCAAAATAATTCTTAATAGCATTAAAATTGCATTTGACAAACTTCATCTTAGATGCAGAAATGGGTTGTCTTTCTTCTATCTTTCCTCGGACTTTTCATCTAATTTTTGCTTGCACTAGACCACTACTCGTTGTCTCTCTTAGATTTTTGTTCCCTCGAAAATGATTTGCATTTTAATAAACAATTACCTCTTGATAACACTTTCCAAAACTTTGTGGGTTGATTTCTCGCTGATAATAATGTTCATCCGACGGATTTAAGTTAATTACGAATAACTATATCAGAAAATTTGGGATTTGATTATATGAATAATGAGACCATCTGCTAAACATTCTTTAAATTCTACCCATTACAAGTCAAGAAATGCCGTTGCTTTTTGTGGTTATCTCTTCCATAAGTGACAATCACACAAACAAGTAACTTAAGGCCCAATTTTTGAGATGGTTATTGAGATTTCAGTGAACAGAAACCAAACTATTTCGTACACACGCTATTAAATTGATTATTTATTTGCTATTGCTTTCTTCTAAAATAAAGAAAACGGTTGAAACTACTGTTTTCTTCGTAATCATCTGATTCATCATCACAAGTGACTTCTTCTGTAATTCCACTGGAACCTGAAGAGGAAGAACTTGAACCCAGATTCAAATTAACCCTGCTCTTTGTCATGAAATTGAAGAACACAGGTCTACCAATTCTAGCTTTGCGAAGAATGTTCTCATTTCCAGATTGAACATGGTCTTCTTCATTCTTACTTCCTCTTTTCTTCAAAAATATGCGGCAGAGTACCCAGTTGTCTAGTGGCACCACAGGGCTCTGCAATAAAAAAAATACATCTTATGAACAAAATCAACGAGGAACAAGAAATTGTGTCCTTGAAAAATATTAAAGCTTGGGTTAGCAGGATATATGAAATGGGTTTCTTGCAGTTCCTTTAAAGGGGCTAAACACAAATGCAAAAGATTGAGCAGAAACGAGAGCTGAGTAGCTCACCTTGGTTGAGTTCTTTTCCTGTGGGATATTGCAGGCTTTAGATTCAGCACTAACAAGGCGATATTCGTGCATAACCCAGTCAGTCCTAGACCCATGTGGAGGTTTTCCTCTGTAAAAAACCAGAGTTTTCTTTATTCCCACAACTTGGTTGCCCCTAGAAGCAGCAATTTGCTTGTCTAATCCAGTTGCCTTCCAATAACCAGAATCTGTGGCTCTGTTTGATCTGTTTCCATTTGGATATTTAGCTTCCCTTGTGCTAAAGAAGTACCTTTCTTGCTCCTTATCACCTAACACACCCAAAAACTTAAGCTTTACAAACTATATAATTAAAATGTCTATAACTAATTTCTGCTGCACTTTTCATTTCTCAAGCTCATATATAGCCTTTCCATTTAGATTACTACCTATATGCATTGTTATTCCGCTTAAAAATTACAACCCACTTTGAAAAAGCTTTGCTAGAGCAGTAAAGAGACTAAAGTTGAGAATTTCAAAAAAATTATAAACATAACTCATGTTAATTGATTAACCAACCTGGTAAATCCCAAGGATCGGACTTGCAAACATCAACTTCAGGAATTATGGAAGCAGGCAATGGGAAGGAAAAGACCTTGCGCTTCAAGTACTGAACAACAAGCTCTTCGTCAGTGGGATGAAATCGAAAACCAGGAGGCAATCTAAGCACACCATTATTCACAAAATTAAGCTTCTCCATTTTTTAAGACACCTCCAAGCTTACAAGCAACTGAAAATAAGCCTAACTATATAGATAGAGTCCGAAATATTTATTTCAAAAAAAAAAAGAAAAAAACCAATTGAGTTACAATATCTCAATTAGCAACTCGTGCGAAGCATTTATAGTCCATAAAAACGTATAAAGAATATAAGAAAGGAGTTGAACAAAAACAAGGGGGTAAAAAGAACAAGGAGGAAAAAGAGTGATTTACTGGAAATAAAGAAAAAGGCAAAATAAAGGGGAGAGAATAAGGAGAAGGGGGTGTGTGTATGGGTATAATGGAGAGAATGTGTGGCATTCTTTTATAGTAATGGGTAAAGAAAGGGAGAACAAGACGACCCATTTGGCGTAAACGAGACTCAAACTCCTTTCCTTTGACGCTATTTTAACAAACGTTTGAGGGCTCCACTTGGCTCTCTGCGAAAAGGTTAAAGTTTTTTATTTAAACGAAACCTAATAGCTTCTCAACTTTCAAAGCCTATTTTTATGCTTATGTGGGGATTAAACTAAGTTGTTGCTTTAAACCCAAAAAAAAAATTAATTAATTAATTAATTATAATAATAAGATGAACAGATTTACCATTTTGTTACTCAATATTCCAAATTCCTACTTTGACAAATTTTCTTATGGTTTATCATTTTACCCTTATCCTCCAGATTGGACTTTTAGTTTGTTTTTTTTTTTCTTTCTCGTAGTCCAATGAGATTACGTCCTAAAATTATAATTTGAAAATAAGAAATAGGTACTTCTATCTTTTTAAAGTCGTACGACTTGGTATCGTTGGGTTAATGCCCCGTGAGAATGAAGTCACCTTATGTCAGGCTGACAGCTGGAGCTCATCAAGGTCTTAAAAGTGCTATTTAAATTACGGATATACCCCTAAACAAGTTTGATGAAGGAAAACAGTTGAGGTTTAATGACGTGACACTTCATAAACAAATTTAAATTGATTGAATAATTTATCAAAAGTAAATTAAATACAAATCGTACTGTTCTAAATTTTATTTTTTTAAATTAATTCGATATTTTTTTATAAATTAAAAAATATTTTTAATTATATTAAAATTATACAAACATCCTTACATAAAATAAAAAAAATCATAACTTTGATTTAATTTTAAAGTAAAATCCTAACTTAAACTCATCTCAAATTTTTTTAAAAATTATTTAACTTTAATCTAAATTTAATTTAATTTAATTTTTTGTTTATTTGATTCTGTTCTATGAATTGAATTATAACATAAATTGTCCATTAAATGATATTCCGTGGAAAACAAAAGTGATGGATGCTCAAAATTTCCTTTAGTGGCATAATGGGGAGTCCGGAATGTTATATGTTTGCGTTTCTTTTAGCTGCCTTATATGTACAAATACTCATTACGGCTTTACTTCTCAACGTTGGTTTTGTATTCTATGTGCCAACTAGTTTATCGGAATTACTTTATAGTTATATATGAATTCTACTTAATTTAAGAAAAATTTTAACATAAGATTATTTTTTTATTTTTATAGAATGAAATAATGATTTTTTCAATAGATATAATATAATCAATAAAAATTAAATATATTATTTATAATTTATCATAAATTTATAATAAATAGATTTTTTAAAAATATATATAAATATAAGATCTGAAACGCTCGATTCACCTCAAATTAACTTTGGTACAAGGGTCCTAGATAAGTTATTTACACTTTTGTATAAGAACATAGAAAAAGGCGGCCTCATAAACTTGCATGTTCCTTCATTTCTTGACTTCCGAAGTTACTTCTTGAAATGGATTAAATATAAAATCAATTAAAATATTAGAATAATCAAGTTGAGTGTTGAACAAAAATAGGTATATAAAAATATCATTTTTTTCATATAAAAAAATACCAGAAATGAAACTTTTTATGGAACGCCAAAAATATATTTTTGATAAGTAATAATGATACTTTATATAAGTATATATAATTCTTGTGTATTATCCACTACATTATAAATGTATAAATAAAAAACATATTATTAACACTTAAATTTATAAAAATGTATAAATAAAAAACATATTATTAACACTTAAATTTATAAAGATTTATATTGTATCCCATACAATTATTATAAAAAATGAAGAAGTAATTTATTTTCAAGTAATGTCCAATCATTTGCATTGAAATCATGATAGAAAAATTGAAAAGTAAAATAAATATTAAATCTTGTTTCTTTTTATAATGAATATAAAATCAAAAGCTAGGATTGACTGAAGATAGAAACATGACTCGAATTATTGGCAATAATTATATAGGAATACATCAAATAATATATTTTTTTGTAACGGTATAAATTGATACTAAAAGTATATAAAGATATGTAATTAATATTTTATCTTATGCAAACTTATATTAATAAATTTTTTTGCTTGTTATATCATTGAAAAAATAATAAACTATAAATTTAAAAAGAATTAAAGATAATAAAATAATAAATTTTCCATTGAAAAATTAAAATTAAAAATACTTTTCTATCTATTATATTTCTTAAATTATCTTTAAATTAAATAATGTCTTTTATTGTCTTCCTGGTACAACTCAACCATATAAATAAGATTTATTATGTTAAATTTGTTAATCTTTTTATAAAAAAATATATTCAAACAAAAATTTCCTATTAAATATTATTAAATTTGATATTATTTAAATTAAACTCTAACCAATTAAACGTGTTTGATATTTTAATTATGATAAAATGAGCATAGTTTAACTATATTGACAATATTCTTGTTATAATAAGTTTTATAAATATTATTTTTTTATAATTTTAATTAAAAATTCTTATATGAATATATAAATAGTTTAAATATACATCATTCATCGATGAATTTATTCTGTTAGAATAGTTAATGTAAATTTAAAAAAACTTGTGTTTACATGTTTAATACAAAGAATTTACAATCTCTTTTATACGTATTCTGTGAAAACATGTAGATATAAATTGTGCTATATTATTTGAAAGTTTTATGTAAATAAATTTTGTTTAAAATGTGATAGACTTATTTTAGTAACAAATAGTCTGTGTTAAACTTATTTTATAATAAACCTATTTTGTCATATGTTCATTCATTTTATTTTTCAAATAAAATAAAAATCAATTTTAACAAAAACAAATGTAAAAAGGAGTGTTTATAAAATAAAATACTAAGGAAATGGAGTGATGGGTAAAGTAATATATATATATATATATACGTCTGTTTTTTTTTTTTAGAAATATACCATGACTAAAAATGATATAGAATTATCACATAAATTATGATGGATAAAACTATATTATTTTTTATTAAACTATATATATTTTAAAAGAATATAACTTTTAATGTATAATACTTTCGTATAACTTCCTTAATATTAAAGTATAATTCAGTAACTAACTCAATTTATTTATCCTTTTCTTTTTTACACATCAAATACATTACCATTATTGCATACAAGATAAACAACTCAGTACAAAAAAAAACAGAATAAAAGCAAATGTACACCTGATCTTATTTGAATTTGTACAGGCCTATGATTTTAGAAAATTAAAATGTAATCTTAGCCCAATTTTATTAATAAATATTATAAAATTTAAATAATATTGAATAAAAAATTATAATGTTAATGATAATTATAATATATTTTAGAAATAATAATAATATTTTAGAAATAGATGGGCACCAAATAAAAAATTTGTGTGCCAATGGGCCAATGGGGTGTACCCTTTGGGATGCGTGTATAAGTATCTCGAAATCTTATTGACAATGGAAATAGTTTTTTTTTTAACTTATGATGGAAATGATGTTCGATGGTAGCAATTTTTTAAAAAAAATATTAAATTTGAGATGCTACCTATTAGATTTAGATTTCAAACTAGCTCAGGATTCTTAGAAAAAGGAGGAAAATAAACAAATATGTAAATTGCAATTGCAAAAACCAATAAAGTAACATTGTTAATCAGGGATTGCAGAACACAAAGAATCACCGAGCCCCCCAACACACCCAAATTGTGGACAAAGCATAGAGCCTCCGCATTCACAAGTTTTTGGGGGATGATGCGCGCCACCATTGCTACCTCAAAATCACCTTTCTCGCACCCAATCAAATGTCGAGTGTCAATCGTTAGTTTCAGCAGATCTACACAATTCCTCATATCCTCCGTTATATAGGCATAGATTACATCCATAGGAAGAAAATTGAAAAATTAGGGCTAAGACACAAATTAGATGATTGGCTAGGAAACTATAGCATCTATTAATGATTGAACAAGCGATAAAAAGAATATTGGATGAATGAAACCCTAGGATGAGCATACTGTTAGTCTTTTGGGCACCGATGGAGACGAATAAACTAAAAGTTCAACTCTGATAACAATTTAAAAACATATGGACCTTAACTCCGAGTCGTTGTGAGACTTGATAAAGACAAAGAGAGACAATATAAGATTGGGAGATGAAAACAAAATAGATGGAAGTGCATTAGGGAAAGTTATTAGGTTACTCGCTTCCTTAAGGTGGCGTTTGGTTCGTGGAATGGAATCGGAATCGAAATGGGAATCGGAATGGAATGGAATGGAAAGGAAACAATTTTGTTTGGTTTGACCACTGGAATCAAGCTCAGAATCAGGATTACAGTGTTTGGTTTGCCACTGGAATGGAATGAAAAAAGCTATAAATGACCTTAATACCCCTACATGTTGTAAAGTTCAAATAATGTCATTTAATTACTATTTTTTCGTCACACAAAATATATTATTGAAATCATTATTTTTCTAAATAATTATTACTTAATTAAAAAGAAATATATTATTAAAATTATTATTTTTCTAAATAGGGTTTAGGGTTTTGAGGTTTGGGATGTGGGATTTAAGGTTTAGGGATTTAAGATTTGGGGTTATATTTGTAGGTTAAGGTTTAGGGTTAAAATTATTATTTTTCTAAAAATGGTTTAGGGTTTTAGAATTTGGATTTGGGGTTTAGAGTTTTAGGATTTGGAATTTGGGGTTTAGGGTTTTGAGATTTATGTTTTAGGGTTTTGGGTTTTGGGATTTATGTTTTAAGGTTTAGGGTTTAGGTATTTGGGGTTTAAGGTTTAGGGTTTAGGGTTTTAGGGTTTTAGGGTTTGGAATTCGAGGTTTAGGGTTTTGGGTTTTGGGATTTATGTTTTAAGGTTTAGGGTTTAGGGTTTAGGGATTTGGGATTTGGGGTTTAGGGATTTGGGATTTAGGGTTTAGGGTTTTGGGATTTATGTTTTACGGTTTAGGGTTTAGGGTTTTAAAATTTTAGGTTTAGGATTTAAGATTTTGGAATTTTAGGTTTAGGGTTTAGGGTTTTGGAATTTTGGGTTTTAGAAATTGGGATTTGAGTTTAAGGTTATATTTTAAGTGAGGGTAAAATTGGAAAAAAAGTTTAGATGGGAATGGAATTATGATTACCAAGGGGAGGAGAAGGAATTGTGATTCCTTCTCTTTTAGTAATCTGATTCCATTCCGTCCTCCATTCCGTCCAACCAAACACACAAAATGGAAGGAATTAATTCTGATTCCATTCCATTCCCTCCAACCAAACGTGGGGTAATAGCTATAAAATTTGTTTACCTACTTGGTTTTGAAATCGTAATTCAAAAATAATCACTATCAAAATTTTAAAATAGAGATATCACATTAAATTTATTACAAAATAAATATGGTGTTATTATTTCGTAAAAACATGAGTGTAAGACTCGTTAGTTTTACATTTTAAATCACATAAAATATTTTTTAATTAAAAAAAACTAACGAAAATAAGAATAAGTGAGATTATGGAAAATCCTATTGATAAAAAATTCAATAAAACTTTTTATAGCTTAATAGATATTGTAATCCATTAATATATATATATATATATTTAGTCACTTTTTTTTAGGTTTGGATATATAAATTTTTAATTTTTAACAAATTTGAATTAACTCAAGTGATAATATTTTTAAAGGTTAACTTTGAAATAAAAATTACAAAAGTTAAAAAAAATAAAAATCAAATTTGTCAAAGAAGTCCCACATTAGTTAGGATTGCATCGTCAATACTGCTTATAAGCTTGAGCAATTATTTAATTCACAAGCTGATTTTTAGGTTATGAGTTAAGCTTGGCTTCTTTAACATGATATTAAAAAAGGCTCCTGATCTGATTACAATCCATGAATCTTACTATCCATGTCGTTACTTAAGGCACAACCCTTGACAATACGAGGAGGAGTGTTAAGAAAATCTCATCGATGAGGAATATAATGTGAGTACTGTTTATAAGTGTTGAGGAATTAGCACTTGCGGAAGCGAATATCAGATCCAATTTTGGTTGCACAAATTAATAATAATGGGTAACAGCAAAACAAATAAGCAGTAAGAAATTAAATGGCAAACAATGATTTAAGTGGTTCAACTTTTCAATATGAAAAGTCTACTCCACTTAAGACGACACACCGAAGAAAATCCACTAATAATCAAAAGGAGATACAAACACCAATTTTCAGAGAGCTTCACAAATTATACCAAAATCCAAAACCAACCCACAAAATATCCTTCTAATTCTATCGGTAATATATACAAGATAAATTAACAAACTTGCTATTAAATCAAAATATTACCGTACAAATTTGAAAGAAAATCATTAGCAATCCTCCAGGACATGAAAATGAGGAAGCGGAAAATGTTCTTCTTTCTTCCAAATTCGTACCGCTATATCTCCCTGCAGCTTTTTCTTTATTATGATGCTATCTTGTTTTTCGTGGTGGTTCAGCTATGCTTTTTTAAGGTGTCTTTCACTCACGCAGGAAGGGGTAATATATATATATATAAGCTGTGGTACAAGCCGGGAAACAATAGCTGGGTTTACGGGCTTAATTTGTTTAATGGGTTTGGGCTTATAAGTTTTGTTTAGCCATTATATTAACAAATCTCCACTTGGCTCAAACAAAAACAAATTCTTCAAATGAAAATTCCTGATACCAAATAAATTGCCTAAAAACCCTGGCGGTGATTATCTTCTACAAATACCAATCAAGTCCAAACAATGCTCGAACTCCTGTTAAATGGAACTCGCTTTGGTTAATATATCACCGGATTCTCTATAATGGGTATCTTATCGACAACAATAAGACTCTGAGAGATAATGTCACGAACGTGAAGTGATATCGACATCAAATGTGTTTGGTTCTTTCATGATACATAGTATTCTTAGTCAAGTGTATCGCACTCGACTATCACAAAATACAACAAGTATCCTGTTGTAAACCCAAATCACAAACCAAACCTATAAGCCAAATAAACTTTCTTTCACCGCTTCGTCGTCCATATATTCTCCGCTTCGTAGACAAAGCAATTGTAGAATTGTAGTAGCCTTCCAACTAATGGCACAACGAAAGAGTGAAAACATAACCCGTCGTAGATCTTCTTCTATCCAGATCACCAAGATAATCTAATCCACATAACCAATAACACTACAACCGATTAGAACTTCCATCATATACCAAACCAAAATAAGATGTACCTCTCAAATACCGGCAAGTATCCATTTCTTGCCACAACGACCCTTGCCAGGATTACCCATATATCTACCGACAGCACTACCAATCACGTGAAATGTCCGGACGTGTACAGATAGCGTACATCAAATTGCCAACAAAGACTAGCATACGGAACCCGAGACACGTCAGCTTCTTCTTCTTCTAGCGTGGTGACAAATCCAAAGAAAGCCTAAAATGTGCAACAATCTGCGTACTCATTGTGTTTAGAATATTTCATGCCAAAACGCTCAAGAACTTTTTCATTATAACTTTTCTCGAGTCAAATAAAGCTTGCGTGTATACTATCCCTCGTAAATTTCCATGCCCAAAATTTTCGTCGCACCCAAATCTTTCATCTCAAATTCACCATTAAGTTGAGACTTTAATTTCTCAGATCTGACTTATTCTTAAGCAATAAGTACGCGTGTCATCAACATAAAGCAACAAATAAACTTATGAACCATCGTGGAATCTTTTATGATAAACACAACTATCATAATCACTCCTGAGTAATCATGATCAATCATAAAAGAATCAAACCGCTTATACCACCGCTTCGGAGATTGCTTCGACCCATATAAAGACTTTTTCAATAAACAAACATGATCTTTCTTACCTGGAACAACAAACCCCTCTGGTTGATGCATATATATTTGTTTCTTCAAGCTCACCATGTAAGCTAAGGTTGTCTTGACATCAAGCTATTCTAATTCCATGTCAAACAATGCAACCATAGCAAGCAACACACGAATAGAGCTATGTTTCACAACGGAGAAAATACTTCATCAAGTCAATACCTTTCTTCCGACAATAGCCCTTTGCAACAACACGTGCCTTGAACCTAGCCGTTCAACCTCGGGTATACCTTCCTTTTCTTGCCAAGACCCATTTGTTTCCAACAATCTTCTGCCCTTAGGCGGCTTTCACCAATTCCCCATGTATTATTCTTATGAAGTAATTCAATCTCTTCATTCATAGCAACCAACCACCGAACGGACTCATCACAGTGACAAATTTCATGATAACTAGAAGGTTCACGCACCTCAATTGACTCGCCACGTAATGCAAAAGAAACTAAGTCTCAGAACGTACCCCATGCCTAATCTCTCTTATTCCTTTACCCTTAGCGATACCGTATGGTTGCCATGTTTCTCTTCCGCTACATCACGAGACAGACGGCTATCTCATCCACAGATGGTTGATGCGAAGTACCCTCTTGTACTTGACTGAGCTCCACTCCTCAAGCTCCACCTCTTCACTAACACCGTGGTCTTTATCCGCAAGAATAGACTCTTTTTTCTTTGCAACATGGAAAACTCATCAAACTTAACATCTCTCGCTAATCAAAAATTTATGTGACTCGGGTTCAACACACCATAATCTATAACCCTTCACCCAGGAAGGATATCCCGTAAATATGCATTTCAATGCCACTAGCTCAAGTTTACCATCATTAACATGACGCATAAGCAGACAACCAAAAACTTTCAAATCGAATAATTAGCGTGAGTACCAAAGAATATCTCAAACGAAGTCTTCAACTCAATTGCGTACGGAGACCGATTCACCAAATAACAGAATGGTTACAAGCTTTCCTACCCAAAAGGATTTATCCAAGCCGCCTTGAAAGAGCTCGTTGTATGCTCTTCTAAGAGTCCCTATTCATACATTCTCCGCTACTCCATTTTGTCAGGGTGTAATGACGCACAAGTGTGTCTCACTTATGCCATTTCTTTCACAGAACTCATTAAATTGACTATCACAAAATTCCAAACCATTATCAGCTCTCAAATGCTTGATTTTCTTGCTTGTTTGATTTTCTATACAAGCCTTGAATTTCACAAATTTTGAGAATGCGTCATTCTTGTTCTTCAGAAAATACACCCATACATGACGAGAGAAGTCATCAATAAAAGTCAACATATACCGGGCACCCCCCTTAGACACAACACGAGAAGGATCCCAAAGATCTGAATGAATATAATCAACAGTACCTTTCGTTTTATGGATGGCTGTACTAAACTTGACCCTACGATGCTTTCCATAGAAACAATGCTCACAGAAATCAAGCTTCCCAGTTTTCTGATCACAAAGCAAATCTCGTTTGCTCAAAATAGACATCCCTGCCTCACTCATATGCCTAAGCCGCATATGCCATAATCGAGTAGTGCCTGAATCTTGATCTGACGAGGATGAAATTGATACACTGCCAATAATAGTGCTACCCTGAAGCATATAGAGACCACGCGACAATTGCCCTTTAATAACAATGAGAGCACCCTTACTAACTTTTTTAAAACTCCACCTTCAGCTACATACTTATAGCCTTGTGAATCAAGAGTACCCAAAGATATCAAATTCTGTTTCAAATTTGGAACATGGTGAACATCTTTCAAAGTCCTAACAATACCATCATGCATATTAATTCGGACAGTACCAATACCAATAACCTTGCAGGACATATTGTTTCCCATCAAGACAACACCCCCATCATGTGACCGATAAACCAATCTCTACTTGGGCACATATGGTAAGTGAACCCTAATCAAGAATCCAAACATCTCTGTGAGAACCAATAGATACTTGATAGAACATTTTCACCATCTAACGAACTATCCGCAACACCAGCAACATCATTAGTACTTAAGACGTCGTTGGCGATTTTCCTTTACCTTTGAGTTTCTGACAATTTACTTTCCAAGGTTCTTCCGGACGGCAATAATTGCATTTATCTCTTCTTTTTCTAGATTTGGATCTAGACTTGCCTCTATTCTCAGTGCCTTTTTCTTGATTTCTACCTCTAACAAATAAACCATCGCTATTATCATTGTTGCTTGCTTTAGACACATTTTTCTTCAACTCTCCGCGGAATTCAAAGCTACTTTGACATCTTCCAAAGAAATATGTCTCGCCCATATAGTACATGGTATCAACAAAATTTTCAAATGAATGAGGTAAAGAATATAATAGAACCAAGGATGATCCTCATCATCAATCTTAACACTACCATTTTTTAAATCACGAATAATTTTAGTAAATTCATCTGGGATGATCGTCAGCGAAGGTGTACCTTTCCGACATTCCGAATGTACATACAAACGCCGCTTCAAATATAACCGATCGGTCAAAGACTGTCATATACAAATTCTCCAATTTAAGCCATAACCCAAATAGGAGATTCCTCATCACCAACCTCGCGTAATACCTCATAAAGACAAGGATAACCGAATTGAACTCAAAGCATTTTCCATCAATGTATCTTTTTCTTCATCGCAAAATTTTCTCGGCAATTTATCCTTGCCTTCGTGTCTTAACGAGCCCTTCTTTAACTAATACTCGCATCTTCATACGCCATAAACCGAAATCATTTCTACCATTGAATTTCTCAATTTCATATTTTTCCGCCATTTAGAAAGCCCAATATTAAATAAACAAGCACAACCTAAAAATACGAAACCAATCGATAACTGAAGCTCTCAAAATAAATCCAAAAGAGCAAACTTGATCAGTTCCAATAAATAACATAATAACCTAATGGCTCTAATACCAATTTGTTGAGGAATTGGCACTTGCGGAAGCGAATATCAGATCTAATTTTGGTTGCACAAATTAATAATAATGGGTAACAACAAAATAAATAAGCAGTAGGAAATTAAATGGCACACAATGATTTAAGTGGTTCAACTTTTTAATATGAAAAGTCTACTCCACTGACGACGGCACACCGAAGAAAATCCACTAATAATC